>OX402550.1:18599188-19878188 GCA_948098915.1 Lampropteryx suffumata | reverse complement strand
TATACTAGCCCTAACTTTTGTAGATATTCTGGCTGATTTTGAATGGCAATTGTATGAGTTATTTAAAAGAGGCACCCTATACGTTTTCAGTTTTTTACTTTTGTATGATTTAGTACTAACGTTGTGCATGATGCATGATGATCTCCTACGAAATGTATAGGAAAAGTTTTTAGCGATTTCTAGCATTTCTTATACTGTAACCTCAGTAGGTCCGATAGAGTATTTTAATCCTTACTTACAGGATCGATTGGATTCAAAAAAAGTTATTGTGTAAACTGATAACTGTAATTATCAAAAGTAAGGGCTAGGCTTTTAAAAATAACTGTAGCTACAACAGTTAAGGTAGCTGCCTCCACTGCTCCGTCTCACAAACCCGCTCTTTATAATGACGAGATGTGGGCCCGACGCGGAATGGAGAAATAAAAATGAACGCACGCGTACAGAATGTACGCGTTGAATTAGCTTTTCAGTACGTGCAAGCGTACATTCTCAAATTATATTATCAGCATATTATCAGTTAGGCTTAGATAGAATAAGCGGGCCACATAGACGGTCTTAAACCCGTGCTCAGAAGAACGCTGATCGATTTACAAAAAGCCTTACTTTTTTATCAGTAAATAAGTATTTTCCTGTCTGTGATTCTCATCTGTTCTGGTACTTAATTATGTATTTCTTCTTAACTGTGTACACTTTCATTGTCGCTAATTAATGTATTCTCTGTCTTTTTTTTTCCTTTCTATAACAGACGAACGATAGAAACATCTGTGAACCGATTGCATTACATACTTTTCACAGTTCAATGAACCGTCCATAAGCATACCTAAGTTTCTGGCTTCGATAACAAGGTCTATGGGGATGTTAATTACATGCACCTTGGGATTTCGTAAACCTATATTTACAATATGATTGATTGCTCCAAACATTAAAAATGTTGTTTTAGCTAGGTTTAATATCACACTATTAGACTCACAGCAATTGACGCTTTAGATCCCGAAATATCGTAATTTTCATTTCAGTGGGTAGACACAAAGCAGCAGTTTATCCACGTATAGGCGGTAACTGCAATGTTCAAGTTTTAAACCTAGATCTTCTCAATAAATAACAAATAGTGTTGGGCCAAGGATAGATCCCTGTAGAATTCCACGAACCACAGGCAACATTGTTGAAAAAGAACTCGAGCCACCTGAGTTATGAAGTTTTAATTAAAAGGAGCGCTCAGAGAGGTAGCATGAAGCATTTTATCACCGAGTTTTCAAAGGCATAGTATTAGATAGTAAGAGTGTAATATTTATTGAATGCGCATAACAAGCCTAGAAGTGTCAAGATGGTTCCTCCACCACGGGTTTGAGCAGTTAATACATTATATACAGCGTCCAATAAAGCGATCGTGGTGCTGTGACCTTTTCTAAAACAAGTTTTATTAAATTATTGTTTTGAAATTATTGTTCATTATATTAGTGTCATGAAAAATTTATGGAAATTTAACAGTTTTCTGTTTGATATTTTTCCACAGTACACGTGGGTTAGAATGTCAGAAATACATAGTTTCATAGGTATACAGGGCGAATTTAACGGTGTTTTTCAGGATTTTTGTGTAGCTCCTAACGCGTCTTAAAATAATTCCAGCAAACTATGAAAATAATGAATTGCCACCAGCAGCGGCAGATGACCGGCCATCGCCTGGACCCCTCCTACACCGCCATGGGCTTCGTCCGCCAGAATACCTCCAGTGCCAATTCAGGTTACCATCCATTTAAATAAATAACTAGGTACGTACTTACGTACGTAAAATATTATTAGAAAACGCAGAACCATGTGATATCACTACCACGACACAAGATGCAAAAACGACTATTCATTTTGAATACTTTTTTATCAGTGTAAGAATTAATTGGTTAAGTCTTATAGGTACATATATTATAAAATGAAGCAGTTATTTTATTACCTTCCTAGAGATTTTTTATTGTATCTTGTGTAAAGCCGGATATTATCTTAAGGTTACTTTTTGCATCTGCGTTATTGCGTTCCAATCTAATGTTGAGTAGTAGGTGGTAGATAGGCATCAAGACACTCAGACAGAATGTACCTACTTGCTGATAACTACTTAATCTTCTTATAAGTCAGATGCCAGACAATCACTTAAGAACGTACGTACGTACTTTGTCTATACTTTTTTAAGCTAATTGACTAACAAAATGCTAACAAACCTTTAAGACCTTTTTAGACTATACAGTAGACATAATTTTAAATCAGTTAGACTATAGTTAGACCTTTAGACTTTAGACACAGAGCTCTTTCGACATCAACTAGTTATAACTAGCGATTTTGAGAAACTACTATATGAGAATGTAGTGTATTGGATAACTAATAGATAATGTTTATTTACCAAAATAAATATGACATGTATGTAACATGTTTCTAATGATACTACGCAACGGACTAGGCCAGGCTTGTATCGCGGGAGATCGGTCAAACAAAACGTACAAACGTATAAAACCTACAAAAGAACAAAAGTCATGCTTGAGGTGCCCAATTGTAGATCCAACCTACTTAAGTTTGCTCCCATGTCACTTGCTATCTATTCATTCAATATCCTGTCTGAAAACAGCGTTGATATATTTCATCAAAACCTGCCGAAAGTCATGGAAATGGCACAGCTTATGATAAAAAATATATCTATTTTATATTATTAGTCTATTACTTGTTTACCTTTTACCTTAAATAAGTTTAGATCTAGCATCGCCTTAGGGTTAAAAAAGATACCTGTTATGATGTTACGATTAATAAATAAAACATTACAGATATACAAAAAAACAACAAATCGGAATAAACAAAAACATTATTGTTATTTACATGCAATTAAAAGAAGGGTGGTGTAGTGTAAATTTATATTTAAATAATATAAATCTATATTATTTTACAGGCAGTTCTATAAAGCAGGAGCCGAGCTCCCTCAACCAAAGCCAAAAACAAAAGTCCAGGAGTTCGGTCACCGGCCACAACGGTGCTGGTGGCGATTGCAGACTCTGTGACCGAGACCAGGATGGATGTCGGGACACTAGCACCAATGAAACGACCAAAGATAATAATAAAACTACGGATAACCAAAGAAGTGGTAGTTTAACAAGCTTCAAATATATTAGCAGGACTGAAGTTTTAGAACGAAATCCTGAAGATATTGTACCTATCCGCACGAAAGATACGAATACGTTTTCTAATAACAATATTGAAATACAGGTAGAAGAATGAGTGAAAAACAAAGTTAAATAATATATAATACAAGGGCTTAATATATTTTTCGACGATCCATGTAGAGCATGAAATATTGGTTTATAATGTGAGTAGAGTATATAATGTCAAACAAACGTATGAGTTGGCCATCAACCCAAGATGCCAATCTATTTTATAGGTGTGTACCAAATTGTACAAGTATTTTGTATACTTACTAAATATAAACTGAATATTTAACTACAAAAAATTGATCAAAAAAGTTAATTATTTTGTATACATTTAGTTACGCAGCGTTTGATCTATAAGAAATATTGTTCAATAGGTAAATACTGTTCTATAGGAAAGGCGACGCACGTTGATTGTGGAATCGAATTCTACCTGTTAGTAATTCTGTGCTGCTACGTAAAACAGTGAAATAATTAATAAATATTGGTGGAATTCACAAATAATCTAGTCCCAAACTAAGCATAGCTTGTATTATGGTGACCAGATGACTTAATGAATATATATATTTTGAAATATATACGTATGATACTTTATAACATCCAGATACAGAACAAACACCTATGTTCATCACACAAATGTTTATTCTAGGATCGAATCGAATCTAACCCGCAACCTACAGCGCATAAGGCAGAGCTACTACAAACTGAGCTGACAGGCCAGTGAAATGATAATTCCTAGAAGCTAGTATTAGTAGTAGTTTAATCCTTTAATCCTTCACCACACTGGTGGAAATAATTTGTGATACGATAAGAAGAAGAAGAAATAGAAGTTGAGAAATAAAGTAGCTTATTCACTGCTATTTTATATAAAGAGTGCCGCAAACAACCATAGTGAAGCCTTAAAACCGTGCTCCTTTGTGTAAATACACGCACCCACATACACCCCAACCATGCTCCTTACTCTCGGTCGTTGTCCAGTTGTAAAATAGCAGCACAACTAAAAAGTGTGTCACGGAATCTCTTTTCGCATAAAACTTTTTAATTAGTAAATATAAATCGTTAGTTTTTACAAATACGAAACCCCAGCAGAAACGTCAATTTAAACGCACTGACATATATGTCAAGTGCGTTTAAATTATGTTTAAATTAAATTAAGGTTTAAAATTATATACCCAGTCAATGATATAATAAATAAATACATAATCTCAGACAATTCACACAGCATCATTTGGCCCCAAAGTAAGCAGAGCTTGTGTTATGGGTACAACATGACTGATATACTACTTATATACTTTTTTTTGTAAATACATACATATTATACATAGACACACCCAGACCCGAGACAAATACTTGCAGATCATACAAACATTTGTCCCGCAGCGGGAATCGTACCCGCAACCTTCTGTGTCTCAGCCGAACCTTAGCCCACTGCGTCACAGAGGTCGTCAAAAGATAATAAAATATAAGATCATTAATACACTTGTAATATAATAGTACATACTAAGTATTGTTGTACACTGATAACTATCGCGATCAGAATTCATATCGTTGTACGTTAAAAGTATTTCGCGTCTTATCTTTGAATTAATTCTCGACGTTTCGGTTATGTAGCGATAATAGTCATCCTGAGACAACAATGTACTATCGCGTTCCTTTCTGCCTTTACACCACTAGGATGATTTTTCTGTGAAGTGACCGGCTGAGCGGGTTGCCGGCTTGGCTTGCTCGATTTCTTTTGTTTTTAAAGACCAATAGGAGCTACGTATTTCGTGGGTCTGGTCAAGTACTAAGACCTCTTTCATTTGTTTTCTTATTTTGACTGATCGAAGACATCTGACATCATCATCAATAGGTTAGCATCTGTTTAGTTTTGGCATTTTTATCAATGATTAAATAATAATGTTTAGATTCTGATTCTTTGTATATTTGTTAACTAAAAAGGTAATTTAGGTAAGTAGGTATACATTAAGTTAATGAGCTCTAAGTGTTCAATAAATACATTTGTGATTTAAATAAAAAAGGTAGGCAAATGATTAATTAGTTGTAGTAGTTAGTGTTCAACAGATAATAATTTTAACAATATTTTATTGATGACTTTGCAATGGAAAAAGTCATTAAAAAGAACCATTACAAAAAAATATGTTGAGCAGATGTTGACTGCCCGGACTCTATTGGTCAAACAACAAAGAAAAGAAAGACAACAAAAGAAAAGAAAGACAACAAAGAAAAGAAGGTGTGGCCTGTAACCCAAAACCAACGCAAGGCAAAATAGTTTCAAACTGGAAAGGCAGAAAGGAACGTGATGGTACGTATGTATCTACAAAAAAAGGTAATCCACGATAAATACTCGTACCCGTTAATTATTGCTACAATATAAATACATGTAATTAGTCGCCCAATATCTTTGCACACATGGTTACAGTAGCGATCAATTAGGTAATATCTTTGTTTATGAATCAAAATATACAATATCTTACAAATGTACACATTAAGAGGGGAACCTTTAATAAATAGTAACTTTTTGTCATTCACACATATATTATACTAGTGGCTCTGTGAGCTGTAGACCTCGCGAACATTTTTCGAAATGACTGAAATATAACTTTTTTTACGTTTTCAACCACCATATCTCTGCCATTTTGAAAAAAATCCAGAAACTGAATCAACTATAAAATTTTATATAGTTATAGAACCTGCTCAAAAAATTTCACGAGAATCGGTTGAGAAATGCGACCTGTAGAGGAGAACATCCGGACAGACGCCGGACATACGAGAGCATTTTTGCCTAAGCTGAAACGGAGACACTCGCTTCGCTCGGTCAATAATGGCTTCACTTTGGTTGATAACGGCGCTGCGTATTTATTTGGTCTGAGCTCACAGCACAAAAAGCAATGCGCCTTTCCGTTTTTACCCGCTCTTTTTTTCTCAAAACCAGACAGATAGATATATATGCGAAGTAGATTTGGTTGTACATTTTTTTAATTTTGTTCCTTCTGGCTTCGAGGAACTGTATGTAGCTCGGTGTTTTGTGGCCAGCGTCCAGCCACTGATTGTGTTCTATTAGCGCCCCCCGCGTGAGTATACCTGTATTACGGCCGATGCTCATTCTGGGCGTTTTTATAATCTAGGCGTTAAGTAATTCATATTTGCCCTAGGAAGAAATATTTCTAAATACACCAAAAAATGTGGTTGTGAAGTATGAAAATGTGTTAAGGTTCAGTCAACTTTATACAGCTTTTTAGGTTCCTAATTAGGTGTTAGGATCCTAACTAGTCTTCACAAATTTTAAAAATTATGATGAATTCGACATGAACTCATGAAATCAAACTCCTAAATAATTCCAATATTATAGCAGTATTATATTATTATAAGTGACTAAGATAAAAATTAAATATAAGAAATGAAACTATTTGAATAATTACTTATCAATTATTTTCACTTCCTTTTCTTGAAGTATTCTTCGTAAATGTTGAAATAGGTGAGTAGTAAGTACTTAAGTGTTTTGTTATAATTAAAATTAGAAGTAAAATTATTTTGAATTTCTATAATTTAGGTACCGACATTTGTATCATAATCTTCCTATAGTCCGGTCAATCTAGACATTCTAAGTTGCATAAAATCATAACAAGCTGAAAATCAGTAAACAATTTAGGTTCCCTATCATTCCCGTGTATGGAAAAAAAATTACTTGATGTCAATCAAAGGTCAAAAAATTCGCTTTTCACGATTTTCAGCAAAACGGTAAGTTTTATAATAAAATTACCCCATACAAAAATTGTAGATCATAAAATTATCTATAAAAATTTGTCGGTACTTTTTTTCCTACAAGCCACCGTTTCTGAGATATAACGATTCAAAAATTTGTAAAAGTTGTTATCGTCATAATATGTACACGTTTCCACGCTATGAGGTAGGTACTTAGCGCTTTTTTTGAAGTGAAAATTTCCCGTGACCCGTGAAGTAGGGGAAACCACTTTAAAAAAAAACACGTGTGCAATTCACACGTGGTAGAAGTGAAACTTACCGTTTTGCTGAAAATAGCGAAAAGCTAATTTTTTTGACCTTTGAATTCGAGTAATTTTATAATTATGTTTTGAAAAATTTTACTGATTTTCAGCTTGTTGTGATTTTATTCACCTTAACTCTCATTTTTTGGTCTAGATTGACCGGACGCATTAGAGACGTGAAAAAAACAAATGAAAAAAATTTTTTTTGCTGTTTAAACTTAAAACTATGAGTTTGACAAAAAAACAATATAACAGTACACAAGGTTGACACATGAGTTAAACACATGAGGTTTCAATAAATTTGACGATCCCCACACTACGCAGAGCCTGTATCATGGGGACCAAGGTATAAGCAAAAATAAGCATATTGGTTACCTATGGTACCCACAGTAGATTTAATCTGTATTATGGGTATTATGTATTGTATTATGGCAGCCTCGGTGTGTGGACGAAGTCGCGCGTGGCCAAGTCCTAATTAAAATAATTACGTTTTAAAAACTAAAACTTAAAACTTTGACTTTGAGTATAATATTATTGATAAACGTATTATATTATTGATTAACAAATACCAGATGAATGAATTACTAGCGTCTGAGTGCAATTAAATAAAACTCAGAAATGAATAAATTAAATGATGTACAATAAAATGTTATTTTCACAACTCGAAAAAATATATTAATTACGAAGATATTTACGAAGATATTTTATCCGGGGATGAAGAATCGTGTTACCCTATGGATAACCATCTAACGGAAGTGACACTAAAGAAAGTGTCGTGACGGAAATTCGTGATGGAATACACTTTTTTTCGTCAGCCCCCATCCGCAAAATCCGTACCATGCGATAAGGAGCTTCGTTCCAAAAAAAACCACCGAATTGAGAACCTCCTCGTTTTTTTTGAAGTCGGTTAAAAACAGCGTAAGTTTCAACAAAAGCAAGCCTATTATCATTTAGAATAGTTATCGGCCAGTCATTACCACGTCATTGATGAATAAATGTTTATGTAAGTAAAATGACAGCAGCACCTCGCAGTGTCACTGCTGACCGTGCATCGTAAGCAATTGGCCGTTTCGCCCGCAGCGTATAGAAAGATACCTATTGTGGTAAGTTTCTCAATGAATGAATTATTCATATTGTTTTATTAGTGAACGGCTATTGACAGACGTTTCGTTTGCAATTAACGTGGTACAATAATGTTATTATTGTACCACGTTAATTGGTCTGGAAGAGATCGCTTTTAGCGTTAAGGCCGCCCGTTGTACAATTTTATTTCTTCTGTGTTCTTTTTGTGTTCAATAAAGTGTTAATCCATCTATCTATCTATCTATCTAAACAATGTACATTTTGAACGCAAAAGTTGAAAAAATAGTAATGAAATATTTTTTTATCAAATGATTACACATGACCCGGAATGTTAAGATTATACATAGTTAAACCCCGATTTCTTGAATTAGGGAACGCACTACATAATTAATCCGCGCTGTTTAAGCCGCGCTATTCTGTAGTATGGAATTTGTAACGCGATTAATTCATGTGTTTATGCCAAGAAGTAATATTTAGTAGGTATATTGTTTGGTGACATTACATCATTTTTAGGTATGTATTTAAAAAAATAACTAGTGAATACGATCATATTACGTATAACTCCTAATATGTTGAGCTAAAGTGACATTGAAGTCAACATTGGCCTCAGCGCAAGCAACATGTTAGCTTTGGGCCATTTCACCACCTTTCCATAACACATTTGTTTTTAGTTTTAGTCATTAATGGTAAATTTGTTTTTCCATTGTATGTACATTAACTTATAATGGTGGTTTTAATAAATGTTTTATTTTTCTTTCTATTTGTGCGTGCTTCAACGTTTAACTCCATGTTCCACAGACTAGTGCCAAAAAATTCGCTATCTAAATATCTATAAATATTTGTATATTAATACGTGAAGCAAAAACTTTGTACCCCTTACGAAAATTGCGCAGACGGAGGAGTATGAAGTTTCGCACACTTATAGTTTATTTAGAGAAGGAATGCAGAACTCTAATGTTATTTTTAAATTATGCATAAAAAATACATTAATAATCAACTAATTATGGTCGAATTTCGACCAGTGGGCGACCACTTGTATAAATAAATAATGCCGGATATTTCACACAACATCATCTACATAGTTCCAAAGTAGAGCTTGTGTTATTGGTGCCATAACTGACATACTACTTATATACTTTTTATTTGTAAATACATATTATACAGAAACACCCAGACCATACGTACAGAACACGAGACAAACACGTGCAGATCATACAAACATTTGTCACCCGCCGGGTGTTAACCTACTGTGCTACACAGGTCGAGGATCTCTCTCTAGTAATCTGAACTAAGAAAATTTTATATCAAACGACAGCAAGTCACTTCTAGTAAAGTCTCCAATAACCCATTTATATTCTCCTCATCTTCATTACATAGTATAAAACAAAGTCGCTTCCCGCTGTCTGTCTGTCCCTTTGTATGCTTAGATCTTCAAAACTACGCAACGGATTTTGATGCGGTTTTTTTAAATAGATAAAGTAGTTCAAGAGGAAGGTTTATATGTATAATACATACATATATATATATAGTAGAGAAACATTGATAATTTTAGAGGTTAGCTGAGCTGAGCTACAGCAACGCGTGGCCGGGTCAGCTAGTGGGTTATAAATAATACACTACATTAGAAATCATTTAACTAACCTAAAAGTATGACGTGTATGTACATATCTACTAAATATCATGCTATTATAATCTGCTGGCACTGCTAAGGACCTTGGACCTTTTGTTTTGTACAATACCTACTAAATAGGTATATACTAATAAATCACCATACAATGACTTTGTATAACCTTTGACCCAGCATACTAATGAATCACAATGTCTCAGCTATACTTTGTACTTACCTAATACAGCTACGAGTATTTGACTGGAATATCGATTTATAATTAGATAGATATAACTATTTAATTTAATCAAATCATCACTACATAGTATAAAACAAAGTCGCTTCCCGCAGCTTTCTGTCTCTATGTATGCTTAGATCTTCAAAACTACGCAACAGCATTTTGATGCGGTTTTTTTAATAGATAGAGTGATTCAAGAGGAAGGTTTATATGTATAATACATACATAATATAGTAGAGAAACACTGATAATTTTAGAGGTTAGCGTATATGGGTTCAACTTATTTGAACTACTGAGCTACAGCCGGGTCAGCTAGTTTAGTATGAAAAATCTATAGGTACCTAACGTTAGTTAGGTTAGGTTAGGTTAGTTTAGGTTTTATACAAAATTTCAGTAATGTAGATACTAAATTTTTAGTTTATTTAGTTTATCATATTGTATTTAATATTGTAATATTATGTATTTCACTTTTTGTTATCCTTTAAATATGTATATACAAAATATTATTTTTATCACCCCATATTCAGCTATATTGATTTCTATCCATCCTAAGGTTGTCTGGTAGAGATCGCTATCTAGCGATAAGACTGCTCATTGTACTACCGTGTAGTATATATATTGTTTCTTATAACAGTTCAATGTATTTGTGGTGTGCAATAAAGTATTTTCTATTTATATTTCTATTTCTAAATTAAAAATGTATATTACCTTGTCGGAAGCCCTAGAATGCCTGCGATGTTACGAGGTAATGAATAGACGATGTTGGTTAACTTCAACAGGAAAAGATGGTCGAGGGGTCGGAGAAAACTGGGGAGGAGCTCAGCAGCAGCAGAGAATCCAACTGGCCAGCAGTACTGTTCTTCATCCACATACACCTGCTTTCGCTGTACGGACTATGGGTTCTGGTGTACGAAGTGCAATGGGTGACCATTATACTCAGTAAGTTACCATGTTCTGGCCACCAGCACTAGTAAGCTTCATCGAGAGGGGCAGCGACCACCACTTTTATTTAAGACCACCACTTTTATTTAATTATTCATCGCACAAAGTATTCAAACAATTCTTAGTAACACCTTTAATTCTTTGAAAACAAACAAAAATGGTTTTTTGTTGTTCGTGACACAATATCGCGTCTTCGGTACTTTAATGGTTTAACGAAGTATCAATTTTCAATATAATTTTTAGGGTTCCGTTCCTCAAAGAAACCCTTATTATGTCCGCCCGTCACTTCATTGTCCGGCTGTCTTTCTGTCTGTCTGTCTGTATGTCAAAAACCTTTTTCTCAGGAGGTATCGAGTTGAAATTAATATCAAATAATAATGTTTACGGCCTCATAGACCTGTTTCAAAACTAGGCTTCTAAGTCAACACAATCAAAACATAGGTACGGCCTAAATACTGTAATTTATGCCAATTTTGGCGGTGGCCTGTAAATCAAAACCTATTGAGTCCTCCTGATAACCTAGAACCATGAAAATTTGCCTGATAGCAAGGTCTCACAGTGCAGTAAAGAAAAGTCAAAAGTTTTTAATTACATAAAACTGTTGGCGATTACAAATTTCCATGACAGTGACGTATATCAATGTACCTATGTACACATTATTTCAAAATGGATCCTTCAATCAAACAAACTTATCCTTTCGTTAGTTCAATGTCCGGTGCTCTAATAGTTTGTGACGGTGTAATTAACCTTCTTCTTCTTATCGTGTCACTTGTTATTTAACCAGGGTGGTGAAAGGATTAAAGTTCACCTCAGAGGCTCCTTTCGTGCATTTGTCGTACATGTCTTCGAACTTTGAGCAACGTGAGCTTATACTTCGTTGTTTTTAGCATTTTTCATTTCTGTTATTATAGTTTTGTTTTCGATGTATGTTGATAAAACTCGTAAAGCCTCATTGGGTTCCTTAATTTGCGCTGAACAATGCTTATTTTAAGATTCACCCCAAAAGAAATCAATAGTGTAGTTACCCTGAACTAGACCGATGCGATGGCGCCCGATGGTGAAAAAAGTAGGTAGGTAAATAGGGTATGATAACCCTCTAAGGCGTGATTTTCTCTCTTGACCATTTAATTAAATAGTATAACCTCAAAACAGTGGCGGTATTGAGTTCGGTGGCGATCCTCGGGGTAACGACGGGGGCTCACCGGCTCTGGGCGCATCGGACTTACGAGGCGAGCACGGGGCTGCGGGTGGTCCTCATGCTGTTCCACACTTTGGTTGGCCAGGTTAGTTCTATGACTTTATACTGTTTCCAGGCCATCAGTTTGGTCATTTGCTTAATAAAATAACACGGTAGAACAAATTTGTAAATGAAACACTGGTGCTCTGGTAAATACCAAATTTTCGTGAGTTTCGCGTATTATTTTGTCAGGCACCGACAATGTTTCGATTCAGCTAGACTCTATCTAAACCCTGATGATTCTCTAGATTCTAGAGAATCATCAAAGTGAGATCCTCGGTTCGCTTGTTCACGTTTGCGCTCGGGATTCGCACACACTAGGTCTGGTGCTAATGACCCCGCCGACCGACTTCCGACCCTATGTTCGTGGATTCAGGTCGTGCAATGGATTATTCTCGAAATATTTGCGTACCAGGACTCAAAATTCGGTGAACACAAAATATTGTGAGGAAACCAGGATGTCGTAGAACCTAAAAATTCCAATAAAGAAACGATTATTAAATGTCGGTTTAAGTTTAGTTTTGTTAAATTCAAATATGTTTTTATACAATAAAATCACATGGCTCACTTTGATCACTTTGTTTTCATTATATAACTTTCAAAACTTTCGTGAGTTGTACCATATATATATTTTGAGAAACAGGAGCTTTTACTCGAGTATTATTTTGTCGATGAAGGCACCGACACTTTTTTGATTCATCTAGAGAATCTTCATCAAGGTTTGAGTTTTGAGCGTTTTGAGCCGGCTCGTGCTCGCGATACGCACTCCGGTTTATATATCTTACGGACCGTGTCGCACGTCTCGGTGGAGAAGGTTGTGTTGTTGTGGCTGGCGGTGAAGGATCTTACTCTCGCCCTCGTCTTTACCACTCGTACATTCAACATGGACATTCAGCAAACATACATAACTAACAGTATCTCAATCAGACTTCACATCGTTACTACAGTAGATTACGTGCAGACAAGGTCTCCAAGCTGGAGATAAAAACCAACCCTTGTCTCGGTTATTTTCGGAACTCGGCCTATTTCAATTGCTTCGCTGATCTTACGAGATACAAAGATGTTTTCTCTAGATAGTACCTCAGCCTTGTCTATCCTAATGTACGGGTAGTGTGATGAGCCGAAAAGTTAACGAGAGCTCCGCAATCAGAAAAAAGATCAATTAAGACTAAATAATACGTGTGTAAAAACCCGTGTTTTTCAAAATGATTTAATTATTATTCTTATATAGCTGTCCCGTTCACGACTTCGTCTGCGCGTTTAAAAAATATATCTATAAATATATCACACTTCTATATAACGCAATTATTAATGAATCTACAATGACAACTGTCATCGAACATATTCAAAGGTCGTATCAAACCGAACATACCTCTTTAAATATTTATTTTTTTACCTAATTTAGCAATTTTCAAATGTTTTATAGTTATTCTGCTATTCAGGGCGAAGACAAATCCAACAAATTAAAAATCATGAAAATCGGTCCAGCTATTCTCGAGTTACAGCGGTGTAACTAACACGACTATGTTTTATATGTATAGACTAGCTGTTGATCGTGACTTTGTCCGCATTTTTTTTAAAGGAATTGTAGCCAAATTTTATTGATAAGTTTCAAACCAATCACCTGACCACCCATTTAAAAGTTTCATACAAACATTCACTCCTCATTTTACTCTTTTATGAGGGTTATTTTGAAAATTCCTTAAACACGTGTCCATTTATTTTGCATTTTAAGTATCAAAACCAAGTTACAAAGAAATCACACCACCGTTAAAAAGTTTCCATTCAAACTTTGACACCCTTTTTCATCCTCTTAGGGATTTAATTTCAAAAAACCCCGCCTTAGTGAGTGGTTTTGCTGTAAAAGGAAGCTACCTTCCAAATTTCAGCTTTCTAGCTTCAGCGGTTTCGGCTCGGCGATGATGAATCAGTCAGTCAGTCAGTCAGGTTAAGCTCTTTTATAGGTATAGATAGATAGATAATTATTTTTTTCATTTTTCAGGGTCCAATATATGACTGGGTGCAGTACCATAGATTCCACCACGCACATTTCGGAACTGCCTTGGACCCCTACGACAACACCAAGGGGTTCCTGTACGCACACATGTCAACACGTCTGCGTAAACTCAGTCCAAAGCAGGAGAAGCTGATGGAAGCCATCGATATGTCAGATCTGGAGGGCGACTCCGTAGTGATGTTCCAGAAGAAGTAAGTTACTGTCATTGCTGATAAGTATTATATGGAAGTCGGCCGCTGTAAACTTAATATGGTGCGAATGGGGATTTAGTGTGGTACTCCAACACAATATAACAACTCAAGCATCGACACGAATAGAAAAAAATCTGATAAGTAGCAAATAATGTGCCAGCCACACTTAGACGGCATGAATATAAAAAAACGACTTAAAAAAGAAGAAAAATACGCATTATTCGCAAGAAACAAAGAATATTTTATTAGAAAAAGCTTATTATTCAGTTGAGGAATTCCTTACTGACAAATGCTTGACATAACTTTTATCGATGAATCAATTTTGTAATGGGCATAACATGTAATGACATTACTTGACAGTGCAATTTTATTTTATTTTTATTTTTTACCAGTCGGAAATTAAGTTATTAAGAATTTAGGTAGGGAATATAAAATTGTATAACGTTGACATTTTATTATAAATTGACATATCTAGTATGTACATAAAACAATCTATGATTATTGACATTTAAACAGATATACATCTATTTTAACTATTATTGACTTGTTTGTAAATTTTATTGAGTTTTGACGTATTTCGTAACCTTATCTAATCAGGAGTTTATCTCGATGTACCATATTAATTATAATTATTTTGCAACGCCCTCACAGGGTACAATGTTACTATACTCACAGCATTGTTTGTTACACCTAAGCTGAATGTACATTGAAGCAAATAAATGAAATGAAATGAAAAAATATTATGAGTGAGGATCTATAGCGACTCCAGCCAATAAGTTGTTTAAATGTGTTACCATCTTTATTTATTGTCATTAGAATGATAAGGAAAAAAAATACTTAAACGCTACGCTTGCTAATAATGATTATGGTACCTATAGTGTGTATTTGTGCGGATGTTGGATGTTAGTTTGTTACTCAATTGGACTCTAAATTAACATAAAGGCTTATGATAATTCGTTTTATCATAATATAAAATAAGTATGATAAAACATTACCCAAACATTTTCAATTTATTTTACAATTTTCAGAGAACTTACAGCTAGTTACATAAAATTACAAATAATACATGTTTATTGTACATGTATGCAGAAGGCCAATTACAAGTTCACACTGATACATGTAAAAAAATATTGTATATGTAAAATACAGTCCAACAAATACATATGGCGGGAATAAAAATCACAACCTTTTCGAGCCCACTTTCACCAAAACAATCATTGTTCTATCGATTTACAGACTATACTGGATCTTATACATAGTATTCTTTCTACTGCTGCCTCTGAACGCGCCGCTGGAGTACTGGGAGGAGTCCGTGTGGGGCACCGTATTTGTCGTCGGTTTCCTGCGGTACGCCATCGTGCTGCACGCTTCTTGGCTTGTGGAGAGCGCTATCTGTGTCTGGGGCCTGAAGCCGGGGGAAAAGTAAGCACTTCTTATAACTCATATAAACTAGAAAGATAAAAAAATTATTTGCAACGGTACACAAGGAACCAAGCGACACACAAACATATTAAAAACAAGAAATACACATAATAATAAAACAAAAGCAGCTTAGGGTAACAATATTAAAAAAAACGTTACAATAATACAGTTTTTATTTATTTTGTATACTTTTTTGTAATTCGTTTGAAACAGGGGATAAAAACGCAAAGGACGTGTTCACAAATACAAAAAAAAGTTTAAAAACACTGTGGGTTAAAAATAAAATTCATGGTAGAAGTCACTGTCGTGTAGGTACTGTCTTCTGAACAGCAAGACACGATCTATGTACCACGGCGAGAAATTGACGTATACTTGACTATAGCTGTAGACACTTTGGTATAGGTACCTAAAAGGCTTTCTTAGCATTGGCTTTAGTACTGATCGTTGGGCTCTATCGACTTGGATCAACGTTGTTTTGGGGGCAATGACGCCAAAGAAAATAATGCAATAGATCATAATGTATTGGCAGAGGGCTATGTATTTAGATCTCAATGTGTCATGGTGGGCTGAGTCCCTAAAACTCTGTTCTTAATGCATTACATACGATATTTTAGGGGCTTGAGCTGATAAATTGTTAATGTGTTATTTGAAAATTAAATTCTGATCTAAAATGACTCCCTAATATTTGATCGAGCTAGTTTTGTCTATGTGCACACAGCTGCAAAGCTTGTGCAAATGGTTCAGCCATTTCGCTGCATTTGTGACGTTTAATGGCAGTTTGAGTTTTTGGAGGTGATGGTGATTGTCTTGTGGAAGCAAATAAATTTAGAATGTATTGTGTTGCGGGTTTTTCTGGAGCCGGTTCCGGCGTTAGTTAGGCTTAAGTTGTGTATTCTATTAATACACAAGATAAAAAGTGTGGGTCCCAAAATGCTTCCTTGAGGAGCACCAAATTAGATTTTCCGAGGGCAGCTTGTTATACCACCTACGCCTAGAAAGACAGTGTCTCCGCCGACAGGGAAAACGTAAATTATCAATGTAATTTTCGATAACGTAAATAAATCAATATTATTCATTGACATATTTTCATCACCTATCACAAATACATATTAGTTTTGGCTCTATCAACTTTTTAAAAATAAAAAAGTATTGTCAGCAAAGTCAAAGTATATTCAGTAATTCAGTACCTATGTTTCCTCACATAAGACATGGTTATAATATACATTAGGTGGAATTGTCAAGTCAAAAGTAGAGCTGCATATCTCGCCCGAGTACAGGCACGTGAATATATTTCATTTATCATACAAATTAATTGAAATTATAACATATCATTAATCAAATACAATGTCACTATAAATATCAATATGAAATAACTTAAATAAAATATAAATAAAAAATACTTTATTTTATTGAAAAAACCAACAGCTACAAAAATATACAATGGGTAAACTTAATTAATATGCTAGAAACAGACAATTATAGGCCTCTCTTGATAGTACAAAATATACAATACTCCTACAAAGTTGTCCTAAGATACTTAAGTACTTAAGCCGAAAGGTGCATACATAATTTTCACTATATAGGTATGTATAGAACAATATTGTTTGTAAGAAATAATTTTAAAAAAGTTGGTGTTATACCTACAATGTGATAACGGCGTGTGTGTGTGTGAGTATGTATGTATGTAATGTGTGTGTGAGTGTGTAGGGTGTGTGTAGTATATGTGTGTGTGCGGTGTATCTGTGCGTGTTGGGGGGTAATGACGGGAAGAGGATGCGTGTGTGTGTGTTTGCATGTTATTCTGATAATACATTAAAGCGTGCACATTTACTACTAACATTGACTATTGACATAAAATAATGTATGTACTACAATGTTAATACTACTCATCACCCACAAAAAACTCCGCGTGGCTATATATCTAACTATTATTACAGTTAGGTCATTAAACCAATTTTTATTCAAATTCTTTAATCAAAACACGAGTAGAATCGAAAGATGATGACATTCGTATCAAGATATTAAAAATTATCCAACTAAATAGTTTCATAATCAAGGTTGATTATGTACATTTAAATTACAATTGTTAATGTGCAATAAAATATAAACAATGCAAACTTACCTAAAACAGTTTTAATTTCTATCCTAAGAAACTTGAGATGGTTAAGTTATTACACTCGTACAACTATAAAGCGAGGTTTACAACAGATTGTACAGAAAATTTCACGCCACGTTGTCTGACGCGTGAATGCACAGAAAAAATCTTCCTTAGACACTTTGACGGTTTGACTAATGGGATAGCCAGAATTTACTGGAAAGTTCAAGGAGATCCCAACGTAATGTAATGTGAAAATTAGAGCAACGACAGTATTCAAAAATTTAATTTCTAAAGCCATTCGGAATGTTTCGTAATATTACTAATTCTTTGTAACTATCTCGCAAGTGACAAACATAATTTATGAAGTTCTTAATTCAGAAATAAGGAATATTTACACACTCCGAGTCAGTACACATTGATACCCTCACCTCTCTCCGTGTTGTGTGTTCATACATGTGTATTTCATTTTACGTACAACCACGGCAGATAAAACAACGCAAATACAATTTAAAAAAAACTCCATTGGGTTTCCCTGTTAGATTAAAATTTATACAATCAAAAAGCTACAGAAATTTGCACGTAGGTATATCTTAATTAACCGGTTTTTTAGATTCTGTATTTAGGCAATAGTATCGTACCAAGAAGGTTTGTCACGTTTAAATTCATAATAATTACAGCAAGAGTTCAATAAAAAGATTCACTTCATATTAAAGTTCTAAAATGATATCTGTAAGAGCATGCTTGGTGTGATGTTTACTTGTATCAAAATAAATTAAAATTGTCAACTGATTCTGATCATTCTATATAAAACACACAATTAATAATAGATCAAAACTTTAAATGAAGATAGATGTCAACAGAATAGAAACAATGATCAATTAATAAATTAAATAGCGTTCTATTGAATAAGGGCCCCCTCAGCTCTTTTACATGACATGTCAATTTGTTGCATTTATTTATTGCATAATTACATATCTAAAAAGATCATACAAATTGTACATACATACATTAATCATACAAACGAAAGCAAATAGTCAATAATACATTTTACAACAAAAGGCATTAATGTAAACTAGGAATAAAAAATCCTGGTATCGAACCTCGTGGTAGGGGAAAGGCGTACAAAATGACATACCCTCTGCTAACTGTCATAAATCGTGTTTTATTCATTGTTTTTAACATTATAATCAGCCTTTTTAAACCTTGGTTCAGTACCTTATCAAAATTAAAGAGATCTATCAACTTAAAACTAAATCAACACACTCATAGAACATTTTAAAAAACATTGACAAAATCCGTTTTGTCCACCCTGTGCGGGTAAGAATACATACATCATGTGGACAGTATGGTATACCAAAATTAAAATTTTTCTTTTATCTGCAGAGTTCGCAAATAAAAGACTTCGTCTTCTTTGGAACGTCTGCACATGATGCATGAGCACATTTCTTGCAGCTCATGCACTTTAACCAAACTTCCTTTGGCTTGGACCTGGAGTACAGGTCATTGCAATAGATGCAAGGGCAATCTTCGTCGTCGTCAGCCACAGTCTTTGTTTGCATGGACAAGAAATCTTCTTCGCTACTAGAGCTAAAGTTTAGTCCTTTGGTAACATTTCTTGTTTTTTTCTTAGGAACCGGCGGAGGAGCCGATTTCTCTTTAGCCTCTTCTATATTTGGAGTGGATGTTAGCAATAATACTGTTGGTTTCTTGCGTGGTTTTCTTTTTCTTTGTCCAGCCACGTAGACTCCTTTCGGTACTGGCGATAGCACATTGACTGGAACAGTTGCAGTTCTATTCAACTCTCGTGGCATGGACGGTGTTGTAGATGTCATGACTGTCTGGGGTGTATGGGGTGTCAATGGAGTGTCTGTGATTTCTGGTGCCGATGTACCTGCTTCTACTCGCGATGACGTGGATGCGCATATATTCCCCGTTGTTTCAACCTGGGACGTTGAGGATATGCATGGTTTTTCCATTGTGGTCAGTTCTTCTTGGGTTGAAACCAGATCTTGTTGTATGGGGATGTCAGTCGTTTCAGCAGGTTGAAACAAATAATCTGGAAATATGTTTGGATCGACAGGCCAGAGGCCTGATTTCAGGAACCCATTGACTGCATTTTGGACACTTGCCGCTTTGCCATAAGCTTTGCTGAGTATCAAGCCGATCTGAAAGTGAGTAACGACTCTGCCTGGATGACTCTTTAGCCAAGTACTCACCTCTTGGTTAAAATAGGTTTTTAGAGGACCATAGAATGAGACATCTAAAGGTTGCATACGATGCGTGCAGTGAGGTGGCAAACACATCATAATGATGCCATGTTCCTTTGCAAAAGTAAGGCTTTCGATACCTTTGTGGCTAATGTGTCCGTCTACTATCAAAAGCACTTTATCATCAGGACTAGCTTTGACATAGGTTTGAAAATGAACTAACCATTTATAAAAAACTGTTGTTGTCATCCATCCTGACTCTTGTGCTATACCCAAAGTGCCAGTTGGAGCTTCATCTATCAACTCTTGTTTCATCAATTTGCGTGGGTAAATTAAGCACGGCGGGATATAATGTCCAATTGCACTTATGCAACAAACGACTGTCACATGAGACCTCCTTTCAGCACTAGTTAAAGCCCCAACTTGCTTACGCCCAGTTGTAGCAAATATCTTTTGTGGTCTTTGAACTGTTGATAGCGCTGACTCATCAACATTATATAGCCTATGCGGATAAATTTTATTGCTCTCAATAATGTCTTGATAGGTGTTAAAAAACAGTGCTACTTGAGGTTTGTTGAAGGCTTGAGCTCTCGCGACAGAAGTTGCTTTTGGTTTTCGTAATGATATATCCGGGTTACGGCGCTTAAATCCAGCCAACCATTCACGGCCTGCCATTTTTGTCTCTCGGTTGAAATTGTGTGGAATTTCATTTACGTCAGCAAACTGATAGGCTAATTCCAGAACTTCCTTGCGAGTAAAACCGAACAGTCTGGTTTCTAAAAGTTTTATATGTTCAACCAACTCTCGTTCCATTTCACAAGTGAAGACACTCTTGTATCTTCCCATACCCTTTGTGGTTGGGGCTAAAGTTTTATTCTCGCCTAATGCGTGTCTTCTTAGTGTTGCTTGTGGGACACCATACACTTTAGAAGCCATCAGCCAACCCATTTCATTTTTATTTACAGCTTCAATAGCCTTTTCCATGGAGATTTTATCCCAACCCTGTCGGTCTGTCTGTCTTGCATAATTTCGGGGCATGATTTTTTAACATATGATGATGTGTGGATGTTTTAATTATGATCTGAAAGAAAAAAAAGAAAGAAAATAGGTGGGGTCAAACGACATAGTATACCATTTTATCCGGCCAAGGGGTATGGCATTATGTACACTTTTAAAATTTATAACCTCAAAAGCATAAGCAAATAATGCACTTATTTTTATGAGCTTTCAACACATCACAGAGTTTTTCAACAAACAGACACCATCAAAGACAAATAAAAATAAAAAATAACTTACTTTTACCGCGAAATAAAATCCATCGGAATAAAACTCCTGGTGGTGTAAATTTTGCAAACCGCCCGCCGTCGAGCGGCCGAGCGGGCGTGACTGGCTTTGCGACAGGCAGTGTTGTCACCTTGGATTTTTTTAAAGCGCTAGGCTAGAAGTAAAATGTCGCCAGATTAAAAAAATTTGGAATTAAAAAAAAACACTAAATTCCGCTAAATTATCTCAAGACTGAAGAAACCCTTGTTTTAATTAAAAACGAAAGAATATATTTTTAAAATTTGTTTATTTTTACCAGAGTTATATATAGAGTTCTTACGAAGTTACAATTTACCAAACATAAACATTGTACAGTACGTATTCGGTATAACTTGACAAAATATTGTTTAATACCTACCTACCTATATACAATAATAAAGGCAGTGAAATAAAACCACATAAATATTTTTTTAATTTGTTATTCATTTGTACTTGTACCTAATCAGTAGGTATAGTAAGAATCAAGACACAAGTTTAAAAAAAAATGTAAAGGTTAAAATTAAAGATTATCAAATGTTACATCTTCTTAGCATCATCATAATTCACAGACCCCGTCAACATCGACGACGCCGACGCCACCGGTGGAGAAGATGTTGTTGGTTGAAGTAGATTTGTGTATGAGTGCTTTGTGTATTTGCCAATAGCTGTATATCACATCGCTTGGTAATTCATAATTGAAACATTTTACATCAGTAACTTTTAGTCTATTTCTAATAAAAATTATGGCATTTAGAAGTGGAGTAGCCATCCTGTTCCGTAGTTTGCTTTTCACAATGTTCATGGCACTTTTTGTACGTAATTTTTTTTCTTATGTGGAACTTCCATTATTGGATATTATTCACAGCTTCAGGAGTTCACACACTGTTTACAATACATTACAAAACACGTTTCTTTCAAACTTGAAGTCTTTTATCAACACAATACAAAACAAACCAAGTTCAGAACATAGAATGTCAGAAAATAGAACAGTTTCAGTATAAGTGCGCCTAGGGATTCCCCGGTCAAAAAGTAAAGTAAACATAGAGAACAGAACATTATGAAATTCCCTTTCAAAAATGTGTTGCCAGATTCCATATTGAAAAACCACTAAATACCACTAAAAATAATAAAAACGATAGATAGTAAAAAAATTCCAGTTCTTGTGGAAAAACCACCAAAGTGGCAACACTGGCGACAGGTTGCTTAGTCTGTGGTTTCGGAGAAAAGACCACTGTGTCGTTTTGTCCACCTATGCCATTTTGTACGCCTTTCCTACCCCTACAACAATAATTTATTATGAATACATATATTTTTAGAAGGTAATTTTGTATCCATGGATTCAATTGATCATTTAATTGTAAATAATGCACAAATAATTTTAACAAAATTAATAATTACCTACTTATTTAAGTAAAAAACATGCCTATTTAGGCATGTTATTTATATTATAGTTATCAATATTTTATAGTTGGCTTCAGCTGCTTTTTCAAATCATGATATTCACAAACTTTTCCATCTCATATCATATCACGGACTAATAGCATCAATTATATGATATGACATAATATTTTGGAGCATTTCAACAGACGTAGATAACATTTTCAAACATCAAAAATGTTGCATTAAAGCCATGTTTCGCCGTAAAGTAACGGATTTAAGCCTTACTTTATGACGTATAAAATGTTTACAGTTCCCTCCTTGTACTTATTGAGACAGCCATGTTTGTTAAAAACAACTCTGGGCGATGTTCTCGACCTTCTTATATTCATCTTCCTGCCCTTTTCCCACATTATGTGGGGTCGGCACAACATGTGTGTTTTCTTCCATTCTCCTCTATCAGCCGTCATCTCAACACTCACTCCTTTCTTAATCATGTCATCCTTCACACAATCCATCCATCTTTTTTTTGGCCTACCTCTACTCGTAAATCCATCCACATTCATACCAAGCACTCTCCTAGTTAGATGCCATTCTTCCCTTCTCATTACATGCCCATACCATGCAAGCCTGTTGCTCCTCATCTTTTCATTCACTGGCACCACTTTCACACTTCTTCTTATGTACATTCCTTACTCTGTCCATTCGCGTCACTCCACACATCTCTCTCAGCATTCGCATCTCATCACCTTCTGATATTGTGAAACGTTATAGACGAGACCAGATCATATTTGCATACGAGGCTGTAAAACTACGCTAACGCGCGAGAGCATCTTTTGCATGGCTTCTACAATATACAATAGCATTATACATAGCCTAATACCTACGTTAAGAGAGCTAAAGCGTACATTGTTTCTGAAAGAGTTGAAAACCATTTTAGAAGCAAAATATAATTATTCAGTAGATGACATTATCCTTAATGATAAAAAAATACTGTAAATTTTATCGTTTTTTACCTTAATTTTTTTTGGTTTTGTACCTACTTTTCTTGTGACTTTATTTTCATTTTTAATCATGAACTGACATTTGAAATTCTATGTATCAATTAAATAAATTGCACGCCATACATGACTGAATACATTGTAACTTGACTAAATGCACAATAGAATATCACCATGTACCACATGTATTTCACGCAATAAAATTTACTTAACTTTACATTACAATAATTTTGTTACAGATATCCGCTAGACTCTAACACAGTGTTCATAATCAACAAAACGTTCTGGCCTCACTACCACTACCTGATACCGTACGACTACAAGTCCGGAGAGTTCGGCACCTACGGTGAGTTCGACCATAAAGCATCTAATAAGCACGTCTTACCAAGGTTCTTACTCGTAGGTCCGACAAAGAACTCAAGTGTCAAGATTTTTTATTATTTGACATCTTTCAATACTTTATAGTTTGATAATTAGTCCTAAGTGTAGGTAAAAGTCGTGATCTTAGCTTAGTTTTCTGATATTTTCTTTCAGGTTCCGGCTGTTCGACTACCTTTATCCGAGTGTACGCAGCCCTCGGCTTGGCCACGGCTCTGCGCACGGTGGACTCCCACACCGTACAGACCGCCATGGCACACATGGTCAAGACGAAATTACCTTTACAAGAATGCATCGGAGAGGCTTTAAAGGGCCAAGTCTTACAAGAAGATCATTTTCTTAAAAGAGTTTAGTGTATGTAGGTAGATCAATAAATAGTTTTCTAATGTGTAATAATGGCTTACACATTTTATTTTATATACCTTCTAGTACAGTCTTGCAGTAAACTGGATCCTATTCTATAACAAAGCAACAATTTAAAAAGTTCAACTGAATACTGTAATACGATAAGACACATCAATATTTTTGCATTACAACGAACTTCTCAAAATCTAAGAAAAAATCATTAACATGGAGTAAACATTTCATACCCGCTAAATGAACAGGGGTCCCATAGAATTTGTCTAAACTTGTTAAGTCAAATCTGCTTGAGTAAGTTAAAGCAGCGCGCGGAACATTTTGATGTAAATCTTCGCAGCTCCTTCCGGTTTTTCCAACAGTACTCGACACTACCTGTAAGTACGTAGGTATTTCAGGATATTCGAAATAGTCATTAGTCACCCAAGTCCACGCACTCACACGCACACTCACAAACGCACGTGTGACTAAATGCGACAATCTCACCTAAAAACAATGCTGTTGTGTATCCGATGACGAGAAGCAATAAAGCAGATCTGACGTCAGTGGCTCGCGCGGAGGCGAATCCGGGGGGAGGGGCACAGTGCGGCATCTCGGGTACCAGCGACGCCTCCAGCCGCGCCAGTGACCCGGCTGCCCGCAATTGTAGGAGACTTGCAACACACATTAATAGTTATCCTGGACAGCTATAAACTAAATGTAAAATTTTCTGCACCCTCAACTAAGCTGTTTTTTGAATACCTGACGAGTGTAGGCCTGGCGTAAGGCGAGTGTCTTGGCAGTGGGAAGGCGAGGTGGGCGCGCGTCGAGTGCACGGGGACTTCTCTTATGGCGCATCTGCCGCGAGCCTGGCTCAGTGACCTGCCCAACAGTTCAAATCAGCTGATACAGGACGCGAAGTGAATTGACCAAACATACAAATGAGTGATGAACACAGTGTTTGTTACAAAGTATCATAGGTATAGTTTTTCAAAAACATAATATATTATATCAGTAATTTAGTTCCCATAGTTTAAGTTATAGTTGCTTAGTTTGAAGTGGTGTGGTCTCAATTTTCAAACAATATTCAGATAGTACAGGAAGTAGATTATAAATTTGGCCTTATTGGTTCGTATGGTATAAAGTACTCGTAGCAGAGTCATATGATGGTTTCAAACTCTCTTAGCCAAAAGAGTATATATAATTATTAGGAATCCCAGTAGCTATGTGATTAGGTTGCTGACGCTGACAGATATGCTTCAGAACTTGTACCTTTTGCCGTCCTATAATTATCAACTGTAAGAAACCCCTAAACCCTAAGACTTAACAGCATCCTATATAATAATGAAGAAGAAGGCTTAATATGTTTAATTGCCTTAAATAGTGTAGCAAAATGGCGTGATATTAAAGACTCGTAACACTTTAGAAATGCTTACTTAATGTAGAGCCTTAATGTACTTAATGTACCTACCTCAATGTAGAGCGAGCTGTTCGCTGCCCTGCGAAAAAAGCATAGTCCTGACTCGCAGCACGAGCTAACCCTTCTTCTGATGATGAAACCAGATTCTCGGCATTAGAGTATCCACGGATGTAGAAGGCATTAAGCTGGACATCTTTCGTTGACTGTAACAAAAATAACTCCTAAAAGTCGCGTACATAGCCCACCACACCAACGACCCATAAGGTCGATGGTAGTCGTTTAGTACCATAGTAAAACTAAATATGAATGTTTAGGTGTTTGTTACCCAATCACTTTGTAACAGCTGAACCAACCAACCAAAGTGTTTAAGATAGCTATGATCTGGATTGAGACGTAGGTAATATCCTATATATAATAACCTTTTATCTTTTTATCACAAAAACCTATGGCAAATAATAATTCAGAGGACTTCTAGTTTGTGCCGTTCCACCTTAAATGTATAATGATCGCTAGTGTGGAGGCAGAGACCCACCATCAGATACATCTGGTCTGCACCGTTCCTGATGTACCCGATCTGTAGGTTGGACGAGCGCAGCACGGCGGCCACGGTGTCGACGCTGGCGACGCGCACAGATAGAACGGACGTGATGAAGGCGGCGTACGCGTTGTACGTCACCACGCCGAACAGCAGACATGCCAGCAGCAAAACGCTGGCTGCGGGACTCGGCGGGGTCCACGTACCACCTGCCAAATTCACTCGCTTCAATATACCCTTAACCTACAAACATACATTTTGTACTCGTTATCGTTCGAAGCAGAACTTACTTACTCGTATCGGAATGGCTGTGTGTCATTCGTCTTGAACTTGACACTGGTCATAGTTCATTCATTATGGTTATTCAAACATTTCGTTGCTACTAACCTTGTTGACATAGTATACCAGTAGACCATAACATCGCCTCTGCATAACCCATACCGCGCTGTTCATTCTGGCCGGGAGCAAGCCTGCTGATGAGAAGGACGGCGATGGCAGCTGCGATGGCCACTGCCACCACACAAGCCACTAGGCGCGTGCTAAACGGTGCCAGGAATATGTCGCGGACTGTTGAAGTCTCTTGCTGGCGAATGTAGATGTTACACCTAAGCAAATTCATAAAAATAGAAGCTCTTGGGTGTATGGTCAGTCCACAGTCACACAAACCTATTACAGCAGCGATAGGATAAACAACGCAACAGCCATATCTGCAAAATCAGTCTCAAGGAGTAAAAAAAAGCTGCCTGCTATCTTTTACTCGCCAGTCGCACACCCACACGTGAAAATACACTTTGTGTTTTTGACCACAATGATTGCGCAATTCACGCCTATTGTTAGTTGTCATGAGATACATAATCGGTCAGAGGTTTATAAGTTTACAATAATTTATATAGAAAGAATTTATTTAAATATTTCTTTACAGGCGCGCAGCTTATATACACGTATAATAAATATGCTGATATGTCTACATCCAAGTGTTGGAATGTCTAATAGTTCACTTGCACTGATTTTCACATGTTTTAGCTCATTTTTGTTAACAGTTTGTTGTTCTTAGCCAGCCAATGAGTTTGTTTCACAACAAATGTTGTGAGGGAATGCTGCGCAGTGTTTGTGTTGGATGGTGCACGAACTATCTTGCAGTTGTGCCTTCTGTACGACCTTACAATTTATTCAACACATCTTGTTTATGTCGGGTATATCTTATATATGAGAAAGGGCTTCGTAGGTCCGTGCGTGGTCTAACACGCGCTTAGCCAGTTTAATATATATAGTTATAACAACAGCATGCCTCCAGTCATGTCGTACATACATACTCTTCAAGGATTTGTTCCTAAGGACAGCGAGGGGTGACTTACAGACTCCACTTTGAGAACACAGTTACGAGTTGGTATCGGGTCAGGATCTGGAGACGATTCAAGAACCTTTTTCACGTCACTTTCTGTAAACTAAATATCGTTTACACTATGTTCCTTATTCGCCCCCCGCACAGCGAATATGGAACATATCTGCTGAATCTGCTTCCGAGTTTTTACTGGTTCCTTAAATAAATATGCCGTTTCATATTCCACAGCCAAAGCATTTGCTATGTCATTATAAGCAGTGACCAGCCCCCAGATTATGTATCTCGTGACAACTTGCAACAGGCGTGAATTGTGCAATCTCTGCTGTCAAACACACATTTGTTGTACGCTAATATCTATACTATAAGCGATTTTTCGCGTTTTGGGCGACAGGCGAGTAATAGACAGCGAATTACGTCCGTAATAATGTTGTTTTTATGACTTGAGATTAATGTTGCAGATATTACAGTCGCGTTGCTATTACTAACGCTTCTTTTCCCTAAATCCCAGCAGGTCACCATTGTAATTTCAGGTAGACACTAACTTTTGTGTAGTGCATCGACGAATATATGAGAGAATATTTAAAACTTTGTCACCAAAGTCAAGCAACTTTGCTTCGTATTGGCTTCTGTATTTTCAAGACAACTATTACATATGAAAATACTAACGACATCGGGTCAAAAAAACCCAAAGTATAATTAAGGTATAGGTAAGCCTTACAAATATGGCCTCCTTAGAAGACTACGTATGATTGTGTATTTATCAGATTGTAGTAAATACTATAAAGTATTATAAGTATGAATTTAAAAAGGTATAAGGTAGGTATTCTATCTGTCATCTTGTTACAATTTACAAGCTATGCTTAGTTTGGGGCTAGATGGTGTTGTGTGCATTGTCCACTAATATTTATTTATTATTTATATACATGGTCTCAGCTATGGGAAAGATAAACTCCATGTCGTGTGTTCTTGTGGCGTGTGCGGTAACTGGCTCCAAGGCCACGTCCACGCTGTTGTCCACGAGGGCGCCGAGCAGCCCGCTCCAGGTACCCTCGTAGGTGCGGAGTCCGAGCTTGCTGTAGTACCGGGTTATCGGTCTGAAAATTTATAACAAAAATGCTAGTAGTATTTTTCTAACGAGGGCAAGGAAATAATGACGATTATCCAGATAATAACTAGATTTCAGTGCAGATACTGGTTTTATAATATCTTTACATTCTTAATTTTCAAAATTCGGAAATACTCTTTTTCGGACATGCACTTTATCGCCCGTAGGTTCTAAAAATTTGCTTACTAGTAGGTATATAGAAGTTATCCATAAATATATCCATCTTTGTCACACGTGGTCACATTTCGACCCTTCCCCCCTACCCGTCGGTGGAACGTCAAATATTTTAGTTCATATTTTAGTATGAAGTTCAGAACTTTACTTACCGGCCTATCACTAGTGCCGCATCAAAAAAATTCAAAGTAAAATTTAACACAAAGTTTCCCTCGTACTATGCATCGATGATCCAAATGATATATTTACCGCATTGTCTTATTTAATAAATAAAGAACACTCATATTTACGCTAAAAACATGCGAAGTAAAAATATAGTGCTAGATTTGCGGACTGGGCTACACCAGGTATCTATAGAAATATATGGGATACATTGGCCTCAATTCTGTTGGCACCAACCTAACTAATTTTAGCTAAAATTAGGTTTAGAACTGTCAAATGAAACTTTGGTATACTGCTGTTACCAACTTAACCTAATTTAATTTTACCTAATTTAATTTAGTTAGATGGTACCAACCGAATAAGTTTCACAAATGCTATGGGTGACTAAAATATATTTTAGACAAATTCATAATTCCTAATTTTAGAAATGAACCAACCGAATTGCCGAACCGAATTTTACGATTTATATGCTTCTAGAGAGACAATGGTCTCAATTCTGTTGGCACCAACCTAAGAATTGCCACCAATTTTAGATGATCCACCCATTATCGTACATGTTAAGAACTGAACTTTTTTGAACGATGTCCTCAGTCCATCATTTCCTTTCATTTTTTTTCATTGAATCAGGCTAAATATCCTGTTCAGTGACTTGTTTGCTCTCTTATTCTTTGACTGCTTATTTTCTATTTTTCAATATGCACCTTTCCTTTAAATAAAGAGATAGGTTTCCTTTCAAAATTTATTGTAGATTCCAGAACTTCTTCTGCTCTTCTTCTTTTTTCCAGCTCATAGCTAATCGTCTCTCTACTTCTTCTTTCGTGTTTTTATCGATTTATGTTTTCCTAAGTATTAGCTGTTTACTTATTATATTGGTCTGTCTCTTAATGTTAAATGGTTTTTATTGTTGTTCTCAGGCCTTCTTTTTCACTTTTTTAGTTGAGCATACTTCCTCCAGTTTTTTAATTGTGCAAGTAGCACTATCATACACAAAAATATAAGATAATATAAGTGACGCCATGCGACTTTGATTCCTTCACTATCCCAGTCATTAGGACGTGACAACTACTCATTCTCAGTTAAACTCAAACAAAAACGATCAATTTAGATCGGAACGATCAGAAGGATCACTTTGAATTGTCTTACATACTAGGTGAATTTAGGTGTCAATTCCTTTCTACGGTTTTTTCGCAAGACTTATGTAAGCTTTAAATTTGTTACCTAAACGAAACGAACGAAACTACCTATTAGTTAAGATGCATTTTCAGAGAGCTTAAAACAGAGGACGATGTTCCCCATACGTCATCTATTTACTTTTTCTAATAGAACTTTAGGAATATATAATTTGTTTCTGTTCCTAGTATTGATTCTATGATTTGGTATATTTTTATTCAGATAAGTTGTAGATACAGATTATAATAGAAAGAGGAGTCTGCAAAAGTACTAAGACCGTGTAGCAGCATCAACGCTAGTCTCCTTTAAAACAAAACTTAATAGAACTAAATAACTAAAAGTAGATTTTATATAGCACGATACGTTATACTAAAGTTTGTAACAAAATAAAATGATATACATAAGTACTTAAGTAAAGTGCAAAAAAATAAAGTTGTTATAAAGTTGATGAACCTACAATGGTTCATCAATGAGGGACTACGAGGGATACTTTGTGTTTAATACTACTTTGAAACTTTTTGACGCGGCTATCTGTGATAGGTAAGAAATAGGATATATGATATATGATAGGAAAGAAGTAAGTAAAAGTTCAGAACTAAATTTTTTTAGTACACACAAAACTATCTATGTATTTAGTAAAATAAAATAATTTAAAATGGAGCATCCATTTTTTAAGGTTTATACGACTGGCAGTATATATTAATCTAGTAAAGCCTATGATAATATTCCTTTATTATTATTATTATGAAAACTTTTCAGGTACCCACCCACCCAAACAGCAGATGAACCAGTAGACAAAAAAACGAATATAATTTTATATTTTTTAATAGTTTTTAAAAAGTACCTACAAAAACCATTTTCCATTATAAGGACTCTTTCAATTCAATTCAATTCAATATAATTTATCAGTCCTATTAAAAAAACATAAAAATTACTTTGTAGACTTCGAAACCCTACGAATATAATCCATAGTTAAACTAGACTAATATTTATGCACTATGAGGGTTTTATATGGCCGCGGATAAAAATAAGTTTTCCCATCCCTGGTAAAAATAAGACCCTAAAGAATTGCAACACATAATTATTGTGTTTCAAACAGAAATGACGTAGAACTCCTTAGAATAGAATAGAATAGAATAGTATTTATTTGCAACAGCATGACACAATTAAATGAGTTACAATAAAATAATAACAATAATCATAATTAAAATGTAAGACAAGTACATACCTACTGTTACAAAAAGGTTCGAGTTCAGCTCTCTTTAGTTGTTAAACCTTCTATTCAACAAATTGTTTAGTGTTATATTTAAACTAGCATAACACTACTATAAGGTGAAAGATTTCATCTTAACTTAAATCTTTAAAGGGTGTTCTACTCACGTACTCACTTAAAATGAATTATTAAATGAGTAGGTAGAAAAAACCTATGACAGAGATTAGAAAATAAAGTTAATCTTTTTAAAATGATAGCCAATTCAGTAAACTCATATAATATAAACGTCTATTAGTTTAAAAACTCCTATAAATTATGTATAAATATATAACTGCAAACATTTTTGGTGGCAACTCGGAATGAAAAACAATAATTTTTTCATTAAATATCATTTTACGAGTATCATGTTTTAAAGAATAACGAACGATACATAAGTAAGTTTATTTGTGAAACGTTATCCTGCTTGCTTTTTTATGTGTTTGCGTGCAAGATGATCCCTCGGGGTAAGATGATCCTTTTGAATTGTGGCGGTACTATAAACGCAATCTAGTTGCTTTCTTTTTAAATAAATACCTAATTACATTCTACATGACGTAAGTCGGTGTTAGGCCTACGTAGGTAATTTATGGATGACCTCTAACACTGTTTCTACTTTAAAAACTTATGAGCAGTCCACTCCAAAAATATGTAGGTAAGTTAATCGTGTGAAAAAACTTCTGCAGAAACCACCACCGCACTTTGGTGGGGGACCAAATACCCCACCGGGGGTCCCGATCTGAAGGCCGATAACTTGTCAATCTACCACCCTTACGAACAAAGCGCTTTGCTTCTACATTTATAATGCGTACAGGCAAGGATTGGAATGCTTTGCCGTCGTCTGTCTTTCCTGAAAACTACAATCTAGGTATCTTCAAGTCTCGAGTAAATAGGTGTCTTCTAGACCTGCGTGCCTCATCGTCGGCCACATCGTCGCTTAACATCAGGAGAGATCGTGGTCAAACGTAGGTCTATCATTGATAAAAAAGGCTCCTGGAATAAAGGCAATAACAAAGTGGTTTTTCAATCAAAAGTTCTAGTAATAATAAATGCACTTTTAGAAGTGCATTTACTATTTACTGTATTGCTGCTGTATGCATTATACATGTGGAAGTAAAGCGCTTTGTTCATAAGGTAGTCTGACAAGGTATTGATAATACTGAACGGTACGTCTGGTTGTCCTGTTGTGGACAAGGTGTTGGTATAAATAATAATAATAATTTTACGTACCCTTGTGAAATTATGACATAAAATTATGTTACTTACCTAAGTATACCAGCCTTCCACATATTATTTTTGATGGAGTACACATACAGCAGAGTGAGACGGTAAAAAATTTAGGTGTCCTCATGGACAGAAATCTGTCATGGGAACAACAGCTAACTGAAGTCAGCCGAAAAACTTTTGCCTCAGCCGGTTCTATTCGGAGACTGCGTAACTTCCTTCCGATTGCCACTAAAATTTCGCTTGCACAGTCACTCCTTCTTCCAATATTAGACTATGCTGATGCCTGCTACTTAGATTTGACTGAACAGCAACTTAACAAACTTGAGCGCCTTCAAAATCTCTCCATTCGATTTATATTTGGGCTGCGCAAATATGGCCATGTCTCCGAATTCCGAAAAAAGCACAAGTGGTTACCAATTCGCTTTCGTCGGAATTTGCATTCTCTGAACTTTTAATATAATATTCTTTTTAATCCTACAACACCTTCCTATCTCAAAGAACGTTTCCAATTTCTCCAGCTCACCCACTCTCGATCCTTGCGCTCCTCTGATACTCTCCTACTCGCGACACCTGTCCACACCTCCTCATACTATGCCAATTCTTTCTCAGTACAGGCTGTTCAATTATGGAACGCACTGCCTTATGCTATTAGACGCGCCAAATCACATAATATCTTTAAATTTATGGTCAAGGAACACTTTTTGTCATATTGTTAACTATGTATTGTTTGTTTCTTTACGTTATATTGGTATATTTATTTATGTATGTATTAGTTTATTTAGTTTATATTATTGTATTATTATTATTTAATTTATTTTTTTAGGTAATATTAGGTATTGATATATTTCACTTTTTGTTATCCTGTAAATATGTATGTACCTACATATAATTTTTATCTTAAATCACGCATAGTATTTTCATCACCCCCGATTCAGCTATGTTGATTTCTATCCATCCAAAGGTTGTCTGGCAGAGATCGCTATCTAGCGATAAGACCGCCCATTGTACTACCGTGTAGCTAAACATTGTTTCTTATTACAGTCTAATGTATTTGTGGTGTGCAATAAAGTATTTTCTATTCTATTCTATTCTATTCTATATGGTAAGATATTAACATATAATCATTATAAAAATTAATAATGCTGGACATTTCACACAGCATCATCTAGCCCCAAAGTAATTAGTATTAAGCTTGTGCTATGGGTATCACATGACTGATATACTACTTATATACTTTTTTTGTAAATACATACTTATATTATACATAGAAACACCCAGACACGAGACAAATAGCTGCTGCGGGAATCGAACCCGCAACCTTCTGCGTCTCAGGCAGGTCTTCGCCCACAGCGCCACAGAGGTGGATCAATTTTATTTTACTGCGATCACTGACGATGTCACTTTTGTGTCTGACTGTACATGCACGTTTAAATTTAAAGAGGTAGGTAGAAAGTACTGACGTAGCGTTTAACCGGATCGCTAAGAAATGAAGCACATTGTCCAAGGTAGCCGGTGAAGTGGAACCGTCACCTTCGTCGTCCAGCGAGGGATTGCCATCGCTAGAGTTGCTCCTACCGAAGATCAGCTCCTCACCAAGGAAGTTCCGAGCTTCCACCGGGTAAGGGATATCCACTCCTGACATACTCCTCTCATGGTTCCAGGAACCTATGGTTTTAAAACGATATGAATGAATTCATTAAACAATCGTTTGTTTGGCACATACCGAAATAAATATCTTAACTTTATAATACTTAACAATATATACCTAGTATAAGTAGAGCTATGTTGGGTGTTTCACTACGTGATAAAATTCGCAACGAGGAAACCCGTAGAAGCACTCAAAATTTGCAAGTTGAAGTGGCAATGGGCAGGCCATATAGCTCGCAGATCTGATAACTGTTGGGGAATAAAAGTTCACGAATGGCGATTAAGGACAGGAAAGCGTAGGACGACGCCCCACCCGATGGACTGATGACATTGTAAAGATCGCGGGAAGTCGGTGGATGGAGACGGCTCAAAATCGTTCTGGAAATCTATTGGGGAGGCCAATGTTCAGCAGTGGACTTCTAGGGGCTGATATGATGATCATAATGAATAAGTATTGATACCTATACATATTGTAAGGAACATAGAGCTACCTACCTTTCATACTCTTCGGTGCTGCGAACCATACTTCTTGCTGCGACTAGGCTGCCTGTCATCGTGAAGAAAATATCGCGCAGAGATTGTTTTTTTGGATTGTCATTGAGAGAGGATTGATTTTTGTTACTTTGAATAGAGTAGTTTTGTTTTGGCTTGTATGGTTTGTATTTTCTATTAATAATTACGTCCTGATCAAATTCCCAACAATATATTATCAAAACTACTTATAATGTTACAGAAAAAATCTTTAACACTGATTTGATCTTTTAGATAACAATTTCTAACTAATTACGAAATAAAATCGTTTATTTATGTAGTATCGTACAAGTATTAGGTATGCCGTATGCCAGTATATTACCCGAAAATACCTTATTTTTAACCGACTCCAAAAAAGGAGGAGGTACTCAATTCAACTGTATTTTTTTATTTTTTATGTTTGATACCTCATAACTCCGTTATTTATGAACCGATTAAAAAAAATCTGATTTCATGTGAAAGGATATACTTTCCGATTAGTCCCATATACATATACATTTAATAAAAATTGGTTCAGTAGTTAGGTTTCTAAACTAAAACAAAATTACAAAAATATGTCTAAAAATATAAAAATATATATCCACTTGGATAAAACGAAATTTCTATATTTGCTTTTTTATACATGAAGTTAATATAAATAAATAAAAATAATATAAATCTCTGTATGTATGACAATAAAGCAACGTCAAGCCAAACGAGGATTGCCGGATTTCCCCACTTAATGTTTTACTGCCCCGATCGTTCTGAGAGAGGATGGATTAATTTTATGTACCCGCGTTTATATTCTTGTACCCATCAGTATGAGTGGGACAATGACAATTTATGTACATACAAATATTGTTCAATAATTGCAGCCAGCACTTATTAGTGAGTATTTGAAGTATATACAAGTTATTGGGTGACTTTCGCTAGTTAGAAACATAGTTTGTGTTTGAACATTAATAATTTTTCGAATATCGTTATCAAATAATAACTAATTGTATTGGCGGCTGTACACACTCGTCGAGATACCCCGAGACAGGCCGAACGCGAGTGTGTACACGCTCTCTCGTCCTCGTCTCGGTCGCTCTCGGTGGCTTGTCGGTTTTTTGCGCCCGAGTCAAAGGGTCTCGTTGGCTCTCGCGAGGTAAACGAGAGCGAGCATGCACACACTCGTTCATTTAGTTGCTTTCCAGTATTTATGAACAGACGTGTTTCACTATGTGGTCTAACGAACGAGAATTACACTTTTTGGAGTGCTATCAAACAGAACCTGTTTTATGGAACTCGAAGGATGTGAAACACAAGGATAAGCAATGTATCCATGACGCTTGGGTGCGAATAAGCGAGCAAATTGAAATCCCTGTCGCCGAGTTAATTTTCTTTTTATAGTAAATGTTTAAAAAATTATAATAGCTCACGGCACAAAGACAAATAGCAGCAGCAATTTCTACGTCCATTGTCGCGTAAGTCTTCAGTTCAAATGTTAGAACGAGTGTGTACAGGCATGCTCTCGACGAGAGTGTTCTCGGCCGAGACTCTTGGCGAGAGGCCCTCGTCGAGTGTGTACAGCCGCCATATCAAATTACCGTCGTCTGACGACATGTTAGATCGTGTCATTGCCAATGACGAAGTTGCGATCTCAGACCGAGTAAATATATAGACACCTCGCCGCTATCAACCATAGTGAAGCCATAAAACCGTGCTACTTTATGTAAATACACGAACGCACGAACGCACGCAAACACATACACCCAAACCGTGCGCCTTGCTCTTAGATACGTCACATCGTTATACAGTAAACATCGTAGCAAAAAAACACTATGCCTTTCGATGACTTGTACACGTGATAAATACCCGTTCACTACTAAAGGTAAGGATTTATTTACAGCAATAATTACAGAAATGTATAGCAACACAAGTAATATGAATCATGATCGTGAAATTTACAAAAATACAGCGTTATTTGCTGTGCAATATCATTGCACAACTAATTAGAGTAGTGCACAACATAATAATTGATTTGTTTATGAATTAAACACCACAATATTTTACTTATTCATACACATTTACCCAATTATAGGGAATTCACTTTGGTTGATAGTGGCGAGGCGTCTATATATTTACCTCGATCTGAGGTTCCGATTAACAAATTGACTGAGATAGGACGTCCACTTGCGTCAATTTTATTAGTTTGTGCAATAGTCAAAGGACTTGTTATTTATTTATTTACATTATTTTGTAAATAATAAAAAAAACATTTAAATTTTAATGTAATTTTATTACAATTCAAAACAAAGACGATGATAAACGAAATGTAGTAAAGTCATTTATTTTAAATTTCAATAGACATTAATTTTATGATCAGTCATAGAGATGAAGTTTCGACTCGAGTTATTTATTATTATGATTTTATTTATCTGCACGTAGAATGATGTAGTTCATGTTAGTAGAATGGCCTTTAAGAAGACATTCGATCGACCGTTGACGACTTCGTAACCGTAGCGTAAACTGAGTCGTTATTCATTAGCAGAATACGAAAACACGTCAAAAGCTGTCATTTAGCTGCGGTTCAATTCCAATCGAGCTTACAGAAATTAAAATAATTACCCTCTGATCCTAGCGCTTTTTTCTATGATCCATCTTATAACTACGATAAACTAATACAAGATTACAGAAGTTTATACTGGTGTGGGTTTCTTTCGCTTGATATTAAACTCGCATACGATCGTAACCTGTCAATAAAGTTGGGTAGGTAGTGGGTGGGTAGGCCACATGATCCAAAACTACACTATTGTTACTAATTGTGAAAGCTTAAACCAATCGAAAAATAGGTCAAGTTTGGATTTAACTTGAATTTCATTAAAATCCCCCAAAATGATCAAGCTGTTAGCTGGGTAATGAGTTAATTGAGTCAGTTATCGCGTCAAAAAACAAATCGACATCAATCCTATGTTGTCTAAAAGATCTATCTATAGACCATGTGTTCAATCGCCAACTTCTTTCTATTGAGATTATATTTCTCCATTTTTAAGAGAAAAATGAATCTCATTAAAACAGACCATTAAGTACTCGGGATTATCTAGCTATCTACCAGTGAATATTGTTTTAGAATCGGTTGGGACTACTATTCTATAGATAACCTTATACATATAATAATACTCGCAAAATCACAAACAAACAGAATATTTGCTTCTATAAAATCTAAGTCTTCTTTAGACTGAGCGTTTAACCACCACTTCTTAGTAAATATATGCTTAGACTTGTGCTTAGACCGTGTCTGAAAAGTAAGTGTTCTTTGTACAGTGCTTGATTTCCCGATTCCCGTTTCTTATTTGCTACACTTAAGAAAGAATCAGACTCCAAAATTATAATGATCCTTTAATCAAATGCCAGCAATGAGTTCCAATTGTTAGCACAATGCTTATCTTGTGTATAAAAAGTTAGTATTTCCTCGTTGTCCCGTTGCTTCATATGTATATTTAGTTAATGATAATGTTCCAGACTTTAAAATTATAATGATCCGAACAATCAGCAGCAAATGCTTACGCACACATTGGAGCGACACACGCCCTAAGCGCGTAATGGCAAACCGAGTCGAGACAGCAATGCACTCCGTCACTTTTCCTTAGAAAAATGTAAAGAGAAATGATACTGTCTGTTCTTTCTCATACATGAAAAAGGAATTAATGTGGGTTCAAAATAATAAGCTAGTAGAATTGCCTTCAAAAGCCACAATTTCTTATTACTTTCACGTTAAAGTATGCAGCGGATTTACCTATAATGGTAACAATCCAGAACGCGTTTTACCTCATTTTTGCTATTCTTGTGATACTAAAAATGAAAATATGTTGTACACAGTTTTCTATATTATTAAAGAGAAATATTATCTTGTCACAGTTGTTATTCCTCGTTCATAAAAAGGTAGGTACCTGAAAAACGTTGATATTATTTGGTACGATTAGTAAAATCTATTCATGGTTTCTTTTTCTATAATACCTAGGAACCCTAACTACTAACTACCTACGGACAACATTATACAATAACGCGGCTTTTCGGTTAGACTTATTGAAGATTCGAGACGAGTACATCTACACTCCTCCAACGGGACCAATAGCAGCTAACTGTGAGTATTTTTGAAGTGAAAACATCTTAAGGCGCGTTGAGAACCTTTTGGGTGAACAAAAATCATGGAACTCGCGTCATCGTCACCGCACGCTTCCCATGAGATATGGATGCAAGTTGACTTTTCAGTACCATCTACTGATAAATAAAACAATTCATGTGAAATTATTCCCTAAACACACTTTGGAGACCGCCGATAGAAGTGAAAACTAAATAACATGTGAATTGTATCGTCGAACTATTCGTCACCGACGAATGACGCGAGTTTCCCGCTTTTTGTTCAAAGAGTTAGTTTTACTTACAAGTTTTTCTTCACGCCGTCATTCAGTGTGTTTTGCAATCAAGATGAGGTGGTTCCTTACCCAGAAATCGTGCATAGAGTGTAGAGTTGATCCGCACTTTCATATACTGCACCACGTGTATTTGGAACCTTCTTAGGTATAGACCAATATCGTTTGAACGTTGCCAATTCCTTAACTCCAGCGTTATGGAAAATTTACTGATGTTCGTCATGTGGAAGTTCCTTGAAAAGTTATAACTGACGTATCCTGAGTTGAAAAGCGGCAGAACTTTCCCTTGGCTCAAGTAGGTGTGGTTTTTGGACAAATTTCTAAATCTCTCTGAAGATTTGTAGTATTTTTTTTCAAAATCTGATTTATCGATCTTGTTTCTCCTCATGAAATCTCTTTGTAGCTCATTGCAGAATTTTCTTGTATTTCGAGACTCCTTTTTGTATTCAAAATTGGTATCGCAAAGACCATTTAATCTTTTTTCAGAGTGGTTCTTAGGATATGCAATAACTATGTTTTGGTCAAAGCGAATTGAAGTTGCATTCAATAAATTGTTCATGTTGCTAAAGTCTTTGACCGAGTTCGTGACGATCAACCAATCGTAGGATGCAGTGTCCATTTCTAATCGATGGAGCTAAAAAAAACATTAACATTGACTGAACTTTTCATGATACGGCATTTACATTATGTTCACTCTGGAAATGGAAATAGAAAATAAATGGGTCACATCCTGTGCCAATAGTGCTGATGCTCGTCCTGCCAGTCGCTCCCTAAATTGGCGGTATTTCGTACAGAAGTCAAAGTAGGTACTAGGTATCTACCGTCCAGATAGACTATAGAGCGAATAACAAACTCTGGCCTCGCGGCTCAGTTGATAGTAGCTCTGACTTTTGCGATATAGGTTGTAGGTTTAGTACCCTCCCAGGACAAAAATTTGTGCGATGCACATAGATGTTTGCTCTGTGACTGGGTGTGAAATATCTGTCCTTAATTGAAAAAAGTTCTTAATTGAAATTTTGTAAAATAAATAAGTATGCTATCGGTTATCTGGTTATCTGGTTACCTTAAAACAAGCTATGCTTAGTTTGGGGCTAGATCCTGTTTTTAATATACATAATATCATTGGGCTAGGTTGGGTTGTGTGCATTGTCCAACAATGCGTTATTAAATCAACCGCGATATTTTTAAGTAGGTATATAAAGCAGTGCATATGATCTAATCTAGCATTCGTTGAATCCTTCTAATTGTTTAGTAAACGTAGCGATTTAGGCACTTGTCACCTCCAATGTAACCAATGTCGAGTCCATAAATAGCCATTACTAAGGAAGGTCTATTATCTATACATATAAAATGCTTTGTCCTTAATGACTGACTGACGGATTAATGTGGAGGGTGTGTTCTTTTGTAGGCATGACGTAGGCATCCGATAACAAAGGATTTTCCGAAACTCTACCCCTAAGGGGGTGAAAAACTTAGGCAAATTTTGTATGGAACAACGTGGTCCAATCTACTTAAAATTTAGCATAAACATTGTTGAGTTAAGGGTAGAAAAGAAAAGGGGTAGAAAGTTATTTTGGGGGTGATTTGCATCGAAATGCGTTAGCATCCTATAGTTTGTGATCGAAGTTGATATCAATCGTCCTTAGTGCTTTCGATTTTAAGTACATTTTATTTTGACACATGTTTGACTCAATCCGATTTTATTGAAAAAAGGTTGAACTCACTTAAAAGCTTGGTGCAATGCAATACTCTTTTAAATTGGAATATGAAATATCCTTACTAATATTATAAACGCGAAAGTTTGTATGTATGGAGGTATGGATGTTTGTTACTCTTTCACGCAATAACCACAGAATGGATTCTAATGAAACTTTACAATAATATAGCTTTATACATTAGAATAACGCTATAATTTATAAACATATTGTGTGAATTGTCCAAAATATAACGATAAGTGTCAAGTAGGTAGGAAAAAAATCTACCATCTGCGAGCTATTTTGGCGAGCTACAAAACCCGTTAGAATTACACGTATATAATGGATAAAGGAAATGTTTATCTTAAATAGTCCAACAAAAAAGCCCGCGACATTATATTATATCTATCTTTTATGTGTTAACCATACCAACTATAGCTAACCATAAATACAATAAAAATTGACAACTTAATTCTAATGCACATTTGCTAGTAACAAATTGATCCCTATATCAAAATAAATACTTTTATCACTTCTGGTATTTAAAGTATGTAGATAAACTTTGTCCATGGGTCTCTCAAAGTAACTCCGTCTCTCTGTTACGCCTTCACGACTAAACCGCAGAACAAATTTTGATGGATTTTTGTACAAAGATAGGACCTGGAAAAGGAAATAAGCCACTCGAAGTAGATGCAGGCGAAATCGCGGGCACCAGCTAGTTGTGTTATATGTTATATGTTACGTTTAACGTTTAAGCCAATAGCTGGTATTTGTCTGTTTGCTCGGGATGACATTTGTTGTCTGCGTCTGCGTGACTTTGAAGAGCCTGATTTCTCTGTTCTTTGGACTTTGGTGGATACCGACTTAGATAAAGTAATCTACACCGGATTGTATAGATCTCACACTGGAGATCTTGAGACAACCAGGTTCTTTAACTACATCTGTGAAGCAGCGGATGTGGCCCACCAACTTTACCCTGATGCCCAACTGGTATTTCTGGGTGATTTTAATGCTCACCACCAGCAGTGGCTGTCCATTTCAGTCTACTGACCATGCTGGTAGATGAGCTTATAAACTGGCTCTCTCACATAATCTAACTCAGATGGTAATCGAGGCTACCAGGGTACCAGACGTTGAGGGCCACACAGCCAATTGCTTAGACCTGTTGCTGACTAACGAACCGGATCGCCATTCAGTATCGGTGTTGCCTCCTTTGGGCACTTCTGATCACTGTGTGGTTAAGTCTGTATCATCATACTCGACACCCGATCCTTTGCGGATGTAGGTGACTGTGGCGTTACAATTCAGCAGACTGGGATGAGATGCGTCACTTTTTTGCATCTTATCCTTGGCGGCAGACCTGCTTTTCTTCTTGTGACCCGTCAACATGCGCTGATGCCATTACAGAGGTGGTCTATAGAGCAATGGATAATTTTATCCCATTCTCGGATGTCTCAACCTCCGGCAAAGCTCGCCCTTGGTTTGGTCCTGCATGTGCCGCTGCAGAAGCGTAAAAACGTGCAACATACTCGTACATTGCCTGGGCTGACGCTCGCAACAGCAAAACCCCGGATACACGAACTAAGAAGAAAGCCTTTAATCAAGCCGCCAAGTCCAGCAAGAAGGTGCTACGGAAGGCTCGTTTCAATTGAATTAGCCGAATGGGTGCCAAGCTTGCGACACATCCAGCTGGCAGCAAAGCATTCTGGTCCATGGCCAAGTCGGTAAAAGCGAACTTCAGCCGCCCTTCTCTCCCTCCACTACTAAAACCAGATGGATCTCTAGCCCACACTGCAATCGAGAAAGCTAATCTCTTTGCTGCTAAATTTGCAGAAGCTTCACGTTTAGACACCTCTAACAAAACCCCACCTAGCCTTCTTCGATGCGAAGCGACAATGCAGGAAATTCGCATCCATCAAAAAGAAGTGCTCAAAACGTCGTGACGTGAACAAAACTAGTGGTCCGGACGGCATTTCAGCTGTAGTGTTGAAAACTTGTGCCCCTGCGTTGTCTCCCATACTCACAACACTTTTTCGTCTGAAAACTAGAATAGTTCCAAATTCCTGGAAGCTTGCTAATGTGCAACCTGTGCCCAAAAAAGGCAGTCGCGCTGACCCATTAAACTACCGCCCAATTTCGGTCACCTCCCTACTTTGCAAATGTATGGAACGTGTCCTGAATACGAAACTCCTTACATACCTTGAAGACCACGAGCTCCTCAGTGATCGACAATATGGTTTTCGCCGAAACCGATCTACTGAGGATCTTCTTGAGTATGTCACGCACATTTGGAGTGAGGCCATAGAGAAACATGGTGAAGCATTAGCTGTTTCACTTGACATCTCAAAGGCCTTTGACAGGGTCTGGTACGCCAGCCTTATTGGTAAGCTTCCAGCTTACGGATTGCCAGTTCAGTTCTGCTCATGGTTTGCTGACTTCTTGAGGGAAAGATCCATTCGAGTGGTTGTTGACGGATGCTCGTCTGATCGATTGGCAATTAATGCCGGGGTACCTCAAGGGTCAGTATTCTCTGCCACACTTTTTTTACTGCACATAAACGATCTGCTTATACCCGGAATCATTGGGTATGCAGACGACAGTACAGTTGTGGAGAGATACTTTGCAAACGCACGAGCCAGTAAAACTGAAATTCAGAAACTCAGAGACGAGATGCTCATGCGTCTGGATTTGACTCTCCAGATCGTGTCCGATTGGGGCGATTCCAATCTGGTTAAGTTCAACGCATCCAAAACGCAAGCTTGTAAAAGTATCCTATGTTACTTCTAATACCTCCAAAAATATGTGTACAAAGTTTCATGATGATCGGTTAAGTAGTTTTCGCGTGAAAGCGTAACAAACAAACATAGATTCACATTTATAATAATTATATAGTAGGATATGACGCGGATGCTAACAGAAAATCAAATATTTATATTTAAGTGAACCACTTTTTATTATCCGGAAAAACTACTTGTTTAAAAAAATATCACCGTGCCCTATTTCGTACAAACACAATGTCCAAAGACTAAAGTAATCTTATAACTATAACACACTAGTGTGTGTTACGTGTCTACTAGATAATGTGTTAAATCTGTAGCCATCTTTATGACATTATTACAAAAAATCATAGAATATCTTCTGTCTATATTTATTTAAAAATCAGTTGCCGTGCGTCTCTCAAAAACAAAAATGACTCGACGTATTTTTTTTCGGTTTGTTTGCATCTACTGGGGCTGTTTACAATCGAATCAATTGTGGTGAGACGCAGTTTACGGGCCATGTAATACAATAATATAAAATATGTGAAACATGTGAAACAGTAATACATTATACATTTTGATAAACACGAGCTTTACTCACGTATTATTTTGTCGATGGAGGCACCGACACAGTTTCGATTCATCTAGAGAATCTTCATCTAGGTGAGTTTGACCCGCGGTCCGCTCGTTGCCGCTCGAGTACACGGTTCGCACGTGCGGTGGCTCCATCGACAAAATAATACGTGAGTAAAGCCCGTGTTTATTAAAATGTATAGTACAACTCACGAAAGTTTTGAAAGTAATACATTATTATAACAATGACCCATGCTATCTATCCATGCTATGTAATTACAATATTTAGGGAGAGACCACCTCTTTAGCGCAGTGGGCCAAGGCCCTACTGAGACATAGATGATAAATCTATATGTGATCTGCAAATATTTCTCTCCGGTCTGGGAGACCCTTCCCGGCTTCGCACGGGTATATAAACCATCCGCGAAAAATGATATAACTGATTGTGAATACCGCATCAAAATCCGTTGTGTTGTTTATGAGGAGTTAGCGGACAGACAGACCCAAGCGATTTTGTTTTATACTGTGTAAAGAAGATAAAGTTATAGAGGTCTTTACAAAAGAACAAAAAAGTATATCAGTCATGTCATACCCATAACACAAGCTTTGCTTAATTTGGGGCTAGATGATGATGTGTGAAATGTCCGACAAAGGCCTCAATTCTGTTGGCACCAACCTAACTAACTTTAGCTAAAATTAGGTTTAGAACTGTCAAATGAAACTTTGATATTCTGCTGCTACCAACTTATCCTAATTTAATTCTATCCAATTTAATTAAGCGTTCCTAATTTAGTTAGATGGTACCAACCGAATAGGCTTTACAAATGCTATGACTAACTAAAATATATTTTAGACAATTCCTAATTTTAGAAATGAACCAACCGAATTGCCACCATTGTTTATTTATTTTTATTTAACTCGTAGTATCTAAAGTCTTATTAAAGCCAAGGAAAATTCAATGGGAGTCATCCAAACCATCGCGCATTCTTTTGCAACATATTCTTAAGTGTATGTCAAGGTATTTTTGCTTATTGTATTGTCATCACTTCAGATATACACATTTCTGTGATTCTCAGCAATATTCAAGCACGTGTTATTTTAATAAGGTAAACGTACCTACTACAGTAGGTAAGTAATACTTAATTGATTTATACTAAGTACTATAATCGTAGTGTTTTTTATTAGGTAGAGGAAAGTGGGTAACGGTGGATCAAGGGGAATAGTGAATATTAAAACGGTACAATTTATTTCGGTGTTGGGCACACGCGCATGTAAATTTAACAATTACACGACTTTAGTTATTATATCTAGCCAAAGCACCAATGCCTACAAAACTGTTTTGTACGGTCAGCTACAAAATGAGGATGACGTGTAGCAAGTGGTGTGACGACAAACTTGGTGCCTAAGACGTAAATAATTACGTCTTTGTAAAAAGTGTGTTAGGAATCATAGTTTACCAACCAAAGCTTTATTGACCCTGGAATGTGGGCACAGTGGTTTAATAATAATAATTATCAATATCAGAATTATAATGAAAAATTTTATTTAATTGTTACTACGAAAATATTAGTAAAAAGATCATAAATATGTGTAGTTAGCAGAAGAAATGTGGTTTACTGTAAACCACTGTACTCTACAGTAGGTACCTGAGTACTATTATGTTGTTTTAAAACCTAAGTAAACCGTGCAAAATATAATTTCTACCACAACGTTCAACAACGCCCGCTGGTTGTTGGTGTCATTGGTAAGTAATAGACGTCTGTCTCCATTTCTTAGACTTTTTTTTTACATTTATACTAGTCTCGAACTCTACTCGAAACAACTATAAGCTGGTTCGACCCTACCCTTCATCAAGAGTCTGTCAAGGGGGGTACCACCGCAGTACCAGATATTCTACCTTCGAGCAGTACTTACGTATAATAAAAGAATTACTGTGCGTAGATTGTGGATATAATTGGTCGGTAAATCGCGTGATATACCTCGAAATATAAAAAGCTTACACTTCGTGCTGTGGCAGTACCTTGGTAATAACATTTTTAAGCGCGACTGTTGCATTATGTCTTACAACATGCGTCGACAGCACGACAACGCCGAGCCTGGCGCTAACTCTGACCACTTCTGATACCGCCGGCGCCGTGTTCGTAGCAATGCCGTTCACACTCAGGCACTTCATCAACCGGACTGTAGCCCACTCACAACCTGAAAACATGTATATAAATAATAAATAAATATTGCGTGACAATGCACACAACACCATCTAGCCCCAAACTAAGCATAGCTTGTATTATGGCGACAAGATGACTAGAATACTTATATATTTTTAAATACATACTTATGATAATTTATAACACCCAGACACAGAACAAACACCTATGTTCATCACACAAATGTTTATCCTAGGAGGGAATCGAACCCTCAACGTACAGCGCAGAAGGCAGAGCTACTACCAACTGAGCTGGCAGACCAAGTATATATTATATACTTATTAAAATATCTTCTGCCCGCGGCTTCGCACGCATAGTACATACCTACATAAAAAGTAGCCTACGTCCGTTCCTAAGATACAATCTATATCCATATCAAATTTGATTGATGCAAATAAAAAAGTTCTGTTGATTCGACCGCTACCAAACTTCACGGGATCACCCACTAGGCCAATCTGAAGATTTCCTAAAATTTCATAGAAATCGGCCCAGCAGTTTCGGAGTCTACAGGAAAAATACATACAAAAATCGCCGTTTATATATATAGATAGATGTTGAAAAACTCCCGACATAAAAATCATTGAGACCATTCAAATGAGCCTAAACTGACTACTGGGTATACTGCAGATTCCAGGACGTTGCAGTATAAAGTCAAGATACCAATTTCTTGCAATATCATAAAAGTAACAGGGTAAGTACTTGATTTCGAATCGATCAGACCTTTGGAAGTTGCTTAAATCCCTTCACCAATTAGAATAGAGCTGATCTTCAAAGGGCTGAACAGATTTTCTCGAATTATACCTAAAGACATGCTCGATCATGTCATCTTTCGAACAAAACAATCAGTTTACAACTACAACATCGATTTATCTGTTTGGGAGCTACAATGCCAGACAAATACATACACACGTTAAAGTTCGGGGCTATAATTTTTTTTTTTAACAGTAGGTACCTAAAATGATGTAACTAGTGCTATGGTCACCTGAGTAACGCAATCTCAAATAACCATTACATTTACCAATCAATCAAAATGTCAACGGTGTAGGTCGGTGGAGTACCATTGAACCATTGAACAGCCATTGAGAATATTTCAACAGAATAACATTTGCGTGTGTTTGCTGTTGATAAATGCAGCGTTCTGCTAACACCCTTAATAATACACAAAAATATTTATAAGATGACCCGATGAACTTCGTACAACCTAAAATTAAGTAGATTTTAACTAAATAAAATAAATAAATAATGCCGGACATATCACACAGCATCACCTGGCCCCAAACTAAGCAGAGCTTTTGTTATGGGTACCACATGACTGATATACTACTTATATACTTATTTTGTAAATACATACATAGGTATTATACATAGAAACACCCAGACCCGAGACAAATACTTGCAGATCATACAGACATTTGTCCCGCGGTAAGAATTGAACTTGAATTGAAAAACGTAAGAATTTTTCACGTAAGAAGTCGCGTAGTTTTGCTCAATCATTTTTCAAAGTCCGAAACATTCCATTCTGTAAAATGGAAATATTTTCACCTATCTACAAACTTGCATGTCTAGCCCTCTAGAGCCAATGATTTAGTATGACTCACAGCCTCGCTTTACAATACATAGGTATGTAATTATTAGGTAGGTAAATACAGTTTGTTTTTATGAAATGTGTGAAAGTACGTGACGATGCGACAGTACGCTAAATGCTCAGTCTATCAACATCTTCATCTCGTACGTGTCTCGCTCAGTTTCCGCAAAAGAACATTCCATATCATACAACTAGCATTGTTAACTGGTGTTACACGTGAATCGTTTTTATCGTAAATTGGTGAATAAATATGGTCTTTGCACAATAACTATAGGAATTATGTAATAATAGCAGGTAAGTCATTATCATGTGTATAAATAAATAAATATAAATAATCTTGCACATTTTCACACACCATAATCTGGCCCCAAAGTAAGCAGAGCTTGTGTTATGGGTACCACATGACTGATATACTTACTACATGTATATACTTTTTTTTTAAATACATACATACATATAAACACCCATACATACAATCATACAAACTTTTTTCCGCGGCGGGAATTGATCCCGCAACTTTCTACTTCTTAGCCGGACCTTAGCCCACTGCGCCACAGAGGTCGTCATATGGTCAAATGTATGGTAGATATTTTGTGTTTTTTCTTGAATGATCAACTTTGAACTATGTAGGTATGAGTGCCTACAAGGCCTTTGCCATTTCATCCCTTATGTAGGTAAACACCTTACGATTTATATTTTATATACCAACTTAAATAAATAGCTTTAGTAACTGAGAAAACAGATTTTAATTAAATGCGCGACGGCACTTTTCAAGCTCGTGTATTGAACGTAAGCAAACGAAATGGAATATTATATAATATAATATATTTTTATTTTTGTGCACAATATTGATCTTACGTTAATTAATAATACTAAACTTTAAGTGTGCGAAATTTCATACTCCTCCGTCTGCGTAATTTTCGTAAAAAGGATTACAAAGTTTTTGCTTCAAGTTTTAATATAATAGATTACAATCAAGCCAACGAGTAATTTTGCTTTGACATAGTTTTATAAAATAAACTAGCGACCCGCCCCGGCTTCGCACGGATGCAATCATACTGAATATACTACAGAATGTCTTTATATACAACGTTATCTAAGAGAATAACATAGACTAAGAGATAGACATATACCATCGCGGACTTTTGTGTAGACCTTTTTAAGATGTACAATACTGTAGTACATTATTTTGATCTATCTCGTAGGGTTCAGCCAGCGTTTGCATTGTAAGCGCAAAAAAAATGTGTTTATTTACGACACCACATAAGAAACCTATAAAATTATCAGTGTTTCTCTACTATATTATGCATGTATTATATATATAAACCCTCCTTGAATTACTCTTTCTATTAAAAAAAACCGCATCAAAATCCGTTGCATAGTTTTAAAGATCTAAGCATAAATCATCAGACAGGACAGACAGACAGCGGGAGGCGACTTTGTTTTATTTTATGTAATGATGATTATACCTAAGAATGTGTCCGATGGCACTTTTTTTAGTCTCTAGTTAGGGGACGACACTTTTTTCTTGTATTTTATATAGTTACTTATCACTTTACTATTATTAAACTACACTAACTCAAATGGCTTTTTAAATAATGGTTGAGTTTAAAGAGGCTACGGAATTTAGAAATATGTATGGGATATAAGTATGAAAATACACATTTGTTTCGAAAATAAATCTCGTTATCGAAATCAAAACTTTCGTGAGCTCTTCATTTTGAGAAGCAAGCTTTTACTCACATATTATTTTATTTTGTACGGACATAGTTTTGTTTCATCTAAAGAATCTGCATCGCGGTAAGTTTGATCAGCGTTTCGCTTACTCCCGCTCTCTCAATTCGCACTGCGGAGTATATCTCTCGGTGCGATCTCTAGATGATTCGGAACAGAGTCAGTGCCTTCATCGACAACTCACGAATGTTTTGAAAGTGTTACAAATAGTTATTTAGAGAATCCAGAATTGTTTACGAAATTTACGTATATTTTGACAATGGGACAAATGTTTGTAGGATCTGCAAGTAGGTATTTGTCTTGGGTCTGGGTGTTTTCTATGTATACGTAGGTATGTATTTACAAAGAGCAGACGAAAAATAGTATATAAGTAGTATATCAGTGATGTATTCAATCAATCATCTGGTCACCATAATACAAGCTATGCTTAGTTTGGGACTAGATGGCGTTGTGTGCATTGTCCAACAATATTTATTTATTTATTTATTTTATTAGTCTCGGGTCTTGGTATTTTCTATGTATAATTATGTGTACCTATGTATTTACAAAAAAGTATATAAGTAGTATATCAGTCATGTGGTACCCATAACACAAGCTCTTCTTACTTTTGGGCCAGATGATGCTTTGTGAAATGCCTGGAATTATTATTATTATACTATAAATATTGAAAAGTATTGAAAAACGTCACACCGCGACTCCTAATCACAATCACCTGGGTATTAGTTTTACGGTAGGTACCTATATATAAATAGCCAAAACAGAGAAGTAACATAACAAAAATGATGTACCTAATTACTTATATATTTAGTTACCTACAATTACCTTTTACAATTATCAATGGTAGGTATTTTTCTTCAAGTTAACCTGCGGATTTTGAATAAAAATTTAAGATTTTACGTAATCTATTGAAAAATGAACCTATCTAATCACGGTGCGTAAATTCTCTTGGTGTATTTTATTTGACAAAAGGGCTGGTGCTTACCTCGGACAAAGGATTAGTATGTCTATTCAACGAAGTAACGTTGCCAGCCTTTTGGGCACTCTACCAGCAGCTGTCAGTGAACTAAATTGTGTTTTTTATCTATAAGTAATTGTATATTTATTTGATATATTTTGTTTACGAAATAATTAAAGGACAATTTTGTATTAACTTCTGTTATAGAAGTTAAACTATAAGTTAATCAGCTTATCAAAAAAGGCCGTCCTACGACCGAAGCATGGCATTATGTAATTATGTAATTAATGTAGCATTTGGTGCACTTTTAATTACGTGTATTTAAAGTTTCAATTTATTTTATAAAAAGAGTATAAAATGTTGTTTTTCAAAGTCAAAGTCAAAAGATGATTTATTCAATACAATCACAAGGATCACTTTGAAACGTCTTACATACTAGGTGAATTTAGGTGCCAATTCATCCTAACCCAAGCTCGAGAAGAATTGGCAAGAAACTCGTCTTGGTCCTAGCGCTTTTTTATAATGATCCATCTTATAACTACCTTAACTACGAAATACAAATACAAGAGAGTTTATACATTTCAAGTGTGTCGGTTAACTGTCTGACGGCAGAGCGACATGAGGCCATGCATTCTTATCAATAATATAGTCATCTATATTATAATAAGCTTTCTTCAAAAGACTACCTTTAATGTATGCTTTAAATTTCTTAATAGGTAGTTTAGTAGCATTTTCAGGAAGCTTATTATAGAAGCGCACCGTGTTCCCCATAAATGACTTATTAACTTTTTCTAGTCGAAACCTAGGGATGTATAATTTATGTTTATTCCTAGTGTTCATTTTATGAAGGTCACTATTTTGCTGAATCCCATCTCTATTTTTATGTGTATATAACAAATTTTCATATATATATTGTGAAGCTATTGTGAGAATATTAATTTCTTTGAATATTTCTCTCAAAGATTCTCGTGGTTTCATTTTATAAATGGCACGTATTGCCCTTTTTTGAATTACAAATATTTTACCAATATCAGCTGCTTTCCCCCAGAGAATGATGCCGTATGACATAACACTATGGAAGTAACTGAAATAAACTAGTCTAGCTGTAGCTTCATCAGTAAGCCACCGTATCGCACGAACTGCATATGCAGCGGAACTAAGCCTACCAGCAAGCGTTTCAATTTGTGGTCCCCACTGTAGTTTTGAATCAATATTAAGACCTAGGAAGATCGTGGAATTTACAAGATTCATTGCCTCTCCATTTATTTCAATGTTGGACGGGCTATGAATAACATTTGGCAAAGTGAATTTGATACATTTAGTTTTTTTGGAATTAAGCGAAAGATTATTTACAGTGAACCAGTTAAGAACTAACGATAAGGATTCATTTACGTTATCGCATATACTGGTTTTACCTCTATCAACTTTAAAAATTAAAGACGTATCGTCTGCAAATAAAACTATATCACAAATATTTTTTACAAAAAAAGGTAAATCATTAACGTATACTAGGAATAAAAAAGGGCCTAGTATCGATCCCTGAGGTACCCCTATATCAATAATTGATCCCAAAGACCTCTCACCACCCACGTCTACTTTCTGGACTCTATTGGATAGATAAGACTGTATGAGGTCAATCGCCCGGTTTTTAATGCCATAATATTTTAACTTTGTGATTAGGGTTGCATGACTCACACAGTCAAAGGCCTTAGATAGATCGCAGAATACCCCAACTGCATCCTGTGACTTCTCCCAGGCCTCAAATATATGCTTTAAGAGCGCTATACCTGCATCAGCTGTTGATCGACCTTTAGTAAATCCGTATTGATTACTATGTAGCAGGCCGTTAACGTTAAAGTGGTATAATAACTGATTAAGAATTATTTTTTCAAAGATTTTACTTAAAGCAGGTAATATCGATATCGGTCTATAATTAGCGAGATCACTTTCACTTCCAGACTTAAACATAGGAATGAGTTTACTGTGTTTCATGAGATCGGGAAAAACTCCCTCGTCGATACATCTATTAAAAATATAAGCTAAACATGGTGCAATATCTAAGATAATGACACCCAGCACCTTTGTAGACATTCCCCAAAGATCTTCTGTATTTTTTATATTAATTAACTTGAATGCTTTTACAATACTAGCCTCGTTAATGTAGCTAAAACTAAACTCATTCTTACATTTTGCAACACTAGATTCTAATAGAACGGAAGCTCTGGAGGCTGAAGAGTTTAACGATTTGGTCACTATTTTTGGTATATCTGAGAAAAAACTATCAAATGCATTCGCAACATCCTGTTCCTTTGTCAAAATTGTACCATTTATATTTAATTTGAACTGTATATTGCGAGCCCTTGATTTACCTGTTTCATTATTAATTAATTTCCAAGTTGCTTTTATTTTATTTGTTGAATTTTCTATTATTTTTCTCAAAAACAGTGACTTAGCCGCATGACAAACTTTTTTGAATACTTTTGAGTAATTCCTAACATATAAGATAAAAACTGGATCATCTAACATTGTCTCTCTGGTAGCATATAATTCATACAATGTATTCCTACTTCTATAAATACCCGGTGTAGCCCAGTCGACAAATCTAGCACAATTTTTTGTTTTGCATGTTTTTACTGTAAATATATCAGCATGTTCTTTAATTATTAAAGTTTCATATGATCTAACGTATATTCTGGAATACATTTTAATTAATATGAATAAGAAATATAAATGCAGTAAAGTAGAAACTTACAAGTAATTCTGAACGTTTTTAATAGTAAGTTATATTATGTACATGGTTTTAAATGGGATTTTTTTGTAGATATCCTATACATATTTCTAAATTCCGTGGGCGCTTCAAACTCAACCATTATTTAAAACTTATCCGCGGCTTCGCACGCATGCTACCCACATAAAAAGTAGCCTATGTCCTTCTCCAAAGTCCCATCTATCGGTTCAGCGGTTTAGACGTGAAAACGTAGCAGTCAGACAGACAGAGTTACTTTCACATTTATAATATTAGTAGGAATCAACAGCCTTACATTTTATGCTTCTAGTTCTGAAAATGACAATACTTTCATACAACCTTTCATCCCCTTTTTCAAACCTATACAACACTTTTTTCTAATTAAAAAGAATTTTCTCAGGCTTTAGACTATATGTGTACCAAAATTCATTTAAATCGGTTAAGTAGTTATGGCGTGAAGGCGAGACAGACAGACAGAGTTACTTTCGCATTTATAATATTAGTAAGGATAATATTATTATATATTTTCTATTACGTTTGCTTATTATAGTAGTTAAATTCATGAGCTTGAAAAAGTGCCATCAAATTAAGTATTTGCTTCGGAATTTAGACTTTTTAAGAAGTGGTATAATAACAATTGCAAAAATCGAGGCCGCCATGAACTATACTAATAATTCTCTACCATACAATAATTCTCTACCATACAATAAGCCGAAATTGTCGAAGATTTTCAGTTTCTCTGAATAAGAAAGCCAAACATGGTCATTTAACTAAAAATCATGGTCGTAATGTATTACGAGTAGGTCTCTTAAGGAATAGTATGGGAAGAACACTAACGGGACGAGTGGGACGACAGAACAGAATATATAAATATACTTGTTCTCTTTTTTGTGTGTGAGACAAATCGTTCTGATGGCAGTGATATTGAGATGGGGATCTCGTCCAAATGTACCCCGTCCCTTCTAAAAGTTACCTGGAGCAACATCAGGCGTGTATATGACTGCTTGCTGCCATCCTCGCCACAGAGCATATTCTAGCACAAAAGGCAGAGGAGCTACCGATTCTGAAGAGCACTTTCCTTCGGCCTCAGCTGCCACTAGCAAAAATATACTCAGAAATATACATTTCCCACGGCACTGTGATCTTTTCATAGTTATTACCTTTTAGTATTAGGTAGTTTTAGAAGACAGTTGGTTAACTTAAAAAACCATGAACTCTTACTGGACAACGAGTCTGACTGAACTACATATAACCATTGTTTTTCGAACCTTATTCAGAACTAGCAGACCCGCTCGCGACTTCATCCGCGCGCATAGAGACGACCTCTGTGATTCAGTGGGCCTTAGCTCGCCTGAGACACAGTAGGTTGCAGCTTCGATTCCGACCGCGGGACAAATGTTTGTATGATCTACAAGTATTTGTCTCGGGTCTGGTTGTTTTTCTATGCATAATATGTATGTATTTAATATTTGGCAGCCATAACACAAGTTCTGCTTACTTTGGGCTAGATGATGCTGTGTGAAATGTCCGGCATTATTTATTTATCATTTAGTTTATTTTCTTGACGACCTCTGTGGCGCAGTTGGCTTAGGTCCGGCTAAGACGCAAAAGGTTGCGGGTTCGATTCCCGCCGCGGGACAAATGTTTGTAAGATTTGCAAGTATTTGTCTCGGGTCTGGGTGTTAAAAAAGTATATAAGTACATAGTATATCAGTCATGTGGTACCCATAACACAAGCTCGGCTTACTTTGGGGTCAGATGATGCTGTGTGAAATGTCCGGTAGTATTATTATTATTATTCTTATAATTACTTTATTATACATCCCTTTTTAAATCGGACGTTGTTCACACATGGGTTTTATTTTTTTAGCGCGGAACTCTATTTCTTTTAAATAAAAAATACTCATTTTAACATCAGTTAAAAAGGACGGACCGCTCTATACCATCCATACGTTGTCAGTCTACCACCCTTACGTGATTAGCCGTGTCGGAGATTAGCCGGAACAAACAGAAAGACGAACAGACAGACATACATTTTTTTTTAAACTACCGTATGCACTTTGTTAATACTGAATGCGTAGCTGTTATTTTGACATTACAAACAGACACAACAATTTTATTAATACTTATGTATAGATTATAGAGAATATAAGGTATTAATACAATATGTCCTATGATACATAATTAATACATCTATTGATAGATAACCTAAGCCCTTCAACATTAAATATTCCTATGAAACAAAGGCAATCTAACTCTACGGAGGCAATAGAGAACAATTGTTTTGTTAGTCAAAGAATGATTTATTTAGTCCAATCCTAACAAATCCGTTCCTATGTTGTTGACAAAAACTCCATAAATCATGTCAAAAACCATGTCAGGATAATAGCTTCTAACGAAGTACCTAACTTCAATAAAAGTACTGGTTAAGTTTTATTTACAGAAATGCACAGAATAATATACAATAATATAAAATAGATAGGCCATTGGTGTGGAATGCTACTTCCGTAGACACCCTGGTCCCATCTGTTTCCCTAACAGATTGGATGCGACAAGGGTGATAGAGCTGGTGCGGCGGTTGAATGTGCCGAGGACCTCAATAGGCGTAAATATGCCGGTCTTGATAAGGCCTACATATTTGAACCGAGACCCTGGGTCCCTGGTTTTGGAGCCGCGACCCTGGGCCCGTGGGGAACAGGAGCCCATCGCGTTTTCAAAGTTATTTCACGGCGTCTAGAAACATTGCTTGACCCAAGAGCCGGCTCCTATCTATTATTAGCCCAGACCATTAGTATTGCTATTCAAATTGGCAGTGTCTTGGGAACGCTGCCTTCTGGCAATGATCTGGATCAGTTTGACGACCGTTATATAAAAAAACCGTTTAAAACGATCTATACTGATCCAGATCACTGCCAGAGGGCAGCGTCTCCAAAACACTGGTGGCATTGCCACGTTGAAAATTCGTTAAGTAGGTTCATTAACATCGTTAAATAACTTATTGATAAGATTTGAAAAATAATAAGTAGGTACCTATTTACGAGTACCTACATCAAATACGAGTATTTCATACTTCATAAAACTATATCCGTATCCGTATCCCTCTTATCTGTGCTTCACGGACTTCATCCGTGCGTACTTCATTTTTTTTTATTTTTAGGCATCCGTACCTCAAACGGAACCCAAAAGGAAAAAAAAGTATATTTCGACACTCTCAAGGGAATCAAAATCTAATAGGTAGCTATTAAATTTAATTTTAATAATTATTCTACTATTCGGGGTGGAGTATCTAAATCGAACAAATCAAGAAGTCATGAAAATCGATCCAGCCGTTTTCGATCTGTAAATTGTGTAACTACCTAAATCGACTTTTATAGGAATACATAATATATTAAAACGTGCGGAGGAATTTGCAAACGGGACAGCTAGTATATATTATAAAACCGTTCATAAACATGTGTTACTTTGTAAAGTAGTGTAGGTAATTGTATAAATTTATTTACAGCAAAAGAAATTACAAAAAATAAAAATCATACGAACATGAAATGTATAAAATATATAATAATATAAGTAAATATAAATAAGAGACTTTTTGTAGGACCTACCTACTTTACCAAATAACTTTACAAACTTGTTACAGAAAAGAAACATGGCACCTTCAACAGTGACCGAAACTATTGAACGATTCTACGAAACCTCGAAAGAAGTCCAGCTCACACAACGAGTGACCAAGACCTCATCCAACAACACCACTGATGTTAAAGCTCAAGAACAAACTCTCACTCCATACAATGAAGCCTACAGGAGAAATAAGGAGTCAGCGTACATGAAGCCGATCAGGGATTGGGAGAGAAATGCTGGATTTGTCACTCCTGTGCTGTGGGGTAACACCCTCATAATTATGACATTGCACCTCGTGAGCATACTGTGGTTTTTTTACGAACTAACTGTTACCCCTCCTAGATGGCAAACTATCGTTTTCGGTAAGTGTTTTGAAAATTCAAAATTCAAAATTCAAAATAACTTTATTCATTACAATCACAAGGACCACTTTGAATCGACTTCTTACATGCTAGTGAATCTAGGTGCCGGTTCCTCCTAACCCCAGTTCAAGAAGAATCCGGCAAGAAACTTGTCTGGTCTTAACACTTTTTTGTATGATCCTTGACAATTTTGTTATGGATGCCGAGTCGAGTTGGAGCAGATTCATCCCAAGCTTTTTGAAAGTATTAGTAATTTAGTATTTAGATAGTTAACGCAAAGATAATTTTTTACTTTCTGGAAAGAGAAAGGTGTACGTATTAGGAACTATACAAAAAGTAGATACCTTGATAGAGAGTTGGTTGATCTAGGAAAAATAACAATAACAGTCGAAGACTGTCATTAAATGTAGTTATACTATACGACGTTAGTAGGTTCAATGACTAATAATAAATTAATAAATTAATAATGCCGGACGTTTCACAGAACATCATCGGGCCCCAAAGTAAGCAGAGCTTGTGTTATGGGTACCACATGACTGATATACTTCTTATATACTTTTTTTTAAATACTTTTTCTTTGTTTCTCCATCGAGGTGAGTCGCTCAAAATCAGCAGGTGTAGAACGAGCACCTTGGTCAATTTAAGTTTACTCTATAAACCGCTAGGGGCGCTTATCGATATGGATATGGATAACAAGATAAGCGCCCCTAGCGATTTGTCGAGCTAATATTTGCTGATTTTGAGCGAATCACCTCGATAGAGAAAAACTCGCAATCAGCTTGCCGAATCCCTCACAGCGCACTCGAGATTTGAGTGCCAGCACCTAGCAAGCTAGAAGATTAAAAAAAAATACTAAGTAAATAATATATTAGGACAGAAAACAGAAAACCGGCTTGTTTACCCTGAAAATGTGCCTGATATATCTTAAACAATAACTCTACGAGTAAGTAAATACGACACACGTGCTATGTGTCATTGATGGGTTCAGTACGGTTCAAAACTCAGGGTCTAATCAACTAACAAGTTCCTTCAAAGGTATTGTCTGTATCAATATCAGTATCAGTATCAACAACCAATTCTCTAATCAAATCTCTAATGTTGATGTATGACTGTTTGTTGTTGAAGAGTTCTGTAGGGTAAAAGAGTAAAATATAATTGTGACATTGTTGTATTTGATGAAGATGCGTCTTTAGTTTTAAAATTGATAACGTAAATGAATCCCTATCGGACTAATGTAACCTTGTATTCTGCGCCGCAGCCCGGCTTTGGCCCACTGCGCCACTGAGGTTGTAAAAGGATGACGAGTTGTAAAGTCCCAAACCTTGAATAGTTTACACCACCTAGTTATCAAAAAATAAGAGCTTTTGCAATTTTTAAGGTTTACAAATAAGGCTGCCACTTATTTAACACTCTAATAAAGCCTTACTATACGTGATAATTATAATATTAGTATTTATACTGTTTAGGCGTTAAAAATTTAACAAACTTTTACATACACCCATTTTACGTGTAGCGACAGACAGACCGACAGACAGACAGGCAGACAGAAAGTCAGAAGGACAGAAATTGACATGGTGAAACTTTTTTTGGTAGCTGGTTTAATTAAATGATGGCTTTTGTCTCAGGCATCTTCATGGGCGTAGCTGCTGGGTTCGGAGTGACAGGAGGCGTCCACCGGTACTGGTGCCACCGCTCATATAAAGCCAAGTGGCCGCTCCAGCTCATCCTACTGGCATGCTATTCAGTAGCCGGACAGGTGCGGTATAGTTTACAATCTAGGTATCATTTAATTTATTATTAATTTATTCATAATTTAAAAACAGGTCGAGGGTTCGACTCACGTCGAGGATAAACCTTTGTGTAGGTGTTTGTTCTGTGTCTGGTTGCTATAAAGTATCATAAGTATATTTTTTCGTTCAACTACGCAGAAATGTTATCGTTAATCACTACAAAACCGATCACAAAGGACGTATTTTTGCTTAGAACCAAAACAGTGCAGTAATGTTATATGAAATCTCATTATTGCAGTGTTTTTCATTATTGCACTGGTTTTTACTTTTTATTTTAGATATAAATTTACCACAGAGGTTTAATATCTCCCATTAAGTTTACTAGAAAATGTTTGCATTCGATCAAAAAGATACTGGCAGATAATAAAAATCGGCTGAATAAAACCGACTTGGTGAAAAAAAAACACAAATGGCGCCCATTTTGTACCATTGTCAAACTTTGATTCTTCATATTTTTAGTTTGAGTAGGTATATTTTATCACAGTAGGTAGATTGGTAGTTGAAAGAAAAGTAAATTACGCACCTCGCTAACGAGAGTAATTAATGCACTCGTGTTAATTCAGTGCCCTCGCTTGCGCTCGGGCACCAACATAACACTCGTGCATTAATAACTCACTTTGCGCTCGGTGCAACAATCTACTATTATTAATAAACAAGTATTCCATCTGTCATTTGGTTACCAATGTTAGGGGCTAGATGTTGTGTGTATTGTTCACAAATATTTTCATCACACAAATGTTTGTCCTGGGAGGGAAACCAACCCTCAACCTAGTATTACCTATTAGGTTGTTGGTGATACCTTTTTAAATCTAAATTTAAGCCTCAAACAGGACTACCTTCAAAGACATGCTATTTTTATTTCAGCGTCTCGACGCTATATTTACTTACCTACGTATCTACTAATTTCTGACTTCCTTGAGTTGAAATTATTGGAATTGGGCTCAAATATTTCATAAATTAATAGTTTTTCGATCTATACCTTACATTGACTTCTTTCGCACTGTGCCATTTAAAAAGGAATTTAAGAGCTTAGCCATGTCGTAGAGACCATCTACAGTCGCAGCTGCGTAGAGTACCTAGCTAAATAGCCGTGTAACATGTAGCATAATGGAAATCACAACACCCTTACCCATACCCATACTAGCCATACTTTGACGACCTCTGTGGCGCAGTGGGCTAAGACCCGGCTGAGATGCAGAAGGTTGCAGGTTCGATTCCCGCGGTACAAATGTTTGAAAGATCTGCAAGTATTTGTCTTGGGTATGGGTGTTTCTATGTATAATATGTATGTGTTTACAAAAAAAATATATATAAGTAGTATATCAGTCATGTGGTACCCATAACACAAGCTCTGCTTACTTTGGGGCCAGATGATGCTGTGCGAAATGTCCGGATTATTTATTTATTTTATTAATTATACTAACACTCCGACTGGCCTGTCAGCTCAGTCCGTAGTAGCTCTGCCTTCTGCACTGTAGGTTGAAGGTATTCCCTCCCAGGTTAAACATTTTTGTGACGACCATAGGTGTGTATCTGGATGTTATAAAGTATCATAAGTATGTATTTAAATATAAACAAGTATTCTATCAGTCATCTTTAGGTACCATATATTATAAGATGTATAAGCTATGCTTAGTTTGGGGCTAGGTGTTGTGTGCATTGTCTAGCAATATTATTTACCTATATCAGTTGGACTATATTCTGTAATTCTATCTGAAATTGTGCCGACCTTATGTGAGTACAATATAGGGCATTATCACATTGGCGGTTTGCAAACGTTTTCAAAGCGGAGCGGGCGCGCAGCAAACACGCCGCGAACACGTCGCGGGTGCGTAGCGAATATGCAACCTATTCGCCGCCTGAGCGCGGCGAGTTCGCAACGTACAATTGGATTGGCTTCATACGAGAAGTGTACAAAATGGCGTCCGCGACGCTAGCGAGTTCGTGTCAGCAGCGTTTTCGCTGCGTGTTCGCGACGTCTTCGCTGCGCGTTCGCCACGTTTTCGCTGCGCACTCGCTCCTTATTGAAAACGCTCGTAAACCGCCAGTGTGATAACGCTCTTAATCTAAACAAACTAAAATTAGTAACATTACTTCTATCAAAATTAGGTTTAGCCATCGAAATAGAAGTAGAAACCGTGTAGCACATGTTGCTACTTTATTGTGTCCTGTTTGGTTTACTACGATACGATATTATAAGGCTCTCACTCACTTAGAAAATTACTAGCTGCTGCCCGCGGCTTTGCTCGCTTGGTACGTATATAAAAAGTAGCCTATAGTTAAACAAGATCCACATCTATATTTTTACCAAGTTTCATGCAAATCAGTCACTCAAGCTATTTTGTGTGATTGAGTAAAAAACAAACATAAAAACATCTTAAAAAAAAAATTGTGTGCCTCTCGGGACGCCACAGAAGTGATAACTTAAACTAATCTAACTAGCGCTGTGGGTTGGAGTAAGAGAGGAGGAGCGTGCCTACCGCTGCGTGAGAGAAAGGGAAGCCAGATAGACTGGCGCCGTAATGCGCTACGTAACGAAGCGGTTTACCCTCCCATAAGAAGTTATCACTTCAAAAAATATTGGTGGACATAGCACAACACCATTTAGCCCCAAACTAAGCATAGCTTGTATTATGGTGACCAGATGACTGATTATTGTATTAAATACATACCTACTTACTTATGATACTTTATAATATCTTAACATTCACACAAGCTTTTATAGTGTTAGTAGGATAGGATTTCGCTTTGATCCACCATAAAATAAGTATCTACCTACGTACCCAATACCTCAATTACTAGTGTTACCTTCGACAGAACACAATTTACGACTGGGTCAGAGACCACCGCGTCCATCACAAGTTCTCCGAAACCTCGGCAGACCCCCACGACGCGAATCGGGGATTTTTTTTTTCCCACGTTGGCTGGCTGATGATGAAGAAGCACCCGGACGTAATCAAAGAGGGGCGGAAGATTGACATGAGTGATATTGAAAATGATAAATTTGTTAAATTTCATACACGGTAAGTTGAAATGGGCTCTTCGCCTCATCGCGCAGTGGTATAGTCCAGTGGCGGATTTACAAGCAGGCTGAGTAGCCTTCACCCTAGAGCGGCAGATTTTAGGGGCGGCAATTTTGGGAACTGAATGACTTTTTTTATACGCTTTATATTAGCTTCACTTGTACTCGTATGTTTGTATGTTTGTAATAACCGACTCCTTAGGACGCGATTTTGACCCACTTTAAACGGCCAGATTTCATTCAAATTTTGCACTCCTGTCAAAGACCGATGACAATGTAATAGGTAATTCGAAAAAAAATTTAAAACAAACAAAAAAAAAATTCTGATAATCCTAAAACTAAAAAATAGAAAATAAATAATAGTTTAAAAAAACTAAAAACACGCTTTATTTAGAAAACCAAACTAAAAAATAGAAAATAAATTTTAATAAATGTAAGTAAGAAAAAATGTTTGATATAAAAAAAATCGTGGGGTGCTTTTTAAGATATTATCGAAATGATAATCCTTCTACTCATATCTGTCAATGAAATATTTATAACTACTGACATGGCGTGGGGTGCATGGGCACCCCACGCTTTTTTTTTTATGAAACATTTTTTTCTTACTTACATTTATTCAAATTTATTTTCTATTTTTTAGTTTGGTTTTCTATACAAAGCGTGTTTTTTAGTTTTTTTAAACTATTATTTATTTTAACAAACAGACGGTTTTAAGATGTCTTGCAGACTTATCCTTATCCGATGACTTATCCCTCGTCCCTTTCGTTGTACATTTAACGGATCCACAAACTTCCATCATTCGATAGTAAAACACCCAGTTCGCGCTTCTTGACTTCTATCTGCAAGACATCAGAAAACCGTCATAAACCAAACCAAAATCAAAAAGATTTCTGTAAAAAAAACGGCTCATAAAAAAACTTAGTCCCCAAAACCGTCCCAAAAATCTGCCGAATGTAAAAATAATAGAGAATCTGACAATAATATTGTACTTGTCAAACTTTGTAGCGGGTGCCAAATATTTACTTGGGAAATGTGTAAATCCGCTACTGGGATATCCAGTTGTAGTTCTGAACCGTCCATAGATAACAGCTGGTGCTGGTGGACTTACAAGTAAGACAGTAGGTATAACTTAACTGCATTACATTTGATCAGATTCAATAAAGTACATATCAAAACTGTCCTCAGGCACTTCAGCTTCTTCAAAATAGTATTCTGCTTTGCACTGCCGTGCTTGGTTCCCTGGCTCGCGTGGGGCGAGACGGTCACAATGTCGTTGATATCGCAAGGTCTCCTGCGCTACATACTGTCACTCAACGCCACGTGGTCCGTGAACAGCTTTGCGCATCTATGGGGCAACAAGCCTTACGATCGGTAAGTACCTACCTATCAAGGTCCCGTCTGATAGATGAGAAATCAGTAGGTAGTAGGCGGTAAGGTACCTACTTGCCCAATTATAGTATCTGCATGACCCATCAGCGCATGATCTGTTCACATCTTTGACTCTTAGTTATTAGTATACTTAGTTCATAGCGGCCTCGCTTTTCGCAATTTTGATTATCCAAAACCAAAACTCCGCAGTAAGATTTTAATAAAATGCGCGACCGACAGCACATTTTCAAGCTCATGAATTGAAGTAAGCGAAATGAAGAATATTTAATAATATCTCCTCAATAGTGGTTGAGTTTAAAGCAGACTAAGAAAATAGAAATACCCATAGGTACTTACATATATCTCAATAAAACCAATTCAAAACAGATACAGAATTAGCTGTAAATTTCTCCTTACTAAATAGATATTATTAGTAAAATGTAGGTATAAGAAATTAAATTTTATCTTTATTTACGTAGTTACAACTGCACAATATGCTACCTAAATGACATACCTAATACGATGTGACGGCATTTCGTGATAGGCCGCTTTAATGCTTTTGCTGGGTATGTACCTACGCTGTTTTCTTTGATCAGGTCAGGTATATGTAATAATAAATGCTTGAAACGTGAGTGACCTGTTTCTTTTGTAATTCAGGTGGTAGTTTATTGGTAAACTGGTAAATGGTGGGGACCAGCTAAGGTATGTGATAAGTATTCTAACTGCGGCATGGGGCTAGTTGTGAAACCTTCACGTTTTGCTAATGGTGAATAAAACTGGCAAGTAACGGCAAGTGTTTGTTCCAGGCACATTATGCCAAGCGAGAACATCGCCGTCTCCATCGTGGCGATAGGTGAGGGCTGGCACAACTATCACCACACATTCCCGTGGGACTACAAGGCTGCAGAACTGGGGATGTGTTTTAACTTCACAGGAGTTCTCTTGGATATGTTCGCGCGCATCGGCTGGGCGTATGACTTGAAGATCGCTTCACTGACACTGGTCAGAGAAGTGGCCAAAAATAGAGGGCAGAACTTTAAACATGAAACTTAGGAACTTGAACGAAGTTTTCACATTACAAAAATGTTTAGATATATTATTGTGAACATAGGTATTTAACCTATGTAGGTACTTGTTATGTGTGATGTACCTATACGTTTTTAGCGTGGAGCAGAAACCTCGCTGTGGTTAAGTTGTATGTAAAAACATTTATATTATGACTAGCTGTCCAGCCCTAGTTTCATACATGGTGAAGGTAATACATAAGTGTCTATTACTTATAAATTATAGGTGTACCTACATAATAATGAGGTCGGTGTTCATAAAATTCCGTTTATTTATACTGAATAACTAATAATAAATAATATAAGTACCTAGTAACAGCGTCGGTTTAGAACTTTGAACTAATACAAATTTACCATTAAATCCTGTACAATCTCCTCTATAGACAATTATATCGATTACAACTTTGTGACACACCGAAAGCAAACAGATAAACGTTATTGCACGGACAAAATAATACAATTGATCTATGGTTTAGTCTAGGAGACATTCTTAAGGATTCACTAGTCAGCGGCACAAACTCGTCGGTGACCGTTAAAATGCATGCTAGTATATATGAAGGATAGACTTGCACTAAGGACTAGCCTTCGTGCAAGTCTATCCTGAGCAGTAAGGAGATAGCAATATTAAGATTTCTAATCATATGATCAGATTAGACTATGATTTCTACATGCGTAAAAATCATGAACAGACTTTTGGCTCAAGGGTTCTCATGAAAAAACTACTGAATGTACTCGAAATAAAGTTATTTGTGCCCTATAAATAAACTATGCTTGTATCGGAATCGGAAAAATACTCCGTATGTTTTTTATTTACGCCGAGAGTTGTACTAAAATCAGTGTTGAAATACGATTTTTTGAGGCTTGTATCTTTCAAACCCATATTTTTTTACGATTCTGTTGCGATACAAGCATAGATTATGATGAGACATATTGATGCGACTCTTAGTGTTGGTTGTTCAACATCAGACGGTGGTGTGATCATTCTTCGACGTTTGTATGGAAGGATAATCGACTAGTTCACTCTTAACTGTGTCCATGTTGTTGATTCTGACTAGTAAACGCTCCGGTACCAAAGTGTTGATAGCAGCATTTTCATTGTGGTGTTATGTATTTGCGAAACGAGCTAGCCTCACAGTATGATTATGATTTATAACATCTGACATCTCACCTTGGTAATAGCAACATTAACATTATATCCTGAATTAGTTTATATAACAGCACACTTTATACAACACTGTAGGATAAGCTCACAGCTGATGCATTCTCATTCATTTATCAAAATTTGACCAAATACCGCGCGCGCTCATTGGTCAAATCAAATAGCGCGCACTTCCCCAGCTTCCTATTACACACTTCCGTCCCTTTACACGAAATCACTCCCCAGATTGCAGGAAAGCGAGAGGAAAGATGTCACACATCAATAATGGATTTATAACAACAATTTAATTTAAACAGAAAAACGAAAATATATTGGACATAATAAAATTAACATAGAATTTTTATTAATTAACTGCTTTCATAAACGTAAAAATTTAAATAATTATTACATAAATGCATTTTTTTCACATTTCATGAATTACCAACGAAAGCTTAAAATCATGTAGGTATTTCCCTAATGCAACATGGGATTTGGATCAAACATTTCTAGCGTTAGGTATGTAGACAATACATATACATAGTTATCGTTACAGAAAGTAACGATTCTAAAATGACGGCTTGCATTCAATGATTTTGTATCTTTATTGTACAGATTTTAAATATTTACAGAAAAGTTTGTTATTGTTGACTAAGTGTAGGTAGGAAAAATCTAGAGTATTTTTTTGCCCTTAGTTTAGTACGGCCTTGTGTGCGAGCATAGACAGCAATAGTGTAGGAGTGAGAGGTAATAATTGCTGCGCCCCATTTTAAATTCGTTTCTTTCTGTGACCGGGTTATACCTACCTACCTCCAGAACTAGTGTCTTCCGAGATTCATATAACATCATCGCGGAACTTGTCAATTAGCCCCGCAAACATTTACGTTTATATTATAGTGTATATAATTTGAGGTACGGGTATTTATAAGACGACTGCCAATGACCTCTGTATGGAAAAAAACATGTATTTTTTTACACTCTTTAATGCCTATCTGCCTCCTATCTGCTTGTCAATTAGAGATAGTAATAATAATATCGATGACGCTTAGACACGTTGCAAGTAACTGGAGTTGGTAAGATTACATTCCTTTCGGCACACGACAGCAAATGATGCATCCATGTGACCAACATTTGCATAGGAGAGCAAGTCCGCATGCAAGACTAGAATATAACAAAACCTACAAATAGTTTTGTGATTATGCCACTTACAATTTACTTATTTTATTTGCCAAAAATAATAGGCCTTAGAACCAAACATTCCAAGAGCGTGCCAGTGTGCTTCTTGCGAAGAAGATGTAAGGCACTCAACTTGGTTTAAGCTTATTTACATTGTCTTTTAAAATGCAATATGCAAGTGCCTGAATGCGCGCTTATTACATGAGTGTACAATATTCTCATGTCTGATTGTTTTTCACCATTGAAGAACAGCAAATATAAAATTTTACAAATGACAAGATATTCAGTCTTCAATCAATGTAGTAAACATATCATGCTTAGGCTTCACACAATTCTCAATTTCTGTTAACTTAGCTTCTTTAGAGGGCCTTAACGGTTCATCTTTGGAAGTCTTTCTCTTTAAGCTGATTACTTTATTTGAGTATACCCCATCGGTTGTGTCTTGACTTGTTGATACTTTTCGTCGCTTTGGTTTTGTTACGACAAAGTCAAAATCAGAAGAGTCTTCATCGAAGCCAGAGTATGAAGGAGCTGTGCGTCCACTTCTAGTTGAGCGCATCGGGATGATCTTTGTTGATTCTTCAACTATTTGAATAGGCGGAGGCCAAGATGCAAAAATTGCAGATCGTCGGGCTTGTCGATAGCTGTTGATTGACATGAGTTTGATGTAGACAGCTAATGTGTGTGCCTTCTCTGTGTTCGTTAATGTTTCTGAAAACAGACTCCATGGCATACGTCTGTCTGAGACATCAATGTACCGCCGTTTCAATGCTTTGGTTGGTAAACCACTAGTGGTATCCATGGCTACAGGCTGCGGACAAAATCAAAATGTGTCATTAACTTTTAAACTAACTCAAGGAACTCAATAGACACACTTCCAAGAAAAATTGTTCAAAGAGTTGCTGCAATAATGGTAATTTTTTAGGTGGTGCTTTAAACAGCACTTATGGTTTGGTGAAATCCCTTTTATGAAATAGCAGAAATGCCAAAATCACTAAGTAAGTTAAGGCAAATAAAGTAGTTTAGTAAAATTCCAAATAATAAGAGATACTTAGTCTTATTATTTGGAAATCCGAATGAGGTGTCTCCTAGTGTTAGCAAAAACTGTAATAATACAGAAAAGCCAAGATCTGATCTTCACAAATATATGCAAAGCTCACGTTTCCCTAAACCTGAGCCTCACTTAGTATTTATGTATTCCGAAACATACCTCAGCTGTAGATTTTTCTCTAGTTAATTCTTCCTCTGTATTTGTGGTTTTGGAGTTGTTGAGAGCTTCGAGAAGATCATTCATTTCTTGCTTGGTTAGGTTGTCTTCATCTAACCCAAACTCTGTGGATATAATATCTTGTGTAAAATGGATAATATGATGATTGGTGTTATATTTGAGCCAATGGATGAGGGTGGGAAGCTGGGATGCGATACATTGGACGCCACATTTATCATTTCGCCAACTATGCGCGAAACATAGACACAAAACTTTCATTATCATGATGTTTATTGACCTAGAGAAAGAGAAAGCATACGATAAGGTACGTTTCTGTGATGAAAAAGAAGAGAGTGCCTGCGAAATACCTGCAGCTCGTACGTGCCATGTCAATTGCTAATTCGCACGACTGGTCAGTAGCTGGAGTTACGAACAACATCAATGTGGCTGTAGGCATGTAGCATGTACCAGGGATAGGCTCTAAGTCCTTTATTGTTCCTCCTGGTAGTCGATGCTCTGACATCAGACATTCGGTTTGCTTTCCTTTAGTACAAGTTTTCTTTCAAGAACCTTAGTAGGAAAATACTATTACCTACATACATCAATTAATGAAAGGTGTGTTACTAGCTTTCATGTTGATCCAAATACTTGAAAGAACTTACCTGACAATAGATTTTTCATAGTCCTGGTTTCGGAATCACAGCTATCGTCCGAGGAAATTATGTTATCCATTGTTGATGTGCAGCAAAAACAATAAACACGAATTTAAATTAAACTTGCCTTGCATTCCTTTGCGCAATCAAGGCATCCTTCCTTATTCTTAGCGGAAAAACGTACACAAGAAACTACTAGGAACACGTACTTTTCTGGCTTTGTTTTCGAGTTTTTTTACATGTTGTTCAGTTTTGTTAGGGCAATTTTGGCAAGTACACCTTTAGATACATATATAGTATTTATCTATGGCTTGGCTAGCTAGCTAGATTGGCTTTGGCTAGTTAGTAGTTTAGTACACTGTACACAGCAGAAATTGGTTGCTCATTTAGGCTAGTGTTATTCCAACGAAATGAATGGCGAATAAAATAAAGAGTACAGATCGATTTTACTGTTATTATTTAACATGATCATTAGTGCGGGCTTTACTCAGGTGACTTTCCTCGCACGGCGAAAATCGACTATCTAGTATCTAAATGACATGACAGGTGTCATATATCGCAAGTTTCAAAGAGTAGGTGTAGGGATTTTTAGACTTTTGTCATGCGGCGACAGGCCGCATGCGGCTGGTGACTAAAATAAAATCGAACTTGAAAATGCTCAGTCGCAAGCATGCGATCGCCCGCCGTATGATAGTGTGTTATTCCACTAACGTTTATCTAATTTAGTGTACAAATCGATTCACTAATATTCTTATTCATGATTGTTGCATTCATTCCAATCCCAGTATGTACTTATGCAGTACGACTGTTCTGAAACATGGCCGACATATTTGTGCAAAATCAAATTTTACCGACCTGACCCTGACCGACCCCGACTTAAAGGTAGCGATTCGGCTTGTGTGGCGAGTAGTAAGTTAGTAAGCGATGAAACGACGAAAATTGACCTAGTAAAAACCCCCTTTAACTAATTATTTTCAAAACCTATTACCTATTATAACTTCTAACTCTATCATGGTTTTGAACATAATTTTCACTCGAAACGGGATATTTACCATGATATATGAGTTTTTCTGCTTCCCGATATTTCGGCACAGTTGCATGCGCCATGATCACGAGATAAACTGTCTTTGCGGGTGGATGTTATTGGCACACAAAACAGTCTAGAGATTACCTGTGGATTGTGTAACTCGATCCAGTGGTTTGAACCAGCTTCTAGTAGGTAGGTACCTAGGTGTTTAGCTATGGCCGACTTTTGTGTGTCCACATTTTTGACCGCCCGGATGTGTTCTTTCACTCGACAAGCTATGGTACATTTTGTTTGGCCGACGATGTAAGAACTCCCACAGCTGCAGTCAATCTTGTACACTCCTGATATTTCAAGAGGAATCTTGTATTTAGGTGAGCGCAGTAAGATCTTCTTTAAATTAGAGGAGCAAAATTCGTTTTTATGGACAATTTTTGCAGGACTTCCGCAATTTTGTCCGTCACTCCTTTAATGTACCTACGGTAGAAATGCAGGTTTTCGTTCTACTACACATCTGTGGTGTTTAGGCCTTTGTCGAACTGGAAAAGATCGAAGCTTATATCCATTTTTACGTAGAACACGCTGGAAATGAGGTTGCTCACTCTTTATAGAGTACTCATCACATAGGTCGAAAGCACGGTTCGTGAGAGACATTACAACCGAGTTAAGCTGCCGAGGGTGATGGTGTGAATCAGCATGGAGATATCGATCCGTATGGGTCGGCTTCCTATAAACCGAATAGCCTAAATTACCATCATCACGAATCTGTACCATCACGTCCAGGAAAGCCAAGCTTCGATCACTTTCCATTTCATACGTAAACCGCATCTTGGTAGGTACAGTGGTGGTCATATAATTAAGAACGCTGATGTAGGAAAAGGGATGATTTTTTCAACTAAGACGCAAAACAGTAATTTTGCATGCAAATTTTTTTATTTCTTTCGGTATCGTAAAACTTTTCCATAATACCACTATATTCATTGATACACATGATTAGCTAAAAATAAATAGACAAACTTTTTACACTAGGTACTTATAAACATAGTATTACTATTTACTGGCTGGCCACGTAATTAAGAACGCTAAATAGTTTATACCTTTATTCAAATTTTGATAGAGAACACTCAGTCGATTTTTAGCATCCTATAGTTTGTGGTCGATTTGTTATGTTTGTATAGTTTTGGCGCCATTTAGTGCTGTAAAAGTCAAAGATTAAAAGTGATTGCTTATAAGAAAAAACAATGGGAAAAAATAAAAGCTGTGATAAATTTACAAGGGAAGTAATAGGTAATAAAACTTCGCCGGAAGAATTGGTCTTTTAAAAAGATAGCCGACCATCTGCAATGTTCAAAAACGATGGTTTTCCACGCTGTAAAGCATTTTGCTACGTATCAAACTACTTCGAATGTTCCACGTGTACAAAGAAAAATAACTCCTTGATATGACCGAAACATCGTTCGTATGGCAAAACAAAATCCTTTTAAAGGGTCCAATGAGCTGAGAAAAGAATATTTCGGTGAAAACAACCCTATAACAATCTCAGCACGCACTATACGAAGACGTTTGGTAGAAGAATAATTGCACGGTAGGATAGCAAGAAAGGTCTTGAAACTTCTTGAAAATCTTGAAACTTTGCCACAGACAAGCCCGGCTTGCATTTGCGAGAAAGTATGAAAATCTGGACTGTGTGAAAATCGTAGACAGAGAAACTAATAGACGACTAGATAGCATCCGTCGCATTCATACAAGAAAGAGAACAACTTATGTGCAGATACTGTAAAGAAACGAGATAAAATGGTTTGATTTTTTGTTTCATGTCGCGTGCCTGTTTTTTCGAGATCCGCACCAGATTGTGCAAAGCAACGTTTGACAGTTTGCCATTGTTTGGATGGTTTGTGCTCGCTTTGTGTGAAATAACCGGAAAAAAACAGTCAATAATAAATTGTGAACACGCTGAATTACTTGCGAATTGCAAATAACAAATTACTTTACCGGATTTTGTAAAGATAATGGTTCGATGTATCGTTTTAGGATGTAAAAGTGATAGTGAACGGAAACACCCCGATTTTTCTTTTTACTCGTAAGTACAAGTATTTTTGAGTAGTTATTAGCTTTCAAACTGTTTTTTTAATAATATACACAATAGATAACAGCATTGCAAACTGAACTTTGTTCGCTACAGCATAATTCATAAATCATAACAAATAATTTATTTATTTATGGATTTGTAGTACCCATTTTGAGAAAAATGTCTTGTTTAAGAAGAATAAATTAACTATTCTGTATCCTAATGCTGTTCCACTGATGGTTAGTAAATATATGATTTATGAGTTTTTATTCTGTAGGTAGGTAGATACTGATCAATACTTTTCGACTAGAAAAAGTAAATAAGTCCTTTATCGGGAACACGGTGCGCTTCTATAATAAGCTTCCTGAAAATGCAACTAAACTACCTATTAAGAAATTAAAATTTTACATAAAAGAGCCTTTTGAAGAAAGCTTATTATAATATAAATGACTATATTATTGATAAGAACGCATGGCCTCATGTCGCTCTGCCCTCAGACAGTTAACCGACACACTTGAAATGTATAAACTCATGTGGGTATAAGTATATCGTAGCTAATTTAGTTATAATATGGATCATGCAAAAATGCGCTAGGACCAGGACGAGTTTCTCTTCTCGGGCTTGGATTATAAATTAGAACCTAAATTCACCTAGTAGGTAAGACTTAGTTTCAAAGTGATCCTTGTGATTGTATTGAATAAAGTATCTTTTGACTTTGTGTTATATTTATGTTTTTTTTATTTCTGTAATGTCTTAGCTTTAATAATGAGTAAACAATTAGGTACACAAATGTTGTTATATGTTTTCTATATCACACATCTGTTAAAAAGTTTGAGTTTTGTGAAAGAGAGGAAAGCTCTAGAGATTTCTACTACAACATAACGTCTCGAATAAAACATTAAACAGATGGACAAATATTTAGTACAATTCCGCTAATCTATTCCTAAAGAGTTACCTCCAAAAGAAATTCGACACGTGTTTCGCCTCTCCACGAAGCATCCTCAGGAACACTTGACTCACTCCGCACCCCGACGAAAAAACACTGCTCTGCAGACTTGTTGCTTCGACCAACGTCAGAATAAGACTGGGAATTTTTTGGAGGTAACTCTTTAGGAATAGATAAGCGGAATTGTACTAAATATTTGTCCATCTGTTTAATGTTTTGTAATGGATTTTCGCAAAGTCACGCCTGAATCAATTATCTGTCTCGAATAAATCTAGGATTACTTAGGACTAGGGTAAAAGTTTTAATGTGGCAACACCACCCACCTATCGTTCTATCTCACACGCGGCACGATCACCATGTGTCTATTGTTTTCTCTGTCTACGGGAAAAATGTACTTTTTTTCTGAAGAAACGAAAATAACCAGAGTATGTTCTGATGGAAAATGATATGCACGACGTCCCCCGAATTTGACCGAACAGCATTTGACCCTAAGTACACGAAAGTTACATTAAAACAGGGTGGTGGAAATGTGAAAATTAGGGGGTGCTTTTCTGGACATGGTGTTGGACCTGTATAGTTGATAGAAGGTAACATGGATCAGTTCCAATACAAAAATATACTGGAAGAAACAATGTTACCTAATGCTGAAGACGTTCTACCGGTTATTTGAACATTCCAGCATGACAATGACCCAAAGCACACTGCACGCACCGTAAAGAAATTTCTTACAGCGCTATCAGTTTCTATCTTAGACTGCCAGCTAACAGCCCAGATCTAAACCCAATAGAGAATCTGTGGTTCGAAGTAAAGAAAAAGGTTTCAAATACACAGTGTGGGAATTCAAGAGAGCTGTAAGACGTTTTTTTAGAAGAATGGAACTCTATTTCTCTTCGAAATGTCAAAAATTAATAGAGTCAATGCCTCGCCGGTGTAAAGCAGTAATTAAAAGCTGTGGATATGCTATTAACTATAAATTTTAGTTAAAAATGTATTAAATTAATTTTAAAATTTTCTGCGCTACATATTATGTGATTTTTTAAATGTCATACAAAACAATGCCCGAGCAGTTTAATAAATCGTTCTTAATTATTTGTCCAGCTTCAGTATTTGAATGGTTTTACTTTGGTAAAATAAATAAAATGTGAAAAAAAATAGTTTGTGATTTTATTCTTTATTCCTAAGCTACGTTGCTCTATTAATGTGGCTATTTTATAACATAACTAGTTGCTTCTCAGAAGTAATACATCTCTGTGTATGACACAATTTAAATAAAAAAACTTCTATAACTTCAAATCGTTCGTAATTATATTATTATGACCACAACTGTATATGTACGTACGCCATTTAGGTATGCCAAAAGGAGTTCAATCTCTTGTTTATTAAAAATACTTAAAATACCTACAGAAAACGTCACGTACCATTTCTACAACTTCATTGGCAAGGGGGCAGAGGATATAGCCAGGTTTTCAAAGTACTCCATGCACATATATGGTCCTTCAAAAATTCATTTAAAAAATACCTGTTAAATGCACAAAAGTCTGCTCTTTAAGAGGTCGTTTTTGGTTTAAATTTATTTATATTATTTTCGTTATTAATAGATTTATTACAATGTTTAACTGGTTGCTTAATTTTATATTATATTTGTATTCGTTAAATGCCTATAACAAACATGTAAATATTTTTATTAGTTTTAAGAGTTTTACCTGTTAGCTTGCCAATTTTAGTTAGTTAATGTATGTTATGTTATGTTATGTTATGTGGTACACTCATGGCGTGTGGCAGTAGCTGCTGCGCTACTCACGATGGCGTCACTGAAAACCAGCGATACAGCAGCCTTCACAGTTCTGTATCATATGCTGAGTGGTAGCCTTTTTTTCGTCACTGTACATAGACTAGTTTATATTACATTTGCACTGTATTTTATATGTGACGTTTAATAAATATTTTCTATTCTATTCTATTCTATTCTATATTGGCCACTACGGGAGCGACAGGACTACCCAAGGCAACACCATCAAATTTGTAGGTGGTAGTTTGTGGCTAGAATATGGTGTAATAGCTTGGCATAATGTGCTGGGATACCATTTTTCTGTATTCTAGTCTCAATCACATTCATACAGTCGGCTATAGGGACGTTTGTAAAGAGGGATTCCACATCAAAACTAACCATCACTTCACTCTTATCAACCATTGTCTGCTGAAGTATCTGTATGAAGTGACGTGAGTCTTTCACGAAAGACGATGACAGGCCTACAGAAGACACTCCCGGTATATGCTTCGCCAACTCGTAAGTAGGTGAGTCAATCTGACTAACGATGGGTCGCAGCGGAGTCGTCTGTTTATGCACTTTAGGTAAACCATACAGTTTGGGTGGCTTGATGTTTTTAGGGCGCAACAGGTATTTTGTTACTTACTCTCCTATAGCGTTTTGGCACTCCTTTATTATTTTCTGGGTACTACGATGTTCTAGGTGTCGGGTTGTATTTCACCAGTTTGTATGTGTTAGTGTCCTTGTGTAACAAGTTAAGGATTTTATCCTCGTATTCTGTGACGTTCATAACTACCGTAGCGTTCCCCTAATCGGCCTTAAGGACCATTAGGTTTGTATCTAGGCGGAACTCTTTTAACGCCATCAACTCATCCCTAGTAATATTTGGTTCTGGAGGTTTAGTATGACTTAATATGAACGCAATGTCCTGTCTTAGACACTCCGCGTCACTTCCTGGTATCCTATTGTAACGAATGACTTCCTCCACATTACCGATTTGTTTCTCATAAGGGATGCGTTTCGTGGTAGTGGCAAAATTTAAATCCTTCTCTAACACTCTAAGAGCAGAATCATTCAAAACCATGTCAGACAAATTAATAACCGTTTGAGATTTTTGTGAGTTTGTATCTGCATGTGTCTGGTATCAGAAAATGCTCATGTATTCGCTGATGTTGTAGAATGGGTGACACCCAAAAAAACATTTCTTTTTCTTGAAAAAAAAAAACTGTCATCTAGACCACTCTTATATTGATTTTTTTCAAAAATATTATTTCACGCCTTTTGGGGGACTTTGGGGCCCTGAGGCAGAGACTGCACATTGTGTGGCGTATCATGTATTGTTTTCCAGACCGGGGACAGCCTTTTCGCTCCAGAAAATTAAAAAGGTGGTTTAATTTTTTGTAGCTAGTTTACGACAATTTTGACAGAAAGCTTAGCTTTGCTATTTTTATGTCCACAGTAAGGAGCGCGGTTGCCGTGGTGCCAGCTGAGCTACCACGCGTGCGCTTCGCCTGTCTGCCACTGTAATTTGTTAGATTATTTAATTTTATTTAGATTTGTAAGGAAAAATTGTGATGGCACTATGCACACAACCGCCAAATGCAAGTAGAAATGTGAATAATGCTGTCGTGTCCGTGCCCAAACTTGTAGAGTGCACGATATGTTCCCAGCCTCGCTTCTTCAAGGGACAGAGAGGCCTCAAAATTCACCAAAAAAGAATACATAACTCTACTATCCCGCTGTCTGCCCCGGTTGCAGGAGCGGTAGATATTTTGTTAGTAAATTCTAATTATACGTCTGATTTACGACCCTTTTGGAAAGTGATTAGCCAATGTAAAACTACAACCCCTATTTTGAAACGTATTCCTCGCGGTGCTCGCATCTCTGTCGCTACTGTTTTGTCTCAGGCCATTAGGAATGTTGTATTTAAAAATACGAAGCAAGCATGGGAACATTTACTAATTTTCCCCTATAGTGTACTTCATGTACAGAAAGATTTAGGAAACAAATCATCGCTTACTATTCGGATAAAGCAAAATTGAATTAGGTATACTGCAAGCATTGAGTGCACACCTCAAAATTTCCAAAATTATTTGGACCCACAAACAATTTCAAAATCTTCAAAACTAGTTTCCGAGTCAGCTATCTACAAACTTGTAGAAAGTAAACTTAGCGATGGTGATGTTAAGGGTGCCTCGCGTATTTTATTTTCTAGTGTACGATAGCTCCAAATTCTAATGACACTCTCAAATCTCTTGAGATTAAGCACCCTCTTCCAGGGCCCAACTTTAAGATCCACCGCAAGAGAGTGATGACGCTGTTGATGCGACCAGCCAGGACGTGCTCGGTGCCGTCATGTCTTTCCAGAATGGCTCTGCCGGCGGCCTGGATGCTGTGACTCCACAACATCTAAAGGACCTGCGGTCTGGCGGTTCGGGCCAATCCGGTGAAGTTCTTCTGGAAGATATGACGGCCCATATCAACCTGATGTTGTCAGGTCGAGTTAACAGTGAGATCACTGAGCTCCTGTACGGTGCGAACCTATGCGCACTCAAAAAGAAAGACGGTGGAATTAGACCCATAGCCCTGGGTACCACCTACCGCCGCCTAGCAGCTAAAGTCTGCTGTCGGAAAAAAGCTGAATATCTCGGTGACTTTTTCCGACCTGTTCATCTAGGCTTTGGTTCGCGTGGCGGCTGTGAAGCCGCAGTACATTCTCTCCGTATATTTTTGGATCAAAATTGCGGGGAGGTAATTTTAAAGGTGGATATTAAAAACGCCTTCAATTCCGTAGATGCAATGTCTTGCTCAAAGAAATTAAAAACAAAATTTGAGAAATTTATCCATTTCTTTGGCAGTGTTATAGTTCACCGTCTAAATTTATCTATCGCGACAATATTATTTCGTCTGCCGTTGGATGTCGGCAAGGCGACCCCCTTGGTCCAGCCATTTTCAGCCTTGCCATCCATCCGATTATTCAACGTCTCCAATCTAAACTCAATGTTCGGTACTTGGGTGACGGAACTTTAGGTGGAGATGTGGACACTGTTTTTGGTGATCTAAAGCTCATCAGTGATGAATTTCGGAAAATTGGTTTAGAGCTAAATTATTCAAAATGCGAGCTTTACGTTTCGGACACTTGTTTGGATAAAAATTCAATTGTTTCAAAATTCAACAGTTTGGCCTCAAATATTACAGTTGTTGATAAATGTTCACTTCGCCTCCTCGGTTCACCAATTCTTAACGAGTCTTTTCCGACCTTCATAGATGAGAAAATTCAAAATTTTAGCAAAACCTCGGACAGATTGTTTAAAATTAATAGTCATATGGCTTTTACAATTATCAAGTTTTGTCTTTTTGTTCCAAAATTTACTTACGCTTTAAGATGTTGTCAACTGTGGAAACACAACATAATAAAGGACACTTTATCGTCGGTTTTGAATATTAACCTGGATGACAGGGCATGGCTGCAGGCCTCCCTGCCTGTCAAAATGGAGGCTTAGGTATTCGCAAAATTTCAAGTGTTGCCCTACCGGCGTTCTTGTCCTCTGTCTACAGTACTAGAACAGTACTAGAAAAAGTTAATAAGTCATTTATGGGGAACACGGTGCGCTTCTATAATAAGCTTCCTGAAAATGCTACTAAACTACCTATTAAGAAATTTAAAGCATACATTAAAGGTAGTCTTTTGAAGAAAGCTTATTATAATATAGATGACTATATTATTGATAAGAATGCATGGCCTCATGTCGCTCTGCCGTCAGACAGTTAACCGACACACTTGAAATGTATAAACTCTCTTGTATTTGTATTTCGTAGTTAAGGTAGTTATAAGATGGATCATTATAAAAAAGCGCTAGGACCAAGACGAGTTTCTTGCCAATTCTTCTCGAGCTTGGGTTAGGATGAATTGGCACCTAAATTCACCTAGTATGTAAGACGTTTCAAAGTGATCCTTGTGATTGTATTGAATAAATCATCTTTTGACTTTGACTTTGACTTTGTACTAGTAATTTGGTTGAAAAAAATCTAATTCCGTCTTATTAACGATATATATAACGATAACGAACCGAACGTTCGATTGCAATAGAGAGATATTGCTATCTCGTTCGCTCCTATGCATTCGATACGTGTACTTTGTAGTTTGCATCTACTCGATACCAGATGGCGTAGGTGAATATTTAATGTGTCTGCCTGCCAACAGATGGAGCTATGTATCGGGCGCAACACTATCCCCTCCTAAGACATGCTCGTCCCGAGCATCGTTAGCATCGTTCTTGTCTTATAAGTGCCCATCACTCGACATGTTTCCTGAAATATTTGGGACTCGAAATTCCTCCCTTGATCGCTGTGAATTTCCAAGGGTACTCCAAAACGACAAAAGACCTCATGGACTAACTTATCGGCTACTGTCGACGCTTCTTGGTTTGGGATTGCAAAGACCTCCGGCCACTTAGTAAAATAATCCATAACAACCATGAAGTACTTGTTTCCATTTTCTGTAGCAGGGAATGGTCCCGCAATGTCCAAAGCTATCCGCTCCCATGGCGCTCCCACGTTATAAATCTTTAATGCACCTCTGCTGCGTGTATGGGGTCCTTTCACTGCTGCGCAACTCGTGCATTTTCGGCACCAGTCTTCCACATCATCTCTGCAATGGATCCAGTAAAATCGCTCACGTATCTTCAACAGAGTTTTCTTTACCCCCATATGCCCCCCGGAACATCCTTCATGGTAGAGTTTAAGCACTTCAGATACTTTAGCCTTTGGAACAACCATTTGCAGATGACAGTGATCTCCGCGAGCATTTTCCCATTTACGGCACAATACTGCATCGTGGATAACCAGACTGTCCCATTGTGCCCAGTAGCTTTTTGTTGTTGTGCTCATTCCAGCCACATCACTCCATACAGGTTTAGAAGTTCCAGCTCTTATCCATTCGATGATTGCCTTAGTATCTGAGTCATCCGTCTGCGCTTTCTGCAGGGTTTCCTTCCACTCATCACTTAGATCCGTGCTCAACATTCTGACGGGTACCACTTCTTTAGACTCTTATTTTACACAATGTTTACATTCTTCTGGACAAGGTCTTCTTGACAATGCATCCGCATTACCGTGAGATTTTCCACTGCGATGCTCAGTTTCATAGTCAAACTCCTGTAGCTGTTCAATCCACCTTGCCACTTGTCCTTCAGGATTTTTGAACTGTAGCAGCCATTTCAATGCAGCATGATCCGTGCGTAGATGAAATTTAAGTACCCCAGGAGATATTTACTGAAATGCTGCAAAGTTTTTACTACTGCCAATAGTTCCCTTCTTGTGACACAGTAGTTTCTTACCGGTTTGGATAAAGCTTTGCTGAAGTAAGCTATCATGATGTCTTGATCTCCTTTGCGCTGGGACAATACACCTCCAATACCAGTATTACTTGCGTCTGTGTCTACGATGAACTTGTTCTCGGTGTCAGGGAAACCAAGAATAGGTGTATCACAGACGCCGTTTTAACTCTTGGAAGGCAATGTCGCATTCTTCGTCCCAGCTGAACAGTCGTTTCTCCTTGGTGAGTTTATGCAAGGGCTTAGCAACATCAGCAAAGTTTCTCACAAACCGTCGGTAATAGGAACACCTAGAAACGCTCGGACTTGTGTTTTATCCTTTGGGATCGGCCAATCCTTAACAGCGACGATTTTCTCTGGATCAGTTTGCACACCATCTTCTGAAATAACGTGCCCTAAGAAGCTTACTTGTCGTCTGTAAAATGAGCACTTCTTCAGACTCAATTTAAGATTGGCTGCACGAATTTTAGCTAGTACTCGTTCCAGATTTTGAAGCTGGTCTTCAAACGTACGCCCTACTATAACAATGTCATCTAAGTAGACAAGGCAGGCGTCTCCAATTAATCCAGCTAGTACCATTTCCATCAACCTTTCAAAAGTTGCAGGGGCATTGCACAACCCGAACGGCATTACATTAAATTGCCACAGACCCTTTCCCGTAGAAAACGCCGTTTTCTCCCTATCTTTAGGGTCTATTTCAACCTGCCAGTAGCCGCTTTTCAAGTCTAGGGTTGTAAACCACTTCATCCCTGTCAATGTGTCCAGTGTGTCGTCAATCCTTGGAAGTGGATAACTATCTTTCTTCGTTACGTTATTAAGTCGACGATAATCCACACAAAAACGCTAGCTACCGTCCTTCTTCTTGACTAATACCACAGGAGAGCACCAGGGACTGGAAGAAGGTTCTATCACTCCGTCTTTTACCATTCCTTCAATCATAGTCTCCACTTCCTTTTCTCTTGCGACAGGTAATCTTCTTGGTCGTTGACGAATCGGTGACTCGTTACCGGTGTTTATGGTGTGCTGAACCAGCCCAGTCTTTCCAATGTCAGCATCATTCGAAGAGAAAATATCAGCATATCGATGTAACATCTTCTCAGCCATTGCAACTTCCTCTTCAGAAAGATCTTTGCGACAATCTTTCAGCAATGATGACACATTGTAATTAACTTCTAATTTATTGTCACTGTATAATTCTTGACATCTTCGCATCCAGGTAACTTCACAATTGCCCATTAACATTCCCTTCTTAATGAGATGTTCCTCATTACTCGGGTTCAGTATTCGCACTGCTGAGATGGTGGTTGCTTTTACTACAGTTCGTGCCATAATCCATGGTAGGTCACTGTCTAACCTTTCTATAAATACACATCGATTTCTCTCTGATGTTTGCAATAGGCGTACTTGTACCATGGTTTCTGACCTTGGAGGAAGCACAATTTCCTTCAGGCAGTAGACTTTTCCTGAGGATCCTCCTAAAGACTTCTTCTGTACCACATTTTAAAATCCTTGCTTTACATTGATCTCCGCGTGGTGTTCTCGCAAGAAATCCAGACCCAGAATGTACTCATCAACTATGTTGGCAATGATGACGTTGTGATGGTAAGTGGTCTCCCCTAATTTCATCTCCACCTGCATCTCGCCTTGAACGGATATGTGCTGGCCGGTTGCTGTCACGAGCTGAACTCTGTTACATTTGCGGGAAAAGTCCCCAAGAAAGCGATTTGCAAGTTAGGAACTCACTACTGTACGAGAAGCACCAGTATCCAAAGACATTTTACAGGTCGTTCCATTAATTTGGCCTTTGATGATCAGGCTGTTCCCATCGTGGGCTTGTGAAATCGAAACTCTTAAGGCTTTATCAATACCAGCCAGCACCCGCCCCGCGGTCCTGGCGTTTACTCGTTTCCCTGCTGCTGGGGAGCGGAAGTGCTCACTACCTGTCCTTCTTGAGATCTGTCGTTACTCTCTTTCTTTCTTTTCGGGCAACTGGACCTCAGATGACCCTTTTCTCCACACCCATAACATTTAGGACTGAATTTTGGACGAACGTCTCGGCTGGACTCCACCACTTCTCTGATGCGATGTGCTCGAGTGTCCATCCGTACAGCTTCCACCTCCAAAGCATGGGCCAAGGCGTTCTTTAAAGACTCGTGATGGCCAAGTCTCACAGTAGCTCTGACTTCCAAGTCACGTATCCCATCGACGAATGCCTGAACCAAGTTCCCATCGATAAGGGCAGGTGAAGATTGGAAAGCCTTCCGAACCAGCTTTTCTATTTCCAGGGCCCACTGCTGCAGGTTCTCCGAATTGCGCTGAGTCCTGTCCTTTAATTGAGCGCGGAAAACATGTTCCAGATGTGCGTCACCATATCGAGATTCGAGTGCCTCCAGCAGCTGCTCATAACTGACGTTACTTCCGAGGGCCTCCAAAACACTAAGAGCTTGGTCACGCAAGGCTAATGTTAGTGCAGTCATAGCCTGCGACTTCGTCCATCCGTTTGCGTTTAGAACAGCTTCGAACTGAATTTTATAGGCGGACCACGAAGAACCTCCATCAAATGGTGGCACCTTAAATCCTCGCGCGGACGATGAAGAGACCACAGGAGCAATATCTCTATCTTCAGATTTCAGCAGATCCACAGCTTTTTTTACACTTGCGATCTGGGTTTCTGCTTCAGAAATCCGGCTGTCATGGTGCTAGATTTGCTCCTTAACTTCCTGAAGCTCTTTGCCAATAGCTCCATGCAGGTCCTTTATAAGGCGAGTCTGTTCCTCCTGCCGACGAGCCTGTTCCTCTTGCCAGCATTTCTGTTCTTCCCGTTGCTGGCGAGCCTGTTCCTCCTGCCGGCGAGCCTCTTCTTCCCGTTGCTGGCGAGCTTGTTCTTCCTGCCGGTGAACCAGTTCTTCCTGCCAGCGTTTCTGTTCTTCCCGTTGCTGGCGAGCCTGTTCCTCCTGCCGGCGAGCCTCTTCTTCCCGTTGCTGGCGAGCTTGTTCTTCCTGCCGGTGAACCAGTTCCTCCTGCCAGCGTTTCTGTTCTTCTCGTTGCTGGCGAGCCTGTTCCTGAAGAATCGCCATTAAGGCAGCAAGGTCCCCTGCAGCAGGAGCCTGAGCCACAGCTGATGATGGTACTCTCGATAACTCACCATATGACTCCATCGTTGGTTGAAGAACCTGTCGAGATTCTTGTGATGGAGAACCTCCAAACCGCCTCTCATCCATTTCCTGTTGCCACTGACTCCTTGTCCGGATACCGTCCGTGTCTTCCTTTGGTAAAACCGGCATTTCTTTATCCCACTTCTGACACCAATTTGCTACGAGCCGGGTACTGATAAATTATGAAACCGCTTGATTTTACCAAATAAAAGCTTTAATTTCAAAGTTACCACACACAGAACTCAATCCACTAACTCCACTAGTAAACTTTCCAATAGAAAACTATAAGAGTCACTACACTATAACACAACCGATAACACTTCGAAACTATCGCACTTGTATCACTTGCTTAGCCGAGAATAGACTGACCACATCCGCAAACCACCGCTGTATTTATACGAGCGTCGAATAAGTCGCGTAAAACCGCGATGCTACTGGAACGTTCGAGAACGAACCGGAACGCGCTCAAACGTTCGATTGCAATAGAGAGATATTGCTATCTCGTTCGCTCCTATGCATTCGATACGTGTACTTTGTAGTATGCATCTACTCGATGGCATAGGTGAATATTTAATGTGTCTGCCTGCCAACAGATGGAGCTATGTATCGGGCGCAACATTATTACCTATATGAGTGTGGATTTGTCATGAACAACCATAGATATGAATGTCGTCCAATCTAGAAATTTGAGTCCGATATTCTAATTTCTAAGCAAATTCTGGGCTGGGCTACGGCCAGGCCGGCCATGGCAGGACTACGCACGTTTTAGACAACAAAATGTCACAAGGGCTGTACAATTCTAAAGACTTAATAAACCATCACCGCATTGGCAGCATTGATCACAACGATCATTTACGTGAGATGAGAATATTCTCAGACATGGGTTTTGGCGCGCTGACTAGGGACACGGCATCGGTATGGCAAATATTTTATGTACCTACATAAGCGAAAGTTATTTTGAATCCTATATTAACACCCTCACCTTTAGCACTCACATTTCGTTGATACGGCCTGTCAGTCTGCCGCGGCATTCCGCGGTCTCTTTGTGACGATATTTAACGAAGTGCGAAAACATTAAAAAAGTTTCACTTACAAAAAAATTTTTCGCTTACAAAAAAAAACCGCGCAGTCCTTATAGAATTGACACCTAAATTCACCTTTATTACTTTATAATAGATTTCAGAATAGTGCGTGCGATTAAAACCGCGCGGATTAATTTGTTTTTTCACGCACTGAGGTTACTTCAGAAGTTGATGACCGCGGGAGAAGGTAAGTATTAGGCACTTAGGTGTATTGACACGATACTTAGAGCATGTAAGACGATTTTAAGTTATCCTTAATAGTAATAATAATGCCGGACATTTCACACAGCATCCTCTAGCTCCAAAGTAAGCAGATATTGTATCATAGATACTACATGTCTGATATACAACTTTAACACCTTTTCTTTGTAAACACACACATATTATACATAGAAATACCCAGACCCGAGAAAATACTTACAGATCATGCTAACAATTGTCCCGCGGAATCGAACCCGCAACCTTCTGCGTCTCAGCAGGGCCTTGACCCACTCATTCGTCATGCTTGTAATCGTATTAAGTAAATAAAAATAGTTTTGAATTTAAATTATTGGGCACAACTAGAGCACTGTACTCAGGAACCAAGTACCTAATTATTGGGCACAACTAGAGCACTGTACTCAGGAACCAAGTACCTAATTATTGGGCACAACTAGAGCACTGTACTCAGGAACCAAGTACCTAATGGAATCACCAAAATGGAAACAATAAAAACACATTTTTAACTTATACCATTTATTTAAAAAATATACAAAACGTCAAAAATCCTTAACCAATAGTTGACCATGTTGACGATATTTAGACCAAAAACTTTTCAAAAACATCTTACTAAGTACACAATAAAGTCAAAACCGCTACCCTTGATTACACCTGCTAATTGAAGCAGTAAAATATATCACGTCCGTTTTCTATTACACGCAAACAACCCTTAGTAACCTTCAGTTAATTTATTTATGACAAAAGAAATGGTCCGCTCTGATTTTCATAGAGAAATAACTAGATGAATATATTAGAGAGGAATTTTGTAGAAATTGGCTTTCTGGCCTAGGCTATCTTTGGTTGATCGACCAGCCTATAATTTCAAATTCATGCTGAATAATATCGATGGAATTTTAGTAAATAATTTTACAACTTGCATTAGTGCTGATTTATTTTTTATGATTAAAGTATTACTCTGGCTAATTTACAAGAATATTGAAAATTCTAAAAATTACTTACCTCATCACCAAGAAAGAACACAACAGAATTATATTTCTAATTTGAATAACAACTTTTTGCAATTTGTAACAATAAATCATAAGGCCTTTCTTTGTCTCCGTACGAGTCATAAAATACTAATCAATAATTCATTTGATATTAAGGCAAGATAAATAATTACTTACATATTGATAGTAAATATTGAGCAACTTTATTTTATAACATACATAAATAAATGCATATTGAAATTTTGATTTAGATTGATGGTTATCAGATCATATTTGATTGTAAGACAAATATTTGAGAATACAGGTATTAGTGATACAATGAATTCGCATTAATACTCTTTGGATCCTAATAACTGCTTGGACGATCTGCGAGATACTATTGATATACAAGGCGTACTTTAGGCGTACGTGACGTAAGTGACGCGCCAGACGAGAGTTACGCCATAGAAAGAGGCACTATGTAAATATATTGTTAGCGCTTGCGCAAGCTGAATTGCACTTTGCTTTTGGAAGAGTCCGCTGTCTGTACTTGTACTAAAGTTTTCTGTGCTATTGATTATAAAAAACTGCCGTGTTATGAACACAATACTTTCATTCAAAATTAAACTGAAATTAAACAAACGAACGTTTCATTTCATTGTAGTATCCATTATATCTGAATTATAGTCCGGTCAATTTAGACATAAAAATAGTGGTCAAATAACCAAAATTCCCGGAAAGCCAAATATTGGTGGAGAGCTGGGGTTTACCATTACAAATAAAGTTTTAAAAGTCCCCAACGATCCTATGTGTGCTTCATAAGTTATTCGGGGTCAAAGGTCAAAATTTGAGGTTTTTTGGATTTTTTTCGAAAACGGTAGGTCTATCAAAAAAAAAACCTCAAACCAAAGTTGTAGATCTTAAAATTCTCTACAAAAATAGTCCATATAATTTTTTTCCTTAGAGTTACCATTCGTGAGATATCGCGATTCTAAGAGTCACACTATACATGATATGCACATATAAGCCACGTATATACATATCAGGCACTTAAGATTTATTATTAATATTATTATTAATAATTAGAACGGCACAACCAATTACTCTAATTAAGCACATAGATAACAAATCGAAATAAATGTCACAGTAAGAAATAGTAAAAATCAGAAGTAAATAATTAGTAAAATGTTGTATACATGTCGATATTAATAATATAATGTCAGATTCCAAAGATATGTATATATACCTATCTGTGTCTCTTTTATATATACTATACTATCCTGAAAACATTTATTGAAAAGACAGTCAGTCCCTAACTGAATCCCCTCTAACCACGTGGACATGAAAAACATCTGGCTATTCTCTGTCTCTTTCTATTGTCCGTATTCGAAAAAAAAGATTTGACTGACGGCGCTAAAGTATTTACAGAAATTGATTCCAGGCCTCAAACAATAATTACAGAAGGAATTCGCTTTCTTCTTGCGGTTTATGGAGCTCCAAAAAAAATTACTTGCATTGATAAATACCGATACTTAACTTTTGTAAAAAATACGCGAAACAAGAAACAAGTACAACTATCATGTCTTCCTCCAACATCGGCATCTGCTATTCAATATTTGTATCGAGTATACCATCAAGTTCAAACATGGCTAGGCAATCAACTGAACCCAGAAGACTGGGGTTGGAAATTGATAGATAATACTCTGGAACCGATTAAAACTTTACTCCCACCACCTGCTCCAGAAAAACTCCTCAACACTATTTTTAACAATTGCAAAAAAGGTTGTAGTGCCAAATGTGGCTGTAAAAAATTCGGGTTGCTGTGTTCTCCAGCGTGTAACAATTGCCAAGGTCAGTCTTGCTCAAATGTCCAGTTGAGTACAATTGAGGAAGATTCCTGTGATTCTAATGAAGAGACTAATGACTCAGCCACATTTGAACAATTTATGAACATCCAGCAAGAGGAAGAGGAAGAAGAAGACAATATCAATAATAAAGTAATATCTAGAACTTGACGGGTATTTTTCCCTTAAATAATCCTAAAATTGTCATGACAGTTAGTGGAGTAGGCCTACAGGGGAAACCACGGTAAAAAAAACGCGTCGAGTACACTACCTCACAGGTGGATGGGATTCAGCAAAATAGTGACCTTCATAAAATCAACACTAGGAATAAACATAAATTATACATCCCTAGGTTTCGACTAGAAAAAGTTAATAAGTCATTTATGGGGAACACGGTGCGCTTCTATAATAAGCTTCCTGAAAATGCTAATAAACTACCTATTAAGAAATTTAAAGCATACATTAAAGGTAGTCTGTTGAAGAAAGCTTATTATAATATAAATGACTATATTATTGATAAGAATGCATGGCCTCATGTCGCTCTGCCGTCAGACAGATAACCGAAACACTTGAAATGTATAAACTCTCTTGTATTAGTATTTCGTAGTTAAGGTAGTTATAAGATGGATCATATAAAAAAGCGCTAGGACCAAGACGAGTTTCTTGCCAATTCTTCTCGAGCTTGGGTTAGGATGAATTGGCACCTAAATTCACCTAGTATGTAAGACGTTTCAAAGTGATCCTTGTGATTGTATTGAATAAATCATCTTTTGACTTTGTGACGTGGAAATGTGTGCATTATCATGTATAATGTGACTCTTAAAATCGCGATATCTCACGAATGGTAACTCTTAGGAAAAAAATCATATGGACCATTTTTGTAGAGAATTTTAAAGTCTACAACTTTGGTTTGAGGTTTTTTTTTGATAAAACTTACCGTTTTCGAAAAAAATCCAAAAAACCTCAAATTTTGACCTTTGACCCCGAATAACTTTTGAAGCACACATAGGATCGATGGGGACTTTTAAAACTTTATTTGTAATGGTAAACCCCAGCTCTCCACCAATATTTGGCTTTCCGGGAATTTTTGTTATTTTAAATGTCTATATTGACCGGACTATTAAATAAAACGTTTCTTTGTTCTTAAGTTACCAAATTTAGGTTAAGAGTAGGACAAAAATAATAATATTACATTTCGCAAATGTCTTCACGATATTTCACTTGAAAAACTTTAGTTTTTACTATATATTTTGATAAACACAGTTTTTACTCACGTAGGTATTGTATATAAGTAATATTTATTTAATTTTATATAATATTAAATTTAATTGCAGCTTTATTATTATTTATCAAATATGATCAACGTTTATCTGTAAAAAAAATGGTACTGACGGAATGGTTGCATAAACAGCTGTCAAAATCACATGTTGTCACATAAAACTATCACATCAACATACAATTAAATACTTCAATGATTATAATCATATCATAAATTATCACATCTAAAAACCTATAAGTTTGAGACTTGCTCAAAGTCACATAAAAAACAGTCATATTTTATTAAAATATTCACAAAGGCACTTGATTATAACTTTTGTAGGCAATTGATTTTTATGTTTATTATTTTATATAGCTCACACGGGAATATATGTCATTATAATTCATTTTCATTAATTTATACCTCTAGGGTTTTACAGAATTATCTATAAAATAAGTATCATATTCTATAAGGTAAATTAATCTATTATAACACCTGTCTTATTTCCCTATAATTAATTTATAACTATTAATCAGCGTCGTTACTATGCAACATCTGTATAATTCACTCAAATTCAAATAACAAATATTCACACGGTTTAACATTAGTCATAATTTGTGCACCCTTACTTCCAAACGACACTGAATCATAACACTATCATAACGCTACAAGATATAATTTCGCTTATCTAGTAGATTTGAGTTTCCAACGCAGGAAGAGGAAGGCAGATATACGCAGGACCACGAATATAAGACAGAGAGCGGCGATGTCGAGGGTAAAGTCTGCGTCGGTCATGTCGAGCTCTTCTAGAGTGGTCAGCGGGTTCTTGAAATGGCAGTAGTTCTGAAAATAAAATGACATTTTAGAGTTTTTTTTAGCGAAGAAAGAAAGTCTTCTAGATAATGATTACTACTACGTGATGGTACTCATAGCCACACTTATGAAGGACCACAGCAGTTCTGGTATCCCGTATCTCAGCTGCTAGGGTCGACCCTGGGATCCCCTGCCTCCACAGGCCAATAACGCCTGAGTCTTCACACTCGGGACATTAGAACTGCACTTCGTTGCGTGTAATTAAAAAGTGTGTGTAGGTTAATTGTATCTCCTCATTTTATAGATTCCGAGCGTAGTCCTAGTGCCATGAATCTAGGTCTAGGATCACTAGACCTAGATTCATGGCACGAGGACCTAATGAGGCTTGTAGGAACTTTCCTCACAATGTTATCCTTCACCGCTCACCGTTCCGAGTATTCGTCTCGCGGTGAATTCGCACATCAAATAAACCAAATGATGATCGATGAACCAATCAAAACCTTTGGAGAAACAAAAACCATTGTTGAACCAATCAAAACAATCTTTGATTTTGATTTTGAACGCAAGTGACCGATGTCAAATGTCCAAATATATTTAGGGTTGTCGATTTATTCCATTGATATATTGAATGGAATAAATGAATGAATCAAGTATACCTGGCGACACTGCAGCTTGGTCCGGTTGAAGGAGTAGGTGGCGAGAGCGGTGCCCTCGAACCCGTAGCGGATGTAGGAGAGGTAGGTGATCCAGCGCAGGTAGACGGGGATGGCGTTGAACGACACGAAGAATCCGCTGAACAACAGGAACGGCACCGACATCACGGGCGCCAGGAACACTCCGTTCTAACAAATTAAACAGACCGTGCGGTAAAAAAACTGTATTAAACAGAAACTGTCCCAGAAAGCTTATTGTTGTGTAACATCTTAAGGTCGTCCTCTGCAATCTGTGGGAGTAAATTCGTGGGATGGGACGGATGTGTGTAACATGTAGCTTGGGAAGCGCGCGTAATTTAATTTGAACAATGAGCGAGCGGTAGATTTGGCCGTCAGATGGCACCGACCCATTTTACTGAGATGTCAGATGCTACACATCATATGTGAGTACTGTAAGGCTCGCTAGTTTTTTATAAGTACCAATTATTTAGTTAGATGACAAGAAGCTTCGATGAATCTGATGCTTGATCCGTAACAAAATTAGCAAGAATTATCCAAACAAGCGTTAAGACAGGACGAGTTTCTTGCCAGATTATTCTAGAACTGGGGTTAGGAAGAACTGCCATCTAGATTTACTTAGCAATAAGATAATCATCAATTTGATTGATTGATTTGAATTTTATTTGTAATTTGTAAATATTTGTTTAAGTTGTTGATGAATTGGGTAAGGTTTAATGAGCCTAATTTTAAAGACAAGCCCAAACTGAGACTCTTCGCTCTATTGATAATCGTACAGTCACCCACAATGCACCTTTAACTAGTTTCATAATAGTGATACTTGAAGCTAAGTACAAACGCTCTAAAACCAACATAAAATATTATCAAATGATGTGTTTGCTTTTCAGTATATAAATATTTTTAATATATTTATTTATCACTTTATAAATCATATTTTAATTTGAATAATAGCTTTATTTTAAAAGTAACAAACACTGGCCTGTAAGCTCAGTTGGTAGTAGATCTGCCTTCTACACTGTAGGTGGAGGGTTTGATTCCTTCAGAAGAGTGCTGTTTGTGCATTTTATAACATGGGCCCTAGAGAATCACTTACGTGTGAAAATCTAACGTATATTCACAAAAATGTTTATTTATTTAAAATAATAGCATTAATACTAGATATAAACTCGCTGTTCTCACAGTTATTAAGTATTTTATAGGGCAAAGTGTACGCTTCTATAACAAGGTCCCAAGCGACGTGTTAAACTTGACGATTGGCAAATTTAAACGTAATAAAACAGAAACTGAATCTTAAAGCCTATTATAAAATATCAAATTATTTCGATGACAAAACAATCTGCCAACTCGACTCGGCATCCGTAACAAAATTGTCAAGGATCATACAAAAAAGTGTTAAGACCAGACAAGTTTCTTGCCGGATTCTTCTTGAACTGGGGTTAGGAGGAACAGGCATATGCTAGCATAGGCTTACATGCTAGATTCAATAGCATGTAAGAAGACGATTAAAAGTGCTCTTTGTGATTTTGACTTTTGAATTCCTTTTTTTTATCATGAACATAGATAATAATAATAATAATCATAATTTATTCATTTTCAAGCATTACAGGTATTGTATACATGGTTTGTTCTTAAAATATTGGCGACGGCTTGTTTCAGTACATAATGTTCAGACAGGATCTACACTAAGTCATGGAGACTTGTGTTGTAGATCCTGCTGTCCTTTAAGGGTCTTTACAATTCGTAGATTGTTCTGTGTCTAGTCAGAGTGACATAGACAAAGCAAAGTTATTCAAATGAGAGGTTTATTTAGTAGTATATAAGGTAGATATTGACCTGTACGTTCATAGCAGCGCCGACAACCAGACCGACGCTCTGCGCTACGAAGGAGATGAGCAGACAGGACGAGAGGAACATTGAAAATCTGAACCACTCCGGCGGCTGTGACGTCAGCAGATATACTATCACAACGTATATCACGCAGAATATCGTCTGGAAATTATAACAGGAATATATTCAACATTTTTAACACAAAAAATATCTACTATATATTTGAGGACCTCTGTGGTGCAGTGGGATAAATATATACATCAAAAATATTTTTTTGTGTAAATGATATCTTACCTGGAAAGGTATGTCAGAAACTGTGATGGCGAGGTAGTAGGACCGTAGTGAGTACCATCTGTTGAAATGTTCTTTCACTAGCACCGGCATTTCAAGTGGAACTGGAACAAAAACGCTAAGTGGGTGAGTTAACTAAATAATAATACTGATGACCATTTCACACAGCGCCAAACTCGATATTAAGCAGTCTGTGTTATGGGAACCACATATACAATATAATAGTATATAATATAGTACAATATAATAGTATATATAATAGTTGTATACAACTTATATACTTCTCTTTTGTGTAAATCTACTATATATTTATCAAATACCACTAACCCATCATCACGAAATCTCAGAAAGCACCGAACGGATTAGAATGAAATTTGGTATGCAGCTTCCTCTAGGGCCGTAAGTGCTCGCTAAGAAAGGTTTTCAAAAAAATCACTCGGGATCATGGTCAAACCGCGAAAACCGTGATTATGCTTTGTAATTTTTCCGAAATATTAATTCGTTAAATTATTATCTTGCTACTTCTTATGTACCACGCGGGCAAAGTTGCGGGAAACAGCTAGTTTATTATACATAAAAAAACACTCACACATCAATACAATAAGACATACTTACGAATATGAAATTAGTTTTAAGTAAATACATAGAAGAATTAAAATAAATATATAAACAGCAGAAGTTACATGCCGGCTTTCTTACCAACTTTTCCATCATCGTTTGAGAGCACTGGCTCAGGAAAAAACGCACCTATATTGTACAGATTGTATAGACATAGCTCAGTACTAGTTTTATAAGGTCATACAAAACGGCTGGACCGATTTCGATGGAATTTTTAGGAAATCTTCAAAAATGGCCTATCGGGTGATCCTGTGAAGTTTGGTAGCGATCGGATCAACAGAATTTTTTTTGTCAAATTTGGGATGGATATAATTATTGTATCTTAGGCTACTTTTTATGTATGTACTATGCGTGCGAAGCCGCGGGCAAAAGGTAGTTACATATATATTGAGAAGCTATTGCGAGAATATACATTTTTTGGAAGAGCAACGACGCCCAGCAGTCATACAGGGTCAACTAGGACGGAGGGCAGTCACTTGTACATCGGCTTTGATTACAATCTTACCGCAAGAAAATACCTAAGAATTAATGTTTAAGAACTAGTGTTAAGTTTGTTAAAATCTGTTAAATAAATATTTCTCTCATAGTCTCGCGGTTTCATTTTATAAATGGCACGAACTGCCCTTTTTCGGTGACAGATAGCAATAGACAGTGAGACCGGGAGAAGTGAGTGGTACTTACAGCTGAGGATAGTGATGGTCATGGAGGTGTACATGAGGAAGAGCATGTTGAAGAAGAGGAAGCCGAGGTTGGAGAGCACCTTGGAGCCGTCGTTGCCGATGTTGTAGTAGAGCGCACCGATGAGGAAGCCCACCAGGATGTGGGCGAACAGACGCAGGTACATCAACGTCTGACAATTGGTATCATCTTTAATATATATTTATATAAATCTCGCGTCATGATGTTTGGCTAAAATAAACTCCGGAATTTTATTCATTAATTTAATTGAATTAATGAATAATGCCGAACATTCGACACAACATCACCTGGCCCCAAAGCAAGCAGAGCTTGTGTTATGGGTACCACATGACTGATATACTACTTATTTTTTATATTGTTTTGTAAATACATACTTATTATACATAAGTATAGATGGTAGTAGCTCAGTTGGTAGTAGCTCTGCCTACTGTGCTGTAGTTTGAGGGTTCGATTCCCTCCCAAGATAAACATTTGTGTGAAGAACATAGGTGTGTGTTCTGTGTCTGGGTGTTATAAAGTATCATAAGTATGTATTTAAAAATATATAAGTATTCTATCTGTCATCTAGTCACCATAATACAAGCTTTGCTTAGTTTGGGGCTAGATGGTGTTGTGTGCATTGTCCAACAATATTTATTTATAATTAATATAGACGTCCTCTGTGGCACTGTCGGCTAGAGCCCGGTTGAGACGCAGAAGGGTTCGATTCCCGCCGCGATCTTAAAACCGGAAGAGAGGCTACCACTAGACTACCAGTGCTCTGTACAAGTGGTGTAATTAAACTTTCAAAACAGTGTCAGTGAATCGAAAGCGTCCGTGCCTCCATCGACAAAATAGGCCGTGTTTTTCAAAATGTTTAATAATGGTCGAGGAGGACATACCCAGTCCCTCCTGCTGAAGAGCAGTGTCCGTTTGAGCACCACCCAGAACTGCGTCAGCTCGGACGTGGCGTAGCGGCGCGGGGAGGCCGCTGCGTCGCCGAGCAGTGCTACTTCCGCGTTGTCCTGCTTCTCCGCTTCGTGAATCTGCACCACTAGGGGATCACCTGTGGTATATCCAATTACATTTTAACTTAAACTTCATCATTTATTGCACCCTGACCAATTTTCCAAATAAGCTTCTCTCCATCCGAAGGTTGTCTGGACGAAGTCGCTTCCTTAGCTATAAGACCGCCAATTTTCAAAAAAATATCAAACTTGTCGACTTGTCGACGACGTCATAATTTTCATCTGAAAATAATGGAAAAACCATGATAGTACCAAAAGTTACATTACACTGTGTTATTTTTATTTTGTACATCCGTAACTATTGATAAATGGCACCATATATATATATATAGAGGTCACTCGCGGCTTCGCCCGCCCCGTTCCCGTTTTTCCGGGATAAAAAGTTGGCTAGATCTAGCGGTTCTCGAATTATAAGTGGTGTAACTAACACGACTTTCTTTTATATAGATACTATTACATTTTTGGTAGATTTGTCAATGGTCAAATTTATAATTATACAAAAATAGTTACTATTAACAATTTTATAACAAAACTTATTATAATATCAAATGATTTACATGACAAAAAAGCTTGGAATTAATCTGCTTCAACTTGACTCGGCATCTAACGGTATCCGTAACAATAACCAACCAAACCAAACCAAATTAGCAAGAATCATACAAAAAAGCGTTAAAACCAGACGATTATCTTGCCAGATTAAAGACAAGAAAATACTCATACTTATAGCAGATATTATAGAAGATCCTACCTCTCGCTTTAATGCAATATGTGGGAGTAATTATGTGAATAGGGACGGAAGTGTGTAGCAGGAAACCAGGGGAGCGTGCGCAATGATAGAGTTGGCCGACAGATGGTACCAACCCATTTTCCTCCAGGTTAGTACTGTCAACAGCGTGTGCGTGTGTGATGAGAAACAAAAAGGAAAATAGAAAAAGAGAATGCATCAGCTGTGCGCTTAACCTACAGTGTTGTATGTAAATTGTGCTGTTATATAAACTAATTCAGGATATAATGTTAATGTTGCTTATTACCAAGGTGAGATGTCAGATGTTACATATCATAATGCGACTACTGTAAAGCTCGCTCGTTCTTTATAATCAAAGCTCTAGTATAAAAAAATGTGTATCTAACTAATATTATAAATGCGAAAGTAGCTCTGTCTGTCTGTTTATTTCGTTTTTACGCCTAAACCGCTGAACCGATTTTGATGAATTTTGGTATAGAGATAAATGGGACCTTAGAGAAGGACATTGGGTACTTTTTGCGCGTGCGAAGCCACGGGCAGCAGCTAGTACCTAATACATTAGATCTTCAATAAACAATACTGGGTGAGAATGCAAAACCGGAGCTAAGTTAACAAAACACAAACAGGAAGCTAAATAATTATTCAACTTTGAACCCTGTTATCAGTGCGATAAGGCAATCAGCGGGGCATTGCTGTATGTGACGAATGAAGGTTGTACAGAGATTGTTTATACTATAGAGTATCATTAGAAATAGAACTCATTCAGATTTACTTCGTTCAACCATCTTTCTGCTATTGTAAAATATACCCAAATTTCTATAATTCAAAGTCCCTTTTCCTTGCCACGGCTCTAGTGATAACGTCTGGTAAATCAGTGGTTTGGCAACGTATTAAGTCATAATATTAATAATATTAAGTCATGTTTAAATTCCCTGTGATTTAGAGTAGCTATTACCTTGGCACACTAGTAGTTAACGAATATTCTTAATAACAATAATAACAACAATAATAACAAAAATAAAAATATTGGTGGACAATGCACACGACACCATCTAGCCCCAAACTAGGCGTAACTTGTACTATGGTGACCAGATGACTGATAGAATACTTATACATTTTTAAAATACATACTTTATAACACCCAGACACAGAATAAACACCCAAGTTCGTCACACAAATGTTTATCCTGGGAGGGAATCGAACCCTCAACCTACAGCGCAGAAGTTAGAACTACAACAAACTGAGCTAACAGGCCATAATAATCACGAATATTTGACACAACATCATCTGGCCCCAAAGTAAGCAGTACTAGTGTAATGGGTACCACATGACTGATATACTACTTATATACTTTATTTTGTAAATACAAATATGTTATACATAGAAACACCCGAGACGAAAACTTGCAGATCATACAAACATTGGTCCCGCGCCACAGAGGTCGTCATTGTTAATGGAACTAGCTGTCATCACACTCCTTTCGTGCACTTGGCACAGTCTTAGAACTTTTTAGTTTCTACGATATACCGGTTTCCCCACCATGTTCCTACACCGTTTCAGAGTACTGGTAAAGCGCACATACATATTTCGTGTTCGTGTAGTGTTCGTAATGTGAACGCACACATTTCCGAATTTGAAGACCGAGTGAGGGTAGTTACGATAATTACGTTTTAAAAACTAAAAAGAAAACCGACTTCATTGAATGAAATTTGAGCCTATAATACATTTTTAGTGGAAAGTAGATGTATTTTGTATGTATATTATATGGGTAGGCCAAATAAACGCACCGCTCCAATGAGACAGCGAGGTATCGAAGTACACGAAAACATCATCGATGTATACAATTTTTAGATTTTCGTAGATTTTTCAGCTCAACCGATTTTGATAAAATTTAAATGGGACCACCTGTGAAGTACACCCTTTCGAACAAAAAAGAATTTTCCAAATCAGTTCTGTCGTTTTCGAGTAATCGGTGAACATACATCCTACATCATACAGGTACATCCTACATCATCATACATCATACAGATTCCGACGAATTGAGAACCTCCTCCTTTTTGATGAAATCGGTTAAAAAACAAGCCGCGCTTCTCGGCGGCACTCTTTTAGTATCCAATCCGTCGACGACCACGATTTTTGCAACAAAGCCAAATATTCGGGAATGTTTTCATCAAAAAGGAGGAGGTTCTCAATTCGTCGGTATCTTTTTTTTAAATCAGCCTTCTGCACAGTAAATTGAAGGTTCAATTCCCACCCAAGGCAAACATTTGTGAGATGAATATATACGTTTGACCGGGTGTTATAAAGTATCATAAGTATGTATTTAAAAATATATAAGTATTCTATCAGTCATTTAGTTTCTATAGTATAAGCTATGCTTAGTTTGGGGAGTTGTGTATATTGTCCACCATATATTTATAATTTATTTATTTACTTAAAAGGAATATGCGATAAATACCCGTTTAATACTAAATAATTTGAAATTTGATTTTATCTCGAAAGTTGTAAATACTGAACACTGCACCACAGGGGTCTTATACTGTAGCGAGTACATAGAGAGTACATAACGCAGAGAGAACACTAAAAAACCGATTAGCAATAAAATTGTACAATAGGCGGCTTTACCGCTAAAAGCGACCTCTTCTCTCTTCCAGGCAACCTTTGGATAGACAGGATAGATAAAAAACAGTACTCATACCTTTACCAATCTCATTGGCTGCGAACTGCAGTATTCCGTTCTGTAGATTGTTCCCGTGTCCGTTACTTCCGTTGGAGACTTCCTTGAACTTCTCCTGCACTTGGGAGAGATCATTTTTGTTCCATTCCTTAGAGCTAAGCGATATCTCCATGTCTTTCTTGTTGTTGTAATTCGGCACTGTGTCCGGGAATGCCTGGCCATTTCTGAAAATATATGTTTTATTATATTTTACATTCGGGTAATCCAACTCTGCCTTCTATACTAATATTATAAATAAGTCTGTCTGTCCGTTTGTTTGTTACCTTTCCAAGGCTAAAAGGCTGATAATAAATACTACTTGAATGATATAAACGCAATAAACTTACACAATATGATTGATACTTAGGTATCAATAATAAGTAGACGATATACACAAATAGAGGGATGATATAAATATTAAGTATTTATTTGAGTATTTGTGTCTGAATAAAGAACCTTTACAATAAGACTTTCTGTAAAAAAAATATGGCTTTTTGATAGAACTTTTTAACGAATTTCTTGGAAACTAATGAATATAATTGATTAATGCTAATAGAAAACTGTATAGTTTAATTTAATGTTTTTAAAAACGTTATAATTAGCATGGCAATGTTCTTTGGTGAAATATGGAATTTACTGCATGACTCAATATCTGTTAAGTACCTATAATATTTTTTGCAAATAAATTATTTCTATTTCTGTTCATGGCATTGTAGTTTCCAAAGAAATTAACCGATTTTAATACAGATTATTGTTTAAAAAGCGGCTTGATCGAGCTTGATTATTCAAGAAAACCGGTTCAGCTATTTGTAGATGTTCCGTTTTTTAAATTGATGTATCCTGTCACTTCAATAATATAGCAAGAACATAACCATGACCTTATGCCTTACTAGCTGGTGCCCGCGACTTCGTCTGCGCAGGATTAGTACTTTGAGTAGCTTGTAGCATTATATACGTGTAATTCTATCGGTTTTTAAGCGCACGCCAGAATAGCTCGCAGATGACAGAGTTGTTTCCTACTTACTAGACACTTATCGTTATATTTGGACAATTCACATAATATAAATGATGGCCTATGTGTTATTCTGATGTATAAGCTATATTATTGAAAAGTTTCATTAAAATCCGTTCAGTAGTTTTTGCGAGGAAGAGTAATAAACATACATACAAACTTTCGCATTTATAATATTAGTAAGTATCACTTTGAATCTGCAGAATACCCAACTCTCACCAACCTACGAATTTCGGCTCATTACAAAAAAAGTATATAAGTAGTACATTAGTCATGTGGTATGTGTTCGATGTTGAAGCACTAGTAGAGGCGAGGCGCACCGCCCCGTGGCGGTGGCGGTAAAAAAAACGATTCTTGATGAATTTCGGAACAGTAAAGTGTAATTACCGGACAAGGGACTATACGTGAAATTCCGGGACTTTCCCGGAATTCCCGGCCATCTGGCAACCCTACGTGGTACCCATAATACAAGCGCTGTTTACTTTGTGGCTAGTCAATGCTTTGTAAAATGTCCGGCATTATTTATTTATTGGAATCCTCTCAATTAATATGACGCAGTAGGCCAATTCCCGGCCGAGAAGCAGAAGGTTGCGGGTTTGATTCCCGCCGCCGGACAAATGTTTGTATGATCTGCAGGTATCTATCTCGGGTCTGGGTGTTTCTAAGTATCATATGTATATAAAAAAAAGTATATAAGTCATCTGGTACCCATAACACAAGCTTTGCTTATTTTAGGGCCAGAAGATGTTGTGTGAAATGTCCGGTATTATTATTAATAGGTTATAGATGTATTTTAGGATTTTTTCAGTTAATTTAAATGTGTTACCTGATATCATTCTTTCCGTTCTCGATGGCTCGCACGAGCTTGCCCGTATTGTCTCCGTACTCGCCACACGACACCTCGATGATGAAAGACGCCGGGTTGTGGTACGAAGGACACTCCAGGTTCAAGCTGCCGAGCCATTCCACTGGAAATCACAAAATAAACATGAGAAAACTATAGGCGGAACTATTTTTATTCATAATACACAATAACTTTTCACAGGCACATAAGATATTCACAGAGTACCTAATATGGTTTACCAGAGCCTAGCTACCTCCAAGTGCTGAGTCGAGACCTACTGTTACTGTGGCACACATATACATGATTATACGCTCTGTATTCTCTTTTTTTATTCTAAAATATATTTTTCAGTTTCTACTGATTGTGTGTGCTTGAGTGACAAATAAATGAGTGGTTAAATAATAATGTACTGTAATAATAGACAAATAATGTCTATGATTGGTGAGTCTGAATGGACATTGGCCTCAATTCTGTTGGCACCAACCTAACTAATTTTAGCTAAAATTAGGTTTTGAACTGTCAAATTAACCTTTGGTATTCTGCTGCTACCAACTTATCCTAATTTAATTTTATCTAACTTAATTAAGCGTTCCTAATTTAGTTAGATGGTACCAACTGAATAGGTTTTACAAATGCTATGACTATATTTTTTAGACAATTCCTAATTTTAGAAATGAACCAACCGAATTGCCACATTAACCTTTGGTATTCTGCTGCTACCAACTTATCCTAATTTAATTTTATCTAACTTAATTAAGCGTTCTAATTTAGGTTGATGGTACCAACCGAATATGGTTTTACAAATGCTATGACTAACTAAATATATTTTAAACCATTCCTAATTCTAGAAATGAACCAACTGAATTGCCATTATTGCATAGTTATATCAGTCATGTGGTAGCTTGTGTTATGACACAAGCTCTGGTTACTTTGAGGCCAGATGATGCTGCGTAAAAACATGTGTGTAAAAACGCTTGATAATTATGGTATCATTCAAAACTAAATGTCTGTCCATAATCACGTAAAGACAATATATTTACGCCAATAAGTAATTTAAGCATTTTATTATCAATTAGCATAAACCTCTGATATTCAAACAAGAGGTTTATGATTGATTTGAAAATTTGATTAAATAGCAGCCATTGCGTCATTGAATAACATAACTCATTATAACTTACGTAATGTAAGGCGGTAGTTTGTTTTTATCCTAAACTAGAAAAACTAGAAGTTTTTTAGATTAATAATAATTAAACTGCTAAATGACTAAACTTGTTTATTTTTTATTACTTTACTAGAGGCAGAGACCGGTTTGAGTATAATACCGAGAAGGTATCTCCGTTTCAGCTTAGGCGAAAATGATTTCGTATGTCCGGCCGACGTCTGTCCGGATGTTCTCCTCTACAGGTCGCATTTCTCAACCGATTCTCGTGATGTTTCGTGAGCATGTTCTATAGCTATTTAGCTTTTTCCCCGCCATTTTGAAAAAAATCCAAAAAATCATCAAAAAAACTCTATGTAGTTATAGAACCTGCTCACAAAAAACGTAAAACAAGTTATGTTTCAGTCATTTCGAAAAATGTTTGCGAGGACTACAGCTTATAGAACCACTAGTGGTACATACATTCATTAAATAATAATTAATAACAGCGATGAGCTTACAATCTGTCACGTAAGGAACTACTGTGCAAACCGTGGGCACGTGTCAATATATAATGTTTGGATATGCCTCTGACTACCCTCCTGAGACATAAGAACTTGTTACTAAGTAATTAGAGATCTAAGGATGTCTACTGAGATACCCGGGAATTACAATCGCAGTAGTAGGATTAGGGATTAGAAGTAGGAATTTGCACGATTATTGATTCGATACACCGTTTATTGATTTCAAGAATAGGCTCACAGTGTAGTAATTTTATTCGTTTTACCTCTATCTATTAGTGTAAGGTGCAAGTTAAAACGACGTCAACTTTAGGAGATAATGATTATTCACTTTAGACCTTACTTCAAAATAAAATTATAGAATGAACAATAACATTATAAACTATTTGAAACGAGGAAGTTGTAAGCAAAACATTGAAAATGAATACCATAAATTTTTTATTAGCTGACTCGGCCACGCGTTGTTGTAGCTCAGTAGTTCTAATTCGTTGAATCCATATACGCTAACCTCTAAAATTATCAGCGTTTCTCTACTATATTATGTATGTATTATACATATAAACCTTCCTCTTGAATCACTCTATCTATTAAAAAAACCGCATACAAATCAGTTGCATAGTTTTGAAGATCTAAGCATACATAGGGACAGACATACAGCGGGAAGCGACTTTGTTTTATACTATGTAATGATTATTATTCATCTAATTAACGAGTAGAACATTTAAACCATAAAAACGTATTTTGCTGAGGGTACCGCTTTAATATTAACACTCATTTTATATATAAGCTATGAAATTTTTAAATTTTGTATTGCCAATTATGTTTTCCAACAATAAGTTCCATAAATTTCTAACAGATGGCAATGTAAGTTAACTTCAACGTCTTTTGTTATATAGGTTGAGTAAGCGTATATTGGTTAAACATATCAGAACTATTGCGCCACAGTAAAAAACATATAAGTATTATATCAGTCATCTGTGACGCAGTGGACCAAAGCGCGACTGAGACGCAAAAGGTTCCGTGTCCGACTCTCGATTCGGTATACAAACATTTGTCCCGACAAATGTTTGTTTATCTAGGGTCTGGGTGTTTCTATCTGTGTATGTATTTACAAAAAAAAGTATATAAGTAGTATATCAGTCATGTGGTACCCATAACACAAGCTCTGCTTACTTTAGGGCCAGATGATGCTGTGGTGCAGATGATGTCCGGCCTTATTTATTATTGGAACGAAGTTTCTTACCGCACGGTACGGACTTGGCGGATTGGCTAGGCGAAAAAAAGTGTAAGATTTATCCGTCACGAATTTCCGTCACGACGCTTTCTTTAGTGTAGACGGTTCACGTTCATAGGGTGACACGAATGAATTAATTAAATGAGCGAATGAATTAGATGAATTGAATGATGTACAATAAATGATTTTCACAACTCGAAAATATATGTATAATATATATATAGTTATTTTTGCATTTCATTTAATTGCTCTCAGACGCTAGTAATTCATTCATTTGTATTTGTTAATCAATAATATAATACGTTTATCAACAATAATATACTACGATAGAAACTTCGATCCAACCGTGTTCCACGACACTCATTGCATTTGTATTATAAAGTATCATACATATGTATTTAAGTTTTTTTTTTATTATCAATAAACCTACGTTTGACACGATCTCGCCTGATGTTAAGCGACGATGTGGCTGACGATGAGGCACGCAGGTCTAAAAGACACCTATTTACTCGAGACTTTGTAGTTAGAGAAATTGTAGTTTTCAGGAAAGACAGTCGACGGCAATAAGTGTACAATTCTATCTAGTCATCATACAAGCTATGCTTAGTTTGGGACTAGATGATGTTGTGTGAATCGACCATTATATTTATTTATTTATACTTTACTATTACTATATACTTACAACCGTATTACAGAACCCTCAGTGCGAGATTGAGACTCGTATTTGAGTATTATGTAGCTCGAGTTTGTAATAAACCCGTACCCAGTTGGACGTCCTTCGACGAATCATTTTAATATCGGCTGTTTGAATTCGCAAAAACTAGTTACGAACTCAGACGTAGCATTTTTTACGTACGTAATTGACTTCCTAAATGTAATTTGTATAAATTATATATTTACTACGGATATTATTATATATTTTTTTAATGCCAGACATTTCACACAACATCATCTGGCCCCAAAGTAAGCAGAGCTTGCGTTATGGGTCCCACATGACTGATATACAACTTATAAACTTTTTTTTTGTTAGTACATACATATTATACATAGAAACACCCAGACCCGAGACAAATACTAGCAGGTCATACAAACATTTGTCCCGCGGCGGGACCTTAGCCCACTGCGCCACAGAGGTCGACATTGCGAGAATACAGTATTTTTTTATTTTGCTGTTCTATCTGACGACGCCAACATTTTAGCGAATAGCTACGTTAGCAATTGATTTAAAAAATACATTAACTGGTGTGTGCATCTACGACCCAAGCATTCGCTCGTGAGGCCTTATACTTCCCATTAGTTATATAATGCGACCGGAAAGCAGCCTTGGTCAAAATTTACTTATATAATATCACTGAACTGAACTGTAGTGCAATTTAAATGTTTAACTATATTTAGTAGTAAATTAAATAATTAAAAATTTAGGTAAGTACCCATAGTTATTAAAATTATTAGGAAAATAAATATCTGCAATTTTTATTACAAATTCAAATACATAAAAACCAGAAGTACACAAATTTATTCTAAAAGTTTTCTGTATTATCGTAATTTTGAAAACGAAAGTTTAAACATCAGCTGATATGTATAAGATGTATCTTAAATATACAATTCAGCTTACGAATAAGATCGTTTATAAATTAAAGAAAAGATACAGGACCAATATGCGATCCCTGTAAAACACCAGCGGGAATAGAGTGTGTACGAGATGTATACCCACGAATCTTTACAAGTAGAATTCTATTTTGAAGATAGGACTCGCACCATTGGAGCAATGATCTATGAATACCCATGTCTGATAACCTTCTCAGTAGTAAGACATGCTCAATTACGTCAAATGCCTTGTTGAAATCAGTATATATTGCATAGGCTTCATTCCCATCATTTTATAGCTCGAGAGACATGGTTAAAGCCAAGGTAAAATTAGAAGATTTTTTGGGATTTTTACAATAAAAAAAAATCGTTATTACTTCAATAACGATGTCACTGCTCAGGATGGATTTTTTACAACAGTGCCAATAAATTTCAACATTCAATAATGATCCAAAGACTTTATCAAGTGCATGATTCAGCACATCATTTCTGCAATTGATGTAAAATTGATGCAATTGTTCTAAAATATCTACATTTCGCATTACTTAGCTGTTTAGCAATCTCGGGTTACGATTAATATCCGGGATAAACATAAACTTCTGAACTACTTAACTATTTTTTATGAAGTTTGACTTACTTTCTATAATTTGGTCAAACTTCTAAAAAAGGATAACTGTTATGCAAATGTTTTCCTACAATAAGTTCCATAACTTTCTTACAGATGGCAGTGTAAGTTAACTTCAACATATTTTGCTATCTAGGTTGAGTAAGGTATATTGGTTCAACGTATTAGAAATACTGAGCTCAGCAACGCGTAGTCAGGTCACCTAGTATTTAATCATTTTAATGTATGATTTTTTTTCGTAAAACTAAATATAAGTTCACATTGATGCTTAAGCATTTTTGTCTTTCGGCCGACAATATAGTTATAAATTAATTAGATAGTCACATACCCAGTCGGCCCGTGCTGCCTTGGTACACGCACTGTCCCTCGGCCAGCGTGTACAGATGGTCGAACATCTCGAACAGTCGCGCCGAGGGCTGGTGGATGGTGCAGATGATGGTGCGTCCCCCTCTGGCGAGCGTCTTCAGCAGGGATATGCATTGGAAGCAGGATGAACTGTCCAAACCTAGGTAAAGAATAGCACTAAATTACAGGTCCCTATTCCAACTCAAACTCAGATCGAGAACTGGTCTCACAAACCAGCTACCAGCTCTGCCTTCTGCGCTGGATATTGTGGGTTCGATTTGATACATTTGTGTGATGAATATAAATATTTTTGCTTTGTCTGGGTGTTATAATGTATCAATACATATATAAGTAATAAATAATACCGGACATTTCACACAGCGTCATCTGGCCCCAAAGTAAGCAGAGCTTGTGTTATGGGAACCACATGACTGATATACTACTTATATACAATTGTACAATTGTAAAAAGTACTAGGACCAGGTCTAATCAATTCTTCACGGTTAGGTAGTAATGAGAGTTGAATTCACCTAGTATGTAAGACGATTTAAAGTTATCCTAGTGATTGTATAGCATAAAAATGTTTTTGATTAAACTGTTGACAGCATTTCATTCTATCAGAACTATCAGCAAACTATGCTTGTAGTTGTTGACCCGAGTTTTATAATCTCTTCTTGAAACCCCAATTCTATATTTAGAAAGATAAAAAAGTATTGAAAGAAAATGAAAAAATACAAGTTAGAAATTATTATTGTGTATGTCATTACGTAACACAATTCTGATAATAGGTAAGGAAATAGTTCCAAACACAATCTTCGACTGTAATCATGGCCATAAAAAATTTAAGTACATTTGCAATCCTTTACAATATAGAAACGCTGGTTATAAACGACAAAAACAAACACCTAGCGAGGGTTATATCAAAGCCTTTGTCCGCCATTTGCAAAATATGACTTTCAACGACCTAAGTAATGTTTTTTGCTTTGATATAATAAATAATTTTCGTACCTGAAGTGGGTTCGTCGAAGAACATGATAGGCGGGTTATTGACAAGCTCCAGAGCGATGGAGAGTCGTTTCTTCTGACCTCCAGACAAGTTGGAGGTCATCGTCTTGTGGTGTTCCGAAAGGCCGAGCGTTTCGAGGATTTCTTGGATCTGGAAACAAATTTACCATAAAGAAATCTGAATCAGAGTCTGAAGAAAATACTGAATTCTTAGGCCGCCTAGAACGGCCTTCAGGTTACGAAATGCTGAAGCCATTATTCATAGCTCGACTTCACCTACAGCTGCGTTTAACCCTCATTCTGTATGTGTCAATCCTTGCGGTCCTGTGCCAACCTCATCCCGGTTCAGCCCGTGATGTCTGCAATATCGACTGCCTATCTTGTTGGTGGACAACCAACTTCTCAATCACCCAGCAATTACATAAAGATCAGACTAAAGAACAGTGTCCTTCATTTAACTCGATTTCAATTTGCGTATAGGAATCTGTCATTACTGAATATATTTCAATTATTTTATACCATTATGGTCAACTCAGTTTTGTACTCACCACTTCCTCCTTATCAGCTCTGGACGTTGCACTGGGTAGTTTGAGCGAGGTAGCAACCGCCATGGCTTCCTCTACGGTCAGATTCCCGTGCAGCTGATTATCTTGCATGATGTAGCAGGACAGCTTCCTGAACGAGGACAGGTTCCGTTCCAATCCGTTCACTGTGATGCTGCCTTCCATTCCTGACGTCCTGGAGAAGAGTAGAAACTTGTTATTTAGCATTCTAGCTTCTGTCCGGGGATTCGTGCGCTACATTCTAAGTCACAGTTTACACCTATACCATCCGAATCCGTCCAGTTGTTTTGATGTGATTGTGCCACAAATAGAGATCAAAAATACTTACATCAACACAACTTTTAGACATACAAAATCAAGTATATGAATCAACTTATACAAGGCATTTTTTGTAATTTAAAAGCCTAAAGTAGGATAATTGGAAAAGGCTGCGCCAGTTTCAACTACACTATATATAGGGTCTTTCAATAAGCGTGTCCTATCTTTAAATTAAAATAAAACAAAGTGTGTGTGATATATTATCGAAATTATTTATTTATTTGAAAGATGTAGTGATGCCTATGACTATGCCTATGTAGTGTGGAATATGACATCATTCAAATGTCCGCCACGGCTTCTCTGGGTGGAGCGCATGCGAGATATCCAATTTTCCATGACTTTTGCGCATAAATCAGCTCCAGTGCCCATTCAGCGAACACACGTCGTTGTCTATGGTCGTTTACCTTCAATTCCTGGGTGAGTTGAATGTTATACGGGTGCAGGCCCAAGTCACGACGCAAAATTCGCCAAGTTGTGGTCTGTGAAAGGCCGAGTTCTTGTGAGCGACGCGAAATCGACTGCCTCGGATTCTCCTGCACACTCTCACGGACAGCGGCGATGTTTTCGGCAGACCTTGCGTTTCGTTGACGTACGGGGTGTTGGTCGATCATTTACCGAACCAGTGGACTCAAATTTATCCACCACACGACGAATAGTCCTCTCGGTAGGACGATTATGGCGACCGTAAAATCGGCGAAGCGTGCGGTGCGTTGCCCGAACAGAACACTCATTTTGATAAAACAATTTTATGATTTGCACGTGTTGTTGAATGCTATAGCTATCCATGATGATTTGGCAAAACAGAATGAATAAATTACAACCAATTTGACAGATGTAGCTTCAACAAGATGGCCGCTACCAACTGTCAAAGTTCGGACGTGCCTATTGGAAGACCCTTCATAAGCTCTACTCTGTATAAACTCTATATATCTTAGTTGTTGAGACACATGACAAATATATCGGTAGATGTTGCAACGGAAAGGTGATCGGTGAAGGCTAAATCTCAGATCTTGAAAACGCTGTAGGCTGTAATAATTATGATAATAGCTTGAGTTAACCGAAATAGGCCGAGGATGACGATGACTTGTAAATTCTTGTGAAGTCTAGTATTATCCTACTAATAATGCAAACGCGAAAGTTTGTGTAAATGTTTATACCAACAAAAACATAAATGTGAAAAAGGGGTTAAATAAGGTATAAAGTGCATTCGGGGTTGACGTCGATAAAAGTAATGTGAACCATGTTCCATATCAGTTTCTTAAATCATAGCAAGCAACATAATCATTGGCCTTAGTTCATCTGTTGAAGAAGATTTAGGTGGCGTCAGTCAAGTTACCGAGCAGTTATCTGTAATTAAAAACATTCGTGCATGGATCCACTCCAGCAAGCAGCGGTGGGTGAAGTTTCCTTTACACTGACGACACTCTGCCTGGCATTCTATTTGATAGCGCAGGCCTTCTCAGGTAACCACACTAACCTCTCCACCGACAGGAACCGCAGGAAAGACGTTAAATTATTCAAATTATTGGGGGTATGTCCCCTTGCTGACTAACAGAAGACAACAGAGAAGGAAAACGTGAAACAAGCTCGGCTCGGTGCCAGCCGCTATGCACCTGCGACCGAACCGACACAGCATGTACTGACAACGTTATTCAATTTATTTAAAATATTTATTAACGTTGAGTAATATTTAAATAAATAACTTGGCAAGTTTTATGTGTACACTGCCGTTGCGTGTCGGCCGTTTCTTTTCCGAACTTGGCTGACACACTACCGTGTGTTTAGATAAGTTTATGGCACAACCACGCTGCAATGTCTAGTTAGATCTGAATAAAACTTGATACACGTATAATCAGTGACTTGGAATAACAGTCTTCATTCTATGTTGATACCATGCGTGCGAAGCCGCAGGCAGAAGCTAGTACAATATAAGTGCTGGGTACCCGGACACATAACACGCATAGCGTAATGCCGGTTTCATACGAGTGATCATGAAACTAATTACTAAAGGCACGGCCACACCGAGGCGGCTAGATAGGTGGGTAGCTAGGCGCCTAGATAACCGCTTCAATCACTTCGCAGTATTTTAAGACTAATCTATGCCAAGATTCATTCAAATCAGCAGTTACAGCGTAATTTAGTCATAAAGAAACGACAAAAATCCAAATCAACATTAAAAATATATTTAGTAGGATATCATATCAGTTTGGTTTCACGATACCTGCAAGTTGGACTTTAAAAGCAGAGTAAAAAGGTCGAAGCTTGTTAATTGAATGAATATTAGTTATAAAAGAAATATAGTATGTTTTTTCAATATTTTGTCTCCTACTTGCTCTTTTCAAATTGTTTATAAAGTTGATAACTAGGTATTCATTTTATATTTAAAATTGTGAGATTTAGGCCTCAATTCAGTTGTTTCGCTAGAGTAACTAAAATTGTCTAAAACAAGAACGATCTTATTTTGTTTGCATTAAAGTCTGAATTAGAATAACATTTTATAGTGACACTTCCTAAATTAACGTATAACTGACGTGTTATAGCTCAATTTAATCATCATGTAAGGAGGTGTTGATTAAAACTTCGGTTATTTTCCGCAGTTTTTATCAACACCTCTTTACATTATTTTCAATAAAGGAATTAATTGGAATAAAAATTATAGCAATAAAACAAAAAATAATTTTAACTTATTTTAGAACTGTGATTTAAAATGGGTACTCTAATTTGAACTTTATTGACAGCAAAATAAGGTCGTCCATATTTTAGAAAATTTTAGCTAGTCCGGTGAAACAACAGAATTGCCAGCATTGTCTAAAATATTAATTAATCATCATCTACTCCTAAAATTGGCGTCGAATTAACTTGCATCTTACACTAATAGGCGGATAGCAAGCTAATTAAAACATTAAACTGTTATCAGAATTCCATATTTGAATGTTTTCGGTACATAACCGCATTTGAGCGCCGTGAATACGCGTCAAAACATTTGATCAGGGAATCGCCTTAATAGGTAGGGTCTTCTACGTGGTGTCCAATTCTACCAAACCAATCGTGGCTTCATGATGACATCTTTAGGTTTTTAGCATTAGTTATTAGTTATTGCTAGACATTTTTTGTATTGACGCTCTATGACAAATATCTTGCAAAAAAAAAAACTACCTGCCTAATAGAAGTCAGATGTACGAGTACGTTGAACGGTTACACACAGGTCACAACACCAAAGCCATGCCTAAACACATAAATTTAGTTTTGTCTACAAGATAAATGATTTCATGATGTTTACATACATTATTTTTTTTTTAGTAGTGGTCGAAAGTCGACCATTAAATACATTAATTATTAATTAATAATAATTAATGTATTTTATATGCATAGTTTCAAAAATATATTAGCATTCTGCACTCCGTCTCTATATAAACTATAAGTGTGCGAAATTTCATAATCCTCCTTTGTACCCATTTTTGCGAAAATTGCGCGGACATTTTCGTAAAATGGGGTACAAAGTATTTGCTTCACGTATATAGATAAAGATAAAGATATATTTCATAAACAAACTTACAAATAGGTACAAACATTTAACAAACTAACCTAGTTATTTTATACTAAAACTATGAACTCTATTTCTTAGCCGTAATTAGAAAATTACTTGTAGATAAAAAATAGAGTTCAGTTCACTGACCGCAGGTTAAGTGCCCAAAAAGCTCGCAACGTTACCTCGTTGAAAAACTATACCACCATACTAATATTTTGTCCGAAGTAAGCACCAGCCCTTAGATCATTGGTCTTGTCCACCAGTCTCTTAAATAACTCTCTGAATAGAAGCCGCTCCTCAGATCCCCATGGGCCTAAAGTTTCTATACATACATACATAAAATCATGTCTGTTTCCCGAAGAAGTTGGCAGAGATACGGATTTCTAACAACAATCCAGACATACTTCTTGTGCTTAATTCAGTCTCTACACATTCTTCAACATTCGCGTCAGTGATGTATTATTAATGCGTAGAGATGCGCTTTTGTCTAACACATCCCCTAATTTAATCTAAGTAAGAGTAAGTGCGTCGAGGTCTTCCCCTTCCAGCTTCCTCATTCACACTCGCCTCGTGCACCTGTTTCGTCAATCTTCTTTCATCCATTCTCTCTACATGCCTATACAATCTCAATCTTCATCAGTTCAATCAGTTTTTTTTTTTCAATATACGGGCGTTGTCCCTCATGTTGAATAATAATACATATATAAAAGAAAGTCGTGTTAGTTACATTACTTATAACTCAAGAACCGCTGCACTGAATTGGATGAAACTTAAAATGAATATAGTAAGTATCTTGGATTAGGATATAGGCTATTTTTTATCCCGGAAAACAACGGGAACAGGGCGGGCGAAGCCGCGGGTGGCCGCAAGCGCCATCTACCAATATTTATCCGTAACTTTGTTAATCTCTGTAATCATTACAATAATTTGAATAGATATCTTTTTTTAATAGCGATATTAGTACTTTAATATTTTTTGTGACGTTGTAACCGACCAACGAAGTGGGCACGGGTCAGTTAGTGTTGAATACATACAAGTGCGTAAGCTATTGCAACAATGTCATAGTACGCAAACTGCAACTATCTGGCAACACTTAGGAAACGCATCGAACCGTGTTCTTAATGAATAGGAGGAAAGTACGCACCAAGGAATTATGGCGTAAGAAACATTGAGTACTAATCTAACGCAAGATACAACCTACTTAAATATCTTATGAACAAATTACAGAAACATAATTACATCACACAAATCACACACAACACACTACTTACACTACAGTCACACATAATCTACAACAAAATAATTTAGATCATAATATTTAGCACTTTCTCTCTATCTTATGTTTATTTTTAATAATTATCTTTAGTTTCTCTGTCTAACGTTTGTGAACTTTTTATACTGCACCTATACAATATTCTGGCCGGCATACAACTTACATATGGTATATTTAAAATAGTAACTTAAGTAAGTATTAAGAGACCGTTTGGCGAGTCCCTGTGACCCTGCTGTACAGGCTTTTGAGACCTAGTGCGGGGAACAAGAGCTAACCTGTGGTACATGTTAATTCTTTCTTGTCATATCTATGTTTGTTATTCTTTATGTACCAGATGAATTTATAAGACAATAAAAAAGTTTTTATTTATCATTTTTATTTTTATATTCTTCTTCTAATTCTAGTTATTTTTAACCACTGTGGTGAATGGATTAATAAATGGTGTACATTGCACATGTATTTTTTTTAAACCATAGATTAACGGTTGACCTCGATCTCGCCTAGTGGTATGCGACGATGCGGCCGACGATGGGGCACGAAGGTTTCAAGACACCTATACCTACACTTGTCTTAAAGAGATTGTAGTTTTCAGAAATGACAGACGACGACAAAGTATTCCAATCCACGGTTGTACGCATTATATAATATGTGGAAGCAAAGCGCTTTGTTCGTAACATCGAACTTCTTAGAAGTAAAATAATGACACTTGTCTAATTCCTGTAGGTATAAGTAAGTACATGCCTGGTAGGCAGGAGGTCTAGGCAAGATCTAATTACATGGAAATTACAGTAGCAATCATGCTTCAGTCATATGACTTATTACAAGCTAATGTCAATTTTATACGATTTAATATTTCCGCAGGCGAGAACGCATATGATATTATATATAACATTGCGCTCTTACATTATTATATATTTTCTCGAGTTATTTCCGGTTTTATTATTAATTTTGTTTTTATTTAAAATTATAATTTTATTTGAAAGACATCATTTTATATGAATAACAAATGACGAACGACAAGATAGGACTTTGTGACATTATACTATAAACAATATAAACACTTGACACTGGCAAAATTGACATTATTATGATACATGACACATGCCATTAACGAAGAAGAAAAAGAAGAAGACAACGTACAATGTCAGACAAGTGTCTAAAAACCTTTGTTTAACTTACTGAAATGATATCTACAAACTAACTAAACACGCTCTGTTATTCCCCAGCTTTGGTATAAAACTCTTCAGATTTTATTTGCTTAGGTCTTTCGTCTTTTTTTATTGTGTCACTGTTTTTTCCACTGTGGTGACAAGATTAGAGCCTCAGAGGTTGCTTTTGTGCATTGGACACATGTCTCTGAACGTCAGAAATTAAACCTATTATAATAAAATAAGCCTAATCAAATATATTTATAATTTGCAAAATTCAGTAATTTTGCAAATTATAAACGTGACATTGAACTTAAAACTGATTGTTCTTCTCAAGATACAACCACAATAAGGACACTTAAATCATTAAATGAGTAAATGCTTAAGTATTTCTATTGTTCACATCTAATATGACTTATATTTATTCAAAACATGGATATGAGAGGTATTTTTTTATATTTGACCTTCTCTGTGGTGCAGTGGGCGAAGGCCCGAAAGTTGCGAGTCCGGTTCCCGGCGCAGTATGTTTGTATGATCTGCAAATATTCGTCTCGGGTCTTGGTGTTTTTTTATGTATAATATCAATGTATGTACAAATAAAACGTATATAATATCAGTCATGTGGTTCCCATAACACAAGCTCTACACGTTGGGGCTAGATGATGCTTTGTGAAATATCCAGCATTATCTATGTATTATATACGTGAAGCAAAAACTTTGTACCCCTTTTTACGAAAATTGCGCGGATGGAGAAGTATGAAATTTCGCACACTTATAGTTTATATAGAGAAGGAGTGCAGAATGCTAATTTTATTTTTTTATTATGCTTAAAAAATACATAAATGATTAATGAATTATGGTTGAATTTCGACAAGTGGGCGACCACTAGTTATTATAATTAGTCATATTTTAAATCCAATACGAACATTCAGAGCAACGTCACAAAAGCTTTGTTATCTCTGAAACCGGCCTCAAACCTCTGTTGATAGTAACTGCCTTTTGCGCTGTAGGTTCTAGGTTCAATCCCCATCAAGGACAAATATTTGCGTGATGAACATAGTATGTATTTACTAGAAGATATTTAAACATTCTATCAGTCATCTACTTTTCCATAGCACAAGCTTTGTTTTATTGGGACTAGATGATATTGTATCAATTGTCTAGCAAGATTTAACAGTACATACAAATAAAATTATAAAACAAAGTCCCCCTCCCCCGCGTCTCGTCGGTCTGTCTGTATGAACGCAACAAGCGAACTGATTTCGATACGGTTTTCACCAATGGATTGATGCATGAGGAATGTGTAGGTGTGTAATTCACTCGTGAAAAACTAGGGCGAGTTGCTAATTTATTTACAAAAATAATACAAGGGCATTATGTGAAGTTATGCTCCTCTACAAGGTTGTATGGAACAAATAATTATGTACCTACAATTGCGATAAGATCACCCATTGTACATAATTGTCTTTAGGTATACTTAGTTGTCAAATTGTTTAATATCTAGTTTTAAGGTGTACTATAGAATTTTCATTAATTCATTCAATATTCGGAATTCAGACGGAAATCTGTTGTCCATGATACAAAATATGTTGAGTTTGAGATGGCTTTGTCTGTATTGTCCAGCAATATTCATTTATATATAAAACCTGTTCAGAGGGCATATCCTGCAATGTCATACGGAAATCTGCGTCTCGTACATTAGTGTTTCGTTTTTCCAAATATGTCCTAGGTTTATCCTGATTTATCCAGGGTTTAGCCATGGGTATACAAGTTGTTTTCACCGACATCGTATCGTTTTTTCCCGTCGCCAGTCACTTCAGTAACCTGAACACGCAAGTGAAGACTTCTATAATACTAATATATAGATAATTAAATATGGAATGCCTAACTATGCATGGTGAAATGAAACTGTCAAGCAAGATTTTACGTTTGCGAGATAACGCGGTCACGGCCATACAGCAACGTACTATTGTAATCCATCCAATCCAAGGTGGTTGACCATAAGAAGTAGTATTCATGCTCTGTGTTTAGTTTACTTACCTCGATAAAAATGTTTACAAAACTTGTGAGCAATTGTTTTCCACATCGGACCACGCGTATCCTGTTGAGTTGTTTACTATTATTTTTAACTGATATTGCTTTACATTTCTCAATGTGGTATGTAAAGTAATGTATGATATATTCGTAGTTACAAACTATATTTCAGTATAACATCCTCTTTTAAATCCTCGAAGTAAACAGACCCTCTGTTATAAGTTTGACATGTCACACATCTGTGGACACTACTATTAAAAATTGGCACCTCAGCGAATTTCGTCTGAACGCCTGATAGTGATATTTATCTAGAGCTGGTACAACAATTATGTATGTTTTTTAATAATTAAATTAATAATACTAATACTACCAAGTAATAATAATTTTTAAATAGTTAAAATAAAAACAAATTCTGGAACCGCACGGGCTACCATTGAAGCTTGAGTTGCAGGTGACTGACGAGCCGTCACAAATCGTGGAGCGGCTGGACACTATCATACTAATTCGGAAACACGAATGCTCTGAGATACCAAGCTTTCGTTGTAGTATCTGTACTGTACTGTATGTGTGTGTCTTTTTGTGGTATCGTGGCCCCCGAACAGATGAACCTATTTTGATTGTATAATAAATATTTTAATTACTTCAATTTCATTTCAATGGACTTTGGAACTCTGTATATAGATAATATTTTTTGACTTTCCTGTCAGCTCAGTTGGTCGTAGCTCTGCCTTCTGCACTGTAGGTTGTGGGTTCGATTCCGAATATGTATGGATTTACAAAAAAAAAGTATTTAAGTAGTATATCAGTCATGTGGTAATCATAACACAAGCTCTGCTTACTTTAAGGCCAGATGATGCTGTGTGAAATGTCCGGTATTATTATTATTTAGTTTTATTTATCTAAAAGGCCATTTGATCGAGCATGATGTTAGTTATGATTCAAGAAACTCTCTTTAGCCATTTCAAAATCATTAGCTCTTTTCTAGTTGATGAACGAATCTGATTAACTTCTGATCGATTCGAAATTTGGTATCCTGTTACGCAAAACATGGGAAATAACCTGATAATTCAGCGTCACCTGGAATCTACATGATACTAAACTCCTCACCAACATACAGCAAATATATCGTGTTTGAGCTCATTGGAATGGTATCAATAAATATGTTACAAATATATGTTTTTTTTGTATCAAGGGTTTTTAAAAAGAAAAAACTTATTATATGAGTAAGTGTTTTGAAAAATCCGGGTTGCTTGGTACGGATGCCCCTTTTACATGTTACTTGTGACGGCTATGGTCTCGGCAGAATAACACGTCTGCTGCGAAAACAGTGGGCTCATGCTGAGTCGGGGCCAATTTGCTGCTGTAGCATACATATACACATGCCTAAGCATAATTGTACCAATTTTTACATAATAGTACATAATTGTAAGCATTATTAGTACCATATGCCTTTTTTATTTTATTTTATTTTTTCTTGTATTCTGTGTGTTGTGAGCTTAGATGCAAATAAGTCTTTGTATATGTCTATGATTTTCTATGATTGATTATATGATTCATTATAATGAAGTAATACCACATTATAGAAATTAGTACACGGTATCTTTGAAATATCGCTCTATCGGAAGACCAGCGCATGTCATTGACCTGCACACGCTGAGTTGGGACCTTTTTGCAACAAAGCCAACGTTTGTGTCATTTAATTGTTTTTTTTAATGTTTGTTTTATGTACTTATTTTTGTAGTTACAAATAAATGTATTTTAATTATTACCTACCTCAAATATTTAGGAAAAGCCAAAAACACGTTGATGAAGTTGTAAAGGAGCTACCTACATGATAATAATGGTAGAACAACGAGTAGATCGCGGAAGTCGCGCGCGTCTCGTTCGATCATAGTTATTTCTATAGTTTTTTTATATTTATACATGCAGACGCATACACATCGACGATTATCACTTGTGCATATCAAGCTATTATATTAGGTAGTTATCGCAGACTGCTGCGACCTATCACCTATAACACGACATATACTTGAATAATAAACAATGTTAATACCGTCTACAAACTTAACTGTTTAAATGTAATTTATTACTACAAACACCTTACAAAATAAAAAGAATGAACGTGTCGCTGGCCACGCATTTGGAACGAAGTCCCTTTCGTATGCAGGGTTGGCATAATTAATAATTAACGTGCCAGGCTCTCATTGTTTCTACCCACCCTTCTCTTTAATTTTGATTATTATTTATATGTGTGCGTGTGTATATGTACATATATATTTATATACACATATATACATATACACATATATACATATACACATATACACATATATACATATACACATACATATATACACATATTTATACACACACACATATAATATGTGGGAGACTAGTTATCGGTCTCCTTCATTCTCTCTTTCTCTTACAGTTTTTCGTAACGCGTTTTCGTGACATAACGCGTTACATTTTTTCTCGGCTAGGTCCCCTCGCCAACCCGCGATAAGATACATCGTTCCAAAACTTAATTCTACAGAATATATTTTATCTATAGAAGAGCTGCTTCTAGAATGATTGAATAAAAGGTTAACTATCAGTGAATCGATGGATGAATAAGGTGTTATGGGTTACGGAATTAATTCAGTCTTCTTCTCGTAACAAGTGCGCCTCAGAGGCTCTTTTCGTGCACTTAGCACATGTTTTCGATCTAGATATAAATACATTTAAAGAGATAAATATCATGACAGTGCCTTACCAGTAGGTAAAACACAAAAATGTTTATTTGTTTAAAAAAATATCGATAACCACAATATAAATACTAGAAATAAAGATAAACTCGCTGTACCAACAGTTAGGCTCGTTAAAGATAGAAAATCTTTCATATGGCGGTTTGTATGTTTACGCTTCTATAACAAGGTCTCAAGCGTCGATTGGTAAAAATTAATTAAACAGAAACTGTCTCATAAAGCTTATTACAAAATAACATTATAATTTAAACAAAATAAAACTTGGTATGAATCTGTTCTAACTCGACTCTGCTTCCGTAACAAAATTAGCAAGGATCGTACAAAAATGTTATAAGACCAGACGAGTTTCTTGCCGAATTCTTCTTGAAATGGGGTTAGGAGGAACCGGCACCTAGATTCACTAGCATATAGATTTTGATTTCGACTTTGAGCTTATTATGTTTTACGACACATTTAGTGTCGTAGAACATAGTAAGCTCAAAGTCTAAATAATAATACTCATTGAAAAATCCATTTTTTCTAAAAGAATAATCTATTTGTGCACGACCGGTTCCGAACCTACAACTTTAGGAACAGAAGGGACACTATCACAAAACCACAAGTGCTATCAATAGCCCGTGCACATTAGGTTCATAGACAACGAGTAGGTAGATTGGCAATGCAATCGGACGCACGACCTACTTTTAACTATAGATAATACTACTAATCAGAGGAACTGTAGCACAGTTACAACTTGGGTTAATTAGAACTCTTGTTCAATACATTTTGTAGTTGCCGGTACGAATTTAATACCTACGAGTACCTACCATTTTTGCTCTGTAATCTGTACCTAAAAACTTGTTTATGAATCAATTATCGAAAAGATAACTGAATAGTCTGGTAGTAGCTCTGCCTTCTGCGCTGTAGGTTCGATGAGGGTTCGATTCTGGACAAACATTTGTGTGATCAATGTTGTAGAACCAAAAAAGTTCGAAAACATGTGCCAAGAGCACGAAAGAGTCTCTGAGACGCACTTAAACCATTCACCACACGGTTTACTAGTGACACGATAAGCAGAAGGAGAGGTGTGCAATGTTCACCAATATTGATTTATTACGTAGATATTTAATACCCTGATTGGCTATAAACTTTTAAAGGCATTATATAAATAAATAATAAATAATGCCGGATATTTCACACAGCATCATCTGGCCCAAAGTAAGCAGAGCTTGTGTTATGGGTACCACATGAACATGACTGATGTATGATATATACTTTTTTTTAAATGTCATTGGCCTGACAGGCCTGTCATCTCAGTTGGTAGTAGATCTACCTTCTGCGCTGTAGGTTGAGAGTCGATTCCTTCCCAGGATAAACATTTGTGTGACGAACACGGTGTTTGTTCTGTGTCTGGATGATACAACGTATCATAAGTATATATTTACAAATACAATATAAGTATTTTAACAGTCACTTGGTCACCATAATACAAGCTATGCTTTGTTTAGGGCTAGATGGTGTTGTGTGTGTTGTCCATCAATATTTATATTTATATTATACATAGTAACACATAGACCCGAGACAAATACTTGCAGATCATACAAACATTTGTCAAGCGGCGGGAATCGAGTCCGCAACCTTTAGCGTCTCCGCCGGTCAATATAATAATAATATAATAGGACACGCAATAAATAAACCAATTGGCGACAGAAAAGGACTCTGACATTGAGCATAGCAACATGCACCTTGTACTTAATATAATTGGATAAAAAAATCCATGACAACCTACACCTTTCCAAGATGACCAATCAAAAGGTTCAGATAAGTGTCTCTATAAAATACGAAAAAATAGGTCGTTTCCTGTTCATTGTAAATTTAAACGGAAGCTACCGCTAACTGACCTTTAAACTGATGGTTCGTCGCGAAACATGATTAACTCGTATGCATAGTTTTACAAACGTTTATACCAAGGCTTCCGACTTCATCCCATTTAAGGAAGCTGTAAAATTTCCATATAAAGATCGATGATGAATTTACTATTCAATGTACGGGGTTAATATAGGAATCAATTGAATGCTCATGCTTTTTCTGCACCAACATTATCTAATATAATTGTTATAATATTGCAACTAAATAACCAGATTAACTTCTTCTTCTTCTTTCTTAATGGCCTGTGACATACTAATGTAAATTTTGCCAATGTCAAGTGTTTAAAAATTCAAAATTCAAAATTCAAAATAACTTTATTCATTACAATCACAAGGACCACTTTGAATCGTCTTCTTACATGCTAGTGAATCTAGGTGCCGGTTCCTCCTAACCCCAGTTCAAGAAGAATTCGGCAAGAAACTTGTCTGGTCTTAACACTTTTTTGTATGATCCTTGACAATTTTGTTACAGATGCCGAGTCGAGTTGGAGCAGATTCATCCCAAGCTTTATAGATTATAGTCAGTTTGTTTGTCTTAGTCGATGGTCAATTGTCAATTCTAGGTGTCTTGAGTTTTTTTTGGGATTCCTCGTCGTTCAAATCATATTGCACCACAACACACATATAATTCAATTATCTATACCCGTCCTGTAGTCACAATTTATCCATTAAAATTCCGCCAAGATTACTGAATAAAACATGCTATAAAACGGGTATAAAATATTTAATTAGCAGAGCTATGTTACTCCATGAAATGACAGACGAAGAATCCAGATTAACTTCGTACAATCTAAAATCGATTTTATTGTCAAATGATAGATCCGCCACGAACGCCATCTATTGAAAGTAATCCGAAGTAACAAGTCTCGTACAATATCAATTTTGTTTTTTTTTATTATAAAAACAATTTATTCAATTCGCTCGATGCATTTTCGAATTCTGCGAATTCGAACGCACGGCAATGGATTTTGATTCAGAAGATTTAAAAAATAAGGAATTCAATTTATTGAAAAAACAATTTGGCCTTGAAGATAATGAAATATCAACCAGTATCCAACCAACTACGTAGTCGGTAACTCGAATGCCATCATGAAATGAATAGCAGCGGAATTTCCCCTTCCTAGAATGACGAGGATCGCTGCAAGAGAGGCCGATTGCGGAATTCCGTCACTGACGTAGTTTTGTAAGACTTCTTGAACTTTCACATAGCACGTATATTATACCGGATGACGAGTGTTCTTTGATTTACCTACTGTTTTGATAAATGTCAACCGGAAAAATCATAATCGTTTTATTCATTTACGATAAATAGCTCGGCCTTATAGTTCAGCACTCGTTTACTTTATAGGTTAATTTGGATCATGATCTTAATGGATTCATTAATGTTACAATAAAAAGGTTTGTATGGAATTTTAATTCCTAAGAATTCGTCCTTAAAACAATTTACTTTTATAATCAAACCACCCCGTTCAAAAATATAAGTTCCGGGACAACCTGTATATCAAATTTAGCACTCTATATAGGTTAACCTGAACTTCCTTGTTTGCCTAAATATTATAGTCACAGAGCAATAAAGGTATCAGTAAAGGCTTCCCAATTCAATAAGGATAAGAATGACTGTTTCAAAGCTTATTTTTTACTAAACGAATATCTGTATCGAAAAACTATTTAAGAAGCCTCATTATATTTTAGAAAGACCTATCTATCGATATGCCATACAATAGGATTGAAACATAAAAAATAAATCAAGCCCACTATACATTTAGGGGAGGTACCACTATAAAAATTTGCATGCAAATGCAAATTTGCATTTGGATATTCGTATTAGTTTTAATACGAATATCCGTGCTAATTTTCATTATGATTAAATAGAGAGATATAAATACTGCGAGATATAGCCCTGATTAGTGGCGGACAGACATAGCGGAACTATAAGGGTGGCTTGTTGGAGTTCGGAACCCAAAAAAGGCACTTCTGAAGGTGATTTTAAAATGCTACAGATGTACATACTTGTATCCAGTGAGTATATTGAGGAGGGTCGACTTTCCCGCGCCCGATGGTCCCATAATGGCGGTCAGCTCCCCAGAACGGAGTCGGCCGGACACCGACTTCAATATCGTCTTCACATCTGCCAAACATTGAACATTGTTTAACACAAAATACATCTTTAAAATTAGATGTCGATTAGCACATTTCCGTCTGCAGAATTCAAAATATTTGCATAAATAAATGTACACAAGTTATTATACGACTTAGATTAGGAAGCATCGGCACATAAATTCAGCAAATATTTACCTAGATGATTCACAGTTATTATAATAATATTGTAATAAATAAAACAGATTTTAATTTGATATTAATTTTTATTGCATCTAGATATTACTTATTTTTAGTGTCATTTTAACAGGACATCTAGGGAGCATACAAACCACAAAAAGACGAGATAAAGCCACATAATTATGTTAAATATGAATTTATTTTCAAAAAACCCATTATTTGTAAAAAATACAGACACGTTCTCTTTTATTTTAAGCTCAATGACAATCTCAAGGCTAAAACGAGTTATTACTTTCTCCACGACTTCGTGAGATATATTATATTATATTTCGTTCGGTACAAAGTTTTATTTATGTTAAGGTTGTATAAGGAAAAAACGTTAAAATAAGGTGACTTATTTAAAATTTTGTTTCATCATTATTATCATCATAACAGCCTTTATGAAGTTCACTGCTGAACATAGGCCTCCCCAATAGATTTCCAGGAAGAACGATTTTGAGCCCTCTGCATCCACCGACTTCCTGCGATCTTTACATTGTCGTCAGTCCATCGGGTGGGGGCTCGTCCTATGCTTCGTTTTCCTGTCCTTGATCGCCATTCGAGAACTTTTATTCCCCGTAACGGTTATCAGTTCTGCGAGCTATATGGCCTGCCCATTGCCACTTCAACTTGTTTTTTGTTAAAAAAAATTGTTTAAAAGAATTATATTCTTTGTTCAGTTCAGTTACATTAGTCATCCTAGGTCCAAGTCCACTAGCAATAATCATTGAATATAATCTCTAAAGATAACAACAGATAATATTGATTAAGCCAGCGAAGATTTCAGTGGCAACTAGGGCGATTTGGCTTTGTACTAGTATCTATGAGTGTTTGTTTGTTCGACGATAACTTTGGGACCATTAATTCGATCTGCATCAAATTTAGCAGGTCGACAGATTGGAATTCAGAGATGAGCTGGTAAGTTATTTAATTAAATTGGGCATATGGTTGATAAGGCATGGGGCTCCAAAGGGAAGCTAAAAAATTTACAAATGTATGAAGTGCGGTATGTTTTATTCGTACGAAGTACCTACATTCCAAAACGATTTTATATACTAACTTTATATACTTCGGACTTAACTTAAGACTGATTGCTTTCTTATTAAATTTGGTATATATGTTTTAGAAGTTTCTTTAGTATTTTCTTGATTAAAACATTGTACAAAACGTAAGAAGGTATATAATTATGTTTACAGTGAGCAGCTCATATGATGGAACCAGGATGGAACCTGTACAACGGAAATCCTTAACAAATATGCCGGTTGAGCTGGCATAACTGTCAAGAATGTCAGTGATATATTAAAGTGACAGCGAGCTGATCTGATGACGGAATCAAGAGCTATGGAACTTCTTAATACATAAAATACCCGTGTTTGGGCTCATTTGAATTGACTGGCCTGCCAGCACAGTTGGTAATAGCTCTGCATTCTGCGCTGTAGGTTGAGGGTTCGATTCACTCCCAGGATAAACACTTATGTGTTGAGCATAGATGTTTGTTCTGTGTCTGGGTGTTATAAAGTACCATAAGTATGTATTTAAAATATATAAGTATTCTATTAGTCATCTGGTCACCTTATGGTGAACAGATGAACACAACCCCATCTATCCCCAAACTAAGCATAACTTGTATTAATGCAAGCTATGCTTAGTTTGAGGCTAGATGGTGTTGTGTGCATTGTCCAGCAATATTTATTTAGATCGCGCTTAATTAATGAAAGCTTTATTTATTCATTATTTTCATTTGTTATATTGGTATTTTACGTACTAATTTATCGAATGACGGCACGATATCAGGAGATCTTAGTTCAAACGGAATTTCCCGGAATTAAAGCACCAAGCTTTTTAATAAAAACTTCCCGCCCGACTATTACGTACGTCCTTCCTGTGAGTCAGTGATCAACTCAGGAGTTCATTAACAGGACACAGAAAGGCTTCTGTCATGCCCTAACGTTTTGATAAGCCGAGCAGAGGGATAGACTAGATCCGCTTACTGTTAACGTTCATGCCGAATTATCAAATTGTATAAATATTCCATTAGCTTGTGATAAGTAATTATGCAAAAATCATAGCGTGATGGAAAATATGAGGTTTTAGTCTAATAACATTCATAAAGGAGTAAAATGGGGTGTGAATGTTTGTATGAAAACTTTTTAATGGGTTTTGGGTGTGATTGGTTTGAAACTTATCAATAAAATTGCATCCTGGGGAAAGATTTAAGCTACAATTCCTTTCAAAAAAATGCGGACGAAGTCGCGAACAACAGCTAATATATAATATATACTCTAGCGCAAAACCTTGGCAGATACATAGTTAGATGTCTCTTACTCATTTAAATAAATTAAGAAATTTAAAGCTTACATAAAGGGTAGCATTTTGAAGAAAGCGTATTATAAATGACTGTATTATTGATAAGAATGCATGGCCTCATGTTGCTCTGCCCTCTAGACAGTTAACCGACACATTTTGTATTCGTTTTTTGTAGTTAAGGTAGTTATGATGGATCTTGTAAAAAAGCGCTAGGACCAGGACGAGTTTTTTGCCAGTTCTTCTCGGGCTTGGGTTAGGACGAACGGGCACCTAAATTCACCTAGTATATAAGATGTTTCAAAGTGATCCTTGTGATTGTATTGAATAAATTATCTTTTGACTTTGACTTAAGTTGATTTAATCACAGCAGAAATAATTTCAATTATAGTTGGTATGTAGAAAGATTATGATGGCCTGGATAAAACCATACATTTACCCCGAAAAAATACCAACAAAATCGCAAGGCGTTCCACAAAGTACGGGTATGATTTTCCAAGCTTCGCAACTTTCTCCATCCGAAACTATTCCGGAATATTATTAAATTTTATCCTTGATTACTACACTGATAAGAAGTACCACTTGTTATTGACGTAGATAAGGTACATGTCGGTAAGTAGGTATCTAACTATTAATCCATTATTTGAGGCCGATCTAATGATAATAGCTTTCATAATTATCTGCATTTATTTGTCTCGGGTCTGGGTGTTTCTATGTATATTATGTACGTATTTACAAATAATGTATATAAGTAGTATTTCATTCATGTTTGTGGGACCCATAACACAAAGTAAGCAGATTACTTTGGGGCCAGATGATGCTGTGTGAAATGTCCGGCATTATTTATTTATAATTATGTTTTAAAAACCAAAAAAGAAAACCAACATCATTTATATAATAATACGAAATCTCGTTTACTTGGATGACATATTTTTTCCTCCTATTTAGATTTCAAGACGTTAGGTCTTGAACTGATTTTGATGAAGGTCTATGTGACGAAGCGGAAAGTATACTTTCACATAAAAAAATATTTTTTCAAATCGGTTCATAAATCACAGAGTTATGAGGAAACAAACATAATAAACACTACCGAATTAAGAACCTCCTTCTTTTTTGAAGTCGGTTATAAACTACCACAGCCACACAATGCTGTGTACCTATATAGTAATATTTAACACCAAAAGGGCAACTCTCAAACTAACACACCCAACATTAACATGACCAAGCAGATTGTTGCTTTATAACATTGTAGCAAGCATTGCAACATGACAGTATAGGTAATACTGCTTCGGAAATATCAAATATTTTACAAATTTATATTGTAATTTATTGATGACATTGAAATTATGAATTTCCGAATATAAGTACTTATTTAAAACTAGTAATTAGGTGGTTTTTTACATTTGTTCTGTTTATCAGCAGTTTTGAACTCATGCAAGTTAGAGGAACCAAGTGCCTATGTTTTATGACTCTAGCACGTATATTTTTTTATAAGAATCGGTTTTTTCATTTTACTTGTGTAAGTAAATGTAAGTATTTTGTTACATTGTAAGTATTAGGAATTAAGGATATAAACTTATAATTGAATATAGGCTCGTTTTAAGTAGGTACTTAATTATCCATCCATAGTAATTGAGTTTTACACAATAAAATGAAAACGTGTGCTACTCGGGACGCACGACATAAGTGATAACTTAAACTAATCTAACTAGCGCTGTGGGTTAGAGTGAGAAAGGAGGAACCTGCCTACCGCTACCGTATGCATGCGAGAAAGGGAAGCCAGGCAGGCTGGCGCCGTAATGCGTTACGTAACGAATCGGTTTACCGTCCCATAAGATGTTATCACTTCAATAATCCCAACTAATAGTATAAATGCGAATATAACTCGTCTGTCTGTCCGCTGAGCCGATTTTGATGAATTTTGGTATAGAGATACATGGGACCTTGGAGAAGGACAGGCTACTTTTTAGGTAGGTACGACGAGTGCGAAGCCGCGGGCAGCAGCTAATAATAAATAAATACTTAATAAATATTACAAGATAATGCACACAGCATCATCTGGCCCCAAACTAAGCATAACTTGTATTATGGTGACGAGATGACTGATAGAATCCTACTAATATTATAAATGTGAATGTAAGTTTGTTTGTTACGCTTTGTATACATATTCTTGGAGGTATTAGAAGTAACATAGGATACTTTTTATAAAAACAAAATTTTAATTTTTTACGCAAGATAAGGCAAAACAACGTTTGCCGGGTCAGCTAGTACTTATTATATATTTTGAAACACATACTTTTGATACCTTATAATACCCAAACACACCTATGTTCAACACTCAAATGTTTGCCCTGGGAGGGAATCGAACCCCTAACCTACAGAGCTGAAAGCAGAGCTACTAGCAACTAAGCTAACAGGCCAGTTAACGATTAGTTAAGTAGGTTAACACCTACCTATGTCATTTCGCGGTTACAGACAAATCATGACCGAGATCCCAGAGTGTTAGAATGATTTCTAAACAGCGCCATGCAATAGATAGAACCTAACACGTGTCAACATCGGCTCTTAGTAATGCGTCATGCAAAGCCACTGTATATATCAGTTAGTACAACATAATTATGCTACAATCACAACAAACCTAGCATATATATATATATATATATAATTATAGCATTGAATAGAATAATGATTTATTTGACACACAACACGAAAAAGGTTACAAACATAGAGAAAAAAACAGGTAAAAGATTAGAGTAGGTAGGCCAAATAACACATGATAAGAGAGTACATTTTTCGCTTGTGGTGCCAAACAGGTCCAGTCTCAGCTTTAATGCCTATTGGAGACAGCGCTGGTGTTCAGACTTTATACGTACTCTTGGTACTTTTTAGCGAGGAATACGAAGTACCTAATTGATAGCTGATTGGATGTGGCACACAGAGCAGAATATCATTTGTTTTCTGTGCTGTGAAAAATGTTGTCTACATGTGAAAATCGAATCATCGAAAATTTTCATTAGTTATTAAAATTTACTTGTTTTTTTTAACCAACTTCATAAAAGGAGGAGGTTCTCAATTCGTCGCAATCTTTTTAGGGTTCCGTACCTCGAAAGGAAAAACGGAACCCTTATATTATAGGATCACTTTGTTGTCCGTCCGTCCGTCCGTCCGTCTGTGTGTCAAGACCCTTTTTCTCAGGAACGCGTGAAAGTATCAAGCTGAAATTTATATCGAATACTCGGGTTTACTCTCCCTAAAAGCTGTGAAAAAATCAAACTTCTAAGCCAACGCAATCAAAAGATACAGCCGTTTATGCCGCAAATTTCCGCAAATTTTCGACACTCGCAAACGAATCAAAACCTACACGGTACTTCCCGTGAACCCGTCCCGTCAGAATCTTTAAATTTGGTAAGAAGCAACGTCATAAAGCACAAATAAAGAGAAAATTGCGAAATCCGTAATTTTTTTAGTTACATCATATAATAAATATATTTTTAATAATTTTAAACTTACTACCCCTTTCCTCATGAACGCGTAGAGGTATTAAATTGAAATTCATATCAAATACTCAGGTCTATAATACCTTTAAGCTGTAACAAAATAAAACTTCTATGCCAACGCAATCAAAAGAAACAGCAATTTAAGTCGCATATTTTCAATCTCGCAACTACTCGCAAGGGAATCAAAACCTAAAGGGTACTTCAGACCTAGAAGGGTCCAGTCGACCTAGAATCTTGAAATTTGGCATGAAGCAATGTTTTATGGCACATATAAGGGAAAAATTCCAAAAACCTAAAATTTTTAGTTATATCACATATTTTAGGGTTCCGTACCTTGAAAGGAAAAAACGGAAACCTTATAGGATCACTTTGTTGTCCGTCCGTCCGTCTGTCTGCCAAGACCCTTTTTCTCAAGAACGCGTGGAGGTATTAAGCTGAAATTTATATCAAATACTCAAGTCTACTGTTCCTTTTGCTGTGAAAAAAAAACAAACTTCTAAGCCAACGCAATCAAAAGATACAGCCGTTAATGCCGTAAATTTCCGCAAATTTTCGATATTCGCAAGGGAACCAAAACCTGCAGGGTACTTCCCGTGAACTCAGAATCTTGAAATTTGGTACGAAGCAACGTCTTATAGCACAGATAAAGGGAAAATTGCGAAAACCGTAAATTTTTAGATGGATTTCATTTTGCAATAAAAATACCATAACTATGACTCGATTGTCGTGATGGGTGAACTTTTACTTATATACCCACCTAGGTTTTTCGGAACCCTCGGTGCGCGGGTCCAACTCGTACTTGGCCGCTTTTTTTTATGTATGTTCACTCAAAGACGCCTGAACCGATTTGGGAAAATATTTTTTGTGTTCAATGAGTATACTTCCTAATTTAAATTTTATCGAAATCGGTTGAGCAGTTTTTGAAAAATCAATAAAAATTTAAAAATTGTGTACATTTTTATATTTAATGAAGTTTATTGTTTTCAGAAAATTTTTAGGACACTCGGATTATGAATATTGGTGTTTTTATTGGATATTAGAGTTTAAACTAGATTTTTTTTCTATGTTCATAATTTTGTTACAATTCACACAATGTTTTTTTATTAATTCTGTACATTTTGCTAAGTAGACTACAATAATATTGCCAACCTTGACTTGGACAACAAGGATGAGCAATTATTGTACAGATAATTGGCATTAAGTAGGTAATACCAGTAGATTATTATATACAAGAAAATACATCCTTACTAATATTATAAACGCATAAGTTTGTATGTATGTTTGTTACTCTTTCACGCAAAAACTACTAAATGGATTTTAATGAAACTTTACAATAATATAGCTAATACATCAGAATAAAACATTGACTATAATTTATAAAGAAATTGTGTGAATTGTTCAAAATATAACGATAAGTGTCAAGTAAGTGGGAAAAAAATTGCCATCTGCATGCTATTCTGGCGTGCGCTGCAAAAACCGTTAGAATTACACGAAGTACTAATCCTGCGCAGACGAAGTCGCGAGCCCCAGCTAGTTTTCTATAGTAGGACTAAGAACAATAATATCGTAAATAAATGCCTATCCTGATTCGTTTTGAACCCCCGAAGGAAACAGAGTGTTATAAGTTTAACGTGTATATTTGTCTTACATCGTAGCTCTTAAACGGATCAACCAATGATTTCGTTTTTTTGCTTGAAATGCGACTAAAGTAATTTATGATCATCAATTCCTTTCTAGTTGATGGATATCAGCAACTTCCACAGGTCGATTTGAAATGTATTATTATACTGTTACTACAAAGATATTGCAAGATAATTACGTTTTAAAAACTAAAAAGAAAACCGACCTTAAACCGATCAGAATTGCTTTTCAATTGGATGACATATATTTTTCAGTTTTATTTAAAAACCCAACTCCTGAGCCGATTTTTATGAAATTTATATGGGACCAATCGGAAAGTATATCCTTTCACATAAAATTAGATTTTTTGAAATCGGTTCATAAATGACGGAATTAACAAAAAAACAGTCGAATTGAGAACCCGCTCCTTTATTGAAGTCGGTTGGAAAATAGGTACTTTGACGCGCTACAATATCACCTGGAATCTGCAATATTACCAACACCTCACCAACTTACAGTTGTATCGTGTTAGGGCTCATTTGAATAGTCTTAAACAATTGGTTATTTGATGTCAGTTAGTCAGTTGTAAATGTCTTTTTATTTGAGGGTTTTAAACTGATGTTATACAGCAATGTAGCATTTCCCTAATTTAATCAACATAATCCATGCAACCTACTTTCTTGAGCTTATGAAAGTACAGTTAGAGGTTGAAAAGAGTACTTTCCAAAACTACAAACAATTTCACGGTACGGCCACACTACCAACACGTGATTACCTTTTTTACGAGTAAAGAAAATGTTAAATTAGACTTTATAATCACTGTATTATGGTTGAAGCCGCTTAGACGCCTGGCTCATGCTTAACCTTATTAGTAAATAAATAAATAATAAATATATATTGCTGGACAATGCACACAACACCATCTAGCCCCAAACTAAGCATAGCTTGTATTGTGGTAACTAGATGACTGATAGAATACTTATATATATTTTAAATACATACATATTATACTTTATAACACCCAGACACAGAACAAACACCTATGTTATTCACACATGTGTTTATCCTGGGAGGGAATCGAACCCTCAACCTACAGCGCAGAAGGCAGAGCTACTACCAACTGAGCTGGCAGGCCAGTAGTAACCCCACTAGCTGTAGCCTTAGCGATATGTACTGTATCGTGGTTTACGGAAAATTTTCGATGTTACGGGGTATAACGAAATCCGCAGTATATACAGACAGGTTTAGTAAAATATACGTGGTCCTTCCTACTCACTTGATAAACTACAATAAATACCAAATAGGTACTCTGCAAAAACAATTCGGCGGAAATAAAACTTGACTGACTGTATTTTATTACCGAAACAATTATCAAGACCGGTTAATCACGTCAATAGAACGCAAGCTAACGTTACAGATTATTTTACCTAGAGGATAATTTTCGAATACTTTATCATCTATATCTATAAGGCGATGTGTGTATGTATGTTCCTTAGACTCCGAAACGGCTGGACCGATTTTGATGATTTTTTTTGGAAATCTTCAGATTGGTCTGGCGGGTAATCCTGTGAAGTTTGGTAGCGATCGGATCAAACAGAACTTTTTTTATTTGCTTCAATAAAATTTGGTATGGATGTAGATTGTATCTTAGGAACGGACTACTTTTTATCTATGTACTATGCGTGTGAAGCCGCGGGCAGAAGCGAGTATTAAATAAATATTAATAAGTTTTTTTTTATCCTAAAAGGTGGGTAATGTTTGTATAATTTGTAAGTATTTGAAAGGTGGAGTTTGTTATGTCCTGCCACTATATACGATATTTTTAAATAGTTAAATAACTACTTAACCGACCAAATCTAACTATCGTCATTAATCTAAACGATATATTAACTTGTTTACTAAGACTGAGGCATTATCAACATTAGTGCCTGTATATTTATTACTCGGCGATGCAACAGCGCGGCGCATCAAAGTCCAAAGTGTAACATCTATGAATGATAAATTGAATAGTTACTTACTGCTTTTCTTTCCTTCCTGAACCTTGTAAGTTAGATCTGTGAAAGCCAAGTCGACTGGCGGTCTCTTAGGAAGGTGCGTCAACGTCTTGTGCTGCGCCGGAGTGATGGTCACCTTCAGGCTCCCTTTCCTGGAGGAGATGATAGGTTTAGTGTCCACCGGACCCGCAAGGGACAACTCTTTGTCCACTTTCATTTTGTTTGCACACAATGACTTCGAGCACTACACTACGTCACAAAGAGATGGCTGAGACGCGCGATTGGCGACACGTCCACGCGCGTACTGTCGACCGTCGAGTACACTTCTACAACTCGAACAAGCAGAATGAAGTCCACGAAAGAATGAGCAACGCGACTCGCGAACGGTACATAGACAGGGACGGGTAAAAGTGACGTAGTGAATGATGATTAGGACATAATTCTGTGTGAACTTTGCGCTCGTCGGAATAGCTACTGATATTTTGAACACGATTGGAACTGGTTTGCGTTGAGATGTTAATATCTTTGCAAGATTGAGGATATTAACTATCTTGTCCTACGATTTAAGATTAATTATATTTAGAGGATTTTAAAACGAGTTTACGTAATTTTTTCGAAGTTTATTAGGTCTTTTTACCAAGGGCACTTAAAAGGGCACATAAAAGGGAATGTGGAACCCAATAAATGATATTGACGACAGTTTCATGATAAATAAATTGACGCAAGTGCTTCTGAGCACGCACAGTGAAGGCTTCTGAAGTTAGAAAGGATAAGAATGACTAGTGCTCCAGTTCCAAACCAATTGAAAAGCATAGTAAAAAAATGTATAGGCCCTTTTTGTTTGTATGGTTTACAAACCATCTCCTTTTCACAACAGGACAAGCAGACGTACCGCTCAATAGCATCCATACCTTGTCAACCTACCACCCTTACGAACAAAGCGCTTTGCGTCCACATTTATACTGCGTACAACCAAAGATTGGAATGCTTTGCCGTCGGCTTTCTTTCCTAAAAACTACAATCTAGGTCTCTTCAAGTCTCGAGTAAACAGGTGTCTTCTAGGCCTGCGTGCCCCATCGTCGGCCACATCGTCGCTTAACATCAGGCGAGATCGTGATACTAAAAATTTTGTAAAGTCTTACTATCCGTGATAATTTTCCTTATATTTAATTATATATCCAACTATTTTATTAAACATTTCGGGTTACTCCAAACACCAGTTTAGCCGGTAAACGACGACACTGGCCTCTATCAAAAATGACACTTCAAAGCTTAATATTATATCCAAAAACTGTTTAATAAAACTCGTAGTATCTTCAAAAGATCTCTTCAACGATATGCTAAACAATGGGCTAGTCAAATATTTAAAAAAGCGGTCAAGTGCGAGTCGGACTCGCCCATGAAGGGTTCCTTAGCAGCAAGTAACATAATATAAAAGTTCTTGTAGTTCGTTGTAACTTTGATCGATGTTTTAATAATAGTGTATTTTTAATAGTGTTTTTTTAATAAAGTTTTTGATATTTACGGTTTATGACGTATTGAAAAAAAATACTTACTAGATCTCGTTCAAACCAATTTTCGGTGGAAGTTTGCATGGTAATGTAAATCATATATTTTTTTTAGTTTTATCATTCTCTTATTTTAGAAGTTACACACACATTTTACCACTTTGGAAGTGTCTCTCGCGCAAACTATTCAGTTTAGAAAAATATGATATTAGAAACCTCAATTTCATTTTTGAAGACCTATCCATAGATACCACACATGATGGTTTGTTTTGATGAAAAAATGTTTTTTGAGTTTCAGTTCCAAGTATGGGGAACCCCCAAAATTTATTGTTTTTTTTTCTATTTTTATGTAAAACTTTTAATGCGGTTCACAGAATACATCTACTTACCAAGTTTCAACAGTATAGGTCTTATAGTTTCGGAAAAAAGTAGCTGTGACATACGGACGGAAGGACAGACAGACAGACAGACAGACAGACAGACATGACGAATCCATAAGGGTTCCGTTTTTTGCCATTTGGCTACGGAACCCTAAAAATCAACTCACAGTATATGTCTGTATCTGCCTATAACCGTTTTTTCCATAACTTTATAGAGGCCACAAATACGTGCTAATTTGATCCTGATAAAACTAATATACTGCGAGTAAGAGCAAAATTAGAGGCAGATAGACAGACAGACGGATATAGCGAAACTGCGGGATCCTTGTAGACTTCAGAACCCTAAAAAGCATCATAAAACAGTCGTACAATCCAAATTAGTGGCCATGTTTTTACAATTGTTGTTTCCTCCCTATGCTGCTCAATCTTTATATTTTTTTGCATTGAAGAACCATTGGCATTTTATAGTGAAAGTGATTACCAGGTACCACAAGTGCGCCGCGGGGAAAAGCTAGATTACATAATTGCTCACTAGATAACATATTTTTATCATTTACGAGAAGATTACAATACTTAATAATACAATATATGGCTCATTACAAATTAAATGCCTTGTTTTTTTATCTTCCTTGGCATTAATTTATAGCCTGCTACCATGCTTTGTGCTGTGAGTACCTACACAGTTAAAGTGATTCATCATCAACAAAATAACAACAGGTGAATGTTTTCATTTTGATGGCAGTTAGCCTAAAAATGTTGCATGGCATGACTCGATAGATATACATTGTACTTAGATGTATTGTAAATAAAAATAAATAATATTGGTGGGCTATGTACAAAAACTAAGCAAGCTTGTATTAGGGCGACAAGATGAATGATACTTATATATATTTAATGATAATTTATAACACCTAGACAAGAACAAAAACCATACAGTGGATCCCCGGTAATCCGGCCCCTGTCTAATCCGGCACCATCTGTAATCCGACATGGTCTATTATTTTTTATTGAATATTTTATTTGAAAATCTTTGCTAATGAATGATTGAATAACGTATTCGTACCTAGTAATGTCGTCACAAGCTCACAAGCGAAAGCACAAAACACTGACAATTAAAGAAAAATTTGATATTTTAGACCACCTAAATCGTAACGAATCATAACAATATATAGGATCTTATCATTGGATCTGTAATTTGTCAAATTACAAGGTACTCTTTTGTAAAAAATTCCAGACTATAGGGTCTTAGGCAGTACTCTATAATCCGACAAATTCGATAGTCCGACACTATCGAATGTATTTATCACAGAAATGTTTGTCCTGGGAGGGCTGACGGGCCAGTCAATTATCTAACACATCTATGGCAGCAAAATATGAGATATGAGAGTAAAACCCATGATTATCACAATGCATAATATAAAAGTAAAGAGAGCTAATGTTGTTGGAATCATATAACTGATATACAACTTAAATACTTTTTATATTGTACCTCCTTTTTTTTGTAAATTAAACTGCGGTAAAACTTAAATGAGTTATGCAACTGGTATAAACTAGTTAATGGTTAGATAAGTGGTGTGGGACCGAGTAGACAGATGGTAGCATACTTATTTGCTCCACATGCTTACATATATGCTTGCAAAGCCAAAATGCAAAATTGCTGTGTTCAGTGTAAAAACAGTTCAATGGCCTCGTAATGCTAAACAACCATTGTAATGCTAAGGAATAAGTATAGGCCTTTATTAACTAGGTATCAATCAATCAGTTGTTTGTGTCTGCTGCCTATTACCTGAGTTCATAGAGCTAATTAATAGTGTTAATAGTGGGTCGTCGAAGGGTAGCTTCATCATACACAAAAATATTATATTATGTGATCTGATGTTACGAGTAGGTAATATCTACACCAAACAACGGGACGTAACGAATCTGTAGTGAAGGTCTCTTGACTACATAACTAGAAATGTCTTGTAAAAAGTAGCCTAGATTATAAATGAGACGTAAGTCAAAGCTACATCATTTCAAACTACGTTGCAATTTTGTTGCAAAATATTTTCTTTTTGTTGAAAAAATATTTTATACATGTTGAAACAAAAGAATTGGTATGTAGGTAATACAGTATTCAATCGTACCTCAGATTATTGAGAATATGAACGTTATCCATTTCGTCCAGATCAGCGCATTACCAAAAAATCAAGATTATTATTTACGAAAGAAATCCACTAAAAACTTTCACAACAACAATGCATTGCATTGCATTGCATTGCATGCAACAAGATGCAAGCAAGCAAACTTACTAAATAATTTAACAAACAGGGGTTGTGGTAAAGATTCTTTATTCGATTATATGAAAACAGATCCATCGACCTACGATCATCATAGGTTTAGTATGAAATGTAAAAAAAAATGTGACGTTCATATTAATTTGTGTCAAAATGATTGAAGTGAAAACTTCTTTACCATAGTTGTGATTGGAAAGTTGATGAAAGGAAAAAGCGACAGTAAAAAGAGACAGACACATAAATTCATAACATTTAACGTGGGAGAAAATGAGATAGGAAGCATTATACGTTTTTGTGCGCGCATGCGTGGTACAAAGCTTGAGTTGAGATGAGAACAGGCATCACATCACAACAGCCGTGGTGTTTTGTATTGTATACATGTACGTATTATAAGTTTGTATTTTGAAAGGTTTCACTTCTACCACGTGTGAATTGCACACATGTTTATTTCTATTATTTTCAGATTGTTCTGATCACATATTATTTTCATGAATCTATCTTCATAAAAATATGTGACTGTAAATCGCTTTACATCGATTCTTTTAACTATACATTGAAAACTCTATTAGCAAACAAAACGTCTACGTCTGGCGAAAGCTAATGTCAAAGTTATTGTCATGCAACATGTCATGTCACGTCACGTCATGTCGAGTCGACTCAGTCAAAATTATTTATTACGTACAATACTGTGTTGTGCTTGTGTGATTTTTACTTTTTATCTTACCTTGACTTGTATCGCTCGCTAGTCTTTTTTTAATTTCTACAAAATTTATGATATTACCTAGTTATTGCTATATTTATTTAAAAGCGAAATAGGATCAAATAAAGTAATAAATAACACAAAATGGAGAGCGTGAGAGTACGTTATTTATGAACATCTGTTTCTGATGTTATTGTTCATTGTTTTGAATTCAAAATTTTCTTTTCAGAATTTTTCTGTGTCACTGATCAAAGGTTTCATCGATAGCTTACGAGGTGTGACTGTGCTTCTTTATTTAGATAAGGAAATCAACGAACGTGCTCTCAGTCGGTCGCCAAAAATTGATGAAACTTCAAAACAGAAGTTATTAAAACAGGTGCCCAAAGTCCAACAGTAAGTCCTTTTTGTCTTGTACTATACGCACACTAGCACTTCTGACAGTAAGTAAATAAGTTTATAAAATTACTCAAAATCTAAATTAAATAAAATGCCTCCTGAAGCATGGAAGCAGTCACCCATCCAATGACTAACTTCGCAGAAGGTTGCTTAACTTAGCAGATCTATTAGATTAAAATGACTTAGCTTTGCCACAAACTTTTCTTTAATTAATCAATCATGTTAATAAATATAAGTAATTGATTATTTTAGAACCTATTCAAACACTTCTCTGAAACATAGGATTAACTATTTCAAGCTTGTTTTAAGTATTTAGCTTTGTCTAATTAAGATTTTGTTTTCTATGTTATTGTAACTATAGTGCACAAAAGGAGCCTGTCCTTTCACAACACTAGTTTGAAATAACTGTAACACAATAAGTACATTGTACTTGAATTTTGAATAATTAACCAATTTTTAATATATTGCCATAGTCTCAGCATTAACTTAGCAGCATTTACATTAACTAGAAATTTCTCCCAACTTCTGTCTAAAGTTAATCACTTTTTAAAATAGTGCTATCCCTTTTTAAGTGACTTCAAAAAAAGGAAGAGGTTCTCAATTTATTGTATTTAATTTTTTTGTGTTTGTTACCTCATAACTCAGATTCGAAATATTATTTTTTTATGTGAAAGATTACACATTCCGATTGGTCCTATAGAAATTTCATCAAAATCAGTTTAGTAGTTTGGTTTTTAAATCAAATAGCTGGAAAAAGTATGTTACCCTTTGGATGGAAATTTCATATGTTGCTTTCCAGTGGTGATAAGAATTTCGAAAAATGGTTAAATACTAAAATGCGTAAAATAATAACTATTTTAACCATACCCGAAAAGGACGCAAGGACAACATTGTGACAGAGCGAATCTTAAGCAGTGTTTGCAGTGTTGGGCAGTGAGAGGTGTTTATAAAAAAGGTCGAAAGACAAATAATATTATTATTATTAGCCCACACTATCCCACAGCTGAGAAAAGGCCTCTCCCCATTCTCTCTATTCATCCCTCTTCCGCGCTAAAATTGTCCAGTCGGCGCGGAATTTGGTGAGCTCGTCCCTCCACCTGGTCTGCCGCGACATCGTCGTACCGTATCAGGGCACCACTCCCGTCTGTTTGGCCCACTGGTCTCCCGATATGCATCAGAACTGACCAGCCCAGTCCCATTTGAGCTTAGCGGTTTTTGTCGCTATATCGGCGATCTGTGTTCATGAGCGCAACAAATAATATTTCCATCTACTTGTTGCAGGGAATCAAAGGTACTGACACGAGTGTTGCAATCATGTATTCTCAACGGCTTCATATTCTTACTCAGTATTCTTGTATTTGAGTATGCATTGCTGCCCGGTGTGAAGTACTTAGTGACCGTGGTGTTTGGCCATGACCCCGGAGTGGCACACAATGTGTGGGAGTGGATGCAACCTTTCCTGTCCATGACATTCCGGATGATATGGGTTCTTCCGTTGTTCCTGTTGAGCAAACTTGTCAACAGCTTATGGTTTCAAGTAAGAGTATAAATCATATATGAAATGTGTGTGTAAATGTTTGTTTATTACTCAATAATACACTTTGGATAAACACGGGTTTTACTTGCGTATTACTTTGTCGATGGAAGCACCACTGTTTCGATTCATCTAGAGAATCTTCATCAAGAGAATTCTTCGACTTCCGGCTTCCGGCTTCCGGCGACTTCAACGTCCGGCTGAGTCGCAGAAGGTTGCGGGTTCGATTCTCGCCGCGGGAGAAATGTTTGTATGATCTGCAAGTATTAACAAACACCCACTGGGTTTACCCTTTACCTTCTATGTAAAAATGTATATACCTACATATTTAAAATCTATCTATATAAGTAGTATATCAGTCATGTGGTACCCAAAACACAAGCTCTGCTTACTTTGGGGCTGGATGATGCTGTGTGAAATGTCCGGCATCATTTATTTGATGCGCGGTCCGCTTGATACCGCTCCCGTTCACGGTTCGCACTGTTCGAAACAGTTTCAGTGCCTCTATCGATAAAATAATACGTGAGTAAAACCCGTATTTATCAAAATGTATTATAGTATTACTCAATAATGGCTGAACTAATTTGTATGAATCTTGGTATATATATAGATGTGGCCCTGGATTACCATATAGGTTAGTTTTTAACAACGTAGCATGCTAGCACAGCTGCGAGCATTAACTAGTAGTTGGATGTGTGACATTGTGTACACATAATTTCTTGACTCGTCTTACAGATCGGATGGTGGTATATCTGCCTTCTGTAGGTTTAAGGCAGTGTGGTTTCAGAGGAGTTTTCTCCCGCGAACGCTCCGGATGTGGAAAGAGCTCCCTTCCGAGGTTTTCCCGGGGGAATTTAAGATGGGATATTTTCAGAGGGGAGTTAATAGGTTTCGCAAAGGTCGGCAACGCGCATGTGATGCTCCTGGTGTTGCAGCGTCCATAGGCTTCGGTGACCTATTACCATCAGGTTATTATATAGGTTTATAAGTTAGGCAGAGCTTGTGTAATGGGTACCACATTAAATGATTCCACTTTAGCTAATTAAGTAATTATATAATAGAGATAGTGGGTATGTATGTACAAGTAAATAAAGCATGTTTCTTTTTGTTTTTAGGATATAGCAGACTCAGCATACCGACATAGAAGAGGTAGACCACAGTTCATGTCAAGTGTCAGCAAAATTATTGCTGACTCACTGTTTAGTTTGCTGGTCCAAGCATTATTTTTAGTCCAGGTTAGTACTCAAAATATTACTAGCGACTCCCCCTGCTTTGCACGGGTTCTATAAAGAGTTGTAATTTTATCGTGAAACATAGTTCAAGTCCACGGCTGACAAATTTAGGTATATATAATTTAGTGTTTCAAACACCGCGGCCTTTGTATATTTATACTTTCATATTATAAATATTATAAAATATATTTATAATTATAAAGTACATTCTTTGTTGCTAGTTTGCGAAAAAATAACATATAGGTAATTAATAGACTAAGTTTAGGGCCGTTCGCTCAAACCGTGGCATTTTTCTTATAATTTTTACACCCATCGTAACTTCTAAACGTATCGTGCGATTTGAATAATTTAAAGAGGAATGTACATGTACATCATCAACCAGGATTATATTAATCTATTTAGTTGGATAAGGATTAATATGATACGAATGTTATCTTCTTTCGATTGACTAATTTGAACAAAGAACGATGATTGTGACTATAACTATAATAGTTAGACATAATACATAGCTTTCAAAACTTTCGTAAGTTGTACTATACATTTTGATAAACACGGGCTTTACTCACGTATTATTTTGTTGATGGAGGCACCGACACTGTTTCGATTCATCTAGAATTCTAGAGAATCTTCATCAGGGTGAGTTTGATCCGCGGTCCGCTCGTTGCCGCTCGAGTTCACGGTTAATGAATAGACAAACTTTTTACACTACTTCTAAACATAGTATTCCTATTCCTAAGCCACGTTGCTCTATTAATGTGGCTATTTTATATTATAACATAACTAGTTGCTTCTCAGAAGGTACACATCTCTGTGTGTATGACACGATTTAAATAAAAAACTTCTATAACTTCAAATCGTTCTTAATTATGACCACAACTGTATTAGTCTATCTATTCAATATATTGTAATGGATATCCGTAGGGTGCTAATGCTATCCAGCTAATACTGAGTTGGAGCCTTTTTGCGACCCCCTTATCTATGTCATCATCATCATCAGCTCTTGCCAGTCCACTGCTGTACATAGCCCTCTCACGAGTCTCACGGCACGCTACTGAACTCTATCTTCAGTAGGGCGATTATGGAACTCTAATTACAATCAATCTCTATCTATCAGTAATGATTTAAATTATGCCCAAAACTGATAGACATTGATTGTAATTAGAGTTCCATAATCGCCCTACAGCTCCCCTCCTCCAAAAGGCCCGTTGCCTCACGAATATCATCGCGCCACCTGGGCCTATTTATTGTCTATTTACGAAGTTCCTCGCTAGGTGAATAAAGCGTAAGATTTATCCGTCACGAATCTTTATTTAGTGTAGACGGTTATCTATAGGTTATCTTATAGCTAGGTATAAACAAATAAATATAGCTATAGGTTATCCGTAGGGTGACACGAATCAATTCATTAGATGAACGAATGAATTAGATGTTTATTGAATTAGATGTATACAGGGAATTCAGGAACTAGTATTTTAAGCCTGAACGAGGAGATTCCGACCATGAAAATTAACAGTTCTGGGGGTACAACTCCTAAGAATTAATATTTTCAGATTTTCATACAAAAACATTCAAGAAATAAAATTGACAACCCTTATTTTGTCAACAATGTTTCTAAATGCGTTACCTACCTACATACCTACCTACCTAGTTTCGCGTGAGTTCAAATTGTCTGCTAAGCTAGGCTAGATAGGTACCTAGGTTGGTGTATGTAAGTATCTTTTGACCTAGGTACCTACCTACATCACATACTGACTGCGGTATTCACACAAGCCATGTTGTTTCGTTTGTAGCACAAAACTAAGTAGATATTTATTTAGTAACTACCTAGTAATCCAGCGGCTAATCTAGTTAAGTATTCGTCTCTTGAAAAACAATGTTTTTAACTTTATGGTAAAAGAAGTTACATACCGTTTAATGTCTTGTTCTAGGCGGATCCATAAAATTTTGAAAATTGACAATAACAAACACCACATTACACGATTAGTAGGTACCTATTCTAGGTACTACCTCCTAGGTATCCAACACAAAGCACTTATGATTGAGTTAAAAAAACACATGGTCACTCACAATGGTCACAAGAAACGGAATGACGAAACTCTTTACTAGAAAGTTGACCGCACGAAGTACAACAAAACACTGAGCTAAAATCAATTCAAGGCAAGCAAAATAAAATCCTTTGAAATTGCCGACAATTTTTTAGGGTTCATTTTTGATGTGAAAATTCAAACCTATCACAATGATAACATTCATGTTGGTAAATACTATTTTGGTTCCTAGTGAAGTTATTTTGCTTAGTTTATTCTATAGTCATGTCACTGCTTCTTTCTTGGTCACTGAATCCTTTAACCACTCTAGTTCTGTCACCATTAATCACTAGACTCATGTTAAGGCTACATGCAGAAAAAAAACCAGTGACAAAACAAATTAATTCAGCACAGAGTGACCAAGAAAAAACCAATGACAGAATTAATAAATAAATTAATGAATAAAAAAAATAAAGTCTTAATCGGAACAACTACTAAAAATAAATACCTACGGAACCAATTTCTGACAAAATAATAAATATCGGCTTATTACAAAGGTAGACTATTTTCGGAATTAGCCGATTTTTTTTATTTATTATGTGGATTGAACTCTTCTGATTGGTTGTCGGTTTTGTTTGACATCTTTGATAAAAAGCCGCGAAGTCACAGAGTCGCACAATGAGGTGGACAGATAAAACTATGGGAAAATATGGGATAGACAAGATTTTTCATAGAAATTCAAATTATTAGATACCTAGCCTAGAAATGTTAATAAGAAATCTATCTACCTACCTAAGAAAAATGTTGTAGGTTGGGCACCTAATACTTTGAATTTCTATGAAGATCTACCTACCTGTGTATTCTGCCTACTTACGAAAAATGTTGGTTAGATACCTACATACCCAGTGCTATAAATTTCTATGAAAATCCAAATCAAGTTGTTTTAATAAAGAGTTGTGAACATGTTATCATCATCATCATAATAAAAAAATCCAGTTTAGTTGTAAATTTTTGTTTGTCAACAAAAACTAAATGCAATAAATCCGAAAATTTGATAGAAGAATAAACAAGATTCTTATAAAAATTGCAGCTGATCTCAACAAGAACACAAAAATTTACTTTCTTCTCAGAGGCATCACAATGTAGGCAACTTTTATGTTTGTGTTGCGTGAACTCAAACGATACTTCATTTTGGGGTCACGCTCAGAGTTCAACAAACAGCTGATTTTAGGGACGTTACCATTTGTATTAAGTGCAGTTTTGAAGCAAACTTTGCTGCTCATTTCTTCAATGAAAAACATTGATCTTATAAAAGAGGTAAAACATATGTTATTCTCGAAAGTATCGAGAATCGGCCCACCTCGGCATAACATACTAGTTCCGGGGCACCCTGTATATTCACAACTCGGAAAAAAATATTAATTACGAAATTTCCTACCATTCCTTCAATTAATTCGTTATTTCTGCGTTTCATTTAATTGCTCTCAGATACTAGTAATTCATTAATTTGTATTTGTTAAGGCGCTTCCAGGAGACAGATACAAAACTTAACACTTTCGGTCACTATTAAGTGGCTATTAACTCGTTAATTGTAAGAATAAACGAAATTTTTAAAATATGTTCTGTATGCTGAATATTTTGTCTTCAAGTTCCTCGTTTCAAATTGTTTCTAAAGTTGTTGTTAATTCTGTAATTTAATTTTGTATTCAACACGAAAATTGGAAATAATTTATCATCTTCTCCTAAAGTTAGCATCACTTAAATTTGCGGTTTGCACTAATAAATAGATATTTTAATAGGTAAATAATTCCTCGTTAAATACTTTTCAAATTGCCTACTTGTAATTTTTCCCAATACAACTTCGAGAAATTTGAGCGAGTTTTGGTGTGGCTGGTAATGCGCGGGCGCGGACGTCACGTCAGTGCTTCCCCAACTCTCGGACGTGGAACCCGTGTCGCTCGCATCCGCACCGGCCGGCCGGCTGCCGATGCACAATCTCGTGGTTTCTTCTAAAAGTACTTAGTTGTGTTATTTTGTTTTTGATTATTGTGAAAAGAGGCTTTGTGTTTATCAAGATACCTACCCTACCTCTTTAGTTATATTACCTTTAGTTTGTAGAAGACTAGGTTATACTAGTATTGATTGTGATTTTTGAAACATTTCTCTGAATTACCAACTGCGAAAAGACGCTTCGATTGCCTAGATTAGAGTCGGTACCTAGTGATCTACTTTCGTGTGTTTTATATACCTACGTGCCTAAAAAATGCCGAAGTTCAAATAAGTGAAACGACAAAGGCGTCAAAACGCAGAAAGATAGAATAAATTTATGTAAGTACATACCTATCTACCTAATTATTGCTATTTTCATCATCCATACTGCCAAACTATATCATACATAATATCCATAGGTAGGTACTTACTAATATTATAAATTCAAATGTGTCTCTGTTTGTCTGTTTACCTGCTTGTTTACTAAATTATGATTAGGTAGGACCTACCTACTACAGACTTACTACTTGGTTTATCTAATCACCTGCTCATTTACTTACAATGTAGGTAAATACCACAGTAGTTACTTACAAGTACCTAAGTATACAATAAACACAGGTAAGTAGCTGAATAACCTATAATTATTTGTTGTAGACGAACTCGAAAAGAATAATTATTTGGAACATGCTCTAATAACGGACAAAATAACAATACAACATCCCAATTGAATGTGGATGAAAACGAATAAGTACCTACTTCAGAATAAATAGGTACCTATCTATTTACTATACCTACACCTAAACGCTGCTTTGGTATCTAAAATTGTAATGTAGTCTAGAGCATAAAAAATACAGACACGACACTACACGAACGCAAGGGTTTAGGTTGCCGTGTAATATTTTCTGATTGCAGAAGTATTTTACATGATTAGCTATGCTTTATTTTGTAAGTCGACTCTATTAGAATATTTACCTGCCTAAATAATTAATAATAAAAAGTTTTATTTTGCAGGATAGGAAAGCGTAATAATCAATAATGAGTAAGTAGTAAGTAGATATGTAATAATACCATGTTTTATGCTATAAAACAGGGTGTTTTTTTAACAAAACGACTTTGGTATCAATTATGAAATTTTTCATGTAGAGAAAAAAATGGCATCCATTTCAAAATCTGAGGTACATTTTGATAAAAAAAATAATGTACCTACGCACATTTGATTTTTTATAAAATGATCCTTCTTATAAACTATAATATTTAGACGTTTGTTTGTTTGTTTGTTACTTACGCAATCACAACGATGCTAAAGAAATTATACTTAAAAAAAATACATGTGTGCAATTCACACGTAATAGAAATGAAACCTTCAAAAAACAAACGTATAATACGTACACGTATACATAACACCACGGTTGTTGTGATGCCTTTTCTCAAGCTTTGTACTACGCATGCGCGCACAAACACGTAATAATAAACACGTATAATGCTTCCTATCTCATGTTCTCCCACGTTAAATCTTATGAATTTATGTGTCTGTCTCTTTTTACTGTCGCTTTTTCGTTTCATCGACTTTCAAATCACAACGATGCTATAGAAGTTTTCACTTCAAAATATATCTTGCCTATTCAATTCATGATAAATGTATATTTTTTCAGGATGATTGAAGAGCGCTCAGGATCACCCACGAGTCATCGAAACAAGTAACGAATCCTTTGACGATTATGAAGAGGTGGGTATTATAATTTATAAGGCAAACTCGAGGTCGAGATTAGGCTTGTATACAATAACTTATATAATGGCTTGAGTTTCCAATGTGGTTCAGATAACTTGTATTTTATATTTTTTTTGCAGTTACAAATTTCATACGTGAATGAAACTGAAAACAAGACAGTGACGAGTAGAAGAGGGATAATGACGTCAGCTATTTTTTATCAGAGCTTAAACGCATATCTACTCATGGGCCGCTCGGATGCAGCATCACTGAACTCAATTTGATTTCAGAAACACAAAATGGTCTGCAATCGAAATTTAAATTTAAATTCTCTGCAATAAAAAAAATGTTATAGCAGGTGATAACTTTAGTGACAATTATTTGCCCATTAATACATGCGCCGTTGCCGGTGCAATGGCAATTGGCGGGGGTCAAACTCAATTGGTAGAATTTTTTTCGGCTCTTAACCTGCCTGTTAAATCTGAATTATATGCAAAAAACCATGACATTGTCAGTCAGAAATGGGAGGATGTTTCTGTTGATGCAATGAAAGAGGCTGCAGAAAACGAAGACTATTTGCAATTTCTAAGGACAGGGTCAATAATAATGGCATTCCAATCATCGATGTCATTGCGGACGGTTGCTGGTCTAAACGTAGTTATAAAAACAATTATAATACTCTTTCATACAAAATTCAGGAAAGGTTTGCCACTTGTAAACTATCCTTAATTTTGTATGAAATTATGTATAAATTGCCTCGCCATCATTTTTTTGTAATTTTGTTTTATTATAAAAAACTTTAAATAAAGTTTATTACGTGACAAACAGTTTTTTTTTGTACCCTCAACCATAACCACCTAATAATTTAAAAAAAATACATAAGTAATATATTTTCCTGACTTGTGAGGTAGGTAGGTACTTTTACTTCTAACACACACAGGAATTTACATGTTACCTAACCTTAGAGGATTCAAGGTATAATCAATAATCTAAGTAGTTTAGTAAACAATTATTTATTTCAGGTCCAGAATTACTTTAGATTGATGTCTACAATATCCACTCGTATAATCAGTAGGTATATTTAATTTTAAAATGCAAAAATACTTATTATAAGCATAACTTATCAAAGTCAGTCAAAAATATAGTAAGTAGGTAAGTAACTAAATAGTTATCAACTCACAACTTACCGAGCTACTTTGTTTTATTTTACCGGCCGTGTCTGTTAAATTTCTAGGGTTATGTGTGTTTTTACAAATGAATCAGAATAAGTACACGCACAGAATAAGGACGCTCTGCGACGGCGACGAGCGGCACCGGCTCGCCAGGCAACGCCACCTACGGCGTAATTTTGTCAACTTTCTCGGCAGTTTCTGTCTTTATTTTAGGTACTGGAAGCGCCTTAATCAATAATATAATACGTTTATCAATAATAATATACTACGATAGGATCTTCGTTCCAACCGTGTTCCACGACACACATATTTTTCATCAATCATACCATCACAAATAATAGTAGGGTGGTATGGTAGCCAAAGAACCAGTGGTACGCTATTAACCACCTTCATAGTTACCAAACGCGAAGTTGTAAGTTCGTGCAAATTACATATTCAAACCTTCAGCCTGCGCCAGTTCTTTGTACATGGTCTCCGGCCGTATGTCGCCGCAAACGCACGTTGTGACATAGGCATCGAAAACGGGGAAAAAATGTGGGTTTACATTTTTTATTACTCGATTTTCAGATGTCCTTTGTTCGTGTATATAGTTTTATCGATGTGTATATGGGCATGATTTGGGCATGTTTGAGAATGATATTTGCATTCAAAATTAGCTTTTGTTGGCGGCAGTTAATTTTTAAAGTTTTGAAACAGGTGGTGGTAGCCATTGAATCACTTGCTAAGAGTAGGTACCTAATGAACCATGGTTCACTGGGTACTTGTAGTCATGTCGTACTTCCTCATATTTTTGTACATAGATTTACAGCTATCAGCGTTGAGTCATCTATCTATACTATGAGTATTATAAATGTGAAAGTAACTGTCTATCTACTCGTATCACATACCTCTTCACGCCTAAACGCTTAACAGATTTTATCTCAAAAACAATCTCTGAAAGGGGTAGCCAAAAAGGACATTTTCAAATGCAGGAAGGAAAAAACCTACTCATCAGACGAAGGGGAAGTATGTCTTTTTTATAGCGCTTCGTCTTCTGGTGGAGAACATTTCCTAAGTGCATCTGAAGACGAAGAAATAATGTTGGATGGTAACTTTCCTTCAATGGCACGCAACCCTTTGTCGAAAGACTACGCCATTGTAGCGTTTACATCGAAGAAAACTGACGTTTATTCATCATCATCATCATCATCATCATCATCATCATCATATCAATAGCAATAGATTTCCAGGAAGAACGATTTTGAGCCCTCTCCATCCACCGATTTCCCGCCATCTTTACAATGTCATCACATCCATCGGGTGGGGGTCGTCCTACGCATTTCTGTCCATGGTCACCATTCGAGAACTTTTGATTCCCCAACGGTTATCACATCTGCGAGCTATATAGCCTGCCCATTGCCACTTCAACTTGCAAATTTTGACTTTGGTTCTTCCACGGATTTCCTCGTTGCGGATTTTATCACGTTGTTAAACACCCAACATAGCTCTCTCCATAGCACGTTGTGCGACTCTAAGCTTGTGTAAGAGGCCAATAGTTAGCAACCAAATCTCAGTTCCATAATATGTCATCACTGGCAACACGCACTGATTATGGACTTTCGTCTTGAGGCTCTGCTCGTATAAAAAAAAGTTTATTTTTTATAAATACTATGCAATAAATACTTGTCAGTTGTTTTGTACTTTAGTAATAAAGTTCCTATTTAGGTTGAAGTACAAATTGTTTTCAAGTTTATTATGTAAGTACAATAAATGTAAAAAATACTAAAAATATTTTTGATTTATCAGCGAAGTATCCAAAATGCACAATAAACAATTCAGTGATTCATCAGGTACCGCTAGGTTTATTGAGTACCACCCCCCTTGTTCATTGCGTACCACTAGTCACATAGTGAACCAATTCCAATATTTTAAAAATAAAATTATTGCGACGTTTTATTAATTATACACCTCAAGTAATAATGCAAAATTGAAGTCAGTGAATTTTCCTAAGTGTTCAGCTAAAAAAATAGGTAAGATTTGCCACAGACTCAATTCTAGAGTCCTGCAAACTTTTAGTGGTTCAATGGCTACCACTCCACCCTACATTGTACACCTAGGCGAGAAAGTGCCCAATTCCCACCGAGTGTGGCAGCTGAGGGCCTTAAAACACACGAGGTAGGAATCGCACTTTCTCCCGAGTGATACATAGTGCTTTAAACTATACCTACGAGTAATAATATCTTTACTATCACTCGACGACATTCTGTAGAATTCATAAAATGACCAAACCCAAATTCAAATTTCGAAGAAATTCCCGCGCATGCCTTTTTATTACTTGGGTTCTTTTTTCAAAATATTGTTCGGAAATCGGAAGAGGAATAAATCATTTGGCGGACTTGGAGTAAAAACGTTTGACCTATAATGAAAATAACCATAGCTACCGGCTCGGCTGATATATGAAGAAATTCAAAAAAACTTAACCTGTTAGAAATGGATTTCCATAGACTTTTCTCTCCCGCTAAACGCGTTAGAAATGAAATTCCATAGACTTTTCCCTCCCGCATTTTAGTGGGCCTGAAATGATGTACTTTCTAATTTATATTTGTAAAAGGAATGGGAAAGTTTCTCAGTAGGTGTGGTATAAATGTATTTCTTTCTTTCTTTCTAAAGTCACGCCTGAATAATTTATCTTTCAGAGTATGTTAGTCAGTATGCTGCCTATCACATACATCGGCGAGCTCCTATGCCTGGTGCACATGTGCTTGCTTTACTCTCTCTACTCGTTTGAGTACAAATGGTTCAACATGGGATGGGAGCTGCACAAGCGGCTGACGTTCATTGAGACCAACTGGCCTTACTTCCTCGGGTTCGGGCTCCCGTTGGCTGTGCTGACGCAGATACCACAATCTTATATTATAAGGTAATTTATATAAAAACTAGCTGCTGCCCGCGGCTTCGCACGCATAGTTTCTACATAAAAAATGTCCTTCTCCATCCCATCTATCTGTGTACCAAAATTAATCAAAATCGGTTCAGCTGTTTTGGCGTGAAAACGTAACAGACAGAGTTACTTTCGCATCTATAATATTAATAGGGATACATCACGTAACCCTTGACATCCTCTGTGGCACAGTGACCCGGCTGAGACGCAGCAGGTTGCGGGTTCGATTCCCGCCAGACAAATGTCTGTATGATCTGCAAGTACTTATCTCATCCAAGTAAACGAAATTTAGATATTTCGCATTCCTTTCATTTGGGCTTTCCAGTGTTTACGAATTTCGAAAAATGGTACAGTACTAAAAAAAGTAAAATAAAGGTTCTTAATTCAAATTTAATTAAATTAATGAATTCGGGTTTCTTATTAGTTTTTCAACGTTTTCTTATATATTTTTTTCTTTTCAGTGGTTGCGTGTTCTCAATATTCTTCCCGGTGTTCATATTGAGTGGAAACGAAGCAACTCCTGTTATAGGATGGTAAGTTTAATTCAAGCCGTTTCATTATAAAGACAGTCTATTACCTATGATGACCTCTGTGGCGCAGTGGACGAGGCCCACCTGACGCAGAAGGTTGCGGGTTCGATCCCGCGGGACAAATGTTTGTATGATCAGTATTTGTCTAGATCTGGGTGGTTTTTTATGTATGTAGCTGTGCGCGCGCAGGTTCGCCTGCGTTGAATATTTTTCCCGGGATAAAAAGTTGCCTATGTCACCCGGGGATAGTGTAGCTTTCCAGCGGTAAAAGATTTTTTAAAGATCTAAGCATACATAGGGACAGACAGACAGCGGAAAGAGACTTTGTTTTATACTATGTAGTGACATACAAAAATACAAATCTTTCCTCTTTATACTTTTAGTGTAGATAAGTATGTACAAAAAAAGTATATATTTAGTATATCAGTCATGTGGTTTCCATAAACACAGCTCTGCTTACTTTGGGGCCAGATGATGCTGTGTGATGCAGGCTTGCAGTTATTCACCCGATATATCCTTTTTCGATTTCAAGAGTAGGCTCATAGACTAGGATTTTAAGTACATAAATTAAAGAATTTAGATCTGTCAAATAAAACTGCTGTTATCAACAAAACCTAATATAAATAAATAATGCCGGACAATGAACACAGCGACAAGAACGTGCGAAAAAGGTCGTGGTCAAAGGCCGGTCAGGCTTCACAGACTGTGGCGAAACCCGGGTTAACTCGCAACAAGGTGATGCTGTGTGTGTGGTGGGATTGGAAGGGCATTATTCATTATGAGCTGTTACTACCAGGCAGGACCATCGATTCTAAACTCTACTGCGAACAACTGATGAGATTAAAGCAAGAAGTTGAAAGAAAGCGGCTAGAATTATTCAACAGAAGGGGTGTGGTTTGTCATCATGATAACGCTAGACCTCACACATCTTTAGCCACTCAGCAAAAATTAAGAGAGTTTGGCTGGGAGGTGTTAAGCATCCGCCGTACAGTCCTGACCTTGCACCTTGATATTTCCACCTGTTTCGGTCTCTTCAGAATTATTTAGGCAGTGTCAGGTAAACATAACGAGAGGACTGCCAAAACCACTTGTCGCGGTATTTTGATCAGAAGTCTCAAAATTTATATAGCATGGCATATAACTTGAGTTTGAAACCGCAGTTTCTGCCAAGGTGACCTTGGTAGAAACTGCGGTTTCAAATGTATAGCACATGCTTTAGAAACACACAGACCCGAGACAAATACTTGCAGTTCATATTAGCATTTGTCTCGCGGCGGGATTCGAACGCGCAACCTTGTGCATCTTAGCCGGGCCTTTGCCCACTGCGCCACAAAGGTCGTCAACTAATATAACTAAGTCCAAAACTAACGAATTTTAGGTATATTAAGTTAAGTTTTTAGATCTTTCAAATAAAACTGCTGGCGCCAACCTAATATAACTTCCTTACTAATATTATAAACGCGAAATTTTGTATGTATGTTTGTTACTCTTTCACGCCGCAAAAACTACTGAATGGATTTTAATGAAACTTTACAATAATATAGCTAATACATCAGAATAACACATAGGCCATAATTTATAAAGATATTGTGTAAATTGTCCAAAATATAACGATAAGTGACAAGTAAGAAAAATTCTGCCATCTGTGAGCCATTCTGGCGCGCACTGCAAAACCCGTTAGAATTACACGTATATATTGTATAATGGAAATGTTTATCTTAAATAGTCCTACAAAAAAGCCCGCTGAACCAATTATGAATATTGGTATAAAGATAGATAGGACCTTGGAGAAGAAAATAAGCTACTCGAAATTCAAATCCTACGCAGACGAAGTCGCGGGCACCAGCTAGTACAGTGGAGCCCCGGTAATCCGACAAACATTTTGCAGGGCAGTGTCGGACTATCGAGTTTGTAGGATTATAAAGTACTGCCTAAGACCTACGTACGAATACGTAATACACAATGAATAAACAGTAAACAATGAACACGAGCTAGACCGCACCGCTATCTTCTTCAAACTTCAAATTCAAACTAAGCAATCAGAAATAATCTGAATCAAAACAATACCCTACGCGTTGAGCACAATAGTGGTGGTGCGTACAAGTTATAACTTGTTCAATCATGCATTAGCGAAGATTGTCACAAAAATTTTCAATATGTCATGGATTAGACAGGGGCCGGATTACCGGGGGTCCACTGTATATTATGAATGCGAAAGTAACTCTTGTCTGTCCGTTTGTTACGTTTTTACGCCTGAACCGATGAACCGCTGAACCGATTTTGATGAATTTTGATATAGAGATAAATGGGACCTTGGAGAAGGACATAGGCTACTTTTTATGTAGGTACCACGCGTGCGAAGCCGCGGGCAGCACCTAGTCTAATATATTTTTCGAAGATGGCAGACAGTTATACAACTAACTCAATTATGTCTATTATATTTTTGTTCCAGCGAGTACCCACTGAGGTTATTTTCACCAGTAGTCGCGATATCGAACGGCATGTTTCGTTTCGCGCGACATGGCGCTGAAGCGGTCACCCATCGGAACAGATGATGCTCGTACATGTACTTAAAGTTATGCCAAGTTGACAGCTGTTACTTATAGCTACTCTGTAAGGTTATGTGTCCACTATGGCGGAGCGGTGTGTAATATAAGTCGGGTAATGTGATATGTGATAATCAAACAATGGTGGTGCTTCTGTTGTTTTGTCGGACTGGAATACGGACTATAATCGTATTATGCTCACAGCAAAGTCCAAAATAGATTAACATTTCGAATCTAACTAATATTATAAAAGCGAAAGTAACTCTGTCTGTCTGTCTGTTACGTTTTCACGCCGATTAACCGATTTTGATGAATTTTGGTATAGAGAAAGATGGGACCTTGGAGAAGGACATGGCTACTTTTTATGTAGGTACCACGCGTGCGAAACAGCGGGCAGCAGTTAGTATTTATATATTTACTAGATGTCCCGTTCGCGATTTCGTGCGCCCGTTTTAAAAAGAAAAAATATATCTAATTGTAAATCTAAACCATTCTCGAAACCGCTTAACACACACAAAAAACATCAAAATCGGTTCAGTCGTTTAGGAGGAGTTTAATTACAAACACGCACAGAAGATATGTATATATGTATAAAGATTTTTGAGTTCGAAGATATGTCACAAGTGCACGAACTGTAGGGCGATTATGGAACTCTAATTACAATTAATTTCTATCAGTTTTCATAGATTTCTGATAGATATTGATTGTAATTAGAGTTCCATAATCGCCCTACTGATCTTCTCAAGCGCACTTTCATTCTTTCACCACACTGGTGCGAAATAACTAGTGGCATGAAGTAACATTTGAAATTACATTTTTAATTTAATTTATTCCTAAGGCGTTCTTCAGTATTAAGCACCAAATTACAAGGCGTCTAAAATGAGCAGAAAAAACATCAATTTAGTACATTGAAATTTCAAGTTTTTACTTCGTACTCTGCTGTAAACAATATAAGATATATTTCGTTTTACGAAACAACAGAATCACCACCTAATATTGTTTAGCTCTCTATCCTATAACCACATTATTAGCTAGCGTAGCATTTAAGCAAGGTCAAAAGATATTTTATTCTATACAATCACAAGGATCACTTTGAAACGTCTTACAATTCCTCCCAACCCAAGCCCGAGAAGAACTGACAAGAAACTAGTCCTGGTCCTAGCGCTTTTTTACATGACCAAATACTAATACAAGAGAGTTTATACATTTCAAATGTGTCGGTTAACATCTTAGAGTCCTTACTTCATATCACGCCTTTCTTTACGCACTTATTGAACTCGCACTTGACTGTCCGTAGTCCACTGATTATCCAAAATATTTCCCTTATGTACGATAGGGTGAGACTAGGTCCTCCGGGCAGAGCGACATGATGCCATGCATTCCTGTCAATAATATAGTAATTTATATTATAATACGCTTTCTTCTAAAGACTACCCTTTATGTAAAGTTTAAATTTCTTAATAGATAGGTTTTGCCGTTCTCATTCTCATATCAATAAAGACAGCAGCATATTTAAACATAAACTCGTTACCTAGTGTTTATAATTATTAATTAACGGGTATCTATCGAGTATTACATTCTTATCATTTGAAAGTTGACTAACATTAAAACAATATTAATTTTGATCACGAAAGAGGTACAAAAACACTTAGCGTATCACAATTATTTAAATACAAATATATTTATTGGCGAACACTTTGGCGTAGCGTATCTTTGTTCAAATCAAATAGCACGCGCTTTCGCGGCTTCCTTTTTTAATACTTCCGTTTTTTTTACGTCATTCCCACCAGATTGCAGGAAAAGAGATATTACACATAACACCAGATTGCAGGAAAAGAGATATTACACATAAAAAATCGGTAGGTAATTCAGAATTCAGAATGTATACTCACAAAAGTTTTGAAAGAGAAATACTAATACCGACCTTCTAGCTTTGCATGGCCAGTTTAATTTTTATTTCTAACTTTTTCTACACGTATATATTCCTCTATGAAAGGTGCAGGCTGTCAACTTGGCATTAGTGGTGTCGGGGTCTTTGGAACAGTATATTTTGAAAAACTTTCTACACCAACTAGGATATGTTTAATTAATTAGGGTGAAATATGTCGTACTTAATTGGTGTTGAATTTGAGTAAAAATTTACCCTCTATTTTATAATCAAATAATTAGTTGGTGTGGTGTTAATGTATGATTTGACCTTGACATTTTATCAAGGAATAATGAATGTCAATGAATTAATGAAGTGCTTATGAATTATTTTTGCCGTTTTGTGGAGTTAACATGCTCTTATATTAGTTACTAGCTGCTGCACGCGGCTTCGCATAAAGACTATTTCCTTCTGCAAGGTCCCATCTATCTCTATACCAAAATTCATCAAAATTGGTTCAGCAGTTTAGGCGTAAAAACGTAACAAACAGGTAGACAGACAGAGTTACTTTCACATTTATAATATTAGTATAGATTTTTCCCGATTTATTTCGGGTTTTATTTGTAATATTCGTATTTTATTCAAATAAAGCTAGAGTTATTGACTCTGATGTGATTAAATGGAATGAAAGTTTTGTATTTTTTTGTGGTACGAGCAAAAATGATCCGTATAATTATTTTATAAAGAGACACCAATTTTTATAAAATAACAAACGACGAACGACAACTTACGACTTTGTGACGCCTTACTACTTCTCTTTCTTCTTTTCTTCCTATAATCGCATCTGACATGTCGACAATTTTGCCAGTGTCAAGTGTTTATTTGTTAATAAAGTCTTAGTCGATGGTCAATTGTCAATTCTAAACGTCATCTCGGAATGGTCGTCTAAAACTTTCTCGGGATTCCTCGTCGTTCAAATCGCATTGCACCATAATACACATATAATTCAACACAATTTATTTATAATAATTCTGCTATGATTACTTAATAAAATATGCAATAAAACAAGAAAAGAATATTAATTTAGAAGTGCTATTACTTAATGAAATGATAAACGAAGACGTCTTTCGACTTTCGACGTCTTGCTATTAACAATCAAAACACTTGACATTTGCAAAATTGTCATCATAAATGACATAAGCCATTAACAACACATTAACTAGTATATGATTATAAGATAGACACTCAATCAGTTCAATAACCTAATTAAAAAACTACCAATAATTAATGTTTTGGTTTTAACGTTATTTGACTCTCTTGTATTGTTTTGCTCAAAGTCATGCGTTTAAGGAATGTTTTAAATATTTATCTATTTATAATCTATGATTATTTCCATGTACTTATGATTACGATTAGCCAATTGTGTCCTACTGCTGGGCAAAGGCTTCCACATCTCTCCAGTGATCATCGAGATCATCTTGCCATATCTTTTTGGGTCTGCCACGCCGCCATGTACTTATAATAAATAAATAATGCCGGATATTTCAGTCACCATCATCTAGCCCCAAATTAAGCAGAGCCTGTGTTATGTGTACTACATGCTGATGTGCTACTTATAAACTTTTTTGTAAATACATACATTTATATTATACATAGAAACGCCCAGACCAGAGACTTGGAGGTCATATCATGTACTATTAAATAATGATGGTACTTAACTTCCTATGGTATAGTATAAGCTATTTAAATTAATAATCGAAACAGTGTCTGTGCCTCTACCGACAAAATAATACGAGAGGAAAACCCGGTTTTTTTTTTCAAAATGAATTTGATATATTGGTTTGGTTTTATAATTTTCATTGACATTAAAATGACGCGCTAAAAGTTGTTATAAGGTAGAGGGTAATATTTTTGAAACACATGTCGGTGGATGTGTCCATATGTAACCATTTTTTCAGTAATATTTATATCAATGGTGCCTGAGATCGTGAGAGTGAACACAGATTATAAGTGCCACAAATAGATAGTCATTTAGTAGTAAATAATTTGTGTATAAACCGGTAGGTGCTGCGATACTCGCTTTGCAGCTAAATACTTTCGAAATTATAATAAAAAATTACCTACAAAAGTAATTTCATAGAATCTGGCCAAAGCAATTGGCTGTCATTTAGCTGGAAATATAAAAAAATGTGCTGCGATTTTAGTATTAAGATGATACGACAACTTTCATTTGTTTTCATCATGGAATTGGTAATGAGGAAGGTTAATGTTGTTCACATGCATAGAAATCAAACGTACTCATACAGGACTAAGATTTAAAACATAGCGCCTCAGCATATTTCGTCTATCATCGGAAATACGAACGCTCGATAGTGATATTTATCTAGAGCTGTTACATGTATACTTTTTTAGTGTTATCGTGAAATTATTATAATACTTAGATCGTCAAGTGAAATAAAAACTGTACAACTTTGAAACCCAATCGCGTCAACTAGTTTATTTATTTTAGGAAGAAAATTGAACTATAAAATAATGTCCCGTGTTGTTTATCACGTTATAATCAAAACTGTCAAGTGTGAGTCTACAAGTCGGATTTGGCCTTTCTTTCTTGATAGACATAAACGTAGAGCATTTATCTGTCTTTCTCTGTAATAATCTTATCACGCCAACATATTATTTATATATAACACTCTGCTACGAGTATGTAATGTGACTACTAGGGGTGTTGATAACTCTATATATGTCCAAATTCTGGACCCGCACGTGCCACCATCTCCAAACGTGGCACGTGCGGGACGTACTACCACCTTTGGAGCCCGGTGACTAACGAGTCGTCACGAGCCCAATTTTGCATTGTACTAATTCGGAAACACGAACATTGCTGAGGCGCTTTTTATTACTTACCTACGTAATACTAAATTAAACTGTCATCGTGTCAAAACTGGCTCCAACTGCAATCAAGCTAATGATTGAACAATGCTCTATACCTGTTTTCAATGACACTTTATTTCAAAGTGTAACTTCATGACATTAAGTTGAAAAAAATATAGTTATCACATTTGGAGTTGATGCATACCTATGTGTCCATTTTATGATATTACTTTTGTCCCACTTGTTACATACTCGTACACGCAATTAATGGTACTTTCGCTTATTTACATAATTTTGTGTTAATTTATTCACTTATCAGTTCTACCAATATATATTATAGGTCGCTCTAGAATATTTATATTTTTAGTAAAAGTCATTGAATGCGGTTGTTGTGAAATACATAATTACAAAATGATATTGAGACATACTATTTGAATAGTCATAGTTTTAAATTGCAAACATTTAAGTAGGTATTTTTTAAATTGTGATTGTCTTTTTTACATGACACTATTTATTAAACGGACTGAGTTATTGATGTGTATTTTATTATTAATGCTGTACTTTACTCTCAAAGCTAATATTTCCCAATACAAATTAGGGAATAAATAGCCAGTTAAGTACATAACCCTGACGTCACTAAGACTTGGTGTTGGTGTATCTGTAAGGTTTAGGATAAATACGTACTAGTGATGTATAATAATAATAAAGGCTTTTTATTCGGACTATTCGCTATACAGATTTTTTCCTATAAATATTTGTTTTCCTTCTTCCAAATTTATTCGTTATATATGATGCTTCTTCATCTTCTGTAGGTCCGTTTGCCAGTTGGCATAGGCCTCCTCCAACCTATTCCATTCCAGTGATGTAACGAATGTTTAATTATAATGAAATGAGGTAAGCCAATTTTAAGGTCTACATTTGAAGATTTGAAAAAGCAATATTTTGATTCGCTGTTCTGCTAAAATTGCCATTCGCTACATCTCTTACCTAATACGTATTATATAATTTGTAAAAAAAAAACTACAACGTAGAAGGCAGAGCTACTACCAACTGAGCTGAATAAAACACAGTTTAATATGCATGTCATTTATTATTAAAATATCATCTAACCAACAGGTTACAAAAAACGTACTTGATTTTACATATTGATACCTACGTAGTGGTACCTACATAAAACCCTGGCATTATTGACAGGCATGTATTGAACACAGATAAAATGCACTTACTATTAAAGTCAGATGTAAAATCATAGTTTTAAACTTATAAAATCATGTCTAATACCACTAATACCCCGTTCAACATAACTTAATATCAGGTACAAGATAGGTAGGTAACTAAAAACTTACTTTAACTCAAACTAGAGCTGTACGTAAACTTAAAATGGCATTAAGAAAAGTACTATTTATCTATCGCTCGAATACTGAAACATAAATTTAAAGGCTATTTTAATTTCCTGAAACAATATTCAAGCTTGTGGGCTAAGTCATTTCAAATAGATCTACGAAGTCAGAAATTTTCTGTGAGATCAGTCCTAGGATGGGTAAACGCAATTACATTTTCATCAAAGCTTCTGTGCTTCTATGCAGTTTAAAGTGCCGTCACTTTAAACTGTCGGTCCCGGTTTTTCACAAGCTCATGGCGGGCTTTGGCTGACCTACTAACGCCGGCACCAGATTTGATTTGGTCTGAGAAGCTTAACACGAGTTGCTCACGTATTTTTAAGATGAATCGAAACCGTGTCGGTGCCTTCATCGATAAAATAACACGTGAGTAATATTAGTGTTTATTAAAATGTATAGTAGAACTCACGAAAGCTTTGAAAGCTCTTAAATGGTGTTTCATTCAGGCAGGCAAACATAATGATGTTTATGTCAACTTGAGATCGATTATTTTTGGTCGTCGTGCGAAGCAAACTTTGCGCTCTTATTATATTTGTTTTTCTAGAGTTATTTCTTGTTTTATTAGTAATTTTGGTGTTTTTATTTAAATTTGCCTTTCTTTGTGATTCGAGCAAAAATAGTACGTAGTTATTTTATATGAAAAGCACCATTTTATGACAAATGACGAACGACAAGGTACGACTTTGTGACATACTATAAAATACATACTTGATACTGACAATATTGTCTTTATTATGACACATGTCATTACGAAGCAGAAGAAGAGATTGAGATCACGCAGAGTTACTTAAAAGTTGAACAAAAGCTCTTTTAAGGTATTTAGTATTTAAACCATAATAAACTAATCACAGCAAGTATTGAGGGAATGACGTATCGCCTTAATAACAATGGCATTGTTTAAATATCCTACAGGATTACAGTTATAAAAAATCATTTATCTATACTAATATTACCTGTCTGTCTGTTTTCTTTTTACGGCTAAAGGGATCTTTACCAAAATTGGTTTTGGTAAAGAATTGGCTGCTGCCCGCAGATTCACACGCGTGGTACTTACATACATATCAAGTAATCACGTTCATCAAGATACAATCTATCTTCTTACTGAATTTCATCTAGATTGATTCAGCCGTTTAGCAGTAAAAAGGTAACCCACAAACAGACGCATGATTATAATATTAGTATGGATTTAATCTTTCTCTCGCTATTCAGACCTTTTATTGCCACAGTTTAAAGTGTAAACCTTTGACCTCAGAATAAATTGTAGCGCCGAGCGACAACCAAAGTGAAGCCACAATTTTATGACGAAAGGTTTTATATAATAATAATATTATAATATGTCGATGTTTTCCTAGGTCAATCAGGTAAATTTATATGAGTAAGATATTCCATTGATTGATTCATAAACAAAGCACTAATATGTTGCATTACTGTAATTATGTGTGCAATGTTATTAAATTATTTACGTAGTGGAGCACGGCTTTGAGGCTTCACTTTAGTTGACCGTGGCACGCCGTCTTTATATTTATTTGGTCTGAGGTTTGAACATACATTTACCTACTAGTAAACGATGGTAACTAGAATAGAAAGGGACGATTGTAGTCTATCTCGTTTAAAATCCTTAATCAATCAAAGCTAAGTGTGCAAACACCTTTAGTCTACATTCTCGGACGAATAACAATTAAGTACGTCTTTATTTCTGTAACAATATTTATATTTTTCTCTACTCTTGGTTCCCATAACATGATAAGTTAAATATTTTATATTATGCTACACATTTTCTTACTTATTACTAATGATCTATCACATCGTTTTTGCTCAATGTGTAAATTTATTTAGCCGTATTATTCAATGCTACGACGAACGGTCTTGACTTCGTTAGACCGCTAATGTTATCGATCCATCGAGTTTTCAGAATCCAATTCAATTTCTAATAACTTGGACATTTCCGTCTTTATTTTATCTCTATCGTCATTGTTTTTTTCTTTGAAAGACGTCCTTTTTAATTCCGTAGATAAAACAGCTGATGTATGCTACAAGTGATATATAGACATCATACATAAAAGGTCTCGATTGTCGTCTTATAATACGCGAACCATCATCATTCCAATAGCGGCTCCAACAGTGATACCGACGCTCAGCATTGTTGCGACAACAGAAGAAGCCTTTTCCCGCTCATGCATTTCCACCACCCTGCAATCAAAACAATCTCGTTAAGAGTGAACTAGTCGACTATCTGTCTATATAAACGTCGAAGGATGATCATTCCACCGCCTGATGTTGGACAACCGAAAGAGTGAAATCAATTTGTTTCGTTATAATCTTGTATCGTAACCGAATCGTAAAACAAATATGGGTTTGGAAGATATAAAAAAAATTGTATTTCATAACTGATTTTACCACAACTTTAGGTGTAAATAAATAATATACGGAGTACGAAAACTCCAGAATGATTCCGACACAACCATATTATATTTATTAAAGAACTCGAATAACTTGATTTTGAATGGATACATTTAGTGGTTTTTTAATCAGAACCTTTGAGTAAAAAGTCTGTTCATGATTGTCACGCGCTCGTTTTATATAGAAATCATAGTCTAATGTGAACATATGCCTCTAAATTTATAATCATACTACCTCCTTGCTGCTCATCAATGTCCTTCGTGCACGTTTATCTTTACCTCACACTATGCTAGGTAAAGTAGCATGCATTTTAGCTGCGCCCGGTGACGAGTTTGTGCCGCTGACTAGTGTAGTCAAAGTCAAAATATATTTTATTCAATACAATCACAAGGATCACTTTGTAACGTCTTACATACTAGGTGAATTTAGGCGCCAATTCCTCCTAACCCAAGCCCGAGAAGAACTGGCAAGAAACTCGTCCTGGCTCTAGCGCTTTTTTGCGTGATCCATCTTATAACTTTAACTACGTACAAGTAATACAAGAGAGTTTATACATTTCAAATGAGTCGGTCACCTGTCTGAGGTATTGTCCATCAATAATATAGTCGTTTATAATGTTAATGTGGTTATAATACACTTTCTCCCTTAAAGATCACTGGCCTCAGTTCTGTTGGCACCAACCTAACTAATTTTAGCTAAAATTAGATTTTGAACTGTCAAATTAACCTTTGGTATTCTGCTGCTACCAACTTATCCAAATATAATTTTATCTAACTTAATTAAGGTGTTCCTAATTTATTTAGATGGTACCAAACGAATAGGTTTTACAAATGCTATGACTAACTAAATATATTTTAGAAAATTCCTAATTTTAGAATTGAACCAACCGAATTGCCATTATATCTTTAAGGATAGTCAGTGGCACAAACTCGTCAGTGGACGTAGCTTAAATGCATGCTATTTCACCTAGCACAATGTAAGACAAGGACAAACACAGTAATGAGCATATTTCAGCTCTTGAATAAATAAATTATGCTTGTATTATAATAATTCTGGAGTTTTCGTACTCCGTATGTTATTTATTTACTCCCAAAGTTCTAAAATTAGTGTTGAAATACGATTTTTTTGTGGGTTGTATATTTGAAACCCGTTTTTTATTTATGATTCTGTTGCAATACAAGCATAGGTTTGACGACCTCTGTGGCTCAAAGGGCCAAGGCCCGGCTGAGACGTAGAAAGTTGCGGGTTGGTTTCCCACCGAGACATGTTTGTATGATCTGCAAGTATTTGTCTCTCGTGTCTGGGTGTTACTATGTATAATATGTATGTATTTACAAAATATTATGTAAAGTAGTACATCAGTCATGCGGTACCCATAACACAAGCTCTGCTTACTTTGGAGCCAGATGATGTGATATGTCCGGCATTATTGTTATGTAAGTGCTGGTAATTCCACGGGAACACCTGATAGTCTCACCTGGTAGCATGTACCATGACGAGGTTGGTCAGGTATCCGTTGGAGAATGTACTGGTAGTCTCACCTGGTAGCATGTACCATGACGAGGTTGGTCAGGTATCCGTTGGAGAATGTACTGGTAGTCTCACCTGGTAGCATGTACCATGACGAGGTTGGTCAGGTATCCGTTGGAGAATGTACTGGTAGTCTCACCTGGTAGCATGTACCATGACGAGGTTGGTCAGGTATCCGTTGGAGAATGTACTGGTAGTCTCACCTGGTAGCATGTACCATGACGAGGTTGGTCAGGTATCCGTTGGAGAATGTACTGGTAGTCTCACCTGGTAGCATGTACCATGACGAGGTTGGTCAGGTATCCGTTGGAGAATGCACTGGTAGTCTCACCTGGTAGCATGTACCATGACGAGGTTGGTCAGGTATCCGTTGGAGAATGTACTGGTAGTCTCACCTGGTAGCATGTACCATGACGAGGTTGGTCAGGTATCCGTTGGAGAATGTACTGGTAGTCTCACCTGGTAGCATGTACCATGACGAGGTTGGTCAGGTATCCGTTGGAGAATGTACTGGTAGTCTCACCTGGTAGCATGTACCATGACGAGGTTGGTCAGGTATCCGTTGGAGAATGTACTGGTAGTCTCACCTGGTAGCATGTACCATGACGAGGTTGGTCAGGTATCCGTTGGAGAATGTACTGGTAGTCTCACCTGGTAGCATGTACCATGACGAGGTTGGTCAGGTATCCGTTGGAGAATGTACTGGTAGTCTCACCTGGTAGCATGTACCATGACGAGGTTGGTCAGGTATCCGTTGGAGAATGTACTGGTAGTCTCACCTGGTAGCATGTACCATGACGAGGTTGGTCAGGTATCCGTTGGAGAATGTACTGGTAGTCTCACCTGGTAGCATGTACCATGACGAGGTTGGTCAGGTATCCGTTGGAGAATGTACTGGTAGTCTCACCTGGTAGCATGTACCATGACGAGGTTGGTCAGGTATCCGTTGGAGAATGTACTGGTAGTCTCACCTGGTAGCATGTACCATGACGAGGTTGGTCAGGTATCCGTTGGAGAATGTACTGGTAGTCTCACCTGGTAGCATGTACCATGACGAGGTTGGTCAGGTATCCGTTGGAGAATGTACTGGTAGTCTCACCTGGTAGCATGTACCATGACGAGGTTGGTCAGGTATCCGTTGGAGAATGCGAACACGATCATGATGAGTATGTACTGGTAGTCCCACGGGAACAGGACGGGGAGATGCCTTCGCGGCTGCGCGTTACACAACATCAGCATCGGAACCCCGGCTACTCGCAGGATACTCGCCGCTGCTATTACCCATTGGTTAGTCGGCTGGAATATAAAATAGATCAGCCATTAGACATATAGAATAACAGAAAAAAAAATATTTAGCACACAAAACAAAAAAGAACACATGGGCTAAAAACAGACCCAAGGGGAAACTTAAACAAACACAGCCAAGGATTGAAATGATTTGCAGTCGTCTGTCTTTCCTGAAAACTACAATTTGGGTCTCTTCAAGTCAAGAGTAAATAGGTGTCTCCTAGACCTGCGTGCGCCGTCGACGGCCACATCGTCGCTTAACATCAGGCGAGTTCGTGGTTAAACGTAGGTCTTTATAAGTTAAAAATATATATACACAATTCAAAATCTAAATTTAAGTTTGGATAAAAAGGTTCAATCTCAGCATGTGCTACTTCCAGACACGGTAGTAGCGTTGGTTTTCAGATTCGTCTCCATTGTGCTCCATTTGTGTAATTGATAGATAACAAGTATATATTTAAAAACTTATATTATACTATCGACCCGCCCCGGCTTCGCACGGGTGCAATGCTGATACTAAATATACTACAGAATGTCTTTATATACTAAGTTATCTAAGAGACTAACATAACCTAAGAGATAGACATATACCATCGCGGACTTTTTAATAAACCTTTCTAAGGTGTACAATACTGTAGTACATTATCTTGATCTATCTTGTAGGGTTCAAGCCAGCGTAAAAAAATGAGTTTATTTACGACATCACATTAGAAACCTATGAAATTATCATTGTTTTTCTACTATATTATGCATGTATTATACATATAAACCTTCCTATCGAATCACTTTATCTATTAAAAAAATAAATAAATATAACCATAGTAAAGAGAAACTACATACACCGAGGAGTATATTAGTAAAAACTTTTTAACAAGGTAGTGTGTTGAAAGATGTTAACTAGTGTCATCTTTACTAATATTATAAAGCTGAAAAGTTTGTTTGTTTGGTTGAACGCGCTAATCTCAGAAACTACTGGTTTGAATTGAAAAAATATTTTTGTGTTGGATACTTCATTTATTGAGGAAGGCTTTAGGCTTTATAACATCACGCTGCGACCAATAGGAGCGAAGCATCAATGGAAAATGTTGCAAAAACGGGAAAATTATTCCTTTTTGAGAGGTTCCATTTACGGTTTAAGTTACGCAGAAATTATGTATAATGGATTGCTCCTCTTGAATACTTCTAAAAAAAGTCTGCGACAGCATATGTCTATCTTTTAAGATTGACTCACTATAACCTTTTTTATTGTACCTAATCAAATTTGTTCGAAATTAATGCATTATTTTCGAAGGAGTTCTATCAACATTATATAAATCCTTATCCAAATAAATATGTTATTAATCACAAGCATTTCATTGTAAACAAAATTGTCCTCGACATCACTTCGTTTGAATCAACATCTTAGGACATATCATAATTTTAAAATAACTCCGCAACAAAATAGGTATGTTCGGGTTCACGCGCGTGGAACTAACTCTACCTTTCTGTTTATCTGTAACGATTTCACGGCTAAACTACTGAACCGATTTTGACGAAATTTAGTATAGAGTAAACTTAAACCTCAAGGAAGAACATAGTAATAAAATTAATAACCGCAATAACTGATATTCACGCGGACGAAGTCGCTAGCAACAGCTAATAAAATAATAATTACTGTAGGTAATTACGAAAAATATAACATGAACACGTGTTATTTACTGTGGCGGATACCGATATGCGATAACCCTTTATTCGGTGCGCCTAATTAGCATATTAATTGGATACGAGTTAGTTCGATTATGTAGTAGCTACTGCCCATGGAATTGCTTGACAGACAGACGGTCTGCCTTGAACTGTTGATTGAAATTAAGTGCAGTAAAACAACCAATGCAATATCTACTCTAATATTATTAATATATTTAATTCCTTCCTCGATAAATGAACTATCCAACACAAAAACATTTTTTAAGATCAAAGGGCGCTTGCGGCAAGCGCTTGCGACGCATTCACAATTTCACACGTTGGTGCGAGTTTAGTAGCCATCGTGATCTCGCGAATAATCATAAAGGTAAAAAGAAAGTTGCAGATGCTTGGAGTCGTCTTGCCGAGTTACGGGAAAGCCAAAAGAGATATAATATAATTACGTTTTAAAAACTAAAAAGAAAACCGACTTCATTGAATGAAATTTGAGCCTATACTACATTTTTAGTGGAAAGCAGATGTATTTTGTATATAGGTATATAATATGGGTAGGCCAAATAAACGCACCGCTCCAATAAGACAGCAAGGTATCGAAGGACACGAAAACATCATCGATGTAATACAATTTTTAGATTTTCGTGGATTTACTCGAAAACGGCTGAACCGATTTGGAAAATTCTTTTTTTGTTTGAAAGGGTATCACAGGTGGTCTAATATACATTTTATCGAAATCGGTCGAGCTGAAAACTAAACGAAAATCTAAAAATTGTATACATCGATGATGTTTACATGTATTTCGATACCTTGCTGTCTCATTGCAGCGGTGCGTTTATTTGGCCTACCCATATTATATATATACAAAATACATCTACTTTCCACTAAAAATGTATTATAGGCTCAAATTTCATTCAATGAAGTCGGTTTCTTTTTAGTTTTTAAAACGTAATTATAACATAAAAGGATAAAAGTTTTAAATATTACCTACTTTACTATAATTAATAACTCCTCAGTTTCTTCTTAAAATAGACAAGATGCCTAAGTTTACGATTAAGTCTTTTATACACGAAAGGCCCGAGGAACATAAAAATCTAGAGGCGAAAGCATGTTTTAGTGGTATGCTGTTAGTACGATACGTTACGTCTATTGTCAATATTTTCAGCACAATAAGGAAGGAGTCTATGTTGTCTTAGAGCAAGGTTTAGTATAAATCGATATCGAACTGTTAGCACTTTACAGGACTTATATAATAGGTTAGTAGGAAAGAGGAAAGGGCGGAAGGTGGCTACCTTTAGGATTTCTCTTTGAGCTCTTTCTGCAGCTAATATAGAGGTTTTAAACGAACCGCCCCATGACGTAATACAGTAAGAAATTATTGTTTGACATAAAGCAAGATATATATTCAAAACTAGCTTTGAATCTGCAATACATCGTAACGTTTTAAATACAAATAGATAAATAGATACCTAAATAAATAAGGGATAAAAAAAAACTTTAAACAAAACGCAATAGCCGATACAAGTTCGGTGTCCGTCATGCTTGGCTGTACGTAGCACACTGACGGTGACGCATTCACAAGCATGTAAACCACTTCCAAATGCAAAGCGACATTTGTGGACACTTGCGGCTTGTGGACGTTTGCCGACGCTTGGCAAGCATGGAAATGTAGCAATACATTTAAAAATACTAGTGGTCGCCCACTGGTCGAAAATCGACCATAATTAATTTAAATTAAAAAAAGTGCATTCTGCACTCCTTTTCTATATAATAAGTGTGCGAAATCTCATACTCCTCCGTCTGCGTAATTTTCGTTAAAAGAGGTACAACATTTTTGCTTCACGTATTAATATATAAATATAAGTATTCTATCAGTCATCTAGTCACCATAATACAAGCTATGCTTAGTTTAAGACTAGATGGTGTTGTGTGCATTGTCCAGCAATATTTATTTATTTATTATTATTATTCCTTCTAAGTTCTAAGAAAGACAAATAAGTAATTAGTACTTACCCTCGACAAGAAACCAGCCACGAGACGCCCTGAATAATCCCCGCAGTTGAAAATCAAGTAGTTGACAACAGGGACGAAGAAAATTTCTGAAAAATGATAATAATATGATGTTACCTAAACATTTCTAAATCAATCATAACAAAGTTAACAGTAATATTAATATAATGGTGCACAATGCACACAACACAAAGCCCAATACTAAGCATAGATTGTACTATGGTGACCAGATGACTGATAGAATACTTATAAATTTTGAAATACCTATGGTACTTTATAACACCCAGACACGAAACAAATACCTATGTTCCTCACACAAATGCTTATCCTGAAGGGAATTGACCTCAACCTACAGCGCAGAAGGCAGAGCTACTTGACAACTGAGCACCTATGTTCCTCACACAAATGCTTGTCCTGAAGGGAATTGACCTCAACCTACAGCGCAGAAGGCAGAGCTACTTGACAACTGAGCAACTGAATTGACAGGCCAGTTTATGCAATGTCATTCAAAGGTAAGTTGTGGGAAAAACAATCTAATACGTGCAAAGTAATATTATTAATTTATACTTGTGTCTAAAAACCGGCTTTATATTTAAATGGGTCGTCTTAAGGCGACACCCTGATCAAATGATTTTGACGCGTATTCACGGCGCTCAAATCGCGATTTTTATCTGAAAACATTCAAATAAGTAATTCCGAAAAAAGTTTAACGGGTAATGTTTTAATTAGCTTACTTTCCGTCTATTAGTGTAATGTGCAAGTTAAAACGACGTAAATTTTAGAAGAAGATGTTGATTATTGTATATTTTAGACATTAACGTGTCAAGGGCTCATAAGTATGTATTTAAAACTATAAAAGTATTCCATCAATCATCTAATCACCATAATACAAGCTATGCTTAGATGCATGATGATGCTTTGTGACTAGATGGTGTTGTGTACATTGTCATAGTTAAATTATAAATATTTACTTTAAAAACAATTTTAAACGCTTCCTCGTTTAAAATTGTAGGAGGCAAATTGAATTGAAAATACATACTATCATTATTTTATAACAATTTTTCCTTCAATTAACGAGGCAATAAATATTGGTAAAAAAAGACTAATTTTTCATACAAAAGTTCATCTGCTGTAGGCACCGTCTTAAATACATCTGATCCGAGATAATATTTACGAACTTTATTTTTGGATGGAATAAAAAAAAAATTTGCTAACAAGATAAATAAAACAGAATTAAAATAATATGTAACCTTAATTTTTTGCTAGAAGGGCACTGAAACAGGTATGTTTGCCTTAAAAAAACAAAAATAATATTGGTCGAACACTCAAATCAAGTCAAATCATAATAATTTTTATTCAATAAAATCACAAGGAGTACTTTGAATCATCTTCTTACATGCTAGTGAATCTAGGTGCCTGTTCCTTCTAAAGCCAGTTCAAAAAGAACCCGGCAAGAAACTCGTCTGGTCTAACGCTTTTTTGTATGATCCTCACCAATTTTGTTACGGATGCCGAGTCGAGTTGGAACTGATTCATCCCAGGCTTTCTGTCATCTAAATAATCTGTTATTTTGTAGATATATAAGTATTATATTGACGACCTCTGTGACGCAGTGGGCTATGCTCCGATTGAGACGCAGAAGGTTGCGTGTTCGATTCCCGCCGGGACAAATGTTTGTTTGATCTGCAAGTATTTGTCTCGGGTCTGGGTGTTTCTACGTATAATATGTATGTATTTACAAAAAATATATAAATAGTGTATCAGTTATGTGGTACCATAAAACAAGCTCTGCTTACTTTGGGGCCAGATGATGCTGTCTAAAATGTTCAGGATTATTTATTTATTTATTTATTCTATCGGTCATCTGGTCACTATCATACCAACTAGGTATGTTTAGTTTGGGGCTAGATGGTGTTGTGTGCATTGTCCAGCAATAATTTTATGTTATTTTTTATGTTCCGTTTTATTATGTTGTGAAATAAACGTACATATACTGTTTTATAATAAGTAAATCTTACTGTTCCAATCAGTGCCTTCAGTGGTGGGATGAGATTCGACCAGCACAGTGACTGAGGGGTACACCGCCATGCTGACCGCGAACACGGCGAAGATACTGAACGAGTACACCCATATCTTCTTCATGATAGACACCATAGACGCGTCGCGGTGCCTATTCGATGCTACTCCGCACCCTGAACAAGTATAAAGCAAATAAATAAATAATTAATAATATTAAACGTCCTTAATTATAAGACTCTTAACATCTGTCAAAAGTTTAACACTGTTTTAAAATAGTGCCATCCCTTTTTGTAAGATAGTGAGAGGACGAAACTTCAGCAGTGTTGAGGCAGTGTTCCAGTTGAGAGGCATTTATAAGTAAGGCCGATAGTGGTGGCAATTCGGTTGGTACATTTCTTAAATTAGGAATTGTCTAAAATATATTTAGTTAGTCATAGCATTTGTAAATCCTATTCGGTTGGTACCATCTTACTAAATTAAGAACGCTTAATTAAGTTATATAAAATTAAATTAGGATAAGTTGGTAGCAGCAGAATACCAAAGGTTAATTTGACAGTTCAAAACCTAATTTTAGCTAAAATTAGTTAGGTTGGTGCCAACAGAATTGAGGCCAGTATTTATTTTTTAAATACATATAAAATAATGTGTTAAGTACCTATATAGTGTATAACTTTCTCTCTTTTTTACATACACACACACATTATCTAGTGTGTGATTATAAGATACTAGCTGCTGCCCGCGGCTTCGCACGCGTGGTACCTACATAAAAAGTAGCCTATGTCCTTCTCCAAAGTCCCATATATCTCTACATATACCAAAATTCATCAAAATCGGTTCAGCGATTTAGGCGTGAAAACGTAAAAAACAAATAGACTTACTTTCTCATTTATAATATTAGTAACATACTCATCTATATCGCCCTTACACTATGCATATGAGGTAACGACGATCTCTGTGGCGCAGTGGGCCAAGGTCCCGCTGAGACGCAGAAAGTTACGGGTTCGATTCCCGCCGCGAGACAAATGTTTGTATGATCTGCAAGTATTTGTCTCGGGTGTGGGTGTTTTTATGTGTATGTATTACAAAAGTAGTATATCAGTCATGTGGTACCCATAACACAAGCTCTGCTTACTTTGGGGCCAGATGATGCTGTGTGAAATGTCCGGCATTAGTTATTATTTATTGAATACAAACCTTTAAGCATATGGTAGTTAAAGAAGTCAAATCTGTACAGCATCACGAATGAGATTAAGGAGCTGATGACCATAACATCGGCTATGATGAAGTAGATCAGGGCGCTGTGTTGTGGTGATATCTTGAAGGCGAGCGAGATGATCTGAGCGATGGCCGCTATAATCCCTCCCAGGGACTGACCACTGACTACAGCAGACATGTACTCTTGGGAGAATCTGCTCGCGATGCCCACTAAGCCTCCGATGAATATCGCACTGGCGGCTGGAATAAATTGAATTGCTTACTAAAAATAATAATTATAGAACTCAAAACCCGTTGGAGGGTAGGTACTGTCAAAACTATACATATTGTAATTTGCAGGGTAGGTACTGTCAAAACTATACATATTGTAATTTGCAGGGTAGGTACTGTCAAAACTATACATATTGTAATTTGCAGGGTAGGTACTGTCAAAACTATACATATTGTAGTTTCATGTACATGGTTTCCTTCTTTGTGGTGCAACTTCTGTGGCGCAGTGGGCTAAGGTCTGGATGAGACGCACAAGGTTGCAGGTTCGATTCCCGCCGCGGGATAAATGTTTGTATTATCTGCAAGTATTGATACCTACAACATAACCCAGAATACAAGCTCTGCTTACTGTGGAGCCAGATGATGCTGTGTAAAATGTCCAGGATTATTTATTTATTTGTGTAAATTTTGTGATGTTGTTCTATTAGACCGAGGAGCAGCCATTTTGGCAATCTAAGGGTGTAATCAAAACGAAATTGGCTTAAACCGGTTGGTAAAAGCATTATGTTCCAAAAAGATATTATTTTTAATATCTTTTGGTTTGTGAAAAAATCTTTTATTGTTAATACGAATGCATGGCCTCATGTTGCTCTGCCCTCAGACAGTTAACTGACATTTGCAATATATATATAGCAACTTTTATTACCTTGTGTTGGCTTGCATCAGTGGTCGTAGTTATAAGATGGATCATACAAAAATGCGCTAGGACCAGGATGTTTCATGTCATTTCATGGCACCTAAATTTACCTAGTATGCAAGACGTTTCAAAGTGATCCTTGTGATTGTATTAAATAAAAAATGTTAGCTTTGACTTTGTTACTCGTTTCGACTCTAACCATCACGCTATAATCACTGAACGGATCAGAATATAAACAAGTTTGTATTAAATGGAAAAGTATATGAGCACTTTGTAGTGTAAGTGTAGCACTCTTGCCTTTCAAAAGGTCCTGGGTTATATTCTGGTCGTGCATTAAAAGATTGTTGCTATCGAAACATTTATGTGCATAATGCTAGTGCTCTTAAACGGTGACGGAAAACATCATGAAAAAACTGACATATGTACCTAAATGCCTAGATACTAAGTAATTAATTTAAAGTTTATCTGTAAATTGTTGTTTCGGTAACTTTTTTTGTTCTTTTTTATTTTGAGTGGTGGACTGAATAAATCTTTATCTTTATATACATAAATCTACTGTGTGTGTTTTTGTAAATAAACTCCTCCAAAACGGCTGGACCGATTTTAAAATTATTTTTTTGTGAGTGTTCTAAGTGGATTGGAGAATGGTTTAGATTTACAATTACATTTTTTTACTTAAAACGCGCGGACTAAGTCGTGTACGGGACAGCTAATGTTTTATACATATCTATTTACTGTCACGTACTACGGTATACGCGTCCATTCTTCGTTTGTCATTTCATGAAGCAACATAGCACTACTAAATTTAAAAAAAATCTCGTGCATGTTTTATTCAGTAATCTTAGCGGAATTTTAAACAATAAATTGTGACCTCATAGCACAAGTATGGACAATTGAATTATATATTTACTATGTTGCAATGTGATTTGAACGACGAGGAATCTAGAGAATGTTCTGGACGGCCATTCCGCGATGTTAAGAATATACAAATGACGATCAACTAAGACCAAACAATCACTTGACACTGGCAAAATAGTCAACAACACAGATGCCATTACATGAAGCAAAGATCAAAATAACCCGTCCTTAAATATCTGAGGACGTGTCTAAAAAAGGAATATTTTTTTCCGTTTTTGCAACATTATCCATTGATGCTTCGCTCTTATTGGTCGCAGCGTGATGTTATAAAGCCTTCCTCGATAAATGAAGTATCCAACACAAACATATTTTTTCAATTCAAACCAGCAGTACCTGAGATTAGCGCGTTCAACCAAACAAACAAACAAACTTTTCAGCTTTATAATATTATAGTACAGATTTTGTTTTAAATGTGGTCGTCAACAAAAATTATCGTTTCGTATCGTAAACTATTTAGTTAATATATTCTAATGAACAAGAGATAAGCAAGATAGCATTTGACCGCGATGCATGTTTACGAGCCATATGGGTCGCTCTGACTAATGCAAGGACAAAGAGTCAAACGTGACCAACTGACCATTTTAATAAGTCTTAGAATTCACTCAAAGTATGAGTAATTATTACAGTGTAAGTACATTAATAAAAAGCTGAAACATTGCATAGGCACAAACTACTGTTAGGTACCTTGTGTTCGTTTTTTGCAATTAAGCTGGTTATAATTATAATAAGGATATATAATAACTTATTATACGGATCATAGAAAAAAGCGCTAGTACTAGATCGTTACTTGTCAAAAAACAATTTATAATAAACTAGCGACCCGCCCCGGCTTCGCACGGTTGCAATGCTAAATATACTACAGAATGGTGGCAATTCGGTTGGTTATTTCTAAAATTAAGAATTGTCTAAAATATATTTTAATTAGTCACAGCATTTGTAAAACCTATTCAGTTGGTATCATCTAACTAAATAAGGAACGCTTAATTAAATTAGATAAAATTATATTAGGATAAGTTGGTAACAGCAGAATACCAAAGTTTCATTTGACAGTCTAAACCTAATTTTAGCTTAAATTTGTTAGGTTGGTGCCAACAGAATTGAGGCCAATGTCTTTATATACAACGTTATCTAAGAGAATAACAACGTTACATAAGAGATAGACATCACGGACTTTTTTGTAGAACTTTTAAAGGTGTACAATACTGTAGTACACTATTTTGATCTATCTCTTAGGGTTCAGCCAGCGTTTGCAATGTAAACGCAAAATAATGTGTTTATTTACGACATCACGTTAGAAACACCTAAAATTATCAGTGTTTCTTTACTCTTTTATGCATGTATTATACATATAAACCTACTTCTTGAATCACTCAATCTAATAAAATAAACCGCATTAAAATCCGCAAAAAAATACTATCATCGATTTAGCTTCACTATTGTTTGACATTCTTCACTTCGTGCGCTTTGATTTTTTTTTTCATTTGAATCTTCTCATTGCGCCTTGATTGAGAGCGCATCTTTGTTGAAGATCTTGGCTTTGAGTTTGTATTAAAAAACAAAGAAAAGCGATTTTTTGCCGCGTCTATATCTGTGTGTCTGACTATCGAACGGGTTTTCATACGGTTATCACTAAAGGATGTGATTCACGCTAGAGGTTTAGGTGTATAATTCAGTTATGCGAAGCTGGGACGGGTTACCAGTACAGTATACAATATACTTTTTAAATAAAACTCACTACCAGATGATAATAAAGAATATTGTTTTATTTTTGATAGTCCTATGTTTATAATTAATTACGTAATTTAAAACCTAATAATCACGTTTTAAAACTAAAAAGTAAACCGACTTTATTGAATATTTTTTTTAGTCGAAAGTAGATATATTTTGTTTATATTTAATATGGCCAACTAAACGCACTTCTCCAATGAGACGGCGAGGTTAACAAGATCATGGCGAATGCAACTGTGCCGAAATATCGGGAAACAGAAAAACTAACATCATGGTACTTATCCCGTTTTGAGTGAAAACTATGTTCAAATCCATGATTTGAAATGTTTCAAATGTTATGCTTACCCATTTTACTACATTTTAACCTTTTCTTTTTTCTCACATCAGTTTACCCTTTTAAACTTGTAATCCCGCTTGTACTTCCAACTCTCGGTGTACAACTATTCGAAATGGGAAAGTGAAAACCAGCGATATATACCTACGTATACGGAGCAGGTATACCTATCTACTACCTACCCAGTACCCATACACAGCTAATGCTGAATTTGCACCCATTGCCCTTAATAAGCCTAGCAATTTAAAATATTTACGTACCTATGTACGAAGGCAATAAATGATCATGAATTTTTATGAATTCCGACTGTCATATATATAACCAGTAGAAATCAATTGGCTCTAAAAACTAGGAACAAAAAAAAATTTTGTCTGTAAAGTCGGTTTACGGACGATAATTTTACGTGATAACGTCATAAAAAATATTCATTGTAGAATATGTATCATGTATTTACAAATAAAATATACTTTAGTAGTATATCAGTCATGTGGTACCTATAACACAAGCTCTGCTTACTTTGGGGCCAGCTGATGATGTTGTGTGAAATGTCTGGGATTATTTATTATTATTATTATTGATGAACCGATCGTGCCGCTCTAGCGCTTGTTCCGCGTTCTCGCTTGCACACTTCGCTCAGGCGGAACGTGACATTGAGTCATGCTTTTTCGTGCGTACACCCGGCGTTCGTCGATTTATAAGACGTTATCACGTCAAAAATTATTATCTCTGGTTAGTGGTTTTCTACAGATTAATCAGCAGATTAATTAGTTCCGTTCATAATCACCTATTGACGTAAGCTATACATAATGAAATTAAGTAATTTGTACGGTACGACGTAAATCTAACGTATTATGACGCTATCTATACCTGTATTATGGTACTTTATCATTATTGGTACGCTCTATGACGTCTACTGTTTTTAGGGTTCCGTAGCCAAATGGCAAAAAACGGAACCCTTAAGGATTCGTCATGTCTGTCTGTCTGTCTGTCCGTCCGTATGTCACAGCCACTTTTCTTCGAAACTATAAGAACTATACTGTTGAAACTTGGTAAGTAGATGTATTATGTGAACCGCATTAAGATTTTCACACAAAAATAGAAAAAAAAAACAATACATTTTGGGGGTTCCCCATACTTAAAACTGAAACTCAAAAACATTTTTTTCATCAAACCCGTACGTGTGGGTTATCTATGGATAGGTCTTTAAAAATGATATTGAGGTTTCTAATATAATTTTTTTCTAAACTGAATAGTTTGCGCGAGAGACACTTCCAAAGTGGTAAAATGTGTGTGATGGTTATTTTATGAAATTACAGGGGGGGGCCCTGTAACTTCTAAAATAAGAGAATGATAAAACTAAAAAAAAATATGATGTACATTACCATGCAAACTTCCACCGAAAATTGAACGAGATCCAGTAAATAGTTTTTTTTGAATAAGTCATAAATCGTACACCGCAATTTACCTTTCATTCAATCAACTCAAATATAAAATGTTACTTGCTGCTACGGAACCCTTCATGGCCTTCATGGGCGAGCCCGACTCGCACTTGGCCGCTTTATTTGATTTATCTACTTTGGTGCGTCTCAAAAGTACATTTCCTTTCTTTCTTTCATGCAACAATAAATACCTACTTTCATGGTAAAGTACGTATATATTAATGCCATTTAAATCTTGCCGTTAGACGTTGCAAAATGATCTGATTTAGTTTAATGGTTTATCCTATAATCATCACATTAGCTAACGTGTTGTTTAAAGGTTACCAACTCTATTAATAGACATTGAAGACAAGAACAAGAACAAACCATGATTTTACAGTAGGTTAGCTAATTATGTTAAATTAAGCTAATTATAATAATCAGAGGATAGAAGAATACCTACCTACCTGCATTGTCACTACATAGTATAAAACAAAGTCGCTTCCCGCTGTCCGTCTGTCTCTATGTATGCTTAGATCTTCAAAACTACGCAACGGATTTTGATGCGGTTTTTTTTAATAGATAGATTGATTTAAGAGGAAGGTTTATATGTATAATACGTGCATAATAAAGAAGAGAAACACTGATAATTTTAGAGGTTAGCGTATATGGGTTCAACGTATTAGAACTACTGAACTACAGCAACGCGTGGCCGGGTCAGCTAGTCTATTATAAATACAAGATAGCAAATCTTTACTATTTTTTTTTATCGTTATTAAATGCTGTTTCTAGGTCAACGCCTAGACAAAAATGCACGTTTTTATTCCAAGGCTGAAGCTAGTTATTGGACCATGTCTGTAGGTTAGGTACTTACCACTACTAATAAATCAAATCTATATAGTTAAGAAGTACATCCGGGCACAAAGCGAAACACCTACTAAAATCTGGCTCATATCACTGGATCGAATTACACAATCTACAGGTAATCTCAACTGAACAACATTGCATACCAAGATTGGTACAAGAGGCAATAGAGATTACCAAGCACCGGAATTTAAATCGAGAAGATGGTTTTCAATTATCTGGACCCTGGAATCCTGTGTGGAAACCGTAAATGTGAGGTACCAGGTATGCGTCCGGATACCGTGAGTGTTGTGTCGTAATCGTGATCTAGTTGTTAGTGACAGCGAATCCGGTGGTAAGGGTAATGTTTACAGTTAATGACTGAGAAAGAGAGTAGACCGTTTTATCTGCCAATAACATCCTTCCGTCAAAGATTTCAGTTAATCTGATCATGGCGCATGCATCTGTGCTGTGCCGAAATATCGGGAAGCAGAAAACTCATATATCATAGTAATTATCCCGTTTTGAGTGAAAATTATGTCCCTGGGTCCAGGGTCCATCCAGGTTCCTATCCAGCATCCCATTAATATAATAATATCTCTTAACCATTAATTAATCGCGTGTGTTTTACACCCAAGCGACTGTTTGCCGTCTCTTATTATTGTAGTTTTAAAGTAATTTTCTTAAAACGAGCGGAACTTTAATCACAAATAATTTCATTCTGTAATAAAAAGAAACTCACCAGTCATAATAACCACTGAGACCAGGGTTGTGATGAAGAATCCGTTCTGCCATTCATCGGTGTTCACTTGCACTAGAGCAGTGGTGGCTATGAACACCAAGGTTACCACCATCATGGCACCTTGAAGTCTGCTCTTGACTGACACTCTGGAAGTGCATTCAATTAAGATCTCTACTATAATTAGGATTATTGGGGAGTCCTTAGCTACACAGTAAGTTCCTCGATTGTTTTTGAAACATAAAAGATTTCTATTATTAATATAGTAACTAAAAGATGTTGTGAGGTTAGGTTAGACTAATTACGTAATAACTTAAGAGTGAACAAGTCGATTATCTTTCCATACAAACGTCGAAGGGTGATCACACCACCGTCTGAAGATGAACAACCAAAACTAAAAGTGATATATATATTTGTCTTGTATCTATGCTTGTATCAATACAGAATTGTGAAAATAATATGGGTTTGAAAGATACAAGACTCAAAAAAAATCGTTTTTCATCACTGATTTTAGCGCAACTTTAGGTGTGAATAAATAACAAACGGAGTACGCAAACTAAAAAATTTTTGCCTATCCAAGCATAGATTATTTATTTAAGAGCTCAAATAACTTTTTTTTTTATAATTACATTCAGTAGTTTTTTCATGAGAACCCTTGAGCCAAAGGTCTATTCATTATTTTTACGCAATCTTTTTATTTAGAAATCATAGATTAATCTGATCATATGACTCGAAATTATAATCACGCTATCTCCTTACTGCTCATCTCTATCTTTGGTGCACGTCTATCCTTTTCTCACACTAAGCTAGGTGAAATAGCATGCATTTTAGCTGCGCCCACTAACGAGTTTGTGCCGCTGACTTGTGTATCCTTAAGACAGAAGGACAGAAGGTAGGGACTGAATAAATTAACCGACTTGGTATTGGATCTCACAACTTTTACGGTAGAAGAACAGAGTTGCGAGATTTGTTTTTCTACACAGTAAAAATGAGAAGTATTATTAAGCGTAAAATAAAAACTTATATTAACAACTTCAAAATAGGAGGAGGTTCCATTCGGTTCAATTAAATTCGGTTGTATTTTTGTGGGCTCATATTTCATTCAATGAGAAGTCGGTTTTCTTTTTTGTTTTTAAATCATATAATTATTTTCATTATTTGTGTTCTCCAGGCGAGTCTCCTGTTCATGTGCATCCGCATGAATTTTACTTTCAGTGCAATAGTGTATATTTTGCTCCAAATTTGATAGTCCCCTGTGCGGAGAGAAAATGTAGTAAAAAGAATAAACATAATAATGACAACCTCTGTGGCACAATGGGCCAAGGCCAGGCTGAGACGCCGAAGGTTCCAGGTTCGATTCCGCCGCGGGAAAAATGTTTGTATGTCTGCAAGTAATTGTCTCGGGTCTGAGTGTTTTTAAGTATAATATGTATGTAACCATAACACAATCTCTGCTTACTTTTGATGCTGTGTGAAATGCCCAGATATTTATTTATTGTGAACTGTGTACTAGTTTTAAGAACAAAGGCTTTGAAATTAAATTGATTGAGAAAACAGTGTCATACTTACAAATGTCCATACATGGAGTTTGCAATCAGGAACAACAAATTTGGAATAGCAGTTGCTACATTCAGATATGATGTGAACTCCGCTTGGAACTGAGTCTTGCGAGGCGGAGGTGCTGTGATGTTTACCGGATGAACCTCTCGGAATTTGTACATCCAATACTAAAGAAAGATAAAACAATTATTAACGCTTAAGTAAGGTTTTATTTGTTGATCATTATTTAATTATGCTTTCAGTAAATATTTTTAGACTGACAAGTAGGTAATAAAGCGCATACTGTTTCGTACTCAGTCAGTGCGTTTAAATCAGAGAATAAAACAGCCAGGCTTATATGGGACTGGGCCGGTCACGTAAGTCGCATGCATTTAGACAGATAGGCCAACATGGTAACACCCTGGTAGCCCGACAGACAGCAGCGTCACGGTCGGTTGGAAAGGCTTTAGAGGGACAATCTTGACAACTTTGGGAGGGGATGGTAAGCAATGTCAAAAGAGCTAGTTGGAAAGATTTGGGGGAGACCTTTATAAATAAATACTTGAAGAAAAAAAATTGCATCCCAACATTAACAAACTGGTAAATCAGACATTATTTGTAATCATTAGGTATAGACAAGATGGTATTTCTGTCAAAACATCACACAAAATACTGGCCACCAGCATACAAATTATAAAAGAGTTATGTTTAAGTTATTAAAGTTATGTAAAGCCACTTACTAAGAATTTAATTGAATTAAATCAATTCAATTCTTAGCAAGTTGTTTTAGTGGAATGGAAAAAGTATTAAAAATTATCTTTGTGATTGTATTGATAACAGTTTTAATTAGAATTTGGAACACAATTAAAGTTTAAGAATGTTATTGATTTAATAACATGTGATTAGTCACTTGCTCTATAAAATGTATGGCAGTTACCTATGTCTTTGTCATTCAATTATCAATGAAGACAGATGGCAACAGACCACCATTTTAGCTACACGAGGTTTAAGACACTTATGAATATTAGAGAAAAGACACTGGGCAAAACATTTAGCTGTCTTTCTAATAATAGTAGAAGTAGCACTTACATCATTAGCAGTTATCAAAAAGTTATACGGCACGAGAGACGTGACTCCGAACAGCAGGAACAAGAAGTATACGATCCGATATCGATCTCGAGGCTCTTCACCAGAGTCCAAGACCTTGGTTGAACATGAATCAGTAACCAGCTCCCTTTCTTCACTGTCGTCCATTATTTCTTCCTCGTTCTCGATGGATTCAATAATCGCATCATTGTTGATAGACCCAGTAGCATCCATTGTAGAATTTATACACAAACAGAAGTGTAATTCACAAAATTATAATTTCATAATTATGTTTGCAGTAACTTCCTTTATATAAACACTGTTATCTTTATAACTTAGGCTTTTCTTCGTAGTACCGTATCGTGTCGTACTTTGTAGTTTTATCGTTTAATAAATAACATAACAATTTGCCATTTCTAAACAAGATACCATATAATAGAACACGACTCCACGAGAATTCGAAACTGCGAACAGAAAGAAAAACAACAAACACCCTCGCACACGTAGTATTTATGGGCTTGACTTTAGTTGTGCGTCGCAGGAATTGGAGGGTGAAAAGACTCACATCTGGTAGGGTTTTGCTTCCTGATTACATTTTACCACTAATAACACTAGGTTATTTTTAGTTTACAAAAAATAATAAAACATTTTTAACCTCACAAATCAGATAAATTAGATAAAACTACGTAAAAATTGACAGATAATAATCAACTTCGTCGTATTTCTTGTCTATGGTTTAATATGTTGTGTGCAAAATTGATGTGAACGAAACGTAAAATCCTGTCAGTGATTTTGTTATGGCTTCTTTCGACGACTTTGGCTTATCTTCACTTCACTTGGCTACTTATCACCTATCACTAGGTAGGTTATGTTGGAATATAGAAAAAAACGCGCAAGGCGAGCGAAGCGTGCCGCGGCAGCGGCCGCCGCAGCGCCAGAAAATAATACAAGGTTACGGTATATCTCACTTGGTTACTTATCACCTATCACTAGGTAGGTTATGTTGGAATATAGAAAAAAACGCGCAAGGCGAGCGAAGCGTGCCGCGGCAGCGGCCGCCGCAGCGCCAGAAAATAATACAAGGTCACGGTATATCTCACTTGGTTACTTATCACCTATCACTAGGTAGGTTATGTTGGAATATAGAAAAAAACGCGCAAGGCGAGCGAAGCGTGCCGCGGCAGCGGCCGCCGCAGCGCCAGAAAATAATACAAGGTCACGGTATATCTCACTTGGTTACTTATCACCTATTACTAGGTAGGTTATGTTGGAATATAGAAAAAAACGCGCAAGGCGAGCGAAGCGTGCCGCGGCAGCGGCCGCCGCAGCGCCAGAAAATAATACAAGGTTACGGTATATCTCACTTGGTTACTTATCACCTATCACTAGGTAGGTTATGTTGGAATATAGAAAAAAACGCGCAAGGCGAGTGAAGCGTGCCGCGGCAGCGGCCGCCGCAGCGCCAGAAAATAATACAAGGTCACGGTATATCTCACTTGGTTACTTATCACCTATCACTAGGTAGGTTATGTTGGAATATAGAAAAAAACGCGCAAGGCGAGCGAAGCGTGCCGCGGCAGCGGCCGCCGCAGCGCCAGAAAATAATACAAGGTCACGGTATATCTCACTTGGTTACTTATCACCTATTACTAGGTAGGTTATGTTGGAATATAGAAAAAAACGCGCAAGGCGAGCGAAGCGTGCCGCGGCAGCGGCCGCCGCAGCGCCAGAAAATAATACAAGGTCACGGTATATCTGATCTTTGTTATATTTGTTGTCTGTGATATATCATGTTGTGCAAAGTTGATGCGAACGAAACGTAAAAAACCTGTCATGTGTCACTGTAACCAAATCAAATCAAAACCGTGCCAAATCGCGCGATACGTAAAAAACCGATTTCTTTGATATGTTGTTTGGATTCTTACGATTGACCTACGATTATACACTGGACACCGATTTTCGATAGGTTACAAATGTTTTTTTTTTCTCATTTGTGCATCTACCTTTATCTTGGGAGCTTTACCAGGGGTGAGGTGGACCTCTCCCTCCCCCTCCTTGGTAATTTAAACTAGATTTGTATCAATAATTTTTTTTGAGGTTAGGTTAAATTTATTCAAATATCTCGAGAACGGGGAAATACCTAGTATGGGGGTGGTACCAGGGGGTAGGGAGGGTCCCCCCCCTCCCCCCTCCATTTTTTTTTTTTTAATTGGCTTGCGACGCACTACTAAAGTTTAACCTATTTATGTATGCCCGCGCGCGCAGAAAACTCGCGAAAGTAAAGTAAGACGAACGAAATGAACTAATGTTTGAAATGAATGAATGTTTTTCCCACAGAGTAAGAGTAAGTAACCTTATTTAGAAATAATACAAATAGTTATAAACAAACTAAATTATTGATTAGAAAAATTCTAACTAAAGATAGGTTCCTATAGATAGGTACAAATACAAGAGACATTCACTAAAAAACAGCAAATACAGAAATTACGCCTAAGAAGCGCTATATAATTTTACATGCACCACGTACAAATATAATGTACGAAGGCGCGCAGCTATAAGAGTTAAGAGTTACCGAATGATATTAAAATAAGCGAAAACACTGCTTACTTTCAAAAAACATCGTAAATATTGTATTATGAATAAGACATCCCTAACGCATTGTTCTACATGTCATTTCCAGTTACGCCCACTCTTTGTATCTTATTTGACTTTTCTGGTTGTGTTTAAGTTCTACCCTCGCATTCTTACATTTGACTTCTCATCTTGGTAATAAGCAACTTTATATCCTTGAATTTGTTCATATAACAGCACACTTTATACACAACTCTGTAGGTTTAACCATAGCTGATGCGTTCTCATTCTCTATTTCCTATTATCTATCCCATCACACACGCGCACATGCTGTTTGCTGACAGTACCAACTCTCGCAAAATGGGTTGGTACCATTTAACGACTAAATCCACCACCACACGCGCTCATTGCTCAAATCAAAGAGCGCGAAATCACTACCACAGATTGTAAGGCAGCGAGGAGAGATGTTACATACACATCAAAAAGATGCGTATGCAATAATTCAGTATTGTAATAAAATGATGATGGGCTCGAATTATCTAGACTCCTAGCAAGATGAATCGAACCCATCATAATCACCGGGGATTAAACTCTCCCTGATGAAGATTCTCTAGAGCTTTTTTTTTTGTTATGTTTTCGTCTGCGATCAGTCTTCAGACTAGGAGCGAGCAGGTTTGTTACTTTGTTGTTGGCAGTCTGGTTTGTAGGATCTTTGCTCCAGCGAGCATTTTCTCCTTTTATTTGCTTATCATGTTCCTTCCAGTTCTATGATATGATGTCTTCGCAACCTCTTTGGATAGGTTATGGTGGACAGCTGTGCAGCTAGTTGGTTTGGGTGTGCATTAAGGCGTTCCTTGTATTTGGTGGAGTATTGCTTTATTTCGTCGATGACAGTGGTGACTTGTAGTTCAAGAACGTTGTAGAACCAAGGAGCATTGGAGAGGTTTTTTAAGATGCCATTTTGTGCTTTTGAGTTGCTTGTAGATCCCCAGAGTTGAATGCAATAAGAGATTGAATGCTCAAACGCACGGGAAAAAAACAGAACAGCTGTTTGTAGCGTAGGATTATCTATGGATATGCTTGCTTTTGCTTGCCTGACTAGACTACAGGCATCTAGACTAGAAAGGGGGGGAACCCTAGCCTTCCTAAAAGGCCGAGTTATGGTATCATCCTTCCCATCATCTAAAAATCGCGGGCGTTTCAGTTACATAGTAGAATAAAATACAAGGATTATTATTCAAGTAGGTAAATAATCTATATTGTCTTTTAGAGGCAAATTTTTGATAAGTACTTTGGATTACATTAATGCAATAACGCAAGGATCTCTATTTTTTTATTATTATGTTGCACAAAAAAATTAGAGAATTAGAAATATATTATTTTCCTCTCGCTTTCTAACTTACGAATTTAACATTAACGGCCTTACTTATAAACGCCTCGTATCTAAAATAAAAACAGAAACGGCCGCGAAAGTTAATAAAATTACGCCTTAGTTGGCGTTGCCTGGCGAGCCGGAGCCGCTCGTCGCCGCCGTTGCAGAGCGTCCTTATTCTGTGCGTGTAGGTACTCATTGTGACATTTGTAAAAACAAAACCCTAGAAATTATAACAGACACGGCCGGTACAAATAAAATAAAGTAAGTTATCCATGTAAGTATTTAGGTACATTAATTTGTGTATTATTTTATGTAAGTTTAATATATATATTTAATATATTTAGGTACCGTCAAACACCCTAATTTCGCCTGGTGTACCATAATTCGCCTAATTTTTTTAAATGGCTATAAAATGGAATGTTACATAGATATCGGTTCCTAAACCTACCATTTAGTAGACAATTAATTTTATGGCAATATTTTGCAATCGAATAGTAGCTAACTTCACGTAGGATAGGAGATGACAGTTACATTTTAATTTTTAAGTAAAGTCAAAAGCAAATTTTTTTGGTGGTCTGCAAAACTTCGTCTGGAAACCGAAGTAAATAAAAGATAAGACCATAGCAACGCTATTAATCTAAACCCGAATTTTGCCGGCTTTCTAACAATGTATTAATTTGCAAGCTGAGCTATGTGGTTGCGATAAAAAATGCATTTGAATAATTTGAGGTGCAATTTCTGGCATGCATGTTAGTTCCAAAATTTGTCTGGGCTTTAGGGTTGTCACTTCCTTTACTTACCCGACTGCAAAATTAAGGGTTATGATTTTGTCGCATGTTGTTATAAAAAACCGTCTTATTTTAGTTCCAAATTGCGCAAGTCTAATAACCATTCAGATTTTTTGAAGACTTATCTGAATGTGATTTTTAAAGTTATAAAGCTACCAAAATTGTTTAGATTTATTGACTCTTTATGTGACTTAAAAGTTATAAAATTTATGTGACACGGTCATAATAAACTAACTTTAATTTTTAGGATAAGATACTACCTACTTATGAGAATAACAATGTATAATAATTTTTTTTAAATACACTCAACTGTCCTTTCATTTTAAAGTTACAATTTAGGTAGGATAGGTATAGGTACTTACTAGATTTGCTTTACATTCGCGCGAATTTAGGCAAAGTGCCTAAATTCGCCTGGCATCTTCGCGGCTCATTTTAGCATGAAAATAGTTCACATGTTGTATCATTATTATTATTTTTAGATTACCTGAAAGAAAAGGAAGTGACTGGTATATTTGATTTTTTTCTAAACTACATAGATCTAGAATAGCCAACGAAAATGTTTCAAAAGTAGGCGAATTTAGGGTGTTTGAAGGTAGATGTATATATATATATATATATATATATATATATATATATATATATAGCAATAATGTTTAGGTAATTATATATAGTTTATATACTAAATTGAATTGCTACCATTGTAGTCTAACCTGTACCTACCTACTTACACAATAATGACTTAGGTTACCTAACTAAAATTACGAATTGGGATTGAGTTTTTTACTTGTTAAAAAAAACAAGAACAAGAGTGCAAGTGTGTTACTGGACACTTCAAATAAAACTAGTTAATAAAAATAGGTACATACTTTACTGATTTATATATTTATTTTTACTGTTTTACAAAATGTGTTAAAAAATATAGTTATTTACAATTAATGTATTAGCGTAGGCGTTAAATCTATATTTTACAATGTTACCTACTCAACTTGATTAAAAATTTATTAAAGTTTAAGTTCTATTACTATTGTAAGTAGCAGCTAGGTACACACGGATAAAATAAATCGGGCAAGTGTAAATGTGGACCCTGAGAAAATAACGTACCTACAAAAATTTTCTACCATCACGGTATTTTAAAGTTAATACGGATAATTAAGGGTTACGACATAATACCGCCATCAGTTATTTCTGGTTAGGTAAAGACACAAAGTACAGGAAAAAACCAGTGAAATGGTGCAAATAAGACAAACAATCTTTGTATACTAGCGGCCTTACTGAGAAACGTCTCTTAACTACTGTTAAAATCTATCACTGAAAAAAATAAAAAATCGGGTTGCACTCCGGGAGTGCCGACAGAAGTGAAAACTTATTTTGGCGCGTTAGAGTTTAGTAATAAATCACTTCAAAATCAGTAATTATGGCGACTGCCAATCAAATACTCAACGAACACAGATGATGCAATATTTTTTGTTCAGAATGTAGATAATATATCAAAGAACCTAACTCAGTAAACTTCTCCAGACAAAAGTAGACTGTAAACATGTGAATTAAGGTTTATAATCAAATGGGGCGAGCGCGGCAGCCGGCTGCGTCTCGCCCCAGACGGTAACGGAGTCGCGAATCCAGAGGTTTTACCTCATCTAAAAATATGCGTACCGCGCTAAAAGAAGCACTTCAAAAAAGTAAGTAGGTACTCAATTACATCATGGTTGCGGTAGTCACTAACTACTACCTAGCAGAATTAGGTATACTTACCTAATTATATAGTACTTAAGTAAATATTATGGACGGACGAAATATAAAATGTAAACTAGATTAGATAAACTTTTAAGCGTAAAAAAACATAAGTAAATATATAAGTAGCTAGGTACTTATCATATACCGACATTACATTACAAAGGTAGATATAAATAAACTTTATAATAATAAGTTGTTTATATAAAATACCGACTTATTTAAAACAATGAATTAAATTCTAAGGCACTTAATAAAAAATATATAAACATTATCGAAATATTGCATCCAAGAATTTTAGAGAAAACAATTTCATTACAATTTAATCTGTTAGGATAATATTTAATGAGATCGAGCGTACGATACTAACGTAGTAATCGACTTTTTCCCTCTGCTTACCTATATTAATTACCACAAAGAATATTATCGAGAAGGCACTTTTAAAGTTCATATTTAATACATATAGAAAATATATAAATATTTCAGCTACCTATATAAGTAAATGCAAGAATATTAAGAAAACTCAATCATACACAAGACATTCGTAATTCAGTCTTTTCATTGGTTGTCTACTTATTTTTCTATTCATTTCATTAAATTCTATTTTGTTACGAATGGAGGTTTATTCGGATCATACACTAAATATCGAAATATCTATCTACCTATACATAGTCCTTCCTGCGGGTCCTATCGGCAAGGTCGAGAGGTTAGTGTGGGTACCTGGGAAGGCCTGCGCTATCAAACAGAATCCCAGGTGGAATGGCGTCAGTGGAGAGAAAACTTCACCCACCTCAGCTTACAGGAGTGGATTCATTAACGAAATGTTACAATTACTGCTCTGTAACTTTACTGACGCCACCCATAATCATCTTCAACAGATGAACTGGCCAATGACTAAAGGTAGCTATAGATATAAGACACAAGTTGAACGGATTATTTTACATAGCAGTTTCTAAAGGCTGACTGTGAGAGCGGCTCGCTTCTGACAAAGGAAGTGGGCTGCATTCAGAATCATCGAATTCAAAGTTAGTTTCCAATAACGCTTCTGACTTCGATCTGTGATGTAGCTCCGGCAAAGGTGAATCGTCATATTCCCTGGACAGATCTTGAGGACTGGAGTCGTAGCTTGGAATGTTTTCTGATGCGGTGTTATCGTATGGACTTGAGTACACTGGTGGGTGTGGTGGGCTTGGTAAGTTGGCTTCGTAGTATTGCTGGCGATCTGTTAAAGGTAAGAAAAGAAATATGATTGAAACTGACGAAATATTTATTTAATCTGTGCTTAGTCAAAACCAAAATAATAATAATAATGCCGGAAATTTACACAGCATCATCTGGCCCCAAAGTAAGCAGAGCTTGTGTTATGGGAACCACATGACTGATATACTACTTATATTTTTTTATATTTAGATACATACATACAAACACCCAAAACCAGAAACATATATTAAAAGATAATACAAATATTTGACGCGCGGTGGGAATCGAACCCACAACCTTCAGCGTCTCAGCCAGGCCTTGGCCCACAGAGGTCAAAATATCATCTTTTTGGTTCTTATCTAGATCCTCTAAGGGTACTAGTGAACGAACCCCATTGAAAAACATGTCCCAGACACTGCAGTGTACTTCAGTACTGAGTAGTTAGTTCCACCTGAGGCTGTATAAATAATCTGTAATAGACTCAAAAGAGACCTTACCTGCTATATTATTTCTTTGTCCGAAGGTAGTTGTCGGTACAGCACCCATGTGCGGCTGCTCCGGCATCTTCGATCTTAACTCCATCAGGAACGAAAGCTTTGGTTGTCCTCCGTAATTTGAGCTACCATACACTTTACCTTCATTCTCCAACTCTCTTCTAAACGCTAACGCTTCATCAGACCTATCTAAGTTCCGAAGAGGTAGCGTGTCAGAGTTGAAATATTGTGAATCGCTGTTGGGGGATAGTGTATCGTCGTCAGGTGACCTGACGCCCCCTGGGTGGTGGATAATAGGTATTTCCTCTGTCATTACCGTTGATATAGAGGGTGCTTCACTACCCGGCCCGGAAGACATGTCTCTATAGCCTTCGTTTCTGAATGATAAATTTAACTTGTTGTTGTTCTGTGGCACTGAATATTCTGGTGAAGCTGGTTTCTTTATGAAAGTGCTGTGTTTGAGAGGGATGATGTTCGCATTTGGGTTGTGAGCTTCGTAAATATCGTAGCTTTGGGTGTCTTCGATTGAGGAGTTAAACTGACTCTTCTCCATAGATTCCATGGAGGTTGTGGATGCGAGCATCTTTCGGTAATCAGATCCTTTTGTTAGTGTTTCGGTCGATCGCGTGCTCTGAAAATAGGTTTATTGTATATTTTAATAGATTTGCTTTGCCCAATTAATATCAAAATAATAATAATAAAATAATAATAAATACCATTTGATGCGTCATTTTTCTCCTGTACGTATTTTCTGGGAACCCTCCATTGATGCTGCCGATAGATCGTACGGAATGCAGTGATTGACGGATTGAGTTTCGGCGTTCTAATCTTTGGATGTGCCTGGGATAAGCAAAATAATTATTAGAGACAGTTTGGTATGCATGTATGTACTTAGTACACCACGGAAAGCCCTGTGAAATCCCTGGATGTGCCATATATACATTTTGAATACTATGATGAGGAAACAATCTTAAATTCCTGTATTGGCACCAAGAACACAGCCCTATGCAATTCTTCATTCCACAACAGTAATTAAATTTTAATGTATTACCTGTGTTTAGACTTGGAGTACCAGCAAACCAGAGCAGCTGCTACGAGAACAACCATAGCAGCCAAGATTCCTATGAAGGCCACGGCTAGCGAATCGCCTCGCCAGGACATCGGGTCTATTGTTATCTTTGGATCTGGAAGGTAAGTGGTAAGTACGATTATTAGAAGAGATCGTCAATGTAAGCCAGACATTGTACAAATGTTACAGCAAATCCTGTTGCTTACCAATCTCACAAATAAACGCATTCTTCTGATTGCAATCAGTGATATCGACGCTGGAGAAGGCGAAAGAGGTGCACTGTGTCACGTAGTCAATGTGGTTCACCCACACCCGGTCTCCGTACTGGTACCACTGGTTCTGTTTCTGTATGAACTGGTATAGCGCTGGGTAGTTGCCAGATACGTATGGCATTGAGGCGTTGTCGGACTGTAAGAATTTGTCGTTGTTTATACATGGATGAGCATTGAAAATGAGTACGAATATAAGTTTCAGGAAGTTAACGGGTCATGCTAATTTAGGAAAGAAAACTTACCAGGCAGAAGAGTCTTGCTTCCTCATAGGTCATCGGGGCACCCACGTACATATAACAGGTACCGGCCACCGCATCCCAGCCAGGCGGGCATTTGCCACCATCCAGGATTGTCAAATTGTTCATATAGAACGGCCGGTAGTCCACTTCAAGGAAAAGAGGATTGTCGGACTGGTCACGGATCCTTCCCGAAACGGCGATACTCTCGTTGTAGCTCCAATAGTTGTGCTTTGCATCGATTCTTGTTCGCCAACTTTCTAGTGTACTGTAGAGTATGAAAGATTGCGTGAGGTCTTTGAAAAGGCCAATTTTATCCTTGTGTTAACACAAATTAAAGGAATACACTTACCTCGAGTAATCAGTATTTAAGTCAACAAAGCTATGGTCCCAGGGCAGTCATGCAACAAAAACATGCAATTTAGTTAGGTAGTACAATCAAATTTAAGTTTCAAAGTACCTATCATTCCCATGTTACCTGAAATCTTGAATTATTAAGAATAATAATATTCCATGAAAAACAAATCGTGCAATGAACTTGTTGTATTCAGTGGGTAGTGGTAGTGGGTAGTGGGCTTACATAGATTTATTAATAGTTATCATTTCGTAATCGTTGTCAGGGTTGAAGAAGATGTTGTCAACGTAGCTCTGGCCAGCTGTACCAGCTACAACTGTGGCCCTACCTTCGCGATCCAGTGCATAGTTTCTGAAATCACAAACAATATGATGTATTGGCAAACTGGATGAATTATTCATTTTCTAACCTAAAACTACTTATAGACTATTATAGTGGTTACAAGGTGGATACAACTTAAACGACACTATCCTTAAAAATCTGTTTAGCAAAAGGTGGTATTTACTTGTAAAATCCGTTGTGCGATGTTGTCTGATAGATGGGCATCCTAACTTTATCAAAACCGGAGACCTCGAGAATCCTTTGGCCGGTGTTATCGTGGACATAATTGTAGTTAAAAGCAGACACCACTTGGCGAAGAACGATGACGTCATGGTACCGAACGCGGTTACGGGTGAAATAATTGCGAGATATCGTGACTTCTTGATAAGGAGTTGATTGGCGGCCTTCAATTTTCAGACAAGGCAAATCGTGGTTGGCAAAGAAAAGGTTATTGTGGATCCAGCCCCGAAGAGACGTAGCTGATCCTCTCGAGTCAGACCGAACCAGTAAGCCGCCAACATTGTTCTGGACCAAGTTATTCTAAAAGATAATTTATTAGGATTATATTAACTATGACGCTTGCTCACATATCAACAGAATACTTATAGCTAACTAGCTGCAATTTAATTCAGGAGAAACTTACTCTAAACACCAAGGTCTGTGTATTCTGCACATCAACTTTTACAGCAGATTCACAAGATGTAAAGTTCCCATACAGTTTGAGGCAGTTATCTTTGATTTCATTCCTTGTGATGGCCAGCAGAGGATTAACTTCACCAACAGATTGGTATGAAATGGCTCCATCACGATTTTTTATGAATTCGCTGTGTGATATGTTATGCTGGACGTCACGATCTGAAGAGAACATGATACAATTTAGAGATGATTCGTGTTTAAATAAACAAGGTGTATGATTAAAATAACGGTATACTTACTCAATCCAATTGCAGATATCGGTAAAGTGACAACCTCAGCAATGAATCCATGATTCGAAGATGCGCCATTAGCGAATAGTTTCACACTCAAACTAGGCCCATATGATTTGAAAAGCTTCTTCTCTTCAGGAGAACTATTCTCCAAGTATCCAATCATTGGTGCTGTGATATTATAGATGTCACCATCGTATAAGGACAAGGAATCGCGTTTGCCATAGTTTTTCGTGTGATTGAACAGGTTAAATTGCAAAAGACGGAAACCCAGAGGCTTCACTCTGTACATACTTTTGAAAATCTTTACGCAGTTAACGGGATTATTGTCATACTTGTAATAAAGAAGCACTCTTTCTTCGATTACGATCATTTTACTGCTGTCACAAATATCGACGAGGGAGAACAAATGGTATGGCAGATTCAAGTCTTTCAACGGAGTGAAGCTAGACTCATCCGATTCTCTTCCTTCTCCATTTAGCGATATGGCACTTATTCCTTCACCCAATATGTCATTTACAGAGTTAAACATTACGTTGATGGTATCAGTGGGAGAAACTAAATTGATTCCATGATGAGCACACTTGCTGATGTTAACATTTTGGATCACAGGATTTTTTATTATAGCTTGAACAGCCGGGGATTTCTCATTGTGGAGTATACCAGCACCAACGATTTGCACGTGTCTTAGTTGGCTTTCAATTTTTCTCACTGTTTCGTGGGTGTGATGATCGTGAATTCTGTGCTCGTATAAAGAATACTCGAATTCTGGATTCGCGAATCTTATGCCACCCCAGTAATCAAAAGTCTCTTCTAAGTTTCGTGTGCCACAGTGAATGAAAACAAACTCTGAATCCCATTTGCACTCATGCCTATGACCATATAGTTGGCCATTTAACCTAATTGGGCAGTCTTCGTACTGTTCTTCTGTGCCTACACATTGCAATGGTTCTGGCCATGACCATATTCGCGATAGGGAATTGCTGTGGTATTCGACACGACGATCATAAGAAAAGAATACATTGATTGGGTCAAAACCTAGTTCTCTGCAAACGACTTGGGCATTTCTTTCGGTAAATCGATTGTCACACATTGGAACCCATTGGAGTGTAGTTTTGTTGTAATATTCTAAGAAACCTTCGTTATTTCTTTCTACCATAGTATCGCTGATCGAGCAGTTTCTTCCAGGGCAAAGCCTTATTGAATCATGTACAATCATTGATTCCAATTGTCTCTTTCGTTTGTAATGACGTCCTCCATACTGGCCAATTTCTCTTTTATCTTTTCTATTAACTTCAATATTACTTGATCGAATCATTGGCTTCATAATAATTGGCATTTGGCTGTGTCCTATTGCTTCAAGAGTACCCATGACAAGGATGCCAACATTTGGCGCAAATTCCAATACAACGCCAGGATTTATTACGAAACTTACTTCAGGCATGACTGTTATATCTGACTTAACGACATAAGGTTCAATTCTAGGTTCTAAGGTTAGGTTTGAAATCAATCTTCCTCCTAGTTCATTTACATCCATGGATATTTCAGGACTGAATGTAACAGATACACTAGCGTCAAAGTGGTCTTCCAGCAAATAGGGTAAATACGTGGCCACAGCATGGTTATTCCAGTCATCAAAATCAAATATTTGATTCTTGATTTCCTTCTCGATCATACTTCCCCACCAGTTTTCAGTTACATCTAACAGGTTGTTGATTTTGGCTGTCTTTATGCCTGCAAGCAATGTGTATTCTAGTGCATTATTTCCAAACAAGTTTCTGCTCATTTTCACTTTTTGTATCCCTTTGAAGCCTACAACGTATGTTGGTTCCATACTTCGCACTAACATCCCGCGGCTTAGATAACTCACTTGTTTATTATTTTTCACTTGGTTGTAAACAAATACGGCGTATACGAGACCCATGACTTCACTTTGACTGTCCATGTTGAATTTAACCATGAAGTTTCCATTATTTCTCTCTATAACGTTGCCATCAATCTTCATCTTTTTTTCCATTCCTTGTAAAGAGATCAACCCATTTTTACAATTGTTGTCAGTGAAAATATTTTTTGTGATATTTAGCTCAGCGAAATGTCCATCAACGACCAATCCAAAGTTCATATTACTGCGCCAAGTATTGTTGAACATATACACCGAATGAGTAAAGTTTTCATTATATTGCCACACGTAAGGTAAACTCACATCGAACCCACCATTCTTGTTCCTTTCTATTGTGTTATCTTGTAGAATGTAGTGATATAAATTGTTTGAGCTTCGAAGGTCTCTAGCAAAATGGTATATCCCCTTTCCATTGTCCGTAATTAAACTGTTGTTCACCATAATAGTGATTTCTGTTATATTGCTTTCATGAATATCCCAGAACGGAGTACTTATGTAAATGGCTTCTTCTTTATTGTATGTAATTTCACAATTGAATATTTTTATACTTTCGTTGGCTTTTCGTAGAAAATGATCTCCAAGCTCATTTAGATATCTATTGTAGTATGAAGCTTTGATTCCTTTTGTGTTATCTTTGATTTTTGAGTTGACTACTTGTAATGTTGGGACTGGGCCTTTGACGATTCTATTTCTCAGATTTTGAACAGGAGCTATAATAGTACTAACGACTAACACAACACCACCTAGAGCTGCTCTTCCACTCTCATAGGTTAGCACTACTGAGAAGCTGCTACTTGTTGTGGGAAATATGGATAAATCTCGGTCCAGGCACCACTTTGTACTTCCTTCGTTTATATTCTGGGAATCGTAAATGCAAATATTTTCAGTCGAAAAGTTGTGTATAGGATTTAGAAGTTGGAGCCCTAGAACGTAACCGGGATTGCATTTGATATTATACGTTTTGTTGATTGGCTCGCCGTAGGATTTTGTAGAAACTAAATGTCTGGTTTCACCATTTACCAAACTTATATCGGTCTCATATTCAGGTATCATAATCGGTAGATAGCTGGACTCATCCAAGTTAAAACCAGGTTCTAAATTAAACCATCCCGCTATTTCTCTCTGTTGTGGTCCAGTTAAATGAGGATTATGAGAAATGCCAGCTATGTTGTTATTTTCAATAACTGATCCGTACACCTTTAGTCCCAACTGTTTGAAGCTAATGCCACTGCCTTTGTTATTGCTGAATTCTGAATTTCGTACTGTATTTATTGCATCAGCACCATATAAATCTGAATATAAAATGCCCAAGCCGTCATGGTAGTTATTGGTTATTTTTACGCTTTCCAAACTATGTCTTGCAAAATCCATTTGAAGAGCAGGCTTAAAAACATTTGATGAATAATCTAATAAGCCGGCTTTCTCAATAGTCACATATTGTAAGTCAGCTCTTTCAGCAATCACGCTGAATCTAACACCAGCCCAACTAGTTTCATAACATCTAATACCAACGTCATTATCATGGGTGCATGAATTTTGAAATTGATCTTTCGTTTCGGCTTTGCACTTTGTGAAATCATTGTCGAATTCTGTACATTCTATGTTAGATAAAATTATATCTTCAGTTGTACCCGCGCTTGGAATTTCACTTGGTTCCAAAAACCAATCATCTGGATTAAGAGCCAGTCCCAGTTGATTGCAAACTAGAGCAGCATTAATAATATTCCATTTATAATTGCACACTGTTCCCCATTTTTCGTCAACTCTAACTTGCAACCTTCCTTCGTGCTGCGTTCTTCCTCCTAAAAGTCTTAAAGGAACTACAGGTTCAGAATACCCAGGGGTTGTAGGTTCAACATCTGGGTCCGTCTCATAGAAACTATCATTAGACATAACAACTTCTTCTTTCAAGGTGAATGTGATATCATTAGGTCGCTTGCCTCTGGCTTCCAGTTTTCCAGCAACCATAATGCCTATGGCCGGTGGGAATTTCAGCGTCACGCCTGACTGCAATACAAGTTTGCCACCAGGACGAATGTTTATATCTTTATTGACGTCATATTCACCTTGTCGCAGTATTTCGATACCTTCAACTTCACCGCCAACTACAAAAGTGCCCGGTACGTTGAATTGTGGAACGTACAAAGAATTGTAATTGATTTGAGTTGCACCGGGGTTGCTGCTATGTAGCAAGTAAGGCATGTACACAATTCTTGCTAGATTATATCTATCTTTACGGTGGAATAACCTGTTGTATACTTTTTCTTCCTCACCAAACCCAAGCCAATTGTATGTACAATTTAGTGTTTTGCTTTGATCTTCTACGTGCGAACCGATTTCATATTGAGCTTCTGGATTGTTTATAATATTTCTGAAAACATCAATATTGCTTGATGATAACACTATGGTTGCTGCAACTCTACTTCTAGGAGCAAGCCGTGACGAGATTCCTTCTAATTGTTCAAATGGCTCTCTTATTTTATTATCACGTAAATAATTTCTTGTAAATAATAAATATTGCATATCACTATAAGGCGACAAACCTAGATTTACAACAAACGGTCCTCGATTTCCAAAAAAGTAATTGTGCTGTATTCTAAACCTCGCAGGCAAGATTTCAAACTCTTCTATGTGCTTTCCTTCTACTCTATTCAGTATTACAATAGCACCATAGTTTCCATGTTCGAAATAGTTGTATTCGATTAGCCCAAACACATTCAAAGCCGGTTGAATTTTTAAAGGTACCTTTTGGTTTTGATAAAACCTATTATGGCCGACTTGCAAGTTAAGCAATCTTTTTGGATTATTTAATCTCCAGCACGTAGATACTTCTATTGTGCTTTCCATGCTAGTGTTAAACCAGTTTCCTGTGATATTCACCCAGCTATCACCACAGAAATTGCCATGTAAAATACCCACGTCTAAGTTTTTAAATATTTCAGAGTATTCAACGGTTGTAGTTTGATTAACCGGTATGTATTCAGTTTCTTGAGTATTATTTATCCACACTGCTATGCCATACCCCTGATTTGAACTGAGTATGCTTCTTGAAATGTTTCTATTTCCGCCAGTGACCGTTATGTTGATGCCGTCTCCCTGATTAAAAGATATTCTGCTCTCCGTAACATTGATATCCCCAGCGCCGCTTAAAACTTGTAGTCCAGCAACGTGGTTATTGTTGGAAATTGATGTTCTGTGAATGTGAATTTGAGATCTAAGATTTTCAATAACTACACCTCTACCATTGTTATCCGAAATAATCGTGTCAGTTACATTTAAATCGTAGGTTTTACTAGTGCCCGAGGTCAACCTTAGAAATCCAGTTATATCTGTTCTGGTATTTGCGCGGAATCTCACGTACATTCTATTTCTTGTAGATGTGACGCTTTGCGGACGTGAATGATTTCTTATTTGCAGCATAAGTAAAAGTCTATCGTCGGCAGTTGAACCATCGTAAACATATATTTCTCCAGTGTGATTTTGATTTGTTAATAATTTTACAAAACTCAAAGTTAATACGTGCTCTGATCGAGTGTAAAACTTTTGATGGCAATCTCTTTCCATGTTAGAATATCTGGATTGTTCAATAGACATTTGTATAGGAAACGTTTGAGAAGGGGTAGATGCGAGGGTGCAAAGGTCAAATACTTCGCTCCTGTCGAATCTTTCATCCATATTCATTTCGTGTACTACGTATTTGACCCCATCACCACCATTATCGTGGATGGAACAGTTCTCAATCTTTGTCATGCCGTACGTGGAATTCACATAGACACCGTAACCTCTATTGTTTTGTATCGTGCAGTTGTTAATAACTATGGGAGCGTTGGGTGACGTCACGTTTATTGCGTTGAATGCAGAGTTTGATACCTCAATGTCCTCCATAATCGGTGGCACTCCTATTACGTCCAAAGCACTTGTCGCGTTATTATCTCTGCCTAAGCCAGCATTTTTTATGACGACGTGAACGAATCTGGACATTGAAGTAGGGACATAAAGCGTGTTGCCTGAAGTTAGTATTCTTTCGTATACAGCATTTTCGAAGCGTATTCCTCGCCAGTGTCGTCCTGTGTCCCCTAATTCGTTGACGTCGTGATGATGAAGACATTTAATGCCGAGATCTGGGTGATAATCGCAGACGCCTGATCCAAGTTGCCTTGAGTTCCAGTCACATTGAAAGAGATCGTGCTCTGTACCTTTGCAACTTGGTTCTTCAAACAGTAGCCGAGGTCTTCTTCCTGGTTGGCGATCCATCCAGTTGTAGAAGGAACCCCCCATAAAACCGAGTTGCCTGCACGCTGTCTCCATATCGTTGATTGTCCAACTGAAAAAGTACAAATAAACATAAGTAGGTACATTACATCACGCTTACTTTCACTCGCCCACAGTGTTGCAAAAACTTGCAAAAAAGTGGACGGACTTGAATGAGTCATTGTGATAATATAAATGAAGAGGTATGTAGTGTAGACCTCTTGTAGACCCACAAAACTTGATGCACGGCCGGAAAGCTGTCAATGTTAATTCTATAACATTAAAATAAATAAACAAAAATACTGGTGGACCATCAACACACCATCAACACCATCTAGCTCCAATATAAGCATTTCTTGTAACCAGCTAGATGACTAATAGAAAACTTATATTACTTTTAAAACAGACTTAAGATATTTTTTAATACTCATACATAGAACCAACATCTATGTTCATCACACAAATGTTGGTCCTGGGACAGAATCGAACCTTCAACTCCTGCGCAGAAGGCAGAGCTACTACCAACTGAGATAAGAGGCAGTCAGCTAATAAGGTTTTTGCTTACTTTCTCGAATTAGTGCAAACTGATCGCCAGTGTCCCTGGTGCATGAGCTGCACTCTTCCAGCGAGGATGGAGGGGCCATCCACCAGGCGGATGTCTGGGATTGGTTTAGATGACTTCACTGGCTCTTCCGTACTGGTGAACGTTATCGTGCTATCATCGGTACCCTGAAATAAAATTAAAAGTATGTTTTGTAGCACATCTTTTTATTTATCTTTTACATTACATCTTTTACGTACAATGCTGGACATTTCACGCAGCATCGATTAGCCCCAAGTAAGCAAAACTTGTACACATGACTTATGTACTACTTATACTTTGTTTTGTAAATACATTTTATCTACCATCTCCTTTTCACAACAGGACAAGCAGACGTACCGCTCAATACCATCCATACCTTGTCAGTCTACCACCCTTACGAACAAAGCGCTTTGCTTCCACATTTATAATGCGTACAGCCACCGATCGGAATGCTTTGCCGTCGTCTGTCTTTCCTGAAAACTACAATCTAGGTCTCTTCAAGTCTCGTGTAAATAGGTGTGTTCTAGACCTGCATGCCCCATCGTCTGCCACGTAGGTTTATCGATGATAAAAACTATATGTACCCTAAATTAATTGGGTCGGTGAGTTTTACAGCAACCAATTTAAAAATATGAATGTTACTACGTATTACAAAGATTATTAATTATGCCTAGTCAAAATGACAGTACCTACAAACACACACACCACTGCGCCGGCGCAGTCTACGTGCCAGCGCCCTTGCACTTCAACGGCTTCCTGCCTTTTCACGCACCCCATTCATACAGTCACGATCTACTGGGCAACGGTTGCACCGTTGCTAAATCGTATGGAATGGAATGCGATAAGTATAACTTAATTGGGAGACGTTCAACATGATCCATGAAGGGTATTATATATTTACCTACTTAATACTTATTTATACATTTAGACAAAAGACGTCGCCGACTCTACGTGGAGACAAAGTCAAAAGATATTTTATTCAATACAATCACAAGGATCACTTTGAACGTCTACATACTAGGTGAATTTAGGTGCCTAAATTCATCCAAGGCCGAGAAGAACTGGGAAGAAACTCGTTCTGGCCCTAGCGCTTTTTTGGATGATCCATCTTATAACCTTAACCACAGAATACAGAAAGGAACTTAGCTACGAAATAAAAGAGTTTATATTATGTACATTCCAAGTGTGTCGGTTAACTGTCGGTTAACATAATTATAACGAATTTATTATGTACGAATTTACGAATAATAATACTTATTTCCATGATAAAATTATCATGATGATATCAATCGCGTTATGAAGTGGTAACGGATATAATCATCGATCGGTCTTCTTGTGTAATAAAATACACGTGCGCGACTGGACAGTTGCAGTTTGCATTTATTAGCTATGTAGGTATCTAATAATGGTATGCAGTGCCTTTGCGCAAACCATAAAACATGACCACGGGGGACACACGCACAGTGGTCGCAGTTTGCATAATATAGGGCCCAGAAGGATACCCGAGGGGAGTGTGTTTGTGACGTGTGCCACAGATCCAGCTGCTCAGTTGCAGATTTAGCAAGTATTGTAACAAGTAACAATTTATGATGAGTCACTTTAGAAGAGAAATATGAATTATTGTGAATCGATGTCACAACTTATTTATTTTACCACTTGCGGGTATCGGGTACGGCATTGTGTTAAAAACGCCAAAAAAACTGTTTCTAAATGCCTACTACAATGGCGGACGTGGGTCATTGAGATTCCTTGCACGTCGGTAGCATTATCATACCGCGATGTGTATTTGTATGTATCGGTATGTCGCACTGTGTTAGTTATTCATGTAGATAGGTAGGTAGGTCGTAAGAAGTTACTTTTGTACGCTAAAGTGACAATAACATTTATCAAGTACAAATTGGCAAATCTAACCAATTCAACTCTGTCGTTAGCTAGTTTACGATTTCTCCAGCTGATATCGATAACTTAAGTAGGTAGGTACCTACATGTACTTACTACCTGTCAGCTCCTCGCTTCCTGTGTTCAAGGAATGCACGCACGGCAAGGCGCGTGGAATCATAAACAATGTAGATACCTACCTACCCTATGTAGGTACTTTCCTAAGTAGGTAAGCACTTCTACATTAAGTAGGTAGGTATTTACTTACATTCATTCATTTAGTCACAGAAAAAAAGAGTAAGTTTCTGTTCTGTGTCAAACACCAACCAAACCTACCTAAAACATTATTGAGTGGGTACCTACCTACCTAATAGCACTTGTACTAATAAGAATTCTGTGTTAATAGGTATTGAGGTTAGATTAACTTGATACACCTTTGAGTATCTGAATAAAGACCCAGTCCTTTGATAGATATCATGCCAGTATTAACCTGGGAGGATATTTAACTGGTAGAAGAAACATGGAGATCGATATTCCGTCCTTGAGTTATACCTACATGATGTCTATTCATTATGAATTGAGTCGAGAATCATTGGAAATTGCTTCGCACATAATTGACATAAAAGTCACCCCAGCACTCTTCTCTACACAGACTCTACCTATATTAACAACAGTTCAATAGTACTTTTCATAACAGGACAATCAAATGTAATGTACCGCTCAGTACTTACCACCTATACCTTGTCAGTCTACCACCCTTACGAACTTTGCTGTCACATTTATAATGCGTACAGCCATGGATTGGAATACTATGCCCTCGTCTGTCTTTCCTGAAAACTACAATCTGGGTCTCTTCAAGTCAAAAGTAAATAGGTGTCTTCTAGACTTGCGTGCCCCATGGTCGCTTATCATCAGGCGAGATCGTGGTCAAACGTATGTAGTTCTATTTATAAAAAAAAACAACAGTGCTGACGTATTTAAATTATTAATACGTGAAGCAAAAACTTTGTACCCCCTTTTACGAAAATTCCGAGGACGGACGGAGGAGTATGAAATTTCGCACACTTATAGTTTATATAGAGAAGGAGTGCAGAATGCTAATACTTTTTTTTAATTATGCTTAAAAAATACATTAGTTATTATGGTCGAATTTCGACCAGTGGGCCATCACTAGTTTAAATAAATACACATACAAAGACAAATCATGCAAGTTGCCACTGAGATTTTCGTTCGTTCAATACACGGGAGGTTTCATTTCATCGGAAGTTGGATAAGTTCTTGTGCGAATGACGGCTTAGGAGGACCAACCGTGGTTCACGATCACGATCCCGGTAGTGACATGAAACAAGCGTCGTGCTGGTTTACCAGGTTGTTAACCCAACTTTTGTGATTGCGACGCTTTGAAACATCACGATTGCTTGAAAACTAAATAATATACCTACGTAGGCAACAAAGGAGGTGGAAAAGTAGAGACTATATAATTACGTTTTATAAAGAAAAAAGAAAATCGACTTCATTATATAGAAATTGAATCCATACTTCAGACGACCTCTGTGACGCAGTGGGCCAAGGCCCGGCTGAGACGCAAAAGGTTGCGGGTTCTATTCCCGCCGCGGGACAAATGTTTGTATGATCTGCAAGTATTTGTCTCGGGTCTAGGTGTTTCAATGTATAAATGTACGAGTATGTATTTAAAAAATATATATATAAGTAGTATATCAGTCATGTGGTATCCATAACACAAGCTCTGCTTACTTCAGATGATGTTGTGTGAAATGTCCAGCATTATTATTATTATTATTAAACTTTTCTATTTTGCGCTTTTTAGTACTTCATACAAGGTCCTGTCGGCAAGGTCGAGAGCTTACATTAAGGCTTACCTAAGTGCACGAAAGGAGCCTCTGAGGCGCACTTTAATCCTTTCACCACACTGGTTAGAAATAACTAGTGACACGATAAGAAGAATAGGTACTTTATAATTTTTAAAACTTGGACGACATATTTTTTCCAGCTACATATTTTTTTTGATGAAATTTCTATAGGACCAATCGGTAAGTATATCATTTCATATGAAAATGTTTTCAAATCGGTTTCTAAATAACAGAGTTAAGAGATAACAAACATAAAAAAAATGAATTGAGAAGTCCTTTTTTTGTAGCCGGTTAATGAAAGTAATGAAAGATAGGTGAAGAATTGTACAGGTACAAGGTACTGTCATTTTTATTACGTCATTTTTAACTCGATGGCGGCTGGACCAATTTCCATGATTTTTGATTTGTTGGATTTGTCTTCGCCCCGAATAGCAGAATAACTATTGTAACTTTTGAAAATTTGCAAAATTATACAAGCTAAATTAAGGTTGTTTAAAACTGATCTCACTCACTTAATCTAGTGGTGAGTTCAGTTTGATACAACCTTTGATGACGTTCGGTTTGTTAAGTATATGACAGTTTATATACCTATAAAAGACTGATATATCATCGCCGAGCCGAAACAGCTGATGCTAAAAAGCTAAAATTTGGAAGGTAGCTTTCATTTATAGCAAAACCACCTACTAAGGCGGGGTTTTTTGAAATTAAATCCCTAAGAGGGTGAAATGGGGTAAAAACGAATGTATGAAATCTCAGAAAGCACCTAACGGATTAGAATGAAATTTAGTATGCAGCTTCCTCTAGGGCCGTAGGTGCTCGCTAAGAAAGGTTTTCAAAAAAATCACTCGGGATCATGGTCAAACCGCGAAAACCGCGATTACGCTTTGTAATTTTTCCGAAACATTCATTCGTTCAGTTATTATCTTGCTACTTTTTATCTACCACGCGGGCAAAGCTGCCGGAAACAACTAGTTGTGATATATTTTTCATTTTAAAACGCGCACACGAAGTCGGGAACGGTAGAGCTAATTACGATTAAAGACTAGAAAAGTTTCAAATCACAAATGTTTTTTGTAACGACAAAACGCTACACGTTTGCAAATTGGTCAACCTGACTCAAATTCCCTTCCTACTGCTGAGTTATCATATCATAGTGTGTTTTTAGAGATAGGTGAAGCACCGTAAGTAGGTACATTACAAAGATAGGTTCTACCGTTTTTGTTTTCACTGGTTGGTTTGGTAGAATTTGTCACGCTTTTCACAGTAACAAACAGAGCGAAGCGATGGTATCCCCGACGTGCTAAATGACGACTTGAGCTCTTTCATTCTGTTTTAGAAACTGAGGATTATATTTTGCAGGTTTCTTTTGATTATGGGTTTCAATATTCGACTGGCCTGTCAGCTCAGTTGGTAGTAGCTCTGCCTTTTGCGCTGTAGGTTGAGGGTTCGATTCCCTCCCAGGATAAATATCGGTGTAAAGAACATAGATGTTTGTTCTGTGTCTAGGTGTTATAATATAACGTATCATTAGTATGTATTTAAAAGTATATAAGTATTATATCAGTCATTAAGTCATGTTATGCTTAGTTTGGGACTAGATGGTATTGTGTGCATTGTCCAGCAATATTTATTTTAATATCCAATATCAATTTCACTACCATGGCTTAGACACTAGTCATATTTTATAAACACCAGTCGATATCAAGTCACATTGATAAGTTGTTTTTATCTTTTCGATAAGAAGTAGAAGGTAACGACGTGCCAGTGCATAGAAGTGTCGGACCAAACGGGTAAAATACATCAAAACCAATAAGAACTATCTGTCGTAAAGTTTTTTAAACTTACGCGATCAGAACACATTATTATAAATACTTACGGGTATTTATCGCACTTAGGTTTACACTCTGTCGTGGTCACGGGATGACGGATGATGACGTCATCCCGTGACCACGACAGAGTGTAAACCTGTCGAAACGTCGGGAAAAATAGGTAAATAAACGCGATAAATACCCGTAAGTATTTATAATAAAAGTATCTGTCGATCTTAGTTTTACGGGTTTCAAAGACCACAAGGACCCCTTACAGTTTTGCTTTTGTTTTTCTGAAATTCAACCCCACTTTACAAGTAGGGAAGGTATATACCTCCCCTACATATAAAGTGGGGTTGATGGGTTTGATTTGAGGGGTCTTTCAAATGATACTACGAGGTTTCTTAAACAGTTTTTCAAATATTAAGCTTTGAAGTGCCCATTTTTGATTTTCAGAATTAGAATTTCAGAAAAACAGAAAGCTTACAATATTCACCAAAACGTGTTTTAAAACTTGTAAATACTTTTAAATTATTATAAATAATAAAAGCTGTCATCAAACAAGTCTATATGTTGATAGAAGTCAAGATAAACTGTTTGGGAAAACTTTACAAAATATTTTACAAACAAGGGAAATTATCACGGATAAAGGCTGTACCTACTAGATTTTGGGTACAAGCCTGATATGTAAACCTTAAAAAAATCAAAAAGGCTCATGAATTTTTATTTTTGCTGTGCTAATTATATGGTTTTGAATTGGTTTAGAACCTGGCCATTAGTCATTCATAACCTTACTGACTTCGGAAGCCATCACTGTGCTCACATGCGGTTGGCGAATTTTTCCTATAATTATATATTTTTTTAAATTTTTTGGTTGGTATTTTGCCATTTGCTAAACCCAATTATAAAATTAGGATTTGTTCCTACCATTAGATACAAGAAAGAAAGAAAAAACATTTATTCAAACCCACCACTAAGAATTCTATACAATATAAATTAAAAAAAACAATAATGACTAAAACTAAAACAAAGAAGAAAAACAAATGAGTGAGGACTGAGTGGTGGTGAGTAGGTAGGTATAGCCGTATCTATGTACTGTGGGGTCTATGTACCTATGATGATAATATTTATTTATTAATCCTCTTCTCTGTTCTACAACATTATAATCGAAGTAAAATAGTATGTACTTATAAATAGGTACCTAGTTTACATAAGTTACACGAGAGTAGGTAGGTAATGCAACAAGTCATTCTTTGTTTGCTAATTCTAATTGAGTCATCGTGGTTCTCTTGATTTTATCGAAGTAATAGGTAGTAACTACTTAAGATGATGCCCAAAACTATTGTATAGAAAAAATGAGTCTTTTCTACCGCATCTGCTCGTTAATTGAAGAAGTAATAGTTATTTGTAACTATTATTTCTTTTATAATAAAAAAAATATAGTATAATATATATATATATATATATAATATATAGTATAATATGTATTTTCAATATTTTGCCTCCTACTTCCTCGTTTCAAATTGTTTTTAAAGTAACTGTTAGTTTCATAATTTAATTATGAAATGTCTAAAATATTAAATAACCATCAATTATCTTCTAAAGTTGACGTCGTTTTAAGTTGCATTTTTTATTAATAGGCGGAAAGTACGCTTATTAAAACATTACCCAATAAACTTATTTTAGAATTTCTGATTGCAATGTTTAAAAAATCGCGATTTGAGTGCTGTGGATACGCGTCATTTGATCAGGGAGTCACCTTAAGCTGTTGTTTATTCATTATGAGTCTTCATAACATCGCTTTGCATAATATTAATTAATTAATTATTCTTAGTATTGTGCAGGATTTTAAATTATAATAAAGTATTCAAATCTCAAGATGATTTGTACCTATAATCGAGCTACATAATATAGACGATCAGCTTTAGCCAACGACTACGCGGTTCGCACGCACATAAAAACTAACCTATCTGTTAATCCAGATCTATGAATGTTTGTTTATCACCTATATCGGCCATTATTGCGAACCGAACCGAACCACTGAACCACTGAAATCTGCAGCAAATATGCTCAATGCTGGTTATGATCGAACGAGAAACATCTGCGTTGCGCAACCGTGTCTGCTGCATTCTCTGTACCTACTTCGCTGTTACTACGCCAGCTTGCTCATTCTTTTGCAATCGTCTTTATAACCGACTAAAAAAAAGGAGATTCCCAACTCGGTTGTTTTTAGGGTTCCGTACCTCGAAAGGAAAAAACGGAAACCTAATAGGATCACTTTGTTGTCCGTCTGTCTGTCAAGACACTTTTTCTCAGGAACGCGTGGAGGTATCAAGCTGAAATTTATATCAAATACTTAGGTCTACTGTCCCTTAAAGCTGTGAAAAAATCATACTTCTAAGCCAACGCAATCAAAAGATACAGCCGTTTTTGCCGAAAGTTTTCGACACTCGCAAGGCAATCAAAACCTACAGGGTACTTCTCGTGAACTCAGAATCTTGAAATTCGGTACGAAGCAACGACTTATAGCACAGATAATGGATAAATTGCGATAACCGTACATTTTTAGTTACATCATCCAACTATGTCTCGATTGTCGTGATGGGTGAAATTTTACTTATATACATAGGTTTGTACGGAACCCTCAGAGCGCGAGTCCGACTCGAACTTGGCCGGTTTTTTTCATGTTTATTACTTCATAACTACGTCATTTATTAACTGATTTTTTTATGTGAAAGGATATAATATGTACCTACTTTACGATTGGTCCCATAGTAATTTCATCAAAATCGGTCCAGTAGTTTGGTTTTTAAATCAAAATAACTGGAAAAAATATTTCAATTCACGTAAACGAAATTAAGTATTTTTATATAAAAGAAGTTGGTTTTCTTTTTAGTTTTCAAAGTTTTTTTTAAAGTGTGTTCGAGAACGGTAATTCTTGTAAGTACGAGAAAAGCCAGTTTAAGTTGAAATCGTGCAAAATTGATTCGCATCGTGCCAATGGAGATTCGGTTTAATTGCAATGGTATTGTATTGTCTCACTGCTTGCAGTTTCAGTAACATCCGTTAGGCTACAATGACCATTTTGCAACACTACATTGTTTTGGTTTCACTTTGGAACTTCCTGACTGATTCCTGCTTAAAAGTATTAGGAACTTGAAAAGAAAACGTTGAAATAGTGTGTGTGGTATACCGTTACTAATGTAGCAATCCCTACTCCTGGTAAGTACCAATTTTCTCTAGCAGGTGCCACGGTTGGTAACTCCGGTAAGTAGGTACCTGCGTGAACTGACGCAGCAGGGCCTATGCTGTGACGAGATGGCACCGATACTCGAGGCATTGAACTCTGCTGAAGATTCTTTGCTTTTTATCTTATGAGTTAAATGAAACCCAAACCCCTTATACCTTATATTATAAGATATTTTGAATTAGAGAAAAATTGTTAGTCTTTCTAATCAAGTAGAAGAAAGGTGCCAAATCTTATCTGGATGTTATCTACCTACGGATGGAGGTTAGTATGATTGTAACACATCTTCCATATAACTAAATAAATAAATAATGCCGGACATTTCACACAGCATCATCTGGCCCCAAAGTAAATAAGTACCCTACTAATATTATTAAGAGAAAAGAGTGGATTTACGTTTGTTTGTAATGGAGAAACTCAAAAACGACATAAACCGATTCAAAAAAATGTACACCTATAAGAAAGCAACATTAAGTATCAGCAAATAACATGAGATAACTGTTATTTTCTAAAAAAAAAAAAAAACCTTCTTCTTCTTCTTTGATAATGGCATGTGATATAATAATGTCAATTTTGCCAGTGTCACGAGTTTATATTTGTTAATACATAATCAATTTGTTTGTTAATAAAGTCTTAGTCGATGGTCAATTGTCAATTCTAAACGTCATCGCGGAATGGCCGTCTAGAATTTTCTTGGGATTCCTCGTCGTTCAAATCACATTGCACCATAATACACATATAATTCAATTGTCCATACAAGTCCCATGTAGTCACAATTTATTCCTTAAAATTCCACTAAGATTACTGAATAAAACATGCAATAAAACGAGTGGAAAATATTAAATTATGTTACTCCATGAAATGACAAACGCTGAATCAATTAGAAATCCTTACAAAAATTGCAATAAAGTCACCCAAGGTGTAAAAAAATTGCCTGTATGCCATTTTTGGCATGTGTTGATAAAACAACTGAAAACTGAAAACTCCTGATTTTGTTAAAACTACAAGCCATGGCCTTGATGTTTCTCTATTGCACCCGGGCGAAGCCGAGTCGCTAGTCTGAAGTAGTAACATCTTTGGTATGGTTATAAAATGGAATACTTAAATGGAAAACAGTGGTTCAGGTGAACTGTAATGATGTTTGATGACATCGAGTGGGCGAACCGGTTTCCTAGTCTTTATAAGTGGAATGGACTAGGATCATTGATTCGCAAGGTCTCACGTTCCGCTTCATGGTAACACGATGAGTCAGAAAATAAGACATGTGGGTAGGTATGTAGTTACATATTGAAAGATATTTAAGAAAAACATTTACAGAAACTTACAGAATAATTAATTAACACATATTAAAATATGTGTTACAGTTAAGCTATGGAATGTTTAAAGCGATATCTATATAGCGATAGCTCAACTGATCCAGGTCACTGCCAGAGGGGAACGTCCCCAAGACACTGGCTGCATTGCCACGTTGAATGGGACGTTGAACGATTTGCCAGATAGGAGCCAGCTCTAGGGTCACTTGAGACAATCAATCTTACAGCGATCTACATAGATATTTTCTTTCCTTTTTAACCGAATTCAAAAGCAGGAAGAGGCTCTCATTCCGGTTGTATTTTTTTAAGCCGAACTTAAAGACTGTATTTGATGCACAAAAGTATTTTTTGAATGGCGCTTTCAATTTATAACCCAAAACGCTAAGAGAACTACCACATTCACAGTTTCATAAAAAGTTAAAAACCATTTTGGAACGTAAATGTTATTATACAGTAAATGACTTTATGGCAGACAAAAAAAATGTCTTCGATGAATGATTTAAGCACGTAGGCAGCAAATAGGATAAGTTGTATTTTTGTCATTTTTTTTGCTATGTATTTCAATTTTGAATTTTATGTTTTACTATTATTTTTCAATTTTAATTTATTCTTCTTTACTTTAACATTGTACAAAAATATTGCGCGCCGTATCTGTACAAATACATTGTTTTTCATTTAACATACGACACCTATGTACCTTACATAAGTACATGTATTTGATGCAATATAATATTACTTTACTTGACATCCGTCATTTATGAACCGATTAATTATTTTAATGTGAAAGGATACATATACCTACTTCCCGATTTGTCCCCAATTTAATCTAAATCGGTTCAGTAAGTTGGTTGGTTTTTAAATGAAAACAACTAGAAAAATATGTCTTCCAAGCAATGATATAGTAGTATTATTGCATCCAAGTAAACGAAATTTCGATGTTTTGCTTTCTTGTGTCTTTCCAGTACTTAGTGTTTACGAATTCCGAAAAATGATAAAGTACTAAAGAGCCTAAAATAAAAAAAAATTTAACCGGCTTCGAAAAAAGTAGGTTCTCAATTCGGAAATTATTTAGTGCGGTTATCCTGTAACATTTCCATAGTAATCCGCCTCTGGCTGCGGATTGAGCCGTTGTTGTGTCAGTCACCTTACTTGCATTGCTTGCATCAAGGCTACTGTAGAATGTAGGTAGGTACTGATGTCGCCTCGGCAAGGACAGTCGTTTTTTATCATGTTTACTCATTTTGTGTAGGTATTGGATTTTACTGTGACTCATTTTTCATTTTAGCAGCGTTTTTTGATTTATATATTAAACGTTCTAACATAAACTAAATTATTTATTCCGTTATGCAAATATCCTAAAGATCTCTAGATGTCCAGGTCGCGTGTAAAGAGGTGTTTTGTACGCATCGATCCAATGCTTTGCTGCTAGGGTTTCTTATATTTAGTGCAGCTCTATTGCGGCATAACCCAGTTTTAAGGGTCCCAAAGTCTACAAGAAACAGTTTCGCTATGCCCGTCCGACTACCTGTCTATCTGTCTGTCTGCTACTAATCAGAGCCATTGCTCTTAGACTTTTCGTGTTATCGTGATGAAATTTTGCACTGTAATACGTATTAGTAGCCCCTACAAAGTTGTAAAATAAACGCGTATTTCTTGTCTTTACTGATAGATGCCTTCACTGTGTCTATGTCTTCACTCTGTCCGACACACACTTGGCCTATTCATTTGAAAGTAGGTTAGGTAATTGTACCTATTCGGACATTACCCAAAATACAGCAAATCTATCGATCACCGGTGGAAATTGTATTGTAATAGCATTCGTCACGTTTTGACCCAGGTTTTTGCGTCTTAGCGGGGCTCCGTTTTTCACGATCGTTACCGAATTTCGTAATTGGTAGAGCAGTTACTTTAGCTCAAAAGCCGTTGAATGAGATGAGATCATCGATCGGTATTTCTGTCAACTTGATTCATCAGTTTGAGAAAATCATTTCAGCATTCAACTTCTGCGGTTTTTGAATAAAGTTTTTTACTTGTTAGTTTATAAAAGAGAAATATAAAACTAGCAATAGGTAGGTAAACTAGCAATACTAAGTGGAAACCAGGCGTTTCGACAAATTTCTACCCAGTGGGCGTTTTTATATTTTTCAGATTTTTTAATGCAGACATTTTACACAGCGTTACCTGGCCGAAAGTAAGCAGAGCTTGTGTTACAGTTACTTACTTATACTTTTTTTTACATAAATATTATACTTACATAGAAATACACATACCCGAGAGACATATACTTGCAGATCATACAAACATTTTGTCTCGCGGCGGGAATCACACTCGCAATCTTCTGCGTCTCAGCCGGACCTTGGCCCACTGCGCCAACACAATTAAAACAACTAACAGAGCAAATCTAATACCTTTAAAAAGGCAATTCTAGTATATTATATGTAGGTAGGTACTTATATAATCTGAATCTCGGAAACGGATTTTCATGAAATTTAGTATGCAAGGGGTAGAAAGATGAATGGACTGTGTGGAAGGTACGTGTAACAAAGAAGTGGCTACTAAGATGAGTGATAAAAGGGAATGGAAAAGAAGAACCTGTTATCGCCACCCCATTTAGTGGGATAAGAACAGGAAGATGATGAGAACTAATAGAAATGGGAGGTCATAGACCCATCGTAATATAACAGTATCATCAGACACAAACGGATGGTCAGTAGCTGATAAGCAGAACAATATAACCTAACGGAAGTAACATTGAGGGTACCTACTGGTGTTATTATCAGGTGACACATTGTTATTATACTTTGGCAGAGCTAATATGTCATGTGATAGGTGCGTTATCCGGCTGTTCATATCTATGATTCTCGGAATTTTTTCATCTTCGTTAATGACATGTGTCATAATGCCAATTTTGCCAATGTCAAGTGTTTTGACATTGGCAAAATTTTCTTATTCTTCCCGCTATCTGTCTGTCCCTATGTATGCTTAAATCTTTAAAACTACGCAACTTCTTTGATGCGGTTTTTTTTAATAGATAGTGATTCAAGGGGAAGGTTTAAATGTATAATACATGTATCATATAGAAGAGAAACACTGATAACTTTAGAGGTTTCTAATGTGGTGTCGTAAATAAACACATTTTTTTGCGCTTACATTGCAATCGCTGGCTGAACCCTACGAGATAGATCAAAATAATGTACTACAGTATTGGACACCTGAAAAAGGTCTACACAAAAGTCCGCAATGGTATATGTCTATCTCTTAGGTTATGTTATTCTCTTAAATAACGTTGTATATAAAGACATTCTGTAGTATATTCAGTATAGCATTGCACCCGTCCGGGTCGCTAGTATTATATAATAACTAGCTGTCCCGTTCGCGACTTGGTTCGCGCGTTTTAAAAAGAAAAAATGTAAATCAAAACCATTCTCGAATCCACTTAACCACACAAAAAAAATCATCAAAATCGGTCCAGCCGTTTAGAAGGAGTTTAATTACAAATACACGCACAAAAGATTAATATAGGTATAAAAAGATTAAATGGATAATTTTTGCTCGAATCACAAAGAAACAAAACTTTTATTCCAATTAATCACACCCGAGTCAATAACTCTAGCTTTATTTGAATAAAATCACCAAATTACAAATTAAACCCGAAATGACTCGGGAAAAATAAATAATATAAGAACGCAATGTTTACTCAGCAAAAATAACCCATTCTAGGATTTATTATATATTACAATAATTTTCCCATTCAATTGTCTACCATCATATTTTAAAATGTTAATAATTATTATATTATATCATTATGTACGTATTGTCTCGATTAGTTTAGATTTGTTTGACCTGTAACTTTTCTGTTATGAATAAATGACTATGAACTATTAACTATTGGTCCTAACAATAGTGAAAGCATACACTATTATATTAGACATGCATGACATGTTAGAGGCTCGGGAATTGTTTTTAATTAGATATTTAATATTCTATAGATTTAAACATTTAAAATATCATACTTAGGCACATCATTTTCACTATTTAAAAAATAAAATAAAAACTCGGAAATCATAAATATCACATTTATAGTAAAATTATATACTGTGGATTTTACACAAATTCAAGTAAATCTCTAAGCGGAATCTTTTTGTGACTCTTTGTGTGGTATTTACAGCTCCTCGTAAAGTCTCGTAATTACCCGTAAAGTCAAAGCATGGGCATATTTATTCAGAACCGTCATTCAATACTTAAATGATTCAGACTTTTTTACCTAAGTAGGTATGAAGCGCCATGCGCTATTCGGTTCCAAGGTTACAATCACGTCAATCTGAGGTTATGGATCAGTAAACCGCAGTTAACTGTCTCGCTAACTGTGCTTATTTGTACTCACGTAACTTTCCGATAACAGGTCATTTACCATTTTATGAAAAGCCAGGTGTAATACTAACCTATTCTTACGCAATGAGTGATAAGGATAGTTATATTTTTACTAGCTAGACCGTCATTCTGTTTCACCAATGTTTCACTCAGGTAACTCAGGTTACATACAATGCTTATCTGTTTGAAGATCTTGACACAATTATTTTGATACGAAGTTCTGAAAGAAAATGCGTCATAGTTTCTGGTAGGTTTCAATTGGGACGGTGTACATATGAAATGTAGGTTCTAGGCTGTATAAAGACTTGGGTATTTGGGTAATAAACAAACGGTCTAATACGTGATGATGGTATCACTCTTGTCGCTTGGGAGATGGGTAGGCCATTGGTATGGGATGCTACTTCAACACACTATCAGCATTCCATCTGTCGGGGACTTCTGTTAGAGCTGGTACGTACGGCCGTTGATTCTGCCAAGACCTCAGAAAGCGCAAATATGCCGGCCTCGACAGGGCCTACTTATTTCAGCCTTTCAGAATCGAAACTCTGAATCCGTGGGACATCCTAGCTTATTAGTATTGCCATTAAACGTCATTGTCTTAGGGACGCTGTCCTCTGGCAGTGATCTGGATCATTTGAGCTATCTATAGATCGTTTTAAACTGTCCTTAGATAGCCCAACTTTTTCACATGTATTTTATATTATTGTATATTATTCCGTACGTTTCTGTAAATAAATGTTAAACATGCATATTGCATCGATTATGCGCCAAGCCTTGCAGAAGTATAATAGGAAATATATGTTCCGTGTAATCTAGCTTGATAGTGAAAGTAGCGGTTCTTTTTTATAACAAAGGCGCTCTATGAATGAAGTTGAAAACGGACAAAAAACAAACGCTACAGAAAAAATATCGGTCGGTTAGGTTCCAAGGGAGGCTCATTTGTTATGCGAATGTTTTAATGAAATCTACCTGCGTTCCAAAATATTACTTTCTTTCAACTGTGTCATCGTTAGGCTAATTTATTTATTTATTTCAAACAATTCATCTACCATTACAGGTACCTAATACAATAGAGTAGTCACAATATAATTAATTCATGTCATAGGGCAAAAAATAAAATAATTAAATCACACAATAATAACAAATAATAAAAAATCCAATCCAATAATAACTAAATAATTACCTTCAAATCTTCATAATGTCAAAATTAAAATTTTAATATAGTATGAACCCAAATAATAATATATAAGTACATAATATACAATAACTCAATATAATAATGTCGCTCCTACGAACTGGCTCATTAATATTAATATTACTAGCGACCCGCCCCGGCTTCGCACGGGTGCAATGCTGATACTAACTGCGGTTTCAAACCAAATTTCGCATGAACTTTAAACGCCCTTGGTAGAAAGGCTTGCCCAGCAAACCACTGGCAGAAGCGGTGGTTGCAAACCGTCTAGCCGCTCGTTTAAAACCACGCGTACGCGTACCACAGAAGTCGCGCCGCTGCACGCATCGAGCGCGGACGTATTGCGCGCACGCACGGTATTATGGAGAAAGAACGTGAGGTTATCACTGAATTCATCGAGTTATTTAGAGACCTACCCTGTCTCAGGGACTTAATGTCTAAGGAGTACAAAGACTCCACCCAAAAAAATGTTTTTTTTTTCTTCAAATGCACACAAAAGCGCAATACAAACTACAAACATAAGAAATTTTGATAAATAAGGAGCCATGGCCTCTTTGTAAATTGTTGTAGTGCATTACAAGCATTCTGCACACGTCAATTCACCACGAGCGTTTTAAACACACTGAAGTTTGGGGTTTGTTTAAAACCGTGTAGACAGAAAACGTTCTACCAAGGTCACCTTGGTAGAAACTGCGGTTTCAAACCGTGTAGCGCATGCTTAAATATACTACAGAATATCTTTATATACAACGTTATCCAAGAGAATAACATAGACTAAGAGATAGAAATATACCATCGCGAACTTTTTTGTAGACCTTTTTAAGGTGTACAATTACTGTAGTACATTATTTTGATCTATCTCGTAGGGTTCATCCAGCGTTTGCAATGTAAGCGCAAAAAAATGAGTTTATTTACGACATCACATTAGAAACCTCTAAAATTATCAGTGTTTCGCTAATATATTATGCATGTTTTATACATAAAACCTTCCTCTTGAATTACTCTATCTATTAAAAAACCGCATCAAAATCCGTTGCATAGTTTTAAAGACCTAAACATACACCGGGACAGACAGCGGGAGGCGACTTTGTTTTATACTATGTACTTAATGATAATGATGATACCTTCAATAAGACCTTACCCTACCTATTATTAGGGTTCCCAAGGTCACAAAGAACCCTTATAGTTTCGCTATGTCCGTCTGTTTGTCTGTATGTCCGCGGACTATTAGTTTTATCGAGATAAATTTTATTAGCACGGTAATACTTATTAGTGAACTCACTCTTATTCTTATTAGTACTATATATACTACATATATACTATAACTTATTAGTGTTATGAATTATAAACATAAAAAACGACTCTTAGGGAAACCTCCCCTACTGTAATCTCTACTGTAAAAAATCAACCCAGTAAGGTTGAATTTTTAAATATTATGTCATAGAGTTTGATAGGTCTTGTCTATATATAATAAAAGATACTACGAGTTTTTTTAAACAGTTGTTCGATACTTATATTCGTTTGTTAAATATTAAGCTTGGATGTGGCCATTTTTGATAGAGGTCAGTGTCTCCCTCTACAGACTTAACTGCTGTCTAGAGAAACCCGAAATGTTTTACTGTATAGATGGATTATTATATTAATACGTGAAGTTTTCTTTACTTTACTGTACTATTGTTTTATTGTAATGTGTACTTTTGTGATAGGTAATTACGTTTTGCTTATCAGATCTCCCGCGACACAGGCCTAGTGCAGGGATCACCAGTAACTTGTAATATGTATGTGAAATAAGGCCCATTCATTTTTTTTCTTCTTTTTTTATATATTAGTTTGGGAGCTGACAACTACTCAATCTTAACCTTACTGACTTGGGAAACCTTCACTGAGCGTGGTTTACATGCGTTTGGCCAAATTATCTTTAGATTTATGCTTTTTTTATCTAGCGTACGGCTTACGCTGCCTATCTCATTGTTCATTGTATATCTGTGCCTGATACTTACCTACCTAGTTTTTTGTAGTTTTATGAGTTTGAATATCGTGGGAGAATGGGACTTTCTTCACAGTTTGAAATGTAAGTACTACTTAGTACTTTTGTACTTTTGTACTTGGGGAACGCAGAAAATACGAAAGATCGCATTTTAAACCGACTTCAAAAAAAAATAAGTTCTCAATTATTTTTTTCATTTATGTTAACTCCATAACAATTTCATTTAGGAACCGATTTATATTTTTTTTATGTGAAAGATTATACTTTCCGATTGGCACCAAATAAAAAAAGCTGGAAAAAATATGTCATCCAAGTAAACAAAACTTCGTATTTTGATTTCTTGTGACTTACCGGTTAACGAATTTTGAAAAATTATGAAGTAATAAAAAGCGTAAAATAAAACACTTTTTTTACAGACTTCATAAAAAAAAAAGATTCCGACGAATTGAGAACCTCCTCCTTTTTGATGAAGTCGCTTAAAAAGGAGATGGTTTCAATTCAATAGTATTTTTTATATTCAATGACATTTTTATAACGTAATTATTTTATTTCGTGCCAACGCATTCGTGACGAACCACCTAAAGTAGAAATGTAATTACCTACCCGTGAAAGCCTCATTTTTGACTCCACAGTTAAATCGGACATGCGTCATTTGGCGTTTTGCTATGCATCGTCTGACCCTGATGGCAGATTAATGAAATGAAGATCTTAGACCGATATAAGAACATCAGATATCAAACATTATTTACACACAAACATGCACAAAGTCATCTAAACAATTTATTGTGTTTTACATCTATATACGTGAAACAAATCTTAATACGTGAAACAAAAACTTTGTACCCCTTTTTACGGGACGGAGGAGTATGAAATTTCGCACACGCAAGGAGTGCAGAATTCAATTTTTTTTAAATTATGCGTAAATTATACATGAATTAATTAATGATGGTCGAATTTCGACCAGTGGGCGATCTCTAGTTTTGATAAACACGGGATTTGTCGGGATATCCAGTCGATGGGACGCGGATCAAACTCAACCCTGGTGAAGATTCTCTAGCTAGATGAATCGAAACAGTGTCTGTGTGTCTGTTTAAACTGTTTAAAAAGTGATATTTTTTTTATTGTTTATATTTATAATAGACTAGCTGACCCGGCCACGCGTTACTGTAGCTCAGTAGTTTTAATACGTTGAACCCATATACGCTAACCTCTAAAATTATCAGTGTTTCTCTACTATATTATGTATGTATTATACATATAAACCTTCCTCTTGAATCCCTCTATCTATTAAAAAAAAACCGCATCAAAATCCGTTGCGTAGTTTTGAAGATCTAAGCATACATAGGCGACAGCGGGAAGCGACTTTGTTTTATATTATGTAATGATAAACTCAAAAACGAATTAAACGATTTTAAACATTATTTCACCTAATTATAGAATGTTACATTATCAGCGACAATAAAAGTATTAAAATTACATGGTCTGTATTTTTGAGATCTCTACGAAAATTCCAATAATGTAATCCAAGGTAAGTATCAAAAATCTGCCTGTATAATAGTTAGTATGTTTCGGGACAAATGTTTGTATGATCTGCATGTATTTGTCTCGGGTCTGTGCGTTTTATATGTATAACATGTATGTATATAAAAAAAGGTATGTAAGTAGTATATCAGTCATGTGGTACCCATAACACAAGCTCTGCTTACTTTGGAGTCAGATGATGCTGTGTGAAATCTCTTGCTTTATTTATTAATTTATACGAGTACATGATACTTTAGAACTATGTGAAGTAGCATAGAGCTTAGACTGGGCCTTATTCTGCAAACAAAGACTAGGTTGGTGCAGGGTAGGTATGCACATAGGTACATATACTCCTAATGGCACTATTTTAAACAGTGATTATTTTTGGACAGAAATTGAGAGACGTTTCTAAGTAGAGGGGATTGTATCTAACTTATTATAGTTAAGTGCAGACTTAAGCACAAACTTGCGGCCAAAGTAGAGTTAGTATAAGTACATGTGACACAGTTTATTGAGCTATCTAAGATATTTTTAAACTATGTATTACTAAGTAGTTGCTGCCCGCGGTTTCGCACGCGTGGTACCTACATAAAAAGTAGTCTATGTCCTTCTCCAAGGTCCCATCTATCTCTATACGAAAATTCATCAAAATCGGTTCAGCGGTTTATGCGTCAAAACGTAACAAACAGACAGACAGACAGACAGAGTTACTTTCACATTTATACATATTATAAATGTGAAAGTAACACATTTATACATTATATCAGTATACATTATCGGGCAAGTCTTCTGCCACCTACAAACTGTGATAATGTAAGGATTTAGCAGGATTTATTCAAAACCATTTTTAGGGTTCCGCAGCCAAATGGCAAAAAACGGAACCCTTATGGATTCGTCATGTCTGTCTGTCTGTCCGTCCGTATGTCACAGCCACTTTTTTCCGAAACTATAAGAACTATACTGTTGAAATTTGGTAAATAGATGTTAGTAGGTATAAATATATATAAAAAAAACAATAAATTGGGAGTTCCCCATACTTAAAACTGAAATTCAACATTTTTTTTTTCGTCAAACCCATACGTGTGTCTATGGATAGGTCTTCAAAAATGATATTGAGATTTCTAATGTCAGTTTTTTTTAAACTGAATAGTTTGCGCGAGAGACACTTCCAAAGTGGTAAAATGTGTGTCCTCCCCCCTGTAACTTCTAAAATAAGTGAATGATAAAACTAAAAAAAATATACAATGTACATTACCATGCAAACTTCCACCGAAAATTGGTTTGAACGAGATCTAGTAAGTCGTTTTTTTTAATACGTCATAAATCATAAACCGCAATTTACTTTTCATTCAATTAACTCAAATATAAAATGTTTCTTGCTGCTACGGAACCCTTCATGGGCGAGTCCGACTCGCACTAGGTCGCTTTATTATCATCTTTTACGAATCAGAAACCATTGATAAGTTAAGAAATCTGGTCCGAGTTACCTATTGAATGCAACCTATAATTTATCTACCTACTTACTATGTACAAATATCAATGTGTGGTTGAAAATTATACTTCTAACCTTAATTATTAGGCACCTACTGTTCGCAGTTCGCTTAACACTTCAAGTAATTTAACACTTTTTTAACAAAGCATTGTTCTATTTTGATGCTGTACAAGTACAGTTCAGTCTGTGCAGGTACAATCCAATCCTTATATTTTCGCTATGTCCGTCCGTCTGTCAGTCTGTCTGTCTGTATGTCGCCCGTGATAAATTTATAGGACCATAAACAAAGTAGTAAAATAAAAAATATTAAAACAAGGTTCTTATGGATACCTTCCCTAAATGTAAAGTGGGGTTAATTTTGTTACTACTCCATAGTTTGGCATATCGTTAGATAGGTCTTTTAAAGATGCTATGAGGTTTTTTAAACAGTTTTTTGATATATATATTAGTTTGATAAATATTATGCTTTAATTTGAGTATTTTTGGAAGAGTTCAGTTTCCCACAGAAATGTACAGAATAATATACAATAATATAAAATACATGTGTAACAGTTGAGCGTTCAAAGGCGCTCCCTCACCGGGAGCATTCGCGTGCAATGTAACATATAGATTCGACTTTGAGCATTACATTACAATACTACCTCCCTGACCGACGAGCGTTCGCGTGTAATGTAGCATTATAGATTCGACTTTGAGCATTACATTAAAATACTACCTCCCTGACTGACGAGCATTCGCGTATAATGTAACATTTAGTATAGATTTGAATTTGTATCATTACAAGGTGCGCATTGTAATGCTCGGTTCTCGTCCTTCACTGATGTAAACTCGTTTTGTATCATAACAGTTTATGCACTGTAATGCTCAGTTCTCCTCCCTCACTGATGTAATGCTCGAATCTGTACATTACACGCGAATGCTCCCGGTGAGGGAGCGCCTTAAGACGATCTAGGTATAGAAAGCAATCTAGTGTCTCGCTTGATTTTGAGTAATGGCCCGATTTGAAAACCTTAAAAAATGTAAATGCCGTAAATTTTTTTTTCCTTTTCTAACTCGATGGTATTGCATCGGTTTAGCAGCTGACCACTAGTAATTCTTATCCATACTGACTTACTAATAAGATTTGTCTCGTCTCATCTTGTTAGATTGCTTAAATTTATCTATTACATACGCAAATTGTTTAAATCCAGGCACCGCGGTGTCCAATAAGACTTGCTTGATTGAATTACAGAGAGGATGTGGCTCCGATGCGGGGTCTTTAGGTCAGAATGGGTCGGAGGGTCAAGATTGCTGCTTCAGGAACAGCCGGCGACTTTAATCAGCTGTATTCGTTTTTTTTTATGACTCACACGAACAGTTGACTAATTATAATGGGATTAGGGCTTGTTACGTAGTTTAATGCTGCCTTTAACTTGCTTAGGGAAGTGATTAAGTAACATAATTTGAGGAATAATTATAAATAAGGTAGGTATATTTTTTTACTGCTGGCCTATCAGCTCAGTTAGGTAATGGTAGTAGCTTTGCCTTTTGCGCTGTAGGTTGAGGTTTTGATTCCATCTCAGGATAAGCATTTGTGTGATGAACATAGGTGTTTGTTCTGTGTCTGGGTATAATAAAGTAGATATAATAAGTAGGTAGGTATGTATTTAAAAATATAAAGTGTTCTATGATACATCTGCTCACCATAGTACAATGCTTAGATTAGGACTAGAACGTGTGTGCATTGTACACTAATATATATGAATTGTATCTACCTAAGTTTGATGTTCCGTTAATTGTTCTTATAGAAGACTAGCAATCCGCTCCGGCTTCGCAAGGATAAAACAAAGTCGCCTACCGCTGTCTGTCTGTCCCGTTGTATGCTTAGATCTTTAAAACTATGAAACTGATTTTGATGCTGTTTTTAATAGATAGAGTAATTCAAGAGGAAATTTTATATATATAAAACATGCATTATATAGTAGATAAACACTGAAAATTTTAGAGGTTTCTTATGTGGTGTCGTAAATAAACATATTTTTTTGCGCTTACATTACCTCGTTTATATCAAAATAATGTACTTCAGTATTGTACACCCTTAAAAGGTCTATAAAAAAGTCCGCGTATCAGCATTGCACCCGTGCGAAGCCGGGGCGGGTCTCTAGTACTAAATATACTACAGAATGGTTCAGCCGTCGTTTGGAATATAAAAGCATAAAAATGTGTGTTATTTACGACATCACATTAAAAACCTCTAAAGCTATGAGTGTTTCTCTACTATATTCTGCATGTATTATACATATAAACCTCTTGAATCATCTATCAACAAAAACCGGATAAAAATCCGTTCCGTAGTTTTAAAGATCTAAGAATACCTACATAGGGACATACAGACAGACAGCGGAAAGCGACTTTGTTTTATACTTATGAAGGTACTTAATGTCTATTCATTAATTACATAATTAGTTAGTGTGACGTTTAGTTATGTTAAACTGATAACAGATTTGAACAATACATTTGCTAGCTTTGCGATCAGAAGATAGACCTTTAATGTTACATAAACCTACAGTCTTTTTGAGTCTATCAAATAATAAATAAATATTCCCGGACATTTCACAACAGCATCATCTAACCCCAAAGTAAGCAGAGCTTATGATGACGACTGGTATCTACTTTTATCTCCTTTTTCAAATACATACATATTAATATAACTCCCAGAATAAGACCGAGACAAATACCTACTTGCAGTCAAACCTACAAACATTTGTCTCGCGGCGGGAATCGAACCCGCAACTAGCAGGAGCCTCGCGAACTTTATTTGTGGGTAATAATGAGTACTTTAAGCATGTAGTTAGATTATTTAATGTATAGTTTTAGAAGTGCGCGCCAAATAATGACTTCCTATACCTATTCCTATCACTATGCAAATTTTTATACGGGTTAGGTACATTATTGCAGTTTTCATGAGGATCTCTATTATTGTTTTTATAAAACACCCGAGTTTCTGTTTAATGTAGCATTTAGAGTGCGAATAATTTTGAAAATAGGCTAAGTTGTTTTGGATTTATCCATTACAAACAAACATACAAAGAAAAAAGTGTGCGTCTCGGGAGACGCTCGACAGAAGTGATAACCTGTGGGTTAGAGTGAGATAGGAGGAGCCTGCCTACCGCTGCCATATACGTGAGAGAAAGGGAAGCCAAACAGGCTGGCGCCGTAACGCGTAACGGTTTTCCGTAACATTTTTTCTCGGCCCTCGCCAACCTGCATTAAGGAACTTCGTTCAAAAAAACAAATCTCAGTTCTTAGATTATTTATTCTCAAATATGTTCTGTATATAGGTACTCGTAATATTAGTTTAGATGAATAGGTAGATAAATTCATCAACTATATCCAGGTAGGTTCATAGGCACTCTATTTGCACTCATTGTGTTATTATTTGCAATGTATGTTCGCGGTAAATATTTAGATACAGCACACTTCCAACAGGTGAACAAATCGATACGATATCACCGTGAATGGGTGTGTTATCAGAATTTGTGCTCCGTATCAGCAAGATCTGGAATTTATCAAGTGCTAGATACGAGTAGTCCGCACCGCAATTGATATTTATATTTATTTCTGGTTTTATTTCTAATGGCAAAAAGCCATTTGTTCAGTAGCGACTTTGCTGTTGTTAGTTTAGACTAGCATGGGATCAAGGAAGATAAGAGGGCCTAATACTCAGCAGGGTGAAATCCGGTTGTGAATAATTATAATAATAATAATATAATAATCCCGGACATTTCACACAGCATCATCTGGCCCCAAAGTAAGCAGAACTTGTGTTATGGGTAGGTACCACATGACTGATATACTACTTATATACTTTTTTTTTGTAAATACATACATATTATACATAGAAACACCCAGACCCGAGACAAATACTTGCAGATCATACAAACATTTGTCCCGCTGCGGGAATCGAACCCGCAACCTTCTGCGTCTCAGCCGGACCTAAGCCCACTGCGCTACAGAGGCCGTCAAATTACATACCTATTTCCCAATTTAACGCAATTTTCATTTAAAAATATAGCTATAAGGACAATTTTTGGGTCCCCTGCTGTATCTTACGGTCCTGCTTGTCACATAATTAGAGTATCGAGATAAGGTGTTCCATCCGCCTTTTTTTGCTTTTGTTTGTCCAAATCCGATTATCTCCATGCCCTTTTACGAAAGTGAGATTGTTTATGGCACGCCACGTTTTTTTCCCTACTTTTTGTGGTGATCTTAACGTTTAAGGAGTTTGGAACGCCTTTTTATACTATGCGTGTCGCAACTGCAGGGCTTGATACCGGTACCAATAATATCGGTATTATAGCGGTAATACCGATACTTTCATTTCGATAAGTTCGAGTACCGATACTTTTGAAGTATCGATACTTTGCTATAAAATACCGGTTATTCATAGCGGTTCTTGCGACGTTGCCAGCTCTCCGGTGCTAGCGTACGGACAGGGACAAGCGCGTGCTTGCCAGTTTGTGCATATTTCACGCGCAGAATATTTGCAGAGCACATTAATTTCAAGTTTCGAATAATGTGGTCAATTATTTTGAACTGACGGAATCTACAGCAAAGTGCATATTGTGTGACAAATTTTTGAAGGTATTTTAACCATGTTAGAAAACATGTGATTGATATTTTGTATTTTTTTTGTAAGTATAAGTAGGTATTGTTGTTTTCAATTTCAATGTTAGATACGTAGCTACTGACTTACCTTTTCACATTACAATATGTATTATTAACTATCTAATTAGCTTTATTTACCTAACTTTTTAAATAGTATATGTAGGTAGATAGTAACTTACCTTCATCTATGAAACTTACTTAGATAAATTTTATTTTAGTAGGTAGGTACTTACAAAAGACTCGATAGATAAAATAATTGGTCAAAATCGTTAGCCGTACCGATAATGGTGTAAATATCATAAAAATGACGAACTTTTTGCAAGAAAATCTGAGAACCACTATCAATGACTCTATTACCAGTCATAGCAGTTCTACTGACAATACAATTGTTGAATCGGGATCGGATACAGAGTCAGAATCTGACATGGTAAGTGAAGATAGCGTAGATGAGAGTTTACAAGACAACCTCGATAGTGCGTTGACATCGTATCCGAATGACCCGGATTGTATTTCATCTGTGCGATGCGCAGCTCACACGTTGCAGTTGGATGTCTGTGATGCGTGTATCGATAATGAAACACAGGATTTAAATAAGACTGTTAGAAAATTGGTTATAAAACTCCGCACGCAAAAGACTCAGCCTGACTCAGTCTTCAATGAGTCGGGCAATCAAATAAAACATTTGGAAACATTTCTACATTTGATATGCTGGAGCGATATTTGGCCTTGATAGAAGTTATCTTCCGAGAACCTAAATCGCTATCGCTAAAACCGTCAAGGGTTTACCTTTACTTACCTTAAAGCTACAGATGGAAGAACTTAGGAGATTTTTATAGAGAGAGGCTCAAGTGTGAATTGGAAAACAGTAAATATATTGTTAAAATCTTAGCAGAAACACAGTTCAAAAATGAAAGAACTACAGAAATTGCTCTTAGGTACATAATTTAACTCAATACTGACACCAGAAGAACAGACAACTGCTCGAAACCACTTTATCAAGATATACCACAGAATGGTTTTCTTAGACAATAGCATACTCGTAGAAACAAATTATTTACAATCGACAGCAGAAAGTACAGGACTCTAAGATGTTAAAGCAAAAAAAACCGATATACTACTAAATAAACTAAGGCATTTTATGACAACCACATATAAAGAAGCCCATCAAAGTTCCTCTGCTACAACAACTACATCCCAAACTGAGAACCTGAAATACTTGTTGATCAGTTATGGATGTTATGTTATGTGCATTAAGGGGGAGACAGGGAGATGTTATTTCTCCGAAACTGTTCACCTCTGCATTGGAGGATGTTTTCAAGCTCTTGTACTGGCATAGACATGGTATCAACATCAATGACGAACGCATCACTCACCTTCGATTTGCCGACGATATAGTCATCATGGCAGAATCAATATCGTCTCCCAACAGGTCTTAAAATGAACATGAGTAAGACAAAAATCATGTCAAACCGTGCACCCGTACCGTTACATGTTGGGAGCCATATAATCGAAGTTGTAGAAGCGCAGGTTTGTAAGATTTCTATCTCCAACTTTGATCCCGTATGTCAGCCAGGATGCCGCTAGCTTCTTAAATATTTTCTCTAGGGTGCTTGTAAAAAGCTTCGGAGACAGAGGGTCACCCTATTTAACACCTTTTTAGATTCTGAAGGAGGGGACCGCAGCTCTCAAGTTGAATTGTGGCTGTGCTGTTATTATAGATATTTTTTAGTAGGTCTATGTAAGCTTGTTCTATTTGTTGGTTCTTTAATGATTCAAAAATAGCTTTGTGGGAGATACTGTTAAAGGCCTTTGCGTAGTCCACAAAGGCTAGATACAGGGGTTTACTAAACTCGTGATGTTTTTCAATTAATTCATTAAGACTATGAAGGTGGTCAGAGGTTGAAAAGCTAGGCCGAAAGCCAGCTTGTTCTGGGGGCTGATACATATCAAGCTGACCGTCTATACGATTAGAAATTACTTTTATAAATGATTTATATATGTGTGAAATAAAACTGATCGGCCTATAATTGTTAATGTTGGTTTTTTCTCCTTTTTTATGAAGAAGCACTATGTTACAATGGCACATTTTAAGTAAATTATTTATTTATTTTAAATTATTTCTGTGTACTAGACTCGCATCGTCTTCTTGCAACCTTTTTCTTCTTGTGACGTGTTAACAAAATGTTGACAGCATTGTAGAACTTTCGATTGGACGAGGATCATTTGTATGTATATGAAATGTATATGATTGGATTCGTTTGTATATGAAAATAAAGGTATACCCACAGTTATTAATAAGCGAGCTGGTACGTACCTACCTATTTAAGAAAGCTACATACTATTGAAAATGGCACGAATGAAAAAAAAATATAATTTGTAGAGGTACGTATGTGAGTAGGTTGGACACCTAATTTTTTTTATATAAGTAGGTACTTAATATAAAATACTTACACGTAAAATAACGAAGCCTGAAATGTGCATCTTTTAAACTACTTAGGTTGCAAAGCCTATGGAATTTGTATTTTTTATTTCATTGTTGAATTTTATTTAAAAGTATATATATGCATCAGTACCTATACTACTCTCTATCGGTGGAGGAAACATATGCGAAAAACCTGCAGCTTACACACATATTTTACTTGACGCTGTAGGTTTAATCATTTAGAAGTTATAGAATAGATAGCAAACGGCCTGTTATTTCACATTATTATTACACACATTAAAAGTGTAAGGGTATGTACCTACTTACTATTCATTTTTACTTATTTTTCAGCACTCTTCACTGGATTTTTTAAACGCGCGTGCGTACGAAGCTATTACTTAATTAAAATAACAAACACAAAAACCACCGGCAACGACGCCGTGTATTTCTAATAAGATTTCCCTCTCGCTTGCACAAAATTAAACTGCTTGTATCGATATTTTACGCGCATAATATCGGTAAATATACCGATACTTATTGAAAGTATCGATATTGTAGTATCGATACCGATGAAATTACCGATACAGCAATAAGTCTAATTATATCGGTTCTCAAAAATACCGGTATAATTTATATCGATACCAAGGATGTACCGGTACCAGGTCAAAGCCAGTCGTACCGGTATTTAAAAATACCGGTAAAACAAGCCCTGGTCGCAAGTACATAACGGAACCGGTTTTTATGACGTTATCCTTTTTTAATAGTACCTATCTACTTGCCTAAGTAGCTAAATTGAAGGGGTTGAAGGCCGTAGGTATTCTTTTATTTGCCGGGTAATTCACCCTCATACACCTCAAGTGTACCTTAAAGTATACCTTACTTACTTACTTGTACTTAGGAACTCGAACAAATATGTCATGTACTGACATATTTGTTCGTCATTTTTCCTTTTCACTATTCCTACCTCCGCGTAAGTAAACAAGTAGGTAGAATATGTATTAGGATAATTTAAGCATAGAATAAATAGGTTTATTAAATATTCTGGACTTCCACAGGGCTTATTTATTGGTCCCACGTTCCTCATTCTTTGCGATACCTGGCCCCTAATTTAGTACACCTTCCTAATTAATTAAATAAAACTTACCACAGCTACTAGCTTTCCTCGCACCGTGATGCCGATCATCGGAGCAAACCGCACTTCTACTCCAGACTCCACCACCAGCTCAGCGTCTCTTTCTATCAAGAGATCATCTCTGAGGAGGTAAGGTCCTCCTTCTCGCTTCCACACAGTTCGTCCACCGGCTAGCACGCCTCCAGGCAACTCTGTAAGGTCTGCCGTCTTGTTTAGCAGATATGGGTCCGTGTCCATCAACTCCTGTCCACTACACATACACAAACTAATAATATACAACACTATCATTGTCCGCCACTTGTGTTTCGTGTCGCCGAACTGACTGTGTCTCTTCTGTACACCCATATCCTTTGAGTATTCCATGATTCACTAACTGAACACAAAAATATTCATTTCACTTTTATTAGCGTTCCTCACCTGCATAGGTGCATGCAACCTTTTACAACACCTACCTACCCATTCAAAAAACGTTGTAAGAACCCAATTGATAGGTTTATGAAGTTAACTCAAGATTAATGATTATGCAGAAAAGAATTCGTATCAAACAAAACAAAACAGTTCATTCCGGAACAAAGGTGGGGCTAACAGAAAACGGTGGAAATACGCGCCGTCGCGCGACCGTTGAATAAAGTCGTTTGGCCGGTTTAGTTTTGTACACTGTGTATGTGTTGTGTATATAGTATAGTAGGTAGGGTAAAAGTCCTCCCTCCTCAACTCTCGTTCGAATCGAATGAAAGCCTCCGTCCCGGCTTTCGTTCATTTCGTTCGTCGGTCTCTCGGTTCACCAGGCTCAGTCACAGTACCTCCCTTAGCCCCCACCCCACCTTGTGCCTCCCGCCCGCTCGCTCACATCACACCCTTGTCCCTTCTCGCGCCGCCGCTTTCCCTTCCTTGTGTTTGTGTGTGAAGACGCGCCGACCACAGACACAACAGTGTTGCCAACTACCCTAGAAAAAAACTAAAAATACTTCCATAATCGAATTTAGTATGACATGATATAGTCCATTAAAATGTTACATTTTTTAGGCCTTAGTGTGCATTTGTCAGAGGACGCAATTTTATTTTTTTAATGTGTAGGGGGGGTCAGTAGAAGCTTAAGTTCAAGTTTGTGGGGTCGGCACCCTTGTCCCCCGGCCGCCATCTTGGAAAAGGGGGTGCAAAGGGTTTTCGCGCTGTATCTCGTAAACTAGTTACCTTACAGAAAATTTAATCAAACATAAAATGTAGCAAATTAAATTTCCTACAATTTTATTTCTATTACTTTTTATCGTCAAGTGACCAACAAAAAAGTTATAAACAAAAATAAATGAAAATTTTGTTTGTTTGTTCTAGGTTTTACAGCGCTCCAAACTTAAACGGATTCTCGAATGCTCATAGGGATGCAATAAAAACTAAAAATTAGGCTTACTTTTCTATCTATATTTTTTTTATTTATACAATTTATTATGATCTTAACATTCCTATGCTATTATTGAACTATGTTTGACCCTTTTACCCACCACCTATGAGGTATAACATGGGCAAAGTCAAATTTATAAAAATTTAATGCATTTTTTAATGCATTTTTTGTCACTGTCTTAGCAAATCGTTTGTATCGCAGAGTGTCTAGAGTATCGTCTTTATTTCCGCCATATAAAAAGACGAAAAAACGTTCGCCAACAACACTGAGTAACGATGACTCGACTTTCTCACTCATAAATAATTTAGTTCCACTTGCTAACTCTGGATGCTTCTGCAAAATTTTTATAAATTTGACTTTGCCCATGTTATACCTCATAGGTGGTGGGTAAAAGGGTCAAACATAGTTCAATAATAGCATAGGAATGTTAAGATCATAATAAATTGTATGAATAAAAAAAATATAGATAGAAAAGTAAGCCTAATTTTTAGTTTTTATTGCATCCCTATGAGCATTCGAGAATCCGTTTAAGTTTGGAGCGCTGTAAAACCTAGAACAAACAAACAAAATTTTCATTTATTTTTGTTTATAACTTTTTTGTTGGTCACTTGACGATAAAAAGTAATAGAAATAAAATTGTAGGAAATTTAATTTGCTACATTTTATGTTTGATTAAATTTTCTGTAAGGTAACTAGTTTACGAGATACAGCGCGAAAACCCTTTGCACCCCCTTTTCCAAGATGGCGGCCGGGGGACAAGGGTGCCGACCCCACAAACTTGAACTTAAGCTTCTACTGACCCCCCCTACACATTAAAAAAATAAAATTGCGTCCTCTGACAAATGCATACCCAAATGTAACTTTTCAATGGACTAATAACTCGATGCCTTCCGCAGTGATTGTATTTGGTATGTTTGCCAATAAAGCTAGATCTCCTAAAGGTGAAACATAAGATAAGGCAATCATAGCATAGCTATAACTACATGTTTGCGATTTGAGAGCGTTTGTATTTTCTGAGTAGGCAAGCGAAACATAAAGAAGGTATAGGTACCATCGCAAACGCCGATCGCTTTGTGTTAAAAAAAAGACTCGAGCCAAGCGAATAGGAAGAGATTGACGCCAAACCCCGGCAGATATATCCAAAACATCGTAGACGCAAAACATCGATTTTTTATATCGATGGCACCAACAAAACATAACCTTTCCTTATGGCATTTAGGTGATATTGTTTGGTCTGATCATCAGCTGCGATTATTGTAAATTTGTAGGATATACGCACTGATAATGATAGATACATAATAATTACGTCTAGCTAAACTTAACAAAAAACTGCAGTATTAACAGTAAATCTGTTTCTGTTTCAAGCCGGAAGTTTATTTTTGCACATTGTAATCAGTGTTGCCAGCCGGTCTTTGTCAAAAGTTACCTAAACTAGATCTAAAAGTAACCTTTCGTTCCGAAATGTAACCTTTCATATTTTTCTACCAAAAAAGAGGAGGTTCTCAATTCGGTTGTAAATTTTATATATTTGTTACCTCATAGCTCCGTCATTTATGAATCGAAAAAAAAAAAAAAAAAAAAAAAAAACGTACCTATAGGGTATACCTACCTACTTTCCGATTGGTCACATGAAAATCAGTTCAGTAGTTTGGTTTTTAAATCAAAATAGATGGAAAAAATATATCATCCAAGTAAACGAATTTCGATATTTTGCTTTATTATTGAGATTCTCAATTCGATGGTATTTTTATGGGTTCAAATTTAATTCAATGAAGTTGGTTTTGTTTTTAGTTTTAAAAACGTAATTATTTTAATAATTAGGTATAAAAGGTAGTTTTTTTATTTGAATGTTGTATTCAGCTACTTACTTCACTTCTAAACACTCGTAGAATGTTTTAATATATGTTATAATTCTAAACACACACGAGCTTATGAATTGTCTAAATTTGTTGCCATCTCCATTTCTTGACATTAGAATGACAAGGACAAAACATACTTAAGCGACACTCTAGCGAAATATGTGATTTAAAGGTAAAACTTCACGACAAACAATAATGCCATCAGAGGCGACAAGCAAACGAACTCGGACAAGACAGTTCCGATTGATCGTGCGAGTGAGCGAGAAGCTTTGGTCATCTGAGGTTTGGTATATAATGAGAGAGAAAGACGTGTTTTTTAGTAGTCACACTTACTATGTTTCAAACTAAATTTGCTTAATTTTGCTTAATAAAATATAAAAGAGCGTTTCTTTTCATGTTGGTTTCGTTTAGGAAAAAAAACAACAAATTCTAAAAATCACCTATAAGTAACCTTTTGAGTCGAGTAACCTAGAAGTAACCTGACAGAGTTAAAAATCACCTAAAAGGTTACAAAAGTAACCTTCTGGCAAGACTGATTGTAATACTTTTTTCTATTCACTCATCCCCACAGATTGGGAAACTTTGCTTCGATCGATTCTCAAAGGGATGCCATATTTTTATCGATTTTAATTTATTAGAATTACGAATGTAAAATTACATAATTTGTGAGAGATGAAACTCTCACATATGACATCTAGTTCAGACAATGTTCAGACTGATGTATTAGGGCGCTAGTTTAGATATTAAAAAACTTTACAGACTTTTGCCGCTAAACATGTGTGCGTTGCCCTAGCAAAATGTTGACGAATTTCAAGTTTTTGAGTCTGCAGATAATTAGAGCATTGTTTCGTGTAATTGTGCACGAAATTTCATAATTGTGCGTCCACAGGAAAAAAAGTTATGGACAAAAAACAGATTTTGCTAGGGGAACGTTTGCAACGTTACTGCAGCAAGATTTTTTTGAAATAATGGACGTAGCTTAAAAATAATAAATGGATTAGAAGGCTTATAACTGTGCACGATTATGCACAAAAAATCAAATTTGTGCATCCAAGGACTTTCGAGATATTCATGTTTTTTCTGACTATGGCGAAACTTTGATGTCAGTTTACACGAGCTCTAGATAAGTGACAAAGTCAGAATTTGGCAAAAAATTTGTGCGTTGAGCTAACTCACTGTGCTGAAATTTCAGTAATAACAAGCGACTAGTTTAAGAAATATATCAAAAACCTTTATTTGCTTTATTTTTTAAATCTGTTTTTGTCCATAACTTTTTTTCCTGTCGACGCACAATTATGAAATTTCGTGCACAATTACACGAAACAATGCTCTAATTCTGACGACCTCTGTGGCGCAGTGGGCTTAGGTCCGGCTGAGACGCAAAAGGTTGCGGGTTCGATTCCCGCCGCGGGACAAATGTTTGTATGATCTGCAAGTATTTGTCTCGAGTCTGGGTGTTTCTATGTATAATATGTATGTATTTACAAAAAAAAAAAGTATATAAGTAGTATATCAGTCATGTGGTACCCATAACACAAGCTCTGCTTACTTTGGGGCCAGTTGATGCTTTGTGAAATGTCCGGTATTATTATTATTATAATTATCTGCATACTCAAATCCCTGAAATTCACATCATTTTTCTAGGGCAACGCACACCTAAACATTACATATTTTTTAATCTCTAAAAAAAGAGGTTTTTTTTTAACACATTTATTTATAGAAATAATCACAGAAATCTACAGAATAGTGTTTAATAATATAAAATACACGTGAAACAGTTGAGCTATCTATGGACCGCTTAAAACGATCTATACAAATATAATACAAATACAAAACATTATTTATTCAATAAAATCACAAGGGCCACTTGAAATCATCTTCTTACATGCTAGTGAGTATTGGTGCCGGTTCCTCTTAAACCCAGTTCAAGAAGAATCCGGCAAGAAACTCGTCTGGTCTTTACACTTTTATAATATGCTTAACTAGACAGTTTCTGTTTAATTACGTTTTAAATTTGCCAATCGTCGTCGTTTGCTAACACGTCGCTTGGGACCTTGTTATAGAAGCGTACACTTTGCCCTATAAAAGACTTATTAACTTTAGCGAGCCTAACAGTGGGAATAGCAAGTTTATCTTTATTTCTAGTGTAAAAATCATAAAATAAAAAATCGCATTTTTTCAAATAAATGAAAATTTGTGTGCACATACATTAAATTTTCGTATATAGGTATACTGACAAGCCACTCTCATAATATTAATATCCTTAAAATTATTTCTAAGTGATAGATATAGTCAGCTCAACTGATCCAGATCACTGTTAGAGGGCAGCGTTCCCAAGATACTGGCGGCATTGACACGTTGAATGGCAATGCTAATACGCTAAGAGGTAGGTATTTGTATGAAGGTACCTAACATACAAATATCTCTTAAAAAACCTTTGTGAGATGTTTTGATAACCACGAGTTTTACTCACGTATTATTTTGTCGATGAAGCACCGACACTGGGCGTCTACTCTGCGAATCGGTTTCGATATATCGAAACGATATAGTTGTTTTACATCAAATTCAGTCAAATTGACAGTTGTTTCGTTGTCAAAAACAAATTATCATCTGTTATAAAGGACTCCGACATCGATTAGCAAAAGTAATGTTGTTCGTTCCATCGCTCGAAACGAGTCGAAACGATGTTGGTAAGAGTAGTGTTTGCACGCTTATTGACCCGAAATATCGTTCGTCGATTTCAAGAGTAGAGGCCCTGTTTTAATTTAAAAGGTTTCCAACTCACCCTGATGAGAATGCTCTAGCCAGAATCAAAAGAGTGCCTGCATGGCCAAATGACACCTGGATAAAACCCCTGGTTATCAAAATGTTTCTAACGGTACTAACATGTTACGATTAATTTTTAATTAAGTCTGGTGCTTGAGGTGTGACTTATTTTACTAGCTTTTTTACATAACCTAGTTGACCCAGTAGAAAGCACTAACATTCAAACTTATATGATTAAATCAAAAGTGTCTCTGTACTAAGTGTGTCTGTTTGTTTGTTACCTTTTCACGGATGAACAGATTTTAATGAAATTTGGTATGGAGATAAATTGTATATGCACATAGGCTCCTCCTTATGTAGGTACATTGCGGGCATAGTCGCGGACAGGTTATAGATTTATTGATAGATAGATTTATTTATTGTAATGAGTAAATTCGGGTAAATATAAATGGAATATTAGTTAGCGTCACTAATTTATAAAATACATTAATAAATTATAATTACATACATTGTTATTACACGTAGAAAATACCTAATGCTTACTTATTATATATTTCACTTAAATTATTGCTTGTTGGCTACTCTAACATTTTTGATCAATACTTTTTTTGCGTCATCCGGCTTTCGCCTATACTCGTTCTTTCGGTCAATTCAATTTGTCATTCTTCTTCACTCACTCTCGCGTGGAGTGAGAGCGCGTTGACCTAGATTAATGCAGTTTTTAGTTAAAATTAATGTAATTCCTTAGTTTTAAACCATTTTTTATTCATTTTGAAGTGGAAACAACATCGCACGATAAAAACGCGTAAGTTTTTCATAATTTGGGTCTCTAATAATCCTTTAACAAGTGTGGCGTCGTGCGTGGCACCAAGCGGCGACATCTTGTTTTCTGTATAAAATTCTTTGTATTTATTTATCTAGTTCCATTATATCTGTCTGTTCCCTGTGTCGGTACCATATCAAACCGCCAATCTGTAAATAGTTTGGTGAATAAGACATGGAAAAGTGACCGCTGGATCATATTTTCAGAAATTTCAACACAATCATGAGTTCTAACGGCGGCACACGGGTGTACGTGGGCGGCCTAGTGGAAGGCATCAAGAAAGAAGATTTGGAGCGGGAGTTTGACAAATACGGCAAACTAAACTCTGTTTGGGTAGCACTCAATCCCCCCGGTTTTGCGTTCATTGAATTCGAGAACTTGCAGGAGGCTGAAGATGCGTGTAGCGCGATGAACGGTTTCGAGTTGTTAGGCGCGACTCTCAAAGTTGAGATCTCTAGAAGGCGAGACGGACCTCGTCGAGGGGGTGGCGGCGGCGGCGGCGGTGGCGGCTTCAGAGGAGGCCGCGGAGGTGGCGGCGGCGGCGGTGGCTTCAGGGGCCGGTCATTCGGCGGCCAGTCCGGAGGCGGTAACAGATCATTCAACTCCTATGGCGGCGGCGGCGGCCGGCCCTACAACCGTAACGGAGGAGATAGCTACGGCTCTGGCGGCGGCGGTGGTGGCGGCGGTGGCGGCGGCGGCGGCGGTGGCGGCAACTTCCGTTCCAGATCCCCCCATTCGCGCTATTGATTTTAGTCTTAATTTATTGCTAGGTTTAGGTTAGTGTTATCGTTATCTGAAGCCTTCCAAGTGTTGAAATTCATTAACAAATACTGGGGGTTCATGCTAGGAAGAGTTCTGTTGATGCATCGAGGAATTAGAGGTATGTAATCATGTTTGTTACCTTATAACGATGGCTTGGGTTTTATTTTATTCACCTCATGGTTGATAAATCTTGGGCCTATATTTCAAAAATGAAGTATAGAATTTTTACAGTTCTGAATTAAATGATGTCAAAAAAATCTAAGCTTGGTACACTTAATCTGAGCTGTTTTGAGTTTCGACAAAGAATACAGCCTCTAGTCTAAATACTAAAAAATTTGTACAATAACTAGTTATAAGATCCTGTTGATATTATTTAACTATGTACCTGCTGTAAAAATACCATGCATTCATTGTTATGGTAGGATTTCAGATCTGTTTTATGCTGTTTCTGACTGTTTAGGATTGATTTGTTACATAGTTAACCTTAAACTAGCCCATGCTGGTATGTTATTTTTGATGTCAATGACCCTATTCAATACAATTTTTGCAATGTTTGTTGTTATTGAACGGGCATTTGATAAAAGCAGGAATATTGGCTCGGTTCAAAACTCTACAACACATGTTTTTTCATTTTCAGTTCCTTGAAAATTTTGGTCTCCGATCAACTGCATTCATCATGTGTGATGAAAATGAGAACAATCTTCAGTGTAAAATTAACATTCTACCTAAATTAATTTAAATAAGTTTCATGTCTAATTAAATAAAAGATTTATCGACTTCCATTATGAGTTTATTGTTTATTGGTAAAAGATCTTAGCTTATTATTCCTAATGGGTAATTAACTTAATTATGATGGGCTGCTGAGGCATGCCATGAGTAGTTCCATTTTGTTCAGGAAGTTTTTGCCTTCCATTTTGTCTAGTTTAATTTCTTTAAATGCTCCTCCGAGATTCTCCCATTTCTTGTCCTGAACAAGTTCACTGGAGAAGAAGTCTTTCCTTGGAGATTGAGCTATGAAGACCTGTATTCCAACAGATGGCTCGCATCTGATTGCTATCATTCTGTCACCTGGAAAAGAGAATTGGTTGAGAATAACATGACTAGAAATACAGCTAATATTGCTTTGTCATTCAATGAGGCAAGATTATAATTAAAAGGCCTCCATTTTGAAAAAGATGATGCTGATACTACACAACAGCTGACACAAAGACTAGTTCAAGAAGGCTGTAAATGAGTGGCCTCTGATGGCTTATAGTCAATGCCAGACTTGGTCACTTATTTGTGTCAAAAAAATACCTGTTAGCTGAATGCTGGTTACTAGAAACCCAATATGAAGTGGAACAACCCCAAGCCCAGCCCCAACCCCAGCAGTTTTAATATCCATAGTTCCATGCTAATATTATAAATGAAAGTGTCTGCTAAATGGCTGAGAAGATCTTGATTAAATTTGGTAAGGATTGTATCTTCAAGGACAAGCAACTTTTTATGTAAGTACATACCACATGATCGTAGTCGTATTAGAAGCTTGAATGCTATGCTATTATAGTTTTAGGAGGTTACCTGTAGGTGAAGCTAGTAGACAAGATGACGCGTTGCCCAGCGGTTCGACTGGTCCGGAGCCCAGATGAGAGCTACTGGCGAGGAGTTGCCAGCCCATACACCTGCCCACAGCCTGCACTGCTGTCATCTGGTGCTGATAAATCTGTTGGGACATGAAACTAGTGTATAGTATTCCACAGTAATAAGTCGCTACTGGTATAGTGAATATTGCTGCATAAATTCACAATACCTTCTAGAACCATAATAGCAAAGCTTGGGCTATGGCAACCAGATGAGTAATAGAATGCTTATATTCTAGGTACTGCTTATATGTAAATACATATTTAAATCATACTTTCAATAAACAATTGTTTGTACTGGATGGGGATCGAACCCACAATCTATAGCAATGAGGCCAGTCAGTAGTAAAGCAGACTATGATCAACTGGGTTAAGTGACGTTCAACGCGTTTATTATTTGTTTTAAGTGAGTGGCATTTACCTGGCAATAAATGAGATCTCTGAGCTCTTGCAGTTCGTACGATAGATGTCGCACTTTCCCGTCTCGGCAGATGCATTTGAGCGTTTTCTCTCCGACGTGCACCACGAGAGACGTTCGGCAAACGGCGTCATATCTGGCAAAATAGTTTTATTTAACTAGATGTTTTTTAGGTTGTAAAGTTGGAGTGCCAATGGGCAGGCCATATAGCACGCAGAACAGATAACCATTGGGGAGTAAAAGTTTTCAAATGGCGACCAAGGACAGGAAAACGAAGGCCGACCGCACCCGATGGACTGACGAAATTGTAAAGATCGCAAGAAGTGGATCGATGGAGAGGGCTCAAAATCGTTCTTGGAAATCAATTGGGGAGGCCTATGTTAAGCAGTGGACATCCTAAAGGCTGATATGATAATGAGATTTTAGCGCTGGCTGGCTATGACAAATAGCCCCAAGGTTTATTCTATTGCTTACCAAACATGCGGATTTGTTCAGCTGTTTAGCCGTGAAAACTTAACAAACAGACGCTTTCGAATTCCTGACACATAATCGTTGGGTGAATAAAGCTATTTTAAAATGCGTGAGTAAACTTACCCGTAAGCCATGATGTTGATTTTGACGCATGATTGTGTTGGGCTGTTTAGTGCATTCCAATGTGAAACGATCAGCGGGTCCTTCACCTAGAAAATAGGAAAGAGTTAGCATGAATTTGCCAAAATTGTAGCAATTGTAGCAACAATTTTGCTTCCACCGACCTCTGTAGCGCAGTGGGCTTAAGTCCGGCTGAGACGCAGAAGGTTGCGGGTTCGATTGTTGATGATGATGTGTTTAAAAAAAAACGTTTAGTAGTATATCAGTCATGTGGTACCCATAACACAAGCTCTGCTTACTTTGGGACCAGATGATGTTGTGTGAAATGTCCGGGATTATTTATTTATTTATTCCCATAACACAAGCTCTGCTAACTTTGGGCCTAGATGATGCTGTGTGAAATGTCCGGCATTGTTATTATTATTGTAATTTTACTTATTGCATATATTATTGCTATTTTTAAATTTTTAGCTGACTTTTAAAAAAAGGTTCTCAATTTAGTTTTTTTTACAAGCATTATGTTTGTAACTTCCGAAATCTGTAACTTATGAACCGATTTGAAAAATGCTTTGTTTCTTTAGGAGCCGACAAAGTTTTAGTCGGGAGTTTGGGTGGGTACTTCCCGTTTGGTGATAGCTGATAGCTATAGGTAAGTAGTCTAATTTAGTTAGTTTCGAACGGTGTTGAAAAATATCTTAAGGAAACCCGTGGTTTACGTCGCGGGTTTGATTTTACCCAGGTATGCCTAGGCAAACAAGCATACGACCCACCTGATTGTAAGTGGTTATAGTAACTTAGGGGCGCTTGCAATACCAGAGGTAACAAATGCGGATTGCCAACACTAATAGAGTTATTTATAGACTTTTAGCCCAGTAATTCCACTTGTTGCCCTTCGAATCTGAACACAGTTATGCTTCTTCATACTACTGCTTAGAGGCAAAATGTCTCGCACTGTGGTTGGTACCCAACGAGACGGGACTCTTGCTTCACCACCAGGTAGAAAGTACTTCCTTAGCGATGTTATGGAGCAATAGAATGGGTACTTAAATAAATTATTTATTCACAACAATGTGTGCAGAATACAAGATACAATGATGAAACTGTAAAAGTTGTAAAAACTGTAACAGCCTCCTTAACATATGGAATAGACTTCTGAATTGAACGATATTTGTATTAACAAGAATTAACTAGATAATAGATAAAACAGTGTGTGTAAGTGTGCATGAAGGGAGAGTCAAGTTTTAGTGAGGGGTATGTGGAAATGTGTGAAGTGAGTGTCGTGTTGAGTGATGTATTGTGAGTGTCGTGTTGAGTGATGTATTGTGAGCTCTCCCAGCGGTGGCGTAGCGTGCCTTGGCCGTATAAAAATTTGTTTGGAGGCCTGAACTTTAAACTGATTTATTAAATCATTTTTAGCTGATAATGAGTTTAGTTTTTCTAAAGCTTCTGCCTCTTTCGACAATAGTGACAGGTCTAACAGGCGTTCATGACCCATCGAAGTTCTTAGGTAATTTTTTATCAGTTTTCCGGAAGCGTTTAATATCTCTTCGTTTGAAGAAGACAGGAGTTTCTCTGGTTTTAATATTTCGAACATACTACTCAGGTCGCAGAGGCTCTGAAATCTTTGTTTAGTTTGAGAAATTAATATATCTAAACAGCAATAGTACCTATGCTTTACGCGGGAAAAAATAAATTGCTTTTTTTGACTTTTGTTTTTGGGAAATTTTGGGAAGTTTTTATTAATTTTTGCTTACGCACGTCGGGGGCCCCGTATAATTGATATGGCAGATACGGCGGTAGCTACGCCCATCTCCCAGATACACTCACAAGTCTTAGAAAAGCTTCTTTGAAATAGGTTATGTAAGTACCTAACAGAATAAAGAGTTCAGTGTTTTATACCAATGTTTAGTTTATAATTTGTTAATATGTTTTACATAGATACATATATTTTATTTCAATTAATCTGGAAATTGTGAGCAAACAATTAGTCTCTTAGTAAGAGAGAGAGAAAGAAGTCACGTCAAAAATTTTATTTTGCATTTGTGGTGAGTGAGAAGATATATATGCATATAACGGTACATACTTCCTTGGCGATGGTATCCAGCACATATTCGCTTCGGCGTCGCATGAAGAAATGCTGCGCTTGCTGGATGATCTGCTCCAGGAGTGACTGTTCCTTGCTCATATCCAGGAGCTCATAACGGTCGGCAGCCATTGGACCTAGGAAACGCTCATTTCAATAGTGAATCAAAGTCATTTCAAAGTGATCCTTGTGATTGTATTGAATAAAGATCTTTTGATATTGACAATACAAGCTTACTTTTATCGGCGTCACTGTTTATTTCAAACTCGTGCAATGAAAAGATTAAAATGCGTTTTAGAGGTAAATAAATAAAATAAATAATCCCGGACATTTCACACAGCATCATCTGGCCCCAAAGTAAGCAGAGCTTGTGTTATGGGTACCACATGACTGATATACTACTTATATACTTTTTTTTGTAAATACATACATATTATACATAGAAACACCCAGACTAGAGACAAATACTCGCAGATCGTACAAACATTTGTCCCGCGGCGGGAATCGAACTCGCATCCTATTGCGTCTCAGACGGATCTTAGCCCGCTGCTCCATAGAGGTCGTCAAATAACTCTATTGACTACCATACGGAATGTTACAATAACAATAACTTTACTATTAAGGGCAAAACAATGGGCGGCCTTATCGCTAATAGCAACTCCCAGGCAACCTTTGGATGGACCATAAATAAACAGAGAAGGGGCACGTGGGTGTGGCGTATGTAATTACATACTCACATATATGTATACACCAAACAAATACTGATATAAATATATAGATGTTCAATAGATATAAAAATGAATATTATAAAGTCTAAAAAATCTGAAATAACGAAGTATTTCGAGAAATGTTTCATGATCATGTTTTTGAAGATGGGGAGAGTTTTGATATCTGCAGGCAACGCGTTCCACAAGTGAACAGCTTGCACTGTAAAAGGCTTTCCATAGAAGGTAGAGAGTTAGAGCGATCGAGGGTTAGAGAGATTCAAACCGTTCCTTGAGATAATAGGGAGTTGAAGGAGAGAACAGAATATTACCGCGGGACAAATGCTTGTATGACATTTGTCAAAAGTCCTGCTTACTTTGAGGCTAGATGATGTGAAATGTCCGACATTATTATTACTATTATAGAGAAGATTGAGAATGTGAACATTCCGGTAAGTTCGTATATTGCTTAATTGCATGTGTCATTCATCCATCAGCGATTGCTCTAATACTACTTCAAATGAGTTAGTGTCGAACTTTGGTGGCAAAGTTAACCAACTTTTTTATAAGCCAGGACCGACAACTTAGCGTGCTCTCTGAAGCGTCTGAATCTACTGACACAGTATTGCTTAAATTTCTTGATCTGTTAGAGACAAGTTTGTGCTACGATCGCCTCTGACATTATAGGACACTAACCATTACCGTGCGTCGAAAGCGAATGGAGGGTAAAATTGACTGGTACAAAACTTGATTGAATAAACTATCGTTCGGCTATTATCTCACCGGATGTTGGTATGCGACAGTTTAAACTCAAAGTCAAAGTCCAAGACCACTTTGAATCGTCTTCTTACATGCTAGTAAATCTAGGTGCCGGTTCCTCCTAACCCCAGTTCAAGAACAATCCGGCAAGAAACCTTTCTGGTCTTAACACAGATTCATCCCAATCTTGCTTCTTCTGATCTTGATTCTTCTTGAATCTTGCTGATATTTTATAATATGCTTTAACTGGCCTGTCAGTTCCGTTGATAGTAGCTCTGCCTTCTGTGAGTCTATTCCCTTCCAGGACAAACAATTGTTGATAATAGGTGTTTGTTCTGTGTCTGGGTGTTATAAAGTACAGAGCACGTTTCAAATTATAATATGTATGTTTTCCTTCAATACAATCACTAGAATCACTTTAACATTTTTGAATATTGGTGGACAATGCACACAACACCATCTAACCACAAACTAAGCATAGCTTGTATTAAAGAGACTAGATGGCTGATAAAATATTAATAATATTTTGAAATAAACTTATGATACTTTTCAAGACCCAATCGCACACACAGCAAACAAATAAGTAATCATTCATTTCGATAATATCTTAAAAAGCAGCCCACGCTTTTTTTAAATAAAACATTTTTTTCTTAATTACATTTATTAAAATTTATTTTCAATTTTTTTAGTTTGGTTTTCTATATAAAGCGTGTTTTTTAGTTTTTTTTAAACTATTATTTATTATTAGTTTGTTTTGAGCTATTTGTATTATTTCTAAATTCGTTTTTGCCGCTGCTCCCCATACTTCCACTAAATATTCTAAATGAGGTTTTACGAGTGAATTATAAACTGTGTATCGTACCTGCCGCGGGATACAATGTACAAAACCTCGTAGAGCTCCTGTTAGTGATAATAATTTTGATCGAATATGATATAGTTCGTCTTTGAGATGTTTATGGTGAGTATATTACATTGAAACCATTCATTTAGTAGATCCAGATCGTGCTGTGCATAGGCTATTATTAGTATCCATCCATTGACACTCCAAAATAAAACAAACTGGTGTCATCGGCGGCGTACAGTGTTACCTCCTGTATACCTCCTTTATTCCGAGTTTATGCATGCTGTTTATATAAATGAGAAACAGCAGAGGTCCCAAAATAGAGCCTTGTGGCACCCCGTATGATATGGTATTTGTTCTACTTTGCTGTTGACTGATCCTCACTACCTGTCCTCGATTTGAAAGGTATGATACAAACATATCATGCGCTGTCCCGATAATGCCAATCTCTTTTAGTTTATTTAGTAGTAGGTTGTGACTTACTGTGCCAAATGCTTTCTTGAGGTCAATAAACACTCCCAATACAAATTGCTTTTTATCAATATTAATCTGTATTTTTGTAACTATGTCTATTGTAGCAGAAAGTGTGTTTGATTTGGGTATAAAACCAATTATTTATTACCAACCAAACCAAAAAAATTGTTTATTAAAGAAAATTTAGCGAAGTTAGATACGTTTCAAGTCTGTTATTAACCACTTTTACAAAAATTTTAGATATAATTGGCAAAACTGAAATTGGCCGATAGTTTCCAGGGTCAGATTGTTTGCCAGATTTAAAGATAGGGGTCACTTTTGCAAGTTTTAGGGTATCTGGAAAAGTTCCTTTCTCTAAACATTTATGAATGCTACCAGTTAGTTCATAGAGTATTATAATTTTAATTGATTTAGTGTTTATGCCGTCTATACCGGAACTGGTGTTGCTATTTAGATTATTAATTATTTTAGCTATCTCATTTGGATTTGTTGGTGACGGTTTATTCAGTGTATTAAAATCATTTCCAGTTGCGCAAGCTATTCGACCTGTTATGATATATTTTTGGAATTTGCTCAGCCTGAGTGGAACCAACATTAGAAAAATAGTTGTTAAAAGTTTCACAGATTTCAACAACATCACTTACGGCTTTGTTTTGCACTTCCAGTTTATTCGGGGTCCCAGTTACATTGATTTTATTATTCGAAAGGCTATTTAAAAGCTTCCACATTTGATTTGGTTTTTTATAGCAATTATCAAATGCTTTTAAATAGTATTTCTTCTTCGTAATTTGAATTTTTTCAGCTACTTCATTTCTTTTCTTATTAAATATTTCTCGTTTTATTTTGTTTTGTGGATTACGTTTATGTTCTGTCCATAGTATGTTTCTTGTATTTATATCTCGTATAATAGAACTATTTATCCAGTCTTGCTTTGGTGGATTTACTATTTTAGTCTTTGTTATTTAACTTTTCTCGATACTGGTTTTTATTTTCTCTTCCAGTTCATGATATTCGTAGTTTTCTGTCAAATTCTCTTCCATTATTTAAACAGTTTGTCATAGTCTATTGCCTGGTATTTTATTTTTCTTAGGGGTTCTCTGGTTTGTTTCTCTTAATCTCAAAGTAAATTTGCTTATGACCTGATATGGAGGATTCAATAATTGCATAATGAAATTTATTTTCTTGTAGATTTGAACATACGTGGTCTATTATAGACTTTTTAGAAACTGTTTCTCGAGTACAATAATCTGAGTCGAGTTGGTTGATCACTCTGTATCCCAATTCTTGTAACATTTCGGTATATTTGGTAGTAAACCGCTCTGAGCTCAAAAGGTCTATATTAAAGTCTCCAAATACCAGTCCTCTCTTCTTTTTGCCCAATTGTTGCGAGTACATGTCTAAAAACTCATTAAAATTGGTAGGCTCTGGTGGTCTATATACAGCACCGATATCTAGTGAGTAGTTTTCGATGTGAATCCAGAGGTAATGTATGCCATTTAAGCATTTTTCTTCGATTAAACTATGCTTTAAATTGTTATTTACGAAAATTGATACTCCACCTCCCTTTGTATTATCTCTGTATTTGTAATAATGAAAATAGCCTGGAATTTGAAATCTTGTTGCTTCATTCTCACATTTTACCCATGTTTCAGTCAAAACAATGATATGTAGATAATCTGTAAACGATTTTATGACACATTTTTCCTCGAACTTTCCAAGTTTGACCATACTTCTCATATTGGCGTACATAAATTTTAGTAATTTTTTATTCGTTTGAATTTTTTTCAGAATTATCAACTAATTCGTAAGTAACATCGTCACATGCTTTGGCAGTCACTTTATCATCATCATTATTATTTGTGACTTCCAAATTCGCTAGTTTTTTTAGATTACTTTTGTAATTTTAGGTACACCTTTTATATACTTTATGATAAGCTCTTTCTCACCATCATCAATTCTTCGTTTCAGCTCTTCTTTCAAACTTTTCATATAGGTTTGCTGCTGAGGTGTTTGGTCAGCGAGCATCTTGATACCATCTAATTTAACTTTATCTCTATAACGGAGTATGGATACCACAGATGCGCTGGTTTGATAACACACTTTTATGGGACAGGACTTCTTAGTGTTGTATTTTCCAAGTCGAGTGATATAGACAGGTTCAGGGCACTCAACATTTGCGATCCTCTTAATTCTTACAATTTCATTTTTATCCAGGTTTTTTCTTTCGACTCTAATGTCTGAAATTGGCTCTGAAATTCCAAAGACGATCATGTTCTTGCTCCTTTCTTCTCTTTCTTTAAGCTCTATCATCATCGTCTCTAGCGCAACAGTTGAAGAAGGTGTGGCTGTAGGAGCTGTAGTAGGTGATAGGTTAGTTATAAGTTTTATAACATCCGCTTTCAGTGTGTTAATCACTTTCTCAGCTTCCGCATTCGTAGTTTTTAGTTGAAGTATGTCTAATTTAATTATGTTAGTTAGTTAGTATGTCCTTAGTTAGATTGGTGGTAGCGTCTTTTATATCATTTATCTGTGTTTTGATGGTTGTGATATCATCAGAGACCCTGTCCATAAATTCTTTTTGATTTAGGGTTAGTGACGTCATCATGTTCATCATTTGTGATAGTTGGTTCCGGATTTCACCAAGCTCTTCTTTAATTTGACAGTTATCATCAGTCAGTTTTCACTTGTTGCGCAACGTGGATGCTTCTAATAGTGAGAAACCGCTTACCAGATTCGGTTGCGATCCACTGAGCCCAGACGCTAAGCCACTTCCAGTTGGTGAGCACGTTCCACTCATGATCCGTGTCCCGTAATACCTGTTCTCGAGCTTCGAGTTTTTGTTAGAGCTATACTGGCGTAAGTAACTTACGGCGATTTCAATGATTTCGCAATTAATTTGACTACGCTAGGGTTGAAAATTGTTTGATGATTAGTATTTAAAATTTTAAATATTTTAGCAAAGTATTACGACACGTCTGCTTCGTACGTAGCCCGCTCGCTCACGCTCACGTTGAACCCATATACGCTAACCTCTAAAATTATCAGTGTTTCTCTACTATATTATCATACATATAAACCTTCCGCTTGAATCATTCTATCTATTAAAAAAGACCGCATTAAAATCAGTTGCGTAGTTTTAAAGATCTAAGCATACATAGGGATAGACAGACGGCGGAGGGCGACTTTGTTTTATACTATGTAGTGATGGTGAATCTACTAATATTCCACAATACGCATTTGAGATGGTCCTGCGAATCAAGGCCTTAAACATAACTGTTCATTCGTACTCACGATAAAGATGATTGTCTAGTGTGGGTATCGTAGTTCATTACATATCTAAATATCACCCATCAGGAAACCAAAAGTACTAGTCACTGTGCAGACACTATATTTATTAATAGGTTATAAAATGTTAAATGTCTTTGTAACTGTGGTTATATGTAAAATATGTATTTAATAATATACCAGTCATGTGGTACCCATAACACCTGCTACCTGCTAGACATCGCCGTTTGGAAGGTCCGAGGGGCCCGGTGGCGGGATGCGGGAAGGGATGGTTACCTGCTAGACATCGCCGTTTGGAAGGTCCGAGGGGCCCGGTGGCGGGGTGCGGGAAGGGATGGTTACCTGTTAGACATCGCCGTTTGGAAGGTCCGAGGGGCCCGGTGGCGGGGTGCGGGAAGGGATGGTTACCTGCTAGACATCGCCGTTTGGAAGGTCCGAGGGGCCCGGTGGCGGGATGCGGGAAGGGATGGTTACCTGCTAGACATCGCCGTTTGGAAGGTCCGAGGGGCCCGGTGGCGGGGTGCGGGAAGGGATGGTTACCTGCTAGACATCGCCGTTTGGAAGGTCCGAGGGGCCCGGTGGCGGGATGCGGGAAGGGATGGTTACCTGCTAGACATCGCCGTTTGGAAGGTCCGAGGGGCCCGGTGGCGGGATGCGGGAAGGGATGGTTACCTGCTAGACATCGCCGTTTGGAAGGTCCGAGGGGCCCGGTGGCGGGGTGCGAGAAGGGATGGTTACCTGCTAGACATCGCCGTTTGGAAGGTCCGAGGGGCCCGGTGGCGGGGTGCGGGAAGGGATGGTTACCTGTTAGACATCGCCGTTTGGAAGGTCCGAGGGGCCCGGTGGCGGGGTGCGGGAAGGGATGGTTACCTGCTAGACATCGCCGTTTGGAAGGTCCGAGGGGCCCGGTGGCGGGGTGCGGGAAGGGATGGTTACCTGCTAGACATCGCCGTTTGGAAGGGCCGAGGGGCCCGGTGGCGGGGTGCGGGATGGGATGGTTACCTGTTAGACATCGCCGTTTGGAAGGTCCGAGGGGCCCAGTGGCGGGGTGCGGGAAGGGATGGTTACCTGCTAGACATCGCCGTTTGGAAGGTCCGAGGGGCCCGGTGGCGGGGTGCGGGAAGGGATGGTTACCTGTTAGACATCGCCGTTTGGAAGGTCCGAGGGGCCCGGTGGCGGGGTGCGGGAAGGGATGGTTACCTGCTAGACATCGCCGTTTGGAAGGTCCGAGGGGCCCGGTGGCGGGGTGCGGGAAGGGATGGTTACCTGCTAGACATCGCCGTTTGGAAGGTCCGAGGGGCCCGGTGGCGGGGTGCGGGAAGGGATGGTTACCTGCTAGACATCGCCGTTTGGAAGGTCCGAGGGGCCCGGTGGCGGGGTGCGGGAAGGGATGGTTACCTGCTAGACATCGCCGTTTGGAAGGTCCGAGGGGCCCGGTGGCGGGGTGCGGGAAGGGATGGTTACCTGCTAAACATCGCCGTTTGGAAGGTCCGAGGGGCCCGGTGGCGGGATGCGGGAAGGGATGGTTACCTGCTAGACATCGCCGTTTGGAAGGTCCGAGGGGCCCGGTGGCGGGGTGCGAGAAGGGATGGTTACCTGCTAGACATCGCCGTTTGGAAGGTCCGAGGGGCCCGGTGGCGGGGTGCGGGAAGGGATGGTTACCTGCTAGACATCGCCGTTTGGAAGGTCCGAGGGGCCCGGTGGCGGGGTGCGGGAAGGGATGGTTACCTGCTAGACATCGCCGTTTGGAAGGTCCGAGGGGCCCGGTGGCGGGGTGCGGGAAGGGATGGTTACCTGCTAGACATCGCCGTTTGGAAGGTCCGAGGGGCCCGGTGGCGGGGTGCGGGAAGGGATGGTTACCTGCTAGACATCGCCGTTTGGAAGGTCCGAGGGGCCCGGTGGCGGGATGCGGGAAGGGATGGTTACCTGCTAGACATCGCCGTTTGGAAGGTCCGAGGGGCCCGGTGGCGGGGTGCGAGAAGGGATGGTTACCTGCTAGACATCGCCGTTTGGAAGGTCCGAGGGGCCCGGTGGCGGGGTGCGGGAAGGGATGGTTACCTGCTAGACATCGCCGTTTGGAAGGTCCGAGGGGCCCGGTGGCGGGGTGCGGGAAGGGATGGTTACCTGCTAGACATCGCCGTTTGGAAGGTCCGAGGGGCCCGGTGGCGGGGTGCGGGAAGGGATGGTTACCTGCTAGACATCGCCGTTTGGAAGGTCCGAGGGGCCTGGTGGCGGGGTGCGGGAAGGGATGGTTACCTGCTAGACATCGCCGTTTGGAAGGTCCGAGGGGCCCGGTGGCGGGGTGCGGGAAGGGATGGTTACCTGCTAGACATCGCCGTTACGAAGGTCCGAGGGGCCCGGTGGCGGGGTGCGGGAAGGGATGGTTACCTGCTAGACATCGCCGTTACGAAGGTCCGAGGGGCCCGGTGGCGGGGTGCGGGAAGGGATGGTTACCTGCTAGACATCGCCGTTTGGAAGGTCCGAGGGGCCCGGTGGCGGGGTGCGGGAAGGGATGGTTACCTGCTAGACATCGCCGTTACGAAGGTCCGAGGGGCCCGGTGGCGGGGTGCGGGAAGGGATGGTTACCTGCTAGACATCGCCGTTTGGAAGGTCCGAGGGGCCCGGTGGCGGGATGCGGGAAGGGATGGTTACCTGCTAGACATCGCCGTTTGGAAGGTCCGAGGGGCCCGGTGGCGGGGTGCGGGAAGGGATGGTTACCTGCTAGACATCGCCGTTACGAAGGTCCGAGGGGCCCGGTGGCGGGGTGCGGGAAGGGATGGTTACCTGCTAGACATCGCCGTTTGGAAGGTCCGAGGGGCCCGGTGGCGGGGTGCGGGAAGGGATGGTTACCTGCTAGACATCGCCGTTACGAAGGTCCGAGGGGCCCGGTGGCGGGGTGCGGGAAGGGATGGTTACCTGCTAGACATCGCCGTTTGGAAGGTCCGAGGGGCCCGGTGGCGGGATGCGGGAAGGGATGGTTACCTGCTAGACATCGCCGTTTGGAAGGTCCGAGGGGCCCGGTGGCGGGGTGCGGGAAGGGATGGTTACCTGCTAGACATCGCCGTTACGAAGGTCCGAGGGGCCCGGTAGCGGGGTGCGGGAAGGGATGGTTACCTGCTAGACATCGCCGTTTGGAAGGTCCGAGGGGCCCGGTGGCGGGATGCGGGAAGGGATGGTGCGTGTTGGCGTGGTGCACGGCGCGGAGCAACTGATGCAGCGAGTGTTCCAGCACGTGGTCGTGATCTGCCTTCCCAGCCGCTGCCACCTCGGCCTGGACAGAGGTACACAGTATTAACGATACCTACTAATTTATATCAATACTAGCTGTCCCGTTCGCGAATTCGTCCGCGCGTTTTAAAAAATATATATATCTAATTTTACCGACTGCAGCGCCATCTTCCGTGCTGATTTGTGAATCTAAACTATCCAGGGCGCCACCCAAACGCATACAAAAAAAAAACGGGTTGCACTCCGGGAGTGCCGACAGAAGTGAAAACTTATTTTGGCGCGTTAGATATTTTTTAGATGGGTACTAGGGTTTTTGGGTTATTGGGTTATGAATTGCATTTTATTTATGAATTGTATTTTATTAGTTATTAGAAAATTTAAAATACATTTATTAACAATTTCGACAACTCTTGTATCATCATCATTATCATAAAAATTATTACAATCTAAAATAGAACCTAATGTATTTCTTACAATCGATTATCCAAAAATACTTATAATGAGCAGAATAAACACCCCTTACTATCGATAAATCCAGTAAATCCACTATCAAATCACAAACAAAACACAATCAAAGTTCACTGAACTCACACGGACCAACGCGACTGCCAATCAAATACTGAACGAACACAGATGATGCAATATTTTTTGTTCAGAATGTAGATAATATATCAAAGAACCTGACTCAGTAAACTTCTCCTACAAAAGTAGACTGTAAACATGTGAATTAAGGTTTATAATCAAATAAGGCGAGCGCGGCAACAGGCCGCGTCTCGTCCCAGACGGTAACGGCGTCGCGAATCCAGAGAATTTACCTCATCTAAAAATATGCGTCAAAAAAGTTTTCACTTCAAAATCCATTCAAATCGGTCCAGCCGTTTAGAATATTTAATTTAATTGGTACTGTTACATTTTGCATCAATAAAATCATTATAATCATAAATTGTTTGATCGATTAGCCACTTCCTAAGTCGGTACTTAAAAGATAGCGTCGAGGGAGCGTCAGTAATGCTAGTCTCTAGACTGTCTGTTTGTTACGTTTTCACAGCTAAACGGCTGAACGGAACTTGATGAAGTTTGGTAAGAAGATGTATTGCATTCGGAGGAAGAACATAGGCATCTTTTTGCGAAAGTTATACTGTCTGTCACGACTAAACCGCTGTTCCGATTTTGATGAATTTTAGAATAGAGATAGCTGAGACCTTGGAATATTTGACCTCTGTCGCGCAGTGGGTGAAGGCCCGTCTGAGACGCTGAAGGTTTGGGTTTCGATTCCCGGGATGATTGTTTGTACGGTTTGCAAATATGTATTTGTAGACATAGTTTATATGTTACTCAAGCAGTAGCTTGTCTCGGGTTAAGATGTTTTTTCTACGTATGTATGTATTAACAAAAAACAAGTATATAAGTAGTATATAAGCCATATGGTCATCATAAGTCAAAGTAGTTTTTTTTTTTTTTTTTTATCATCAATAAACCTACGTTTGACCACGATCTCGCCTGATGTTAAGCGACGATGTGGCCGACGATGAGGCACGCAGGTCTAAAAGACACCTATTTACTCGAGACTTGAAGAGACCTAAATTGTAGTTTCCAGAAAAGACAGACGACGGCAAAGCATTCCAATCCTTGGCTGTACGCATTGTAAATGTGGAAGCAAAGCGCTTTGTTCGCAAGGGTGGTAGACTGACAAGGTATGGATGGTATTGAGCGGTGCGTCTGCTTGTCCTGTTGTGGAAAGGAGATGGTGGAATCAGATCATGTAATTCATGGGCACATTCTCCGAAATGTGATTATATATGTAATTTAATTCCATACAATCACAAGAATCACTTTGATGGAAACGTCTTACATACTAGGTGAATCTAGGTAGCGATTCCTCCTAACCCAAGTCCGAGAACTGGCAAGAAACTCATCCTGGTCCTATCTTTTTTGTACGATCCATCTTATAACTAGCTTAACTACGAAAAACTAATACAATATTTGTCCGAGGGCAGAGCATTCTTATCTATACTAATATTATAAAGAGGAAAGATTTTATTGTTTGTTTGTATTGAATAGGCTCCAAAACTACAGGACCGATTTGTTATATTATTTTACCATTGGAAAGCTACACTATCCCCGGGTGACAGAGGCTACTTTTTATTCCGGGGAAATTGGTTTGTCTTGGAAAAAATCTTCAACGCAGGCGAAGCTGCGCGCGGATAGCTATATTATTGACTATATAGTCATTTATATTATAATAATCTACAGACTACCCTTTTGTAAGCTTTAATTAATTTCTTAATAAGTACGAGTAGTTTACGGCTTAGTAGTTTACGGTTTCACGGCCTCTGTAGCGTAGTGGGCTAAGGTCCGGCTGAAACGCAGGAGGTTGCGGGTTCGATTCCCGCCGCGGGACAAAAGTTTGTATGATCTGCAAGTATTTGTCCTGGGTATGGGTGTTTCTATGTATAATATGTATGTATTTACGGAAAAAATAAAGTATACAAGTAGTATATATCAGTCATGTGGTACCCATAACACAACCTCTGCATACTTTGTTGGGATGCCTCATAAAACAGTTCAGTTCATTTATAAAATATAACAAATATAAACTTCGCTGATAAAAATATGATTCCCTATAATTTATATAAACTTACTTTGATATTTTCAGCATTGGAATTGTCTTTTTGTCCATTGTTATGTCGCAGTCCTATTAGCAGCTGGATGCCTGGTAAGACCTGGACAAATAAAAGGATAAGAATACAGATTTTTTTTGAGAAATAATCATGAGTTATCATTATCAACTACTTCATCGCATGTAATAAGAAATAATAATAAAACTTTTTACTGTAAATTTATCAGGTACATCTAATTAACACAGATAGATGATAAAAATTAATTGTACCACAGGTTAGCTCCTCTTCCCTGTACTAGGTCTCAAAAGCCTGTATAACAGGGTCAGCAAAGTCATGTAAGACTACAACGTAAGTAAGCCAGCAGAGGAACCAAAGTGATAAAACATAGCCTACCGTAGCCATAATATGGTTCCCTACCACCATATGTGGTATAGAAGCATCTAACTGCACAGCCTCTGCAGCCAGTCTTGCAAACAGTTCCTTACAGAACAGCACATTCTGAGCAGCCTCCAGCTTCTGCTGCCAATGCTGCTCCACGCCCTCACCGGGGATGGTGCCAGGACAGTTCAGCGCTGAAGAGTTTAGCGTCATGGAGACCACGTCTTCCTGCTCTGGGGATTATAAAGTAAGAATTGTCTTTTATTAATTTGAACCTGTAATATTGATAAGTAAAGGTAGCAATTTCACTTTCAAAACTGTGCACGAGTGAAGACGAGGAACCAGGTATAGCGTCAGATCTGACAGCTAACGCGACAATATAACCAGCAGTGCAAATCGCGAACGCGAACCGAAGATCAAACTCACCCTGATGAAGATTCTCTAGATGAATCGAAACAGTATCGGTGCCTCCTTCGATAAAATATTACATAAGTAAATACCTAATGTATCTCAAAATGTAAAAGGTAGATTTATATTTGATTAGATTTGATTGACTGGAATCTCAGCTCAATTGGTAGTAGCTCTGCCTTCTGCGCTGTAAATTGAGGGTTTGATTTCCTTCCAGGTTTAACATGTATGTGGTGAACATGAAGTTAGTTCTGTGTCTCGATGTAATAAAGTATCATATGTATTTAAAAATATGTAGGTATTCTATCAGTCATCTGGTCACCATAATATGCTTAAAATATGCTATGCTTAGTTTGGGGCTAGATGATGTTGTGTGCATTGTCCAGCAATATTTATAGAGGGAACAAGAAATTACAGTTAAAATACCCCGTATTTTGATGTATATGAACGGACTATTCGTATTTTACCATTGCAGTTAAAATGCTCGTGTAAAGGCAAATTTTTAATGCAGCTTATATTATTGTATAACTCATGGAATGTTGAGCAAACTATGGCCGTGAAGTCAACATTGATCTTATCGGAAGACCAGTGCTGCAGCATGCCAACATAGAGTAGCATTATGCTGAGCTGTGGGCCATTTCACCACCACGCGGTTCTAACTTATTTGTTTTAGATTAAGTCATTAGTGATAATTTTTTGTTTCCATTGTATATGAATTCATAGTGGTGGTTTGAATAAATGATTTTTCATTCTTTCTTTCTTATTTAAAATTCAGTTAATGTCACTTTAAACTGCTGTACAATATCACTCCATATACTTTCATTCAAAGATCATTTTAAGTTACAATAATTATCTTTTGAAACTGTCTCAGAGTTACTGTTATTCGGGAGGTTTTTGCTAGTTACTGGTTAAAACTGCTGCAGGATAAGAAAGGCTGTCTTCTCTTATGAGAGGTCAAACACATTGGATGGCTGAGCCATCAGAGGAAGTAACAAAAGTGGATGAATACCTTTCTGGCACATTACTGAGATGAAAGCAACGCCTTGTAATTCAGGGGGAACGGTGACGCGTAGGGCTGATGGGGCCGGCCCTCCGCCGCTCACGCTCATCGCTTGGACTATCTGTTCTTCGGGAGCTTTTGATACCTGGAAATATTCTTAATTAGGCCTTGAAATTATTCTACAGAAGGGAGTGAGTATTATTACTAATGTTTGAAGTCTTTACTAAGTTGTATTAATATATTTGTGCGCTTATTTATTGACTAGCAACCCGCCCCGGCTTCGCACTGGTGCAATGCTGATACTAATTATACTACAGAATGGTTATCCCTAAGAGATAGACATATACCATTGCGGACTTTTGTGTAGACCTTTTTAAGGTGTACAATATTGTGGTACATTATTTTGATCTATCTCGTAGGGTTCAGCCAGCGTTTGCAATGTAAGCGCAAAAAAATGTGTTTATTACGACACCACATTAGAAACCTCTAAAATGATCAGTGTTTCTCTATTATATTATGCATGTTTTATACTTATAAACCTTCCTCTTGAATTACTCCATCTATTTAAAAAACCGCATCAAAATCCGTTGCATAGTTTTAAAGATCTAAGCATACATTGGGACAGACAGACAGCGGGAGGCGACTTTGTTATATACTATGTAATGATACAATAAAGCGACTGACGAGAGAAGCTATTGGCTCCTGAAATACTGTTTTTACTCGTTCGGTAGTCTATGCATTCATAAACAGAGAAACGTTGTATTGTCCAAAAAAAGAACATAACAAACATAACAAAAAAAATGTTTGGGCACTAATTGACTGAGCGAGCGCGAAGCCCGAACAAGTGTCTCCGTTTCAGCTTAGGCAAAAATGCTTTCGTATTTCTGTCTGTCCGGATGTCTCCTCTACAGGTCGCATTTCTTATAATAAAATAAAATACATTTATTACTCATAAACACAAGAAAGATTAAAACTTAAAAACTAGTTGGATTGCTGGACAGGTTTCGCTCACAGCAGTGCCTTGTACATTACATTAACATTAACCCATTATCGTGAAATTTTGTGAGCAGGTTCTATATCTATATAGATTTCTTTTGTCGATTCAGTTTTTGGAAATTTTTCAAGGATATATCCCTATATAACGTAAAAAACGTAAAACGTTAAAACGTTAAACGTTTTTTTAGATAACGTAAAAAAATATATATATCAGTCATTTCGATAAATCATCGTGAGGTCTACAGCTTACAGAGCAACTAGTATTTAGTGTCAACATGTCAGTTGAGAGGTTGGTTTGTTGAAACTTTCTGACGATTCGGCAAGTATTGAAAATGACTGCTTTTTGTATTAGACTAAAGGTGTGTTTGGGTAATCCAAGAGTTGCTATAAATAATATAGGATAGGAAGTGCTATAGATAATTATGTGTGTTATATTCAAATCATTCATCAGTATAGCAGTACCTCAAAAACTCCAGTTTGACTGAATTTAGATCCAGCAGTTCGATAACTCAAATCACCAACAATGGTATTAGAAATCTTCTTTAATCTCCAATTCTGCCTGAGTCTCAACAGATCTATGTGGAAGTCTGGCATGTTCCGGGTCATTCTCATGGTCTCGCTGGCTCGAAGACGGTCTACTCCAGCTTGTAGAACTGCTGCAGCTGCTGCTAGAGCCTTTTTTCTACCATACACTTGAACCATGGGGCGACTTTCAATTTCTCCTGGCTGTACTGGATCTAATACCTGTAATCAAAACAATTTTGGTAAAAAAAACCACCTTTCTTTTCTCTATTAGTTTTCTTCCTTCCACTCCAGTCTACCTTAAGAACTTATTAAGTTGTTGTTTTTACGCTGTTATCTTCCAGTTAATGAATATGAATATAAATACTATATTGCCAAAAACTACATATGTTACATGATTCTTTAGTTGCAGTTAGGTTTAAACAGTTTTACCTAAATAATAAATACATACAATATATTTTTTTATAATATGTAAATATATAATATGCTATAGGACCCATATAATTACATGGCATAACAATTTATGATATAAAAAGTTATTTCTCAAAGAACTCAGCCAGATTATAGAATACTCTTCAATCAACCATTTTCTTATTAAGGTACCTTGAAGAGGTTTATTATATACTATTAAATTTTAATGGCAGAGACAAATGTACTATTTCTATATATATAAATATTACTTTACAGTATAACATACATATAATATATTTGTGTTATATTCTTAACAATTTAGATTTGTGCAGATTTATTATGAAAAAATGTATAAGCTGGTAAGGGTTAAAAAAATACCTGTTTTAAATATATAATGTAGTTAGTAAATATTCATAGATTTTGTGTAGAAACTCACCATATACCTCTTTTCCTTAGCAATAGATAGAACATCAGCCAGAACACTGACTTCAGTCAGAGCATTCCTAAGTTTATTTCTAACAGAGTCCCAGGGCCATAGGCTTGACTGGTATCCAGGCTCCTTGTCATCCTCAGACTTTGTATCACAGCTGCTTTCACCTTCCTTCTTTATGTTACAGAACTCATCTTCAGATTTTGAGAAATCTATCTTTTGAGCCAAACGTGTAAGGTTTTCTGACATAGAAAGAGGCCTGTAATAATAAAGAGACTTGATATTAAGGAATTTATATACTAGATACACCTATACTTGGAGACTTTATTTTATCAATTACAGTACCAGTACAGGAGTATCAAATTATTAAAGTATGTCGAAACTATAAAACTCACGCTTGGTATATTTCCTGCCCATCGTAGGTTATTTCTTGGATTTGGTTTTCTATAGGAGCTTCAATAGATATGTTCACAGAATTAGCCATTTTCAGAATAACTTCTCACTCAGCATATGACAACAAATGACATAAAAATCTAAACTAAAGTAAGTATTCGTAAATAGAGCATTTTCTATTTTATTATATTCATTTTTAAATAACAACAACTAACAACATTTGAAAGAATATATAGTAATTATATTTAATAAATTATGTTTTAGTGTATCTTATTTTGTTGCACTTGCACAACACAACACACTTTTTATCATGTCACTTCACTCCATTGCACTGGGTTGGGTCACGGGTGGGCCTGGCTCAGTGCTGCTAGGTGGCTAAGTGAATATGCCCCCAAACCAAATATAGGTATCATAGAAATCAGTTTTAGAGATAAATTAAAAATTCAACATAAAAAATAGATAATAATTACTAACCCTGATCAACCCCGATTCAAGTTTGTTTTTAAAGAGAAAATGTCATTTTGACGTGATAACGTCATAAAAATCGATGAACGCCGGCTGCACGCAATAAAAAGTGTTACGTTGTTCCGCCTGAGCCGAGCGTGAAAGTGAGAGCGCGGAACATGCGATAGAAAGGCACGATTGGATGTTTTTTTTATGATGTAAAATTATCGTCCATAAACCGACTTTACAGACAACCATTTGTTAAAAGTTTTTTATTAATTTTTCTATCCTTTTTATTAAAGCATCATTGACATCATTCTCACCTTCACGAACACTTGTTGTTGCATCATACATATAATCTGAGTTAAATTTAGATAGCATTCGTGAAGACAGAATTGAATGAATACATCAAAGAAACAAACAAGTACCTATGGACATAAACTGACTAAATGAACTGAATGTCGATTGAACAAACGAAACGAAACAAACCAGAACCCGAACAAAATAAACCTCTCCGACCGACGACGACATACGACCAAATCACGAACGATGTTAATTTCCTAAATCAACAAAAAAACTCACATCATAACAAAGCTACTTTCTAAAAATCTGTAAAAAGTATCCCCCAGTCTTAACTTTCCCTGAAAATTCCCCCTGAAGGCCAGAAATACTCCCGAATTTGCAGGGAATCCCCCCATCTGGCATCACTGGGTCTCACTGCCACGGCAATCCAATCTGGCATGGCATGGCACTGCTGCTGAACGCAATTTTACTTCATTTGGCATCTGTCACGTCACTGTCACAAGTTAAAAACTTGCCAATGTCATTAAAAACCAACCAAACTCAAGAACTTACCTAATCGTACAGTAATCATCAGTCAGTCACTAATCGATAGTCGATGGCGCTTAATGTACATATCAATTTCAAATTGAAGTAGTATTCGGCTGGTTCATTCAAACTAGAAAATTAAGCTATTCACTTGAAAAATGCCTCATTTCGTATGTCATCAGACGTAAGACAATCGGTAAGGTTTAAATGGCTAAAGTCTGCCGGCGAATCCTCACCTCATCCATCATCACTTGTCTTATTAATACCTTCTTCTGCTTTTCTCTATGGTCCGGTTCAGTAATAAATATTTAATTGAGTATATATACTCATAGGCTATTGCATTTTGATACTACTTATTCTCTATGGCTCGGCCCCAACTATGCGTCGCGTCGACTTTTTGTAAAATGAAAACATTATGTATCAAAAGTCTTGAGAAATTTATCATTGTAAATCGATAACCATCTATTTGGTTTGTTTATATGTGAGAAAACCTGTAGTTGTGTGATACACAATTGGGATTTATTATGACTGACCGTTCAATAGCCGTGAGTATCTCGATTCTTAGTCATTTACATTTTAGATTCGTAAATACGATGAATTTTTGTAACTTGGGAACTCGATGTGATTCTCACAAACATTTCACTATCGACTATTGAGTCTCCGAGTATGAGTGAGATGAGAAATGCTAGCCTTATCAGCAGCTTATCAGTAGGTGTCTATAGATTATCCCCTTGGACCCTCGAGCAATAATACAAAACAAAACTCGTTTGCTAGAACTCCTTGCCTGAGGGCGTCGTCGTACTTACCTACCATCGATTCATATTGTATGTTGCACTCCCACTTCTATGAATGTAGCTTTACCTAGGTATAAATTGTGACTATAAGTACTTATATAACTAAGCAAGTTTATAGTCCATAAACATTTTATTTTATTCATAGGTCAATTAAGTCCCAATATCTAAGTAAAGTAACCTACTTTAGGTATATAATTTTTGGTTACTCCATGTATGTAGGTAGGTACATAATTACATAGGTTTGCAATTGTGTATTTTATTTGCCTGAACATACCTAGCTACCTACTTAACTACCTGCATAAAATGAAACAAATAACTATTAAACAAATCCTTGTTTGACTAATGTCAAAATCGTAATAATGTTGCCACACTCAAACTAACCTTGCAGAAATAGTGTTTGCTTTTACTGAACCAACTCAAGTCAGCTCAGACTCAATAATTTAAATACGAATACATTTTTGTTAACTTACCAAGAAAAATAAATATAGTGTTTTTAAAATTACTGATGGTCCCCGCACTAGGGCAAGCCTGTATTGCAGGAGACCAGAGGCATAAGATGAGCGATTTCCACAAACTACATAAAGATAAAACAATTCAGATAACACTTAAACAATGCAAGACACAAGGAGGAAAATCCAGAAGAAATAAAATAAAAAAGTCTAAAATCTACATAAAACTAAAAGAACACTATTGTGTTTAATTCACTATTTTATGTAAATATAATATTTATTTAAATGTTTATCAGTTTAGCTATTCATTTTATTTACATTACTATTTATTTTACCTCAAAAAATACCAGTACTTTAATTGCCAAAATAAGAATTTGATTATTTTGATGGAGTGTGATAAAAACAATAGGTACTAAAGTAAGTAAGTACAACTTACAAAATTGTAATTTGTTATTCTAGTCTCGGCCAAGTTTAGAGCAGGTAATGGCTATTGTGGATTTCATGGAAAAGCACCCAGCTCTCGGCCTGGGCCAGCTGAGAGGACTTGAAGGCCGAGACGAGAGCAAGAAACTCTGGTTCAAGCTGACGAGAATCGTAAATGGTCTCATGGGTCCTACAAGGCCTATGAAATCTTGGATTAAAGTGAGTTACATTGTATATTGTCTGGCTGCTCTAAGTCTGCAATGGAATAAATGGTCTACCCCAGAAAGATTTGTATTTGTTTAAGGTATTCTTTTGCAGCAGTTGCTTTCATTCAAATAAAAAATCTATGGTTTAAAAAACCAATGGTTTTTGTGTTGCCATTTATAGATTTTTTCAACTATTTATTGACTACAGAGTTATATTTTCAGAGCATAGCCAAACTAAATAGTTCAACTGTTTCCCATGGTTTTTAAATATTATCATGTACATAAATAAATATCAAATTAGTTACTTACTGACTTATTGTTTACAATTATTATTTTAAGTTACCAAAAAACATTACACAGTTGCAGATGCATGCACACCCGCAATTAAAAAGCCAAGCATTGCATTAGTAATAATAACGTTTTAAAAACTAAAAAGAAAACTCAACCTGAATTGAATTTAAGATTGAACTTGAAATTTGAGCCCATAGAAATACAACCAAATTGAGAAGCACATTTTTTTAAGTTGGTTATAAACAAAGTAGTATTTAGTATGGACTTAATAAATTTTCTAAATTCAGAAACCACTGGAAAGTAGCAGGAAATCAAAATACGAAATGTAGTTTACTTGGATGACATATTTTTTCCAGCTGTTTTCAATTCAAAACCATACTACTGATCCGATTTTGATGAAATTTGACCAACCAGAATGTATAATTCATATGATTTTTTTATCATAAAATTAAAAAAAAAACGTTCTAAGTGACGAAGTTATGAGCCAATAAATAAAAAAAAAACGAAATGAGAACATTCTTATTTTGAAGTCTGTTAAAAAGGTGCATGTGTATGCATTGTGTCTAACTCATTGGTAACTCATGGATAAATATTTAGTACTATTCCGCCAATCTATATTGGCGGAATAGTACTAAATATTTATCCAGCTTATTTAATGTTTTGTAATGGATTTCCGCAGTCCTGAACCGGAATCAATTTTAATAAAAATATTTTCATTCTAGTATTGGGCAGACAAGAAATCAACTGTGCGATCCAAGGTAGTGGCCAATGGAGTAGATCCCAACAACCTGTGCTCCAACATTGAGAAGAAGATATGGGATCTATTCCTAGCTAATGATCCCAGTAAGTTGAGATCTCTCCACTGTATTGAATACATACTTTAGAATACTTTAGAACTGATCAAAAACATTTAACCTCTATCCTATCTATCTATTACCTTTAAACGAGCAATTCTTGTATAATATGTATAAAATATAATCTGAATCTCGGAATATGCTCCAACGACTTTCAAGAAATTTTGTATGCATGGGGTTTCGGGTCCGATAAATCGATCTAGCTAGGTTTCATTTTTAGAAAACGTCGTTTTATCCGTGTATTATACCGTGCAATGCTCGGTTATCCAGGTACTAGTCTCATAATTTGCTAGCTTTGTTTTTAAGTATGGTTAGTCCTTGTCTTTTAATCATCACTATCATTTGTCTAAATATGTTGCCACCTCTATTCATGCTAGATCTATTATATTAATATTAACGGTCGCGCGCGTCATCGTTTACGCCCCGTGGGCGGTTTCGCGATCTCGGGCGGCTCACGTAAATTATACCTACAGTTTCGTGCTTTTTTAGTGTAAACAGTGATAGGACAGTATTGATTATAATTGTATAAATATATACTAAAATACTTTATTTCATAATATCTCTTAATTATTAATATAGACAGTCTGAAAAATAAAAAAATAGTTGTTTGTAAAGTCGTTTTACGGATGATAATTTTACGTGATAACGTCATAAGAAAACATTGATGAAAAATTGAATACTTTTAACCTATTAAGATGCGTCACAAGCCGAACGCTTAGGCCGATCGTGCGTCTCTATCGCTTGTCCCGCGCTCTCGCTTGCACGCTCGGCTCAGGCGGAACGTGATAATTTTTCGTTATCACGTCAAAAGGAAAGTTCATCATTTAGTTCACATTTTTTATCGGAATAAATTCATAACCACTATGTAATATTTTTATAAAACATGCTGTCTGTCCGATGAGTCCAACGATAAGGCGAGTTAACAGACGCCGCGCTTGCTTTATTCGCGGCCGCCTGTTTTCCCGTAACAACGCATAGAAAAAAGCACGTAAAATAACATGCTTAAAAAATAAAGTAAATAGCAGTAACCAAGTTATTGACATATTTCGACCACTACTAATTCATTGACATTACAATGACAAAGACATTAGAGCAAGATAAGACAGAGCATGCTTAAATGCCACGCAGCATAACTATCTAATTCTATGATTTAAGATATCTGAATCTATTTTGAAATGACACATTTTTTTTCATAAACATGTAAGGATGATAATTATTATGTTTAAGTATGTCACAATATGTTTTACAGATTTCGGTGCAAACCGAGAGGATGGCATGCTAAAGTGTAAACAATCAATCAAATAACAAAATGAAATATTAGGATAATATCAAACAATTAAATTAAATAATACAAATACATAGGATTTTTGATAAACACGGGCTTTACACATTTTGTCGATGGAGGCATCGACATTGTTTCGATTCATCTAGAGAATCTTCATCAGGGTGAGTTTGATCCGCGGCCCGCTCGTTGCCGCTCGAGTTCACGGTTCGCACTGAGTTTACGGTTCGGCGCCTCCATCGACAAAATAATACGTGAGTAAAGCCCGTGTTTATCAAAATGTATAGTACAACTCACGAAAGTCTTGAATGTGAAATACATAGGAAATTAAAATTTGTAAATTAATTTGTTTAAAAATAAAAATAAGTAATAAATAATGGATATTATCACACAGCATCATCTGGCCCCAAAATAAGCAGAGCTTGTGTTATGGGTACCACATGACTGATATTCAACTTACATATATTTCTATTTTTTTTCAACACACTTGCTCATAAAGTGGCTCTATGGTCACCGCAATTAGGCACAGAATGACACCAATAATCAAACTGTGACTTTTTCATTGCTATAACTCACTAGTGAGTTATAGTTTCTTTTTTAATTTTATTGTTTGAGGTGCTTTGTTCTTAAAAAAGTTTTTATTCAAAAAAAGATCGTGTTTAATAGAACAAATAAATTAATGTTCTTATTGCTTGCTCATTTCATGCAACTTCTTCATCCGTTGCGTAGTTTTAAAGATCTAAGCTTACAACGGGACAGACAGACAGCGGAAAGCGACTTGGTTTTATACCATGTAATGATTAGTGTTATTGAACCTAGATTAGGTTTATAACACTAGGTTCTCGATTATTATCAATAATATCAAGTATGCTTGTTTTGTTTTTCAACCTGTATACTCATGAGGACAAAATTGCTGGCAATTTTTTGTACTTAACCGATTTTAAAATGTCTATTTACACACTGATTAAATTGTAGTTTAAGTAAATGATTATTAACTTCTGTTTTAGAACAGCGCAGCAGTGGATCTGTAAAACAGGAGACTCATTACCTTGAAGAGAACTTCTTCTCTGAAGACAGCATTGACAACAGCCACATAGACGAGGATCCAGTTGTAGCATTCAAAGAAACGGCTAGTGAAGAAATAATGGATGTTGAAGATCGACAGACTGCGATAATGGAGAAACTGGTGAGATTACTGATTTTATTGCATTCATTTTACTAGAGTTTTTTCTGTCATTGTTTCTACGCGTATATTTATTGGTGGTGCTTGCATTTATTTTTATTTAATTCAAATATGTTGTTATTCAAAACAAGGTTTACTTTATACATACATAAACATACTAGGTGAATTTAGCCCGAGAAGAATTGAAAAGAAACTCGTCCTACCGCTTTTAGGGTTCCGTACCTCGAAAGGAAAAATGGTACCCTTATAGGATCTCTTTGTTGTCCGTCCGTCAGTCTTTCTGTCAAGACCCTTTTTCTCAGGAACGCGTGGAGGTATAAAGCTGAAATTTATATCAAATACTCAGGTCTACTGTCCCTTAAAGCTCTGAAAAAATCAAACTTCTAAGCCAACGCAATCAAAAGATACATGCCGCAAATTTTCGACACTCGCAAGGGAATCAAAACCTACAGGGTACTTCCCGTGAGCTCAGAATCTTGAAATTTGGTACGAAGCAACGTCTTATAGCACAGATAAAGGAAAAATTGCGAAAACCGTAAATTTTTAGTTACATCATATAATAAAAATATTTTTAATAAATATTGTCATATTATGGATTTCATTTTGCAATAAAATACCACAACTATGACTCGATTGTCGTAATGGGTGAACTTTTACTTATATACCTACAGGTTTGTACGGAACCCTCGGTGCGCGAATCCGACTCGCACTTGGCCGGTTTTTTTTATATGACCCTTCTTATACCTAACTACGAAAAACTAATAAAGGTAACAGTAGGTTATACATTGTATGTTACATTGGTTATATAAATCTGTCAGTTAACTGTCAAAGAGTAGAGCAACATGAGGCCATGCATTCTTATCAACGCCTAAAGTCTAAAATGCCTAAAGTCGCCTCCCGCTGTCTGTCTGTCCCGATGTATGCTTAGATCTTTAAAACTATGCAACGGATTTTGATGCAGTTTTTTTTAATAGATAGAGTAATTCAAGAGGAAGGTTTATATGTACCTATAAAACATGCATAATATAGTAGAGAAACACTGATAATTTTAGAGGTTTCTAATGTGATGTCGTAAATAAACTCAAAACATTAAATAGATAGACAAATATTTAGTACTATTCCGCCAATGTATTATTAGATTGGCGGAATAGTACTAAATATTTGTCTTAGATTGGCGGAATAGTACTAAATATTTGTCCATCAATTTAATTTTTTGTAATGGATCTCCGCAAAGTCACGCCTGAATCAATTATCTATGTAAATAAACTCATATTTTTGCGCTTACATTGCAAACGCTGGCTGAACCCTACGAGATAGATCAAAATAATGTACTACAGTATTGTTACACATTAAAAAGGTCTACACAAAAGCCCGCAATGGTATAATGTCTATCTCTTAGTCTATGTTATTCTCTTAGATAGCGTTGTATATAAAGACATTCTGTAGTATAATTAGTATCAGCATTGCACCCGTGCGAAGCCGGGGCGGGTCGTTAGTATATTATAATACGCTTTCTTCGCGGTACCACCATTTATGTAAGCTTTAAACTGTATAAATTGGAATGCGTCTGTCTGTCTGTTTCATTGTTACATCTTCACGGTTGAATCTTGGAGATGGACATAGTTTATTGTATATAACAGGTATCGGAAGCCGTGGGCAGCAGTTAGTACACATTACAATTTGCGTATTCAGGTGACAGTGATGAGCGCGCAGGCGTCAGCGCTGTCAGAACTAGCGCAGGCGTCCGCTGTCAACGCGCAAGCTATGGAAAGACTAGCAGAAGCGTCCCATATACAGGTAATTACTTTTTAAGAGTTTAGTGCAGAATTAGTAAAAAGTATTGATTCAGTGTCAAAACCCCTGAAACATAAAATATACATCTATTAACCTCCCAAGTTAAACATTTGTGTGATGAATGTAGATGTTTGTTCTGTGTAGGTGTTTAAAGTATCATAAATATGTATCGCAAAATATATAAGTAGGTGTATCAGTCACTTGGTTCCCTTACCACAAGTTACAAGAACGGTCCACAAATATTTATATATTTATCCATTGGGACGATATAATGAGCCTGAACACGATATATCTGAAGTTGGTGAGGAATTGGGTATCCTATAGATTACACACAATTTAATCCGTAGAATCCAAATTTTCATAGTTTTTCTAGTGTCCTTGGCCCCTGGCTCTAGTAGGTTTCTAGAGATTAAACAACACATTATCTAATGTATGATTATAATATAGCTCCTGGTGCTACATTGATTATGGAGTACACCTACCTACTTAAGTTTATGTTTAGTCATAGCATAGTCAAATGGCCCCTGGCTCTAGTAGGTTCCTAGAGATTAAACAACACATTACCTAATGTATGATTATAATATAGCTCCTGGTGCTACATTGATTATGGAGTACACCTACCTACTTAAGTTTATGTTTAGTCATAGATAGTCAAATGGCTCCTGGCTCTAGTAGGTTCCTAGAGATTAAACAACACATTACCTAATGTATGATTATAATATAGCTCCTGGTGCTACATTGATTATGGAGTACACCTACCTACTTAAGTTTATGTTTAGTCATAGCATAGTCAAATAAAAAAAAATAGGTCTCACTTTGCCTCTACAATGTTATGTTTGTCTATAATTGGCGTGTGGTATCAGCACTAAGCTCTCTTTGTCACTTTGTCTCCTTGTTGCCTTGTCTCCTTGTATCCTTGTTGCCTTGTCTCCTTGTTGCCTTGTCTCCTTGTCTCCTTGTGTCCTTGTGTCCTTGTGTCCTTGTCTCCTTGTCTCCGTGTCTCCGTGTCCCCGTATCTCCGTGTCTCTTTGTCTTTTTATCTCTTTGCCTGTATTTTAAATGTGTATAAATCTTTGCAGGCGCGAGCTATAGACAGACTGGCGAGTACGTTCGATACGATCAGCGGCACGACACACGACGTCCGAAACGCTCTCGTCGACATCGACGGAACAATGAAAAGAATTTACAACACTTCGCCGACGTAGCACAGGTATCTGTGACAGGCTTGCACTGTTCCTGATTGAATTGTGTGGATAGAGCTTCATCGATACCAAAATCGATTTGTAATGTTTGTAGTCTCGTTTGGATGTAGAGAATAGGCATTGGAACAGATAAGCTGGATTATCCCTGAGTGCTGTAGTGCGGGTGAAATCGCAGAACAAGCACATAGCTTCAATAAAAAAAAGTTTACACGTACTTTTTGTGGCATGTCGGTGAAGAACAATTAACTCTTTGAAAACAACTAAATAGGACAATTGTTTTCTATTATTTTTGACACGATATCACTTTGGTAGTTGAGGGGTTATCAATTTCAATTCAGTCCAAATTTTCAAACATTCAAAGTATTGAAGGTGTAAACAGGTAGGTTATTCAAAGTATGTATGTTTTATGAAGTAAATTGACGGGAGTGGGAGTACATAATTGTAACATATATCTAAACATCAACAACCCTACCTATAAATGTCTTTTAACTTGAACACTCTCTAAGCACTGCTTAAGATTCGCCCTGTCACTACTTGTCTTACATAAGTATCTTACATAATTACGTTTTAAAAACTAAAAAGAAAACCGAATTCATTGAATGAAATTTGAGCCTATAATACATTTTTAGTGGAAAGTAGATGTATTTTGTATATATATAATATGGGTAGGTCAAATAAACGCACTGCTCCAATGAGACAGCGAGGTATCAAAGTACACGAAAACATCATCGATGCATACAATTTTTAGATTTTCGTTGATTTTTCAGCTCGATCGATTTTGATAAAATTGAAATGGGATCACCTGCGAAGTATACCCTTTCAAACAAAAAAGCAATTTTCCAAATCGGTTCAGGCGTTTTCGAGTAATCGGTGAACATATATATAAAAAAAAAGATTCCGACGAATTGAGAACCTCCTCCTTTTTGATGAAGTCGGTAAAAAATGGGATAGCACTATTTTAAACAGTGAAGTTGAGAGGCGTTTACAAGCCGCCAAATTTTGTGACCAGTCATTGTCTGAAGTTAGTCGCCTTTCGGTTACAGACTGTATCAACAAAAAAAAAACATTCCGCAAATTTGAGAAATTTTAAAATAATTATTAAATAACTTTATAATTACATTATTCAATCAAAAACACAGTTAGCTTAGCTTAATAAGCTTAATAATTTATTAGTTACATAATTATTGAATAATATGATTTAATCTATTATATGCCGGTTTCTGTATTGTGTCAAACGCAAAATAAAATTTTACAATATTTATTTTATGTCAGAAAAAAGGTTAAAATAAGATTCTATTTGGCCGTCAAACATTGCGCTTTTATATAATTATTTCCGATTTTATAAGTAATATTGGCCTTTTTATTTAAATAGAACTAGAATTATTGATTCGGGTTTGTGTAATTGGAATAAACGCTTTGTTTCTTGATTCGAGCAAAAATAATCCGTATAATTATATACATACTAGCTGACCCGTGCCCACTTCTTTGGTCGGTTACAACTTCACAAAAACTAAGGTACTAATATCGCAATTAAAAAAGATACCTATTTAAATTATTGTAATAATTACATAGATTAACAAAGTTACGGATAAATATTGATAGATGGCGGTAGCGGCCTCATGCGGCTTCGCTTGCCCCGTTCCCATTCCCGTTCCCGTTGTTTTCCGGGATGAAAAATAGCCTATATCGTAATCCAAGTTACTTACTATATTCATTTTAAGTTTCATCCAAATCGGTCCAGTGGTTCTCGAGTTATAACTGGTGTAACTAACACGACTTTGTGACATACTATAAACAATATAAACTCTTGACACTGACAAAATTGACAATATTATGACACATGCCATAAACAAAGAAGATTCTAGTTAACTGTCTAGAGAAGCAAACATTGCTCTCTTATATAATATACTAGCTGACCCGGCCACGCTGTAGCTCAGTACTTCTAATTCGTTGGACCAATATACGCTAACCTCTAAAATTATCAGTGTTTCTCTACTATATTATGTATGTATTATAGATAATAAACCTTCCTCTTTAATTAATCAATGTATTAAAAAAAACCTCATCAAAATCAGTTGCGTAGTTTTAAAGATTTAAGCATACATAAGGACAGACAGACAGCGGGAAGCGACTTTGTTTTATACTATGTAGTGATATTTCTTGAGTTATTTCCGGTTATTTTAGTAATTTAGATGTTTTTATTTAAATAGAGCTAAAACTGTGAATAAATGGAAAAAATCGGATATGAATAATTGGAATAAAAGCTTTGTGTTTCTTTGTGATTTGAGGAAGAAGGGTCAGATAAAGGTGCTGATAACTCTCAACATATGCTGTAATTAATTATGTATAATGTATATATATTATGAATTATGTAAATAATGTATAATTACTTTGACATCTTATATACTTATGATAACTATAAATAGTAGCATTATAAGTAATGTTAGTTTACATACAATTTGGTATGCTGCGTTTTAGCAGTGAAATAATACTAAGTAAAAATGAATTATGTATTTACCTACATAACAAATTTAATAGGTAGGTAAATATATAACTTATAATTCATATTGTTTTAGTAGTCAGGGGTATTTATAGTTTATTAATTTTTAATTTATTCCCGACGTTCGATTATGTTGCAATAACAGTGGAGAGTTCTAGCCGAGTAGCAATGGCGGCTGTTTAGAACTACACTCACTTGGACTTCAAATTCTGAAATGTCCGCTTTCATACGATAAGTTCACGTTAACAACTCTATCTTATAAAATAATATTTAAACAACTTTTAGGTAAATATATTTAAACATTGTAAAGATCGCAGGAAGTCGGTGGATGGAGAGGGCTCAAAATCGTTCTTCCTGGAAATCTATTGGGGAGGCCTATGTTCAGCAGTGGACTTCTTACAGGCTATTATGATGATTAGGTAAATAGCGATTATAAGATAGAGTCTAAAACAATTTTATTAATTTTATTTTAAACATTTTATAAAAAATAATTATTTATTATAACAATAATTTTATTTACTGGAAAATGTACAAAATAATATTAAATACAAATGTGAAACAGTTGATCTATCTAAGAGCCGTTTAAAACGTATAGATAACTCAACTGATCCAGATCACTGCCAGAAGGCAGCGTCTAGTATTGAATATAATTTTAAACCCAATGAAATTCTAATTTATACATTCGATACATATTTTTATTACTTAATTTATACAATAAATGCAGAATATACAAGAAATTACGTCGTTTTTGTATCCATTCTTATTTCACTTTACTTAGAATATCATACCTAGATAGAAGAACGTGTTTAGATGCATGTATAAATGACTTAAGTATCCATAGGATTATTACGTAATAACGTTACGTATGTGACAGCAATATCGGCGCAATCCGTCGCAAGTGTTACAAACAACCTCCTATTCGGAAGTCAGACATTGTGGGTGATAGACGTGCCTAACTACGGACAAAATACACTTATAGCGGCGTTATTGGACCATTATGTAGTTTTGTCGCCAGGATACCTAAAGTTTCCTAAAATACGATATAAGTACCTTATTGTCCATGCACCAAAGTTTAAATTAGAGAACATTTATATATCACAGTTCTAAAAAAAGTTAAAATTGATATTAGATTCCTTTATTGAATATATTTTCCTAGGATTTTACGCAGTTTTAATCAACATCACGTCAGTCACACGTCAATTTAGTAAATAGAAGACTTTTCATTTGAAAATGTTACTATAGTTTAGACTAGTGCAAGTAAAATAAGATTGTTCGTAATTTACGAAATTATACTTAGCCCGGCAAAAGTACAGAAACAGGGACATTAGCTATAAAAAGTGCGTTTGACAGCAGTTATCGCGCAATTCACGCCTACTAGTTACTAGTTTTCGCGAGTTACGTAATAAAGGGTTATGGTTAGAGATGTTTATTATGAGAAACTTAAATAGAAAGTAAGTGCTTCAAACAGAATCTTAAATAACATAATTTGACACAAGTATTAATGTACGTTACTTAAATAATCACGTTTTAAAAAATAAAAAGAAACCGACTTCATTGAATGAAATTTGAGCCTATAATACATTTTTAGTGGAAAGGAAGATGTATTTTGTATATATATAATATGGGTAGGCCAAATAAACGCACCGCTCCAATGAGACAGCGAGGTATCAAAGTACACGAAAACATCATCGATGTATCAATTTTTTGATTTTCGTTGATTTTCAGCTCGACCGATTTTGATAAAATTTATATGGAACCACCTGTGAAGTATACCCTTTCAAACAAAAAAAAAAGAATTATCCAAATCGGTTCAGCCGTTTTCGAGTAATCGGTGAACATAAATAACAAAAAAATAAAACGATTCCGACGAATTGAGAACCTCCTCCTTTTTGGTAAAGTGGGTTAAAAAAAGGTTGGTTTACAATTAGAATCATAATCAATGTTTATCCGCAAAAACGCGATCGGGTGCGCGCTTTCAATGTTGGGTATTGAGGTTGAAATAAACAACGCAAGTTTGCTCGGCGTGTCACAGCGCAAGGTATATCTGTAGGTAAGTTTTTCAATGTTGTTTTAGCTTTCCTTGACTTTCTTAGGCAGTTTATTATAGAGCTGTTTATCCTCAAAGGCAATAGTTCTTTTTCCGTAAGTTGTTCACATTCGTGGTATGAAGTATGTGAGAAATATGTGATCTTCTGCGACTCCTAAACACTTGATAAATTTTATTTAGGGGATCAGTCATACACATCTTATTGATCTAAGTACGAACTATTTATCCACTGTAAAATATTCTAGAATAGTCTATGAGAGTTCTTTTAGAATGTACTATCATTGATGTTATAGTACTTTTTGTATATCATCTCAGGTTGACGAGTAGTTTGGTAAGGCTTGTGGTATTCCTTTCATTTGTTGGTTGTACTTTTATAGGTTTCAATCCTTCGGGACCCATCCCGAAGTCGGGTTTAGAGTTTGTTCTCAAGTAGAAGTTTCCATGGGCCCTGTGGGATAAAGCATTATGAGTTTTTTTTATAATACACTAAGACTTCAGTTTGTAAATCAGCCGGGCGATTAAGGAATACTGGTATTATGAAAACATAGACATGAACACTCATTTATTTGTTACTCAAGCACACACACAACACACAATCAGTACAAAACAGAAAAAAAAAAATTAAGAATAAATAAAAGTGGAGATTACAGAGAATTCATGTCAGATACATAAATGTGCGACAGTAACAAAAAGATCTCGACTCAGCATACTATGCCTCGTCTCTTGGAGGTAGCTAGGCGCTCGTATTCTGTTCGAAACATGGTTGATAGTAGGTTGAGGGTTCGAATTCCGCCGCGGAACAAATGTTTGTATGATCTGCAAGTATTTGTTTTGGGTCTAGGTGTTTCTATGTATAATTGTAGGTATTTACAAAAAAAACTATTAGTTGTATATCAGTCATGTGGTACCCATAACACAAGCTCTGCTTACTTTGGGGCCAGATGATGCTGTGTGAAATGTCCGGTATTATTATTATTATGGTTGTAAGTACATTATTTCATCTATAGAAAGTAACATTATCAGCGAGTAACATAGGCTGATTTAGATCACTGCTAGAGGGCAGCATCCCTAAGACACGGGAGGCATTCCCACGTTCAATGGCAATGCTGGGTAAAAAAAATACAGTCGAATTGAGAACCTCTTCCTTTTTTTGAAGTCGGTTGATAAATAAAAAAATATTAAATTTAAAACAAATACATAATTATTAGAAAGAAATAAAAGTGTATTTCGTGTCAAGTGATATGATATGATTAAAATATTACCATTAAAGTTATAATAATAATAATAATAATACCGGACATTTCACACAGCATTATCTGGCCCCAAAGTAAGCAGAGCTTGTGGTATGGGTACCATGACTGATATACTACATAATATACTTTTTTTTTGTACATGTCGACGCAAGACCTAACTAATAAGTTAAAAATAACTCAATAAAAGTTTAAAATTAAGTAGCTTATTTATGATTTGAAATATGTATTAGAATCCATCTTTAATGCTTTCTGAGGTACCTAAATTTTGAGTTTCGATTGGTTGTCTTCCGGGCAGCAAACCAATACTCACGATTATTTAATTTTGAACGTCTGTTAAAATTACTGGTTATTTTTGTTAAACCATTTCTTAATTTGTTTGTTTGAATCATAAATGTTTTGGAATCCGATTTCCGGACAGCGCGAAGATTTGAAATTTAAATGTTAAAATGTTTTTGCTGAAGATAAAATTCATTTCATGTCAAAAGTAGATTGTAAAAATAGCTAAACGAATTTAGAAAAAAGAGAGTTAAAGTAAATTTAAAGTGAAAGCGGAAAGCGCGATGATTTGAATTCAGGATGTTTAAAGTTTGGTTTTAAGAGAAAATTTATTTAATGTTAAAAAAAAACTAATTTAGAAAACCTTTTTGTTTGTTACAAAATTATATTAAGTTTAAAGTGTAGTGTGTGAAAGTGTAATGACTTCACAACGACGCAGCCATCTCGAAATATAAAAAAGATGGCGAGTCGTTGGGAACTTGGGAAGCCACAATTTTTAAGAGAGCACTTTTTGGTGCTCCCTTGGTGAAAAGTCCTGTGAGTATTATTGTTAAAATTTACCTTAGATTTTAAGTTTAAAATAGAGTTAATAATAAATTGTGTCTAAATATATTGGGTGTCTTTATCATTTGCAATGCGTGAACCTAGTGATGGAAGCGGCGACGCCAGTCTCCCTGACATCACTACCGGTAGGTCCTCTGATGCCTCGTTATACATATTTATACATAGAAACACCCAGACCCGAGACAAATACTTGCAGATCATACAAACATTTGTCCCGCGGCGGGAATCGAACCCGCAACCTTTTGCGTCTCAGCCGGACCTAAGCCCACTGCGCCACAGAGGTTATGAACTAAAAAGTAAATTGACAGCAAAATAGGTCGTCACTCAGCATGTATTAGCGTCATAAACGCTAGACTTCTGTGACATTTCTTCTATTACATTAAATGGGTTGGTTTTATCAAGCATAACCTTCAAATATTGGTAAGTTCATATGAAAATTAATATTCCAAAAAGTATAATACCATGTTAATGTATTATCGAAACGCAACGTTAGCGCGTTCTAGAACCGTGCACGATTTATCAGCGCCATCTAGTTTGCAAATACAGAAAGCTCCGTCAAAAGTGTCGCTCGAAACCGCGAGTCTCCGCATTAGCTATTTCATAAGATGTCATTTTATGTTGACGATATGAGTACCGTTTTAGATTATTTTTGGCCGTTTTGCGGAGAAAACATTGTGCTCTTATGTTATCTATTTTTCCCGAGTTATTTCTGGTTTTATTTGTAATTTTGGTGATTTTATTCAAATAAAGCTAGACTCGGGTGTGAATAATTGAAATGAAAGTTGTGTGTTTCTTCGTGATTCCAGCAAAAATAAAGAGACAATTTTTTATAAAATAACAAACCACGAACGACAACATAAGACTTTTTGACGCCTTACTATAAACAATCTTAACACTTGACATTAACAATTGTCATCATATGACACATGCCATTAACGAAGAAAAAGAAGAGTCCCTTTTTAGTGTTTCGAAGTCCACTAGGAACCAAAGTGATCCTTGTGATTGTATTGAATAAAGTATCTTTTGTTTTGACTTGACCCATATAGCGCGCTATGTCCGTCTGTCTGTCCGTCCTTAATCTCGGTTAAAAACAAAATAAATTAGTACCTATCTATAGTATTATTGTTGACCTTGCCAAGGTCACCCTTCGCTATCAAAATAAGAGACGAGAGAAATAAGAGATTTAGCCCTCAGGGGAAATTCGTAACATAGACATCGGTATGCATAATCATGATTTGAAGTCGCTCACTAGTACCTACCTATGAGTTGAGTTTGTACCTACTAGTATGTATGAGTGAGTAATACAAACACACACATACTAGACTATTTACGCTGCAGGTATTTCATCTCGTTCAACTTGTCTCGAAGGGCTTTAGCTGAAAATAAGTGTTTGCTCTTTGAGCTAAATTATGCGCTGAGCTGTGACCTTTTTGTATGGCTGCAACTAACAGGTTAATAAGACGCCTTTGTTTTGTCACCTAAATGTTAAGTTTAACGTTTTTTTTGTATTGTTTTTCTTTGTATTTACGTAGGCCAATCAAAATAGCATTTAACTTTGCACTAAATTTCCGATCCAAATTCTTTTTTTTATAAGGTTTAGGATCACTTACTGAGCGTAAAATCACAAAATGCTGACAGATCCAGGTGACGCTTCAAGCGCCATCTTGAAAAAAGTTTTTGGCCGATATCTCGGAAACTATGCACTTTAGGGCAAAATTTATAGAGACCATTATTGTAGATAATAAAATTTCTCATCTTTTGTTTCTAGTTAACTTTTTGTAAAACTTACTGTTTACGATTTATGGCCCATTTCATGAACTGACTTTTCTATCGCGGCTGATAGCTTTTGAAATATTAGATTGATCAATAAAATACACAAATTCATTTTTAAAGATCAGTTTATTTTCTACAACTTTTGTTTCATACTTTTTTCTAATGTCCATAAGTTTTGAGTTATAAGACGTTTAATGTTGGACTACCGGGCGTAAAGTTGAAAATTTCAAGGAAATTTTGCGCAAAGTTCACCAAAAAAACCGCCTATTTTGACTGGCCTAACAAGTACCAACTTAAATTCCTTCTTTTTCTTCAATTGTTTTTATGTATGTGTGTGATTATAACTACAAATTGCAGCCTTTATCTACCTGTCGGTTGACAAGAGACATAATTTATGTTGAGTATTATTGAGCCTATACGATATCATTAGTTATTTCTAAAAACTTACTTAGTGTTTGTGAGATCGCCCAAGTAAATGCTAGTTTTCGTATGTCCTTCCTGGGCTATCCAGCTATCGTAGTCGGAAGCTTCTGCTGCCGGGAAGGCTGTGGGCGAGGATATCGCCTCAACGTAGTAGCGCCATGCTCTATCGTGACTACAAAGATCTGTAATAGATAATTTCTGAATCATCTACCTATAATTTTCGAAATTGATAGCGTAGCTTCTCTTCGAACCGCCATAGCTGAGTCCTTGTACGATTAATTTCAGGATCATTGCTGATACCTACAGGTTTCATTCAAGCGTTTTTCTGATGCGTAAATAACTGCTTAATAAATTCAACGATTTTATAGCAACGCACCTACGCGTACAAGCTTCTAAAACCTTCGCATAAAAGCTTTTCAGGCAGTTCAGGGTAAAACATACTCGTAAAATTAAGATTATGGTAAATATTGACAAGTATTGTTGCAGATGCATAATTTTATATAAAAAGATTGCTTTTATGTTATCCGTATTTATTACAGGCGTAAGCATTTTTTATATTTCCGAACGGCATTGTTATAATCGCAGGCATTTTGCGCAAGCGACTAAATTTGCGTGACTTTAAGATCTTGCATTGAGTTCACAACTTACTATACCGTTTGAAAGGCTTTCTTAATGTTCGGATATTCGATGGATGTGTTATTACTATTGATCCATTCTCGATTTCTGCATATACTTCTGAAAAACACAGTTATGCCCAAAGTTAAGTGATTAAAAGTATCGTAAGTATATATTTACGATACGAGAGGTTGTCTGGAAGATATCGCCATATGCGATAAGACCGCCGTTTGCAGGACATATTACCTTGTAGCCGTAGCATTAATTTAGTTTGTACGTCATGAAATGTTATGTTCTCAATAAAGTTCTTTATTATTATTATTTAAAAATATAAGTATTCTATCAGTCATTAGCTTCCCATAGTCCCAGCTATGATTAGTTTGGAGTCAGGTGGTGTTTCCTGCATTGTCCACGAAAAATAGTATATACTAGATGAGCCCGTGAACTTCCTTGATTTGATTGTTAATCACCGCAGTCTTGAGGGGAACAAAACAAAAAAAACATTCAAATCGGTAGAGCCATTTCAAGTTTTTGCGAGATGGTATGTAATTGATGTTTGAATCGGTAAATTGTTATTTATTTATCTTTTCCTGCAAAGATGGGATGGACTATAACTGAAGCAACTGTCAGAAATGTAATTCCATGATCCGTGAGTAATGTTTCCATAGATAAGTATAAAGCTAAGGTCCGACTGAGACGCAGAAGGTTGCGGGTTTGATTCCCGCCGCGGGACAAATGTTTGTATGATCTGCAAGTATTTGTCTCGGGTCTGGGTATTTCCTATGTATAATATGTATGTATTTACAAAAGTATATAAGTAGTATATCAATCATGTGGTACCCATAACACAAGCTCTGCTTACTTTGGGGCCAGATGATGTGGGGCAGGTTTTTTATTCTTGATACAGGTAATCTTATCTGTATTCACCTATATGTGTGACCTACCGGCATGAGCTCAAGGCTCAATGGCAGTGTGTATAGAGGTAGATGTACAGTTTAAGGTTTGTTGTATTTAAGGTTTAGTTAATTGTAATTGTAATCTTATCATTACCATGTGTAAACTAACAATGACATTGTACTCAAGGCGTATGTAGGCACTTCTCCGGTCAAGGTATTCCTAATTGTACGGGTGTCATTATCTGAACAATAAGCGATATGTTCTGTGACGGCTGCTATAGAGGCAGCATAAAAACACCAAGTAGCATAATACCTATAGCTTGACTTAGTCATCAAAAACTATAACTCACAACAAAATCATTTTTGCAGAGAATAGAAAAAGTACCTATTTTACCTTTAATTTACCTTTTAAGTAGATACGTTTATGTTTTAAAAACTAAAGAAAACCGACTTCATTGCATGAAATTTTAGCCCATAAAATACAACCGCATTTTAGTACTTTATCATTTTTTGAAATTCGTAAGACTGGAAAGTCACAGGGAAGCAATATACGAAATTTAATTTACTTGGATGATATATGTTTTCTAGCTATTTTGATTTAAAAACCAAACTACTGAACCGATTTTGATGAAATTTCTATAGGACCAATCGGAATGTATAACTTTTCACATAATTTTTTTTTTTTTCAAATCGGTTTATAAATGACGGAGTTATATGGTGACAAACATAAAAATAAAACCGAATTGAGAACTTCTTCGTTTTTTTGAAGTCTTTCAAACGGTGCATTTTACTCTTTGACCCGGAAGCTATTTAAAGATGGACATCGCATAAAGCATTACCTTTACAAATATGGAATGGTAACGTTTATTTTTATTCAAGAACAGTATTGTGTGTATACGGTTTATTAGCGAATAACCTTCGCGACCAAGGAGGCGGAAAAGGCCGGTATAATGCACGGATTTCAGCCATGAATTGATTTGGGCATCGTCACGCCCCTTTGTGACCGAAAACCGTAACGTTAACTAATTAACCGTTCAGTTTTAGGAATGTGGGGTAAGGACACAAGTAAACAATATTAACAGACTGTTCAAGATTTCTATGCATCTTAGCTTCGATCAAATATATTGCATTTACTAACAGTAAATTGAAAAATATTGTTTTAAACTTAATGTTCTATTAAAAGCCCCTAATTATGTGTTTTTGTGTTCTTTTGTCCCACAGTCAAATCAAGTGTTTTTTTTAGTAGTTAAAGCGACTCTCTGATCAAATGAATTTGACACGTATTCATAGCGGTCAAATCGTGTTTTTTTTATTAGAAAACATTAAAATAAGGAATTCTGTCAAAAGTATCTAAAGTTACTCGATAGAAATGTTTTAATTAGCTTACTTTCCGCCTATTAGTGTAAGGTGCAAGTTAAAACGACGTCATTTTTTAGGAGATGATGATTATTAAATATTTAAGACATTATTTCATAATTAAATTATAAATCAGTTACTTAGTTTCAAATAATTTAAACGAGGAACAAGGAGGCGAAATATTTGAAAATTATTTCTATATTTCTTTTATAACTCATATTCTTTCAATTATTGAGCAGAGAGCCACTATTTTTTTCCATACAAAATAAATTTGCTGTGGGCACCGTTTTTACGGGATTTTATCTCGAATGACCTAATAAAATGATGGTGATCGCGGTAGTGACTAGTTTTGAAATGGTGAGTGGATTCTATTATTAGCGAAAAAGTGTCTATATACCTTCAGGAGTAAACATATCGAATTCTCCAGTAGGACAACCCGGCTGTGGCTCGGAGCCGTAGTTAGGCCAGATGTCGACAGTCCCGGTGGCAGTGGAAGTGCCGTAACCGCCAGGGTCGGTGTGGATGATGTCCACAAATCTGGCGCAAGTGCGCTCCAGGCCAGTTTGAACCGCGAAGGTGCCTTCGAAGAGTGCCCGAGCAGGGTCCAGACCAGTTATCCTAAAAAAATTCTCAATGTTTCAATGTACCTCAGTTGTGATTGTGTATTATTCATACTGCATATTCTGCTGGACGTATGTACTACCCAGGTTTATTGATTTTCAAAAATGTTTACCAGATCATTTTACCAATAACATGTCAGCTGTCAGACGTGTCAGACTGGTAGTAACTCTGCCTCCTGCGCTGCAGGTTGATGGTTCGATTCCCTCCCAGAACACACATTTGTGTGATGACCTCTGTGACGCAATGGGCCAAGGCTCGGCTGAGACGCAGAAGGTTGTGGATTTGATTCCCGCCGCGGGACCAATGTTTATATGATCTGCGAGTATTTGTCTCAAGTCTAGGTGTTTTATGTATAATATGTATATATGCATATGCATTGCATATGCAGTAAAAAAATTATATCACTCATGTGGTACTCATAAAACAAGCTCTGCTTACTTTAGGGCAAGATTAAGCTGTATGGAATAATAATAATAATAATAATAAATATTGGAGCCTCAAACTAAGCATAGCTTGTACCTATTATGGTGACCAGACTATCACCATAGAAATATCTAAGTACCAGATAGAATACTTAGATATTTTTAAATACATACTTATGATACTTTATAACACCCAGACACAGAACAAAAATCCAAGTTCGTTACACAAATAAATAATAACAATAACTTTATTTAACCCTTAAATCTTACAAATATACACTCCATGTACATGTAATGTATATGTTTATTGTGGGGCTAGATGGTGGTGTGTTGCATCAGTTGCTTGTCCACCAATATAGCATCATCATTTTATTGTAGGTACATTTACATAGATACCCTTAAACCATCAAGTAACACCTTAATATCAAACTTAAATAACACGTCCTTGATAGCGTTTGCTCTGTTGAAATTGTAAATGATTTACCTTGGCATGACGTTACCCATTTCCCTGGTTTTTTTGCCAGCGAAGCCCATGATGTGAGCTCCCAGGGAATGTCCTACCAGATGGACGCTCTCCATGTTAATGCCAGCTCTGTGAAGTCGCATGAGTGCCTCTCCCATTTCTTTACCAATCTGCAGAGGAAGCATGAAGTCGTCAATATATTCTAGTAATAATGTAGTTGAAAAAGCTGCGAAACTGAAGTGGTACTGGGCAGGGCACGTCTGCTGCCGCATGCCGGACGAACTGTGCGCCAAAGATACCAATGAGTGGAGCCCTGAGACAGAGACGGCGCCGGCGCGGTAGACCATGTAAGCGATGGCGTGACGAGCTGGTCACTTTTAGCGACTGTCGGTGGCAGACAATGGCGTTGAAACGAAATCAATGGAAAACTCTAGGGGCTTTGCCCAGCACTGGGACAGTACGGGTTAAAAACAACAAAACAACAACAACAATGTAGTTGAATCTTTTTTCTTTCATATTTAGAAAGCATTGACAAGTCTGATAGGTAATGATTTCGTCTAACACACACACAAACTATAGGATGCTAACGTTCTGGGGTTACCATCCGTCTCGGTCGATCGAACATAAAATCATCATAGAAATTACCCATCAAGATGTCAATGACCAGCCGGTAACATAGTTAAAATACGTTATAAGTGAGACAGAATAGTGGCTTAGACTAATCAGTGTTCTATCTGGTTATGTAATTCTAATAATTATCTGGATGGGCGGGTTTTTTTTTGGGTGGATGGGTCCTTATCAATAATAATTTTCACAACAGGACAAGCAGACGTACCGCTCAATACCATCCATACCTTGTCAGTCTACCACCTTCTAGAACAAAGCGCTTTGTTTCTACATTTATAATGCGCACAGCCAAGGATTGGAATGTTTTGCCGTCACCTGTCTTTGCTGAAAACTACAATCTGGGTCTCTTCAAGTCTCGAGTAAATAGGTGTCTTATAAACCTGCGTGCCCCATCGTCGGCCACATCGTCGCTTAACATCAGGCGAGATCGTGGTCAAACGTAGGTACCTACGTTTATCAATGTTAAACATTAAAAAAAAACTTGTTGGGAAAATTGTTTCTTTTAGCCTTAGGTAGGTAACTAGGCATTGATTTTTTTTAAAGAATAAATGTAGCACGCTCTGGTGACTATTGTCTGCCTATCCACTTTAGATCCTAATACCTTTTGTTGGAGTTTCACGCAATGATTTCGTGTTTCGTATAACGATGATTACCTTCTTAGAATTTGGCACGGCATGAAACGCGTACCCTATCGGTATACCCAGCACACCGCTCTTCGCCTCTTCCTCCCAGTCAAGAAGCATAACATTTCTTTTTTTTTTCTTTATGTGAGCCTCAAGCACGGCCTTGGTCGCTGGGCCGTTGGATCTGCCTCGGTAGCCAAAAGTGTATATCACTGTAGGCAGGTTTGGGTCTACGCATGACGTAAAGAATTTTGGCAGCTCTTGGTTTAATGGCGTCGCTAAATAGCTTTCTAGGGACCTGGAAATAGACGAGAAATTCCTTTAAAATGTATTTTAACTGTAAAACATTGACCCATTTCAAAGGTCTTTAACGTCTTGCGCTAGATTTTAGTGCCTAATGAATCCGATGCTTTTTAATTTTGAAACGCAATGCATAAAGTAATTAACTCGTACTTTAGGGACTATAAATGCATACCTAATACCTACAATATTCTTGCCCAACAGATATGAACATATTTTCTAATCTAACCTTCCGTTTAGATGCAACTTCCAGGCGGCAATGCAAGTTGAAGCAATAAATATCTACGCCACTAGGATATGGCGCAGTCCAGCAATCATATTCGTAGCTACTTGTATGCTCATTCACCTGTATCTAAGTAGATTACGATCTACGATAGACAAGATGCCAATGTTGCCAAACCAAGCGTTTTTGATAGTAGGAGTATCAGATCAAAATAAACTCGGGTCGGGAATTAAACACATTGGACTTTTTGTGCACGGAAAGACAAACACCGACACGGAATAATAAAATAATACGGCACAATGGATGTTTTTTATGCAACAGCTGACACCTGTCGATGTTAAATGAAAAACGTCCATGTTTTATTCCAGTCGCGTAGAGTGTGGTTCATTCCATTTGATTGCGTTTTATCGATGTCTAACAGTGGCGAGTTTGCATATAAGTTGGACGGGCTGCCTTGATTGGAGCGTTCAATGTTTTCCTTGCCACTGATGGTACTATCATAGAATAAGAATGCCTATCAACAATAAGTTCTATATACGTGTTTGACGGCGAGGCTGTCGTTCTATTGACACCAAACCCAGACCACCGAGATGGTGGTGATTTTGTTACGCCGGATTTGCTAATAGGTATATAGATGCATCATTTACATAAGTCTCGTAGTTGTTACTGTATGTTACCTAACGAGGGAATATATTAACATACATAATTGAACACACAGAGGACTACGTACATTCACGAAAAAATCTCTTTTCGTTTTGCAGTTACAAATTATAAATAACAATACATTTTTTTTGTTTTATTTCGATATAAATAATATGTTATATAAACACAAATGGTAAAATGCATTAAAACAAAATAACATACATAAATGCTAAGTATGAATGTATATTTAGTATATTATGTATTTATGTATATTAAATTGAAGTAGGCTAGACTCGGCACAACAATCTGCACAAACATGGTCTACGCAGGGTAGTCTACTAGACTAGGTACTTAGTCTACCCAGACTGAAAACCAGCCCATAGCATGAACTTAGGTGACAGTCCAGCAATATTTAGTTAAGTAGATAATTATAATAATAATATTGGTGGACAGCATCATCTGGCCCCAAAATAAGAGCTTGTGTTATGAGAACCGCATGACTGATATACTACTTGTAAACATTTTTTTTACAAACATTAGTAATATTTTAATTTCCCAAGGTTTGCTGGAAGATCGAACCAGCAACTTTCTACGTCTCAGGCGGGCCTTCGCCCACTGCGGCACAGTGCCACACAATAAATCTATAGTTTTTTCTTTTTAAGTATGGACTGCCTTATAATATAAACCTCCCACAAAGATCGCCAATCGTCCCTATCTTGCTTATTGTATTCCACGAAATGTTCGAAGCTAATGAAAAAACCAGTCCAATAATATTATATAAAAGTGGTTATTACGTAGGTATTTGGGTTATATAGCTGTTGCCCTGGATCTACTTCGGGCGACCTTCGTGCTTTGCTTTGCAATAGGCGAGCCTTGGACTATAATGTAGACGTATAAATTATTTATGAAATTGGGATAGTGAAGAAATTAGTACATACAAGACATTTCTACATCATTTAAAATTGTAAGCGTTTTAATGTATATTTTAATAACTAACTGTCGCAATAGTAAGTGGGCAAGCGTGAGTAGGTAGAACATCAGAAGTCTAAGTGAAAGTAAATTTACCCTAAATACGGTAGAGTAAGTCTTGGTTCTGAAAAAATGTTATCTGTAAAGTTCACGGACGATAATTTTACGTGATAACGTCAATAAAACATTGATGAAAAATTGCATACTTGAAACCTATTAAGATGCGTCACAAGCCGAACGCTTAGGCCGATCGTGCCTCTCTATCGTTTGTTTCGCGCTCTCGCTTGCACGCTCAGCTCAGGTGGAACGTGACAATTTTCGTGCGTGCAGCCGGCGTTCATCGATTTATAAGACGTTATCACGTCAAAAAATATCCCACAGGAGCTAATACACTGAAAATTCACTAAACAGGCGGCTACTGATAACTAAACTTTCTCTACTTAAACACAGCTTTTACGAACCTCCTCAAGTTCGTTCCAATGTCACTCGCTATTAACCTTCATTATGTCCTCTCGGATAATAATGTTGATGTTTTTTACCATAGCCCGGCGAAAGTCATAGAAATGGCACAGATAGTTTTAGAAATCAAATAAGTTTTTGGAACGAAGTTTCTTATCGCACGGTACGGATTGGCGGCTAGGCGAAAAAAGTGTAAGATTTTTCGTCACGAATTTCCGGCATGACCCTTTCTTTAGTGTAAACGGTTATCCATAGGGTGACACAAAATGAAAGAATTAGATGAACTGAATGATACAATAAAATGCTTATTTTTACAACGCTACGCTACTAATTCATTCATTTGTATTTGTTAATCAATAATATAATACGTTTATCAATAATAATATACTACGATAGGAACTTCGATCCAACCGCTTTCACGACAATCATGCATTTTTTTTGTTGGTTGTATTGTATGCAGTTTATATATATATATATATATATATTTCAATATATTCAATATATTTTTTTGTGTAAGTATAACATTGCCTTGGAAACCCTGTAACTTTACGCTTTACGGGTAGATTTCACTTCTGCATCATAATATATGACGACCAATATATGACACAATAATTTTGACGACCTCTGTGGCGCAGTGTGCGAAGGCCTGCCTAAGACGCAAGAGGTTGCGGGTTCGATTCCCGCCACTGGACAAATGTTTGATTATTTACAAGTATTTGTCTCGAGTCTGGGTATTTTTCTATGTATAATAAGTATGTATTTACAAAAAAATATATGTAAGTAGTATATCGGTCATGTGGTACCCATAACACAAGCTCTGCTTACTTTGGGGCCAGATGATGCTGTGCGAAAATGTCCGGCATTATTTATTATTTTTATTATTTATTATATATATTGTTATTCTATAAAACTAACTCACCCTTTATAACAACGTAACCATGCGCCTTCTGAGATTTGTGTGAAACCTGCGAAAATAACACATCGGTTCGGCTATCGATCGAAAAATACAATAAAAATATTTATGTCATGTGGTATGTCACGACTGTTTGAATTTCCTTAAATATTAATAAACAACTAAACAAATCCATCCTGGGTTTGTTCGTGGACTATTCGTAGTTATACTATGAATTATTAAAAGCACATAATTTTTAATTTAAGCATAAAAATCAGTTAAACTTACATATCAAAGCTAGCAAGCTTAGCTGAAACAAAGACGGTATTTTAGAGCACATATTTATTTTGCTTAAATAAACGCACTTTGCGAATAAAACTTCTAAAATTACTAAAAATAAAAACTGTTTAAAGTTTTATCAGAGATCAGAGTACAACTGATGGACGCGTGCGGAGACCGCGCGTAAATTCATCCAATTGTTTACGCTGTGGGAGTTTCGTCGTGAATCAACTTGATAACGCGCAACATTCAATAACGTTTGGGTAATCAAACCAGCATGAATAATAAGGCACCTCGACAAAGTCAGTAGAGCACAATATAAAAGAGAGGGTTAAAAGGGAAAAGAGATGGTTGACAATAATCTGGCGCCATACTATGATAACAAACCTATACAAACTAATATAAGGTCAAAGAATAATTTTAATAATCTATATATTAATACGTGAAGCAAAAACTTTGTACCCCTTTTTACAAAAAATGCGCGGACGGAGGAGTATGAAATTTCACACACTTATTGTTTACAAGCTGCTGCCCGCGGCTTCGCACGCGTGGTACTTACATAAAAAGTAGCCTGTTCTTCTCCAAGGTACTATCTATCTCTATACCAAAATTCATACAGATCCGTTCAGCCGTTTAGCCGCCGTGAAAACGTAACAAACAGACAGAGACACTTTCGCATTTATAATATATATATATAGTTTATATAGAGAAGTGCAAAATTTCTATTTTTTTTTTAATTATGCATAAAAATGACATGAATTATTTATTAATTATGGTCGAATTTTGAACAGTGGGTGTAGTGCCCACTGTTCGACTGTTTTAACCCACTGTTTTAACAATTGGACCATCTACTGTAAGATTTTCGTAGAAGATATAAATAATTTGGTTAAACGCACGAATAGTAAAGGCTTACGAAGTTAGCAAGGGAAAGAATGATTAGTGGTCAGGACCCACACCAATTCAACACCATCTGTCCGTAGCTACATTTAGTAAATACTTCAAAGTTTTATTAAACGAATCTCCGAATCGAAAAACTAAGACATCCACTATCGTAAGACATATCCTCCAACGATATAGGGCGGGGGTCTACTTGAGAGGGAGGGTAGAGGGGAGGGGGGTCGTACTGTTCAACCTGTACTTTAATGCACTTCTATGTAAGCTCAGCAGTACCTATGCCGGCTGTCATATTGATAAAATTTGTTGGTCGTCTTGCGAAGCAAACAATGCCCTTATATTATTTTTTACTTGAATAATATCCGGTTTTATTAGTAATTTTGGTGTTTTTATTTATAAAAGCTTTGTGTTTCTTTGTGATTCTAGCAAAAATAATCCGAAGTTATTTTATACGATTATTATTTTATAAGGCACCATTTTATATAAAACTAGCTGACCCGGCAAACGTTGTTTTGCCTTATTGAACATAAACATTTTTTTTGGGGTGAGCCATCTTTAACACTTAGGGGTATACAAATTAGTTATAAACCAATTCTCAGACCTACTGAATATACATATACATATAAATTTACATATAAATTTCATTAAAATCGGTCAAGCCCTTTTGGAGGAGTATAAACACGAAAACTGCGACACAAGATTTTTATATATATAGGGATATAAAATCACGAACGACAAGATACGACTTTGTGACATACTATAAACAATATAAACACTTGACACTAGCAATATTGACATTATTATGTTATGACACATGCCATTAACAAAAAAGAAGACGTGGTGCTGCTACATGTAAATGTAGCATATATGAATTGTGCTGGTTATTGAACATATTTGCAATAATATTCCAATTAATCAATGTTTCGTGTAATTGCATTGTTATGTGTAGTATATAATTTAAGTGTTAAGTACATTAAGGAAGTTGTAACACATTGTTATATAATATAATAAATGTAATACAAGTATAACACACTGTTTACATTATTGTAATATAATAACTGTATTGAATTAATACTTATACTTAAATTAGTGATTCGTATGAACAATGTTTTCTAGTTTAATATTGAAATATAAGGTTTTGATGAAGGTAATATTGAACATCTCTTTTTCTCTTGTCCATGGTTGCGGCTATCTCTGTATATTAAATAAAAAACTAATGCCGGAAATTTTACACAGCATCATAGCCCCAAGGTAAACCGAGCTTGTGTTATGGGTACCACATGACTGATATATTTACTACTTAATATACTTTTTTTTTGTAAATACATAAATATTATACATAGAAACACCTCGACCCGAGATAAATATTTGCAGAGCATACAAACATTTGTCCCGCGGCGGGAATCGTCTTCTGCGCCTAAGCCGGACTTTGGCCCCTGAAATACCTCCTCTAAACAACTTCTGTCCCTTGTTTCTACCCTCTTATATCCCTACAATGGTTGCATTCCCTACATCCCTACATTTATAAAATAAAGTTGTAAAAGACTATATTACTATTTTGTCGTTAAAACATATTAAACATACTAATCATACTTATTGCATACAAAATTGTTTGTCTTTGCTTGTTGTGATGTCCATAATTGTTTTGAATTATTGAAACAATCACCTTGATACAACATTTTGGAGTCTCCCTCCGATATACTGACCTACTTTCAATTTACTTAGACCTCAAGTCTTACATAATTAAATCTTGTCGACATTGACATTGGCAAAATTGTGGAAAATAACCACAGACGACATAACTAAAAGAAGAAGAAGAAACATGGTGCTGAGTGCACCAGTCTGTGGTATGAGTATGATGAGAGTATGGTATGAGTCTGTTGCTGACTATCTGTGACGTCCTTAGGCGTGGGTTAAAGTATAAGGGGATGAAAAGAGAGAGCATGGTCTTTCTGTAAGGCGATTATGGAACTCTAATTACAATCAATGTCTATCAGTTTTCGGCGTAATTTCAATCATTCGTTTGACGAATTTGACGTTTCGATAGACATTGATTGTAATTAGAGTTCCATAATCGCCCTACAGGTCAAAGGAATAAGTACATTTTCTGTCCCACCTATAAAATTATATGGAACTCCATTAAACAGAGTGGATCAGTATAAATATTGGCAATGTCATAACCTCTGACTTGAAAGATGATCCAGACTTGTTATAGGTAGCACATGACTGATATTCTATTTATATACTTCACTTTTGTAAATAAATGTATATTATAAATAGAAAAAAACACGTAGACCCGAGACAAGCACTTGGTGATCATACTACCATTTGTCTCGCGGCGGGAATTGAAACTGCTCCCTTCTGAGTCTCAGGCGGGCCTTGGCCGACTGCGTCACAGAGGTCGTCGGAAGACCGCTTCCACATTCCGCTTCGTAGCGTAGGGCGCGGACCAGCTCCAACAGCATTCTGAACGTGCTGGCAGATTGGTTTGTTTTTATAACATTAACATTACATTGTTCCATGATACATGTAATGATAAATCAAAATAAATATTTACATACTGATCTGAGACGCAGGTTGCGGGTTCGATTCCCGCGGGAAAATGTTTGTATGATCTGCAAGTATTTGACTCGGGTCTGGGTGTTTCTATGTATAATATGTATGTATAAAAAAAACAGTATGTAAGTAGTACTTATATCAGTCATGTGGTACCCATAACACAAGCTCTGTTTACTTTGGGGCGAGATGATGCTGTGTCAAATTTCCGGCATTAATATTATCTTCTTTATAAAATAAAAATCAATTGCTGTTCGTTAGTCTCGCTAAAACTCGAGAACGGCTGGACTGATTTAGCTGATTTTGGTGTTGAAATGTTTGTCGTAGTCCAGGGAAGGTTTAAACGGTGAGAAAATTTGTGGCATTGCAACGCATGCCGGTTACAGCTAGTTATTATATATAATATTATTAAATTGTAACATGTTATTTAAATATCCAATATTCAAAAGTAACAAAAGTGATCCAATGTTAATTTAAATATAAAAACGCATGAATTACTATCAATACCTTAAATACACATATTTAAAACTCTATTTAATATATATTTTAACAGACCTGAAAACTATTTAAGGTTTCTGTTGCACATCAGAAAAATAAACAACTCTAAAAATAAAATAAATAAATTATTGAAGAGTTATTGAAGTTATTAAAACACGCCACAGCATTGTGTGTTTTCCATGATTCATGATTGAAAGTGCCTTGAATTGAATTTATACTAGCTGGTGCGCGCGACTACGTCCGCATATTTTTTAAAGGAATAGCTACAGCTTAAATCCTTCCCTAGGATGCAATTTATCTCCTTGCCAAATTTTATTGATTAGTACAAACCAATCACATCCACCACCCATTTAAAAGTTTCCTTACAAACATTCACACCTCATTTTACTTCTTTATGAGGGTTATTTTGAAAAATTCGGAAACACGTGACCATTTATTTTGTATTTTAAGTATCCAAACCTAGTTTCTAAGAAATCACAACACCCGCTAAAAAGTTTCCATTCAGACTTTGACACCCCAAACACGTGTTCATTTGTTTTGCATTTTAATTATTCATATCAAGTTTCAAGCAAATCACACCACACGTTAAAAAGTTTCATACATTCGTTTTTAACCTTTTTCATCATCTTAGGGTTACATTTCAGAAAATCCCGCCTTAGTGGGTGGTTTTGCTATAATAAGAAACTAAATTCCAAATTTCAAGTTTCAGCGGTTTCGGCTCGGCGATGATGAATCAGTCAGTCAGGTTAAGCTCTTTTATATTATAGGTATAGATTTGATCAATCAGTCACTTACTCTAAAGGTCAGATTACTCGAGTAAAGCAACTCTTTTTAAACATCTAATACCTATTTACCGAAGGTTTAAAGTACGAGTACAGCCGCAAAGTATAAGATAATATTGTGGTTAAGCAGTTGAAAGTTCAAAATTATAAACCTAGTAAGTGTTTTCAAAATAAATTGCGTGGTTAACCTAGGTACTTAACACACTTAGTAATAGCTTCTTATTTACACCTAGAACCATAGTCTCAACGAAATATTAGAAATAGTTTCATCCATTAGTCTATTAGATGCCTGGTATGGAGGAAGAAAACATTGCAGGATTTATTACGTTCTAAAAACTAAAAAGACAACCGACTTAATGTATAATATACACAAGGAAGCTACTGTAAAACGTTGAGGAGTTCCGTTGACTGTTCTTCGTCCTCATCATCAGACCCCTAATGACAGTCACAACTCATCTAGGTGTACAGTTCTCATCAATACAAATGAATAAAGCCCAAACACCAGGTAATTGCTGTAAATCGTTGAAGAGTTCCCTCGACTGTCTTTCGGCTCCATCATCAGATCGACTCCAGACCTTCATTAAATAGTAGTGCTTTAAAATACTTTCATAAAAAATAAACAAACGCACTAGTCGCCACTACGATTTTCGAAAGGTCTCCTCGATTTCTCTGGGATTTCCATCAGATCCTGGTTTCCTTATCATGGTACCACCCTTGGGATAACTCCTTTCCAACAAAAAAAGAATCATCAAAATACAACTAAAAAACACACATAACACACATAAAAAAAAATCTATTTACGAATCGAATTGTGTAACCTCCTTTTTTTGAAGTCGGTTAAAAAAAGGGAAACGTTGCTTGAATAAAAAAATGAAAGTTTTGGCGTGTTTCGTATTCTGCTAATGAACAACAACTTAACAACGTTTACGATTACGAACGGTTACGAAGTCGCCAACGATGTGCTGAATAGATAGACTATAGATAGACTTGATTGTGCTGAATATTATAATGCTTGGGTGTAGGGCAGTTATTTTGTACTTATGGAAGTAAAGGTAGAAATAAAAAACAATCACAATGCCTAAATCGGAATAGGAATATCTAAAGGGGGTTTTTATGGTGTCATCCCAAATGTTCGTTTTAATTTCTGGAATGTTCCAACTTTTTGTAGACCACGCTCGAATAACTCTTCAATGTATTTCATACGGCAGGTTGGTACGGAGGGGAGCCCGTTGTGTTCATGTAGCAGTTACCAAAGACCCTGAAAATTATTTGAATTAATCGTCCTGCCAGTAGAATAAAAACAAGCGTTGACGAAGCGAACCGTTTAGATATTCTACTTCTTCTTCTTCTTCGGTAATGGTATGTGTCATAATGATGACAATTTCTTCTTCGGTAATGGTATGTGTCATAATGATGACAATTTCTTCTTCGGTAATGGTATGTGTCATAATGATGACAATTTCTTCTTCGGTAATGGTATGTGTCATAATGATGACAATTTCTTCTTCGGTAATGGTATGTGTCATAATGATGACAATTTCTTCTTCGGTAATGGTATGTGTCATAATGATGACAATTTTGTGTCAAGATTATTTGATAATATAGTCTTAGTCGAATAGTCGATCATTCTTCGTTTGTAAAATAGTGACCTTCATAGATTCAATACTAGGAATAAACACAAAATATACATCCCTAGGTTTCGACTAGAAAAAGTAAATAAGTCCTTTATGGGGAACACGGTGCGCTTCTATAATAAGCTTCCTGAAAATGCTACTAAACTACCTATTAAGAAATATAAAGCATACCTAACAGGTAGTCTTTTTAGAAAGCTTATTATTTTATAAGTGACTATATTATTGATAAGAAATCGTGGCCTCATGTCGCTCTGCCCTCAGACAGTTAACCGACACACTTGAAATGTATAAACTCTCTTGTATTAGTATTTCTTATCTCTGTGAGGGACAAGTCTATGCGGACGGGTAACGGGTAAAGGTTTTTTTAATAGCCTGTATAGCTTTAGGAGTGTTTGCTTAAATCTTGATGTTCATAAATGTTTCTTTTAATTTTTTTTGTGTATTTAAATTTATATGTTTTTAATTTTAATTTTGTCTTAGGTATTTTTATTCAACGTAAAATTTATCTAAATTTCAAGCATTTGTCTGCATGTAAACTGTTATTTTTTGAATTTTTAGGCATTGTTGTTTTATATTTGCAATGTGGTTTGTTCCTTTAATTAACGTAGCACTTAACTCTTTTTAGTACTGGTATGTTTTTTCGTGTACGTTTCGGTGTATACTTTGTTGGTACAACTTAATAAATAAATTAGTATTTTGTAGTTAAGGTAGTTATAAGATGGATCATGTTAAAAAGCGCTAGGACCAAGACGAGTTTCTTGCCAGTTCTTCTCGGGTTTGGGTAAGGATGAATTGGCACCTAAATTCATCTAGTATGTAAGACGTTTCAAAGTGATCCTTGTGATTGTATTGAAAAAAGATCTTGACTTTTTTGACTTTGACTTTGTCATTTCATGAAGTAACATAGCACATCTAAATTAAATTGTATCTACATAGGAATGAATAATTTGTAACTATATAGACAATTGAATTATAAGGGTATATTGGTGCAATGTGATTTGAACGACGAGAGATCCTTAAAAAATTCTATTCGGCCGTTCCGCGATGACGTTTAGAATTGACAAATTGACTAAGACTTTATTATCAAACAATCACTTGACACTGGCAAAATTGTAGACAAGACAGATGTCATTATAGGAAGAGAAGAAGAAGTAGGTACTTATTATCTGTATGATCGCCAAGGATCACAACATCGGTGACAACTCCTTGCTCAGTATAGTCATTCCAAGTCCAGTAGTCTTCCGCCTTGCTAGCTTTGAGTTTAGTGCCCAACCACGTTTGTATCCATAGCTCTAAGCATCGGTTGTGACTGCACAGATCTAAAAAAAGCAATAAGATTTTTAACCCAATTTTTATTCATAAAATATAGTTCAGAAGCATGGCCAGAAATGGTTATATATTTGGTTAGTACGATTGGCCACTTCAAAACCCAATAGCAAAGCCAGGGTCGACATAAAAGTCACGACTGGCCTGACAACTCGGCTGGTAGTAGCTCTGCCATTCAGCTGTAGTTTGACCCTTAGTTTGACTTCCCTCTCAGGACTGATGAACATAGGTGTTTGTTCTGTGGCTGGGTGTTATAAAATATGGTAGTAGATATGTAGGTACTTATTAATATTCTATCAGTCATCTCGTCACCATAATACAAGCAATGCTTAGTTTGGGGCTAGATGGTGTTGCGTGCATTGTCTACCAATATTTATTATTAATATTATGTATTTATATAAAGGTACTATACCGTTTTGAGAAAACATTTCGTAGTCTCCAACGAGACAGCCTGACTGCACTTGCTCTTCCTCGGGCCCGTAAATAAAGTTCCCGCGGTTTACCCAAATGTCCAAGTGGGAGACGGACGAGTTCATTGCATACCCTCCTGGGTCCGTGTGTGTGGTGTCCACGTAATCAGCGCAGTTCTTGTCTAGAGCAGGCATTATGGGAAGGTAGCGGTCGAAGAATGCACCGGCTGGGTCACATCCGCTAATCCTGACAAGACACTCCAATGTCATTATTTTGATTTTTTTGGAAAGTATTTTCTACTGTTATATAAGAGTGCTGTGATTTTCTAGTCACTTAGTCGTCTGCGAGTCATTTATGAAATTATTTTAACTGGCTTATTTAGTACCCATAAAGAATAAGTACTTAATCCTTTTCGCCTGCCATGGAGTAAGCTAAATATTGGTCTACTATCTGTTCCGCTACGATGACAAGAAAAATATATTACAGGACAAACAATCACAAAAAAATCGGTTTTCAAATCGGTAGTTCCAAATATAACCCTCTATATCCAGTCTCTATATGTAGTCTGTTTATGATTTTGTGAGTATACAAAATCATAAACAGACTTTACTTCTTTATAATTAATCGAGCGAGACAAGGGATCGAAGATCTCAGTGGCAACTTGCGTTATTTGGCTTTGTATGTGTGTATGTTTGTTTGTTCGACGACAACTTTCGAACCGTTGATCTGATCTGCTTAAAATAAAGCAGGTTGACAGAATACAATTGAAAAATGAGCTGGTAACTTTTTGAACCAAATTGGACAAGGGATTCTTATGCTATTGGGTTTTAAAAGGGGTAAAAAAAAATTTTATACAAATGTATTAAATGTGGTGTCATATGAAAGTGCTTTTTTGTACATTCCAAAACGAATTTCAATATTATTTATATTAAATATTATATTGTGTATTTATTTATATTTTAAGATACAACATAAGGTTAATAGAGTGTATATCCTGTGTCTGAAAAATAAATATTTTCCTCATTGGGTTTTAGGAAAGTTGTCCGTTGTCCTGTTTTTTTTTATTGAATTATTTACATATTACTTAATAATTATCCAGTTTTATATCCAGTACCTACTCGTATGTAAATTAATGTATTTTTAAATTTTAAATACTAATTTCAACATTTATTTTTAAACCTACATCTTGAAGGAGATGTAATGGGGTTACAGAAGGTGTATTAAAAAATCCTGGTATGAAGCACGTTTTTTTTAATAAAAAAAGCTGAGTCTAGTTTGGGCATTAGATAGATGAACAAATATTTAGTACTATTCCGCCAATCTATTCTCAATGAGTTAGACACGATGCAGACGCATGCACCTCCCTCCCGCCCGCAATTGAAAAGCCATGCAAAGCGTTAGTAAAAGGCAAGCACACACAATCCACACATGCAACCTCCCAAAGAAATTCGACACGTGTTTCACCTCACGAGGCATCCTCAGGAACACTTGACTCACTCCGCACCCCGACGAAAAAATAGTCTGCTCTGCAGACTTGTTGCTTCGACCAACGTCAGGCTCAGACTGTTGTTTTAACAACACGTTGGTCGTTGGACGTTGGTCGAAGTAACAAGTCTGCTGATTTAAATCTTTAGTTTTGGAGATTTCGTGATGTGTGAGTGAGTTAGTAAGTGGACTTCTTTACAAACATATTATATACTAGTATATTACAAAGTAGGAAATTTGAAATAGGTTTTGTAGTTTGTGAAATATTGTATCGAGTTTTTGTTTTTAATACTAACCGCCCTAACTTTTTTCCAACTTGAATGAGGTATCGTCCAGCATTCCCGAATATATGTGCGCCCAGCGAGTGGCCCATTGCATGGGTTTTATTTAGTTTAAATCCGCAGTCCGCCATCCTCTCTAGGGCTTTTCCAAGATCGAAAGCAACCTAGAGTATTTATTAAAAATATAAAGGGTCTTCCAATAGGCACGTCCGAACTTTGACAGTTGGTAGCGGCCATCTTGTTGAAGCTACATCTGTCAAATTGGTTGTAATTTATTCATTCTGTTTTGCCAAATCATCATGGATAGTATTCAACAACACGTGCAAATGATAAAATTGTTTTATCAAAATGTTCCGGCAACGCACCGCGCGCTTCGCCCATTTTACGGTCGCCATAATCGTCCTACCGAGAGGACTATTCGTCGTGTGGTGGATAAATTTGAGTCCACTGGTTCGGTAAATGATCGACCAACACCCGTACGTCAACGAAACGCAAGGTCTGCCGAAAACATCGCCGCTGTCCGTAAGAGTGTGCAGGAGAATCCGAGGCAGTCGATTTCGCGTCGCTCACAAGAACTCGGCCTTTCACAGACCACAACTTGGCGAATTTTGCGTCGTGACTTGGGCCTGCACCCATATAAAATTCAACTCACCCAGGAATTGAAGGTAAACGACCATAGACAACGACGTGTGTTCCCTGAATGGGCACTGGAGCAGTTATCAACTGATCGTAATTTTCACAGAAAAATTATCTTCAGCGATGAGGCCCATTTCTGGATGAATGGGTACGTAAACAAACAAAATTGTCGAATTTGGGACGATACCAATCCACATGAGATCCAAGAGCGTCCAATGCATCCCGAAAAAGTTACAGTTTGGTGTGGGTTTTGGGCTGGCGGCGTCATCGGGCCATATTTCTTTGAGAACAACATTGGCCAGGCCATCACTGTCAACGGCGAGCGCTATAGGTCGATGATTACCAACTTCTTTTGGCATGAACTGGATCATCTGAACACCAACGACATGTGGTTTCAACAAGACGGCGCTACGTGCCACACAGCTCATGCCACATTGAATATTCTGCATGAGAGATTTGAGGGTTATGGTCATCTCACGTGGAGCTGATGTGAACTGGCCACCGAGATCTTGTGACTTAACCCCGCTAGACTTTTTCTTGTGGGGTTTTCTTAAGTCGCAGGTCTATGTGAATAAACTACAAATCACAGCGGCCCTCAAAGCCAACATAACCTATGCCATAAGTCAAATTCAGCCTGATTTATGCGCAAAAGTCATGGAAAATTGGATATCTCGCATGCGCTCCACTCAGAGAAGCCGTGGCGGACATTTGAATGATGTCATATTCCACACATAATGGCATCACTACATCTTTCAAATAAATAAATAATTTCGATAATATATCACACACACTTTGTTTTATTTAAATTTAAAGATAGGACACGCTTAATGAAAGACCCTATACTTACAGACTCAAGCCTGTAAAATATAACAATCGCTTATAATAATATAATAACAATAATGCTGGACATTTCACACAGCATCATCTGGCCCCAAAGCAAGCTGAGCTTGTGGAAATTTTGCTCAAATAAATACCCTTGCAATACTCGAAAAGTTGCGGAATCACGAGTGTGTAGTAATAAAAAGTGTAGTAATAAGTAATCGTGTGGCCGAGTTAAGGGTCAAAAAGTGATATTTTGGAAAATTTAAATTTTTCAAATTGATTTATTTCGTGATTGGCAGCGACGACCTAGTGTTTTTATTGCACGGCTAGAAAGGCCTCCGGGAGCTTTACATCTCTGCCACCTTTTTTCGCGCAACCGTGTGGAAATAAAGGTAGAAAAACAAGTGCCACGTGGCCACGAGGTTGGAGACCCAGGGCCGCTGGACAAGATCTCACCACTGAACCACGAGGATCTTGCTGCGGGGAACCCGAAAGCACCTCAAGATCGGAAAAAAGTTTGGTTACCACATAGCTATAGCAATTTCAAATTTGTAAATTTTTCAAAATTTAATATCTCTTAAAGTAGATCTTTTACACATACTTTGAAAAATACAAGCCTATAGGCATTCAGGTCCTCTACCGGTATGCAAAATTTGTAATTTTTCTACCAAGTAGTTTCTTAGATATAGATTTTCAAATTCAAAGCTAGGAGATTAATTTGACTTAAGATAAATTAGGTACATGATTTTGTACATGTCATCCGTTTTTTGGACTTCTCTGACACCAGTTGGAGATTTTATTTAAGTTTTAGTCTAAAAATCTTTGTTTTTTTGGAACATTAAAAATTAGTGTCAATAAGGATAGGTCTAAATAATACCCTATTGAATTGTAAATTAAAAAACCTTTCGAACGAGCTCAATCTCGGGTATAATTGGACAAAAGCTGCCCAAGATAGAAGAAATAACCAAAATTAGCCGCCATCTTGAACAATTTGAAACTTCAGTTCTAAGTGTCACACTTAGACATCGTCTTCACTGGTGATATCACCTCTGCGTTGTCTTTCAGCCTACAGTCTCTAAAACTCTACATAGAGTCATTCCCTGAACACCGGTCCTGATATTGGGAAGTGATAGGCATAGTTGAGACCACCGTAAAGACTCCAAACACTTGCTGTCTAGCTTTTAAATTAAGGTAGCAGCAATTGAAATTTCATCAGCCATTTCAGCCGCCATTTTGTAAACATTGAACTTTGAGTTTTGAACCACTGGACCAAATCAAACGCGGTTTTCTTTGATAAACGGAGCATCGTAGATACTGCCAAGTTTAGATTAGAGACCGACTCTAAACTTAGAGTCTACTTTAATTTTGGCAGAGCGATACTCTACATTCGCTGTAGAGCATCAACGTAATATACGCTTTTACGGCAATCATCTCTTGACTTATCAAAATTTTATTTTGAATTTACTGTGTTTATCTTAGGTATTTATTGTATTGACAAATTTTGTGTGAAATTCTAATTGTATAAGATTGTATATTGTTTTATTTTAAATTTAGTATCTAACAAGACCAAAACATGTTCCGGACCCCGCAAAAAGTGGGAAAGAAAGCGAGTGTCGCCTCCCAATACCTTCAAAATCCCCGAAATCCCTGACAAACATGGAGGCAGGATGCTCCAACGCAGTCAATACCACCTACGACCTGGTCGACCTGGCAAAAACCTCTGTAGATATCAGAAAAAGTATCGAAAGGCTGGAGGTGGCCGGAAGAAAACTGTCAAAATCGCCGGAAACTAAAATGACACCAGAGCTTATTGTAGAGCCAAAACTACTGACATCACCAGCGAAAAAACCCGAAACGCAATCGTCTCACAGACTGAAACTCACAATCACGCGTTCAAAGGAACTGTTGGTTCCTTCCAAAAAAGACCGCTCCACAGGCACTGGAAACAAATGAAATGATAGCGATACACATAGAGGAACAGAAAACGCAGGAGAGTCCCTCGCCAATAAAAGCCGAGTCACAGGCCCCAGTCACGATCAAAACAAAAGCCGATATACACTCAGAGCCAAAACAAGGATCAGGACAAGGCAGGAAGAAAAAGCAGATCCCACAAAAACCAGCGGGTCAGTCGGTAGGAGAGCTAGGAGAGCCAGAAGAGCCCTATAATACCTGGAACACGAACAGCCGAAGCACGAAAAGCTGCAGCAAAGGCGAAACACTACCTCGCCCATGGTAACAATATCAGGAAAGATATAAAAACTGAAGTCACCCTGGCGATCGACCCACTCTACCAGCTGGTTAAGGAAGGCGAAGAACAGCCAAAAGAGAAGCAAAAAGAAGAAACAAACGGGAGAGTAGGGAAAAAAGGTAAGGTAACGCTAGAGGAAATAAATGAGGTAACGAGAGAGGAAAAGAGGAGAACAGTGAAAACCAAGAAGAGTTAAAAGACCTCAAACAAAACATAGAGGAACATAGCACCCTTTTCCGAGAAAAGACCCGGAGAATGGAGAGCCTGCAAGAAGCCCTGGACCTGCAAAAAGAAACCTTAGAATAAACCACATACGCGAGTGTGGCCTTTGGATAGAACCACACTACACTCCGTAGTGGTCTCTTCTAAGGACGAAGGAGAAGGAGAAGGAGAGGTCCTTAATAAAATAAGGGAAGTAGTAAATGCGAAAGAAGGAGGTATAAGAGTAGACAGGGTAAGAAAGGCCAAAGACAGAAAAGTAATAGTTGGATGTCGAACGGAGGGAGAAAGAGACAAGATAAAAGAAAGATTAAAAAAGGCAGAAGAACACCTTACCGTCGAGGAGATCAAAAACAAAGACCCTCTCCTAATCCTCAAAGATGTACTCGAGTACAATACCGATGAGGATATCTTGAAAGCCCTGAGAACCCAAAACGATAAGGTGTTCCGAAACCTAGACGACAAGACAGGCTCGAGGTGCGTTACAGGCGGAAAACCAGAAACCCGTATCTAGACCTCGTTATGGGTACCACTAACACATAACTGATATACAACTCGAATACCGTTATGAAGTGAAAACTTCTTTAGCATCGTTGTGATTTGAAAGTCGATGAAACGAAAAAGCGACAGTAAAAAGAGACAGAGACATGAGTTTATAAGATTAAACGTGGGAGAAAATGAGATAGGAAGCATTATATAGTGTTTCTTATATTCGTGGTTCTAAAATGTTTGAAGATTTCTACCACGTGTGAATTGCACACATGTGTTTTTAATGTAATGTGTTATACACATTATAAATAGAAAAACCCGAGACAAATATTTGTAGATCATACAAACATATTTGTCCTGTGGCGGGAATCGAACCCGCAATCTTCTGCGTCTCAGGCGGTATTCATAATTTAATAGCATACGTCATGCATCACTTTCTCTATGAGAATTAGAACAAATGTTTCTTTCTCATAGATAAATTAGTTGAAGAATTGAATTTACGGATGTTTGCATACAATAGGTATTACTTCTAAATCTTTGAAATTGTATTGACAATTATGTAGAGTCGTGTCGACTTGACAATAAAATTGTAGTTAATTGAAGGTTATACGTACATTATCAAACTGCATACCTTAACACTTAGCGGCAGCCCACTAACAACATACGATAGTATATACCCGAAGTTTCCCAAACTTGTAATACTACTGGCTTCTCTCCCCCAGTTCAGGACAAACACATTTCTATCTTTTAGTGTCAGCAGAGCATTTAGAACCTTGACGGTATAGTTACCGTCCACATTCCCGTTAAATCCATGAGTATAAATAAAGTTGCACAGCTTTTTATTAAAGTGAGAAGAGTTTAACAGTTTTTCAGCTTGTTCTAATGTTTCTTCATCATATTCATGAATAGATCTGAAAATTTATAAATAGGGTAAGCATGTATTGAAAGCTGATGATATCGCACTGATAAAATAGGATAACATAAAATTGTTGATTTTGAGTTAAATTATTATATTAATACGTGAAGCAAAAACTTTGTACCCCTTTTTACGAAAATTGCGCGGACGGAGGAGTATGAAATTCCACACACTTATAGTTTTTATAGACGCCTTCATTCTTAGAGGAGTGCCTCCTTCTCTAAGAATGCTAATATTTTTTTTTAATTATGCATAAGAAATACATTACTTACTAATTAATTATGGTATAAAAATGGTTGAAATTTGATTGTCTTTCTTCTCAAAATTTTTTGTAACTGTAACTCTAAAAATCTCCGCTAAACGGAGTTGTAACTAATGTTTACAAATAGGGTAACGTAATACTGAAATATAAAATGAAATATAAACCTTTTATATATTAAAATAGAGAAAGTAGAAAAGATCAGGAGTCAAAGGAAAAAGAATGTGAGATAGGTACTCACTTTCCGTAGCATCGTATAAAAGCACCATTTGTGAACTGTAAATTTCCTGAAACACGATTTGGAATATATGAATAACCGACGCGTGTACAACTAATAATCTGATGAAGGATGAACTGAATTTGATTTACATACCCATAAATACCACGGACACCGTCACAATATGCACCCACCACACGAATTTCAAAAACATTTTCCTCACTCACTTGTTGTACTAATTCTTTGCATTTCTTAATACTTACCTACTAAATAACGAGTATTTATATCTAAACAGGTTGTACTCGTATTGTTATCGATCAATGAAATTAAAATGTAATGAAGTGAAATGTATATTTTAAGGGCGTTGTGAGACAAAAACAGAAGCGAACGTAGTTGATAAGCGAGTGTTAGGAATTTGGGGCGGTGTTATGGGGGTACTTTTTACCACCTTAATTTAGTACAGAATAATAATGTTGGCATTCTGTGGCATTACAAGTAGGTAGATGCATAAGTACAGCTTAATATAATACCAGGATGTCAATTTCACTAATCAATTAAATCAACACAAAGTAAATGTCGTAGAAAAATAATGATAGGTTGGATTATTTTTGGCCGTTTAGTAAACATTGTGCTCTTATATTTTTTATTTTGTTATGACGAGTTTTATTTGTACTTTTGGTTATTTTATTCAAACAAAGCTAGTGTATATTTTAAATAATAAACTCGGGTGTATAATTTAAATATTTGGAATGAAAGTTTTGTGTTTCTTTGTGATTCGCGCAAAAATAATAGTACGTATAATCTACTATATATTGTGTTAATTGCCCTAGCAAAATGTTGACGAATTTCAGGATTTTGAGTATGCAGTTAATTAGAGCATTGTTTCGTGTAATTGTGCACGAAATTAAATTTCATAACTGTGCGTCCACAAGAAAAAAAGATATGCACAAAAAACCGATTTTGCTAGGGGAACGTTTGAAACGTTACTCCAGCAAGATTTTTTTGAAATAATGGACGTAGCTTAAAAATAATAAATGGATTGGAAGGCTTATAACTGTGCACGATTGTGCACAAAAATTCAAATTTGTGCATCCAAGGACTTTCGAGGAATTAATGTTTTTGCTGGCTATGGCGAAACTTTGATGTCAGTTTACACGAGCTCTAGACAAGTGACAAAGTCAGAATTTGGCCAAAAATTCGTGCGTTGAGCTAACTCACTGTGCTGAAATTTTCAGCAATAACAAATGTCTAGTTTAAGAAATATATCAAAACCCATAATCTAATATAACCCGGTCTATTTTCATAGACTATTGAAAAGTGGTGCCATAGTACATAACAACGACCACCCTAAATTGTCAGCGTTATAATAAAAATCGCCATGTTTACCATAGTATAAATGTTCTAGCATTGCAGTATCGCAACGTTTCTTATATACGAATGTTCAGCCGAATCTTCAGCCAATGTTATTCTTTAATTTCTTTCATTTGTGACATGACACCAAAGTAGGCTGCCACTTTTCGAGGTATTCATTTGTGTTAATGGAATAAGGGATAGGAAAACAAAAAGTATTCAATAAAGACAAACATAATTAATGCGCCGCCTCGCCACACCGGCACGTCTAAATTCGTTCGTTCCGTAATTTTTTAAAGTTAGAGTGGTACAAAGTGTAGCTATATCAGTGAAACTTGTGTAATTGTGTGCTAAACGCAGAGACGCGCTTGGTAAAGTTTATCCTGTGAAAATCGGGTGTGTAATACCGCAGTAATTAGCAAAAACATTTTCAAAATATTCCTAACGTCGTTGCCACTGACCTTCAATAATCTGCGCGTCGCCTGTTGGTTAGCGACGCCGCCGGTTGTTGACGGCGACGGTGAGTCACCGGGCCCCGAGCGTGTGAATCGGCCGGCCACCCGTCACCTACCTACCCCGCTGCACTGGACAGCGCTGACTCACGCGCACTGCACACACACACCCTGCGCTTGCGTACCTACCTTCCTAGCGCTTGCCTGTACACTCTGACGTGCTGCATTGTTTGAGCGCTGCCTTTGACGAAATTGCATACCCTTAGTTGAATTACGCTCAGCATGGATTGCGCTGCTTGTCGTAGAGCTATACTTCAGGAAGAAGAACATTTCCTGCTGTGTACATTGGAAGAATGCGGTAAAGTATTCCACCTACTCTGCGCCGGTGGAAGATCTGACTCTACCAGTGCCTGGGTATGCCCGGAGTGTCGTTGTTCTTCGAAAAAAGGAGGTGATAACAACCTAACCCCTGTCGGTGCCAGCAAAAAGGCACGCGAGCCTAATGTCACTTTTCGCAAAAAGATACCTTCAGTGCCGGCAAGAACGGAAGATGAAAATGACCTATCTAATGAAATACGTAGCCTGAGACAAGAAATGTCAACCATACGAGAGCAACTTAGCACGGCGGTGAATGTCATAATGAGCTACGAGGCCAGGCTGGAGAGCTATGCAAAACAAGTTCAGACGCTTCATCAGAAGATCAAGCAATATGAAATCCGCACCCCCTCCGCCTCACCTCGGCCCCGACTCGTAGTGGATAATAATATACCTGCTCCGTTGGCTACTGTTGAGTCGTCTAAAAGCCCCAAAACTGGTAAACCAAAACAGATGGCAAGTAAGAATGCTCAATTAAACTTACCGTCGCGTCGGGTTTATAGAGCTAGCTGCTCCAAACTATCTGGAGCTAACTATATATCTATCTACAAACTACCCCTGTTGATAACTCGACAGCCATGAATACTACCTCCGAGACTATTGGCGACTCTCCCAATCCCAAGGATTCAGATAGCGACCAGCAGCACTGGACTGAGGTAAGAAAGAGAAGCCGACGACCATTGTCTCTATGCGGCACCGCCGGCCCTGCCATAACATCGCTGAAAGCTGTAGAGGCCCGCAGTTACATACATTTGTGGAACATGGAGTCAAGTGCCGAGGATATCCGTGATTACCTTACCCAGCTTTGTACCGACGGCAAGTGTACAGTCGAGGAGCTTACTCCAAAAGGTGACTATAAGTCTTACAAGTTGGGAGTCCCCGCTGCCTTTTGCGAAACATGTTTGTCCACTGATATCTGGCCGATCAATGCCAGAATTAAAAGCTGGATAACATATAGGAAACCGGCTGGCCCTAGACAACCCCCACAACACAGGCAGCCCTTTCGTGGCGCAGCGTCCACGCAATAAAATCTCTGTTTTTAACACCCTGTATCAGAATGTTCGTGGCCTAAAAACCAAACTTCGACTCTGGCGAAACAATCTGACAACGCTGGAACAACATCTTATTGTGGTAACAGAAAGTTTCCTTGATAAATCCGTGGAAGACGCCGAAGTGACCTGTGGTGATTGGAAAGTCCTACGACGTGATAGGAAGACACCGTGTGGCGGCGTCCTACTCGCGGCGCGCCCGCCTATTACGCTGAGACGACTTCCGGCGTTTGAAACGGATAACTGTGAGGATCTTTGGGCCAGTTTTAATTGGCACGGTCGGCCTATTTTTGTGTGTGTAATTTATATCAACCCGCGAGCCAGTGATAGTGAATACATGGAATGGTTTTGCAAAGTCGAAAGTGTGATTAGTGAAATAAAAGGGACAGTGCTAATAATGGGTGACCTAAACATGAATAGCGCTTCTGCTAATATAAATAGTTATTACTGTTATTTTTTATCTTATTGTAGTTTGACTGAGAAGAATGGAGTGGTGAACTCATATGGAGGTATGCTGGATATAGTACTGGTCAGAGAGTGCAAGAGTGCGCCCGAGGTAACAGTGGCGGCCACGGAAGGGATAGTTGCCCCTGATCGGCCTCATCCTCCACTTGACATTGAGGTAAGAATCGACTCGGCACACCATTCGGATCGAATCGCGCCAAGTAACATCAATCCAGATAATGACTGTAACTTTAAAAAGTGCGATTTTGAGCAGCTACATCAATTATTGTCTAACTGTTCGTGGAGCGAGGTATTACAGGCCCGAGATGTTTTGAGTGCTAGTGAACATTTTTATAAAACTTTTTATAGTATCTTTGGCGCCTGTATGCAAAAAAAGCGCCGACATAATTCAGTATGTGAGCGTTACCCGGTCTGGTTCACGTCCGACATTATCAAGGACGCTAGGTATAAGATAAAGTTACACGCTGCCTGGAAACGGGAAAAATCCGACGAAGCTTATAAAATTTTCTCAGAACATAGAGCCAACTTGAAGCTTCGCATCTCGAGTGCTTACAGCGCGCACATAGAAAATATCGAGAACACCATTAAACTCAACCCCCGTAAATTCTGGCAGCACATTTCAAGTCTACGCTCAAAGGGAGGCTTTGAACCTAGCGTATCCTACCAAGGCACAACATTTTCTGGCCCTGAAGCGGCCGAGGCGTTTGCTAGCTACTTTTCCAGTGTGTTTCAGTCCGATATCCCGCAGCTAGACGCATCGAAAGTAACTGCTCATGGCGAAGATTGCGCAAATAGTAACAACATAAATATTGTCAAGTTTGTGTCTGCCGACGTCATCTGCGGCATTAATCAATTAAAACCGAATAGTTCATCGGGACCTGACAATATACCGCCTGTAGTTTTCAAACATGCAAAGAAATTGTTATGCGCCCCGCTCTGCCACATATTCAACCTAGCACTGAAGACAGGGGTTTACCCCCCTCAATGGAAACTCTCGCGAGTTACCCCGATACCTAAAAACACTATAAAGTCATCCGTTGAAGAATTCCGCCCCATTGCAATCTTATCTTCAGCTGCGAAGGTATTCGAGAGTGTACTGCATAAGTACATTTACGCTCAAGTAAATAAGTACTTGTGTAACGAACAGCACGGTTTCAGGAGCAAGAGATCCGTGAATACGAATCTGTTGACGCTCGTTGACTTCATCTCAGCCCGGCTAGATAAGGGACTCCAGGTCGACGTACTCTACTTCGACTTCCGGAAGGCGTTTGATAGGGTTAATAATGATATACTGCTGGCGAAACTTTCGGCAATAGGTATGGCCCCAGGTCTTCTCAGACTTCTCGCGGACTACCTGCGGGATCGCCAGCAGTTTGTCAGGCTCGGCATGTACGAATCTCGACCCTATCACACGCGTTCCGGCGTCAGCCAAGGATCAATTCTTGGCCCACTCCTTTTTTTGTTAATGGTCAATGACCTTCCCACAGTCGTGACTCGTGCTGGGAGCCTTCTGTATGCTGACGACCTTAAACTCTATATTGAGGTTAAGACTCAGGAAGATTGTTTGGCACTCCAAAGTGACGTCGATGCAATATACGACTGGAGTATTGCTAACAGGATGGAGTTCAATCCTGGTAAATGCTACTCGATGACTTTCGGTCGAGTGCGGCGTCCAATCTTCTTCGACTACACAATTGATAACCAGGTCATAACACGTACATGCACAATGAAAGATTTGGGTGTCATTTTTGATCAAAAGCTCACCTTTCATGATCACATGGTTGCGTTGGCAAATGAATCCTATAGACGCTTAGGCTTCGTACTGAGGAACGCTCGGGAATTCCGCAGTGAGCATGTGATTTGAATTGTTTTTGGTGCCCTTGTTCGGAGCAAGCTCGAAACCAGCGCATGCGTATGGAATCCGCACGAAGCCAAGTATGCTCTTCTGTTAGAAAAGGTTCAAAAAGCTTTCCTTAGGTTCCTTTATAAGCATCGTTTTGGATACTACCCCTTTATGTATCCCACAAAATTTCTCCTTGGCTGTCTGGGCTACAACTCGCTAGAGGTTCGCCGGTCCAACGATCAAATCATAACGGCAGTCAAGATATTAATTGACGCTCCGGATCTGTGTGCTGTGCTGTGTCGATTCTATGCGCCTGTCAATTTCTTTCGGAATCGGAAACATAAGTTGTTTGCCGTACCAGCCAGTCGTACTGTGGCCCGCGCTACTTCGCCCGTGCCTCGCATCCTCGCCGCACTCAACGCTCTCCTAGAGGCCTATCCTCAATGTGACCTGTTTGCGGATGGATGGACCAAAATACTGGCAGACTGTCTAAGGTTTAGTGAACGTGAAGAATGACTGGTTATTTATTTGTTTGTTTTTGTATAAGTACATACCCATATAGTAGTCCTGACATGATATTCTATTATTTGTATTTTTTGACTTGATAGATATATATATATTTTTTTTTATTACTGTGTGTAGTATAATAACATTTTTAATTTATTCTGTGTGTAACTGTAGTATTAGATTTGTAATTTAAAATAATGTATTAATAGTTGCAATTAGACATAATAATATTTAATTAATGTAATTGGTTTTATCCGTGTTAATTAAAAGTATAAATAAATAAATAAAATAAATAAATAATTATAATATTTATTCATGAATCTTTTAGGTTACCTGCTTTATTTTTCAAATCACATATCAGTTTTCTTTTTCACAATATTATTTTAGTCATTCTAATTAACTTAAAATTTAAAATTATTCACACGCTAAACCACATCACATAAATAAAATCAGAACCTTATAGGTCAGTTGGTTAGTTGTAGTTCTGTGGGTTTTGGATTAAATTCTTACTCTGAACATTATATAAATATTAAATGTTAAAGAAGAAGAATGATAGGTCAATTATATACAAAATATGCACATAGTCGCGGAACATGAAGTATCTCTAACGGAGCCAAATAACCTACTTGCTTCTATCATTCAATCAGTCACAATCTTGACGTCGGCCAAAGTTTATTTTCAACAAAATGGCCAAATCTGTAGTGAAGGAGTGTAATTCGCAAACGCAAACACAGAATAGAGCAGGTGGCACTTTACACAGTTATGCATACTTATATATTCGTTCGTCACGTCTTAGAACATGAGAAATTGATTTTTAATTCAATTAAAATTTTGTGTTGTTCCCAAAAACATTGCAACTTTGACATAATATAAGGGATTCTTGAATTATATGATTTATGAATTAATCGATATGAATATTAATTGATATATGAATTTACTGGTTACCTGTTAATATAAACGTTTAAAGATTATTATACTCGTATGTTTAACGTTCCAAAAGAGTGCCGCAAAAGTGGATGAAACTAATTCGATTGCTCAGAAAGAAAACAGCCTGAATATTTACAATATTATGAATATCGATAGATAATTGATAGAATAGACCGATCGAAAATTTTTATAAAAAAAATTTTTTTTTTATACATTTTACAAAAAAATTACCTCAGACCAATCTTGTAGATGATCTTTTGAGGAAAATTTTTCCCTGTATTTTTTTTTAATTTCATTCACTTAAAACGCGTTTAAAGCGCTCCAAAGTTGAATGGGTTCGTCAATGATCATGAGAATCCGGTCAAAACGAAATATTTAACTTATTTTTGTTTTTTTTTATTGTTAATATATTCCTAAAAAATTTTTGTTAAATTCGTACAACTTTACTTATTCATTCCTAACTCTTTTCCCCACCACCTATGAGGTAGAGTCTGTAGGCGCGTTTTTTTTTACGTGGTATCCTCATTAGGCCTACTCCACGGACATCTTGCTAATAAGGAATCCACGACATCATAATATTTTCAATCACTTATTAGCTACCTACTCTAATCTACTTTTCTTCTATGGTCCAGGCTGTAGCTCAGAATCTAAATCAACGTCAAATGTGAAAGTTTGAGGAATGACAGGAGTTAAAATTGGAGTTATAGTTGGAAGTTCGTCTTCAAATTCATTCCGTTTGCTTTCGTTTGTTTCCGTTTGTCCGTAACTTTGACATTTCCGTAATGTTGCTGCACGCCAGAATAATGGAGGCATACTGTAGAGCATTTCAGGGCTGCTTTTCTGCAGCCACACATGCTTCCACAGTTTCCTTTGCATCTGCAGAAAATTAATTTCATGAGATCGGGGGGTGTTGGAGGCTTGGAAGCTTGTATTGGCATCCAAATGTCTGCATTCTTTTTCCAGCCCCAATCTTCAGGATTTTGATATCTTCCGAGTCAAGACTGAACCTGGTGATATACTCGGAGACTGTGAAAACGAGCTGCATACGAAACCTAATGTTGAAAGAACATTGATGAGATTACTGGAACCATATTTTTTATATAAAAAAGATCCAACCCCAAGTAGTAGCGGTGAAATGAATGAAGCAGGTCGAGTTGCTCCAATGATGGAGTGAGCAATGGACATTTTCTTTGTGCTGCAACCAACGACTTACGTTTTGACTGACAGATAATTCCAGAAAGGAGAACTGATAAAGATTCAGGAATTAAAGAATTGACTTCTTTTAAAAAATTATCTGAAGGTGGATACTGATTCGTTTCATAGCGCCGTGAACGGATGTCTTCCAAAATAATTGCAGCTACATATCTGACTTTCTGCAATTTCTCCTTTTGAGGATAATTTTTTTATGAGATGATCTTTTAGATATAACTTTGTATATAAAACCTTTGAAGCAGATAATGGTATCTTGTTTACCTGCGTTAAAGATTATAATGTCGTCCTTATACATTGCCTTTAATCGTTCAATGACCATACGCTTCTCTGGAATGTAGTCTCCTTTAATAGATTGCATTAAATCCGTAAGTCGAAATTGGCACTCTTCACTATTCTCATGCAAGTAAGCAAAAACATCCTCCATAGCATTATCAATGTTATTTTTGCGCTCATCATGTCTTATTTCGTCACTCCATTTTTTGGAGTACAATTGTTTGCTGCAATCCTTGTGATACCTAGCTCCAGCACTGACTAAGCTAGAAACATTAGTTATGCGATCAGCAATGCTCTTTGCCTTGTCATCAGAACGTTTGAGAACAAGGTCCAAAATGCTTTTTTTTGTACCTTCATGACGTACATTACATATCTTCCTCTGACGGCTTTGACGCAAGTCACTCTAATCCTGGAATACTTCGCTGCAAATAAAGCAATTGTTTGAGAAATTAAAATCAGTATCTAGATTTTCTGATACTGAAGATGATGAACTGCTACAGCTGAGACGAACACCAACAACATTATCTGTTCGACTATCACTGCATAGCAGGGAATATGAACAGTTGCTTCAGAAACACTTTGTAAAAATAATTCATTGTCCACATCGTTTTTCAATTTTGCTCGCTCAAGCAAAGTTTTCACTCCTCTAGCTTTCACAGTTCGAATTAGAATGTCCCCAAAAGGTTTTAATGTTATAAAACAATCACTCATGATTCTCGCTTTAAAAAAGTCGCAATGTTTATAACTAAATGAAAATTTCACCACACAAAGATCGCAGTTTAATTGATTAAACTGAAAATAATATCCATAATTTTCAATACGTCTACACGTGGCAAAATATGCAGCACAACTAAGATAATAAAATGAGGCAGAAGAAACAGCTGAGCCTACGTATATTAATCATAGTCGTAGCAGGCAGATGTTCCTTGGTCCCAAAACGGTAACTCAGACCTTTTCTATCTGCTTAACATTCGGTAAGTTAAATTTGGTAAGGAAAACAGTTAGGAATGAATAAGTAAAGTTGTACGAATTTAACAATTTTTTTTTAAATTAATGAAATAAAAAAAATACAGGGAAAAATTTTCATCAAAAAATCATCTACAAGATTGGTCGGAGAGGTATTTTTTTTGTAAAATGTATAAATTTAATTTAACGATTTTTTGCTTATTACTTTTTAATTTTTAATTTAGGGCAAAAAATTATAAATATATTAGTAGGCAAAACAATTTGCTACAAATTATGTCTTTACGAATTTTTTGTAAGACGCATAGTTTCGGAGATATCGTGAAAAAAGTGTTTTCACCCCTTTTTCCAAGATGGCGGCCGGGGGACAAGGGTAGCGATCCCACAAACTTGAGATTAAGCTTCTATTGACACACACATGTCCCAAAAATAAAATTGCGTCCTCTAAAAAACACTTCAATGGACATTTCAATGGACTATCTTGCCATTTTAGATTCTTATTTTATGCTTATACCTACTAATAAATTACTTAAACATGGAATTCAATTCAATTTACATAATTTTAATCCTTACAACCCCAAAATCACTTTGATTCCTCTAACATGCTAGGTGAGTTTACTTATATTCGCTCACTATACAGTTAATTCTTAAGAAAAAATTTAAAAGTAGTTGGCACCACTAAGTCCTACTTCAAGCAGTATAGCTCTATCAAATCTCTATCAAAATCAATGTCACTTTCGATGTAGTATGCAAGAGTAAAAGAGGTATGTTAGTATTAACTTAAAAATGTCTATTGCGAGTTAAAGAGTATCAGAGGAGCGCAAGGATAGAGAGGTGTAGAAATTGTAATCGTTCTTTGAGATAGGAAGGTGTCGTGGGATTGAAATGGAAATTATATAGTAAATCCAGAAAGTGCGTATTCCGACGAAGGTGCGTTGGCAACAATTTTAACTTTTTGCGGAATTTCGAAACCAACAACAAATCGAATGGAGAGATTTTGAAGGCGCTCAAGCGTGTCAAGTTGCTGTTTAGTTAGGTCTAGATAGGAGGCATCAGCATACCTAGTCAAGTATTGGAAGGAGTGACTGTGCAAGCAAAAATGTTAGTGGCAATTGGAAGGAAGTTGCGCAGTCTCCGAATAGATCCAGGTGAAGCAAAAGTTTTACGGCTGTCTTCAGTTAGATGTGGTTCCCATGACAGGTTTCTGTGCATAAGAACACCAACATTTTTCACCGTCTCACTCTGCTGTAGGTATGTGGACTTCATCAAAAATAATTTGTGGAAGGCTAGACCAGTCAATTCTAGACACCACCAAACAATCCGAATGACGATTGTTTGCGTTTTCATGGGATTCATCTTAAGACAGTATGCACTACTCCAATCTAATATACGACCAAGGTTGAATGATTGATAATTGTTGTAGTACCAGGCAACAACGCAACAGAGGCCTGCGTGTAGATTTGTAGATCGCCTGCATAGAGGTGGTACGATGAAGTTAAATAACTACGCATTACGAAACCATTCAACCACTCTTGAAGATATGTTAAGAGAGCAGAGAATAATTAGGAAGGGATTAAGAAGATTTTTTCGGGATAGGACAATAATAATAAATAGGTAGTAATAATAATAATAATGCCGGACTTTTCACACAACATCATCTGGCCCCAAAGTAAGCAGAGCTTGTGTTATGGGTACCATATAACTGATATACTACCTACTTATATACTTTTTTTTTGTAAATACATACTTGTTATGATAGAAACAATATTGATTCACTGATTGTACAAGGCGTTCTTAGGAGTTTGCATAGAAAAGGAAGTATAGAAATTGGACGGAACTCTAAGAATGATGCCAGGCTCGATTTTTTTGGAAGAGTAGTCACCTGTTCCGGTAAATAGGGAATACTCCAGTAGAGGTAGAGGAGGTATTGAGGATGTGACAGATCACGGGGACTATTTGGACGAGGATGGGGACTATCATGTTCCGTTATCATATCATATCATATCATATCACGATGGCATCGTTTCCAATAGCTTTAGACGGAATAGATGCTATGCTCCTCTTAACATCACAATCAGTGAATTGATTAAAATTAAATGTTTGAAATGAAATAGTCAGGAATTGGAGTTCAAGAATGATTTTGCAATGTTTGTGATTTGGTGTATCCATCAAAATGGGAAAATCAAGTAAAGTGCTGTTTTAATGAATCTAAGTAAGTAGGTTAAAATGTTGTGGGATTTTATCAAAATCACCACAGATTTTCCAATCCATCCAATGCCCTGAGAAATTTTAAATTGAGAAAAATGTTAATATAAAGAAAAATATCAAAATTCACAAATGTTTTTATCGTAGTAATACCAACTCAAATGAAACATTAAGCGTTGTTTTAGCTTTTTTGTAAACATGTTTACGTCGGATAAGATAGTTATAATATAACGAAGGTAGATAATTAAGGATGCAACCCATCCGGTCCTTTCCCGTACAGCATTGCAGCATTGGTAGTTAGATAGAAGTTACCGGTGACACTGCAAGTAAAACACAAACTATTGGTAAATTTATCGTTTAATTATTAATATAAGTCAAAATTCAAAAAAATTCAAAATTCAAAATAACTTTATTCATTACAATCACAAGGACCACTTTGAATCGTCTTCTTACATGCTAGTGAATCTAGGTGCCGGTTCCTCCTAACCCCAGTTCAAGAAGAATCCGGCAAGAAACTTGTCTGGTCTTAACACTTTTTTGTATGATCCTTGACAATTTTGTTACGGATGCCGAGTCGAGTTGGAGCAGATTCATCCCAAGCTTTTTTGTCTTCTAAATAACCAGATATTTTATAATATGCTTTAATAGACAGTTTATGTTTAATTACGTTTTTAAATTTGTTATAGAAGCGTACACATTGCCCTATAAAAGACTTATTAACTTTAGCGAGCCTAACAGTGGGAACAGCGAGTTTATCTTTATTTATAGTGTTAATACTATGATTATCGCAATTTTTTTTGAATAAATGAACATCTTTGTGCACATACATAAAATTTTCGTATATATACTGACAAGGCACTGTCATAATATTAATTTCTTTAAACTTATCTCTAAGTGATTCTCTGGGGCCCATGTTATAAATTGCACGAACAGCCCTCTTCTGCAACACAAATATGGTGTTAATATCAGCAGCACTCCCCCACAACAAAATGCCATAAGACATAATGCTATGAAAGTAGCTGAAGTAAACGAGTCTAGCGGTATCTACGTCGGTAAAATGACGGATCTTTTTGACAGCGTATGCGGCAGAGCTGAGTCTCTTCGACAATTTATCTATGTGCGGGCCCCATTGCACCTTATTATCTAAAGTAATGCCTAGGAACACTGTGAAGAAAATGTTATAAGGGTAATTTGCAAAGATATTGTCATTATTTTGCATCTCTTTTAGAGATCTCTTTATCTCTTTTTTTCTCTTTTGATATCTTTTTAGTATGAACCTTGTTGTAATTTTCGATGACTTAGAAACTTAATCAAAACTGGTACACCACTATCTTGACCTACCGTATATTACTCCCAAAATGCCTTATTCTGACTGGTAAATCACAAAATATAATGAACCGGTTGTCAATGTCACAGATTCGTTATGTTCTAAATATTATTTAAAGTGTTTCTCTTTCATTGAAATCCTTAAAATCCTTAACATTTAAATATAATTATTATTTAATAAAAATAAAACTATGATTTGTTCCACATGGGCTTTCGATAAGAATAAATCAAGTAACGTCTATTACGTTGAAATATTATTTTATTTATTTCAGGGTAATATTATATAAATAATACTGTTCCGTAGCCAAATGACACGGAACCCTTATAGATTCGTCATGTCTGTCTACTACCACTACTATTACTACTACTACTACTATTACTACTACCACTACTATTACTACTACCACTACTATTACTACTACTACCACTACTATTACTACTACTACTACTATTACTACTACCACTACTATTACTACTACTACCACTACTATTACTACTACTACTACTATTACTACTACCACTACTACCACTACTATTACTACTACCACTACTATTACTACTACCACTATTATTACTACTACTACCACTACTATTACTACTACCACTACTATTACTACTACTACCACTACTATTACTACTACTACTACTATTACTACTACCACTACTATTACTACTACTACCACTACTATTACTACTACTACTACTATTACTACTACTACCACTACTATTACTACTACTACTATTACTACTACCACTACTATTACTACTACTACCACTACTATTACTACTACTACTACTATTACTACTTCTACTACTATTACTACTTCTACTACTGAATTATTTATGAATAGGTAAATAAAATAAAATTATAATTATAAAATTTAATTTTAAATTACAAATTAAAATTACGTGGAAAACGAAATACTGATCCATCTAAATACTAAAAATAAAAATTTAAACCCGACAATATAGGTTGAATTTCAATAAACTTTTGATTCTACAGAGTTGTTACACAAAATCTTGTAGTTTATGGCAATATAACCTACTTATTATTAAACTAGACTTTTTTATATGAATATCACAATAGCTAGCATACCGTGTTTATCAAAATACTGGCAACCCGCCCCGGCTTCGCACGGTTGCAATGCTGATACTAAATGTACTACAGAATGTCTTTATATACAACTTTATCTAAGAGATAGACTTATATAATCGCGGACTTTTTTGTAGAACTTTTAAAGGTGTTTAATACTGTAGTACACTATTTTGATCTATCTCGTAGGGTTCAGCCAGCGTTTGCAATGTTAGCGCAAAAAAATGTGTTTATTTACGACATCACATTAGAAACCTCTAAAATGATCAGTGTTTCTCTACTATATTATGCATGTATTATACATATAAACCTTTCTCTTGAATCACTCTATCTATTAAAAAAACACCGGATCAAAATCCGATGCGTAGTTTTAAAGATCTAAGCATACAACGGGACAGACAGACAGCGGGAAGTGATTTTGTTTTATACTATGTAATGATAATGATAATAAACCTTTTCAAACCAACCCTAATTTCATTAGAATACGTAAAACGTTACGGGCGGCTGTAGTCGCCTGGCTGTAAAACCAAACAAATGTTAAATACTCTCTTGTTTCATTGTATTTCGATCGTAGGAGTAAATTTAAATGTGATTACTTACATAATTTCTCGATTACAAATAATTACTTCTTTAGAATCTAATGAATCACTTCAAAAACACGATTATAAACCCTGCATGCAACGCCATTTTGTTTTTGTCGATTTTTATTTGCCATCAGGCGATGGACAAAGAATATTTGTAAATATTTAAATATTTATTTATTTAATATCTTGAGGATTACTTTGATATAAAACACTAATATAAATAGGAGTAATAAAACAATTAAGCCAACACTCACACTGGCACACTTCTTAAAACGCAAAGTCCAGTATTCTATCAGCAGGTGTCTGATAACAAGCTTAGCTTAGTTTTGGGGGTAGGTGTTGTTGTGTGCATTGACCATCAATATTAATTGATTTATTTATCTATACCCATAAAAAAGCTTAACCTGATTGACTAATTCATCATCTCCGAGCCGAAACCGCTGAAGCTAGAAAGCTGAAATCTGGAAGGTAGCTTCCTTTTACAGCAAAACCTGTTGTGGGGTTTTTTGAAATTCAACCCTTAGGGGTTGAATTTGAAAGAGGGTGAAAAGAGGTGAAAACTAATGTATGAAACTTTTTAATGCGTGGTGCGATTAATTTGAAACTTGATTGGATGAATCAAAATGCAAAATAAATAATAAAAATAATAATAATAATAATAATGCCGGACATTTCACACAACATCATCTGGCCCCGAAGTAAGCAGAGCTTGTGTTATGGGTACCATATGACTGATATACTACTTATAGATGTACTATTTTTTTTTGTAAATACATACATATTATACATAAAAACACCCAGACCCGAAATGGACGTGTTTCAGGTTTTTCACGATAACTCTTACAAAGGGCAAAAATCGGGTGACAAAGTTTGTATGGGAACTTTTTAACGGGTGGTGTGATTTCTTAGAAACTTGGTTTGGATACTTAAAATGCAAAATAAATGGACACGTGTTTCAAGATTTTTCAAAATAACCCTCATAAAGGAGTAAAATGGGGTGTGAATGTTTGAATGGAAACTTTTAATGGTTGATGGGTGTGATTGGTTTGAAACCTATAGTTTGACAAGGAGATCAATTGCATTCTGCTGAAAGATTTAACCTACAATTCTTGAAAAAAAAATGAAGTCGTGGGCAACAGATAGTTTATTATATGTTGAGGAGTTGTGAAGAATAACGGATAGTACGAGTACTTAACGTGAGTATATATATATATATATATATATATATATATATATATATATATATATATATATATATATATATAATACTAGATTCTGTCCTTAGCTTCGCTTGCGTGGTGCCTTTATAAAAAGGTACCAAGATACAATCTATCTCCTTAGCAAATTTCATTTAGATTCGTTCAGCTGATTAATCGTGAAAATGTAAACAAACAAACAGAAAGTCTTTCGAATTTGTAATATAAGAAAACTAACAGTCTATCCATGAAATAGCCAAGGGTTGCGATAGTAGACGTGTTGCCCGCTGCCCATTCGTTGTAGTTCGCTGCTTTGCTGGCCTGCAATGTGCTGTTCCTTCTAAACAACTCTGGTATATATTGAACGCAACGATTGTGGCTGCAAAAACCTGAACAAAAAACATGAAATAAGCAGATGATAGACATACCTAACATATGTTCCCTTTTAAAACTATCGTGAGTTGTATATGTACATTCTGAAAAAACACCGGCTTTTACTCATTATTTTGTCCAGTCTGACCCACGGTTAGCTTGCTAAAGCTCGCGCTCGTGATTCGTACTCCAATATTACTCCAAAATACGTGAGCAAATCCGTTTCTCAAAATGAGTTACAGATATTATTACATGAAAATTTGGAAATGGAAACAAACGGTCAAGAGTAAATGGGGGTATCTAAATAGCAAGTAGCCCATGCCGGTCCAAGATACAATATTTCATCAATATACCTTCAGCCGTTTAGCCGTGAAAGATGAAAGACTCAGCAGAAGTAGGCCACATTTCTGACAAATAGAGCTTATAACTAAATTTCTACTACCTACTTAGCTCAGACATAAACTGATGTAATCCTATTGGACACCCAGGTTGTACTTGTTCTTTTGTAGTGGGGTAGTTCGACCAGAAGTCGGCAGTTCCGATGGGCTTATTTATTCCGTAGCCAGTAGGGTTTGTGTGTACGATGTCGACCGTTGACGCGGACGTATTTTGCAGTCCGTCAAAGCTGAGAATGTCGCCGAATAGAGGTCCAGCTGGATCAAGGCCTGTGATACTAGAAAAAACAAATTTTTAAACTAACTCCTGCCCGCGCGGTTTCACACGCGTGGTACCCACATGTAGCGCCGACCCTAGCCTGTAGAGCGAGATTGTCTTGCGTCGACGTCGGCTAGCGTCGACCAAAGGGTGCCCTTTTGGTCGACGCTTTCACATCATCCATTGTATACTGTCACTAAAAATGCTAAAAAAAAATCACTAAAAAAGTACTTTTGGTCGTTCATTATGTATAGAAACTAAAAAGAAACCGACTTCATTGAATAAAATTTGAGCCTATAATACATTTTTAATGGAAAGTAGATGTATTTTGGATATATATAATATGGGTAGGCCAAATAAACGCACCGCTCCAATGAGACAGCGAGGTATGAAAACACATGAAAACAACATCGATGTATACAATTTTTAGATTTTCGTTGATTTTTCAGCACGACCGATTTTGATATAATTTATATGGGACCACCTGTGAAGTATACCCTTTCAAACAAAAAAAGAATTTTCCAAATCGGTTCAGCCGTTTTCGAGTAATCGGTGAACATACATAAAAAAAAAAGAATTCGACGAATTGAGAACCTCCTCCTTTTTGATAAAGTCGGTTAAAAAGGGGCGATACGAGTATCTACCCCAGTATAATGACTGACGGACATACAGCAGGATCTGAGGGCAGTGACATTTGTGATTTATTTGCCACCTTCTTTTCAAAAGTATACACAAATAATGATGGTCAAGCATCTGGCGGCACGGGACTTGGTCCGGCAAAATCATATTTAGATATTATCAACCAGGGCAGCTCCAGTTTCACCAATGTATACATCTCTACGGATATGATAATAAATAAGTTAAAAAACCTAGATGCAACAAAGGGCGCTGGTCCAGATGGAATCCCACCATTATTTGTCATGAAATGCTCAGACAATTTAATGTTATATTTTTAATGAATCTCTACGTTCTGGAATTTTCCCCAGCGAGTCGAAATCGGCAAAAGTCATACCGATACACAAATCAGGTGTCAAAAATATAGTTACGAACTACAGACCGACTTCCATTCTCTCAACTATGCCTAAATTATTTGAATCATTGGTTTGCCCACTTATTCAGTCTCACTTTCAACAGTTCATCTCCGACCATCAGCACGGCTTTGTTAAGTGTAGGTCAACTGCTACAAATTTGGTAACCTTTGTGGAAGGCCTTGCTGAGGCCATAGATAAGCATCAAGAAATTTATGTAATTTATACAGATTTTAGTAAGGCCTTCGACCGAGTCCGACCGATTCGTTGATGATAAGTAAGCTCGTATCATACGGTTTTACGGGAAGCATTATTGCATGGATAAAGTCTTACCTAACTGATAGGTACTTCTTCGTTGTAGTTAATGGCTATCGGTCAACCTCGTTTAGCATACTTTCCGGAGTTCCCCAAGGATCTCATCTAGGCTCTATTCTCTTCAATATTTTTATCAATGACATTCCCAGTTGCTTTGTTTCTTCTTCACCGTTTTTATTTGCTGACGATCTAAAGATCTCTCGCAGAATAAATTCGCATCTCGACATCACATTATTACAAAATGATTTAGACAGCGTACATGAATGGTGTTGCGTCAACAAAATGCATCTTAATATAGACAAATGTTTTTTTATAAAGTTAACACGAAGACTTAATGTTTATAATTCAAGTTACAGTATCGGGGGCTCTCCCATACGCGAAGTAGATCTTATTAGAGACTTAGGTGTAACCTTAGATAGTAAATTGACGTTTGTCCCTCACATAGAGAATATCATAAAGAGAGCGTCGAAAATGCTAGGATTTAAGTTCTCAAAAATGCTCAAAAAATCTCAAATAAAATCTTCTTTACAACACATTGGTTCGCAGTATACTCGAATACTGTCCGGTTGTTTGGAGACCTCACTATGCTTGCCATATATTAAGACTTGAAATACAAAAACGGTTTCTCTGGCACTTGGCATATGCAGCTAACATCACAAAAAAAAGGTGTCATATGTTGAGAGAATGAAGTATTTTAAAATGCACTCTCTGGAAAAACGCAGAAAACAACTTGACCTCATATTTATATATAAAATATTAAATTATCATATGGACTGCCCTCAAATTTTACGTATGTTTAACTTCAATGTTCCGCGTAGAACACCCGCTCGTCACCCAGTCTCACCACTTATCCCCCCATTTCGTACCACAGTTCTTGACAGTAACTATCCGATTCCAAGGCTTTGCCGAGCATTCAATGATTGCAAGCATAGTGATATCTTCGCTGTCAATGTAGGTAGGTTCCGTCGACAGTTCGTCGCGCACCTACCTGATTGAATTATTTTAGTTTTATATACATATTTAACTAGTTAGTATAGTTAAGGAAGTACCTTTTATTGCATCTATAATATATTTATACTCAACATTTAAACAGATGGACAAATATTTAGTACAATTCCGCTAATCTATTCCTAAAGAGTTACCTCCAAAAGAAATTCGACACGTGTTTCGCCTCCCACGAGGCATCCTCAGGAACACTTGACTCACTATACATAAATAGTAAAGTTGGAGCGCGAATGGCCCAGTCTCATTCTGACGTTGTTTGAAGCAACAAGTCTGCAGAGCAAAGTGTTTTTCGTCGGGGTGCAGAGTGAGTCAAGTGTTCCTGAGGATGCCTCGTGGAGAGGCGAAACACGTGTCGAATTTCTTTTGGAGGTAACTCTTTAGGAATAGATTAGCGGAATTATACTAAATATTTGTCCATCTGTTTAAATGTTTTGTAATGGATTTCCGCAAAGTCACGCCTGAATCAATTATCTATATTTATACTCGTAAATATTTTCTAGGTTTCTTAACACTGGCACCCAGTAAATGTCTCCATGAGTGCAAATGCAAGATTGGGTCAAACTTAATCAAATAGGCATTCAGTTTGTTAAGGAACCTATTCTTAGATCATAATAATTATTGTTTTTTTATAGTTAATAGTATTATAGTTATGGTTATAGTTTATGCCCTGCCTGCCTAATGTTACTCTTTTTTTGTTATGTTAAATATTATGCATGTAATGTTTACCTATAATTGATTGTGCAATCAGCATGAACCTGTACATTGTGTACACCTACTGTAATATACTAAATATGCTTGTATTATTGTATTAATCGTTGGTAGACCTAAATAAATAAGTATTTCAGTTCATGTCAATTCAATAATTATTATTAACTGCTTGAAATATTTACTTTTTTTCAAAAACTAGCACTTATTGAATTTAAATTAAATATTTTTTTATTATAAATAAAAACCCAACATAAAATTTCATTTGGTTTTAATAACAGCCAGTCCTCCGTGAGTTATGTTCGATAAAACTATCATGGAAATTAGTCAGGCGCATAAAAGGTGTGGTGTTGTGCCCAGGATAGATGCCCCATGGATAGGCATTTATCCTGGGCACCTCAGGTAATAGCGGTAAAGCCGAAAGACCTTTGCTACCTTTGTTGCCTTTGCTACCTTTGCTGCCTTTCTCTGACATGGTTGCGAAACTTTCTTCCTACGTCCACTAAAATTGCGCTAGCACAATCATTGCTGCTCCCTATCTTAAATTATGCCGACGTCGCCTACCTTGATTTCAATAAAACTACCTCCTTCTTTCTAATCCTCGATCTTTACGTTCTTCTGAAACCCTGCAGCTTAAAACTCCTACTTATGCATCTAGTTACTATGGGAGCTCTTTTGCTCTGCAGGCTGTGAAGCTTTGGAATGAGCTCCCTCTCTCCATCCGGTATGCTAAATAGTCAAAAACTTGGTATACCATCATTATACGACCTCTGTAGCGCAGTGGGATTAAGTCCGGCTGAGACGCAGAAGGTTGCGGGTTCGATTGCCGCCGCGGGACAAATGTTTGTATGATCTGCAAGTATTTGTCTCGGGTCTGGGTGTTTCTATGTATATGTATGTATTTACAAAAAAAAGTATATAAGCAGTATATCAGTCATGTGGTACCCATAACACAAGCTCTGCTTACTTTGGAGCCAGATGATGCTGTGTGAAAAGTCCGGGATTATTTATTTATTAGTTTATTATCTCACATCAGTCTCATATACATCTATTTAGTTTGTAAGTTTTTATATATATTTTTTTATTTTATATATGTGTATGTCATGTTTGCTTAAGCAAGATACGCGGTCAGCTTCACTCGAATCTGTAGTAAAGGCTTGCAACTTATCAATCCTTCCTTAATCTGCTACTAACTTCTATCCTAATTCAGTTCCGTCTCTTCTAGACCTCATTCTTGTTTCTTCTCCTACTCACGTTGCCAAGCATGGGCAATGTGCAGCTGGAGCTTTTACGTATCATGACATGGTTTATCTTTCGTACAAAATTCGTCCCCCTAAAGCCAAGCCCAAAATAATTCTGCAGCGAAATTTTAGTGGCATAGATTTGCATAAACTGCAAAACGATGCGGACGCTATTGACTGGTCCCAACTTATTTACGAATCTTCTGTTGATAGTAAAGTAGAAATATTTAACCTTCTGATTACTCAATTATTCGACAAAAATGCGCCACTTAGACCAATTAAGTTAAAGCACTTACCAGCACCATGGATAACATCAAACATCAGAACTTTAATGCACAAAAAGTTAGTAGCGAAGGCTAAGCTCAAATGTAGGTACACGGAATACAACAAAGACAAATACATTGATTGTAGGAATCGCTGCAATAGAACGTGTAGAGACGCACAACGCCGTTATATTCACAACTCCGTTGAGTATTCCGACCCTGCAAAGGTCTGGAAATTTCTCAGGTTATTAGGAGTTGGAAAATCACGACAGCTTGATAAAATCCCCCAACATTTTAACCTAGATTCATTAAATCAGCACTTCACTTCATCTTCCAACTTTGATGGAAACACAAAAGCACAAACATTGCAAAATCTTTCTTCAACTCGAATTTCTGACTTTTCAACCTTTAATTTTAACCAATTTACTGATTGTGATGTTAAGAAGAGCATTTTAGCAAGAGTTGCTGCTCTTGCATTGCAATAGCATTGCATCTATTCCGTCTGAAGCCATTGGTAATGATGGCATCAGTCGGAATATGATCATCCCCATCCTTGATCAAATAGTCCCCGTGATCCGTCACATCCTCAATTCATCTATCTCCACAGGAGTATTCCCTTTTTACTGGAAAGAAGCACAGGTTACTCCTCTTCCAAAAAATCTAATCCAGCTTCTTTTTCAGAGTTTCGTCTAATTTCCATTCTTCCTTTCTTATCCAAAGTCCTAGAACGCCTTGTACACCACAAACTCAGTATCTTCCTAACCAGAAACAATCTCCTTAATCCCTTCCAATCCGGTTTCCGTTCTGGTCACAGTACAATGTCAGCATTAGTTAAGATAACTGATGATGTATGTAGGGATCGCAGCGCAGCTTAGCTAAGCAAAATATAAGCAATGCAATACTTCCCGCGCGCTGGCTACCTCAGTCAACTCCCGACAAGCATACGAATAATACATGTACCTACATGAGTACGGAATAGACGCTGAGTGATTAACAACTACGTATTTCATTTATAAAAATAACATATCCAAAGTTAGACAACCTTCTGATCTGGAGTCCGACGTGATCGGAAGGTACATATACAAAAAGTGATAAACGTTTCTTTACATTGGTGACCTTCCGACGATGAACTTATGAACTTGTGAATTTAGAACTTTGGAACAAAAGTGAACAGTAAAAAGTGAGTAGTAGGTACATAGACTTATCGGGAGTGACTCCTCGCGCGACAAATAGTGTTCCGAAGTCCGCGAGTATTGTAACGAGAACAGACCCAAAACGGCGACAACCTCATAGTTAAGTTTTTACTTAACGAGGACTCGATCGACGAAGTTTTGAAGAAAGATATTAGAACATCGAAGCGTGCAGCGAAGACATGCAGAGAGACGACAGGTTACGCAGATTATGTACTGCCCAGCAACAGAAGCCCTTGGGAGAAGCCGGTCATCAGAGCGTGATATGGCACCGTACGGCCGGGGAGTGGTGACCCGCGGTCCTGCCAAGGAGGATCACGCAGCGAGGTGACATACTTTTATGGGAGCCAGCGACATCTGAGGTTCATTTAGTCCTACTGAATGCGGAGTTTGAACCTGCAGATACACTCAAGATGGATTTGCCCGGTTGGAGACATGCTCGCCGGAGGATCAGTGCTGGATCTGGAGATAGCTCAGTCCCACTGCAACGAGTGATTGGCATGCAAGTAGAAACCTGCGCTAAGATAATGGATATGGCGGCTATATATTTAGTGAGAAGGTGCTGTGTGCTGTGGTGCTGTAGGACTGGACGAGGCGTACCTTCAAGCGTGTGCAAAGTTTTTTTTCTCGTTGTTTTAAATTTAGTTTTTTTTATGTTTAGTATGAAATGGGTCTTACGAAATGTTTATGTGAAGATTTTTTTTTGTTTTTGTTGTACATTACCGTATTTTATGTTTTGTCATTTGTATTTGTTCATGTGTAATATACCTAGAGCTCGCACAGGAAACGGAGGATATCATGTTACCGAGTTCTTTGAAGTAAATGGTTATGAATTGTCAGCAGAGCGTGCAAGACCGTACGGAAAAAGGTGCTTAATAGAGATAACACAGAACGGTAACATATTTAATTGTAATTCATGCATAAAAACTTACGTTAAAACTTGTAGCCAGCTAAGGCGATGCGCGAAAAGTTTTTTGTAAGTGAAGATTTGGAGACATGCATACATGAGTTTATGCGGAACGATATGTGAAGAAATCAGTATGTCCTACTTATGATGGCCCCTATCGCATTTTAGAAAGGAATGGTAAAGTTTTTAAAGGTAAAAAGTTTATGTAGCATTATATAATTGTGAAATCACTCAGTCATAAAAGGAAATGATTTTTTTTTTGTCATTTCAGTTCAACAAACAGATAGTAGAACACTTTGTTTAAGTACTTACCTAGTTGCATTTTTGATAATAATGGGTTATAGTCAGTATGTCATCGCATCATTACCAAATGGTCCGCCGGTTTTTGCGTGCCCCAGACCGCTACCGCCGGATCGGTACAGAAGAATGAGTTTATGGTGATGCAGTCGCAGTATAAGAACCCATGTTAAGTAATCGGTATAAGCAGTGGTTAAGTAAACAAATAATTAAGTAGTTAAACATTTATTATGTATCAAAATTTAAGTATTTTTTGTTGATTTTGTATTGTGTAAAGCCTTATTGGGTAATTTTTGTTGATTTTTATTGTGAAACCTTGTAGGATAAAAAAAAAAAAAAACTTTAATATGAATTCATTACTTTAATTGAACGGAACCCAAGTAATTATAAAGTAGATTCTATAAATAGACTAGCAACTTTGTAATGCAAGATCGCGTGCGTCATGACTACACAATAGTAGGTCACGCCCGCTATCTTTGCAACGCAGCACATTCCTGTGTGCCTCGCAGCATGAACTTGAACATTTTATAACTTGTATAGTTTTAAGTTGTAAAGACGATTTTTTGTGAAAAATTTTTTTTTGGAAGGGGATGATTGTAGGGATCGCAGCGCAGCTTAGCTAAGCAAAATATAAGCAATGCAATACTTCCCGCGCGCTGGCTACCTCAGTCAACTCCCGACAAGCATACGAATAATACATGTACCTACATGAGTACGGAATAGACGCTGAGTGATTAACAACTACGTATTTCATTTATAAAAATAACATATCCAAAGATAGACACCCTTCTGATCTGGAGTCCGACATGATCGGAAGGAACATATTACGTACATTGAACATATTACGTACAATGTACGTGATGGTATGGATAATGGTAAAGTAACTGTCCTGTCTTTACTACATTTTAGCAATGCTTTTAACAATGTTGACTTTGACGTTCTTCTAGGTCTCCTCCGCTCTCTTAACATATCTGCAACAGTGATTGAATGGTTTCGTAGTTACCTGTATGGGCGTCGGCAACGTATACAAATCGATGACACTTACTCATCATGGTGCAACATCTCAGGGCAGCGTTTTATCACCTCTTCATTTTGCCATTTTCATAAACTCAATCTCCCAACATTTAACTTCATCGTACAACCTCTATGCAGATGATCTACAAATCTACACGCAAGCTCCTGTGGCGTTGTTGCCTGGTGCTATAACATGTATCAATCAGGATCTAAATCGTATTTTGGGTTGGAGTAGGGCTTACGGTCTTAAAATTAATCCCACGAAAACCCAAGCGATTGTCATTGGGGTTCGCGGATGGTGTCCAAAATTGACTGGTCCAGCCTTCCACATATATTATTTTTGATGGAGTTCACATACAGCAGAGTGAGACGGTAAAAAATTTAGGTGTTCTCATGGACAGAAATCTGTCATGGGAACAACAGCTAACTGAAGTCAGCCGAAAAACTTTTGCCTCAGCCGTTTCTATTCGGAGACTGCGTAACTTCCTTCCGATTGCCACTAAAATTTCGCTTGCACAGTCACTCCTTCTTCCAATATTAGACTATGCTGATGCTTGCTACTTAGATTTGACTGAACAGCAACTTAACAAACTTGAGCGCCTTCAAAATCTGTCCATTAGATTTATATTTGGGCTGCGCAAATATAACCATGTCTCCGAATTCCGAAAAAAGCTCAAATGGGTACCAATTCGTTTTCGTCGGAATCTGCACGCTCTGAACTATTTATATAATAGGTATCCTTTTTAATCCAACAACACCGTCCTATCTCAAAGAACGTTTCCAATTTCTACATCTCTCCCACTCTCGTTCTTTGCGCTCCTCTGATACTCTCCTACTCGCGACATCTGTCCACACTTCCTCATACTATGCTAATTCTTTCACAGTACAGGCTGCTCAACTGTGGAACGCACTGCCAGATGCTGTTATACGCACCAAATCACATACTATTTTTAAAGCTATGGTCAGGGAACACTATTTGTCCTGTTGTTAAGTATTGCTTGTTTCTTTACGTTATTTAGGTATATATTTAGGTATTCTATGTATATATATATATAAACATGTATTCGTTTATTTAGTTTATCATATTGTAGTTAATATTATTTATTTATTTTGTTATATTATGTATTTCACTATTTGTTATCCTGTAATTATGTTTGTAGGTACATATTATTTTTATCATAAATCCCGGTCCAATATATATAATAACAGTATAATAACACGGTCCAATTAAGAGCCGCTATTGGTTTATTTTAACTGTTCCCTCCCACTACTATCCTCGAATTTGTAATAAAGAAATACACCTTGTCATCTTTGAACGCACACGCATCTTTTAATTAAATCCTTAAAACTAAACATAGAACCCAGTCATTAGGTAGCCACGTAAACTAGAAGCTACGCCACTAACACTACTAGCCACGCTGATCAAGTACAGATATTGATAGGTTTAAGATCTCTGACCTCAAGTTGATTATTGTTTTTGGGAAGAGGACGAATAACCAATGTCTTCCAGACATCCGGAATGTTGAAGTTTTAATTGAACAGTTCACGATACGCGTTAATACCTCTAAAAATTGTGGAAGAGTAGAAATAAGCATTGACAATGTGATGCCATCGTGGCCTCCAGTGTTACTTTTTAACTGATTAATTATTATTATGATTGATATTTTTTTGATTGATTGATTTATTTTTGATTGATATTTTTATTACGGTATCGATTTTAAATTCAGAGTCGCTAAATCTATAAAATAAGAAATATGTCATTGATATTTCAATATCAGTACTACCGGGAACATTCAAAAAGTGTAGGTTAATTTTGTCAGGGTCTCTGAAATGTTGAGGGAGTTCACTATGACCTTTGAATGGTAATAACTCTGTTTTTTTTCCATAAGTGCTTGGGTTCATTTTTTTTATTATTTATATTAAACTTAAAGCAAGCCGATTTCTCATAAAAGAGTGATTTATTGACTAAACATTTCAGGTAGTAGGTAGTAGGTAGTATTATTTTTTGTTAATAGTCTTGTGTTATCGATAATCGGAGAGAGCAGCGTCCCGTTTGACCATCATTATCTTGACTGTATCAGTTATACATGGAGGGGAAAGCTTATTAAAAGTAACAGGTTTTAGTAGCGCATGTAAATCAAATAAAAAGTTGACGCAGCTATTGAAAACATCTACTATCTCGTTGGTGTCATTAATAGTACCACTTAAATACTTGTAGATACTTTAATAAAATTGAGATATTGTATTTTATAAGGTGAACAATAAAGTGATATTATAACCTATTCTATTATAATAATAGTGCGAAGAAATATTAGTGCAGTATTTGCAATCGTGTTTCAGGAGGACTCACCGTGAAATTAGTTTTCCGCTTATCTTGATACATTTGCCTGTTTTTCCACATAAGTGGGCTCCCAGCGAGAACCCCATCAAATGCGTCATGTTTAAGTCGAAGCCAGTTTTTGCCATGTCTAGCAATGCTGCACAAAATTGCTCCGCAACCTGAAATTACATGTTTGGTAAGGTTCTCATATTAATCAAGAATTTAAGCTCTATTTTCATAAAGATTTTGTAAGCCGCTTTAGCAGTTTCCTTTAGTTCCAACAGCGCACCTCAGCTCAGGTTTCTTACCACGTTACTCAAAAAAAAGTAACGTTAAACGTTTATATAAAATCAGTCCATGAGTAGACTATTGGCTATACCATAAAAAAATGGTCACAATACATGTTCTTACCACGTTCATTTGGGGCACAGCTGAGAGTGCGTACATCGCCTTGAGCGATATCTCTCCCATCGCACCATTACTGCTAGCCTCCTTCATCCAGTCCATCATAAACACATTAATACACTTATTTGTGTTTTTCAAATCATTCTTGGCATCATTTAGAGCGTTCATTGCGATTTCCGATGTAGTTCCATTTGGTTTCCCACCATATCCAAATATGTATATCACGTTAGTACAGCTACTGTTGTAGCAAGGATAACTTAACAATGAAGCTGATTGCGCCAGTAGTACTGCATTATAATTTACTGAGCTGGATGATAGAAGAAAACAAACAGAAAATTACAAAATGTGCATTGCATGGCACCACTCATAAAAATGTAGATATTAGATAATATATATAGTGACAACATTTTTTCCATCTCTTGCTTTGGCGTCTCAATTGTGAGTTATGTAAGTTATGTTTCCTAAATTTTGGTGCCAAGTGCGTGTCAGACCACGAGTGAAGTCAGAAAAGGCTTCTGAGGTCAATAAGAATAATAGTGACTAAAAGTCCCACTTTACATGTAGGGGAGGTACCACCAAAATGTTATTTCAACAATTTGTAGGCGTCACAATTATTATCATGCATACTTTCATCCCGCACAATCGAATGTTCTGCTTGCAATAGGTCCGGCATACAGACAGATAGACGTGGCAAAAAGGCTTGCACTGCGGATTAGTCTACGGCGAATTTTTTCTTGCTTTTCTGTGTGTACGAGCTATCGTTATGTATTGACCTAGTACATATAATATTGTAGATTCGTCATTTCATGTATAGGAAATGTTCACTTGTCTAACCTAGATTATCATTAACATGTTTTATTATTATACTTCAGCTTCAGAACTTGAACAATACTTAAACAATGCTTAACGAATTAAAAACGACAAGCTTCGAAGTTGGACTCAGTATGAACAGATCAAAGATCAAGCTAATTACTAAAAAGTTCACAGCACAAGCTGTGTATTGGGGGAGAGGAGATGGAATTCGTCTATGAATATTTAAACCTGTTCGCAGGTATCCTACGTGGTTCAATAAAGACATTATTACAGACACTAAAACCAAATGGCTTCTCCACAAAATTTTGAAACAGTCCAACGATCCCTACATATAAAGTTTCTTTACCAGTATTAGAGCTTCTATAAAACATAGTCACAATTGCCCATAACGACTACACTAATAAAATTCAGGAAAACTTTTCAATTCATCCAAAAGGTTTTTGGAACTATGTTAAAGTCTGCGAACAAAAGGTGGATTCGATCCATATATCACATACGAAGGACAAAAACACACCGGTCAGGCAGCAGCCACAGCATTTGCCAACTATTTTAGTAGTGTGTTTCTAACACAATTCCGGTCCTCAATGTTGACCAATTATTGCCAACAAATGCATACTCAACTCATCAGTGCCCAAGAATTGTCCATATCCGACGTTGAAGCAAGTATTCAAAAACTCAAACCTAAAGCTCTTTAGGACCTGATAATATCTCCGCATATTTAATAAAAGCATTCAAGTTTCAACTAGCCCCAATTCTAACCCACATCTTCAACCTATCCATTAATACATCCACATATTCAGAAACCTGGAAACAATCAAGAGTTGTACCTATCCTTAAAGCAGGAGATAAACACTAGCTAAAAATTACAGACCTATTGCTATCTTGTCACCCATAGCAAAACTCTTCGAGGGTGTACTACACGCTAATTTATATAAGCAAGTAGAACCATACTTAACAAACGCCCTACATGCTTTTAGGAAAAGACGCTCCGTAAACACCAACCTTCTCCTTTTAAACTTGACTCAAGTGCACAGGTAGATGTGGTTTACTTAGATTTCAAAAAAGCGTTTGACCGAGTCGATAATGACATCCTTCTTACCAAATTAAGTGCTTTTGGCTTCTCTCCAAAATTACTTAAGCTATTTGCTGATTATTTGAGGGACCGCAAGCAGTTTGTACGTCTTGGCTGTTACGACTCTGCTCCTTATCACACTAGATCTGGTGTAAGTCAGGGCTCATCCTTAGGACCTCTCTTATTTACAATGATGGTTGATGATCTGGCTAAACACCTTGTATTTGCTAAATGTCTAATATATGCAGATGATCTTAAACTATACAGTGAAATAAAAACTATTGACGACTGTTACGCGCTGCAACGGGACCTCATTGCGATACAAATGTGGAGTGAAGAAAATCGACTGAACTTAAATATTAATAAATGTCAAGTTATGTCCTTCAGTAGATCCGCGAAACCTTTATTAATGTCATACCAACTAAATGGGGATTTGATAAAACGAACGCAGATTGCCAAAGACTTGGGGGTAATATTCGATCCGGGCATAACATTTCATGACCACAATGTAAATTGGCAATAGACTGTTTTTAAAGGCTAGGGTTTGTCACAAGAAACTGCAGAGATTTCAACAATATAAATGCTATCAAAATTCTCTACACTGCCCTTATTAGATCTAAGCTGGAAAATAGTGCATGTGTTTGGAACCCTCACCAGGTAACATACACTTTGATACTAGAAAAAGTGCAAAAAAGGTTTCTCTGGTTTCTCTACCGCAAGGTGCATGGCTACTACCCGTTTATGTACCCTACTCAATATCTCCAGGGTACATTAGGATTTAACTCCCTACAAACGCGCCGAATGCATGTTTAAATACTAACTGTGTGTCGCATATTACGTGGATTGCTAAACTGCCCTGAGGTGTTGAGCGAGGTCACGCGACTCTATGTCCCGGAAAACCGCATAACGTTTCGCCTGGGCCGGGTACCACTATTTGTAATAACTCCCGCTCGCACTTTGGCTCGCCAACAGTCCCCCAATTGTAGAGTCCAACGACACCTTAATGTCCTCGCCGCCTCGCATGTTGCCGGCGCAGCACATTTTGACGTATTTGCTGATAAATGGCCCGTTATTGATAGACTGAGTATGAGCTACTGTGAAAAGCTTGAGTAAGTAAGTATTTTTTTAATTGTTAGTGTTTTTAATTGTTAATTTTTAATTGTTAGTGTTTATTGGTATGTTTATTATTAACAAAATTAGTATTAAATAGTTAGATAGGTATATTTGTATGTCCAAATAATTCGTGTTTTTTTATATTATTTTATTGTGTAGCTAATTAATTTGGTAAATAATTTTAGGTTAGGTCTTAAGATAGATAATAATTTAATAATATATTTATGTTTCGTAGGTTGTCTTTTTCTATTTCTTCATCTCTTATATTGTTTAATGACACATAGATGTAACGCTTTGGATGTTTCTGTAATGTTATTAGCTAAATAAATAAACTTGAAACTTGAACTCGAAACTTGTACCTAGGCCAAGTAGTATCCTTCCAGTGACGACAAGATCTCGAAGTCGAAAGACGCATCGAGAACGCCTGGAATGGATACTGGTCAATGAAACACCTAATGAAAGGTATACTTCCTCTTACACTAAAACGGAAACTCATGGACGTCTGTATCCTCCCAATCCTCATCTACGGTGCACAGACCTGGTCTTTAACTAACGCACAAAAATCCAAACTCAGGGTTTGCCAGCGAGCCATGAAGCGCAGCATTCTGAAACTCAAATCGCGGATGTCGGACAGCAAGTAGGGAAATTGAAGTGGGACTGGGCAGGTCACGTCTGCCGCATGTCGGATGCGTTATGGGCTAAAACCACCACAGAGTGGACACCGCTGAACGGAAAACGATCTCGCGGCGAAGATGGAGGGCCAAGTTAGACGCCCATCTTAAGGATTGGCCCACAGTGGCTTTAGACAGGGACGATTGGAGAAAAGTAAAGGAGGCCTTTGCCCTGCAGTGGGACGTCACGGCCTCTTAATAATAATAATTATTATTATTTTAATTAATAAACCAGTTGTGAATAAGAACTCATTGGGTTGATACATTTCAATACATCCCCTAACATTTTTTCGAGCCGGATATCGAAACTCCGGCCTACGCGAACTCTGACTATTGAAGGACTCAGTGGATAACGTTCAAGTGAAATCATAGTCGTTATCTTTCATCATTACATCATATTTCATTAAAATATCTCGCGAGTGTGTTCGTCCGGGCTTCATTGGATCTTCAGCACCCCGAAACCGTCGCGAGAAACAAATACCTTCTTGACATCATCGGCTACAAAGGATATACTACGTAGTATCACATAATCAAGTAAGGTCTTTTATTATTATTATAATCCAGATTAAATCCTGAATTTTTTATTTTTTTTTCCTCAAAATTATTGCCATTCCAATATAGTTTTAATACACAAGAAAGGAGATAAGTCCGATATAAATAACTACCGCCCGATTAGCCTTATATCTCACGTCTATAAAACATTTATCAAAGTAGTAGAAAATCGAATAACGAAACAGCTGGATAAGGAACAACCCCCCGAGCAGGCAGGTTTTCCTGGTGGACTGTCTACTACTGATCATCTCCATGCCATCAATCAAATCATTGAAAAATTCACAGAATACAAATTACCATTATATTTAGCCTTTGTAGATTATAAAAAAGCATTTGACAGCATTACTCACTCATCTATATTAAAAGCACTAGAAAATCAAAATATTAACACACTTACATTCAACTCATCCATAGAATTTATTCAAACAGTACTGCTGCCATTAAACTACAATCATCCAGAACTATATTCGAAATAAAAAAAGGTGTTAAGCAGGGAGACCCACTGTCGCCTAAGTTATTCACTAGTACCCTAGAAGAAGTTTTCCGCACATTTACAACTCGCTGGAAAGAGAAGGGCGTTGACCTAGGCAAAGCAAGGTTGACAAACCTTCGCTTCGCTGACGACATCGTCCTTTTCTCATCTTCAGCTTTTCAGCTACAAGACATGCTAAAAGACCTAGCGACGGCAAGCCTGGAGATTGCGCTTCAGATGAACATGAGTGAAACCAAAGTCATGACAAACAGCACCAAAAAGGTTATCTCGGTAAATGGGGGGAATATGGAATACGTTCATGAGTACGAAAACATGTAAATTATAATCTAAGTTAGACAACTGGAACATTTCCTATACATGAAATGTCGAGTCTACCAATATTATATGTACTAGGTCAATACATTACGATAGCTCGTACATCCTGGCCACTCAACAGGGATATGGAAGGATATGCCCGATTTCCAATAGGTACGAGAGAACTATGTAAAAATAGTAATAAAAATAAGTAGGTACATAGTGAAAATAAATATACACATTTAGAAAGTAACTATGACAATGTACAGGTTGTCTGTGGAATCATGTAAAGAATTAATGTAATTTAATAAATGAATAATGTAAATTAAATTATAAATTAAATACCTTAGTCTAAGAATGTTCAAGTCCATTTGTTATAATGTTCAAATCACTGTCACTCGCGGAAAGGATATCTAATTTTATCGTTGGGGATCGCGGGACAGCTTTAGGAGTGGTGCATGTTGCTTTATCTAGGCTCGACATTGACTCACTTAACACACACTTTAGTTCGACACTCGATGGTCCTGCCTGCTGATGTAGGCCTTGGGGGCCGCTCGAAACGCTACCGCCAGAACTAAAAACAGCAGACTAGCACCCACGCCTCCACAGTCGACACTAGCGCCACTAGAAGTCCTGTGGAGTGCAAACCCCCCGCGAAGTGCCTCTCGTGCCTCTCCGACCCCCGGTGGTCTAAGCGTGACCCCCGCTACCGTGCCCCTCGGCATGGTAGCGGGAGGGTCCCCCCCGCCGGCCAGTCGTGAGCACCCGGGTGCGCGTCCACGATCCGCCCTCCGTTCTCGGTCCTCATACCGTGCTCCAGCCACTACCCGGTGCTTTATGGAAAACAGCTAGGTAGTGGCGAACAGCATCATCGCCCGCAACCACATCTGACTCCGATTCTCGCCCATCTGACTGACCAACGCAACCGTAGATGCCCAGACACCCGCCTGCCAACACCCGAGCAGTCCGTAGTGCTACTTGAAGAAGCGCTGCGGCACCCGCTACTTATGCAGCCAGCAGCAGCAGCTGCTCCCCGTCCCCCAACGAGCCAGGGACTCGCCGGCAGCGGAACTGAGATTCCGCCCCGGCCGAAACCGGATGCTAGACGGGGGATATGTCCATCGCCACTGATTCCTGATAACACAAGCGCCGTGAGTGCGCCGTGCGTCTTGTGTCGTGCTGTGAGAGCTCCACGTACTGCGTGCGCCTCGTGCCGCGCGCGCCGTGTGCCACGCCATGGCTGCAATCGCCCTGTGCTGAGAGCCCCATGTGCTGCGCCACGTGCTGTGTGCGCCTTGTGCCGCGCGCGCCGTGTGCTGCGCCATGGCTGCACTCGCCATGTGCTGAGAGCCCCATGTGCTGCGCCACGTGCTGCGTGCGCCCTGTGCTGCGCGCGCCATGCTGTGTGAGCCCCAGCACCCGCACCACTCCCCCCCATTGATAACCAGGACCAAGTCCACCATAGCGCACCTAACTCCGCAGACGCGGATACAGGAAGCGCTTGAACCCCCTTGAAGGCCACCGCTAACGCCAAGAAGGCAGCGTAAAGTTGCAGAACGCAACAAAACCCACTGACCCAGGGGCCGTTGCCCCTGCGAGTTGAAGCCAGGGTAATGACAAAGATGTCGAGGCCCTTACCTAAACCCCAAGATGGGAAGGTTTAGACGACCAGAGTAGACGCTACCGCCATGGGCGGCAGTGCTACCGCTTGCCTCGTCCGTCGTCGTCGTGCTATGAAGTATAGTGCGAACGCCAGGATAATTACCGCTATTATAATGTACAGTAATGCGTATTGATGTATGTCGTGTACATTAAGAGATACGTTGGACTTGTTTATTAGGTTCTCTATTTGGTCCTTTATGAGGAACAAATAGAGAATATAATATAATAACCACTCGTCTATGTGGTTTTCTGGGGCATATAAAGGTAGTATTGAATAGATAATGATGTGATTGAGAACAGATTTTTCCGGCGTGGTGGATATACGTTGTGACCGTAAATAGAAAATCCTTGACTTTTCATAATGACCTACACATATGTCAAGTAGTCCATTGCCCTTTAATATCTCTAATTGCATTCCTCCGTTGTAAAAAATACGCACGGAGCACGAGTCACAGCATGAGTACAACCACCTATTATTTGTTATGTAATTTGACCCATCGTGTTTGACATGTCAATGATTCCGTTTTACATAGGTTTGTGACGTTGTTTATGTTTGTTTTGTGGATTTAATTACTAATTGATATTCTTGATAGTCGAATGATTGTGTGAACTTTGAGCTGGAGTAAGTTTTATCGAAAATAGAAGGAGTGCCATTGTTATGAAGTGACACAATCCTTTTTCCGCCGTACGTCTTTGTTTTGGCAGTTTTGGTTAATGTCTGATGGGTTATTTTGGGTTTCTTTGGCAGGTAAAACCGTCAGTTTTAAGCAATATCTTTATGATTTCGGTATTAGTTTTGACGGAAACCACCCTTACGTGGCCATCAGTTCCAGGATAGACGTTCATTACTCTTCCCATGGCCCAGAAAGAAAGAATAACCGGTGTAATCAGACATTTAGGAGAAAATAAGCGTATCTTTAGTGCATTGAAGAAGATCCCGTACCCGGGTACCGCAGTTCCAGAGTGTTACTAACTCAAAAGAAGGTACGTGGATTTGAATTGTTGGTTCTAATTTCATATCACAATCGAATCATTTTATCGGAATAACATTCGGCAATTTCCCTTTTTACGGTTAAACGGTTAATTGACCCTAGTTGGAAAGCTTAAGCGATCACTATCCGGCTTTACAACAATAACGCAACTCAAGAAGTTAGTGATATGAAATCATGGTTAGCCTATCACAGAATACGAATAAAGTAGAAGTATATAATCGTACTTAATATTATGTATAAATGTGAATGTAAGTTTGTTTGTTACACTTTCACGCGAAAACTACTTAGCGGATCAGCATGAAACTTTGTACACATATTCTTGAAGGTATTAGAAGTAACATAGGATAATTCTAATACCTCCAATAATACCATTACCATTAGATACTTTTATAAAAAAAAAAAATATTTTTTACGAAGTGCGGACGAAGTCCCGAGCAACAGCTAGTTAAAGATAAAGATAAAGATAAAGATCATTTATTTGCATAAACATGTGTAGATATAAGATTTTACAAACAGGTGTGTATCAACATGTTTTACCGATTGCGGTGTACAAATTGTGAGAGATGGCATGCAACAGTAACTAAAATAATAATAAAGATATTCGAAGGAAGTAATGTCAAGTCCAATAATTAATTCTATAATAACAACTCAATACGTTTTGATTAGAAAATTAAAATTTATCATTTAAAAAATCGTCAATCTTATAATAACATTTTTCAATTAATAGTTTCTTAAATTTGTTTTTAAATTCACAATCATTAAGTTGCTGGTAGCTCTTTGGTATTTTGTTGTAAATTTTCGGTGCCATTGATACTATGCTCTTATGTAGTAATGCAGTTTTTGATGGAAATAAACAAAGCCTCTCTTCACGTCTGTTTCTTGGCGCTTTGTCTGACATACGCGGAAACAGGTGGGGGTTATTTCTTACAAAAAGAGCTACTTCGATAATATATAGCGACGGAAGTGTTAATATTTTGTCTTTGTGAATAAAGGTCTACAGCTATCAGTCATTGTATTCTGAACATGGCTCGCATACAACGTTTTTGCGCTTTAAAGATAATCTCTTTATCCGTAGAATTCCCCCAAAAAATTATTCCGAATCTCAGTATCGATTCAACCAAGCCGTAGTATGCTACAATTAGTGTGTCAATATTAAGGGTTAGGGATAATCTGAATAGCGCGTATGCCGAACTACTAATCCTCTTGGTTATGTATTCAATATGGGTTTTCCATTTTAATTTGTCATTTGTAAACCTAGAAATTTTATGGAGTCAGTGTTTTCTATTATATTATTTTGAATTATTAAATTAATGTTGGGCTTTTTTTTTAATTGATTAAAATGCATTATCGTCGTTTTTTTAAGGTTTATTTTTAAGTTATTGTCATCAAGCCAATTAATAATAGAGGTTAGTGATTGATTAATGTCAGATTCATAATTTTTATTTTCATTACATTTGATTGTGATAGAGCTGTCATCGGCAAATAGTGTCATATGTTGATTTATTTTATTGATAATTAATGGGAGATCGTTTATGTATATTATAAAAAGTAGCGGACCAAGTACGCTTCCTTGGGGAACGCCATATTGAATTATACGTTCATTAGATTTATAGGTGACATCAAACTTGGTCTTAAAGTTAAAACGTGTAATTTCTGTTACTTGTTTCCGATCTCTTAGGTATGAGGCAATTAAATTTAACACGTTTCCTCTAATACCATATGCTTCTAATTTACTACATAGAGTACTGTGATCTACATAGTCGAAGGCTTGCGTCATATCACAAAATATGGTGCAAACAGGAGTTCTGTTATCAACTTGGCAGATAACGTTTTTGAGGAAATCGTATATTGCCATATTAATGGTTTTATTTCGACGAAAACCCTTCTGCTCACTACACAATATATTGTTTTTTTCCAAATAGTCATTAATTTCATTGTAATAGTACTTCTCAAATATTTTTGCGAATATGGATATAAGGGCAATTGGTCTGTAGAACTCCATTCGTTCTATATCTTCTTTTTTAAATATTGGTTTCACTATTGTCAATTTTAAATCTTGGGGGAATGTACCTGTTTCTATGCTGAGATTGATTATGAAACAAAGGTGAGCGCTAATATATTTATTTACAGCTTTTATTATTTTTGTTATTACACCGTCAGATCCTACACTATTTGTGTTCTTTAAATTGTTTATAATTTTAAATACATGGTGCGGCAAACATGGCGCCATAAACATTGATCCCATACGATTACGTATATTAGCTGTCACTCTTCTCCTGCCTGCGTCAGTAACTGGTTTAACTTTGTCAATAAAATAATTGTTAAATAAATTTGCTATATCTGCAGCGTCAGTAATATACTCATTATCGTCATTTTTAATTTTTAATATTGATTCTTTTGGTTTATTATAGCGTGTTTTATTTATTTCCCATGATGTCTTAGATTTGTTAATAGAAGAATTTATTTTATGTATATTTTGTGCTTTTTGTGTGAGTGATTTTTTTAAATCGTTTGTTATATTCATTATATTTTAGTTTGTTTTTGTTAGTAGGGTTTATTCTAAGGTTCCAAAGTAAATGTTTTTTTTCGTTTGCTACATAGCTTTATGCCGCGTGACATCCTATGTAGTTCTTATATATGCAATTATATCAAAGTAATCATGAGTTGAGTAAAATTCTTCTTCACCAATCAAAATTATACAAAAATCGTTCATTGTAAAATCTGCTACTTTATTTTCGATGTCAGCTAATAAGTCCTTTGTCATACTATTGGGTTTCAAATAGTGACACAATTTTGAGTGACTATCTAAACTGTCTTCTGTGATTGATAAGATTTTGTTTTGTTTGTTAGAGCTTATTAGACAAATCTTTTTTGGTTGCGCCTGCTGATTTTGCGGAACTGTTTTTGTTGTTTTTTTCGTGACTGGTTCTGCCGAATCAATTTCTTCGTTTGATCTAGTAATTGCCTTTTTGTTTGTTTTTCTTGGTGTATTTTTTTGTATTGGCGTAGGCCGTAAAGACTTCTTTGGCGTCTGTTTGAATTTAGCGGGGCTTACTGCAACTTTTTTTAACAGTTCATTTCGTTTGGTTAGGTCTTCTATACATTGTTTTTGCTTGTTATTTTGTAATGATAACGCTTCAATCTCCTCATGCGCACTTTTGAGCTCGATTTCGAGTGTTTCGATTCGATCTTTTAATTTCTGTACATCGTACGATTCATCCTCCGATACGTCCGGTAGACTGCATGCGGTATTGTTATTTTTTGTTTGCGTGATTTCGTCGTCGTCACTCTACTCAGTGAGTTTGTTGATTTAGTCCTGTTCCTTCTGAACGTTATATTTTCTAAGAAGTTCATATTAGATTTCAGCTACTTTAGTTGTTGAAATAAACACAAAAAGTCAGCCTTGCCGTGAGAACCGATCACGGGTATGTTCGCACGTGTATCGGACGCGCTACCGCTTCACCAGCGATGCTTACTTATATACGTTGAAAATATGAGTGAGTAGCTTTGCTCGGGTTTCGTCATGTAGATTGTAGTTCATAGAATTATCAATTAATGTGGTAGGTAGTTCGAGATTTTTTACGGTGTAAATATTTCTAATTCAGTTTATTTTATATTGAGTGCTTCTTTTAAAAGATTTATGATGTACTCACAGTGAATAGATGTTGGTAAATTTCTGTGACTCTTTGCGAGTATCTGTCGTGCATCCAGGAAAAAGTTATCTTCGGGTTAATTGTGGAGTTGTTCACAGCACTGTTACTTATCCAGAACTTGATATTTTCTTCGGAAAACACTTGTACGTAATATTTCACTACTGTTTTATAATCCTATGATACTTTGCGCCGTGAAAACCTTTTACTTTTATTATAAGATTAAGAATAATACAGAGTCGATGTTGCATAGACGACTAGCGCCATCTCTCCGCCGCCTAGTAATCTTATAATTTCTAAAACTATCATGGTTTTGAACACCGTTTTACTCAAAACGGGATACTTACCAAGATATATGAGTCCCGATATCGGGAAGCCGAAAAACTCATATATCCTGGTAAATAACCCGTTTTGTGTGAAAATTATGTAATAATCCTATTTCAAAATACTTACTCGATATAACATCGCAAATATGCAGCATCAATCAACTGTACTATCCCTAGAAAAAATAAATAAAAAATTAAGTTCGTGTATGTACATATTCACATTATAATATGGTCATGGTAATTTGTTTGAATACTTTCTAAAAGAATGCTACAAATAATAAATAAAATTGTCGTAATAAATAAATACCTACTTACCTAAAATCGCTATTGCACCCCACATAGCTAGTAAACAAATTTAACAACAAAGTTAACTGTCATTTCTACAGCTGCTACTTATACTCTTGACGTATTTGCATAATGACAATAACTGTTTATGTACCTACCGATGTATGTATGTACATACATATATTATATTATATATATCGTACCTACATAGGTATAAGTGAATTCTCATAAACGGAAGATTGTTATTCGTTACAGATAATATTTGAAATCACCAATGACAATCTTGCGACAATTACTTATGATCGGTTTAGCGAATTTATGGCTTAACATCTACTTGCGAATTAATCCGCGTTGAAAATTTCATACTTTAGAATAGTCTTCGGAATAGTCTCAGATTTATCTACTTGTACGCACTGAGACTGAGACCTAGCGGTCTAAAAGATGGGAAGTCTCAGTTGAGTCAACGTGTACATATCTTCGAAGTTAATAAAGAAAGGGCTCACCGTTGTCGTTTAGCGTAACCATTATTATTTATCGAGTAGGTATATTTGACGAATGGTGTATATAAATTTGCTGTAAGGGTATCATACCAAATAGGTGCAGTAAAAATAACATGTAAGAAAATAATCAAAACTTCAGAGCAATAACTGAACTTAACAATTTAACATTGCTTAGAAAGATATGTTCAATTTGTTCAGTTCAACGTACAACTAGTCGAAGAAACAGTCAAACAGTTGAATAAAGTCAAAGTCATAAATATTTTTATTCAATACAATCACAAGGATCACTTTGAAACGACTTACATGCTAGGTGAATTTAGGTGCCAATTCCTCCTAACCCAAGCTCGAGAAGAACCGGCAAGAAACTCACCTTAGTCCTAGCGCTTTTTTGTATGATCCATCTTATAACTAGCGTATCTACGAAAACCGAATACTAGATTACAGTAGTTTATACATTTAAAATCGTTCAGATAACTTTCTGAGGGTAGAGCAACATGTCAAGTTTTCTTGCTTCTTGCTGTCAAGTCAACAGCCATGCAATTAACAATGAACAAAGCCTTCCGATCCTAATACACGAGTTCGAATCTCATTAAATAAATGCAAGTGAAAAGCATCGTTTAAAAATTTATAATCAGCCATCTTCATAATTTGGTGCACAGTGGAACATAGCGTTGGAAATAAAACGTGTTTGTATTTATATCATAACAATGAGGTATAGGTTGGTACAGCTGCTAAATGACACTTGTTCAAGCATATCAAAAATTATGACTGAAAACATTTAGTATTCTTCACATGGTAATGTTATTCTGTAACTAGACAATTATGTATGACACATGCCATTGACGAAGAATAAGGTCCTAGCTACTGCCTGGGCAATGAAAAACTACCAATACTTTTGCAACGAAGTTCCTTATCACGGGTTGGCGAGTGAACCTAGCCGAGAAAAAAAAGAGAAAGAGAGAATGAAGGAGACCGATATAAGTACTGTACCTATATATATATATCCCTACTAATTTTATAAATGCGAATATAACTCTGTCTGTCTGTCTTTGAATTTTGAATTTTGGTATAAAGATAGATGAGACCTTCTCCAAGAAGGACATAGGCTACTTTTTATGAAGGTACCACGCGCGCGAAGCCGCGGGCAGCAGCTAGTATATATATCGTCACAGTCGTAGAACAATGACGGTTTTGATATTTTTCAATTTTTGTTTTTTGATATAAAGTATCACTTTATATCATATGCTATATGCCTTATGTGATCGACAAGTTAAACTTTTTTTTAACATTATTGAAGACTTTGAAGATACAGAGTTGGAATAATGAGGGTTTTGATTTGTGATCGCAGTAAAATGTCGTGTGAATAGTTGCGACAGTGTAGGGCGCTGACCTTTGCCCTTTGCAACCCTCCCCCGCGCAACGGACAGTTCGTAATTCGTATCGTCAGTGTTCAACGGGTTTACACAGTTTTCAATGCATTAGTTCGTAAATTTATAGTAAATTAAAAATAGTGTTTATTATGTTATTATTATCTTTTTTCTAAAGTAAATTATGCCGTCTACAAGGTCAAAACAAATATTCGCCTTACTAAATAACAATAATGAAGAGGTTCAAAATGCGAATAATATGGAAATAAGTTATTCGTTTTTTTTTGACGTTTCACACACCATCATTTTGCCCCAAAGTAAGCAGAGCTTGTGTTATGGGTACCACATGACTGATATACTACTTATATACTTTTTTTTTTGTAAATACATACTTATTATACATAGAAACACCCAGACCCGAGACAAATACTTGCAGATAATACAAACATTTGTTCCGCGGCGTGAATCGAACCCGCAACCTTCTGCGTCTCAGCTAGAACTTAGCCTACTGCACCACAGAGGTTGTCAATTCGTTGATTTTTATTGGTGACGGAAAATAAAATACGACGCTGTTCTGTGTACTGATCATAGACGATTGGTACAAACCAATATTTTTTAAGGATAGGCGGCAGTCGGATGTACACAACCCACGTTATTGTTCGGTCAGATTTTATAATACGTCATTGTTGCTTAATTTAACTATAAAAATTATATGATTTTAATCGGATAAAAAAAAATATTTCCATATATTTAATTTGTATATTTATAATATTTGTTAATTTTGGTACCCAAAAAATCATAATTTTTTTGCATCGGAACAATTTTCGTCACCATTACCACCTGGAGCAGAAGCAATATTATGTAATCAAAATATGCGTGATGTATGGAATGATGTCTTTTCAGACGATTATTGCCAGGCAGAACCATCTGCAGCTATCACAGTTTCAAATTACCAAGGCGAATCAGTTGCTGCAGCTTCCGTGATAAGCCCTCCAGTTTTGTCAGCTTCCGTTGCTTCATCTAATCAAGTAAGCCCCTGTGTCTCACTGTCAGAAAATTATCCCTGTGAAGATCCTAGTAAACTGGAGGAAAGAAGAAAAACTCATATATCATGGTAAATATCCCGTTTTGAGTGAAAATTGTTAAGATTCCCATTTATTTTTTATATAACGGAAAGACAATAATAATAATAATAATGCTGGACATTTCACACAGCATCATTTGGCCCCAACGTAAGCAGCGCTTGTGTTATGGGAACAATATGAGTGGTTTACTTACTTATACTTTTATTTTTAAATACATACATTACATAAATACATACATTTTCGGTCGGGGTCTACAATCCCCCTATTTTGTTAAGGTATCTAATTTGGGTTATGTTTTATTATCTTCGGAGGTGGGCGTTAACATTCGCGACACAGTTTCTTCTGCGTAATGTTATCGTTATTTCCATGTACATACATATATTCATAAATACATTTTGATTGATACATGATATACGTAGAAAAACATCCAGACATGAGACTAATATTTACAAATGATACTAACATTTGTCCATCGGCTGAAATCGAACCCGCAACCTTCAGCATCAGGCGGGTTTACACCCACTCCGTCACAGATGTAATTATAATTTTCACCATTATTCGACTCTTGAGTGCGGCAGTAAGATCATCTACTTGGAAGTTTAGGTCCTTGGAGTCATAATGATTTTGTTGCAAATGTAGATATTACATTTTATTTTTAATACATATAATTTATGTTACTTATCAACTACTTAAAATTTACAATTATTAATTTTAAAGTCTAGCCTATGGTTGGTTTATTTATTATCTAGGATTAAAATAATAAAAACAGGACTAGCTTATAGTAACATCGATGATAAATTGCCCGGGAAAGACAATGAGAAGAAAATTTTAGTTAAAAATGTAATAAGGAGATAGGTTATATCTTTGGAAGAAAATACAGGTCACTTTTTGTGTAGGTACCACGCGTGCGAAGCCACGCGCAGCAGCATATGCTTTATCATGTAAAATGTATGTAGTAAAGTTATTTGTCTCCCAGAGATGGGAATCATGTTGCTGCAGAGTCGACTCATGTGAATTTACAGAATCTTATTGATCTTATGTTGAGAGATTCTGACGAGCTTTGCTTTTTTACATTATCATCATGCAGAATCTTAAAAACTATCCTACATCCATCGATATCATACGAGTTCCTAAACCATATGTCACGTCAACTTTACGCTACGCTATTGCTAGAGTGCTGTTATTAAACAGACAAGCAAAAGTTATACCTAACGCCTTTAATTTTTTCATAGTCTATGAATCGCAAGATTTTTTTAAAGTGAAAACTTCTTTAAGCGCGGATCGCATATTTTTAGATGAGGTAAAACCTCTGGACTCGCGACACCGTTATGAGACGCAGGGCTGCCGCGCTCGCCTCATTTGATTATAAACCTTAATTCACATGTTTACAATCTACTTGTATGGAGAAGTTTACTGAGTTAGGTTCTTTGATATATTATCTACTTTCTAAACAAAAACATAAAAGAATATTAAATGTAAAGTTTTTTAAACTTACGCGATCAGAACACATTATTATAAATACTTACGGGTATTTATCGCGTTTATTTACCTATTTTTCCCGACGTTTCGACAGGTTTACACTCTGTCGTGGTCACGGGATGACTCCCGTGACCACGATTGTCATCCCGTTACCACGACAGAGTGTAAACCTGTCGAAACGTCGGGAAAAATAGGTAAATAAACGCGATAAATACCCGTAAGTATTTATAATAAAATATTAAATGTATTTTAAAGTTTCTAATAACTAATAAAATACAATTCATAAATAAAATACAATTCATAACCCAATAACCCAATAACCCAATAACCCTAGTACCCATCTAAAAAATGTCTAACGCGCCAAAATAAGTTTTCACTTCTATCGGCACTCCCGGAGTGCAACCCGTAATTTTTTTTAATCGATGTTATCACAATCTATACAAAAAATATAGTAATTCATATTATAATACGCTTTCTTCAAAAGACTACCCTTTATGTACGCTTTAAATTTCTTAATTGGTAGTTTAGTTGCATTTTCAATCAGCTTATTATGGAAGCGCACCGTGTTCCCCTTAAAGGACTTATTTACTTTTTCTATTCGAAACCTAGGGATGTGTAATTTGTTTCTATCCCTAGTATTGATTCTATGAAGATCACTATTTTGCTGAAACCCATATCTATTTTTATGAGTGTACTAGCTGTTGCTCGCGTCTTCGACTGCATTTTTTTGAAAAGAATTGTAGCCTAAATCCATCCCCAGGATGCAATTTAAATCCTTGCCAAATTGTATTGATAAGTTTCAAACCAATTACCTGACTACCCATTAAAAGTTTCCATACAAACATTCACATCTCACTCACATTCACTCTTCATAAAGGAGTAAAATGAAAATGAGAAAAATATTTCTTTTTTAAATCCTGAAGCACTTCCATTTATTATTCCACAGTATCCATTTATTTTGCATTTTAGGCATCCAAACCAAGTTTCAAAGAAATCACAGCACTCGTTAAAAAGTTCCCATACAAACTTTGACATCCCATTTTACCCTTTGTTAGAGTTGTTTTGAAAAATTCTGAATTACATGTTCTTTTATTTTGCATTTTATTTATTCATATCAAATATCAAGCAAATCGCACCACGCGTTAAAAAGTTTCATACACTCGTTTTCACCCCTTTTTACCCTCTTAGGGGTTGAATTTATAAAAATCCCGCGTTAGTGGATGCTTTTGCTGTTAAAGGAAGCCTTCCAAAATTCAGCTTTCTAGCTTCATCGGTTCATATTTATATATTGTAAAAATATTAATTTCTTTGAATATTTCTCTCAAAGACTCTCGCGGTTTCGTTACATAAATGGCAATACTAACATTCTTATATTTAAAGCCACAAAAGACACTATAATAAAATTAAATAATTTGTAGATTGCTACAATAGGCCAGGCCTTTAAAAATAATAAAAAGTGAAAAAAATAATAATAGTAAGATGAAACCCATTGGAAAAGGAAGAGAACATTATAAAAATCAAAAGGAAAAATAATTTACGGGCGATCTCAGATCGCCCGTAAATTATTTTTCCTCGGGAAGGGGAAGGGGGCGAGTTTTTAAGGGTAAAAAACGGTTTATCTCGATTTCCGGCAAAACTACAAGTCCTATGGAAAAAAGTCACATGGCAAAGTTGTAGGTAATAAAAAGATCTACATTTTTTGTATCATTTTTGGTATGTAAATCAAATTCAGCTCATCTTTCATCAGATTATTAGTTGTACACGCGTCGGTTATTCATATATTCCAAATCGTGTGTCAGGAAATTTACAGTTCACAAATGGTGCTTTTATACGATGCTACGGAAAGTGAGTACCTATATCACATTCTTTTTCCATCAACTCCTGATTTTTTATAAAATATTATCTGCTGTCTCTATTTTAATATATAAAAGGTTTATATTTCATTTTATATTTCAGTACATAATACTTTATGTTACCCTATTTGTAAACATTAGTTACAATTCCATCTAGCGGAGATTTTAAAAGTTATAGTTAAAAAAAATTGCTTTGCTAATTTAATATTTTTTACCCGTTTTATTGCATGTTTTATTCAGTAATCTCGGCGGAATTACAATGAATAAATTGGAACTACAGGACAGATTGAAAATGTGGCATTCATTATGGGGTAGGAGCTCGCTTAAAACAGATTTTCCAAAATTAAACCCCTATGAGACTAAAAAAGGGTAAACAAACACATGAAAAATCGTATTCCTTGAACTTACATCTCTGTTACTTTGTTGAAATATGCTTTGATACTGATACTGCTTTGCTTTCAAACTTTTACCAGTGTTGTCAGTGACATAGGCACTAATTTTTTGAGTAAGCCTTTACATCTAACGGTGCCAGTTACATATCAAAACTCAAGTGATTCCCCATATCAAATACGCAACATTTGCACAGTGCGGGTAGCGATCTATTGAAAAGCGAGTGCAGTTGGAGCAAGCGATACTGAACATTAATCAAGCCACATAACCGTGAGACTTGCTTGTACGGGACGCCTGAGTGTCGTCAGGTGAGAAATACGTCACTGCGTTCATAGATAAACATCGCAGAGCAATCACTAAAATTTTTGCGTCCATACATTTATTTACAGTTAGTAACTATGAAGTGTGCCGGTTGTCTGCACTCTATGCATCGATGTTTCTTCATTCACTAATGAGCGCAAAATAACATGGAGATGTCCGGATTGCTCAGCTGCGATCATAAAAGGTGACAATACCATGACGCATGTTAGGTCACTCGCGTCGGATTCGCAAAACATTACCAAGCGTAAGAAGGCTGAACCTTTTCCCGGCCTTATTTTCCCCGAAACTGGTTCTGAACTGAATGAGCTCACAATGAAACTGCGCCAACTGACAAGACAATTTACGACGCTCAGCGTCAAATTTGAGGAAGTTACTCACTACCACGGAAGAATGAATGACCTCGTCACGAGCATGAAAGCTCCGCATGACCGCATTAAAAACTTAGAGAGACGTGATCAGGAGGTAACCTCAGGTCAACTGTCATAAACCTGCAGCTGGAATTAAACGAGCAGGCACAGCACTCGCTGAAAAATTAAGTCGAGATAGCTGGAGTCCAAGAAACTCCAAATGAAAACCTGGAACACGTTGTCCGGGTTGCAGCAAATAAGCTTGGAGTGAAATTGGGGGGAAATGATGTAGATTTTATTACTAGAGTGGGAGCTCGTCGTACCTTGAATGCACCCGTGCCAACTGGTGCAGCCGGATTGTCGGACAGAGTACCGCGAACGATAGTCGCGCGACTTATTCAACGTTCAAAGCGTGACGAAATCTTGAAGACGTCGAAATAGCGTCGCAACATTACCAGTGCTGACTTAGAAGTGCAAGGCACCGCCCTTAAGTTGTTCTTCAATGAACGTCTCACTAAGCAGAATCGAATCTTATATCGGGACACACGTTATATGGCAAAAATTAATCCAGGCTACTAATTCTGCTGGTGTAGTAACGCATCTATCTATGTTAGGCAACGTGAGGGAAAAGCCGCCATGGCGATCCGTACGCAGTCGGACTTGGGCCGCGTGCTGCCTGCAGGAACCAATCCTGCCGACGATGGAGGATACGTGCTTAGTTATTTGTCTGGTAATCTCACAGAGCTACAATTGCAATGCTACCCGTATCATTTTGGCACGATTTATGTTGTTTACTCGAAACGATTATGTTATGTTAAGTCTGCTGACTATTTCTGCTTACGTAAGCGTAAATATTGAATTATTGTTTATATGATATATTATTAATATTATTATTATTTAATCTATTTTATCCTATATCTGTGCGTTAATAATCTAGCGGTTGTAATTTAATATGCAAACATCACATTGATATTCGTCATGATTTTTGTATTGCCATGATCAGATCAAAAAGAAAAACCACTGTACATTAACTCGTTACAAAACTTCTCTCTAAGGATTTAAGCTGTGAACTGGTTTCGTTTTTGGTAAACTGTAAACCTCTAAATGATCTGGAAAATTGTAAGAACATTTTTACACTAAAACATAATTTCAAAATAATTGCATTTAATATTATGAGTATACAGAAGAACTTTGATACATTTCTTGTGGCATTCTCTCGATTAAAACTACAGGTGGATATTGTTATTCTTACTGAGTGTTGGTTACATGATAACTCAGCTGTTCCCTGTATCCCGGGAAAAATATGTACAAAACTTCAGTTAGTAGGAACCAAAATAGTGGGATCGTGGCTTATGTAAGTAATACCTGCCCAGGAATGCCCAGGTATCAGAACATGTCATAGACAACGCAGACTGCCTCGCAATCCGTATCACAATTCTTGGCATATACCTCTCTTCTTCAAATAAAGTTCTAGACGGTTTTCTCACTACGCTTGAAAGTATTATAAGAGATAACACCGTAAGCAAGATTCCCCTTATCATAGCTGGGGATATAAATGTCAATATCATGAACACCACACAAACGAATGGACGGACAACGGATATCACACAAAGCTTAGAGTACCAATGATTTATGGCTGAATTCGGTTTCATGCCTGCTATAAATCAACCCACAGAGGATCCTCATGTCTAGTTCACATTTTGGATTGTGTAAGAAAAAAATTGTTAGCTGTTAAAAGTGTGAAGTGTCCAGAAGGATTCATTTTTTTTTCTTCTAAGCTCATAGAGAACGAGGGTGAGTCAAACTCAGGATATTGCTTTTGTGGCTAGTGTAAGGTGCCTATAGATAGTTACATTATATCATGCTATAATGGAGCTATAATGAAGCGCGGCACCTCGTGCGGATCGCGCTCTAAGATGCACAGCTAGACTGATCCTCCAGTAACTGCATTCTAACCACTACTTTGAAAACATTCACCGATTTCAGGGCGCGCAACGGAGGGGGCAGATCGTTCCAACACCGAGAGACAGCTAATCTAAAAGAACCACGAAAAACCACACATTTATGCTTTTGTGTGACAAAGACATAGCTACACGCTCGTTTTGGATATCTATTTTGGATTTTTGCCCACACGAAGAGATATTTGGGATAGAAGAACTGCTAGATGGAGTTTTCTACGAGCGGCCATTTTAAGAAGATTGGAAGAGTTTAGAAAAGGTGAGTTATGGGAGCGAGGTGGTTTTTGACGTGCGTATGCGTTTTGGACACGCTGGATGAGTTTTACAGATCTACCCAGCAGACACGGCCCATATACAACATCACAGTAATTTAACCTGGACAATATAAGAGACTCACAAATATTTATTATCACTTCCTCAGTTATATATGGCCCAATCTTATACCGTAGGTATCTTCAAGCGATACAAACAATTTCGCACACTCAGCGACGTTCTTTTCAATGTTAGCTACTGTCCATAATAAGTCCAAGGTTTTTGCCTCATCCGCACGCTCAACAGCCTCTCCATCAACTAAAATCATAGTAGGTAGCGCTTCATGTTTTTTTACATCTTTTGAGTACCAAATAGGATGTACTTTAAGAATAAAAAGAATTGGGCCTAAAATAGAGCCTTGAGCTCATCAACAGATGGCGCTGCCATGCTAGTAAATGTCGTCTCTATAATAAATAATTTTAAAAATAGTATTATTATTTATAAATTAATATAAGTTGATAAATGAGTAAAGTGAAGTTCAGCTCACAACTGATAACGTTGGTGAATCTTTGCGGACATTGCAACTTGGTGATATTTGACTGGGTGAATCTGTGTCTCATTTCTAAGGAAAAGGAAGTAGAAGTGTTAAAACAAATTTGCAGAAGTCCAGTATCTTCATTACGTAGAAACATTTCGTCGACCAGTAAAAAGAATGCAACACGGAGATTAACAGACAGTTTTAGAAACAGTCCTCTTACACTTGTGGATAATAATAGAAACACAGAAGTAGGCGACACGAGAGAAATGTCTCTAGAAGCTGAGACCCAATCTAAACAGTCATCTGTAAATCAATTGATGTTGGAACTAGAAAAACCATAATCACAATCATAAATAGTAAATGAATTCAACACATCACCTGCAGCTGAGGGGGGTGATTACCTTTTTGCAGAGGAAACTATTAGCACACAGCCGGAAGATTCTTCTACCGTATACGAGCAGGTTCCAGACACCACCAACACAGTGAAAAAACAAAGAAGAAGCAAAGAAACAATAAAAAAGGAAAAAAAAGAAGCACAAATTTTACAAAGCGCCTGCAAAAAAGATGAGAGCAAATCCGTAATCACCAGACGGCGTGTTTTGCTTTTAGCGGATGAAAATGGCAGGCACATGGGCAACCTGCTCCAAAAACTATTAGGGGACAGCTTTAAAGTATATTCTTTTATCAACTCATATGCATCTACCAAGCAAATATTAGGTTTATGCAAAAGTAATTACTGCAAAGATTTTACAAAGCAGGACTTTGTTATTGTACTAGCTGGTTCCAATGACTCTAACCTTCTAGAATTACAATCATCACTCTACTACTACCTCAGTGAGCTGGAGAACACAAACGTGCTTCTCGGCACAGTTTTTACATATTGGCATCTAAATGTCCAGAATGTAAATAGCCTACTGCGTCTGGTCAGCTCTAACTTTAAACATTCAAGAGTGCTAGAATTGGATATACGCTATGGAATAAATAATAGAAGAAATATGTATAAATATAATAAACAATACATATCCAAATACATATTAAAGGACATACTACAAATATGTTATAAGACGAGGTATGTAGAATACTGTATAAATAAGACTCAAGGTTTATATAAACAAAAAATAAGAAGAATGCACTGTTAGCCTGGGGAACGAAGGATCCCACAGTATATGCACACAGACGGATATTGTCGATCCAAACCTGTATGAAACGTTTTTTCGTGACCAATAATGGTTTATGTAGTAAAAAGTACTCGTAGATAGGAACGTAGCGGGTGTGTCACGTCATAACTTTTTCTATCAAAATTTGTGTGGAATCTCAAACAAAAAAGATGAGTTAAGAGTTTATTTGAGCCAGATTGATATGGACATTAACTATATATGTATTGCAGAACATTTTCTAAACAAATTAAGCATGAGTGCTTTCACTTTCGAGAATTATAACATAGCCTCCTGTAATTATCGAATAAACAAGACTAGAGGGGGTTCATTGGTTTTATCTCACATTAATAATTGCACTGAAGAATTAAAAATATGTAAACAATTATATAAATTGGATAGTTTCGAAATATGTGGTGCTAGAGATACCAAAATAAATCGAAATATTTGTTGTCTATATAGGATTCCGAATGATAAAAAATTTGATGATTTCATAACCAGAATGGAACATTTACTAGAGCACTTCTTCAACAAAAATTGTATTATTTTTGGAGATTTTAATATAAACCTTTTAAGGGAGATCAAATTAAGGTCTGAATTTGTAACTCTTGTCAAAAGTTATAATTTCAGGTTTTTAGTTAATTCAATAACTTTTTCGCGTAATGGACGAGAGTCATGCATTGATAATATTTTGACAAATCTTTCAGAAGAAAAAATTGCTAGTTCGACTGTAGATCAAAATAGTCTAGGAGATGGCCATGCTGGTTTACTATGTAGCCTTAATTTCGAAGCTCCCGTTAAAACTAACTTTTACAGGGCAACGAAAAGACTTTTTTTCTGAGCGTAATAAAAGTGATTTTAGGTAAAGTTTAGGGGAAAGTGATATGACCAATTGTAATAATTTTCTGACAAACTTTAAAAACCTCTTTGAACAGCACTTTTCCAAGAAAGATACTAAAATAAAAATTAACAAACTAAATCAAATTAATTGGGTTTCCAAAGGAATCAGAACAGCAAGTTAAATGAAAAGGTTTTTGAACTCAATGAGCAAGAAAGACAGTCACGAATCAATTATATCTTATCGTAATAGATACTTAAAATTATACAAAAAGGTTATAATAGCATCAAAAAAGATGGCAGTAGTAAAAGAGATAAAACAAGCAGAAAATAGTACTAAGAAAATTTGGAATGTTATAAACAGATATAGGACTAAAAATAATGTTGAGAACTGCGAAAATTTATTTACTGACATCCTCATTAGATACACTCTAGTGTACTCTAGTACTCGTAACTACAGATAGTTTTAAACGATCTGTAGATAGCTTAACTTTTTCTCATGAATTTTATACTTCAGTATGTAAACTTTTTTTTACCACAGTTGTGGCAAACAAGCATACGGCCCGCCTGATGGTAAGCGGTCACCTCAGCCTATGGACGCCTGCAATATCAGGAGCATCACATGCGCGTTGCCTACCTTTGAGAAACCTATTAACTTAGATCTTACAACATTCGTTCGTTCAATTATTATTCTGCTACTTTTTATCTACCACGTGGGCAAAGCCGCAGGAAACGGCTAATTAATTTATAAAGAGACGATCATTTATATCATTTATATACAAAATATGCGCATAGGTCGCGAAAGGTGAAGTACCTCTAACGGAGTCTTGATTTATATTTAAATGGTATATAATAGAAACATTTATTTACAGAAATAATAACCGAAATGTACAAAATAATATACAATAATATAAAATACACGTGAAACAGTTGAGCTATCTAAAGACCGTTAAACAATGATCTATAGATAGCAACTGATCCAACTATTTAAATAAATAAAAAATTGTTTATTGACAGCAAAAACTTAACATAAAAACTCAATGGGTACTTCTAAAATACTATATTAAAATAAATAAATAAAATTATATTTGTTAAATGTCTGTTATGCTGATAAAATCTAATATGAATTAATTACCTTTGATACCCACACTATAGTGATAGTGTGATATAATAGAATCAGTATCGCAGGTATCAGATACGAATAAACATAAAATAAAATAGCCTCGGTTCACGGTCAACAAATTATTTGAATACATATATGTAATAGGTGAGTGTGTTTTGTTAAAAATATGTAAAAGATAATAAATAAATAATAGCAATATAACGTACATAAATACTATAAACAGAATTGAGCTTCAAATTGGTGTAGGATTAACATTATAAAGACATAATTATGATTAAGACAACTGATCAAGTAAAAGTTCTATGCAGTTATAGTCAAGAGTTTTTAGCCAGTTCAATACAATATAATTAGCATTCGAGACAGCGCAGTGCTTTATATCGCAGATCTTAAAAAAAATATTGTAAAGAAAACCCGAAATGTAGGGATTGAACCGCTGGGCAAAATAAGTGATAACTGAATTAAACTATTTTAAACTGAATTTAAAAAACTCGGCGGGTTAGCATGTCCTAGTAATTAAAATTGTCACTCAGTGTTGCCACCAAAAAGTTTGCATCTTTTACATAATATATGGGATTCTTGAATGAATGGTTGATTTATGAATTTACTGGTTACCTCCTGATACCTCTCATTTAAAGATTAGGTATATTATACTCGTATATTTAGAGTTCTAAATGACTTTCGAGTGCTGAAAAAAGTGGATGAAAATAATTTGATTTCTAAAAATAAAACAGACTGAATAATTACAAAATTATCAAAAAGGATGTTTATGTTTTATGTTTTTAAATAAAGACTGTCATTTCACTTACTAGTTTTAAACATAGATCTACTTAAAATTCCTGCCAAAAAAATGACTAACCAATAAGGCTTTTAGTAAAAAAAAAAAATTGTGGCTTTATGACAAATCTTATTATACTGTTAACGAAATTCTTGGAAACTAATAGATGTATTGATTAATGCTAAAATAGAATACAATAATTTAATGTAATGTTATATAGTTTAGTTTAATATAATGTTTTAAAAAAACATAAAAATTTGCATGCCAATGTTCTTTGGTGAAATATGTGCACTTAGGTACTGTATGACTCAATATCTGTTACCTACCATATTTCTTGCAAATACATTATTTCTATTTCTATTTCTATTTCTAAGCGTTCGATAGGGTAAAATATGACACACTGCGTGCTAAACTAAGTGCCATATATTTTGCCCCTGGCCTCTTGCTATCTGAGAGATCGACAGTAGTTTCGGCATGTACGAAATCTTCGCCCTATTACACGCGATCTGGAGTCAGCCAGGGTTCAGCCATGGGACCGTTGTTGTTTTGATTAATGGTAAACGACTTGCCATCGGTTCTACACCATGCGAAGAGCCTATATGCTGATGATCTAAAACTATACTCAGTGATGAAATCGATTTCCGACTGTCTGGAGTCTGCACCTGGACATTAACGCAGTGGTTAAGTGGTGCATTAATAACAAAATGGAATTTAACCCATCGAAATGCACCATGATAATTTTTGGTAGTGTGTGGCACCCGATATCTTACAACACAATGAATGGTCCTCATATCAGTAGAGTAGCTAACCGTGATCAAGGATCCTGGAGCCACATTCAATCGAAGGCTCACGTTCGATGACCACATCTCGGTTGTAGCTAGGAGACGTCTAGGCGACGAGGTTTCGTTCTTATGAACGCTTGTGACTTTAAGAGTGAGCATGTGATTAGCTGATTAGACTTCTTTTCAACACTCTGGCCGAAGCGTGCTTGAAACCAGCTCCTGTATATGGAATCCGAACGAAATCACTTATTCTCTTCTTTTGGAAAAAGTACAGAAGGCCTTACTCAGGTAGGTAACTATATAAGTACCTGAATATATACCTATATATAATATCCCACGAAATTCCTGCAAGAACACTTGGGTTACAACTCTCTTCAAATCACATGCGCGAATTGTTCACGGTTTTAACGATACTCAGAAATTTCACTTTCAAAACTTTCGTGAGTTGTACTATACATTTTGACAAACACGGGCTTTACTCACGTATTATTTTGTCGATGGAGGCACCGACATTGTTTCGATTCATCTAGAGAATCTTCATCAGGGTGAGTTTGATCCGCGGTCCGCTCGTTGCCGCTCGAGCTTGAGTGCGAACCGTGAGAATTTTAAGTTTGTACGAAATCATACGTTTATTATTAGGAGCTCATAAATATATATTTGGTATATAAAGTATGCAAATGACACTATTACAAGTAATACCAATTCGAATCAAACATTTAACGTTGTTTTAGCTTTTTTGTAAACATGTTTACGTCGGATAATATAAAATGTAACAAAGGTACTCCTAGATATTAAGGATGCAACCCATCCGGTCCTTTCCCGTACGGCATTGCAGCATTGGTAGTGAGATAGAAGTTACCGGTGACACTGCAAGTAGAACACAAGCTGTTAATAAAATGTATTCTCTCCTTATTCATATAAGTCGAAGAAAGTGTTGTAAATAGAAAATAGACAATCATTATTCACTTTGATTGGCCAGTCAGCTCAGTAGGTAGAAGCTCTTCCATTTACTCTGTAGGTTGAGAGTTCAATTCCCTCCCAGGACAAACATAATATGTGCGATGAACATAGGTGTTTATTCAGTATCTGGGCGTTATAAAATATCATAAATATGTATTTAAAAATATGTAAGTATTCTATCAGACACCATAATACAAGATTTGCTTAGTTTGGTGCTAGGTGGTGTTGTGTGCATTGTAATATTTATTTATTAAACATGTTTAATAGTTGTGAAGAATAACGGATGGTACGAGTACGTAACGTGAGTATATATATATAATACTGGATTATGTATGTAGCTTCGCTTGCGTGGTGCCTTCATAAAAAGGTACCAAGATACAATCTTCCTCCTTACCAAATTTCATTTAGATTCGTTTATGTGTTTAATCGTAAAAAGGTAAACAAACAAACAGAAACTCTTTCGAATTTGTAATATAAGAAAACTTACAGTCTATCCATGAAATAGCCAAGGGTTGCGATAGAAGACCTGTTGCCCGCTGTCCATTCGTTGTAGTTCGCTGCTTTGCTGGCCTGCAATGTGCTGTTCCTTCTAAACAACTCTGGTATGTATTGCACGCAACGATTGTGGCTGCATAAATCTGAACAAAAAACATGAAGTATGTAAATGATAGACATACCTAACATATGTTCCCTTTTAAAACTATCGTGAGTTGTATATGTACATTCTGAAAAACACCGGCTTTTACTCATTAATTTATCGATGAAGGCACCGAAACTAGAGAAAAATCATCTGGAGAATCTTCATCAGGGTGAGTTTGACCCACGGTTAGCTTGCTGACGCTCGCGCTCGTGATTCGTACTCCAATATTACTCCAAAATACGTGAGTAAAATCCGTTTCTCAAAATGAGTTACAGATATTATTACATGAAAATTTGGAAATGGAAACAAACGGTCAAGAGTAAATGGGGGTCTCTAAATAACATCTAAATAACAAGCGGCCCATGCCCGTCCAAGATGCAATATTTCATCAATATACCTTCAGCCGTTTAGCCGTGAAAGATGAAAGACTCAGCAGAAGTAGGCCACATTTCTGACAAATAGAGCTTATAACTAAATTTCTACCACCTACCTCGATCAGACATAAACTCAAATGATCCTATTGGACACCCAAGTTGTACTTGTTCTTTTGTAGTGGGGTAGTTCGACCAGAAGTCGACTGTTCCGATGGAGGAATTCAAGCCGTAGACACCAGGGTTTGTGTGGATTATGTCGACTGTTGACGCACTCGTCTTTTCCAGTGTGTTAATGCCAAGAAGGCCTCCGAATAGAGGTCCAGCTGGATCAAGGCCTGTGATACTAGAAAAAAAAAAAAATTAAACTCTCCTGCCCGTAGCTTCACATGCGTGGTACCAACATGGTAGAGCGATATTGTCTTTCGGCGCTCTTTGGTCGACGCTTACACATCATTTATTGTATTTCAGTTTAAGTCAATTAAATAGTAATTACTAGGCGTTGCCTGTTTATTACACAAGTTTTCAAGTTGTCAAGTTTTTTTCAAAGCTGTGCTTACTAAGCTAACTTTGAGTATGTTTTTATTTGTTTTAGTTTCCTAAAACTACGCTCGCCTTTGGCAACGCTTACTGGAATAGTTTGTTGGATATCACAAACTGTGACAGTCCAAGTATTTGGAAATAAATCACACAAATATATTTTTTTCTAGACTTTTAAAACATCTTTTGGTTGGCTTTCGTCTGAGTTTGAAACATACTTTAGGCTTCGTATTTTTTCAGCCAGGCCTGTTCCAGAAATGTCACTGTGTAAATCATGTGTCAAAATCTTTTGCGAATTAAAACACGATTACTCCAACTAAGGTTTATTAGCTTAGTTTTTACAGTTTTGAAGGCAGAATTCATGTGGTTAACGTTAATAATATTAGGTCAGAAGCGGAATATAGTAACATAGGCGTGCCGCAGGGTTCCATACTGGGGACATTACTATTTTTGGTCTATGTTTTGGTCTATTATGAAACTGCTTACCAGACAGGGCATTGATCACTTTATTTGCAGATGATACTCACGTAAGAATAAAAAACAGAAATATAAAAGTAATGGAAGAACAGAAAAATATAGTTATAAAAAAGTTAACAGATTGGTTCGAAATAAATGGTAAAATGCTGACAAAAGCTCTATTTTAAGTTACACATGTAAAAGGAAAACAAAAAATTAATGATTATTATTAAAGAGGTTAGATTTTTGAAACGTATTTAGATCCGACTTTATGTTATGAAAGCCATATAGACCAAATGTGTAAAAGGTTAGCTAGTGCAAATTACTCTAATTAGGTCTATTATGCTTACTGCCATTTTATTATGAACTATGCTATAACAGTATGGGAAAATGCTGCCCAAATTGAAAGGATACTTATTTTCCAGAAGAGATCGATTTGAATTATATGCGGATTACATAGATTAACAATGAGAGCAAATTTTAAGAACTCAAAAATCTCTAGAAGTACAAATGTACTCACATTGTACATGCATTTTCATTGGTATCATCCTTTTGTAAATACAAAAGGATGATACCAATGAAAATGCATTTTCACAATTACAATACTCGTAATAAAGAAAAGTCACATGTACCAAGAACCAGACATGTCAAGACTTATAAACAAGGTTTCTGCTTGAAGCTCGATAAGCTACCCTTAAAAATCTCAACGCTCCGCTAAATGAGTTCAAACAAAAATTAAAGTCATTCTTAGAAACCACCCTTTCTGCCATATAATTAAGTACATGAGTTGTTCGTAAAAGACGTTTTTTGCATAGCAAAATATAAAAGTTATCGACCGGTCTCTTTAAAGCATGTGCTACACGGTTTGAAACCGCAGTTTCTACCAAGGTCACCTTGGTAGAAACTGCGTTTGCAAACCATGTAGATAGTGGTTGCAAACCAAATTTCGCATGACCTTTAAACGCCCTTGGTAGAAAGGCTTGCCCAGCAAACCACTGGCAGAAGCAGTGTTTGCAAGCGGTCTAGCCGCTTGTTTAAAATCACGCGTCGCGCGCGCGGACGCGGGTTTGTTTGCAAACCGTGTAGACAGAAAACGTTCTACCAAGGTGACCTTGCTGAAACTGCTGTTGCAAACAGTGTAGCGCATGCTTAAATCATACAAGAAACGCCAAAATACATTAAAATTAGACATCACCCGGAAACTTATTTCTAATGAATTTATAATTGTACTCGTATCTACCAATGGATACGGTACGGATACGGATACGGTGATCTTTAAATTTTCTTCTATTGGGGAATGGAAGAGTCTATTTGAGTTTCTTGTTTCCTGAAATCTCAAACTAGTTCGAGCTAACCGCGCGCGTTCTTGTGATGACGTCTTCACAAATTAATGTAGAAGAATTAATAAGTGTTATTCAAGCACGACCTGAACTGTGGATGTCGAAACCACGTCAATACAAAAACATAAAAGTTAATTTAAATCTTGGAATGAAATAAAATCAAAAACTTTGGAGGTTACTCCCGCTATTTTTAATTTCATTTTGGAAATTGCCATTTAATGTAAGATTTTTCCAGTACCAAATTATTGCCAGTCTGGCTAGGCACTAAGCGTAGCCAAGAGTATCCTAAAGAAATTGGCAACAGTACATGCCAGTGAATCTAGGTGCCAGTTTCTCGTAATCCCAGTTCAAGACGAATCCGGCAAGAAACTCAAGACGAGTTTCTTGCCTTAACACTTTTTTTATTATTTATGTCAATTTTGTTATGGAGTCTAGTTGAAGCAGATTCATCCCAAGTTTTTTGGCATATAAATAATATGTTATTTTAACCAAATCACAAGAATGATATAATACCTTATTTACAAAAACAATAACTGAAATGTACCGAATTATATACAATAATATAAAATACATATGAAACAGTTGAGCTATCTATGGAGGACCGTTTAAAACGATCTATAGATAGCTCAACTGATCCAAAACACTGCATCCCCAAGACGCTGGCGGCGTTGCCACGTTGAATGGCAATGCTAATACGTTGAGCCAGATAGGAGCCAGCTCTTGGGTCACGCAATGTATCTACCAGACGCCAGCCGTGAGATAATTTTGAAAACGCGTAGGGCTCCTGTTCCCCACGGGCCCAGGGTCTCAACTCCAAAAGGCTCAAATATGTAGGTCTTATCAAGACCGGCATATGTGCCGAGGCAAAAATTAATATTGGTCTCTGCTTTCCCTGCGTGTCTCACAGAATTTTTTAATGTGTAACAAACAAAGGCTTGTTTGTTTTAGGATTACTTTTTGTGGCAGAGGAGAAAAAATCAAACAAGCGATGGATAACCCCGAAAAACAACTCTGATTTTACGACATTAATTAAAAAGGTTTATTTAATATTTCCTCAACAATTTTGAACTATGAAATAAATATTTAGATGTATGGATTGAGAAACATACATCTAAATCTTTGCATTTATAATACTACTGGGAAGAAAAATTCGTGCAATACTTGACATCGTGTTTCAGGAGGACTTACCGTGAAATTAATTTGCCGCTTATTTTGGTACATTTGCCTGCATTTCCAAATAAGTGGGCTCCCAGCGAGAACCCCATCAAATGCGTCTTGTCTAAGTTGAAGCCATTATTTGCCATGTTTAGCAATGCTGCACAAAATTTCTTCGCAACCTGAAATTACAAGTTTGGTAAGGGTTTCATTATTAATATATAATTAAGCTTATTATCATTATCTTGGGTAAACTTATAAATACTTGCTTATCTGTGGCACAGTGGGCTTAGGTCCGGCTGAGATGCAAAACGTTGCGGGTTCGATTCCCGCCACAAGACAAATGTTTGTATGATCTGCAAGTATTTGTCTCGTATCTGGGTGTTTCTATGTATATCAGTAGTATATCAGTCATGTGGCACCCATAACACAAGCTCTGCTTACTTTAGGGCCAGATGATGCTGCGTGGAATGTTTATTATTAATTATTATTATTATTATTATTATCTCACTTTGTATTAAATTGTTGAAAGGAATGCATTTACCAATTACATAATAATGTTATGATTACATGCTTGCTGTGTACTTTTATGTATCTATATGGAACGGGTCAGACACTTTAAATATCTTGGCCACATTGTTACCGAAAGCCTAAATGATGAATTGGATATGGAGAGGGAGCGAAGGGCGTTGACCGTGAGAGCTAATATGGTGGTTCGTAGGTTTGCTCGTTGTTCAAATGAAGCGAAAATTACACTGTTCAAATCATATTGTCTTCTTCTTCTTTGTTTATGGCATGTGACATAATAATGCCAATTTTGCCAGTGTCAAGTGTTTATGTTTGTTTATGGTCAATTTGTTTAATAAAGTCTTAGTCGATGGTCAATTGTCAATTTTAGACGTCACGCGGAAAGGCGTCTAAAATTTTCTTGGGATTCCTCGTCGTTCACATCACATTGCATCACAACACACATTTAATTCAATTCTCCATACCCGTCCTGTTGTCACAATTTATTCATTAAAATTCCGCCATTATTACTGAATAAAACATACAATAAAACGAATAAAACAATATTAAATTAGCAGAGCCGTGCTACTTCATGAAATGACAAACGAAGAATCCAAATCATATTGTCAAACATTCTACACGGGCAGCCTGTGGTCCGCATATACTCAAAAAGCGTTCAACACCCTTCGTTTCCAATATAATAATGCATTTAGGATATTGTTGGGGTGTCCGGTATGTTTGCAGAAGCACGCGGTGACAGCTTCCATGCCTGTGACAGAATAATTGAAATTATACTCGTAAGAATTCAATAAAAATCCACCTGTCATTCAATTAGTTCACAGCTAAAAACACAGATGGTGTTTTGATAAACAGTTAAACAGTTTTATACTTATATTATTATTTTATAGTTGGTTTAAATTAACATATGCTTTAATAAATATTATTGTAATAAAAATGATTATACCATCACACACATTTGAGAACGAAATTAGGATTTCAGAACGAAAGTATCCAATGATTGTTATATATTGTAAATTTAATTGTTCGATACATACTTTCTTACTATTTTCCAGTTATTAATTAGTTTGGATTTATTAACGAATGTTTCACTTTATTATTTTCTGTTCTCATTATTCTGATATTCACAAGTCCTTCATTCGATTGTTTACTAAATCGGTAAATTCGTTATAATTCTTTTATTAAGACATATATAGCAAAACTATGAATCCATTGTTTCATGAATTATATTTTAACATCTTTTTATTGTTATTAAGTAAATAACTTTCATTATTATACTTAGATTCTTAATAGGCTTTCTGTGATTGGTTGAATAATGAATATGGTGTGATGTTTTGTATATATTTCAAAAATGTATAAAAGGCGAGGTTAAAGCCTAAGACGGGTAGATTGGGAGTGACCACCGAACTAGAAAGATAAGTGCCTTGCAATAATATTGTACTAAAATATATTTGTGTGTATTTAATATGTGTACCGTTAACTTTTTGTGTTATTCTCTGTTTGGTTATTTGGTAACTTTAAAACTATATTATCTTTGTGAACTACATACATTTGTATCAGTTAATTATTCTGTCATTGTTTCCTTATATTCCTTATGGTGTTTATTTTGTAGGAGGGTACTTGTGTTGTGTAAAATTGTAAAGGATCATACAAAAAAGTGTTAGGACCAGACAAGTTTCTTGCAGGATTCTTCTTGAACTGGGGTTAGGAGGAACCGGCACCTAGATTCACTAGCATGTAAGAAGACGATTCTAAGTGGTCCTTGTAATTTTATTGAATAAAGAAAATTGAATATACTATGGTAAATTTGTTATTCTCTCTTCTTATTGAATTTATCCTTGCTTACATTTAGCTTTAATTCCTCATGTGAGAAGTAGGTATTTAACTTCAGTAATTTTACTAACTTTCATTATAAACTTCTAAATCTTGATATTAGGTGTAATATATTATATTTATTAGAGCAGGTATTTATATGAATCTAACACCTGCATGCGCAAAAAAGTCGCGTCCCTGTTACACAGAATACGCGGAGCCACCAACAGTATACCAAATACTATAGTTGATAAGTGGGATGGTCCTTTTTTCAGGCAATGTAGTCGAGTTATGATGGCATAGGAAACTATTCTGTTTTTGCTCGATCACAATGTGAGTGGCCTTGCCTTATTCCCACTTCTATTTAGTTTTTCATGATGTCAACCTTAGATAACAATATTACTAACACCTAGAGTAAGTATTACTAACACTTTATGGATCTTAAGTTATCTGAAATAAATGTATTTATTATTATTATTATTATTATTATTATTTACTATTGACTTCCAGTACAGATGAGTCGGTACATATTTATTCAGCTTAGTTTCAGCTTAGGTAAAAAGGCTTACGTATGTCTGTCCATATATTCTGTCTGTCTACAGGTCACATTTCTAAACGAATTCTATTGAAATTTTGTGAACAAGTTCTATAACTATATAGTTTTTTTTGTCCATTCAGTTTTATGTAAATTATAAAAAAAGTAACCGTAAACGTTTATATGAAATCAGTCCATGAGTAGACTATTGGCTATTCCATAAAAAAAATGGTCTCAATACATGTTCTTACCAAGATCATTTGTGGCACAGCCGAGATTGCGTACATCGCCTTGATCGATAATTCTTCCGTCGCACCATTACTGCTAGCCTCCTGCTTCCAGTCAAGCGCAAATACATTAATACACACATTGGTGTTTTTCAATTCATTCTTGGCGACTATTAGAGCGTTCATTGCTAATACCGAGGTAGGTCCATCTGCGCTCCCTCTATATCCATGTGTGAACATCACGTTTGTACAGCTACTGTTGTAGCAAGGAGATGTTAACAATGTAGCTGATTGCACCAGTGGTACTGCATTATAATTTTGTGCTGAGCTGGATGATAGGACAAAAAAGAAAATTATGTATTATGTTGGCAACATTATATTCCTTCTCTTGGAATGGCATCTCTATAATGACTTATGTTAGTTGTTTACTAAATTTAGTGGCCAAGTGCCTGTCAGACCACGAGAGAAGGCAGAGAAGGTTTCCGAGGTCAATAATAATAAGTGTGACTAGAGTTCAGATCCCAAACAAATTCAACACCATCGAGTTATCTAAAACAAATGAATTTAATATGGAGTTTTCATAATTTTGTTTCATCATAATTTCATCATAACGTTTGCTGCAATTTTGCAATTAGACTATAAAAAATGAAAACATCCAAGCTAAATATTTATTGAACGGATGTATATCAAATCAACTGTATATCAAACCTCCACACATTTTCAAAGACCTATCCAATGATATGCTAAAACCAACCGAACTATACATGTAGGAGAGGTACCACCAAAATGATATATTCAGAAATTTTATTTCTTCAATTTGTAGCCTCAGACCGAGGTAAACATATAGACGCCTTGCCGCTATCAACCTAATTGAAGTCAATATTTTATGTACATATGCACATTTCGATGGGTTCCCATTTGTTAAATGGTTCCCTGGTAAATGGTAGTTGTGCAATGAATTTGCACAACTACTAAAGGTGTATTTTTTGTAATTTTCACGATCAGGGTTCATATTGCTTTATTAGTTAAAGGGTATTTATCGCATAATTATATTATAATTTATGCCTTACATTTCGGCTATAATAATAATAATAATAAATATTTATTCAAAATTCCAATAGTACATCAATATAACAAAACAAAATCTTAATTAGACAAAGGTAAATGCTTAACACTAGCCTGAACTAGGTAATCTTTGTTTCAGGTGATAAGAGCATAAATAGGATCTTAAATAGAAAATAATCACTTACTTATTTATTATAATATTGAAAGCAATTAGATGCATAGTTATATAATGTAAACAAAGTAGACATAATTTATAGTAAAAATTCAGAAAACTTAACCAACTCTAAAAACTAAATTATTTATAGTTAAAATTTATTTACACATAATTAATAATTTCTCTGTATCATCGTATAAAATACTTTGAAGAGAGTCTTTAAGAATTGTCTTACAATTACTGTAATTGAGAGCATATATGTTGACCAATGCATTAAGTCTATTATAGAGAAGCGGACCAAGGAATATATAAAATTTTGATGTAAAAGCATGTTTAGAGCCTGTTTGTTGAGGCCAAACTATATCCTTCCGTCTTTTGTTAGTAAGTGCAGTGCTATATGGAAGGGCTGTGTGCTGTTTTAGTACTATGCTCATTATAAATAACTGCCGAACTGTTAGTACGCTACAAGATTGATAGAGAAGGCTAGTGGGAAAAATGAAAGGGCGGGAAGTGGCAACTTTGAGTATGGCTCTTCGATCTCTCTCAGTAGTTAGTAACAATGTTTTACCCGCTCCACCCCATTTGGTTATACAGTAAGTTAGAGTAGATTGACATAGAGCAAAGTAAACTTGTCTTATAATTTTTTGATCTGCAACATAACGTAACTTTTTGAATACAAATACCAACTTACGAATCCTACTATTTAAAGCATTAATATGCGGTCTGAAAGGCAGTCTCATCTATTAGAATACCTAGGTATTTTACTTTATCTGTATTTTTAATGACAGAGCAAATACAGTGATTCAGTGGGTGTTTTACAGTAATGGGCATACAATTTAGGAATAATTTCCGTTGACCTTATTTTGCGCATCGAAAACTTAATATAATTTGTCTTATCTGTATTTAATGTTAGTATGTTGTGCTGAAGCCATTTATTTACAACATTTAATCCAAGTTGCGCATGCATGTAGACTTCTTTTTTAGAATCAGCCGAAAAAAGAAGGGCAGTGTCGTCAGCGTAAGATATGATAGTACCATGATCTAGTTTAAGATTACAGAGGTCATTTATATAAACCAAAAACAAAGTGGGTCCTAAAATACTTCCTTGTGGAACACCAAAGGATTTATTCTTTTGATCATCACTAAGTACATCACCAATCCTTACGCATTGGGTACGTTCTTCTAGGTAACTTCTAAAGAGTTTTAGCTGAATACCTCTGATACCTAAAGTTTAAAGCTTGTGCAATAAGATAGGAATAGAAACGGTGTCAAAGGCTTTGGCGAGGTCCAGGAAGATCCCTATAGTGTGATTAGTGTGTAATGCTATGTATGTTTATTTCATCGCCATTTATTAAGCTATTGAGAGATAATTATTTAAAACCGCTTTCCGGGTATCCGATAACGGATATTCGCATTTGATCACACGATAAAGTCCACGACCAGCCATCGCATTCAAAATGATTTGAATAAACCACGTTTGTTTGCGATTGTAGCTGTACTGTATCATATTTCAGCTGTTTTTTATAGCTGTGTCCATTTATTTGTATTTGACCAAGACGCAACAGTTGCGGGTTCGATTCCCGCTGCGGGACAAATGTTTTTATGATCTGCAAGTATGTATCTTGGGTGTTTCTATGTATAATGTGTATGTATTTACAAAAAAAAAAGTATATAAGTAGTATATTAGTCATGTGGTACCCATAACACAAGCTCTGCTTACTTTGGGCCAGATGATGTTGTGTAAAAAATGTCCGGCATTATTATTATTATTTTATTTTATTTTTGTTCTATTGTTGCTGCTTGAGAATTAAATTTGAGGAATTTTATTTTATTCTATATCAGAATACTTTTAAATAATATCATTGACTAGGGAATTTTTAAATTATATTCAGTGATTCCGTGGCACTTTTTTTTAGTTTTCACCGCACAGGAAAGCATATTGTTTTTTTTTGGCTACGATGTTTACTGTATGGCGATGTGACATGTACTAAGAGCAAGGCGTACGGTTTGGGTGTATCAGTGTGCGTGCGTTAGTGTATTTACATAAAATAGCACGGTCTTATGGCTTCACTATGGTTCATAGCGGCGAGGCGTCTATATATTTACTCGGTCCGAGTCTGTAGCGTGCATACATTCATCACGCACAGACTAATATTCTACTCGCAACAGCTCGCACTAGCTTGTAACCATTCTGAGTAAGGTCTTTTGTTGGCGGAAAAAAACACGCAAGGCAGAAATAAGCGCGGTCAGTGAGAATAACTGCGTGGACGGCGAAGTTCCCGTGATTTAAACTGTTTAAAAAAAAATTATCGCATTATTTTATAAAAAATGTGTTGCATTCCATCTTGGACTTCTCAATCCTAAAACTTATCCATGTTGGAGTTTTATTTGCAAAACCAGACTTCTCCGACAATAATTTAGTCATACAAATATTCGTCTATTCCCACTAGTTCAGTTGTCCAGTTCAGTTGACTGAACTAGTGAGATTTTTTTTCTCGTTTGTTCAGTTGACTGGACTAGTGAGATTTCTTTTCTCGTTTGTTCAGTTCAGAAATAAAAAATAAAAAATTCTGGCGCTTCGGCGGCCGCTGCCGCGGCACGCTCGCTTTGCTCGCTCGCCTTGCGCGTTGTTTTCTATACTATAACATAACCTAACCAACTGATTTCGATTTCTTTTATTAGTAATAATATATGTAACAAGGTGCAAAAGCTAGTCTTATTTTGAACTGAACTGAGAAAAGAAATCTCACTAGTTCAGTCAACTGAACTGGACAACTGAACTAGTGGGAATAGACTCAAATATTAATACAGCCAGCTCCCAATACTAGCAACCAACTTGACAGTTTAGCTATCTTAAGACATGCAATACAATAACTAATGATACTACTAGCTGAAAGTCATAGTAGCATCTGTTTAAACATTACGTAATTAATTCTTGTCATGATGGTGAAGATACCTGGATCAGCACCAAAAACTTTTCCGGCGGGGTTGTAAGCACGAAAAACTAATACAAGAGAGTTCTTAACTTCACATTTAAAATGTGTCAGTCCTAGAAAGATCGTGGAATCTACATGATTCCATTGCCTCTCCATTAATTTTAATTTTGATCGGGCGATAAATAACAATTGGCAAAGTGAATTTAATGCATTTAGTTTTTTTTTGCATTAAGTAAAAGATTATTTACAGTCAACCAGTTAAGAATTAATGATAAGGATTCATTATCGGTTACGTTATCGCAAATACTGTTTCTACCTCTAGAAACTTTAAAAATTAAAGACGTATCGTCAGTAAATAAAACTATATCACAAATAAATACCTTTTACAAAAAAAGTTAAATCATTAATGTATACTAGGAATAAAAATGGCCTGGTATCGAAACCTGTGGTACACCTATATCAATAATTGACCCTGTAGACCTCTTACCACCCACGTCAACTTTCTAGACTCTATTGGATAGATAAGACTGCATGAGGCCAATCGCCCCCGGTTTTAAAATATTACAAATCACAAATTTAAAATATTATGGCATTCCCCGGTTTTGAATGCCATAATATTTTAAATTTGTGGTCCCGATATGTTAGAAGTTCTGTTATAACGCAACTCAAGAATTTAGTGATATGACATCATGGTTAGCCTACCACTCATACGAAACTTACCCATACGAAAAAAAAGTAAACTTATCTTTTGAAGAGGGTTCCTTTCCCATGCTTTTGAAAAAATCAATTGTTAGACCCCTATACAAGAAAGGTGATAAGTCAAAACTAGACAATTATAGACCCATAACATTAATACCTGTAATATCTAAGGTCTTCGAGGTAGCCATGCAAAGACGCATACAAGCGTTCATTAATAAAAATAATATATTGAAACAGGAACAATACGGGTTCCAGCAAGGTAAATCTACAACGTTAGCTTGTTTTAATCTCGTTAAAAAAGTAATAGGCATCGATAACAAAGAATTAGTTACAGTTATTTTTTTCGATATGTCAAAGGCGTTCGACTATGTCTCTCACGATATTTTGTTGACTAAGCTAGAAATGTATGGTATCCGTGGACCTGCCCTTAGTTGGTTAAAAATGTACTTGGACAATCGACTACAATGTGTCGAAATAACCAATCTGAATAACGATAATGAATTAGCATCTGTTCGCTCTACCTACAGACCTAACAAAGTTGGAGTGCCTCAGGGAAGTGTCTTGGGACCTCTTCTTTTTCTTCTATATATTAACGATCTTCCTGACATCACTTCTAAGCCCTGTATATTATTTGCTGATGACATTTCTTTAATATTTACATCTAATCGCAACACTGACATTAATAATTACATAATTGACATAAATAATACTATAGAATGCATAATTAAATGGCTTGACATTAATAACTTGAATGTAAACTTGACAAAGACAAATTATATACAGTTTGGAACCTATGCACGTATAAACCAGCCTCTGAAAAACATTTCATATGGAAATATCAACATTTCAGAGGTTGATAGGACAACGTTTCTAGGAATAGTCTTAGATAAACATTTAAATTTTAAAATGCAGGTCGATAAAGTATGCTCCAAAGTAAACAGATTTGTTTATGCTCTGCGGAGATTGAGAAAAACGTCGTCCTTAGCCACAGTACTTCAAGCATATCATGGTTATGTAGCATCGGTACTCACATACGGTTTAATTCTTTGGGGAAACTCAACAGACTTAAAAAGAGCATTTATCGCACAAAAAAAATGTGTAAGGGCCATTGGCGGGATACCGCCCTGGGAATCATGCAAACCACTCTTTAAACAATTAAATATTCTCACACTACCTTGTATGTATATCCTGGAGTCTGCTTTGTTTGTTAGAAAGCACAATCAACTGTTTGTTAAAGCTAGTGAGGTATATCATAGAAGCACAAGAAACCAGGACAGAATTGTATTGCCTAAAGTTCCAAAGACGAGTATGTATATAAATAGTAGCTATGCATTATGCGGAAATGTATATAATTCCATACCTGACTATATAAAAAAATTACCATTAAATAAATTTATTAAGGAACTCAAGACCTGGTTACAAGCTAAATGTTTTTATAACGTATCTGAATTAATAAAATGACATAAATTTAATTATGTAATATTCCTTAGTGACGTTTATATTGAATTATTATTATGTTACCTAGTTATTTTTTTATAAATGTCTCACATTGTTAGAAAATATTGTACACCATTTATCAAATGGTAGCATAGCGAACTTACCAAATAATAAAACCTGTATTATACCTATGTTCCACAATAAATGAATTATGAATTATGAATTATGAAATTTGGATGAAATGTTATCTGGACCTGGTGCTTTAGAAATATCTAGCTTTTCTAATAATTGCTTTATTTCAATAGGATTAATTTCGATATTACTGATATCTGAAGCCGAGTTAGTTACCTGAATATTAACTAGGGATTCACTAAGGGAAGATGGCATATTAACTATTGTTGAATTAAGAAAAGTAGAATGAAAATAGTTGGAAAAAGCATTGCAAATAGACTCACCACTAGAAATATTAATTTTATTGTAATTCATCGAACATGGCATAGAATTTGATTTGGATCTACTTTTTACAAAAGTCCAAAAATGCTTAGGGTCTGACCTAATTAAATCTTCAGTTGATTGAATGTACTTTTTATAACAAACTGATTCTAAGTTGTTTACTCTGTCACGCAGAAGTTTGTATGTGAGATTATCTGAGAGATTGCCATATTTTTTAAAATTAGTAAAATATTTATGTTTTTCTCTGACAGCTTTTTTCAATGCAAAGTTATACCATACAGGATACAAGCTGTCACACGATTTTTTAGATGCAAGTGCTTTTCAGTTCCATTAGCTCCTGTTTGATCGAAGACATATCCTCTCTCATCCCTGATATGCTGGACAGCTGACGTTTCATATCTCTGAGTTCTTTCATTATAAATTCAAGAGACGCAGGTTCCACTGGACCCAGTGTGGCTGGTGATGGTGCCCGACACGACGGACATCTCCACTGAGTTTTTTTATCTACTCCATATCTCCTCCAAGTGGTTTCAGATATGTAAGCAAAGCTGAAGTCCAAATGACCTTTACAATTAGAGCACTGAACTCCATTGATGAAGTCTTCCTTGCAACTAGCACACTTCATTTCTATAAAAATGGTTGGTCGTAAAAGTGGAGCCAAAGGTTGGCAATATATTTATACCGACAAAGCAGTGGACGGATGACGGAGGTGCGTAAGCGAAACGAATTATACACACACGAAATTGATAACTATGCAAATACATGAAGAATATAAGTAGCAGCTGTAGAAATTACACTTAACTTCAGTTGTGAAATTTGTTAACTAGCCATGTGGGCCGTAATAGTGATTTTAGGTAAGTAGGTATTCATATATTATGGTACTGGTACTTCCCACTAAGTATTCGACTGGCCTGTCAGCTCAGCTGGTAGAAGTTAATTAGTTAATTTTCACTCATTTTTTTTCTAGGGATAGTACAGTTGATTGATGCTGCAAATTTGCGATGTTATATCGAGTAAGTAGATATTTTGAAAAAAGTTTCTTAAGTTAAAAAGTTTCTATATACTTTTTTTTCGTATGGGTAAGTTTCGTATGAGTGGTAGGCTAACCATGATGTCATATCACTAAATTCTTGAGTTGCGTTATAACAGAACTTCTAACATATCGGGACCACAAATTTAAAATATTATGGCATTCCCCGGTTTTGAATGCCATAATATTTTAAATTTGTGGTCCCGATATGTTAGAAGTTCTGTTATAACGCAACTCAAGAATTTAGTGATATGACATCATGGTTAGCCTACCACTCATACGAAACTTACCCATACGAAAAAAAAGTATATAGAAACTTTTTAACTTAAGAAACTTTTTTCAAAATATCTACTTACTCGATATAACATCGCAAATTTGCAGCATCAATCAACTGTACTATCCCTAGAAAAAAATGAGTGAAAATTAACTAATTAACTTCTACCAGCTGAGCTGACAGGCCAGTCGAATACTTAGTGGGAAGTACCAGTACCATAATATATGAATACCTACTTACCTAAAATCACTATTACGGCCCACATGGCTAGTTAACAAATTTCACAACTGAAGTTAAGTGTAATTTCTACAGCTGCTACTTATATTCTTGATGTATTTGCATAGTTATCAATTTCGTGTGTGTATAATTCGTTTCGCTTACGCACCTCCGTCATCCGTCCACTGCTTTGTCGGTATAAATATATTGCCAACCTTTGGCTCCACTTTTACGACCAACCATTTTTATAGAAATGAAGTGTGCTAGTTGCAAGGAAGACTTCATCAATGGAGTTCAGTGCTCTAATTGTAAAGGTCATTTGGACTTCAGCTTTGCTTACATATCTGAAACCACTTGGAGGAGATATGGAGTAGATAAAAAAACTCAGTGGAGATGTCCGTCGTGTCGGGCACCATCACCAGCCACACTGGGTCCAGTGGAACCTGCGTCTCTTGAATTTATAATGAAAGAACTCAGAGATATGAAACGTCAGCTGTCCAGCATATCAGGGATGAGAGAGGATATGTCTTCGATCAAACAGGAGCTAATGGAACTGAAAAGCACTTGCATCTAAAAAATCGTGTGACAGCTTGTATCCTGTATGGTATAACTTTGCATTGAAAAAAGCTGTCAGAGAAAAACATAAATATTTTACTAATTTTAAAAAATATGGCAATCTCTCAGATAATCTCACATACAAACTTCTGCGTGACAGAGTAAACAACTTAGAATCAGTTTGTTATAAAAAGTACATTCAATCAACTGAAGATTTAATTAGGTCAGACCCTAAGCATTTTTGGACTTTTGTAAAAAGTAGATCCAAATCAAATTCTATGCCATGTTCGATGAATTACAATAAAATTAATATTTCTAGTGGTGAGTCTATTTGCAATGCTTTTTCCAACTATTTTCATTCTACTTTTCTTAATTCAACAATAGTTAATATGCCATCTTCCCTTAGTGAATCCCTAGTTAATATTCAGGTAACTAACTCGGCTTCAGATATCAGTAATATCGAAATTAATCCTATTGAAATAAAGCAATTATTAGAAAAGCTAGATATTTCTAAAGCACCAGGTCCAGATAACATTTCATCCAAATTTCATAATTCATAATTCATAATTCATTTATTGTGGAACATAGGTATAATACAGGTTTTATTATTTGGTAAGTTCGCTATGCTACCATTTGATAAATGGTGTACAATATTTTCTAACAATGTGAGACATTTATAAAAAAATAACTAGGTAACATAATAATAATTCAATATAAACGTCACTAAGGAATATTACATAATTAAATTTATGTCATTTTATTAATTCAGATACGTTATAAAAACATTTAGCTTGTAACCAGGTCTTGAGTTCCTTAATAAATTTATTTAATGGTAATTTTTTTATATAGTCAGGTATGGAATTATATACATTTCCGCATAATGCATAGCTACTATTTATATACATACTCGTCTTTGGAACTTTAGGCAATACAATTCTGTCCTGGTTTCTTGTGCTTCTATGATATACCTCACTAGCTTTAACAAACAGTTGATTGTGCTTTCTAACAAACAAAGCAGACTCCAGGATATACATACAAGGTAGTGTGAGAATATTTAATTGTTTAAAGAGTGGTTTGCATGATTCCCAGGGCGGTATCCCGCCAATGGCCCTTACACATTTTTTTTGTGCGATAAATGCTCTTTTTAAGTCTGTTGAGTTTCCCCAAAGAATTAAACCGTATGTGAGTACCGATGCTACATAACCATGATATGCTTGAAGTACTGTGGCTAAGGACGACGTTTTTCTCAATCTCCGCAGAGCATAAACAAATCTGTTTACTTTGGAGCATACTTTATCGACCTGCATTTTAAAATTTAAATGTTTATCTAAGACTATTCCTAGAAACGTTGTCCTATCAACCTCTGAAATGTTGATATTTCCATATGAAATGTTTTTCAGAGGCTGGTTTATACGTGCATAGGTTCCAAACTGTATATAATTTGTCTTTGTCAAGTTTACATTCAAGTTATTAATGTCAAGCCATTTAATTATGCATTCTATAGTATTATTTATGTCAATTATGTAATTATTAATGTCAGTGTTGCGATTAGATGTAAATATTAAAGAAATGTCATCAGCAAATAATATACAGGGCTTAGAAGTGATGTCAGGAAGATCGTTAATATATAGAAGAAAAAGAAGAGGTCCCAAGACACTTCCCTGAGGCACTCCAACTTTGTTAGGTCTGTAGGTAGAGCGAACAGATGCTAATTCATTATCGTTATTCAGATTGGTTATTTCGACACATTGTAGTCGATTGTCCAAGTACATTTTTAACCAACTAAGGGCAGGTCCACGGATACCATACATTTCTAGCTTAGTCAACAAAATATCGTGAGAGACATAGTCGAACGCCTTTGACATATCGAAAAAAATAACTGTAACTAATTCTTTGTTATCGATGCCTATTACTTTTTTAACGAGATTAAAACAAGCTAACGTTGTAGATTTACCTTGCTGGAACCCGTATTGTTCCTGTTTCAATATATTATTTTTATTAATGAACGCTTGTATGCGTCTTTGCATGGCTACCTCGAAGACCTTAGATATTACAGGTATTAATGTTATGGGTCTATAATTGTCTAGTTTTGACTTATCACCTTTCTTGTATAGGGGTCTAACAATTGATTTTTTCAAAAGCATGGGAAAGGAACCCTCTTCAAAAGATAAGTTTATCAGGTACGTTAATACTGGGGTTATCTCCATTGAACAAGCTTTCAAAATTTTTGTGGATATTTCATCATACCCTTCCGCCTCTGTGTTTCGAAGAGACATTATAATTCTGTGAATATCATCGCAGTCGTAGGGTCTCAAGAATAAGCTACTACAAACTGAGATCTTACATGCAGTGTTACCTTTATGTTTATTTTGACTAATGTTATCTGATATATTAGTCCAGTAATTATTAATAGTTTCGGCTATTTCTTTAGGAATCTTTATTAAATTATTATTATGATTTATAGAATTTATGTGCTCAATTGGTTTTGTGTCACTCACTGGTTTCAGTTTTGATCAATTTCCATGTGGCTTTACAAACGTTCTTAGCATCATTTATGACTTTATAATTATGTATCTTTATTGATTGGTCTATACAGTTACGGAGTATCCTTGAATATTTTACATCAGCACATCTAACAAGAATATTATTTCTTGTTAGATGTGCTTCCTCTATTGCCTGTCCGGTGTCAATTCTATATCGTAAATCACTTTCTTGCAACATTGTACCTAAGATCTGGAAGTCGGCATTTATTACTCCAGTACACAAGAATGGTTCTAAAACCGAGATCACTAACTATAGACCCATATCAAAGCTTTGTATCATTGCCAAGATCTTCGAGAGAATAATTTACAATCAGGTATATTCTAGTTTAAAGAACACGTTTAGCCCCTTCCAACATGGCTTTTTAAAGGGTAATTCGACTGTTTCAAATCTGATTCTTCTAAACGACTATATAACTGAAGCTATGGATAACGGTCACCAAGTCGATGTAGTTTACACTGACTATTGCAAAGCCTTTGATAAAAATGATCACAATACATTACTTCATAAGCTTATTCAGTCAGGAATACGAGGTGACTTGCTAAGGTGGTTTTCTTCTTATATTGTTAATAGATCTCAGGCTGTTGTTATTAATAATTATATATCTGATTGGGTACCCGTTCCTAGTGGTGTTCCTCAAGGATCACTTCTTGGGCCTCTGCTTTTCATATTATATGTGAATGACATAGATTCCTGCTTTAAATCTACCAATCTACTGTGTTTTGCTGATGATATGAAAATATTTTCGATTATAACATCTAACCTTGATATGCTTGCCCTTCAGGCAGATCTATCTCGTTTAGAAGAATATTGTCTCATTAATAAGCTGGAGCTTAATGCCTCGAAATGTTCAGTTATTACTTTTACTCGTAAATATAATATTATACCGACGAAGTATACCTTACAGGGTCAAGCTCTTTCGAAAATTGACGGCATGCGTGATCTGGGTGTGTACCATGACCCGAAATTACTCTTTGACGTCCATATTGATAAAATAGTTAGTAAAGCTTCTAGGTCATTAGGATTTGTTTTGCGACTTTCAAAGAATTTTACAGAGGTAAAAACGTTAAAAATATTATATTGTACTTTTGTTAGGAGTCATCTCGAGTATGCGTCTCAGATATGGAACCCGTGCTATGATATTTATATTAATCGCATAGAAGCTATTCAGAAGCGTTTCTTAAGATATCTTTGCTATAGAGATAGAACCCCTTATCATTCTTCTAATTATTTAAAGCTTTGTAAAAAATTTCACTTTCTTCCACTTGTTAATCACAGGGGCATTGCTGATTTTCTATACATTCTAAAAATTATAACTAGTAAAATTGATTGTCCAGACCTTTTAAGTAAAATATACTTTAATACTCCTAGTAGAACACTCCGATTCAATCCTCCACTACATGTTCCAGGTGCGTCCACTAACTATAGACAGAATTCATATATAGTGCGAGCTAATGAAACCCTGAATAATTTTAGTAAGTTGTTGGACATTGATCCATATTGTACAAGTGTTCCCAGGGCAAGGCGGTGCTTAACTCTCGACTTTTTTAAAGATTAGGCCGATTGTTAATTAGTTTTTTTTTTTTGTTTATCTTGTGTTAGATTAGGTATGTAAGCATTATTTAAGCTTGTGTTCACATTTTATTTTTGTTATATTTCTATCAGCGGAAACCTGTTATTGGCTTTCTGTTATTTATGTAATTATTTAAGTTAAACGTTTAAAGCTGTTGGTTTTCCTTAAAAAAAAAAAAAATAGTGATATTGAATATATAATATGTGCCTAACAATGTATGTAGATACAGGCGAACTTTACGGATACTTCTCATAAACGCGAGATTGTTATTAGTAACCGATAATATTTGAAATCACCAAAGAAAATCTTGCGTCAATTATGATCTGTTTAGCGAATTTAAGACTTAACACCCACTCATCATCATCATCATATTAGCTCCTAGCAGTCCACTGCTGAACATAGGCCTCCCCAATAGATTTCCAGGAAGATCGATTTTAAGCCCTCTCCATCCTCCGATTTCCCGCGATCTTTACAATGTCATCAGTCCATCGGGTGGGGGGTCGTCCTACGCTTCGTTTTCCTGTCCTTGGTCGCCATTCGAGAACTTTTATTCCCCAACGGTTATCAGTTCTGCGAGCTATATGGCCTGCCCATTGCCACTTCAACTTGCAGATTTTGAGTGCTATGTTTTGCTAGACTTTGGTTCTTCTACGGATTTTATCACGCAGTGAAATACCCAACATAGCTCTCTCCATTGCACGTTGCGCGACTCTGAGCTTGTGTATGAGGTCAATAGTTAGCGACCAAGTCTCAGTTTCATATGTCCACATCTCTGGCAACACGCACTGATTGTAGACTTTCGTCTTGAGGCTCTGCGGTATCTGTGACGAGAAGATGTGCCGTAATTTCCCGAACGCTGCCCATCCGAGTTGGATTCGTCGGCTGACCTCTTTGTCGAAGGTGGACTTGCCTAGTTGAATCGTCTGACCCAATGACATATAGACATAATGGTCTACCACTTCGATTATATCGCTCTCAACATATACCGGTACGGGGGCAATATGAGCATTTGACATGATTTTTGTCTTGCTCGTGTTCATTTTAAGACCCATCTGTTGGGAGACGATATTAAGGTCGCTGAGCATTGTGTCAAGATCTTCGTGCAATTCTGCCAAGAGGACTATATCGTCGGCAAATCGAAGGTGAGTGATGTGAGTGATTCTACTACCGGGAAGACGATCAACTATCTCAGCGCGGCGTCGGCTTTCTCGTCCACAAGTACCTCGTTAACAACATTGTAAAGATCGAAAGCGTGTCGAGTTGGGTGGTATACCTTATATTCAGAATAACCAAACGGTATTCGCTTAAGGTCATACAGGTGTACGCACCGGTACTAACCATCACTGTAAAATCTTAAGCTATTACAATAAGCAAACTAAAATAAAAGAACTTAGTACTTTAAGATTAGTTAAGATAGTAAGTTTAAGATTTTTTTTGTAATACTACTCATTTAAGTGAACATTGTTCTTTTTGAGAAATAAAATTCGTTAAACATAGGTGTACGCACCTCACTCAAAACGTCCAGACGATGAAGTGGAGGCTATGTATGATGACATTTCAAATGCTATGCAAGCCTCGAAAACACACTTTACAGTTGTGATGGGGGACTTAACGCGCGGCTAGGTGTGAGGACTGGCGATGAACTGAGAGTGGGGCAGTTTGGATTTGGACTGCGGAACCAACGGAGTTAGCGATTGACCGAGTTCATGGAAAAGGAGGGACTCTTTATGATGAACTCCTTTTTCAAGAAGCGGTTGTCCACAAAATGGACGTGGCTTCACCCCAGTGGCCACAAACGCGAGATAAATTTCATCATGACGACCAAGAAGCAAATATTTAATGATGTCTCAGTGATCAACAGGGTCAAAACCGGCAGTGATCACCGCATGATCAGAGGCTCATTAAATCTAAATGTAAAGCTAGAAAGATCCCGTCTAATGAAATCTACTTTTTGCCCAAGTTCTGCCCAAATACAAAACCTCGAGAGCTTTCAGTTTTCATCAATTTAAGAACTCCTAAATCGCTTCCAATGCCTCGCCGAATGCGGATCCGTGGACGAAATAAATGACGGTCTGGTGAAAATTGTCCATGCCGTTGGGTCAAAGTTCTGTAAGACCCAGCGCAAAGGTAGAACCCAAAAACTCTCTGAGCACACTCTTAAACTCATGGCAGAACGTAGCGAAATGATACTGCAGTCTTCAGTGGACATGTCAAAATACAGCTCGCTCAATAAGCAGATCTCTAAGTCTATGCGACGCAATTTGCGTCTGTTTAATACGTGTAGTATAAAGAACGCAATAGAGCGCAACCAAGGCTCCAAAGTCTTCGCGAGAGATCTGTCTATTGGGAAAAATCTGTTGACGAAGCTGAAGACCGATAGTGGCAGTATCGTTACCCCAAAGCCAGAAGTTTTACGAGAGCTCGAGAAGTTCTATGAAGAACTGTACATCTCATCGTAAAGTCCTGCTACAAGCACGACTAGCGATGCAAGAGCCCGCCTAACTCGACACTACACAGAAGACATCCCGGTCGTCAGCCTATACGAGATCCGAACGGCTCTCAAGCAGCTTAAGAATAACAAGGCGCCGGGGGAAGACGGAATAATGACAGAGCTTCTGAGAGCGGGTGGAACGCCGGTACCTCCAGAAGCTGTTCAACTCCGTCATCCTCGAGGGAATTACGCCAAAGGCGTGGAACAGGAGCGTGGTGATACTGTTCTTTAAGAAAGGGGATAACGCCTTCTTAAAGAATTACAGGTCCATCCATGTCATGTCATGTCTATAAGCTGTTTTCGAGAGTAATTAATTATCGTCTCGCTCGTTGGTTTGTCGACTTTCAGCCTCCCGAACAAGCCGGGTTCCGAAAAGGCCACACTATATACAACATCCATACGCTCCGTCAGGTTATACAACCTCTGTGGCGCAGTCGGCTAAGGTCCGGCTGAGACGCAGAAGGTGGCGGGTTCGACTCCCGCCGCGGGACAAAGGTTTGTACGATCTGCAAGTATTTGTCTCGGGTCTGGGTGTTTCTATGTATTATATGTATTGTATTTACTATATAAGTATGATATGTATGTATTTACTATACCTATAAGTATTATATGTATGTATTTAGTATATAAGTAGTATATCAGTTATGTGGTACCCATGACACAAGCTCTGCTTACTTTGGGGCCAGATGATGCTGTGTGAAAATGTCCGGGATTATTTATAAAAAAAATATGTGATGGATTATTTATACAGAAGACTGAAGACCCATCCAGCCACTTTGTTTAGCGTTTGTGGACTATGAGAAAGCCTTTGATTCTGTCGAAACCTGGGCAGTGTTGCGGTCACTCCAGCGGTGCCAAATCGATTATCGGTATATCGAAGTGTTGAAAAATCTATACAATAACGCCACCATGTCTATCCGACTCCATGTCTATCCGACTCAGAGCACGAATCCAATCCTATTGCACAAAGGGGTGAGACAGAGAGATGGTATTTCTCCGAAACTGTTCACCTCTGCATTGCAGGATGTTTTCAAGCTCTTGCACTGGCATAGACATGGTATCAACATCAACAACATCACTAACAACACCCACTAGCAAAAAATAAAAAATCCGCGTTGAAAATTACAATTTGTGTCTCTTCAAGTCAAGAGTGAATAGGAATCTTCTAGACCTGCGTGCCCCATCGTCGGCCACATCGTCACTTAACATCAGGCGAGTTCGTGGTCAAACGTAGGTCTATCTATGATTAAAAAAAAACATGCTAGGTGAATTTATTTCATTTATTTGAATTCCTCCAAACCTAAATCCGAGAAGAACTGGCAAGAAACTCGTCCTAGTCTTAGCGCTTTTTTGTATAGACCATTTTAGCCCCTGAGCTAGTATTTTAATAGTTAAGAAATATCATTTCTTCATTATTATTTTATCATTGGCAGTACATCAATCCTGGCGTCATTCAACTTTTCGGACATAACAGTATTCAGTCATTTTGAATTTCAGGCATTTTTTAAAAAAAGGTTTTTTAGGAATTCAGGCGTATCGCAAACAAGGTGTTTTGAAATTCAGTCTTAACGTCACGTACCTAGGCCTTACAACTAGCCTAACTACGAAAACGAATACTATAAATCAGTAGTTTATACATTTCAAATCGTTCTGTTAAGTTTCTGAGGGCAAAGCAACATGTGGCCTTGCAGCAACATGTGGCCGTGCAATTAACATTAAACACAGCTTTCCGATCCTAACGTGTGATAAATGCACACAATGGTGCTACGAAATGTGTCGCTAACCGGCAAGAGAAAAGCATCGTTCAAACAATTACAATCATCCATATATTCTTTATGATTTGGTAAACAGTGGAACATAGCGTTGGAAAAAAAGCGATTTTATATTTTTATCATAACAATGAAACTATCGGTAGGTACAGCCGTGAAATGACACTTGTTCAAGCAAAATATTATTACGTCTGTTTGTGGCTGTCCGCTGTTGGCACAGAAACTACTTCTTCCTATAATGGCATCTGTATCATCATCATCATCAGTATTATGTTTGGCCGTCTTGCGAAGCAAACATTATAACTAATGACGCTCATATATGATTTATTTAATCGTAATCGTAAAGTTGCTTGCCTTTCGATCTTTTATGGGATATATTTCGGAGAATGTGCCCAGGAATTACATGATCTGATTCTACCATCTCCTTTTCACAACGTACAGACGTACCGCTCAATACCATCCATACCTTGGTCGATTCGATTTCGTAGGTCGACATTTATAATGCGTACAAGGATTGGATTGGATTGGATGGACGCATGGCGACGGCAAAGCATTCCAATCCTTGGAATGCTTTGCCGTCGCCATGTGTCTGTCTTTCCTGAAAAATACAATCTAGGTCTCTTCAAGTCTCGAGTAAATAGGTGTCTTCTTAACCTGCGTGCCCCATCGTCGGCCACATCGTCGCTTAACATCAGGCGAGATCGTGGTCAAACGTAGTTTTATTGAAGATCTCCGGTGTTATTGGTAATTTTGGTGTTTTATTTAAATAGACCTAGAGTTATTGACTCGGGAGTGAATAATTGAAATAAAAGCTTTGTGTTTTTTGTGATGCGAGCAAAAATAATCCTTAAATTATTTTAAATAAAAGGACACCATTTTATATAGAATAACAAATGACGAACGACAACATATGACTTTGTGACAGCATACTATAAAATCTCATCACTTGACATTGGCAAAATTGTCGTCATTATGTATGACATATGCCATTAATGAAGATCAAGAATTCTAGGGTCTACTGACTGGGCTAAGAAAAACTACGTACGAAAAACTACGTACTACGAAAACTACTTTTTTTGACGTGATAAAACCTGGGTTTAAACCGACGACACCACCCCACTTTTCCGCGCAATAACCGTTACGTATTCATATACTTTTTAAATTGTAACTCCTAAATTATATTCAGTGCCAACTGTGTTCCCAATACTGGGTAAGCTGTGTTTTAAGTTTTATTTAACCTTAGACTTTCATTATTGCTGTGCTAGTAGCTGGCTATGTTAAACGCCGACTTTATTTCTTTTCGCCTTGGGGGATAATTGATTTGTAGTGCGGAGTACTGTATGATCCCTAGGCTTTCATCTGAAACATCTTTCGTTACGTGCGCTTGTTCCTGGACGCTGCCTGGAAGACACGGCGGAAGGCCGTGAACGAGACTGCCAAAGGAGAGTACGGTATTTCCCAAACCGAACGGCGTAAAACGTGACCTTGGCTTGACCTATCCTGGCTGACTTCGAATACACTTTTTTGACTTTTAACTTTTTTTTATTCTGATTCTTTCCACTTTTCTTTCTTTTGTCACCTTACGTGTAACAATATAATATGTCATTTTTCTGAAAAAATAATCTGCAGTAGCCTAAGCGTTCCATGTTGGACTTCTCAATCCTTGACGGGGTAACATCGGACTACTTTCTAAAAGCTCATCTGTGGCTCCAAACATAACCTATAATAAAAATATCCGGTCTTACCCAAGAATAAAGCATCTATATCAATTTTCGGGATACTGTTTGAACGACAAAAATGAGAGGCAAAATATATTTTTTACCATTTTGATAATCCGTTGTTATCCTGGAACCGAAAAATGAAGTTTTTATGTTTCTCAAACTTTGACGCCTCTAACCTAACCATGGCGCGTAGGGAGGAATACCTACGAAGATATAAAGGTTTAGCAAGTACCTCATAGTTTGTTTTAATAACTAACCAGCCTGATAATTGTAGCAAATTAGATCTACCTGTACCTACCGACCTGTTTTGTTTATCTTTCTCGGCTATAAGGTTAAATTTAAGGTTCTTAATGTTTCACGAAAATGAATAAGAAAATATTTTTTTACCGAATTTTGAATGAATATAACTTTTATTAGAATCAATAAGTAGGTACTAAGCTAGTAAAATTTTCAAAATAAAACAACTTATCAGAACAATCGATAAAAAAAAACTGTTTGCGAAACAAACTTAACAAAACATAGGTGGGTAACTTGTACCTAAGTCTTAAGAAACAAAATGAACCACAAATTATTTATTTACTAATTAATTATTTCTATTAAAAGTCATTTCTCCAATACAATATTTTGGCATAAGATAATCATACTCATGACATAAATGAGCAAAACTTTAAAAATAAAAAAAACAGTTAGGTTTAGTTTTTAGGTGTTTAGCTTTATAAACTCTGAAACAATCTCCAAAAATTCTGACTTTGACTTTGAGGGGGCCTTTCAAACTCAGAAGTCAGAACCTTACTTTTCCATTGTTTTAAGACCTATTGCTACCTTATTTTCCATTTCTATGCTCTTATGCCAGATTTTTCTTTAACTCGGTCGTTTAGAGTCGATGTCGGAATGCTATAGATTTCTGATGCAGCGTAATTGGTGAGTTCATTGTTTAACACTTTTTCCAGTGAAAAGCCGAAAAACTCATTTATCATGTGGTAAATATCCCGTTTTGAGTAATGAGTGAGTATGTAATAATCTTATTTCAAAATATCTACTTACTCGATATAACATCTCAAAGTTGCAGCATCAATCAACTGTACTATACCTAGAAAAAATTAATAAAAAAAGTAAGTTCGTGTAATACCTTTTCGAACTCGTGTTTGTCATATTCACATTATATACCTAGTCACGATAATTTGTTTGAATACTTTGTAAAAGAATGTAACAAGTAATAAATACATATTATACTAATATCGAATTCTACTTACCTAAAATCGCTATTGCACCCCACATGGCTAATTAACAAATTTAACAACTGAAGTTAACTGTAATTTCTACAGCTGCTACTTATACTCTTGACGTATTTGTATAATGATAATAAATACATATGAATCTACCAATTATATATGTAGGTACAAGTGAACTCTCTTAAACGGAAGATTGTTATTCGTTACAGATAATATTTGAAATCACCAATGACAATCTTGCGTAAATTACTTATGATCGGTTTAGTGAATTTATGGCTTAACACCAACTAGCGAATAAATCCGCGTTGAAACACACATACTTCAGAATAGTCTTCGGAATAGTTTCGGATTTATCCACTAGTGCGTTAGCACGCACTGAGACTGAGATCTAGCGGTAAAAGATAGGAAGTCTCAGTTGAGTCAACATGTAGGTAACTTATCTTCGATGTTAATAAAGCAAGGGCTTGCCGTTGTCGTTTAGCGTAACCATTATAATTTATCGATTATTTTCTTACATGTTGTTTTTACTTATATTAGTAGTTATACGAAAATAATCAAAACTTCAGAGCTATAACTGAACTTAATAAGTCAAAGTCAAAAATATTTTAATTCAATACAATCACAAAGATCACTTTGAAACGTCTTACATACTAGGTGAATTAAGGTGCCAATTCCTCCTAACCCAAGCCCGAGAAGAATTGGCAAGAAACTCGTCCTAGTCCTAGCGCTTTTTTGTATGATTCATCTTATAACTAGCGTATCTACGAAAAACGAATACTAGATTCAGTAGTTTATACATTTCAAATCGTTCAGTTAACTTTCTGAGGGCAGAGCAACATGCCATGCATTTAACAATGAACAAAGCCTTCCGATCCTAATGTCACGAGTTCAAATCTCATGAAATAAATGCACAGAATCGTGCAACTAAATCTATCGCTAACCGGCAAGTGAAAAGCATCGTTTAAACAATTATAATCAGCCATCTTCATAATTTGGTGAACAGTGGAACATAGCGTTGGAAATAAAACGTATTTACATTTTTATCATAAAAATGAGATATCGGTTGGTACAACCGCTAAATGACACTTGTTCAAGCAAACTATTAATACGTCAGTGGCTGTAGGTACCGAAATGTCTTTTTCCTATAGTGTCATTATTTTGATTATTATATTTTATATTATTTAGTATTATTTTTGGCCGTCTAGTGAAGCAAACATATATATTTATTTTTCTCTAAACATTTCGGGTTATATTAGTAATTTTTATGTTTTTATTTAAATACACCTAGAGTTTTTGACTCAGGTGTTAATTAGAATAAAAGCAGTTTTTTTTGTGGTTCGAGCAAAAATAATCCGTAAATATATATTTTTTTCATAAGAAAGGACATCATTTTCTATATAATAACAAATGACGAACGACAACATACGACTTTGTGACGACTTACTATAAAATCTAAACACTTGACATTGGCAAAATTGTCGTCATTATGTATGACACATGCCATTGACGAAGAAGAAGGGTCCTAGGGTCTATTGCCTGGGCAATGAGACACTACCAATACTTTTCCAACGCAGTTCCTTATCGCGGGTTGGCGATAAGGAAAAAAGTTGGGGTAATAGTTTCTTGGCATTTTTTAAGAAAATTAAAAATATTTTTTAATATAATTTATTTCCATTTAACTAAAGTATGTAGGTACCATTTTGTTCAATAACTTTTTGCCATCTTGTAGGTAGGGAAATGATCCCATTGCTATAGAAATTTTGGGACTTCTGATCAAAATACCGCGACAAGTGGTTTTGGCAGTCCTCTCGTGATACCTCTCGTGACACTGCCTAAAGAATTCTGAAGAGACCGAAACAGGTGGAAATCTGAAGGTGCAAGGTCAGGACTATACGGCGGATGCAGTAACACCTCCCAGCCAAACTCTCTTAATTTTTGCTGAGTGGCTGAAGATGTGTGAGGTCTAGCGTTATCATGATGAAAAACCACACCCCTTCTCTTGATTAATTCCGGCCGCTTTCTCATAACTTCTTGCTTTAATCTCATCAGTTATTCGCAGAAGAGTTCAGAATCGATGGTCTTGCCTGGTGGTAACAGCTCATAATGAATAATGCCCTTCCAATCCCACCACACACACAGCATCACCTTGTTGCGAGTTAACCCGGGTTTCGCCACAGTCTGTGAAGCCTGACCGGTCTTTGACCACGACCTTTTTCGCATGTTCTTGTCGTACGTGATCCACTTTTCATCACCAGTTATCAGCTTCTTCAAAAATGGTTCGGTTTCATTACGTCGTAATAAAGAATCACAAATGAGTACACGGTTCATTAGGTTTCTTTCAGTGAGCTCGTGAGGTACCCAAATATCGAGCTTTTTTGTTTACCCAGTTTTTTTTTAAATGCGCCAAAACTGTTTTGTGGTCAATTCCCAGTTCTTCAGCTACGTCGTACGTAACTACTGATATGCCGATCTTGCTCCACTTTTTCAAAAATGGCATCCATTTTATCCGCAATAGGGCGACCAGAGCGACGTGCATCTTTGACATAAAAATTTCCGGATTGAAAACGCTTAAACCAAATTTGTGCTACTCTCACTGACACTGCACTAGGTCCATAAACATCGCAAATTTTTTTCGAGGCTTGCGTTGCATTTTTCCCCTTTTAGTAGTAACATTTTAAAATTTATCGAATTTCTTCATTAGATTCCCTCATCTTGACATTACGAAAAACTAATAAAAATCACACATTTTACTAATTTGAATTTGGAATTATGTTCTTTAAAATTTAAACTTTTAGTGATACCAAAACCAGCCAGATACAAATAGTTTAGCCAAAGAGATTTTATTACAAGTTCATACATACTATAATGCGAAAAGACTTTTTCCCCAACCTAATATTATATCCCTACTAATTTTATAAATGTGAAAGTAACTCTGTCTGCCTGTCACGTTTTCACGCCTAAACCGCTGAGCCGATTTTGATGAATTTTGGTATAGAGATAGATGGGACCTTGGAGAAGAACATAGGCTACTTTTTTTGTAGGTACATATACATATCTATATATAGAAAATAAAGTCGTGTTAGTTACACTACTTATAACTCGAGAACCTCTGGACCGATTTGGATTAAACTTAAAATGAATATAGTTAGTAACTTGGATCAGGATAAAATCAGGATAAGGCTATTTTTTATCCCGAAAAAACAACAGGAACGGGAACGGGGCGGGCGAAGTCGCGGGTGGCCGCTAGCGCAACATATCAATATTTATCCGTAGTTTTGTTAATCTCTGTAATTATAACAATAATTTGCAAGATTACTTTTTATAAATAGCGATATTGGTAGGTACTTTTTTTGTGAAGTTGTAACCGCTCTACGAAGTGAGCACGGGTCAGCTAGTATATATATACTGTTTCGGCTGCTTGTAATATTTGCGCATCTGTATCGATGCTGCAACATACCTGAATAAATGATATTTCAATGATAGGATAGAAACAAAATCAGAACTGCGCAAATATTATAAACAGCCGACGACTGCATCGTGTCTGTATCACAGTTATTTGATTTTATTAATAAACTATAAAAAATTAAAACTATATAAAATTTATTAATAAAACAATCAATTACAATTACATTTTGCGATTGTTTAATTTAGGGCTTCAAATAACTGTGATACAGACACGATGCAGTCGTCAGCTGCTTGTAATATTTGCGCAGTTCTAATTTTGTTTCTATCCTATCATTGAAATATCATTTATTCAGGTATGTTGCAGCATCGATACATTATTCATCAAGTATCTCAATTAAAGTAAGTATTAAAATGAAAATATAAAATAAAAAATTTGATTGATTCGCCTGAATCAATATTTTTTATTTTATATAAAATAAAATAATAAATGCTATGTAACAACGTACCGATTGACAAAGTATACCATCTTTGCTCCCTCTTATAAAATCAAGAAATATACATACTGATAGACAATATTATGTCCAGCGCTTAGATTATGTCAACGGCAGAAGGAAGTTGGTAGTACAATAGGATCTAGTAACTATCATTATCTTTCATTATCATTAATACACAAAAGTTGCCAACAGACGTGTATATACATGCTGTACATAAACATAAATCCACATTTGTACGTATTAAGTTGTAGACATGTTTTTTACCATTAACTAACACACAATTAATGAAATATATGATGTGATTGAAGCGTGATTGAAGAGCTCGCTTCACTCGCTAGTTGTTTTTATGAGCTGCTTGCTTCGCTTTCTCTGAACATCATCAAAAACTCACGCCGCTCGCTATCGGTATGTAAGGTATGGGTATGAAGTTTGTTAAAGCACTCTTCGCTAATTTAAAAAATAAAATCGGTACCGCTAGACAGTTACTTAGTAGGTAGGTATTTGTAATTTTGGGTAACATCTTTGTAGATGGTCAGATGATGCACGCTTTGTTCGCTGGATAAGCAAAGTACTGCATACAGTACACATGTTTCACTTTTTATATTAAAAATATTAACTGGAGGATAAATTATTGAAGTATCGGAGTAGGTTTTTACCATGGAATGGTAAAATCGTAAAATCACGTTTTCTGAGTCCTCTACTTACCTACGAGATCAACGTCGTGGGTAGTAAGATAGTAAATTAATAAAAACAAAGTCCGTCTAACCTTTCTTTTAAATCCTCTTATGATTTTTTCTAACCAAAAATTGCGTTGTTAGAACACGTCAAACTTATTTGCTCAGGGCATTTAATTAACCCGTCTATAGTGTATTTAGTTTAAATAACCAAAGATAGTTTCAAATGTGGTTCAAAACAAAAATATCATAAAATCAAACCGGTTTATTTGGACAAATACTTATTCTAATTTTAATACATAACACGGTTACTTTTATAAAAATATTATGAATAGCCTAATCTTAAATGGCTAAATAATGCTAATATGGAAAAATAATAAGTGTAAACACTTACTAAGCCTTTTGTTATAATACCTACGTTACTAGTATTGGATTAAGTACCTACATTTATTTTATTCTTATCAACACAATTTGATAATACAAAAATACGATTTCACACTGCCACACAGTCGATTAATGGTATTTTTAAATATCTTCATGCAGAGCTTTTGTGAAAGACTTCAATTGATAAGGGAGGGAATGGTTACGTTTCTTATAATAATTACGTTTTATAAACTTAAAAGAAAACCGACTTCATTGAATAGTTTCATTGTTTAGTTGAATGTAGATGTATTTTGTTTATATCTAATATGGATAGGCCAACTAAACACACTGCTCCAATGAGACAGCGAGGTTTCGGAGTAAACGAAAATATCATCAATGTATATAATTTTGAAATTTTTGATGATTTTTTAAAAACAGCTATACCGATTTCGGTAAAATTTAAATGGGACCTGGGACCCTTTAAAACAAAAAAAAAAATTTCCAAATCGGTTCAGGCGTCTTTGAGTAATCGATTCACATACATAAAAAAAGTAATCTGAAAAATTGAGAACCTCCTCCTTTTTAAAATCATTTAAAAATATACAGCAATCATATTTTACAAGTGCAGCCGCGGGTGAAAATTAATGTGAATTTTGTTTAAAATTCTCAAAATGTGTTCATATTATAACTTACCAATTGAACAATTGGTTCATAGGTATTTAGTATTCAGTCGCCTTGGATGTTTGTACAATGTACTCTTAATACAAAACCTTGAATATTAAACAGTATCTTACTGATTAAATAGGTGTACCTGCTTCAGTTTTATAGACATTTTAAAATAAAATTGAATACAAAGCTGTAATATGCTTAACGATAATTTCTCTGTCTTAACCGATCCTAGATCCGCGTAATTTTTGTACATTAATATTCCTATTAAAACTATCATGGTTTTAAACATAATTTTCGCTCAAAACGGGATTTTATATTTACCATAATATACGAGTTTTTATAAACTGACTATAAACTATTTATCTCTCGATCTTGGCGCATGCAACTGTGCCGAAATATCGGAAAGTAGAAAAACTCATATATCATGGTAAATATCCCGTTTGAGTGAAAATGATTAAGATTCCTATTTTTTTTTATAAAAGAAAGACAATAATAATAATAATAATGCTGGACATATCACACAGCATCATCTGGCCCCAACGTAAGCAGAGCTTGTGTTATGGGAACAATATGATTGGTTTACTTACTTATATACTTTTATTTATAAATACATACATTAAATACATACATACATTTTCGGTCGGGGTCTAAAAAATATTTTGTTAAAGTATCTAATTTGGGTTTATGTTTTATTATCTTCGAAGGTGGGCGTTAACATTCGCGACACAGTTATTTTAACTTCTGCGTAATGTAATCGTTCCTTCCGTGTGTTTGTATATCCTTAAATACATTTTGATTTTGATTGATATATATTATACGTAGAAAAGCATCCAGACTTGAGACAAATATTTACAAATGATACAAACATTTGTCCAGTGGCTGAAATCGAACCCGCAACCTTCAGCATCAGGCGGGTTTACACCCACTGCGTCACAGAGGTTGCCGAAGATGTAATTATAATTTTCACCATTAATCGACTCTTGAGTGCGGCAGTAAGATCATCTTCTTGGAAGTTTAGGTCCTTGGAGTCATAATGATTTTGTTGCAAATGTAGATATTACATTTATTTTATAGATATATCTAATTTATGTTACTTATCAACTACTTAATATTTACAATTATTAAATTTAAAGTCTAGCCTATGGTTGGTTTGTTACTGACTAGCTTGATTATAGTAACATCGATGATTAATTGCCCGGGAAAGACAATGAGAAGAAAATGTTCTCGTAAAATTGGAAGAGCCATAGAAATATTATGAATATTTGTTTCATATGCTGTTTCACATATAAGTGAATACAGGTTTAGAACAGTTACCATCGATTGCTATCGATTCATGAAGTTTTGTTCAAGGAGGTGCGGATATGTTGTTTGGTATTAGCTCCAATTCCTCGTCAGCAGTGTCCACTTCACTTTCCTTGGAGCTGGACTCTTCAGGTTCATCTCTCGTCAGAGCTCTGTATTTCTTGGCTATCAGCTCCCAGTCGACAACATTTTCAATCTTAGTGGCGTTATTGAAACTAAGTTGTGAGCCTATCGGACTCAGGTGCACTACTGACAGACGAGTCGAGTCTGTAAATATATAATTTATTTATTTTATTTATTTTGTTATGTATGTTACTCGTATAATGTCACCATGATTAATAATAGAGCAGTAAAATTAGTGCCGAAAACATACCTTTAGGAACAACCTGCCCCCTTTTGACTTTGGATAGCCACTTGGCACCAGCCTTGGACCGGGCGCTCATCTGATCCTGCCTTTGAAGTCCGATCATGTGCACTAAACTTGGGCGCTTCTTCTTCGACATACGGTCCTACGAAAAGAATGATGATGACACTAAAGCAGTTGTCCTCAACTTTTAGTGATTTATGATAGATTACCTATTTAACATTCAAAACATTCGTGAGTTGTAGGTACTATACATTTTGTATAGATATTTTTAATAATACACACGTATTATTTTTTCGATGGAGACACCAACACTGTTTTGATTCATCTAGAGAATCTTTATCAGGGTGAGTTTGATCCGCGGTCCGCTCGTTGCCGCTAGAGTTCACGGTTCGCACTTCTCTAGATGAATCGAAACAGTGTCGGTGCCTTAATCGACAAAACAATACGTGAGTAAAACCCATGTTCATCAAAATGTACTTACCTACTTTTATTATAAACAAACTAGCCAGCAAACAAGCTTACGGCCCACCTGATAATCTAAAACTAACTACTAACTTGATGGATGTACGCATCAAAGCAATCAATAGGTCAATTAATTTGAAAGGCGTCAAGTAACGGAAACACAATAACATCTCAGGTGTTACAAGCTTAACTTGAAAATCTCTTACCTTACACCTATGGATGAGCCACATAAGCCAAGTAGTGACCAAGTTGAGTGGCGATGGAGCGGTAGTAGTTCTGTGCATGTTGCGGATCAACTTCGACAAGCCATACTTCCACTCTATGTCGGATTGAGCCTGAAACAGTAATATATTGTTACGATTTTTTTTTATTTAGCAAATATCTAACGGGTCAGTCAGTTCTAATAAAATTTGGAAGGCGCTTTTGTGTTGTAGTAGTTATAGTCCCTAATCAAAACAATAAATTTTAAGCACTGAACATAGGTACTGAACTTTAAAAGAACGTAGCCCCAACATAATAAAGATAGTCAAGATTACCTAATATTTCCTCTATGTGAGTGTTGATTTGTATGCTCAGCGTGTAATGTTTAACCAATCCACGATGTTACCTGTATCCTCTGGTAGGTGTCTGACATCATAGCGATGAGTAGATTGATCAGCACCACTACAGACACCAACATGTATATTCCGAACACTATTTTGAACAAATAGTTGGTCCAACCGGGCTGGGTGTTGCTATCGTTGCGATGCACCCTTGTTTGTTCGGTTGTGGTTTGACCGAATACAGCGAAGAATAGCAGCTCGAATGAAAATAGCGGGTTCATGGTAACTGCGAACAAAATTGTACTGTTTGGACACGTAGTTACCTGTATGCGTTGGTAAGTGTCCGACATCATCGCAATCAGGAGCGACATGAGCACCACGACTGACATCAGAAGGTAGGCCCCGAACACGAACTTGAACAGGTTTTGGGTCCAGGAGGGTCGCACGCTGGAGATGTAGTTCAGGTCTGACAACGTAATCTGGCCGAAAAGGGCGAAGAACAATTTCTCGAACGCCTCGACCGGTGACAGAGTCGCTAGAAGACAATACTCAAATGGACCTCGCTCTTTCTTCTACCTCCGAAATGTGAAGGCGCAAGGGTAAAGAGACAAATCAGTTACACGCTTAGGAATTCTTTAACCAGGCTTAGTTTAGTTTCGTTTATGAATGTATTCATTTGGCAAAGAGAAAATATCGCCAATCATCAAATTACCCTTACGTTGACTTCTCTCTAACAGCAATCTAAGACGACTACAGTACACTCAAAAACATAGGAAAGATTGATACACTTTTTAAAACCAAAATTTTAATACAACCAAATTTACTGATAATTAAGTATTCTAAACTGAAATATGGTGAACTAAAGTTTCAGTTGTTCCCTATTTATAAAAAAGAAGTTAGTAAAGCTTAAGTAAGTATCAATGATTCCTTTGTACGCGAGGCGTGTACGGCACACCAACAGCGTGGACGCATCAGGCGCCACATCGACGACAAACAGCCAAATGATATCCAAAACATAAAAGAGTACCTCGAGACCGGCGCGCGTGAGCGTCAGCCCTCGGACAACAATCAAGCCGCGCATGCGCAAATCAAATCTTGCTCCACTGAATGCGGTGAGTCGGCCACTCATTCCACTAAACTAGGTAGGTAGTGACGCGCAACGCAACTCCTGCAACCACATCTGGAAACCACGAACTTCATGAAAAGCCGTTGCGGATGCAGAAAATGCATTGTGCGCTGTTTTAATGTCTAACCATAACCTAAAACGAATTGGCGTGAAGGTTGTATGGTACAGAGCCCCATTCCTCATTCATGTCGGTGTCAACATTTATCTAAATGTTAGTTAAAATACTATCAACGATGATAACATTCTCGATGTGACGGCAAACATTCAAGCCTGCAAGCGGATGCATGGTTCGTTAAAATAAAAATAAAGAAACAAAAACAAGCACATCGAGATATAATGCGATCATCGTATGAAAGTGATATTCGTGTGAATATTGAACGCTTTCATTTCCACAGCACGGACTTACGCCCCGATGGTCCCTGTTTCCTTCTGTACGATTCTCCAGAAACTGTATTCAGCCATTGGGCTTCGATCGTACTTTGCCGTTTTGTTCGATGATTTTCTATTATGTAATAAGGGTTATTTTAGAATTTCGGTCAGTAGAGGTTTAAAACAGTCATTGATAATTATGCACATGATATGATGATAGATAAGTGATGAGAATGTTAGAAAATATATAAAGTTGGAATCACACTCACCGTCTGAGAACAGTTTTCTTCTAGCTGTCCTTGCATATTTATTGTCTTCAGCTTTATTGATATTTCTGAAAGGCTGGTTCAAGGCGACAATGTGCATGGAGAATCCGAACACAAATATAGCTAGCACAGCGAGAAACCTGCCGAGATCTTTCATTAGATCTCCGATGATGATGGCCCATGGACCGAACAGATGGTGGAAAGATAGAAAATCTAATATTTGTACACAGGCTAACAGAAAGGAGAGCGCGAAGCACTGGTTTCTACAGTACATTAGTGTCGGCCAGTATTTCGGCAGGACGAATATCCAACCCACGATATGTGTTGCTACCCCGATCATGCTAAAAAATAATACTGCTATTTTAATCCACCCCAACCCAGACTTATCACTAGGATTCGTTAACTCGAATAGGAGGAGACCGCTTAGAAAAATGAGTAGCGTCCACTCGTACCACCTAGGCACTAAACTTTCCCTAAAAATAGAATTATAAATAGGGGTTATGGCGACTAGAGATAACAATACCATGAGGTAAATATGAGAGGTCAAATACGACATGAACTTAATTATTGGAACCTTATTATATTTATGACCTAATGGAAGAGAGAACACCACCCAAACTGGTGGACAAAATATGAATGCGACAAAAAGAAACATTATTTTGATGCCGCTCCAATTGAGACTCCCTCTCCAGAGTTCCTGAAACGAACAAAATATAATTATAAACCTCATTTATTTGAATTTTCAGATTGTATTATTGTGGGGAAGTTACCTATTTTTTACCTGAAGATATCTCTGAACGACGGTGTGGGAGATTACTTCCTTTTGTTCATTTTCAATAAGAACATCTAAGAACTCTATATTTCTGTTGTCGGTGGCGGTGAGGATGTGTCCGGCGGAGTCCGCGCCAGCCGCCAGCGCCAGCAGCTCCGTGGCCATCGCCTCGCATTGTTTCCCTGCTGCTATAAGATCTTTGGCACGTTCTTTTTCCTATTTAGGAACACAATACATTATGAATGTTAATATTGCGATGGCAAAGAGACATTGACGTGTAAGATGATTCAATGGACGTTACCTTAGTGGATAAATTTATGTAAATATTAGACAGCTTGGCAGCTGTATCGACCGGTGCAGGTGACACCAAAACAAATTCCTCAATCGGTATGTTATTGTGGTTCTTTGAACACACCATAAGGTTATACACGAATCTTTTATCGTCCATAAGCGATTGCGTGTCGTGTTCCTTGTGTAATAAATACTCAAGGACGTCATTATGGTTTTCGGAAGCAGCGAACCAGATCGGTGCACAATTTAGGTTTGTTTCACTTTTAGGTGACGCTCCGGATTCGCATAATAACTTCACCACGTTAAGATGACCAGCTTTCGCAGCGCAATGTAGTGGAGTCCATCCATTTTTGTCAGTAGCGTTAATTTCTGCACCTTGGCCGAGCAAGACTTCCACCATCTGATAGTGACCGTAGGTTGCAGCTATGTGGAGACCTGTTTTGCCGTGTCTGTCTGTGCTTTGGAGTAATTCTGCTGATCTGCTCAGTAAGAGACCTACTATAGACATGTGTCCGCCGAAACATGCCAGGTGAAGAGGGTTAAAGCCCTAAAAGAAAATTATTGGTTAGTCAGACACAGTTAATTCTAAGGAGTTGATTTTAAGGGGCAAGGAAATGAGCACATTTCAGAAATTTTATGTTTATTGGAACTTACATTTTCATTAGTGGCAGCATCAGCCTGGACTCCCGCTGAGTTCAAAAGTAGCCGTACGACGTTTTCATTACCATTGTACGCAGCCAAATGTAAAGGAGTTAGCCCCGACTCAGACCCTAATACTGGCACTAAGGAGACTCCTGTGGGAGCTTCAGACTTCACAGTTCCTGGTACTTGAGATAGCAATTCTCTAACAGTTTCTGAAAGCGAAGACGCGAATCAAATACACCTATTTGAGTTGTAAATCAGTGATTACAACTTTCAAAACTATCATGGTTATTCACGTAATTTTCACTACAAACGGGATATTTATGAATATTTGGAGCGTTTCGAAAATATGGCAATCTCCTAGGTATACCTCTTTCCAGATAAACTGTGATAGAGGTATGTGGATGTCATTTTTTGTGTTGTGGAAGGAAAAGAAAAAATAGATTAAAATTAATTTTGGCGTACTGAGGTATCATAGCAAATTTTAATTTACGTAGGAAATTTTTTTTTTCCTAAATGCCTGGCATTGATTTTTCTTATTTATTTCGATGGTACCTGGCATATTTATATATTATATTATATTTATTTGGTCCAAGTAGGTGGTAGGCTACACAGTCTATAGAAAACAAACACACACGGACTGGTATCTTCATGATGACTCACACCACCACCCACGACAGCTCAGTTCGTAAAATCCCGTTCGTAAAGACTGCCAATTCAATTCAATAAAATCACAAGGACCACTAGTGAATGTAGGTGCCGGTTCCTCTTAACCCCAGTTCAAGAAGAATCCGGCAAGAAACTCGTCTTTTGTATGATCCTTGACAATTTTGTTACGGATGCCGAGTCGAGATGGAGCAGATTCATCCCAATCTTTTTTGCCATCTAAATAATCAGATATTTTATAATATGCTTTAATAGACAGTTTCTGTTTAATTAAGTTTTTAAATTTGTCAAAAGACAAATCTTGGGACCTTGTTATAGAAGCGTACACATTGCCCTATAAAATACTTATTAACTTTAGCCATAGCGGAACACCTCATAGAGTCGGTGTTCACCTCAAACTGTGGTGAGAATGTGTATAAGCATAAAAAAGAGGTACCAATTACTGACGTTAGTATTGTGTGTCGTGATCGAGTTGTAGATGACAATGAAACCGGTGATACTACATTCGTAGTAATACAGTGTAAAAGTGGGTAGAAAGATTTGTCTGCCAATATTTTTACGATCTACTCGCAAAGACTTCTGTCTCTCCCGTGATCATGGTGCATACAACTGTGCCAAAATCCCTTTTGTAGTGAAAATTAGAGTGGTTATAGTTCTACATTTTACCTGCTTGACCATAATAGGCAGCTATGTGCAGCGGTGTCAACCCCAACTTTTTACTCGATATCCTCAGCGTGTTCGTTGATCGCATAACGTCCAATACGTTCGTGTGGCCGTGTTCCGCGGCCAAGTGAACCGCGGTTAAACCTGACCTATTCTCCTCCGTACAAGACGCCCCGGCTCGCACTAAAGTTCTTACAACGTCCGCGTGCCCCCCTTCTGCGGCCAACTGTAAAGGTGTCGACTCGTTCAACTTATTCCGAGCGGAAATCACACCGGTCCGATCGAACTTCATTAACTCTTCTATCACTTTCACTGAACCCTGAATAGCAGCTATGTGAGCACAAGTGTTCCCGTCTTTTGTCGTCGCCATCACCAAGTTCGGATGCTGCTGAAGAAACAACTGCACCACTTCGGAGTAATTGTTCTGTGCAGCCGCATGAATAGGTTTCTGACCCAACTCATCAGTGGCGTCAATATTAGCTCCTAGTTCGAGTAAAAGCTTGCACACTTCTATCTGTCCACTGGCCGCGGCCAGATGTAAAGGCGTTTGCTTTTTTAAAGTCAGAACATCGATCATTGCGTTATGATCTCTTATTAAAAATTTGACTAAATGTGTATATCCGTTCATCGCTGCCAAATGAAGGGCTGTCCTACCGTTCCTAGCTTTAGAATTTATGAATGCTTTATTCGTCAGCAACGAATCGCAGACTTGAAGAAAACCGTGTTCCGCTGCAAGGTGCAAAGCGGACCGGCCTTCGACATCAAACACGTCGACTCTCGCGTGGTTTGTGAGCAGTGTGCTGATAAGCTCCATGTGTCCTCGGTAGCAGGCTATGAGTAAAGGTGTCCATCCTATCGAGTTTTGCTTGTTCAGCGCTCTGCTGACGTCAGCTGCGGATATATGAGTGATCATCTCGGTCATGACATCATTGTTACCGGCGACTGCACAGAAGTGGAAAGCTGTTTCGTGGCTTTTGTTCGTTTGAAGTGAAACATCTGCTCCGTTCTCGATGAGTAGTTTAACGACTTCTCTGTCCGCAGTGGGAATTTTGACTTCTTCTTTGGTTATTTTGCAGGCGTAGTGAAGTGCACTGGCACCGTCCTCATCAACGGAATCTATGTAGTTCCTGGCGAGGACTTCAGTGTTGTGATCCTTAACGAATACTATCAGATGCCGTACGATGTCCGGTTTACAGCTTCTGCACGCCATATGAAGCGGAGTCTCACCACTCTGGGAACATAAACAATAAGACATGAGACTTGGCATAGTACAAAACAAAGCTTCTAATAAACCAATCTGGTTATTTAAACAAATAGGATCTCGGCTACAACCTCCATCGAAACACATTTGAAAACTGCTATAATAAGACAATTGTTTTTCTATTGTACCGGAGTACCGAAGTCGCGATATCGTGTCAAGAATGACACGGTATCGTGACTTCGGTACATTAAAGGCTAAATGCATTTATTGGTTATTTTTAGTGGCTTTGTATATAATTCTGGTTCTATACAGAATAGGGATCTATGTACCTTGGTTTTTCTCAAAGGATCACCACCATCCTCCAATAGAAGAATCATTGTCTCCAGGTTTCCATACTTGGCTGCAACGTGAACTGGGGTCATGCCGTTTTCTGTCGCCTTGTTTGGTCCCGCACCGGACTTCAACAGCATCAGTGCACATTTGTCACCTGCCAAGGAGACAAAATGTAAAAATTACTTGGATGAGTGTTTACTCATTAATTTCTTATGCTACCTAGCTCTAGTATAAATAAATGTGCGTCTAAAACCATTTCTATGTCTAGTCTAACAATATGTCCTGCCTGATCTTTCAGGGCATTCTCATTTCTTCACTTCTCATTTCTTTACTTCCCTTTTTTAACCGACTTCAAAAAAAGGAGGTTACTCAACTCGATTCTTATATATTTTTTTTATGTGTGTTCGCGCATAACTTCGTCGTTTATGAACCGATTTTGATGATTCATTTTTTGTTGGAAAGGAGTTATTCCAAGGGTGGTTGATAAAGAAACCACGATCTGATGATGGCATCCTAGAGGAATTGAGGGTAACTTTCGAAAATCGTAGTGGCGACTAGTGCGTTTGTTTATTTCTTATTAAAGTATTTTAAAGCACTACTATTCAATGAAGGTCTGGAGTCGATCTGATGATGGAGCCGACAGTCGAGGGAACTCCTCAACGATTTACAGCAATTACCTTTTGTTTGGGCTTGATTCATTTGTATTGATGAGAACTGTACACCTAGATGGGTTGTGACTGCCATTAGGGGTCTGATGATGAAGACGAAGGACAGTCAAGGGAACTCCTCAACGTTTTACAGTAGCTACCTTGTATATATACATGAAGTCGTTTGTCTTTTTAGTTTTTAAAAGGTAAATAAAAAAAAAAATAAAAAAAAATTTGTTTATTGACAGCAAAAACTTAACATAAAACAAAGGAAAGTAAAACAGCTTAAAACTATTAAAATGATGACTAGAAGAATACTAAATATGGAATTTATATATAAAAGAAAATAATAATAAGTAATAATGTTAGTTTTTAAAACGTATAAGTGGAAGCCACGACGTGACTTTATTGTATACAGCAGTTTACCTAAAGTCACAAATCTAGTTGTTCTCACCATCAGGTATCCTTGCAGCTATGTGTAACGCCGTTTCTCTCTGCTTGCCTCCTCTGACGTGGACATCAGCACCGTACCCTAACAGGGTTTCTACTACAGCTGGTTTACACGACTCGACCGCTATGTGCAGTGCTGTGTAGTTGTCCTAAAATGATAAACATTTTGGTATTGCGCTCGTTTTCGGCTCGTCATCTCGAGAGTAATAGCTGAAAATCAGTTGCTTCTTATGCAAAATTATCGCTGAGCTATGACCCTTTTGCAATTGCAATACACACGCACTCTTAGTTAGTTTTATGTTTTTACCATTATGTACGGTTTATCAAATAAATGTTTAACTATCTATTTTGTTCGGTGTAGCCTGAATGTTACTGTGATCTAGTGAAAGAACCTGTAGTAAATAGTGAAAGGCACGATTTCAAAAAAAATATATGTTAAAAAAGATGTAAAAAACTCGGTTGCAAAATATATAAACAGGTAATATAGTCATGTGGTATGGTACCCATAACACAAGCTCTGCTTACTATGGGGCCAGATGATGCTGTTTAAAATGTCCGGCATTATTATTATTAACGGTTATTGTAGTTAGAGATCTGAAAATTAGTCAATTAACTTCGTTTTTACCTAATAAAGTAGTTTAGACTTCTGAGAAAGTTAAGAAAGTTGAGAAAAAATTGCAACTGCTATGGTTGATTGTAATGATTTTGAACGATCCGATGGAGACTTATCAAGGTTGCGGGAAATCTGTGAAAATATATCTGTTACTACAGAATATCCCAGTAGTTAGTACAACATGTCCAGTGGAGTAATTACTAGACATGGAGTCATAATGATGATGATTTGATAGCTTACGTTAGTAGTGACGTCGACGCTTTCCCCTTTCTGCAGCAATGTGTTAATGATGCCGACGTGTCCATACCGCGCTGCTGTGTGTATGCTGCGGGCTCCGTCCTGAAATATGTTGATTTTTAAGTAAGTTTAATTTGTCAATACAATTTGCATGGATGCAAACTTACAGCCTGCTTTATGGTTATGTGCGTTTTGCGAAAGCTTTGTTCTTCTGTTCATATTCTAACATAATGAGTACCTAACTACTATAGCTACTCTGATCTAAAAAACAGTCTATTTTTTAAATTGTGGTACCTAAATCTCAATGTTAATAGTACCTGACAAATCTTTTGCATAAAAATAAATGAAAATATGGCTGGTAAAGGAATACAAAGTACGAAGTGCGTTGATGTCTTTTTTTAACATTTATTTCGACACAACACGAAAAATTTGTATTTACAAAATCTGATTACAAAACCAATTTACGTGTAAAGTGGTTACTCTCCACACAATACCACACAGTGTTGTCGCTAATTGTAAAATAAGGCTAAGGTCGAGTCTTACCGTTTCATTGGGCGCCGTATGCATTGTTTAATAAAACCAAAACACGCAATCTCATAAAATTGTTCCGTGCAGAGGCTTAGTGTAGAGTACTTACTATAAACCAAGGCAAGACTTGTAGCAATCTACAATATTATTTAATTTTATTATAGTGTCTTTTGTGGCTTTAAATATATGAATGTTATTATTGCCATTTATATAATGAAACCGCGAGAGTCTTTGAGAGAAATATTCAAAGAAATTAATATTCTCACAATATACAAATACAACATATAATATACAATATATAAATATGAAAATGTGTTACCTATAAAAGAGCTTAACCTGACTGACTGACTGATTCATCATCGCCGAGCCGAAACCGCTGAAGCTAGAAAGCTGAAATTTGGAAGGAAGCTTCCTTTTACAGCAAAAGCATAAACTAAGGCGGGATTTTTAGAAATTCAACCCCTAAGAGGGTGAAAAGGGGTAAAAACGAATGTATGAAACATTTTAATGCGTGGTGCGATTTTCTTGAAATTTAATATGAATAAATAAAATGCAAAATAAATGAACACAATGTTGTGTTTCAGGCTTTTTCTAAATAACCCTAACAATGGGGTAAAATGGGGTGTCAAAGTTTCTATAGGAACTTTTTAACGGGTGATGTGATTTCTTTGAAACTTGGTTTGGATGCCTAAAATGCAAAATAAATGGACACGTGTTTCAGGATTTTTCAAAATTTTATTTTTCTCAATTTCTAGGTATTCTAGGTGTGAATGTTTGTATGGAAACTTTTAATGGGTGGTCAGGTTAGGGTAGGTTAGGTTTGAAACTTAACAATACAATTTGGCAAGGATTTAAATTGCATCCTGGGGATGGATTTAGGCTACAATTCTTTTCAAAAAAAATGCAGTCAAAGACGCGAGCAACAGCTAGTACACTCATAAAAATAGATATGGGTTTCAGCAAAATAGTGATCTTCATAGAATCAATACTAGGAATAGAAACAAATTATACATCCCTAGGTTTGGAATAAAAAAAGTAAATAAATCCTTTATGAACACGGTGTGTTTCTATAATAAGCTTAATGAAAATGCAACTAAACTACCAATTAAGAAATTTAAAGCTTACATAAAGGGTAGTCTTTTGAAGAAAGCGTCTTATAATATGAATCACTATATTTTTTTATACATTGTAATAACATCGATTAAAAAAACATTCGTGCGAAAAAATTAAAGGCGTTAGGTATAACTTTTGCTTGTCTGTTTATTAACGGCACTCAAGCAATAGCGTAAAACTGTTGACGTGACATAATTTATGGTCTAGGTACTTGTATGATATCGATAGATGTAGGATAGTTTTTAAGATTCTGCATGATAATAATGTAAAAAAGCAAAGCTCGTCTATCAGAATCTCTCAACATAAGATCAATAAGATTCTGTAAATTCACATGAGTCGACTCTGCAGCAACATGATTCCCATCTCTGGGAGACAAATAACTTTACTACATACATTTTACATGATAAAGCAATGCTGCTGCGCGTGGTACCTACACAAAAAGTACCCTATGTTTTTCCCTGAGATATATCCTATCTCCTTACTAAATTTCATCAAGATTTGTTCTGCCGTTTAGCTGTGAAATGATAACAAACCATCAAACAGAGACACTTTAAAACTTTTGTTAGTTGTACCCGGCATGGTGTACTTTGCACATAAGATGCGAAAGTTACAAGTATATTGACGCATCCATTCTATTGGGCAAATTCGAAAAGAAGTGCCACGCGAGACGAGATAGAGTTATGCGATAAAGAGAGAGGCACTATGTAGGAGTAGTATAATGATAGGCACTAAGTTAACTACATTGTATCTTGTACGATTCTTAGCATGGTTTTCGTTCTACCCGCTCTACAACTACAAACCACACCATCTTCCTGAATTTTGTGGCGAAACAAAAGGACGCACGCCGGCAGGTTGATGCCGTTTTCCTCGACTTTAGGAAAGCATTTGACGTTGTGGATAACGACCTCTTATTGGTTAAGCTCTCGTCTATAGGTAGGTATTTGAATGACTGTAGGCAGTACGTGCAACTTAAGTTAACTTAACCTAACGAATTTGGATCTATAGGGTTGGATCCACGTGAGAACAAACACACAATATTCAATGAAAGGCTCCAACTTAAATTCGCTAGGTACGTATATAAAAGAATATATGGATACTATTTTCGCTATTTTCAACTCCTTGAGAATGTATTGAAGTTTTAATTTAAGATGGATAGCTCTTTGGTTTTAACTGTAAGGTTTCTATCATAACTGTATTGCATAAATAAAAATAAATAAGGGCCTGTGCGAGCTAAATAACACTTTAATGCGTCACATCAAGAGTCGGTATTTATATAAATGTTTTAGTGGAGATCGCTTTCGGTACTTGTATTAACTAGTATTCTGTGGTTGTACCTACTATAATTTTTAGTGAACACGGGTTTTACTTACATATAGTGGATGGCGACACTGACACTTTTTCGATCATTAAGAGAATGTTCAGCAAAGTGAGTTTGATCCGCGGTCCGCTCGTTGCAGCTCGCGTTCACAGCTAACACTTGCGAACCCGTTTTTATCAGTGAAAACAGAGACCCTTTCGAATATATAGTATTAATATGATGATGATAACTTTACCTTATTAGGCATATGAAGGTAGACTCCTTTTTTGAAGAGCATCATGGCGCAGTCTGCGTGGCCGTTCAGCGAGGCGATGTGCATTAGAGTGCTGCCATCTTTAGTGCGCTCGAATATTGACGCTTTGAACTTATCAGCAAGGAGTTCTATGATGGCCGCATGCCCGTTTTCCGCTGCCAGGTGCATTGGCGTTCGATCTGAAATATTCAATTATAACATTATAAGGGATATACTCGTACTGTACACAAAGGGTCTATATCTACTTACACTCAAAGTTAAGTCGCTCTATAGTGTAGATTTTTCTTGTCAAACCTATACCTAAGGATGAGGATCTGGGGATGTCTAAAAGAAGGTAGTCAGAGACACTTACAAACATTATATTTGGTACTGACATGCCTTTTTTTTAATTAATCTTTAAAATTTATTAATGACCTGAAATTTCTTCCGAGCCCGGGGATTACAGTCCTGAGCACTATTGACTCTGAGTGTGGCAGATAAACACAATACAACTAATAGTTTAAAGTCACGGTAGCTAATAATGTTATTACAGTATAGAGGGCAAATCTCTAGGAAAAGTCTAGGTATAGGATGCGCAATGTTTTATGAGCATACATGTATATTTTTTTTTATAGATTTTCAATTTATATGAAACACCTTTGGAATGCTTGAAAATACTTTGGAATCTCTCTAAAATTAGCTTATCATCATATTAATGTGTATTATTCTGCATTCCACAGCTTTGTTAACTGGCTCGGCATTCTCGGTCACCTCATAATTCACCGACTCGCTACTTTCCTTATTACAAATTAGCATTGGTAATTTTGGGACTAAATGCCGGGTTGTACTTCCGTTTATTTGTGGGGTAGTCATATTAAACTCTATGTACAAGTTAATTATGACCTATTTTTGATTCTATTATGAAAACTATGGAAAGAGTCACGTCGGCGTCGTTTGGTCGAATCGTCTGTTTCTAAATTAGGTGACCTACAATTTGTTGTTAAGCAAATCGAAATAATTTTAGTTATTCCGTGATACCTATATTCATATTTTTTCCAAGTTTATGTGATGAGTGCGCCTGTTCCTTAAAATTACATTTCTTACCTTCATTGTCTGCAATAGCAGCGTTTGCCCGGACTCCATAGAAGTATTTGACCAAGGGCTCGTCACCTTCCGCGGCTGCTATATGCAGGGACGTCTGTCCGGCTCCATTGGTAGCGTCCACCGCTGCGCCATAGTCCACTAGTATCCTCGCCATGTCCACATCGCGTCTCCTCGCAGCAAGGTGCAGTGCTGTGTCTCCGACCGGCGTTGAAGCCTGCAGAACACACACGGCCTAACCACAGAACGGGGCCTTGATCACGAATATTTGCGTATCGTATGCGTCAAGCTGACTATTTCTATGCAATTTTAGTAGATTGTTTTACGCAAGTTCATACAAATTGACAGCTTGTAACGGTACGAATATACTTTATTCGTGAACAAGCTGCAGAAAACTGTCTGGTAGCGGGTTTAAAAGTATCCTCACGTAACATAACCGGTGACGGCGGCCCAATAGGTGCGTAGGTCTAAAGATCTCAGTATACAATTTACTACGTTCCAAGTTCCAACACTACAGTTCTGTGGACATGGGGATACCTACATGGAGCCGTTTTACCACACGACAACACAATATTCTGATGGTATAAACACAACATACAAAATTGCGTGCTCAGTTGTTTTTAGGTTAAGTTTAACGGTGCAGGTGCAATAAATTTAAGAAAATGAATGAGAGCTGTACTGTGGAAATATGAAGTGTAACTAATGCTCAACGTACGACCTGAAACACATAACTTTAAAAATAAATCAAGCAAGCGAGGATGCGCCTTTTGAAAGGCACGTGGTGCCGTGACGCGACGTTGGCCCCTTGGAATGTACAGGCGTAAAGTTTATGCATAAACTTTTTAGTTCGCTCAAACATTAGCAAATGATACAAAAGAAAACAAGAAAAATTTATTAATAAGGCATAAAAAAATTGCGTGTATTTAGGAGTCACCGAAACGGTTATTACTTGGAAAAGTATTAAAGGTATATAAAAAAAGAGGTAGAGGTTTACCTTCAACTGTTCCGCAGTCTGTGCGCTGAGCAGCTCGCGGACCATGGATTGGTTGCCGGCCTCCACTGCCAGCAGCAGCGGAATCTTCCCCCTCTGGAACGACGCAATGTCGCGAATTAGCTTTTTCCACTCCTTGTGCCTCGCGCGCTCTTTGTTCAGCTCTATGAAGCTGATATCAAGTTTCTGCAGGTCTTTGACCTGCAGGTTCGAGGGGGGACTGCGGCCGTCTACCGAGCGAGATCCCGGGTTAGCGCTCTTCGGGGGCTGTTTGCCGCCTTCGGCCATCCCGAGCCGACGCGGACGCGGACGCGGACACTCGACGCAGACACTCGCTAAGCACGAACAGCTTGTGCGATCCGCTCCATGCTACTGCACGAATACCCTCCGACCCAAGACACCGCAGACAATATCCGACTATGTGCAATCTTCCAAGTGTACTATCGATCGGATGCCGTGCCACACTGTATTTCCGATGCGAATTTACAACGCCTTTTTGTCTTTAAAGTCTAGATCGTCGCAGCGGAAGATTTCAATACGTACTTGATCCTCCATTGATATTAATTTATAGACACAAATCGGTGGGAGGCCATGGTAACGCCGCCTTCCTCTAGGCGCGCCGAAGGACCGACTGAGACTTACGGTATTAAAATTAGTAATTTTGAATTTCAGCGCTGACGACGTTATAACTCTAACTAATATTCAGCTGTGTGATTTGCATTGTAAATTCGCGGTGACGTTCACTCGCCGACTAAAGCTCGCGGATAATTAGCTACTTTCTAGTCGTATGGGGTGGCTCGGTGCTACTATCGGATTGTCCTTAACATGTCAGGCGAGGTTATGTGTCGCCGAATTCCATAATAATTAGAGACTGGCAGATAAACGCGTGTTGCGACGATCGTTGAATCACCCCATTACAAAGTTTTATTAGTTTATGCGCGTAAAATTCTTTCAGTTGAGTGTGAACTGCGGGTTTTGTTTACAGTTAGTAGTATTTTAGGGGGATGGGGGTAGTTCCTGAATCGCGGCGGCGGATGGCGCATGGCGGTGCCAGGTGACAGCGGTTGCACGCGAGCGTGCATCCACTATTCGCTCGCCAATCAAACCTCTATTACAGTATACAATAAAGCATACTATTTATTGCGCTATTTTATGATTTACCGTAGATCGCTTATGATTTTCAATTTTGAATTTTGCATAAATATCTGCGGTGTAGTAAAATAGAGATAGGTACCGAAGTTCAGAAATAAAAGGGTACGATGTTGTCGACCTTTGTCCATGGTGGCACGGAGATGACTGTGTTGTTGAACCTTTCAAAACTGATTTGACTTATTGATTACGCTTAGCATAACTTACCTTTTTAGATGCCCATCAGCAACAACAACTGTCAAATTCACTGCAAAGACGCATATCTACTACGCATAAACGTAATCTAGATACTTAAGTAACTTGCATATTATTCTGGTTAGGTTTCTGAAGATTTTGGAATGTATAATGCCATTTGACTCAACTGTACCGTAGTTAACCTGTACTTGGAAGTAAGTTATTGACTTCAAAACTTACACTTCAAAAAGTATGTAAAAAATCAATTAATACATAAGAGTTATTATAAAATGGATGAAGTTTTTGCGGATAAAAAAATGTTTACTTTTAATAAATGATTCTTGTCTTTTGTTGTGTGTACCTAGGTTTAAGGTTAGGTTAGAATATCTAGTTTTATCAGTGTTTCAATGTGATACTTGTTAGGTAGGTATTTATAAGTGAACCTTAATATATACATGACGATGCTTTTGCTGATAAATAATTATGTATGGAAAATTATACTCATATAATTACTTAATTAGATACACTTATATATTATAACTATTGTAAAACATGTCTAAGAACATTGTATTATGTCTAAAGATGAATAAATGAATTGAATTGAATTGAATTGAGGTGGAGCTTATTTGTTCATGAAAACTTACTCCATCCACTCGTAACCGAATGTCTTTCCCTGCTGCAGCGAGGAGTGCCCGCAGGATGCTGGTTGCGGTTCCTGTCTGTCTGCTCGCCACCACGTGGACTGCCGTTTGTTGCCGGCTCTGTGGAATTATTACCTAATTATCATACCGTACCTAATTATTTTAAGCAGTTTTATGCAAACAATATCTCCTCATTTGTTAGATCTGTATTTATTTTAATAAAACAAATTTATTTATATTTCAGTAATTAAATTTGTTACAGAATAATGTACAATAATAATAAATAAATATTAATATTGCTGGACAATGCACACCACACCGTATAGTCCCAAACTAAGCATAGCTTGTATTATGGTGACTAGATGACTGCTAGAATACTTATATATTTTCAAATACATACTTATGATACTTTTAACACCCAGACACAGAACGAACACCTATGTTCTTCACACAAATGTTTATCCTGGGTGGGAATTGAACCCTCAACCAACAGCGCAGAAGGCAGAGCTACTACCAACTGAGCTGACAGGCCAGTCTAATAATATACTCATATTAAAAATGCGAAAGTTTGTGTGGATCTGTAAATATTCAAAATGATTGTTTTTGGCTCAATTACGTCGTTATGGCTCAAACGGAAATTAGATATATATATGGTATATACCTATGCATTTTTTTGTGTAGATACCCCACGTGAGAAACCAAACATTTTTTACCACAGTTGTGGCAAACAATCTTACGGCCCGCCTGATGGTAAGCGGTCACCTCAGCCTATGGACGCCTGCAACATCAGGAGCATCACATGCGCGTTGCCTACCTTTGAGAAACCTATTACCTTCCCTATTGAAGTACCCCATGTACATACTGAAGTATAAAATTCATGGGAAAAGGTTAAGCTATCTAAGAACCGTTTAAAACGATTTGTAGTTACGAGTAGTTACGAGTACTCTAGTATGTCTAAGGAAGATGACAGTAAATATAATTATTCATTAATATAAGTAACTTACCCCTCCTGTTGCAAAAGGGTCGACTCCTCGTTTTGAAAGAAGGAGTTTAACAATGTCTTCTCTGGAGTACATCGCCGATATGTGGAGCACATTGTAGTTGTCCTGAAGATAAACATTAGATTACTTTCCAATAACTGAATTTATAAACAAGTTTGTGATCGCATACAATGGCCTCAATTCAGTTGTTTCGCTAGAGTAACTAAAATTTCCTAAAACAAAAACGATCATTTTGTTTGCATTAAAGTCTGAATTAGAATACATTTTTTTAGTGACAGTAAATAAACGTATAACTGTTTTAGCTGAATTTAGTCATCATGCAAGGAGGTGTTCATTAAAACTGCGGTTATTTTCAGCAGTTTTTATCAACACCTCTATACATTATTTACAATAAAGTAATGAAATGGAATAAAAATTATATCAATAAAACAAAACATAATTTAAACTTATTTTAGAACTGTGATTTAAAATGGGTACTCTAATTTGAACTTTAACGTAGCAAAATAAGGTCCTCCATATTTTAGAAAATTTTAGCTAGTCTGGCGAAACAACACAATTGCCAGCAATATATTTATTTTTTAACTTTAATTAACACGGCACAGTACCAATTACATTAATTAAACATAATATTAATAATATTCAAGAAAAAAGAAACACAAACAAATAGTATTATCAGTGAATTATAACAGAAATAATAATAATGACAATACAAAATAAATTAAACACAATTTACAAACAAAAATACAAAACTTCGGGAGCAATATAATAAAATATACATACAAATTTAGAAGTACGCTCACAGAAACACAAACAATCAGTCACAAATATATATATACTAGCTGTTGCTCGCGACTTCGTCCGAATTTTTTTTAAAGGAATTCTAGCTTAAATCCTTCCCCGGGATGCAATTTATCTCGTTGCCAAACTTTATTGATAAGTTTCAAACCAATCACCTGACTGAAAAGATTCCATACAAATATTCACATCTTATTTTACTCTTTTATGAAAGTTATTTTGAAGATCCTGACACACGTGTCCATTTATTTTGCATTTTACGTACCTATCCAAACCAAGTTTCTAAGATATCACACCACCCGTTAAAAAGTTCCCATACAAACTTTATCACCCTATTTTACCCCTTTGTTAGAGTTATTTTGAAAAATCCTGAAACACGTGTCCATTTATTTTGCATTTTATTTATTCATATCAAGTTTCATGAAAATCGCACCACGAGTTAAAAAGTTTCATACATTCTATTTTACCCCTTTTCACCCTCTTAGGGGTTGAATTTCAAAAAATCCCGCCTCAGTGGGTGGTAAAACCTTAATTACCCAACCTAAACCTTTAACGTAATTATGAAAGAAGAAAATTAGAAATATGTTCAAAAAATTCAAAGAGCTTATGGAAAAATACTAAATCAATTACCTATATGAATCAAAATAAATCAGACAATTTAAAACTTTTAAATATTAAAATAAACCCGACTGCATCAATAAACTACGTGAATTTTTTTTTGCTGATATAGGAGAACGCTTAGCTGAAGATATTCTTACCAGCTCTTGTACACCGCAAACATCCATACCTACAGAACACTCCCAAGCCAACTCGTTTGTACTCTTGGAAACTGACCCTAAAGAAGTACATGATATTCTAATGAGCCTTAAATCAGATAGCGCCTCGGGATGGGATAATATTCCTACCAGGATTTTTAAAACTTGCCAAAGATAAAGTTGTGCCAATCACATTAATATTAGATTGATCAATTACTTAAACAAATTTAAAATATTGGCAGATACACAATACGGATTTAGAAATAACCGATCAACCGAAGACGCAGTTACGGCTCTCACTTCCTATATCACTGATCAAGTAGACCGTGGGAACAAATGTTTGGCTGTGTATCTTGATCTAAAAAAGGCCTTTGACACAATATGTGTCCCCACTCTTATAAACAAGCTGGAAAACATAGGGATCAGAGATAAACCTCTATAACTTGAGATAAACTCAAAGAATATCTTAGTTGCAGAACACATAGAGTAAAAATTGGGCAGTGCGTAAGTAGTGAACTAAATATTACATTCGGTGTCCCGCAAGGCAGCGTCCTGGGACCGACTTTATTTTTGATTTATATTAATAATTTATGTAAAATGCAAATAGGTAATGCCAAAATAATTTCATATGCAGATGATACGGCAATTGTTTTTTCTGACACTACTTGGAATAAAGTTCGTTCTAACGCCGAGGCAGGACTCTCCATTGTTGCTAAATGGCTTAAAGAAAATATACTCACACTATATGCTCAAAAAACGTTTTTCATGTGTTATTCTATTTATAATCGTACCCAACCTGCAAGCGACCACATACTGTAAATCCACAGCTGTGGCAGTAGCTTCTTAAGGCAGAAATGTAATTGCCCCATTATTAATAAGGTATCTCAAATTAAATACCTAGGAGTGATGATAGACCAAAGACTATCATGGTCTCAACAAATTGAAGTAGTGAGCACAAGAATTAGAAAGCTGATGTGGGTTTTTAAGATCTTAAGGCATATTGTTTCGGGAATTCTTATAAATAGAATTTATATTTCATTAGCTCAACCGATACTAACCTACTTTTTGCCAATATGGGAATGAGCTGGTAAAACGAAATTCATGGAACTCGAAAGAGCTCAGCGTTCTCTTATAAAAGTAATTTATTTTAAGCCCTACAGATACCCTACAGTAGACCTATATAAAATATCCCAACTACTATCTGTAAGAAAGTTATATATTGTTAATATTATTCTAAAACATCATAAAACCTTAGTGTATAATTGCGATATTTTAAAAAAGAGGAGGAAAGACAAGGTGGTTAAAGCTCATGTTACTAGAACTACATTTGGCGCCAATCAATATTGTAGAAAGTCTACTCATTTGTACAATGTCATAAATAAAATCTTAGATATATATCCTAAACAACTAAAGGGTCTTCCAATAGGCACGTCCGAACTTTGACAGTTGGTAGCGGCCATCTTGTTGAAGCTACATCTGTCAAATTGGTTGTAATTTATTCATTCTGTTTTGCCAAATCATCATGGATAGCTATAGCATTCAACAACACTTGCAAATGATAAAATTGTTTTATCAAAATGAGTGTTCTGTTCTGGCAACGCACCGCGCGCTTCGCCCATTTTACGGTCGCCATAATCGTCCTACCGAGAGGACTATTCGTCGTGTGGTGGATAAATTTGAGTCCACTGGTTCGGTAAATGATCGACCAACACCCGTACGTCAATGAAACGCAAGGTCTGCCGAAAACATCGCCGCTGTCCGTGAGAGTGTGCAGGAGAATCCGAGGCAGTCGATTTCGCGTCGCTCACAAGAACTCGGCCTTTCAAAGACCACAACTTGGCGAATTTTGCGTCGTGACTTGGGAATGCCACATTGAATATTCTGCATGAGAGATTTTAGGGCATGGTCATCTCACGTGGAGCTGATGTGAACTGGCCACCGAGATCTTGTGACTTAACCCCGCTAGACTTTTTCTTGTGGGGTTTTCTTAAGTCGCAAGTCTATGTGAATAAACCACAAATCACAGCGGCCCTCAAAGCCAACAACCTATGCCATAAGTCAAACTCAGCCTGATTTATGCGCAAAAGTCATGGAAAATAGGATATCTCGCATGCGCTCCACCCAGAGATGCCGTGGCGGACATTTGAATGATGTCATATTCCACACATAATGGCATCACTACATCTTTCAAATAAATAAATAATTTCGATAATATATCACACACACTTTGTTTTATTTAAATTTAAAGATAGGACACGCTTAATGAAAGACCCTATATATGAATGTAAAAAATATATAACAGAATGGATAAAAGATAAAAAGTATGAAGAAATTGAGGCACTGTTCCAAGTTTTAATATGACATATTAGGTTTCAGTTACACACTACATACAGATCCCCACACAACACGACTTCTGTACACATGCTCTATACCACAGCATGGTGTCCTCACGAGGACCAACACATTCATACATATATATCCCAAACTCACACATAAACACATACATACATACATACACATACACACACACACACACACACACAAAAAGTCAGTCAAATCAAAGCGAGATCCGAACTGCTGCTCGATTATGCTGTCCTAATTTATCACGTTGATTTTTTGTAGAAAAATGCAATAAAAATGAACTATAACTTTGTGAGTCAGATACGTCTAAACTGGTCAGAGGTCCGGTCCGGATATGGAAGAGCGGAACCATCTGGCACAAGTACTTCGTACTTAAAAGAAGGTTCCCACCATTGTTATACGTTGTAATGTTTGGCTACTGAAATAAACAAATTTGAATTTGAATTTGAAATTTGAAAATTTGAACAAAATACTTGTACTTTCCACCGATGATGTTTTCATGTAAATAAATATATAAATAAATAATCCCGGACATTTCCCACAGCATCATCGGGCCCAATAGTAAGCATAGCTTGTGTTTTGGGTACCATGACTGATATACTACTTATATATATATTTTTTTGTAAATTCATACATATTATATATAGAAACACCCATACCCGAGACAAATACTTGCAGATCGTACAAACATTTGTCCCGCGGCGGGAATCGAACCCGCAACCTTCTGCGTCTCAGCCGGGTCTTAGCCCACTGCGCCTCAGAGGTCATCAAACTTGTACTTCGATACCTCGATGTCTCATTGGAGCGTTGCGTTTATTTTGCCTACCCATATTATATATATACAAAATACATCTACTTTCCACTAAAAATGTATTATAGGCTCAAATTTCATTCAATGAAGTCGGTTTTCTTTTTAGTTTTTAAAACGTAATCATAGGTAGAAAGACGAATTCACAATTTTAACGATTAATCACACAAATCATGCCCAAATCCCTCAAACAAAATAATATTTTATTACGTATGATTTTTGTTTGAAGAGAGTCTTGTCTACAATCAAGTTGTTTGGCTATACCTACCTATTATTTTATCATTTGCAACAAAGAATAAATAAGTCTTTTGCTGCCCCATAATCTGTTCGCATGCCTTCGAGAGCTTAAAAACAGTCTTTTAATAATATGCCTATACAACGCTTGCACCGAGCGTAGCAAGTGCCTGTTCAGGGGGTCTAGTCTAGACAGATAATTCATGAGTCTTGATGAGGATTTAGCCAATGTCAAGTGGCTTTATTTTGTTAAAATATCGTCACAATGTCGATCGACATTTGTTTATTCTAAACGTCATCGCGGAATGGCCGACTTAATTTCCTTTTTTAACCTACTTCAAAAAAAGAAAGTGCTCAATGCATCAGTTTTTTTATGTATGCTCACCGATTTGGAAAATTCTGTTTTTGTTTCAAAGGGTATACATCCCAGGTGGTCCCATTTAAATTTTATCGAAATCAGTCGAGTGGTTTTTAAAAAATCAAGTTTTTAAATGTAATTATTCCTAATGGCTTCTGTCCTGATGATAATTTTGCCAATATCAAGTGGTTTTATTTTGATAAAATACCGTCACAAAGTCGTTCGATCGACATTTGTTTATTCTAGCTAGCTGTCCCGTTCGCGAATTCGTCTGGGAGTTTTAAAAAGAAAAAAAAAATCTAATTGTAAATCTAAACCATTCTATTATAATACCACCATATTTCTAATCCACTTGAACACACACAAAAAAAACATCAAAATCGGTCCAACCGTTTCATCATCATCATTATCAGCCTTTAGGAAGTCCACTGCTGAACATAGGCCTCCCCAATTGATTTCCAGGAAGAACGATTTTGAGCCTTCTCCATCCACCGATTTCCTGCGATCTTTACAATGTCGTCAGTCGTCAATCGGTCGTCCTACGCTACTTCGTTTTCCTGTCCTTAGTCGCCATTCGAGAACTTTTACACCCCAACGGTTATCAGTTCTGCGAGCTATATGGCCTGCCCATTGCCACTTCAATTTGCAAATTTTGAGTGCTATGTCGGTGACTTTGGTTCTTCTACGGATTTCCTCGGATTTTGCGGATTTTATTTATCACGTAGTGAAACACCCAACATAGCTCTCTCCATAGCTCGTTGCGCGACTCTAAGCTTGTGTATGAGGCCAATAGTTAGGCCAGACGTTTAGGAGGAGTTTAATTACAAACACACGCACAGAAGAAACTAAAAAGAAAACCGATTTCATTGAATGATATTTGAGCCTATAATACATTTTTAGTGGAAAGTAGATGTATTTTGTATATATATAATATGGATAGGGCAAATAAACGCACTGCTCCAATGAGACAGCAAGGTATCGGAGTAAACAAAAATATCATCGATGAAATTTTTAGATTTTTGTTGATTTTTCAGCTCGACCAATTTCGATAAAATTTAAATGGGAATTCTTTTTATGTTTGAAATACACAAAAATAATTTTTCAAATCGGTTAAGCTGTTTTCAACTAATCGGTGAACATACATAAAAAAAAAGATTCCGACGAATTGAGAACCTCCTCATTTTTGATGAAGTCGGTTAAAAAAAACAAATTACATCATACTATAAACAATTAACACTGGCAAAATTGACATTATGACATGCCATTAACGAAGAAGTATAAAAATAACAGAAGCTTCAGTAACTTATCACAAGTTAGTGTCGTATCCATACAATTTGACCTTTCGCTGTCGTAAACGCCAACGTACAGTAGATTTTATCCGGTGGGCAAGGTACGTGTAGCGCTTACTTTTATATGCTCTTAGATATTGTCTGGCCTCATAATTCAGTTGGTAGTAACTCTGGTAAGGCAAACATTTGTGTATTGAACAGAGTTGCTCGTTCTGTGCTTGGGTGTTATAACGTATCATAGTCATGTATTTCGACGTATAAATAATTATTAATCGTCTGGTTCCCATAAAACGAGCTTTGCTTTGTTTAAGAGCTTGATGATTATGTGTGAATGGTCTACCAATATTTTATATTTATAACTTTTACTAGCTGTTTCCCGCGGCTTTGCCCGCGTTGTAGATAAAAAGTAGCAATATAATAATTAAATGAATGAATGTTTCGGAAAAAATCCAAAGCATAATCGAATGCATGCATAATAATAATAATAATAATAATAATAATAATACCGGACATGTCACTCAGCATCATCTGGCCCCAAAGTAAGCAGAGCTTGTGTTATGGGTACCAAATGACTGATATACTACTTATATACTTTTTTTTTGTAAATACATACATATTATACATAGAAACACCCAGACCCGAGACAAATACATGCAGATCATACAAATATTTGTCCCGCGGCGGGAATCGAACCCGCAACCTTTTGCGTCTCAGCCGGACCTCAGCCCACTGCGCCACAGAGGTCGTCAAAATAAAGTATAGAGCATGGCCAAACCGACACTAAATCCTGAATATCACTAAGTACTAAATCCTGTCGACACAAATAAGAATATTTAAGATACTTCTTATGATGTCACTTGTTATTTTTAACTAGTATTGTGAAAGGTTTAAAGTGCGCCTTAAGCCTTTGCGAACAAAGGCCCCTTTCGTGCACTTGGCACATATCTTCACACATATCATAGGTACTACTTTGACATACCAGTTTCCTCATTATGTTTTCTTTCACCATTTGAGAGTACTAGTATAACGTACATACATTTTTCGGACAGACAAATCCCGGAGCATGACCTGATCCGCACCCACGACCTCAGGATCGAGATGATAAAAAAAATGAACGATATACATGCGAGGCTGGATAGAGATAATTAAAACAATCAACAACACCGCGCGCAGGTGATGATTTAAAGGAATCAGTTGATTTCGCGTATCAACCCCAATCTTATCCTCGTAATTTCGGTATTTAGTTTGAATTTTCTTTACACAGTTTTTTACGAGGTGGCCACTTGTTTTAACCGACTTTAAAAAAGGAGGAGGTTCTCAATTCTCAATATTTTTTTTATGTATGTTCACCGATTACTCAAAAACGCCTCAAGCGATTTGAAAAATATTTGTTTTTGTTTCAAAGGTTTCACTTCCTAGGTGGTCCTATTAAAATAAAAATATGCAAATTGTATAACATCGATGATATTTTTATATACATGAAGTATATACAACTAAATATAAAACTAAAAAGACAACCAGTCTTTTTTGTTTTTAAAACGTAAATATATATTAAAATGTTTGTAGTTTTAGTGGTCATAGCGTAATCTGAAATTATATTCCAGCTATGATTTATATGCCCAGGGCAATAAGACTAGCTGCGACCCTGCCTCAGCCCACACACGTTGGACGGCTCGCGTGCTCTTTCGTACCTCAGACATTATTACTAGCTGCTTTCATTACCCTACCTGCAAGAAACTAGTTTAATAATGTTCTTTAAATGCCTGTTTTTGCAATGAAAACATATTCAAAGAAAATTTATTAGCTAGGGATTCGGTTCACTATGCTAGTAAACAAAATTAAGTGCATAAGTACAATTAATCATGAATTTATGTCTGTATTTTCTCCATGTTTTATCTATGTTTTATTTGTTGTAGTAAAAATAATGATTTAAACATTACATTTTGACAAACTCGGGTTTTACTCACGAATTATTTTGTTGATGGAGGCACCGACACTGCTTCGATTCATCTAGAGAATTATCATCAGGGTGAGTTTGATCCGCGGTCCGCTCGTTGCCGCTCGAATTCAAGATTCGCAATCAATTCTCTAGATGAATCAAAACAGTGTCGGTGCCTCCATCAACAAAATAATACGTGAGTAAAACCCGTGTTTATCAAAATGTATAGTACAAATTACGAAAGTTCTGAAAGATTTGAACATTATTCCATTATTTACAATATTTATATCAGCTCACTCAGTGCTGTAAATTTTATTTATTCCTTATACATAAAAACAAACGGTTGGTTGTTAGATTTAGCTTCTAATAGATTGCATAATATTTGATGACCTCTGTGGCCCAGTGAATGAAGGCCTGCTTGAGACGAAGAATGTGCGGGTTCCCGCTGCGGGACTTATGTTTGTATCATCTGCAAGTATTTGGTCTGATTTTCTATGTATAATATGTATGTATTTACAATAATTACGTTTTAAAAACTAAAAAGAAACCGACTTCATTGAATAAAATTTGAGCCTATAATACATTTTTAGTGGAAAGTAGATGTTTTTTGTATATTCTAATATGGGTAGGCCAAATAAACGCAACGCTCCCATGAGACAGCGAGGTATGAAAATACATGAAAACATCATCGATGTATACATGTTTTAGATTTTCGTTTATTTTTCAGCTCGACCGATTTTGATAAAACTTATATAGGACCACCTGTGAAGTATACCCTTTGAAACAAAAAAATAATTTTCCAAATCGGTTCAGCCGTTTTCGAGTAATCAGTGAACATACAAAAAAAAAAAAAAAGATTCCGACTAATTGAGAACCTCCTCCTTTTTGATAAAGTCGGTTAAAAAAGGTATATAATGTTGCAACCAAAATACAAGCACTGCTTTACTGCTCTTCAACTGGACTTTATTCTTTTTTGCTTTTTGCTTTTTCAACTGGACTTTATTCTGTTTCAATATTATACGGATGTTTTCTTGTTACCATTGGATGCTCTGAAATAGGCTAAGGTACTAGCACTGGGGTAGAAGCAATTATCGAAAGTGTTGGTCAATAGAAAGTATCGTGCACGCAATCCATACAAGCTTTGTACAGTTGTAAAGAATAATTAAATACATGGTGAAAATTTTCACCCTGGTTCTATTAAAAAAACGCATTCATAACTAAACTTTTAAGTAAAACCTATTTAGATTTTGAGTAAGTAGGTTGGAAAAAGAGGTTGTTTGCTTTAATGTATGTACTGATTTTTTCTTTACGTAGGCTATCTCTAGATTGTCTACGTAACGCTACGAGCTACGCGCGTAGAGGTTCGCTACGGAGCTACGAACGTATAGAAACTCTGACTAAAAATAATTTTCCACGATATTAACTAGTGAATGACTGTCGTCCCCTAATACAGGGTGATTTTTATGAATTTAGTGAAACGCGTAATTTCTTTGTTGCGTGTCTCGTTGCTGATTAGTCAGTAATCGCGGTCTTTACGACGACAATTTTTACCAACTTTCGATGATTCAATGTTATGATTCACGAAAATTGGAATGACTAGGTAAGGTTGTCGAAACTTAGTTTGGGCTATAGCTTAAGCAAAATTCGCAGGTTCTTATCGGCCAGCCCATCTGTGACGTGGTCTGTAGCCTTCGTGTACTTGATGACCACGGCGAGAGTAGGTCATGTACGACGTATACAAACTAAAATTGGGCGGCTATTGTAATTTAGCTTTTCTTGGGTTTAGCTACTAGGTACCTTTACCTCGGGTCAATGACATACTAGTAAAAAATGCAAGCTACCAGTGAGAGATAGGATAACGAAACATTCTCGTTATTTTTATTTTAACCAAACACTCACATTACCGGCTTTAACCTGATGGTTTGAATGCATTCTTACCCCTATATTTAATGCTTGTTTGATTCTATTATTTTATTGAATGTGGTTAAAATGGTTAATAAATTCCTGTGGCTTAAAAGCTTATCTGATTATAATAAAATTTAAGAAGAATGTCTTGCCAATTCTTCTCGTATTTGGTTTGGAAGAATTGGCGCTTAAATTCACCTAGTATGTAAGAAGATTCAGTGATTCTTAATAGCATTGAATAAAAATGATTTGACTTTGACTTTGACTTTGAATAGATAATATAAATAGCTTACTGAGACTCACATTATTCCTGGCACCGACGTCGGAGCCGAGCTCGATGAGCCGCTCCACGAACGAGGTCCGGTTGTCTTTGACGGCGTACATCAGCGGCGTCATGCCTGTAGCCTAGAAAAAAGAAAAACAATGATCACATACTTACACCAAATACATTTATCCTATACAATGAATTATATATTTTTTATCGCTGCTTGCAGCAATGCAAAAAAAAGTAGCTTAACTGAAAATTTATTTTAACAACCTCCGCTGAATATTGCTGAATTTTAATAAAATCCGTTGAGCCGTTTAGCTCTCAAAAGGATACAAGCACAGTCTGAAATTCAATTCAATTCCAATTTATAAAATAAGTTAATACGTAGCGTACGTAATACTTAAGTTAATACGTTAATAAAAAAAAACAAAAGAACTTAATCAATAAAATTTTTAATAATTATATTTGACAAAAACCTCATCAAAATTTGAACATGGAATATATTGATAGATTGTAAAAAAATAAATATACAACAGCTCAAAAGTTTAAAAAATAGTAGAGGATATTATCAAAAAGTTCTTCATATAATAAATGCTCTTAAGTCTCCTTCTAATTTACGAGCTATGATCTTGTCGGTGAATGATTCAGATACTTCCACTTGTTCCTCTCCATCGCCTCCTTGATCTACTTGTACAACACGACAGACACACAACTCTTCCTCTCCTTCCTACAATTTTCATTTCTATGATGGTGTCATTGTCATGCCTATCATTTTTCCCTCTAAAATTTTCAATCATCTTTCTTTGACTCTACTTAATCTCTTTATAGTCCTAATATGCCATATTTTGCGTTTATGTATACTGTCCTTGTTATTCTTATGTCAAAAAATAGAGCTGGCAACATTTAAACAATTTTAGACGACAATTTATGAAAATTTATTGTTTATTGTATTTAAAAAAAAAAGTATATAAGTAGTATATCAGTCATGTGGTACCCATAACACAAGCTCTGCTTACTTTGGGGCCAGATGATGTTGTGTGAAATGTCCGGCATTACTTATTTATTTATTTAATTCCTAGTACTAAAGAGCAATGATCTACCTTATTAACACACGTAAATAAGGTAGATCATTACTCTTTATTTATTTATTTAAGCACACACACATCATACATATTAATTAATTATACAACATTATTAGTGACAAAATGATACACCTCTGATATGCATGACAATTACGGTGTGCCAACATTCACCGTAATGGACTCTATGATAAACAGTTACTAAACTTAAGTATTCAAAATAAAAATATATATCTACACTACATACTTAATCATTGTATGGGAATTGGGGTATTAGTATTAACCGAACAATTTCTCGTTGGTCATCTGTAAGAATGCGAATGCTGATGCTAACAGACTTGCTGCTGCTAGGCAGTCTTCACGACACTACATAATAACCCTTTCTATAATAACATGATTAGTAACGCGGCGTTTAGATGACAACAAATTTAAAGAATTTAGTGTGTTTATAAGATTTTTTTATCTTCGATAGACCTACGTTTGACCACGATCTCACCCGATGTTCAGCGTAGATGTGGCCTGCGATGGGGCAGGTCTAGAAGACACCTATTTACTCGAGACTTGAAGATAGACTCAATGTCTTGAACTCCCTGACTTTTTTGTTAGTAATACTTACTTTTTATATAACCTCGTGAATAAAGTCGCAGATAGAAGCTAGTTTATACTAATAAGAAAACTTTCCCCCTGAAATAATAAAGTTATGTTGACGAAAACTTTGCGAATTATTCTGAAGTTTCATGTTGATAAAATAGTTCAGCCTTGTTGTATGGTGTAAATCATAACATGAGCGTATTGTTCTGCCCATGACGTGTTCGATTTTTCATTGCTAACTTAATTCAGTTCCGAGGAAATAATATAATATTGGTGGACAATGCACACAACACTATTCAGTCACAAACTAAGCATAGCTTGACTCTGTTAACCAGATGACTGATATAATCCCTGCTAATATTAAAAATGCGAAAGTAACTCTGTCTGTCTGTCTGTCTGTTTGTTAAGTTTTCACGCCTAAACCATTGAGCCGATTTTGATGAATTTTGGTATAAAGATGTATGGGAGCTTGGGGAAGGACATAAGCTACTTTTTATGTAGGTACCACATGCTGCAGCTAATTACTTATTTTTAAACAAACTTTATAACACCCTGTTATAGAACAAACACCAATGTTCATCACACAAAATGTTTATCCTGGTAGGGAATCGAGCCCTCAAACCTACAAAGTAGCAGGCAAAGCTTAAACATACTTGCTACATACTTGCGTAACGTGCCTATATCCTTAAAAAATATGCCATCAAAAACATAACTTGTAAAAAAAACCAAGTCTCGCGCAATTCAGTTCTACTATCGTAAAATGTTGTGAGATCCATGTAATACCAAGTCGCTTAATTTATTCTGTCTTAAGTTATTACGTTATTAGCTAACCTAACATCAACTTATAGTGACCTTATCAATATTAAAAATCATAAATAAATTGACTTGGCAATCGGCAATTCAGGTTTCTAGGTTTATCCACAATGAAGTTATAGGGGGTCGAAAATGGCCTAAACTGCTTCGAGAAAAGAATGGTACGGCCGTGCCGCTTTTTTGCTCGACTTGGCGGGGGCACTGCCGTGTTCCAGATAAGATAAAATACCTAGCTTTTGTCTGGTTATGGTTTAAAGTTTGGACGAATGCTTAAATTATAATGTGCTAATGCCATTGTTTAATGAAGCAGTTTGTCTTTAAGGTTTAAATCAACATAGGATTATTTTTAAAAGCTCAAAGCTTATGACTCAAAATAGGATAACTAGCTTTTAATTTGCTCGTTACACTTTTCGACACTTAAAAGGGTGGAAAATTATTCGTACAATATTAGCGTTTTTGAGCGTGACCTCATAATCATTGTAATGATTTCGTCATTATAACAAAATACAAGATTACGTTTTAGACCGTCTTCGAACGACGAGCTGATTGACCTGTCAATGACCTTGATACTCAGTTGGTAGTATCAATACCTTCTGCGTTGTAGGTTGGGGGTTCGATTCCCTCCCAGGACAAACATTTACGTTGAACATAGGTTTTGATACATTTTTTGATATACACCGCGGATCAAACTCACCATGATGAAGATGCTCTAGATGAATCTAAACAGTGTCGGTGTCTCCATCGACAAAATAATACGTGAGTAAAGCCCGTGTTTAAAAATGTATACCTGATACAACTGACGAAAGTATTGAAATAGGTGTTGATTCTGTGTCTGGGTGTTATAAAGTATCATAAGTAGTCATCTTGTCACCATAATACTAGCCATGCTTTATTACACAGACAGACTTGAATATAAAATGAATAAATATGAACAAGGTTACAGGTATACCTAAACCTAGTTAGCAATTACAGCAAAATCATACAAGTAATCACATTTCCTCAATTTCCTAGTATTTTGGCGCACCTTACATTTAGATTATTTGCACTGGGCTTGGCGTAGTAATGACGATGTGGGCTATTAAGGGCACCTTTTATTACCTTTATTATTTGGAATACATTTGCATTATTATTATATTATTATTATTATGTTTCAGGATTTAGTACTTTCCACGTTGCGATGAAACACTGTGTTGTTTGTTTAAATGATATCACCAACACTACCTTTATAGATTACTAGCATCTGCCCGCGGCTTCGCACGCATAGTACATACATTAAAAGTAGACTATGTCCGTGCCTAAGATACAATCTATGCACATACTAAATTTGGTTGATGCAAAAATAAAAAGTTCTGTTGATCCAATCGCTACCAAACTTACCAGGATACCCGCATTTTGAAGATTTCCTAAAATTATCATGAAAATCGGTCCAGGCGTTTCGGAGTCTATAGGGACCATACATACAGTGGTGGTCATATAATTAAGAACGGTGATATAAAGGGAAGATTTTTTCAAACTAAGACGCAAAACTAATTGCATGCAATTTTTTTCATTTCTCTCGGTATTAATCACGGACAAGCCCGGCTTGCATTTGCGAGAAAGTATGAAAACTGGACTGTGCGACAGTAGAAAAATGAACTTTTTTCTGACGAAACGAAAATAAACAGAGTATGTTCTGATGGAAAAGGATATGTACGACGGCCCCGAATACAGCATTCGACCCTAAGAACACGAAAGTTACATTAAAGCACGGTGGTAGAAATTTGAAAATTTGGGGGTGCTTTTCTGGACATGGTGTTGGACATGTATAGTTGATAGAAGGTAACATGGATCAGTTCCAATACAACAATATACTGGAAGAAACAATATTACCTTATGCTGAAGACGTTCTACCGGTTATTTGGACACTCCAGCATGACAATGATCCAAAGCACACTGCACGCATCGTAAAGGAATTTCTTACAGTGCAATCAGTTTCTGTCTTAGACTGGCCAGCTAACAGCCCAGATCTAGACCCAATAGAGAATCTGTGGTTCGAAGTAAAGAAAAAAGTTTCAAATACACAGTGTGGGAATTTAAGAGAGCTGTACGACGTTATTTTAGAAGAATGGAACTCTATTTCTCTTGCGAAATGTCAAAAATTAATAGAGTCAATGCCTCGCCGGTGTAAAGTAGTAATTAAAAACCGTGGATATGCTATTAACTATTAATTTTAGTTAAAAATGTATTAAATTGATTTGTAAATTTTCTGCGCACATACCTATTATGTGATTTTATAATGTAAGTGTCATACAAAACAATTTCCGAGCAGTTTAATAAATCGTTCTTAATTATTTGTCCAGCTTCAGTACTATTTGAATGTTTTACTTTAGTAAAATAAATAAAATGTAAAAAAAATAGTTTGCGATTTTATTCTTTATTCCTAAGCCACGTTGCTCTATTAATGTGGCTATTTTATAACATAACTAGTTGCTTCTCAGAAGGTACACATCTCTGTGTATGACACGATTTAAATAAAAAACTTCTATAACTTCAAATCGTTTTTAATTATATGACCACAACTGTACACATAAAAGGCGATTATACCTTGTTTCAGTCAAATAAATACATATTACCTCAAAAGTAGAAGCACCTTGTTACTACAAAAAATTATCCATTCTTCGAAGCTGACTATTACTCATAATAAAGTTCCAATTTACTTCAGTCCTGCAAACCTTTTCGCTGATTTCCTATATCGAACTTTGCAATATCCGGCGAAGGCTTTTAGTCGATTAAACGTCACGGTTACTCATCAAACACGGCGATGGCCGCCTGCTGCGCCAAGTCATGTCCGGTCTTAGGTTGTGTGCCTCCGTGATTCAGAATATAGTTGGTAGTTTAACCAAGCACTGTTGAGGGATCGTTTATGTTCACATATATCGCGCGGGCAATCATAGACACCTTTTTATATAATTTATTTTTATGTTTATATATTTTTTATATTATTTATCTCGTATATATAGGTATACATTATATATTATATATATATATATATATATATAATATATTTATAATATATACCTATTTATAATATATGTTTTGTATTGTTCTGTTCAGTAGCATTCATGTAAAAAAATTCTGTATATAGGGATTATAAAGGGATCGTTTATGTTCACATATATCGCGCGGGCAATCATAGACACCTTTTTATATAATTTATTTTTATTTTTGTATATTTTTTATATTATTTATCTCGTACATATAGGTATATATTATATATTATATATATATAATATATACCTATTTATAATATATGTTTTGTATTGTTCTGTTCAGTAGCATTCACGTAAAAAAATTCTGTGGACACTTTATTGATTACGCTAGAAGCACAACACGATAAAAAAAGTAATATGACGATATCTCTAATTTCTTATTTTCTAATTAATAAAAAGAAAATACTGTTCGTTGGTAAGCACATAACATTTAGCAAACACCTATTTTACTATTTTTCGGTTTTAAAATGAACTTTTTGTGTGAGCTAAGAACTACAAATAATTTTACTTTTAACGTTTTAAACAAAATTTTCACTCAAAACGTGATACGTTCAGTATTAATCAAAATTGAATACTATCCTGGTAGTTTATTTTAATTTTATTTTATTCTTAATTCGAATCTCGACGAACATTTTAAAACAAAAAATTGCAAAATAAAGTATAATAAGTCCAGCTTTTCGTAAATATCCCGTTTTCAGTGAAAATTATACAAATTGATACAAATCATTTATTGACATTCGGCATTTATTTTAAATTTAAATTATAATTTAAATTTAAATTTCATCAACTTTATTGTTTACGTTTATGTGACAGTATAAGATTGTTATTTTAAGGTTTTTATGCCTCCGAGATTAACCTATTTAATCTATGACCTCCAACTTATTTAAACCTATCCTTAACTTTTTTATTTGTTCGTGATTTTGTGATCCCATTATGTATGTTTTTCTTATTATTTTTCAACAACTTTTCTCAAATAAACTAGACGACCACAAACAGACAGAGGTTCTCACCTTTTATAAATCTAGATCCGTAAAAATATATATTTACTCGTTCACGGTAAATATATTAGATACATTATTTATGGTGCACCTTCTTAAGTAAAATTAAGGTCGAAATGGATGGTTGGTTGATTATACATATTAAATAACCTATCTACACTTTTTTTGATTTTTTGTCCTACTCTACGCCAATATGAGACCGACACCGATGGATTTGCATTTTATACCTACGCCGACAAATGTCCAAACTTATTACAGCCAGTGAATATGACTTCAGTTGAACTAGGAGGTATACAGTCATATGACGAGGACGTCATCTGGCGCAGTGGGCGAAACCCGCCTGTGACGGGTTGCGGTTTGTAGGTACCTACCTAACCGTGGGAAAATGTTTGTATGATTTGCAAAATATTTGTCGCGGGTGTTTTTGTATGTATGTATTAAAAAAATGGAATATAAGTAGTATATCAGTCATGGTTCATAACACAAGCTGCTTTTTTGGGGCTAGAAGATGTTGTGTGAGATAAATAAATATATATAAATATTTACGGACAATGCACACAACACCATCTAGCCCCAAACTAAGCATAGCTCCACATACACATATAATTCAATTATCCATACTTGCCCTATGTAGTCACAATTTATTTATTAAAATTCAGCTAACATTACTGAATAAAACGTGCAATAAAACGATTAAAATTATTAAATTAGCAGATTATTTATTTCTGCTATATTATTCAGCTATATTATTTCATGAAATGACAAACGAAGAATCGCTCAATTATTCTCAGGCTTGGATTAAGAGGAATCGACAGCTAAATGCACCATACCAGGTAAGACGTTTTAAAGTTACCCTTATGATTGTCTTTACTAATATTATAAAGAGGAAAGATTTGATTGTTTGTTTGTATTGAATAGGCTCCGAAACTACTGGACCGATTTGAAAAATTATTTTACCGTTGGAAAGCTACAGTATCCCCGGTTGACATAAGCTACTTTTTATCCCAGGAAAACTGGTTTGTCCCGGGAAAAATCTTCAACGCAGGCGAAGCTGCGCGCGGACAGCTAGTATTGAATAAAAACATATTTGAAATTTAAATTTTCTGAACTTTTGTCAGGATTTACGAAGTAATATTTAGCTCCAGCGATTGTAACTATTTAGTATACTTGCGCCACTAAGGTCACGGCTCGCGTGTGCTTTTTAACTGAATGAAGGACTCCTATTGACCGAATAAACTTAAATGGCACCATGATTATTTTGGGCACTGTCTTCAAACACAAAACTCTTTAATCAAGTTTGCACTGTAAACTCTTTTACTCACATATTGTATTGTATTATAAAGAATTAAAAATCATACACAATAGTAAATGGTGTAAACACGTGACTTTTTTGGGTTCCGTAGTTTACAAGGAATCCTTATAGTTTAGCTATGTCTGTCTGTCTGTTGCCCTTAATCTTGCTCTTGCTCGCAGACTTATAAAATATTAGTGACCCTAAAAAGTTATGAAATAAAAAGTAAAATAAAGGTTTTAAATGATACCTCCCTTAACTATAAAATGAGGTTGATATTTTTTATATATTACTACCCATTTGAATATACCATGAGTTTTATACGAGCAAATATACAAAGTTCCTTAACATTATACATTGGCAACTTATACATGTAATTAGGTAAAGTAGGGAGGTGAGGGAGTGTTTGTGTATTTGTGTGTGTGTGTATGTGTGTATGTGCTGAAGCCATAGGTTAGTGTCTGAAGCCATTCATAGGTTTTATATTTACATTTGTTAAAAAGAAGGGGAAAATATTTAGGTGTTTATTTATTCTATTGTACAGAAAACTGAACGCGATTAGTATCAAAGTTTTGATAGTTTCAGAATTCCAAGATCGCCCGGCTGACCACTAGTCATTGTTAACTTTACTGACTACGAGAGCCTTCACTGTGCGTTCTCACATTCGCTTGACGCATTTACTTCTAGCTTTACAATTTCTTATATAGAATACAAAACAGAGTCCAGACCACTGACAGCAGCGAAAGTACCCAAAAGGTTAGCAACGCTACACAATAAAGGCCATATTTATTAGGTAAGAAAAAACTCATGCTTTCCATGGGGTAATTGGGGCGACGCCGACCGACGAGGCGGGTCGCGGACGAGCGGCACCTGTCAGCCAGATAACCATAGCCACTTACTCAATACAAAAGACATCAACGACATCCTTTGGAGTTTGGAACCAAATAAAAAAAAGCGAATCGTTATTAATTAAATGCTTCAGAGACAGATAGACTGAAATGTATTTATATAAACTTTAATGTTTTATAAACTAAAGTGAAAACTGAATTTATTTATATAAAAAGTGTTCTTGAATGCATATTTTACACAACTTTTTGAAGTATATCCTTTCACGTAAAAAAATATTTTTCAAATGACGGAGATATGAGGTACCTAACAAATATAAAAAAAATACAAACGAACCTCCTTCTTTGAAGTCGGTTAAAAACAGTTTTCTAACTTATCGTTTTTTTTCGAACAATTAATGTATTATGAACTGTTAGTTATTAAATAATTAGGTACCTATACTACCTATACTTAGACTGTTGCAGTATAAAAATCCAAAGGGTTTCAATCCAAATCTATGAATATGTAAAGGTACACCTATTTCTAAACTACTATACACAGCTATTAGATAAGTAATATTTTAAAGATTTACTCTTTAATCAAACGTACCTACCTACCATCTATGGTATTTGTATGTCTATATGGTGTAGTTATCTAATAATATGAAGTTACTCTATGGTTTACTTATTTGGGCACACATAGGGACTGTTTGATTGTAGGTGTGAGTTTTTAAGTAAGTAAAGTATGCATGTACCGATCTGTCTGGATGGATGCCTGTTGGATACAAATTGTTGTTACAAATTGGATAATTGAAATGTTCAGACCAATATACAGTTACTAAAAACAGAATTCAGTTCGCTGACCGCAGGTAAAGTGCCCAAAAGACTGGTAACGTTACCTCGTTGAATAGTCATAATCATTTGTCCGAGGTAAGCCTTCCTCCCTTTGATCATTGGTCTTGTCCACCAGTCTCTTGGATAACTCTCTGAACAGGTGCCACGCCTCAGGTCCCCACGGGCATTAAGCTTCTACCCCACAAGGCAGAAATATATAACCATTGCCTATGGATGCATTGATGGGCTTAGGTCCGGCTGAGATGCAAAAAAAAGGTTGCGGGTTCGATTCCCGCCGCGGGACAAATGTTGGTAAGATCTGCAAGTATTTGTCTCGGGTCTGGGTATTTCCTATGTATAATATGTACGTATTTACAAAAAAAAAAAAAAAGTAGTATATCAGTCATATGGTACCCATAACACAACCTCTGCTTACTTTGGGGCCAGATGATGCTGTGTGAAATGTCCGGTATTATTATTATTATTATTATTATTATTGTGTTATACTTTACGTACTCAGTTTTACGATTAAACCGGGAGTTAACCAAGATGCACGGGCCTAAGCCAAGTGCACATCAGTGCCTATTAAGGTTGGGATTTCCTTCATCCTGCAAGTCAGTCTGGAGGAATTTCCTAACTATCCTGCAGGTGTTTAATATAACAGCCTTCTGGAGAAGAGCATATGTATGTTTTGGGAGATTTAACCGGTCAAGGGATTGAAATAGTTGTTTTGGGACTACACCTGTAGAAGACAAGACTATCGGGACTATAGAGACATTCTGGAGACGCCACATGCGGGTGATTTCATTTTTTAAATCAACATATTTAGCTAGTTTTTCGGCAATGGTATTCTGCAGGTTGTGGGTGTTGGGGATAGCAATGTCAATTAGGAGAGCTGTGTTATTACTTTTATCTAAGAGAGTTAAGTCGGGTCTATTATAATGTGTTGTCTTGTCGGTCAGGATAGCTCTGTCGAAATAGAGTTTATGAGTGGTATTCTCTAGCACCGTTTCAGGAATGTATTTGTAATACGGGGTTGGTTTTACAGATGCGTTAATTAAGTTATACATAGCAGCTATTCTTTGGTGGATTATGTTTGCCACCTGGTCGTGTCGAAATTTGTAGTCTGTTTGTGCTAGTGCTTTACATGCCCCCGTTATGTGCTGGATGGTTTCAGAGGAACTATTACATCGTCGACACAAGTCTGTTGGTAAGTTATGTATCTTCATAATATATTTCTGGTAGTTCCGGGTTTCAATCACTTGGTCCTGGATAGCTATCATGAACCCTTCAGTCTCGGGAAAGAGTTCACCTCGGTTGAGCCATTCGTTCGACGCCTTTTTGTCGACGGTGGGTTGGCTCAAGTCATGGTGGTGCCTTCCGTGGAGAGACTTACGAGACCATTCTGCGATTAATGTATGTATGTCTGTCATTACTTCATTATCTTGCTTTTCGTGGTTTTGTAAGTTAAGTGGGGTGTGCTTAGAATCTAATAATGCTGCTGCCCTGTGGAGTATAGAGGTTTGGGATTTAGAATAAAAGTATGACCTGAGTGTGGATATTTGCCTGTTGTGTAGGTTTTGTACATTTATAATACCCCTGCCTCCTTCTATTCGAGGTAGCACCTGCCTCTGTACGCAAGCTCTAGGATGATGTTTTCTTTGTTTTGTCATTGTTACATTTATGAGCCGCTGTAGATCTTTAAGTTCTGTTTTAGTCCAATTTATAACACCAAATGAGTATGTTAGTATCGGGATTGCAAAAGTATTTATAGCTTTAATAATATTTTTGGAGTATAGTTGTGTTTTAAGAATGGAGTATAATCTGTGTTTAAAATTCTGTGTTAGTTTAGTTTTTATTTCTTTATGATGTATCTGTTTTGATTGGTTGTATCCTAAGTATTTGTACGTTTCATTTTCACTGAGAGACTCTATTGTCTCACCAGTTTGCATGTCATACGCATGTTGATAGTTCAGACCGGCTCTGATGGAGTTAATTTTACATTTGTCAATACCGAATTTCATAGAAATATCCAGAGAAAATTGTTCAGTAATTTGTATGAGGTGTTCTAAATCTTCCTGTGTGTTAGCGTATATCTTAATATCATCCATATAGAGAAGATGGTTTATTCTGCATTCTACAAAGTTTGTCAGTCGGTCGCGTATATTGTCGAGTAAATAGCCGAAGTGTGTTGAATTAAGACTGTTTGAGAGCGGATTCAGAGCAAGGCAGAACCAGAGCGGACTAAGTGCGTCCCCTTGGAATATTCCCCTCTGGATCCTGATAGGTGCTGATTCTACGGTTCTACTGGTATTTTGTGCTTGCACTCTAGTCGTCCATCTAGCCATAGATTCACCTAAAAACTTGACAATTTGTGGGTGTATTTTATAAATATTTAGGATTTTTATGAGCCACGAGTGTGGGACAGAATCATATGCTTTTTTATAATCGATGTAAACAGAGTACAGATCTTCCTTGTTTTTTTCTGCCTGTTTTAAAATTATAGAGTCAAGTATGAGTTGTTCTTTGCAACCCTGGCTGAACTTTTTGCATCCTTTTTGTTGTTCTGCTAGTAACTGATTTGTGTTTATATGGCTATAAATCAATTGTGAAATACAAGCTGTAATAATTTTATATATTGTTTGAAGACATGTGATCGGTCTATATTTAGCAGGATTTGTCAAGTCATTTGTGTCCTTGGGTATCATATATGTAATACCAGTAGTGATGTAAGTTGGCATAGTGTGTGTATGAAATTGTTTATGTGATTGTAAAGAAAGGGATGTATACGAGTGAACTTTTTGTACCAGTAACTATGCATATGATCAGATCCAGGAGCTTTCCAATTGTGTATTCCTTTTAAGACGTTTTGAAACACATCAATAGGTATGTCTAGATATTCCATGGGCTCTAAGGGCGAGCAGCTCGTTTGCTCCTCCTTTATCCATTCTGCATCTTCATTGTAGCCCACAGGGTTTTCCCAGATATCTGCCCAAAATCGTCTGAGTTCTGTAGGATCTAGCGTGTTTATGTTGGGATCACTTTGACTACTGTTCGCGATATTATGTGTTGATTTGGTCAAAGACTGGTAGAATTTTTTTTCGTTATTAAAGAACTGACTATTTTGAGTTTTGCGACATGTGCATGCTTTGTAACGTCTGAGGCGACTGCTGACAACTATGAGTTTCTGTTTTAAAGTATCTAATTATTATTATTATTATTATTATTATTATCATCTATATCCGCCTCTTGAAATTTTAGACGTTGACTATACGTGAGATGTCGCCAGAGTCCACACACCAGAGGCTTACCACGACTCCAGGGAATTAATGATCAGGCCTCATAACATTGTCACGTGCGATACCGTTCGGCTCTAGGATGGCCGGCACGTTAATTTGGCGAGTGCCCTAATGATAATATAATTAAGATGTAATTTAGTATTTTATTTTTATTGTCATGCTTAGATATCATGTCGACATCGGTGACGCAGTGTGCGAAGGCCTGCCTGAGACGCAGAAGATTGCGGGTACGATTCCCGTCGCAAGACAAATGTTTGTATGATCTGCACGTATTTGTCTCGGGTCTGGGTATTTTTTTGTATGTATTTACTAAAACAGGATATAAGTATTTAAGTCATGTTGTACCCATAACACAAGCTCTGGGCTCTGGGCGATAGATATTTTGAATGTTTTAAAAATAAAAGTTTTATCTTTATTTTCTTTGTTTGTGTACCAAATAAATATAAATATAAATAAATAAATATTGCTGGACAATGCACACAACACCATCTCTAGTCCCAAACTAAGCATAGCTTGTATTATGGTGACCAGTAGGGCGATGGAACTCTAATTACAATCAATGTCTATCAGTTTTCGGCGTAATTTCAATCATTCGTTTGACGAATTTGACATTCAATAGACATTCGATAGACATTGATTATAATTAGAGTTCCATAATCGCCCTACAGATGACTGATAGAATACTTATATATTTTTAAATACATACATATGATACTTTATAACACCCAGACACAGAACACACACCTATGTTCTTCACACAAATGTTTATCCTGGGAGGGAATCGAACCCTCAACCTACAGCGCAGAAGGCAGAGCTACTACCAACTGAGCTGACAGGCCAGTCAAATACAAGTTATTTGATTATATTCTACTTAGTGTTTATATAAAATCAATAACAGATTGTTTTTTTGGTGCATAACAATACCTACTTGCAATTATCTCAGTGAAACTTGTAATGATTAACATTTATAAATTTCAAAGCCCGTACTGACCTCGTTTTAATAAATGATGTTTCAATCATTAAAATTCGGTTTGCTTTTAACTTTTCGATAACCTACTGATCCTCACACCCATGCATGAAGTCCACCTTGAACCACCATTACTAGTGCCTACCTCAAAATAAAATAAACTAATGCTGGACATTTCACACAGCATCATCTAGCCCCAAAGTAAGCAGAGCTTGTGTTATGGGTACCATGACTGATATACTACTCAAATACTTTTTTTTTGTATATACATCTTTTTATCTATCTAAGCTAACCTTTAAACGAGCAATTATTGTACATATGTATATATATAAACTTAATCTCCTGAAACGGCTCCAATGATTTTATTGTGCAATTTAATATGCAGGGCATTTCGGGGGCGATACACAACTAGGTTTCATTTTTAGAAAACGTCATTTTATCCGTGTTTTATACCGAGCAAAGCTCGGTCATCCAGGTATTATATATTAAAAAAAGAAACACCCAAACCCGAGAAAAATACTTGCAGAAAATAAGTTAACTTACTTTAATATAGCCTAAATAAAGTGTACTTTACAAGCGATTCTTGGCGAGATGCCAACCATGCAACTTATCATCGTAGATCTACATAAAAAATAGCTTTCAAGCTTGTCAGTTTATCAAATTGATTAATGTATGCGTAGAAAGTTGAGGAAACCCGCAACTAAGTATTGACCATGTGTTTATTTTCCTGTAAGTATGATATACCAAAGAACGAAAAAAAAACAAACCAAACGTATATGAACTAAAGTCACCGACATAGCACTCAAAATTTGCAAGTTGAAGTGGCAATGGGTAGGCCATACAGCTCGCAGAACTTATAACCGTTGGGGAATAAAAGTTCTCGAATGGCGACCAAGGACAGAAAAACGAAGCGTAGGACGAGCCCCCACCCGATGGACTGACGACATTGTAAAGATCGCAGAAAGTCGGTGGAATCGTTCTTCCTGGAAATCAATTGGAGAGGCTTATGTTCAGCAATGGACTTCTAAGGGCTGATATGATGATCATGAAGTATGATATAGGTACTGCCACAAGCTGGGCAAGCCTACTTATCTAAATACTGACCCAAGTACTATAGTATTTTGTAAGTGAACAATAAATAGGCGAAGCACAGGTGACCACGCACTTACGCACTTACGCACATCACTTTACATGTAAACTTCTCCAAGTTTAATTTCATAACTTTGTCGGGGCCACTAATATTACTGTGCAAATTGTAATTACCATCAAACTAATAGCCTGCGAGCTAAAGCTTTCATAAAAAAAAATAGCACATGATGTACCCAAAAGGTACCTAAGTTCACCTAAGTATATGTTAACTATTAAAGAAAAGGATAAAAATTTGATACCATCTATAAAACGTACTACAGTTTCTACACGGTTTTTGGTAGTAGCTAGGAATCTGATGCCGGCACGGTTCCCGCAGTCTAACAATGTAAACGTTTTTAAAATTAAATGAGGCATTTCACTTCTTTGCCAAGATGCCATAGTTAATACTGCCAGTAAATCAAAATAACTTGAAACACTTAAAATTTTCCCTGCATTTGAATTAATAACACGCTAAAATAAAATATATCAAAGCAGGTAATTTGAAGGCAATTATTTACAACTGAATACAGTGTAGTTGAAAAACTGCTTATTTAATAATGTTTCCTGTTAGTCAAAAATACAAATTGTACAAACATACTTGAGCTATCTAAAAACCATATAAAATTTAACCACTGATCTAGATTATCTACGGACAGCTGAAATGTGTAAGTGCGAATGTACGGATTTTTGTTTCAGTTCTAATATTGACAAATAGACTTCGTATTCTGCCTTGGCCTCTTCAGGGCAATGATACAGTTACATTGTCCTACATGTGTCGTTAAAATTATGAACATCCATATTACGTAACTCTTTTTGCGAGAGCCTATAAAGTGGTGCGACGTCTGTGGACAGCGAGTTTTTCGGAACAAAATAATCTATACGTGAAGCAAAACTTTGTACCCCTATACGAAAATTGCGCGGACGGAGGTGTATGAAATTTCACACACTTATAGTTTATATAAAGAAAGAGTGCAGAATACTATTTTTTTTTATTATACATAAAAAATACATTAACTATTAATTAATTATGGTCGAATTTCGACCAGTCGACTACTAGTACCAAGTATTCCATGCTAGAGTTTTCTTTCAGGAATGTGCGACTAAAGAAACGTGCGACCAGCAACTTTATGAAAAATAAATTGATATGGAAACGGTAAAAAACATATTGTTAAGAACGCCACGTTTCAGGTTTACGCCGGAAGCCTCTTTGCATGCATAATTAGAATGCTTAGCAGTCTTGGAATTATGATAATCTACCCTCTCATCGTCTAGCGATGTCCATGACACGTTGCAGTTGAAACATGACTTAGTGATTATTGTACTCAATTATATTCTGTCCGATCATGATTTTTTGATTTTTATTCTTATCGTGTCACTAGTTATTTTGTAACATGTGTGGTGAAAGGATTAAAGTGCGCCTCAGAGGCTCCTTTCGTGCACTAGTTTATTAGTTAAATTGCTCTTTTAAATTATTTTTTGGTACCTGCTATGTAATTATGTTATTTGTGTGTGTGTGGCAAAATGTATTTATTTTATTTCATTTAATTTTTGATTTTACTTGAACATTTGATAACCAGATGTAGTTGAAAATATTATCATAGGTAAAATTTCTTGCTAAAATCATTATAAATAAGATCCATATATCTTGCTAGGTATGTCTAATACTTTACAGTCAATGTAGACGCTTCTCGCGCTCTTTCTAGTGTTCTTTACCAAAACAGTCAGCACTGGCCTTCAGAACATTAGACAGGTCAGCAATTCCCAAGGATGTTGCCGTAAAGCCAAGGTCGAAAATCTCCCATCGATTACCGAGTAACAACTAGCCGAGCACGCAAAACTCCTTGCCTCTACCCTTGACACAGAAACGGTCACTTCGCGGCTCATATTCGATTGAAACCCGAAATTATGTAGGCCGTAGGGAACTCGGCCGGAAATGGACGCCGATTTGGTTGGAGTCATGGTCAGTTTTGGAGTCGGTGTTCGTATTGTCTGTTAGATAAGCCTCGACGGTATGTCGATGATTTTAATTTGTAGGGATGAACACGGCCAGAGCTTTTTTGAACAACCTTTACTCTTATTTTTTTGAGGTGGCTATTTTCAATTTTTTGTTTTCCATAGTGCTTTACTGAGTTGAAACATTGAATAGCTAAACAAACAATGTTTTCTTATTCCTTTCCCTCAAAACGCCATGATGTGTGAGTTTTACTGCGTCCGATATTTAGGCATAGTTGCATGCGCCATGATCACGAGGTTAAATATTCCATTTTGATTGAAAACTATGATCAAAATAATATCAATTTCAAAAGTTATATTTTTTCACATTATGTCTATAAAGAGTCATCCATTGTAAAGACAAACCTACAACTGAATTTTATAAGAAAAATTGTTTATTCTAAATAATATTGTAGTACCCTTTAGGCAAATAAATTATTCCAAAAGCTTTCGTACTTCAACATTGTTGTTATATAGTAATCTGCATAAACATAAACCTTGTAATTACCCACAGTAGCTATAAAAGTATAGCAGCTCGAAGCATAAGCTAATTTCTGGTGAACCATATCGACATTTACAAGACTGGGAAATACATCAAATCGACCATAACAGTTGTAGTATGACCGTCTGACACACTTGGCACACGCTACCCGAAGGGCTACCTGTTCAAGATTTATTTCTTCAAGCTACTTATTATGTACCGTGAGCAAACGTTCGTTTTTAAACTGTTTTTAACGCAAAACAACCATAATATTTGTGAATAATTTTGCGAAAGCGCTGATAGTTACAACTAGTTTTTTTGATTACCTACCTATAAAATATATATGCAGGTTGAGCAACATGCTTTTCGTCGGCATCGGTCGTTTAAAATTGTAGCAGCGAATAGGATTAAACTATTTGTTTCAGTGGCGGGAAACGGAAATCACCGTCGGTTCAGGCATTTAAAACTTTTTAGGCCATGACGAAGGTGTTCGGGCAGATTATTACCTTCACCACTCCGACCCCTGACTCATACGAAGGACGGGAAGTTATATGCAAGTTCCATGATTACGCATACAAGAGCTTTCTTTGAAATGGTGTGAAAGTTTAGCACCGCAGGTTGGCATGTACAGGTAACGTGGTAACCTGCTTCGCTAGCTGTACACATAACCTAGGCACGCGCAAACCAACAGCAATCGTGCCTAAAATAGAATTTCTTGAATGGCGTTTGATTTAGGAGAGTTTGTGATGTTAGGAGCGTATAAATGCGACAGCTATGACATCTTTGCTTAGTTTGAGGCTAGATGGCTATGTGTTCATAATTTATTATTCAAGTATTTTCTTTTTGTGTTTGTTTTATTTTTTGTTTTGTAACTTGTCCGCTAAACAAAATCGGCCCAAACGGAAGACCAGCGTGGATTATTGACCCTGCCACCCGCATATGCTGAGATAGAATATTATGGTATGCATAGGTTTATTGTATCTATCTGTTCGTCTATTGTAATGTGTTGTTGCAAATAAAAACTTATTCTATCTTTTATATTCTGTCGAAAAGTGCGAGTGCGAGTGGGAAATGCGAGGCGCCATGCGAGCTTGCTTGAGTCACTGTCACTGTCTGACGATGCCCGCTCGAGCTCTTGTGTTCCCGTTGCTAGTTGGAATGTTGCTAATTTTTACCCAATAGTTTAATGAGTACCCGCATTATTTAACAACAGTTTTATTTAACACCATTTATTATTAATAAGTATGCCGTGGTGTGTAATGCTTAATCAAAGCTTGTATGTATCTATTAAGTAAGTACTTAATTGCTAACAACTAAGTGAATAGGTGGGTAAACTCGTAACTCTACTGTTATGTCTCGATTTTGTACTATTTAAGAACTATCTAAGCAAATAAAGAACTTAAAAAATTGAAAAAAAATTGATTGTCAAAAGTAGGTTCCTACTTATAACTTTAAAAATTACATTGTTTTGTCTTGGTCCAGAAGTTTATATATTTATAAGAAAATAGGCTTAGTGAACAAAGTCACCGGGAGCTCGACTAGTTAACACACATTAGGCCTGTAGCCGTGGTAGTTTAGTGTTGACTGGCGTCTATACAAAACTGCTACAACGGTTGCGGTGTAGCATTGCAGCTTATTATGAAAACATATCCAACCCGTCTGCTCATCGTAGTTTATGGTAGATTTTGTTAATTTAGAGTACTTTTGTCTCTTTCATTATTTCATCAAAGCGATGTTTATGTATCTATACTATTATAAATGCGAAAGTGTCTTTGTATGTTTGTTGTTACGTTTTCACGGCTAAACGACTGAACGGATCTTGATGAAATTTGGTAAGAAGATGTATTGCATTCGGGGGAAGAACATAGGCTACTTTTGTCAAAAAAAACCACCTTGAAGGGGTAACATTGGAGATTAAAGCTTGTTTGGGCAACTCATATTTCCTTATGTTAGGGATCTGAAAATTCATATTTAGGTTTTTGGTTTTTGGTTGGTCAACGTTTTTGCAAAATTATTCCCGAAGGGGGTAAAATTGATGCTCAGAATGCATTCCTATCAAAAATAAAAAAAAAGGTTCTAAGCATCCGCGTACGAAGTCGTAGGTAACAGCTAGTATTTTATATATGAGTAGGTAGGTATGTTCTCTGTGAAATAAAATAAAATTAGCATTATATCACCGGTAAAATACCAAAACAAATCATACATGGGTAGCATGATCGATCCATGCTCCCCCATAAGCAGTAAAAACGTGGAAAGATGAAGACGCAGCCTGGCACGCGATCGTTGCCAAGATATCGAACATACAGTCTAGCTCCCTTCTTTATAAAATACTTTTTGTCAGCAGACTTCTTACATTATCATTTTGTGAGGTTTCCGAAATCGGACTGACGAAGAACCACATGAACCAAATGATGAGATGACATTTGGTCTTAGGCCTTCTACGTGACATTATATCATATGAGATGCCTATATGACCTTTGAAGCAAAAAAAATTTTAAGTGGTAAATTGTATACAGAGTGAAATTGTATACCTGTCTTCCAGGTATATCTGTCTTTACCAGCGGGGACTACAGAATACTTGCATTTCCCCCATTCTTCCATATCATCTGTCATATTAGGATTAACTCATTTCTTACACGTACCATATCTCTCAAAGTCACCATATCCCTTTCCTTACTAGGTCACCAGTTTTACCTTTTCGATTCTTTTAAAAACGCATATCGCAATGTTTTAAGATGTTTTATAAACTAAAAAACAACAAACGGCCTTATTTATACTAAAAAACTAAATTTCGTTTGACATGACATATTTCTTTCAGCTATTTTGATTGAAAAACCAAACTACTGAACCGATTATGATGAAATTTATATGGGACCAATAAGAAAGTATATTCTTTCACATGAAAAATGAATGTTTCAAATCGGTTCACAAATGACGGAGGTCACTAACATAAAAAAAACGTGTGCGTCTCGGGAATGCCGACAGAAGTGATAACTTAAACTAATCTAACTAGTGCTGTGGGTTGGAGTGAGAGAGAAGGAGCCTGCCTACCGCTGCCTTATGCGTGAGAGAAAGGGAAGCCAGACAGACTGGCCCCGTAACGCATTACGTAACGAAGCGGTTTAACCCACCTTATGAAGTTATCTTTTTTTTTGAAGTTGGTTAAAAAGGACGAGAGCTGACAGAAACGGGTTGTTTCTACAATTATTGCCATTATAAGTAGAACCTACCCCATATAAAACAGTTCTAATTAACTAATAAAAGCAAAATAACCGGGTACCCAGTTTTGTAACCGAACTGGAATCGACAGAACCGTTTCCTAAAATATGGCCGGTTTTTATAGCCCTATTTACTACCTACCATTACAAGGTTAAAATATTATATCTATTGCATAATTACATATCTAAATTATGTGACAAATTGTAAATTGTATGGATTAAATTTAATCTACTTTTTATAGGAGTGCAATTGTTTAAAGTTTACAATATTACAATGCGCTTGTTATTACGCTTAGTATATCTTATCAGAATTTAAAAATTACACATAAAACATTTTATTCAAAACGACTTGCCTTTTTAAAACGATTCTAATATAGTCTGTTGAATAAAGGACAGCATCGGTAAGACCAAGTAATACACCATCCGTTCCTCTTAGTTACATTTTATCTGTGTTGAAAGTAACAGATATTTTTTTATTCAAATCCACTTGCCTTTTAAAAACGCTTGTTATTTATAGTCTGTTGAATAAAGGACAGCAGCGACAAGACCACGTAGTATACCATTCGTTCCTCTTAGTTATATCTTATCTGTGTTAAAAAGTTAGATATTTTTTTTGTTCAAATCGACTTGCCTTTTTAAAACGCTTCTTATAAAAATAGTCTGTTGAATAAAGAACAGCACCGATTAGACCAAGGTAATATACCATCCGCTGTTCCTAGGGAGAACTTCCTTAACGACATTATTGTGTTTAACGTTTCCATTCCGTGATTGAATGCTATCATTTTTAAATTACTTTTAGAAATAGTTCTCATTTTAAACAATATCATTAACTTTTATACAGGCTGTGCTGGTATAGATACTTGAACATATCCCTACTAATGCGAAAGTAACTCTGTATGTCTGTTTGTTACGTTTTCACGCCTAAACCGCTGAGCCGATTTTAATGAATTTTGGTATAGATATAGATGGGACCTTGGAACAAGACATATACTACTTTTTATGAAGGTACCACGCGCGCGAAGCCGCGTGCAGCAGCTTGTTTTAAATATAATTAAATTATAAGAAGAATTCTCGGATTTTTGGTTTTTACACGTGCTCTGTTCCTTCTGTTTTGAGCTTTTGAGCACAAGGTTTTCGTTTGGTGTCAATATCTTCTGCGCTGCTTCCTGTGTGCAAGGTTTAGGTTTGGAGCTATAAAGATGTAGAGATAATATTTGCGCATTCCCAAAGAAAACCTCCACTTAATAGAATTCTTTAAAAAAAATTGTGCGTCTTGGGACGCCCGACAGAAGTGATAACTTAAACTAATCTAACTAGCGCTGTGGGTTAGAGTGAGAAAAGAGGAGCCTGCCTACCGCTGCCGTATGCGTGAGAGAAAGGGAAGCCAGACAGACTGGTGCCGTAGCGTGTTACGTAACGAAGCGGTTTACCCTAAGAACTAAGAAGTTATCACTTCAAAAATAGCGATAATATTAATACTAGAAATAAAGATACACTCACTGTTCTCTCAGTTAGGCTCGCTAAACTTAGTAAGTATTTTATAGGGCAATGTGTACGCTTCTATAACAAGGTCCTAAGCTAGATTTGTCGATTAGTAAATTTAATTAAAACATAAACTTTCTCATAAAGCATAATTTAAAATAACAGATTATTTAGACGACAAAAAGCTTGGGATGAATCTGTTACAACTCGACTCGCCATCCGTAACAAAATTAAAAAGGATCATACAACAAAGTGTTAAGACTAGACGAGTATCTTACCCGATTCTTCTTGAGCTGGGGTTAGGAGGAACTGGCACCTAGATTCACTAGCTTGTAAGAATACGATTCAAAGTGATCTTTGTGGTTTTATTTAATAAATAATGTTTTGATTTGATTTAAACGTTCATACATCGTTCATACATCACTGAGTGGTTCCAATTAGACGCCTAAAAAGTAGCAAGCTATTAAGCTATCGAGATATAAAGCTCAGTTCGTAATAGCTTGGCTTATGTAGGTATGTATTTAAAAGTAAATAAATATTATATCAGTCATCTGCGGGGCCATTATTCATATTATATAGGCCATTTTCCCGCCGTGAAACAAATGTTTGTATGATCTGCAAGTATTTGTCTCGGGTCTGTATGTATGTATTTACAAAAAAAAAGTATATAAGTAGTATATCAGTCATGTGGTACCATGACTGATATGTGATAACACAAGCTTTGCTTACTTAGGGGCCAGATGATGCTGTGTGAAATGTCCGGGATTATTTATTTAATTATTTTTATTTATTAAGGAATTCTGATACTATCAAAACTTTGATACTAATCGCTTTCAGTTACTATTGATGAATTGGTTTTACGGATGGTTGATGTTGATTGTCATATATGCAGTCATATGTATAGAAACCTCAGACCAAATATACATTAAGATGGAGCACCGCGATCAACCATAATAAATTCTGTAACACTTTTTGTCACGGAAAATGGTAATGTTTTTTTGTAAGATGTTTCCAAACGACGCCATGAGAGAATACTTACCTAATAGTACAAGTATGTATGGATATACTGATAGGAAGGAGCACAGTTTGGTTGGATGTGTGTGCGTGGGTGCTTGTATTTACACAGAGGAACATGGTTTAGAGGCTTCACTTAGGTTATTCATGAGTCTGAGATAGAAATCGAAGGTACATATTAATAATCCATCTTGTCATAACTGGTTCTAATTACAATCAAACTAATGATTGAAATTATGCCGATTGCTAATCGAAACTGATAGACATTGGTTGTGTCAAAAGTTACAAAATCGCCATACTGGTTCCCATAGCTTTACTTAGATTAAGGCAAGATGCAGTCCCAATCTCGTGCTGTGTGAATTGTCCTCCAACATTGATTTATTTATTATCTTTAACTAACCGGTAAAAGGTAAGGAAGGTCTTTCCCGTGCAGTAGGATACCGCAGTTTTATTAACAATAATAATACCGTTAGAGCTGGTGCGGCGGCTGAATGTGCCGAGGACCTCAAAAGGCGCAAATATGATGGTAAGGCCAATAAGGCCTATATATATGAGACTTTTGGAGTTGAGACCCTGGGCCCGGGGGGAACAGGAGCCCACCGCGTTTTCAATATTATTTCACGGCGTCTTCTGGTAGATATATTGCGTGACTCAAGAGCTGACTCCTATCTGGCTCAGCGTATTAGCATTGCCATTTAACATGGCAACGCCGTCAGTGTCTTGGGAACGCTGCCCTCTGGCAGTGATCGGGATCAGTTGAGCTATCTATAGATCGTTTTAAACGGTCCTTAGATAGCTCAACTGTTTCACATGTATTTTATATTATTGTATATTATTCTGTACATTTCTGTTATTATTTATAATAATACCTAATTATATTAATCACTTTAACGCAATCTACAATGTCCTCTCGTTATCGGAGCTATTAGTCTTATCATGGTGTCTGGGTATTAGGACACATCCGTCAAATTCCACTTTGCACGTTAACAAAAACAACGCAGATCACTAGGACCCAAAAATATTGCAGTTTATTAACGTTAGTTTTTACCTGTTAACCGCCTCCAAAAACGGAGGTTTTTTTTTTTTTTGTGTTTGTCTATAACTCTGTCATTTATACGGAAGACCGTATAAAAGATTGGGAGGACGACATTGTAAAAATAGCAGAGTGGAGCAGAGTTGCTAGAGATAGAGCAAGATGGAGAGAGCTGGAGGAGACTTTTGCCGCTTAAAGTGGTCCTTACACGTTTACAATATAGTAATTAAGTTAAATTAATAGTTAAATGTTTTGTGAAAGGAACAATAAAAGCTTATATTATTATTATTATAACTCCGTCATTTATAAACCGATTTGAAAAGTATTTTTTTATGTGAAAGGATATACTTTCCCATTAGTCCCATAGAAATGACATAAAAATCAGTTCATTAGTTGGATTTTTAAATAACATTAGCTGGATTCCTGCGACTTTCCAGTGATGTTTACGAATTTCGAAACATGATAAGTAGTAAGAAGCTTTTAATAAAAACTTTTTTAACCGCCTTAAATTTTTTTTTATGGCGGTTAAAAAGCTTTTATCTTCTCAATTCGGTTGCATTTTTTTTACAGTCTTCACTGTCTTGTCTTCTTCACTCGATTTTCTTTTTAGTTTTTGTAACGTAATTATGAAACTTTCATTCCTGCTGGATGAAATTTAAATGTATTTATGTACCTATTTGTATTTATGTTCTTTTAACGCGTAAAAGAAGTTTTCACTTCAAAAAATACGTATGCGGTACGCGGTACGCATATTTTTAGATGAGGTAAAACCTCTGGACTCGCGACACCGTTACCGAGACGCAGGGCTGCCATTTGATTATAAACCTTAATTCACATGTTTACAGTCTACTTTTGTATGGAGAAGTTTACTGAGTTAGGTTCTTTGATACATATTATCTACATTCTGAACAAAAACATAAAAGAATATTAAATGTATTTTAAAGTTTCTAATAACTAATAAAATACAATTCATTAATAAAATGCAATTAATAACCCAATAACCGTAGTACCCATCTTTAAAAATGTCTAACGCCCCAAAATAAGTTTTCACTTCTGTCGGCACTCCCGGAGTGCAACCCGTAATTATTTTTTATGCATGATAATACATCCTACTAATAAATACATTTACGTAATCACTTTTTGCTTACCGATCTCCTGCGATAAAGACTTGGTCTAGTGCAGATCACCAGTAACTTGTTACGTGTATGTGAAATTTATGTTACAAACATTATTTTTAACCGACTTCATCAAAACGGAGAAGGTTCTCAATTGGTCGGAAAAAAAATCAACTAAACTCTAAAAATTGTATACATCGATGATATTTTCGTTACCTGCAGTGCAGGGCAGTGCGTTTGGTCTACCCATCTTTAAATAATATAAAACAAAGTCGCTTCCCGCTGTCTGTCTGTCCCTATGTATGCTTAGATCTTCAAAACTACGCTACGGATTTTGATGCGGTTCTTTTAATAGATAGAGTGATTCAAGAGGAAGGTTTATATGTATAATACATACATAATATAGTAGAGAAACACTGATAATTTTAGAGGTTAGCGTAGATATGGGTTCAACGTATTAGAACTACTGAGCTACAACGCTTGGCCGGGTCAGCTAGTATTATATTTAAACAAAATATGTACATTAACTTACCACTAAAAAACTCAATTTCAATTTTATGCTTTCAAATTGTATCCAATTTTGAGTTTCTAAAACGTAATAATGTCTTATATGAATAAAATAAACGAGAAAATGTACATAAATGTTTATTTGTTACTTACTATGCAAAGCCGATTTTAAAGAGACTTGGATACAGTTAACCGACATATTTGAAATGTATAAACTCTTTTGTATTAGTTTTTCGTAGTTAAGGAAGTTATCAGAAACAAGAGGAAACTAGGAAAACGGCTGAACCGATTTGGAAAATTCTTTTTTTGTTTGAAAGGGTCTCATCAGGGATCATTCAATGAAGTCGGTTTCTTTTTAGTTTTTTAAACGTAATTATTAAATGTAATTAATACAATATATAATTTAGTTAGATATTTTGTATTATATATTTATTTGTAAATACCTACTTAAATTTTGTGGAGATTTTTGTTAATTCCTTAGTTCTCTAAGAGATTCTATGTTTTTTTTTATATGTAATGTTTGTTTTCTTATCGTACTTCATACCACTTATACCACTTAACCACTTAACCACTGAACCATTTAACGACTTAACTAACTGCTGCCCGCGGCTTCGAAAAAGTCAAAAAAGTAGCCTATGTCCTTCTCCAAGGTCCCATCCATCTCTATACCAAAATTCATCAAAATCGGTTCAGCAATTTAGGCGTGAAAACGTACAAACAGACAGACAGAGTTACTTTTACATTTATAATATTAGTATAGATTGGCCTATTATAGTTAGAACAATGTATGTGCTACCCTCAAGGTGTGTGGCAGTAGCTGCTGCTCTACTTCCGATGGCGCCACAAAATACCAGCGATACAGCAGTCCTTACACTCCTCTATCATATGCTAAGCCTTTTTTCCGTCACGGTCTATACACTGGCAAAGCTCGTGGTACATACAGTGTTCCTATTTTTACACATTATATATTATCTGTAATATTATAATTACGTTTTAAAAACTAAAAAGCTAACCGCCTTCATGTATATAAAAAATATCATCGCTGTATACAATTTTTAGATTTTTGTTGATTTTTAACCGACTTTATCAAAAAGGAGGAGGTTCTCAATTCGTCGGAATCATTTTTTTTTTATGTATGTTCACTGATTACTCGAAAGCGGCTGAACCGATTTGAAAAATTCTTTTTTTGTTTGAAAGGATTCTTTGTTCGTTTTAAAAACTAAAAAGAAACCGACTTCATTGAATGAAATTTGAGCCTATAATACATTTTTAATGGAAAGTAGATGTATTTTGTACATATATAATATGGGTAGGCCAAATATACGCACCGCTCCAATGAGACAGCGAGGTGTGAAAACACATGAAAACATTATCGATGTAGGTATACAATTTTTAGATTTTCGTTGATTTTTCAGCTCGACCGATTTTGATAAAATTTATATGAGACCACCTGTGAAGTATACCCTTTCAAACAAAAAAAGACATTTTCAAATCGGTTCAGCCGTTTTCGAGTAATCGGTGAACATACATAAAAAAAAATGATGCCGACGAACCTCCTCCTTTTTGATAAAGTCGGTTAAAAATACGTCTACTTTCCACTAAAAATGTATTATAGGCACAAATGTCATTAATGAAGTCGGTTTCTTTTTAGTTTTTAAAACGTAATTTTAGTATGTAGCTTCTATCAGGTTTAAAAATCAAGCTTTTCATATTCTAGTAAAGCCTTACTACCTGTGATAGTTTTCCTTATATTTTTTTATTATAAAATACTATTAAAAAGAACATGTACACATTTTGAGCGGTTTATGCTGTAGGGAGGAAGACGACGACACCGCACTCTGGACACTGCACACTCTGCACACAATTCCAAGCTTAATATTTATCTAATGGATACCTGTATCAAAATACTGTTTAAGATACCTCATTATATCTTTGAATGTCTTATCTAACGATATGCGACATGGTAGAATAATAAAAAAATATCAACCCCATTTTAATAAATGTAGGGTACCTCTAAAACTTACTTTAAAAGTTTTTATTTTGTATTATATTCATTTACAATATTATACGTGCACAATTTCATATTGAAAAGTCAGATAGTCTGCGACCAAAATCACTGTTCACAATCACACAGACGGACATGTTATGCAAAACTATAAGTGTTCCTTGTGGACTTCGAAACCCTACTAATGTATTCCAATGAAATAATCTGCAACATTCTTACCTAAAGCAGAATTGCCAATGGGCAAGTCAAGTTAAGTTTTGTAACATGGGATAATGTAATGACATTATCCCATATTACAAAACCTAAACCGATTAAGTTAACGTTTTGTTTAAACTCTTCCCTTCGTGTGTTCAAACTATGCAGAAGTAAGTCGCTATTCAAACATAACACTTATAACATCGACTAAAAGCTCATTTCCCTAAATCCCTGTTGCTCAGTTGTAAGAAAATAAACACGTTAATTGTAAAAGCATTCAAGGTATGCGCACAGGGTGGGCGCCTCGCCAGCTCCCATTGCTGTCTAGCCACAATTTAACCTTCACGACAGCTTCGACAGAGCACACTTACCGGGTCTAGGATGCCGGCCATCGGCACCGACACGGCGTCCTCGCCGCCCGCCGACACCAGCTTCTCCAAGACCTTGAGAGTCTGCTCAACGGCGGGCCATTCCCCTTTCTGCGCCAGGACCAGGATCCTGCCGGCCACTTCCCGGACGTTGACTCCGGCACTCGGCGGCTTGACCAAGCCACCGCCGGCGACGGTACCAACTTCTGCGCCATTATTCTCCTTAACCTCTTTCTTGTCGCCGTTGTTGGAAGATGTCTCATCCTTGTCTTCGGGAGCCTTCGCTGTCGGCGTCTTGTCATCATCGGTTGTCGTAATCTTCTTTGGCGGGCCTTTGCCGCCTTTCTTGCCGGCAGCTTGCGACATAGTCACATAGCAGTTTCACGGTGTAGCACTACTCGGTCGCGGTACATGGCTCGTGTTACTCGTTGGGCGGGCGGAGCATGACTGCGGCACGTTGCGTAGCTCCGCTCCAGCCGACTTCTTGCATGATTCGAGTAAATAAACGCGAGCCGAAGCCTGCTTGGATTTACAAACAAACTCGCGGGCGATGTCTCAACTTGTCCCGTGCATTTGACCCATTTTTTGGTGGAAGAGTATGATGGAAGTGGCTCCTGACGAGTACTTTTTATTCTAACGTCACTATTGTTCCACGAAAAAGCGATTTTATTAAGAGTATAGCGTTTCCACGACTTACCTCGTAATTTCGTGGCTTCTGAAGTTTTCTATTGAATATTTTTATTTCCATATCAATTCTCGCTATGGATTCAAATATTTTTAATAGAAGAAACCACATTCCTTTAATGTTTGTTTGATCTGTCCACGTGCTTATACATTTCATGAATGAATGTAGGGTCCTAATGAAAATTCATTACAGTTATATACACTTGGCTTTGGAGTGGAATTCGTAGCTTGTGACTAAGAACGTGAACCGTACTTGTTGGCTATAGGTAGGTATGTACCCTTCGGCACACATTTGGCACAGGCAGTTCTAAATCTTGAGCAATTGAATGACATCGGTAGCGCTGCGTCCACTGCCACTTGCTGAAACAAAAGAAGTGCGTATTCCATTCTCTCTGCTGCGGGCAAATAACACTGCTTAATTAAGTAACCATATTTACCAATTAGACTGTAACCATATCATTGAGATTATTATTTACTACAGAGTACGAAAGATTTTTCTATGTTTTCTCACATAAGGCTACAAAGCTCTTAAAGCCCCTATGTTATTGTCTCTTACAAGGTAATAATAACGCTAAGGCAAGTTATTTATAGAAGACAGTTATCGAATATAAAAAATCATCGCATTTTTCCCGGCATTTTTTGTATAAATAAAATATTTCCTCTATCAAACTCCAACAAAGTGTCCAGAAGATTTGCATAAAATATATAGATTAATAGTCGTAGTTCGACCCTTCACCCTGCGCTGCGACCTTGTTTTGGAAGCACACATGGAACGCATTTCCACCCTGATCATATCGTGGCGAGCTCAAGAGGTCGGGGAATTTGCATGGCTCGTCGCCAGGGGGACGTCGCGTGCGCTCCACGCCGCTTCCGGAGGGGGAGGGGCGGGGGCGAGGGGCAGCCGCGGCCTCGATTTCACCACCACCAAGATCAGATACTGAAAGAATATTATGCTTTGACCGTGGTCCGACACTTGAAGGACTCTATTGGGAGCACAAAACGTAGATGCTTATATACTCTAGTTATTATACGAAGAAACGGAAAACCCTTAGGGCAAAGACAGTTTAAAATAAACCTAAAGTTTTTCTTACAATTGTGATTTGTCATCATCGTTCCGACACGCTATTTCGAATTTTATATGTACCTATATTCATTATTTACGTTATGTTACGCGCCCGTGAAGTCACGCCGGTTAAGGTCTAGTTTGAAAACCAGCGCTACTTTCTTAGGAGAGTAGCATCAACGCTGAGACTGGACCTGTTTGGACATACCACACACAGGGAAAGGACTAAATGTTTTCGAACCACAGTTAGTATAAGTACCCACTATTGGTGTACAATTGTACCTTATTATATTATTGAATTCTTGTACTCTGTGTTTTCTTTTATTTTTCTGGTTTATTTTTGTTTTGTTTTTTACTTACCTTCTTACCTCATTGTTCTTAAATACTTTCCTAACTGCCTGTTTCTACTGTATTTTCAATTTCCGTGTGTATATGTACCAAATAAACATTTATTCTATTATATTCTATTTTCTAATATTTTCCTCAATCACCTTCCATTCAAAATATTGTTATCTAACTAAACAAAAGTATTGTCTAATTGTAATACGGAGCCTCTACATGTAGAGATAAACCGGTAGGTAATTGATAAATATAACAGTAGTTGGAGATAACGTTGTATTGCAGCCAGTGTGATAGCGGTTGTGGCTCCATGTCGACGTATGAATAATATTTCATAAAATTATGTGGAGTAAAAGTGCATCGCATTGTTGGACGAGACTAAAATGCTCAGTGATAATTACGAGGTTTGTATATTTTTCATTAAAATTTATCTTAAGATGATCTAAAACTTTTTGATAATAGTCAATTTGTAAATAAATAAACCATGATTTGTAAAAACACATTTCAATAAAACATCTTTCTTTCGAATTTATGCAACAATTAATGTACCTACCTACCAGCTATTTAGTGACTAAGTAATTTTTTTCTGCTCCTTTGGTCTTACAATTATAAGGCCCCACTAGTTATAAGTTGTTGATCACCTTGAAATGAATCCCTAGCAATAATTGCCACCACCTGACTAAGTTAGGTATCTACAAGTGTGTGTAATTGATGTTAGTTTTTAACCGTCTTCATAAAAGGAGGAGGTTCTCAATTCGGTTATCTTTATTTTTTTCTTTTATTTTTTATTTTCATATAAATTAAAATGGTATTCTTTTCAGTTTTTATAATGTAATTAATTCTTATATATAAATAAATATTGATAGACAATGCTCACAACACCATCTAGCCCCAAACTAAGCAAAGCTTGTATTATGGTGACTGATATGGAACTGATTGCCAGACTGATAGAAAACTTATATATTTAATACATACATATGATACTTTATAACACCCAGACAAAGAACAATATCTATGTCCATCTCACAGTTTTTCGTCCTGGGACCAACTGTTTATGTACGGCTTAACATTGTTATTCTTATGTAAATTTATAAACATGTACATTTATTTGACTTGGGTGTGAATAATTGGAATAAAAGCTTTGCCTTCCTTTGTGATTCAAGCAAAAGTTATCCGTAGTTAAAATATATAAAATGCACCATTTTATTTATTTATTTTTGAAGTGAAAACTTATTTTAGCGCGGTACGCATATTTTTAGATGAGGTAAAACCCCTGGATTCGCGACACCGTTACCGTCTGGGGCGAGACGCAGCCGGCTGCCGCGCTCGCCCTATTGTAAACCTTAATTCACATGTTTACAGTCTACTTTTGTACAGAGAAGTTTACTGAGTTGGATTCTTTGATATATTATCTAAATTCTGAACAAAAAATATTGCATCATCTGTGTTCGTTCAGTATTTGATTGGCAGTCACCATAATTACTGATTTTGAAGTGATTTATTACTGATAGTCCAGGATCCATGGTCTATTTTGGCACTTGATTACTATCAAGCTAATTTTCCGTGAGTAGCTTCATTTTGATGAGACGCCCATCAATTTCCTGTACGAAACTCTCGATTGTGGTAGCTAACAGAGGTAGCAAGGATAAAATATGTCGATTTGATGATTCTCAAATATTAATTACTAACTGATTTTTTTGTTAAATATCAAGATAATTATCTAAATTATTCGAAAAAATATTTGTCCTACAAAATCTATGGTTTGATCAAAGAGTTCCCTCCTTTGAACATGTATCGATAACGAGGTCATCATAAATGATTACTAACTAGCTGATTTTTTTAATCTTCAATTAGAATATAGTATTCGTATAGGTGACTTCAATTTGTTTGTACACACTTTACCGCAAATAACAAATGTTTTTTTTATAATTATGCAAGGCAAGGTCTATTTATTGATAAATATTGAAACTACACATCCCGGATTGCTTGATGATTGTTAAATGAGTTTCGTGGGCATTCGAAGAACAATGAAACCGTTTTCAAGAATCCCAGTTGATTTAAATTTTGAACAAACAATCAATGCTGATGCTACTTCTAAGGTTCTGGAATTATTAACATTACAAACTCGTTCTCGTCGATATGATCCTTCCTTTTTGCCACCAACACAAGCATTGTTGCAACAAATTAAAAGAATTTATCTGCAATGTATGGTGTAATGCACACATGCGGTGTCCCACGGAAAAATTGCCAGAACATCTTGGATGGACAATAATTGATGGCAAATATGAATATTATTGGTTTGATGGTCCCCAAAGTCCATCTTTTGAAGAATTATCTTCTGACATACAAGGTACCCTATTAATACTATTGTTATTTATTGATTGATTATTCATTATTTTCATTATTCATATACTTAGTTTTTTCATGTTATTACAAAGTCAAATAATCACGTATCACGATATCAGTGAGGAAAGTGAAATAGATGAAGATGACAGCGATGTTAGTAGCGAAGATTGTGAAGATTTATCAGATGAATCTGATTAAGTTTTTTTTTATATATAAATGCACAAATATTTGTACCTACCTAGTTTACTAAAAAATAAAGTTGTTTAAATTTAAAAAAAGACTTTTTCACTGTATCTTATGTTACAAATAGGAGACGAAAAAATTACAATTCTTGTCGGACTAGTGATACATACCTGTTTTCTTGTAGGACATTGTTTCATTTGGGCAGAGAACACACTAACCTATTATGTAATATTTTTGTCCTACAGTTAGTAATGAGAAAAATGGTCTTGTAGTATTAACAATTTCTGAGCGTAGGACCGGGATAACGTACCAGCAATTTGTAGGACAATATGACTTTTAAATTATATAAATATTAACTCAGTAAAAAAAGAAATAATCAGCTGGTTAGTAATCATTTATGATGACCTCGTTACCGATACATGTTGGAAGGAGGGGACTCTTTGATCAAACCATAGATTTTGTAGGACAAATATTTTTTCAAATAATTTAAATAATTTACTTGAGATTTAATCAAAAAAAATCTGTTAGTAATAAATATTTGATAATCATAAAATCGACATATTTTATCCTTGCTTCCTCTGATAGCTACCACGATAGAGAGTTTAGTAGGTACAAGAAGTTGTTGGGCGTCTCATCAAAATGAAGCTACTCACGGAAAATTAGCTTGATAGTAATCAAAAGCAAAAATGGACCAGGGATCCTGGACTATACTGCCTTGTCTTGCGTAAAATAATTTCATCCGTTTCAATGCACCATTTTATATAATATAACAAATGACGAACGATAAGATACGACTTTGTGACATACCTACTATAAACAATATAAACTCTTGACACTGGCAAAATTGACATTATTTTGACACATGACATTAACGAAGAAGAAGAACAGATCAAACGTCAGCTAATGTGTGACCCATAATCTGTTGTAAACCATAAAAAAAAACTGTTGTTCCTGTCACGATATTTGCAAGGTAAATATTACCAAATAGCAATCATATTACCAATGGCAGAACGTAATAACTACATACTTTTCTAAATACAAACTGTAAAAGTGAACGACTACAATTACCAAACGAAATGTTTTTTCGAAATCTTTATTATAACTCTTATATGAGAAATAAGCAGTTATAATAATAATTATAAATAAATAACACATTTCAAATTTCATCTAGCCCTAAAGTGAGCACAGTGTTATGGGAACCACATTACTGACATGACATATACTATTTATTTTCATATACCTGTTTTTTGTTGTATATATTTTGTTGTATTGTATACATACATATTTATACAAACAAACGCATATATTATAATATCCAGACCCGAGACAAATCTTTGCAGATGTCCTGTCCTAACATAATGTCCTGGCGGGAAACGAACCCGCAACCATCCGCGTTTCAGATGGGCCTTCATTCCACGAGGAAATGTTATTCACCATACAATAGGTACCGCTGGTAGTCGGTGTGCCTAAAACAGTTTCCAATCCTCCCGATCTAGTCCTGCCTAGATTTGCGATGTGCAGACTAGCTGACTATACAGACTATAGATCGTATAAGTTTCGTCCGAATTCATTATAAAATGTTATGAAAATTTTAAATGTTATTAGGTATTTACTTAAATAATAATAATATAATAATGCCGGACATTTCACACAGCATCATCTGGCCCCAAAGTAAGCAGAGCTTGTGTTTTGGGTACCACATGACTGATATACTACTTATATACTTTTTTTTGTAAATACATACATATCATACATAGAAACACCCAGAACCGAGACAAATTCTTGCAGATCATACAAACATTTGTCCCGCGTCGGGAATCGAACCCGCAACCTTTTGCGTCTCAGCCGGACCTAAGCCCACTACGCCACAGAGGTCGTCTGTGTAAATTTTAAATGTGTAAAATAGCTACATCGTTATTTTTTTATATGATAATAGTATTTTTTATGTTCTCGTACTCCTAGTGTGCTCAAAGCGTGTGTGTATTTTTCTGATATTAATATTATTTATAATGTCTATATCGAAATGGGTAATTTTACCTGTAATGTTTTATATTGGTAATAAACTAAATTTGAATTTGAATAAATATTTATTGATAGAGAACTCACACAACCCCAAACCACAGAATATGTAATCATAAACTAGCATAGCTCATATGCTAGTATGCAATACTATTTTTAAATAAATACATTGATACTTTATAACACCCAAATATTATAACAGAAATGGTGAATCATAGGAGAGAATCGAATCCTCAAGCTGTAGCCCAAAAGGCAGAGCTACGTACTGAGCTGCAGCCAGTTCAATTCATTAGCATGAGCTCCAATCTTTATTCGTTCCATCACAGATGGGCTCGTCAGGTTCAATCAGCAAGCTATCTCCACAACCCCGGATCGGAGCCGCTGACAATTGCCACCCTCGGTGACGTCATAGCTCAGACCGCAGAGAAGTACCCTGGCAGGGTGGCGGTGAAATCGTTGCACGAGGGCATCAGCATCACCTATGAGGAGTTACTCACTCAGGCAGGTACCATTAACACTACAAACACAGCTTGCGACTAGCCATCATTTTATACCTTTAGATCTATAGGTACTTTTGTTTTTAGGTTTCCGAAGTCAAACTAGGAACCCTTGTTCAGAATAATTACGTTTTGATAACTAAAAATCAAACCGATTTTATTGGATACAATTTGAAAAAATATTTTATTTTAAATTTTTTAGTGGACAGCACTTATTTTGTTTATACCTGTATAATATGGGTAGACCAACTAAACGCACTGCTCTGCACTACACACAACAAAAATATCATCGATGTACACAATTTTTAGATTTTTGTTGATATTTTAAAAACCACTACCGATTTTGACAAAATTTTAATGGGAAGAAAAATATATTTCAAATCGGTTTAGGCGTCTTTGAGTAATCGGTGAACATACATAAAAAAAAGATTCGACAAATTCTTGTTTTTTGAAGTCGGTTAATAAAGAGCTCTGTCTGCTCGCAGAAAATTTGATAAGTCTACAGTTTGAATATGCTTTGATTAGTCTGATATATATCGTAATAACATTTTGCAAGGTTACACAAATTAGTAGCTAAAGTTCTGTTGATCCGATCGCTACCAAACTTCACAGGAACACCCGCTTGGCCAATCTGAAGATTTCCTAAAAAATTCATCGAAATCGGTCCAGCCGTTTCGGAGTCTGTAGGGAACATATATACACACATCGCCTTTTAAATAATTATTTATGTAGGTGGATTGAAGATGTGGCGTTTTTTTTATTCTATTTAATATTCCATCTTGTGGCATATCGTTGGAAAGGTCTTTTAAAGAAATAACTAGGTTTATTATACAGTTTCTGATACAGATATTCTTTGATAATTATTAAGCTTACAAGTAGCCATGTTCGAGTTAGTCCAGTGTCTCCCCTACCGGCTACACCACTGTTTGGGCGTATCTGAAAAGTTTCAAAACATAACAATGCTGATACTAGGAAAGTAATCACAGCTAGTAAGGCTTTACATTGATGAAGCCTGAGTTGGAAACCTTAACTAAAACGATCTTCTTATTGTGACACTTTACTAGTGTCACATTATTCAAACTAGTGTGGTGAAATTTTTAAAACTGTTTTTAAAACCAAACTTAAATTGTGCCAAATAAAAATGGATATCATCGCGAAGCATCACACAGCAAAAAACTTTAGCAAGTTTTGGAAGGACACTAATAAGCTCAATCGAAAGCCGAGCGTCCCCGTGAGCGTGGAAGGTGTAAGCGAGCCTGTCCAAATTGCCAATCTATTTAAGGAGCACTTTAGAGTGAAATCTTCACTAGGGCCTGGATGTGTGGATTCGGAGCCACCTACTGGGGATCAATTTGTCCGGATCTCAGCAAAGGAAGTTTCACGGATATTGAAAAGCATGAATCAAGGTAAATCTCTTGGTCACGACTCTTTGTGTATTGAACATCGGAAGTACGCTGGACTTATTTAGCACGGGAACTCGCCATGTACCCTTTCACTTTCTGTATTGGCCATTCCTACCTTCTTGAGGAGATGATGCGGACTCTTGTTGTTCCCATTATCAAAAATAAAACTGGAAATGCTTCTAGTTTAGGTAACTACAGACCCATATCACTAGCTACTATAATAGCTAAGGTGCTAGATGGTGTGATTGATAAGTATCTTAGTGTACATTTAAATTTACACAATGCCCAGTTGGGGTTCAGGCCCGGGTTGTCCACTGAATCGGCCATACTGAGCCTCAAACACACCGTCCAGTACTATACTAGCAGGAACACACCTGTTTACGCTTCTTAGACCTTTCGAAAGCTTTTGATCTGGTGGCGTATGACAGGTTGTGGCAGAAGCTATCGGGTGATACTGGGCTGCCGTCTGAATTAGTGGAGCTCTTTTAATATTGGTATGACAATGTTAAATTCAACGCATCCAAAACGCAAGCCTGTCTCTTTTCGGCGAAAAAAAGTCAGTTTCTCCAAGTCCCCTTTTTCCGAAATATACCGGTATCTGTAGAAGATCATCTCGAACTCTTAGGAGTTTCACTCACTCGGACTCTCAATTTTGGCTCCTATATTGAGTCCAAGGCCAAGACTGCTGCCATGTAGCTTGGTATCCTCAACAAGGTGAGGCGATACTTCACACCTGGACAGCTTTCCACTTTATATAAAGCTCAAGTCCGGTCGGGTATGGAGTATTGCTGCCATCTGTGGAATGGTTCAGCCAAACATCAGCTGGGTGCTTTGGACTCGATTGAGCTTAGAGCATTGAGGGTGATAGGTGAGCAGCTAAACGCTGAGACTAAGTTCCAGAGTCTCGAGCACCGTCGTAAAGTTGCTTGCCTTTCGATCTTTTATAGAATACATTTCGGAGAATGTGCCCAGGAATTTCATGATCTCATTCCACCATCTCCTTTTCACAACAGGACGCACCGCTCTATACCATCCATACCTTGTCAGTCTGTGGAAGTCTGTGAAGCAAAGCGCTTTGTTCGTAAGGGTACCACCCTTACGAACAAAGCGCTTATTTCCACATTTATAACGCGTACAGCCAAGGATTGGAATGATTTGCCGTCGTATGTCTTTCCTGAAAACTACAATATGTGTCTCTTCAAGTCAAGAGTGAATAGGTATCTTCTAGACCTGCGTGCCCCATCGTCGGCCACATCGTCGCTTAACATCAGGCGAGTTTGTGGTCAAACGTAGGTCTATCTATGATAAAAAAAAATAAAAAATGTAACAATGTAAGGTGGTCAGGGTCGCTATCGGACACGTACAGGCTGGAGCGTGGAGTGCGGCAGGGTGGAATCACTTCGCCGCGACTCTTCAACCTGTACATGGATCGTTTGATTCGTGAGCTAAGTGGCGCCAATATTGGTTGCTCTGTTGAGTAATTGTCAATAACATAAGTTACGCTGACGATATGGTGTTGCAGAGCCCATCGATTAATGCCCTACGAAGACTTGTTGGAATCTGTGAGCGTTATGCGGAGGCTCATGGACTCAGATATAATGCTGGCAAGAGTGAGGTGATGGTTTTTAAAGCTCGTTTGAAAACTTATTCCACAGTCCCATCAATCTTGCTGGGGGGCAGTGAGCTCAAACGGGTGTCCGAGTTCAAGTATCTGGGCCACTGGGTCACTGAGACTTTCTCAGATAACACCGATATTGATAGGGAGCGAAGGGCATTATCAGTCAAAGCCAACATGTTGGCCCGTAGATTTGCACTGTGCAGTACGGCTGTAAAAACAAGTTTGTTTAAGGCGTACTGCCAGTCTTTTTACACGTGCAGTCTATGGGTTAACTTTACTAAGTGCTGCTGGAATACCCTTCGAATCCAGTACAATAATAGCTTCAGGGTGCTGTTGAGGCTGCAATACTTCTGTAGCGTATCGGGGATGTTCGCGAACGCACGCGTCGATGACTTTTATGCGATCATCCGCAAGAGAACGTCGTCCCTGATGCGTCACGTGAGGGACAGCACCAACAGATACCTGCAACTTATAGCAGGAAGGCTGGATACTGACTGCATCTTCATGAAGCACTGCACGGAGGTGCACCATTCGCACCGGTGATGTTACGATGTGGTGCATGCAGTCTATATTTTTTAATTTCTTTGTTTTATATTTATGTTCTGTATGTTTTACATTATTATTATGATAAATATTGCTCAAATTTGTACATATACTTATGAAGGCTGAAATAAATAAAAATTGAATTGAATTGAATTGAAAGGATTAAAGTGCGTCTCAGAGGCTCCTTTAGTGCACTTGACACATGTATTCGATCTTTTTAGGTTCTACGACATGCCGGTTTTCACAATGTTTTCCTGTGATATTACTAGTATATAGCGGAAAAAATAATCGATCAGAAAAAATCTATTGATTTTTTCGCCCATAACGACCATATCCTCGAATGCAAAAATGGAAGTGATAGTATAAGCCGGAACATGATTGGCCCTAATTATTGATGAAGTCGTTCCTGTCATTTAACACATACTAAATGCATCCTTGACTACTAGCATATTTCCATCAGCGTGGAAAGAGGCCCAAATTTCTCCCCTTCCTAAAAAAGCAAATCCATCGTTCTTTAAAGAATACCGCCCCATTTCCATTCTTCCTTTCCTCTCTAAATTTTAGAACGTTTAGTTCATCAACAACTTAGTTCCTTTCTATCCAGAAATAATCTCTTAAATCCGTTCCAATCTGGTTTCCGCCCCGGCCAAAGCACTGTGTCAGCCCTGGTGAAAATCACGGATGACATACGTCATGGCATGGATAATGGACAACGCACCATTCTATCACTTCTTGATTTTAGTAGTGCCTTTAACAATGTTGATTTTGATATCCTGCTAGGAATTTTACGCTCTCTTAACATATCTCCTGAGGTAATTGAGTGGTTTCACAGTTACCTGCATGGTCGCCGGCAGCGTATTCGCATAAATGAGTCACACTCATCCTGGTGTAATATTAAAGCTGGTGATCCTCAGGGCGGCGTTTTATCTCCATTACTTTTTGCAATATTTATAATATTTATAATCTCTCAACATATTTCTTCATCCTATCACCTATATGCAGACGATCTCCAAATGTATACTCACGCGTCTTTAGCAAAGCTACATGAGGCGATTGATGTTACTAATTATAATTTGGGTTGCATTCTGAACTGGAGTAAGTCGTATGGTCTCTCTGTCAATCCAGATAAAATGCAGATCATTATAATAGGCAGCTCCAGAATGATATCAAAAATTGACTGGTTTCATCTCCCTCCTGTGATCTTCGACGGAAAATGCATTCAGCTGAGTGACTCGGTCAAAAACTTAGGCGTACACATTGACAAGTAACTTTCGTGGCGACCGCACCTGGCTGAAATGAGTCGGAAGGTGTTTGCTTCTGGTGCCTCTCTCAGAAGGATTTTTGGAATTTTCTCCCTACCGCTACTAAAATTGCGCATGCACAATCCCTTCTTCTTCAATCCTTGATTATGCTGACGCCGGCTATATTGACATCACTAAAGAGCAACTTTATAAACTTGAGCGTCTCCAAAATTACTGTATACGGTTTATATTTGGTTTGCGCAAATATGACTACATTTCTGAATTTCGCAATAAACTCAAGTCGTTGCCAATCCGTTTTCGTCGGAGTGCTCACATTCTCAATCTTCTCTATAATATTCTGTTCTCTTTTTCAACTCCCTTTTATCTCAAAGAACGGTTTGAATTTCTCCATCTCTCTAACCCTCGATCCTTACGCTCCTCAAAAGCACATGAACTTAAAATTATTCACTCCTCTACCTTCTATAGAAAGTCGTTTACAGTGCAGGCTGTCCGCTTTTGGAACGCGTTGCCTGTAGATATTAGAAAGGCCAAGTCTCTCCCCATCTTCAAGAATATGGTCATGAAACACTATTTGTCGTACTGTTATACCTAATCATTTCGATATTGTTGATATCATATATAGTACCTATTTTTGTGCTATGATTTTATGATTTTATATGTTTATTATTATACCTATTATGTATGTATGTATGTATTTATTTATATCAGTATTATATTTAGTTTATTTAAAGATTATGTAAGTAAGTATAGAATTATATTTGCGAAAACACCACACCAATATGCCCCTTCTCTGTTTATTTATAGTCCAATCCATCCAATTCAAATCCAAATGTTCTGTGTGGTATAACAATCAAGAGTTATCTATCTTTCTATCTATCTATCAAAGGCGCCAAAATAAGTTTTCACTTCTGTCGGCACTCCCGGAGTGCAACCCGTAATTTTGTTTTGTTTCAAAGGTACTTACCCAAGGTATACTACCCAAGGACACATTTAAATTTTATCGAAAACGGTCAAGCGGTTTTTAAAAAATCAACAAAAACTAAAGTTTGTATACATCGATGATATTTTCGTTACCTGCAGTGCAAAGCAGTGCTTTTAGTTGGTCTACTGATATTATATATAAACAAAATACATCTACTTTCCACTAAAAATTTCAGAATAAAATATTTTATGCTCTCCAATTGTATCCAATCCAAATTAAGCAGGGAGACCCACTGTCACCTAAGTTATTTACTAGTACCCTAGAAGAAGTTTTCCGCATATTTACAACTCGCTGGAAAGAGAAGGGCGTTGACCTAGGCAAAGCAAGGTTGACAAACCTTCGCATCGCTGATGACATCGTCCTTTTCTCATCTTCAGCTTTTCAGCTACACGACATGCTACAAGACCTAGCGACGGCAAGCCTGGAGATTGGGCTTCAGATGAACATGAGTGAAACCAAAGTCATGACAAACAGCACCAAAAAGGTTATCTCGGTAAATGGGGGGAATATGGAATACGTTTATGAGTACGTTTATCTCGGCCAATTAGTTTCTTTCGAAGACAGGCAGGATAAGGAAGTCACAAGACGGACCGAAAACGCCTGGCGAAGCTATTGGTCGATGAAAGCACAATTTATAGGTGATCTGCCTCTATCTCTCAAACGTAAACTCATGGACGTTTGTATCCTCCCAATTCTAACCTATGGTGCTCAAACTTGGTCCCTCACTGGTGTTCAGAGGACTAAACTTAATTTGTCATTTGTTTGTCAAAGGGCAATGGAGCGAAGCATCCTCGGCATTAAACTAACCGACCGAATCAAAAATGCTACGATTCGCTCCAAAACAAAAGTCCTCGACGTGGCTGAAAAAGCTGCGAAGCTGAAGTGGTACTGGGCAGGGCACGTCTGCCGCATGCCGGACGAACTGTGGGCCAAAGCTACCACTGAGTAGAGCCCTGAGACAGTGAGAAGGCGCGGTAGACCAAGCAAGCGTTGGCGTGACGAGCTAGACACCTTTAGCGACTGTCGGTGGCAGACAATGGCGTTGGACCGAAAGCAATGGAAAACTCGAGGGGAGGCCTTTGCCGAGCAGTGGGACAGTTTAGGCTAAAGACAACAACAACAAACAACAACAACAACAAATTGTATCCATTGAAGTCGGTTTTCTTATATTTTGCTAACTTCATAGTGTTTAGTGTTATTTCGGGACCTGACTAGTCATTCTTATCTTTACTGACTTCAAAGCCTTCACTTGGCGTGGTCACATGTTACCGAATTTTTTACATCATAATATATCCCTTTGAATTGTCCGCTTTTATTTGTCGTGGACATTTTATCACTGCTCGTGTTGTTTGATAAGATAATCGAATAACTTTTACGATGCGTTTTTTATTAGAGGCTAATAATAATTATATATCAATGGAGAAGACAAACTTTTTTTTTAAATGCCGAAGTAATCTTAACATAATTACGAGAATAACTGTGTATTTACTTTTTTCCTACGTTTAAAATTGTCTGAGAAAATTAATCATGATCATTGATCATGTGTGAATTTTCGTACGAGATTATTAAAAAGCGCGGGTGGCGCTCGATCGTGCCATGACGTCACGATTCGTCTCGTCGGCCGCGCGGGCTGGAGCGCCCGCCCGAGCTCATTCCTTCAGCAATACTCTTCGATTAACCCTTCTAATCATGAAAAACTAATACATGAGATTTAAAAACATTTCAAATTGTATCGGTTAACTGTCTGAGGGCAGAGCGACATGAGACCATGCATTCTTATCAATAACATAGTCATTTATATTATAATACGCTTTCTTGAAAATACTACCTTTTATGTATGCTTTTATTTTGTATTAATATGCTATAATAATTGCTGAATATTGTTTATGATCTTTGTATCAACAAAACATTATATCATTAGCATACCTTTTGAAAGGTAATACGCGATATATACCCGTAAACTGCTATAACAATATTAATCAGATCGGGAAATAAAAAAAAATACTATTGGCTTAGTATATTATGGTTTTTGTATATATTTAGTATGAAAATTAAAATTCTCTCACCCTTAGATAGGTTTTTCGATTGACCAGGATGTACAGCCAATGTACATTTTGCAAATGCGGTTCCCAGCACGCTCGCATCACGTATCATTCTGTAAATAATTTAGTTCACTTGCAACTCCGGACTCTGATGGTTCTAATTTCTATAAAACCTAAACATCTTAGTTTATCTGTTGAAGATGATTTAGTTGGTGTTAGTCAAGTTACAGAGCAGTTATTTGTAATTGAAAACATTCGTTCATGGATCCACTCCTACAAGCTGAGGTGGGTGAAGTTTCCTCTCCACTGACGTCATTCTGCCTAGGATTCTGTTTGATAGTGCAGGCCTTGCCAGGTACCCACACTAGCCTCTCGACCTAGCCGACAGGACCGGAGGAAAGACGATTCAGTAGGTACATGCGGTGTCGGTTCGGTTGCAGGTGCATAACGGCTGGCACCGAGCCGGGTTTGTTTCAAATTTTCCTTCTCTGTTGCTAGCTCTTCTGTTAGTCAGCAGGGGAACTAATCCCCAATCATTTGAAGACTATTTCAGTCGTCACCGTCATCAGTCTCCGAGCAACACTCATCTGGGATTAGTTCCACGTAGAAATCCTCACTCGAAGTGTTGATTCAGTTCAGCGAAAAATTCTAACCCGATTTTATCAATAATTATCACTACCTACCAATATCATCTGAAGTGTAGGCCACGTCCAGTCAACGTGATTTGTGGTTTCAGGCAGATTCCCTCGGCTGCGCGCTGCGAGACCAGGGTCTGGTGAAAGGCGACCGGCTGGGTTTGTGGTCGCACAATAGCGTGGCGTGGATTGTCACTCTTGTCGCTGCTGCCAGAGCTGGTCTCGTATCTGTAAGTGTAAAAATCTATGTCAAATCATTTTAATATTTGCAACACAACCACACAAACTTTATTTTCACTATTGCTACGCAACTACAATAATTCAAACCTACACATTGTCCGTTTGTACTCGTTCTACTCGCTCTCGTTCAGGTTCGGGCTAAAAATCTGTGTTTTAGCTTTTAAGCAAAAAAATTCACTGAGCCTTTTTGTCATGCTGCAGCACACACAAACTTACCTACGTTTTTTCCAAGTATTTACCCACTTACTTTTTGAAAAAGTTTGTTTTATTAATTAAACTTATTGTACTTAATTTAACATACTTGTTGGAGTATTAAATAGATCGATATTCACACTTGCCATGGTGTTAAGCCATGCGCTTATGATGCTTTCATAGAGGGGGAGAAAGTGAAATTTTCGAAATCGTTTTTACTAAAGACGTATAAATCTACTTTATTATTATATTAGGTATATTGAACAAACTATGTTCAGGATGTCCGTGAAGTCAATATTGGCCTGAGCGCTGCAGCATGGCAACATGCAGTAGCATTATGCTGAGCTGTGGGCCATTTCACCACCACTCAGTGCTCACTCATTTGTTTTTCGCATATTGTATCCGCGTAACGGCAGGCTCCTCCTCTCTCACTCTCTCACCCAAAGCGGTAGTTAGATTAGTTTATGTTATCACTTCTGTCGGGCGTCCCGAGATGCACACGTTGTTTAACCGACTTTATCAAAAAGGAGGAGGTTCTCAATTCGTCGGAATCTTTGTTTTAGTTTTTTTCATTAGTGTTTTTTGTATTTATATTGTATAGACATCATAGTGGTGGTTTTAATAAATGATTTATCTTTCTATCTTTCTTTCTTTCTTTCAAGACGGGATATTTGCCATGATATGTGAGTATTGTATGTCGTGATCGTCATGGAATTGTAAAAGACTGAGAGATTAGACAGTTTTGTCTACCAATAACATCTTCCAGACTTCAGTTTATCCCGTGATCACGGCGCATGCAACTGTGTCGAAATATCGGGAAGCAGTAAAACTCACATACTATAGTAAATATCCCGTTTTGTGTGAAAACTGGGATCTAGGTTTAAGCATTGTTTTTTTCGCGTGCAGTGTGTTGGGTGTCCTATTTTCTAATAAGTAAATACAATAAATAGTTATTTAAGACACTGCAGTGTTGTTTCATCGAATGACTTATTATTACAAGGTTTCAGGTCCTTATCAACCCAGCTTACGAGAAAAAAGAGATTGGTTTTTGCATTCGGAAGACGCAGTTGAAAAGCCTGTTCATCGGAGAAACATTGAAGAAAAACTATTACGGCACGCTAGAGGAGATTATCCCAGAGATGCGCAGCTGCAAACCTGGTCAAATCAAGTCGAAAGAATTTCCTAGTCTCACGTCTATTATTAACGCTGGCAATAATAAACAAGAGTAAGTATAAAAACCAAAGTCAAAGTCAAAATTTTATTCAATACAATCACAAGGATCACTTTAAAACGTCTTACATACTAGGAGAATTTAGGTGCCAATTTCTCCTAACCTAAGCCCGAGAAGAACTGGCAAGATATTCGTCCTGCTCCCATCTTATAACTTATATAACTCCTTAACTACGAAAAACGAATATAAGAGAGTGTATACATTTCAAATGTGTCGGTTAAATGTCTGAGGGTAGAGCAACATGAGACCATGCCATAGTGGTTTCTACTATAGGTACTTCTACTAAGGTCAGGAAATATTAAGAACTATGCACTGTTCAATCAACTTGTACAATTCATTTACACTCTCCTAAGGCTTGTTACCTCTTTTCTTTCTCAACGACGACTGACGAACCCACGTTCTCACCACAAACAACTTATTCTGGGTCTCAATAACAATAATTTGAGCAACTAGTACTAATAAACCACATTTCCGTACATCAATTGATTGACTATGAAACTTAAGTCAATACAATTTTTTAATAATTAGAGAACTTTTCTAAAAATAACATTACAATAAATTGAAGTAGGACCTACCTATCAACCCCTTCAGTACCCTAGTAAGTCATATTTCTGTAACTCAATTGCCTGACTATTATGTTTATTTCAATCAACTTTAAAAAACAGTTTTCACTCAAAACGGGATATTTACCATGATTATGAGCTTTTCTGCTTCCCGATATTTCGGCACAGTTGCATGCGCCATGACCACGAGATAAACTGAAGTCTTTGCGGGTGGATGTTATTGGCAGACAAAACGGTCTACCCTCTTTCTCAGTATTTTACTGCGAACATTACCCGTACCACCGGATTCCCTGTCACTAACAACTCGATCACGATTACGACACACAACACTCACGGTATCTGGACGCATAACTGGTACCTCACTTTTACGGGTTCCACATATCCTCACCACAGGGTTCCTGGCTCCAGAAAAACATAATAGTTTATGGTAAACGATGTCATAAATCATGGATTATAAAACAAGTAAATACCTACATACCTAATACTATTCAAAACACTATGTAAATCTATTTTAAATACTGTACTGACTCTTTTCAATAAAGCCAAAAAATTAATGGTAACTTTGAAATCAAATATATAAGTCTCCCTTCTTTACGAAGTAGAATAAAAACTGATTTATGTTACCACGCGTGCTTCTTAAAGTTACGAACATAAATTGATATCAGTCACGCATTCCATTGAGAGATAAATTACGATGCACCCACACATTTCCACAAAAAGTTCACCACAAACAGGCCACCCTTTGTTAGATTGCCTTAACTTTCATAATATATACCTATTATTTGATGGTTAATGTAACCATTCGTTAGTGGTGTGAACTGTGACCGTTACGACTATTTTCAGGTACTATTTATGTGCAATTATGTCCTAATGTAACATACATTATAACTATATTTCTTCGGTAACAAGAAAAAAACAAATTTTATTATTATTTTTGTGGCTATACTTTTCGATGGCTCTTCAAAGTGATCCATAGATTGTATTAAGTAATAATATATTTGATTTGAGTTTAGTTGAGTCTACGATGTTCACATACAAAATGCTAGCTACCTTGCACTCTCTTCAGCGTTAAATATTCTATAGCCCGTATTAAATAACCCCGGTCTTAAAGACCCAGGACCTCAGGACCCAGTCTGTGCGTTGGTCCTGATTCAGTCAACAATTAAAGGAACTTTTATTACTTGCCAAGATTTCTCATATTTTTATTAACTGTCTAAATCTGAACTTTTCAGCGGGACATTTGAATACAGCTCCCTGATCAAGGACTATCAGAACAGGAGTGAGATATCAAAGTACGGAAGCGAAGTGAAACCAGAGGAGGGATGTCTGATACACCTCACATCTGGAACAACCGGTTTGTACATTTTTGTTGATTTAATACGCGTTTTGTACAGCCAAAGTATCGCATGAATAACTGATGAGATGATAATGGTTGGTTTCAGGAGAACCAAAGGCAGCCCTAGACTCGCACATCGGAGTTGTAAACAACGCGTACTTCTGCGGCGTTCGGAATGAGCTAAACCAGGGTCACCAGAATATTTGTGTCCAGGTCACTGTCATGTGCTTTTTACATCAGACTCAAATTCAAACCTCTTTTATTATATCCAATCATAAGGACCAGCTTGAATCGTTTTACATCTCAATTTTGGTCCTAATTCCTCTTTAAGCAAGCTCGAGAAGAATCAGCTTTGAGCTGACTTAATGCAGACTCAACGTTGACTCAACGCAGTGGTCAACGGGTCATGGGTACTCTTGTTAAACACAAATTGATCAAAATAACTGTTTTAATAGAAGGTAGTAATTTAGAATTGAATTGAATTTGACACACAATACACATAGAACACTTAACACAGACAAAACAAAAATAACATTATAGATAAAGTAAAACAGAAACAGAACAAAAGAAAAAAAACAGTAGGTAATAAATAGGTATAGTTTTCTGCTAATGAGTCAAGTAAAATAAGGAATTTAGGAAATTATCATATTGTGTTGTTTTGTGACCTGGTTGTATTTCAGGTTCCGCTGTTCCACGCTTTAGGGTCCGTAATAACGTCGATATCAGGACTCAGGCACGGCTCCAGCATGGTCCTGGCCGCTCCGACCTACAACGTCAACGCCAACGTCGATGCACTTCTATCTGAAAAGTAAGTCATATAAATTTACTCCCTTTTTATGTTAATCCAGGTTCACATCTATCTATACCAAGTTTCATCGACACAAAAATTCACTTTTGTAATATTGGTAGATTAAGATAGTACTTTACTAATACCAGAAGGGCTTATTGTTGCGTAAAACTGCTTTATAATGTACCTAATGTAAAGTCTTTTAAAGAAAGCGTATTATAATGTTAATGACTGTATTTGTGTAGGAATGCATAGCCTCATGTCGCTCTGCGGTCAAACAGTTAACTGACAGTTTTTGAATGTATAAGTTATTGGAATCTTGTATTAGTTTTTCGTAGTTAAGCTAGCTATAAGATGGATCATACAAAAAAGTGCTAGGACCAAGACGAGTTTCTTGCCAGTTCTTCGCGGACTTGGGTAATGAGGAATTGACACCTAAATTCACCTAGTATGTAAGACGTTTCAAAGTGATCCTTGTGATTGTGTTGAACAATAATAGTTAAGTAAAGTAATATTATATTGCATCAAATACATGTATGTAAGGTACATAGGTGTCGTATGTTAAATGAGAAACAATGTATTTGTGCCGGTACGGCGCGCGGCGTGCAATATTTTTATACAATGTTATAGTAAAGAAAAATACATTCAAATTGAAAAATAATAGAGAAATTTAAAATAAAAAAATTAAACGCCAAAAATATATTAAAATTTAAATGTCAAAAATACAACTTATCCTATTTGCTGCCTACGTGCTTATCATCAAAGACAATTTTTTGTCTGCCATAAACTCGCAGTATAATAAAATTTACGTTCCAAAATAAATAAATAATCCCGGACATTTCACACAGCATCATCTGGCCCCAAAGTAAGCAGAGCTTGTGTTATGGGTACTAAATGACTGATATACTACTTATGTACTTTTTTTTTGTAAACACGTACATAGAAACACCCAGACCCGAGACAAATACTTGCAGATCATACAAACATTTGTCCCGCGGCGGGAATCGAACCCGCAACCTTCTGCGTCTCAGCCAGACCTTAGCCCACTGCGCCACAGAGGTTCTCAAAAAAAAAGTCATTTCTGTATTGTTGATTTTTTATACTGTTTATCTTTATATTATATTTATATCTCTATTGAGTACATATGTTTGTATATATTTATATCAGTATTTATATAGTTTATACATATATTTAAGTATGTAATTATATAAATACACCACACCTACATGCCCCTTCTCTGTTATTTAAAGTCCAGTCCATCCAACGGTTGCCTGGTAGAGATCGCTATTAGCGATAAGGCCGCCCATTGTATTGCCTTAAATAAGTTTAGTTTTTTGTTATTGTAATATTCCGTGTGGCAGTCAATAAAGTGTTTTCTATATATTCTATCTGTCTAAGCATAGCTTGTACTATGTAGACGAGCAGGGCAATCGCGCTGTTTGTCAACGTATGTACCATTGAAACGGAAGCGTTTTGTCTTCAGTTTTTACAAATTAAAATCGTTCGTTTGACACAGAACTGCCAAAAAAATAAGCGGTTTAAATGATTAGCGTAACGTAACGTTTTAGGTAACGTAACGTTTTAGATAGTAGTTTAGCTTTGGCGTTCAAATTCACGGTCGGCACCCAGATTACTGATAGAATACTTGTTTTTTTAATACATTTTCACTTTTTAACACACATAGACATAGACATGGACTTATATTTATTTGCTTCGTAGCACACAACACACAAAATACAGAACATAAAATTGACATTGGTAATAAAACAATAACAATAAAACTATGCTTACAATTCTGTGTTCATCACACAAATGTTTTAGTCCTGGGAGGCAATCGAACCCTGGACCTATAGCGCAGAAGGCAGAGCTAGGACAAATTAAAAAAAAAAAAAAAAAAACAACATATATTTATTTGGAACCATTAACACATGTAACACAAAAGAAACGAGTGAAAACGTTGACAACTGCAAAAGTTAGAAACTGTGTGGCAGAGTCAGCGCCCTCCTCTCTAGCAAGGAAGGACAATGTTCCAAGACAAGCTTTGTTAAACTAAATGATATAATATTAAATGGTAGTCTATTCAATAACAGAATTATAACTAAAATTTAATTCAAAAGAATAAATACTGTGTGAACTAAACAGTGAACTAAAATATAAAAACTAAACAGATCTATGTATTCGAGTATGTATGTGTATTTAAGTGTGTGTTTGTGTGTGTATGTATGTGTGTGTGTATAGAAAATTTACTTGAGAGGCCAGTCAATCCGGCAAGAAACTCGTCAGGACTTAACGCAGTCATGAACTCAACGACTTGGATCGAATAGGATTTAAAAAAGGTGCAACGTTTGCAGATGTTCAGTAATAACTGGTACTCCGACGATGCACGTGGACATGATAGGCGAGCTGCTGAGGCGCGGTGAAGCACGCCCGGAAGCCCTTCGCGTGGCATTAGCGGCCGGTGCGCCCTGCAGCCCGCACCTCATAATGCGCATGAAAGAACACATGAATGTACACTCCGTCAAGGTATATAACCTATTTTCTACCCTTATCCCACTAAAGGTGACTTACTTATACACGACACAGCACTCGTCTCAAATTGCATTGAATGTCTACGCAGCGACGGCTAGCAGATAACTCAATGTTCGCTTGGTAACGGCTAACAGAAAGCTCGCTATCCACGCGTTGACAGCTAACAGATCGCTCGCTGCTCACCCGGTGACGGCTAACAGATACCCCGCTGTTCACCCGGTGACGGCTAACAGATAGCTCGCTGTCCACGCGTTGACAGCTAACAGACCGCTCGCTGTTCACCCGTTGACGGCTAACAGATAGCTCGCTGTCCACGCGTTGACAGCTAACAGATCGCTCGCTGTTCACCCGGTGGCGGCTAACAGATACCCCGCTGTTCACCCGGTGACGGCTAACAGATAGCTCGCTGTCGACGCGTTGACAGCTAACTGACCGCTCGCTGTTCACCCGGTGACGGCTAATAGATACCCTGCTGTTCACCCGTTGACGGCTAACAGATAGCTCGCTGTCCACGGGTTGACAGCTAACAGATAGCTCGCTGCTCACCCGGTGACGGCTAACAGATGGCTTGCTATCGACGCGTTGACAGCTAACAGACAGCTCGCTGTTCAGCCGGTGGCAGCTAACAGATAGCTCGCTGTCCACGCGTTGTCAGCTAACAGATAGTGGCTAAATAGTGGATAGTCGGCGCGTGGGCAAAACGCTCCCACTAGCATCGACTAGCATAGCACGGTCGGCAAGGAGATGTTTGTTAGCCAAGAGATCGATTCATCGATTGTACGTGTGTGCTGGTTTATCAAATAAATGCTGTATCTATCTATCTATCTATCTAAGAGATGTTTGTTATTTTATGCTGTCACTATAAAGTGTATCTATAGAGTGCAAGCTTAAGGCCATATATTGAATGCTCATTATTCTGCTGTTCGGGAGCGGTGCGGTATAACTAGGCCTTTAGGCCTCGAATTCTTAGCTCTATTCTGTAGAACATAAAATCATACGTAGACAAACAAAAAAAAACTGTGTTTAAAACTACTCGTACATACGAGTAGGTACTTCCGAATAGCGTGGTTTGAACCGCGTGGATAAATTCTCTATTCGTGCTAGGTCTTTCGTCTTTAGGATTATTTATTATGTTTATATCTTCCAACTGTCCTAAGAAGTCGGTTAGTATTCACGCTACCTTCGCTGTAGTTTACGGGTTCGATTCCCACCCAGAATAAACATTTGTGTGATGAACATGGATGTTTTGGTTGTTACAAAGTATTGTACTTAAACGTTTATAAGTATTCTCTCTCAGTCATCTAGTTACCATAGTACAAGCTCTGCTTATTTTGGGGCTGTGTGAATTGTCCAACAATATTTATTTTTTATTTATTTATTACCATCGACACCGGTGGCCAATTTCCACCGGCCCTATTTATTCCGTCATCGAAGTTGTACACTGACTGGATCTACCCTTTAGTAATTAAAATGTATGTTGCAGGCTCTATATGGGCTGTCGGAGACGACTGCTGGCTTGTTCCAATCGCTGCCCGGAGACAGCATAGAGCTGGTCGCAGACACTGTCGGATACATCGTCGACCACATTGAAGCCAAGGTACCTACTTTTAATGGCAAAGATATTCTTGCCTAAGGGTAATTGCTGAAGATGCTTGCAATCAAGTCAAAGTCAAAATCAAAAGATACTTTATTCAATACAATCAGATGAATCACTTTGAAACGCCTTACATACTAGATGAATTTAGGTGCCAATTCCTCCTAACCCAAGCTCGAGAAGAACCGGCAAGAAACTCGTCCTGGTCCTAGCGCTTTTTTGCATGATCCATCTTATAACTACCTTAACTACGAAAAACTAATGCAAGAGAGCTTATACATTTCAAATGTGTCGGTTAACTGTCTGAGGGCAGAGCGACATGAGGCCATGCATTCGTATCAATAATATTGTCATTTATATTATAATACGCTTTCTTCAAAAGTCTTCCCTTTATGTATGCTTTCTTTCTGCTTTCTGCAATCTTGATAACTATCTCGATACTAGTTACTTCTACTTCTACCTTCATTCGTACCTGGAAGTTCCTTCACTCAGTCGTGTGTTTGTGTTGTACTCTGCCTACTCCAGAAAAACATGTATCTTGATTATTCAATTAACGCAAGTAAAAAATAGAACGAAAGTGGCACGAGATACATAAGCTGTGGTGAACCGATTTGATCAGTCACAAATTCTATTGTTGTAACGTAGGCATCGAGATAAACACGATCTCGCTATCTATCGCAGAGAGGAATCGATCCTTCGGTATGCCCATACCAAACAAACGCCAGCTATAGATATGCACATGCGTATCTATAGCTTGCATTTGTTTAAAAAGCAGGTGACATCGAGAGCTGGTCTGCAATAGCCGGGCATCGCAGTAAGACATCTACGGCGTGTAATAACTATTAGTAATAAGGATGAATTAGTAGAAAGAAGCGAGATCATAGAGAAATCAACAGTCGAATGCTATCGGATATTTACATATATTATAGGAACCTCGTATAAGTTATTATTATAAGGTAGGTACCTATTATGGTTTCAAACTTTATTTATATAGTACCTGGACCTACCTATCGTGTAAACATATATTGTGCCGTAGACCTCAAAAGGCGAAATTATGCCGGTTTTGATAAGGCCTACATATTTGAGCCTTTTGGAGTCGAGACCCTGGGCCCGTGGGGAACAGGAGCCCACCGCGTTTTCAAAATTCTTTCACGGCGCCTGGTAGATACATTGCGTGATCCAATCCAATCTGTCTCAGCGTATTAGCATTGCCGTTCAACGTGGCAATGCCGCCGTGGCGTGGCAGTGTCTTGGGCACGCTGCCCTCTGGCAGTGATCTGGATCAACTGTTTCCCATGTATTTTATATTATTGTATATTATTCTGTACATTTCTAACAATTACTAAACAATTACTAAGTAACTGGATTAGGATAAGTTAGGTATTTAATAAAAAAATACTTTAAAAATACATAATGTCATTATAAAAATCTTAAAACAGCTATATTCACAGAATAATATATTCACATATTAATTTCATTAACAAGTAATAAACTAACGTTAAACTTACTAAAACTAAACATCAATACTTACCTAATATATATATCTCAATACATACTTACTAGTTTGTATAACTCATATTTTCGCTCTAACAGGTGGTGGATGAGAAAGGAGACATGGTACCATTCGGTAGCCCGGGAGAGCTGATGACGCGCGGATACAATAACATGATATGCTACTGGGACGAGCCCGAGAAGACCAGGGAAACCATCGACAATGACGGCTGGGTTAGAACTGGGTAAGGTGCCATCTACCACATATCTATTAAGAGCTACGTCTAACAACGTCTAAAATCGACTAATGACGTTGGATTTGACGACCTCTATGGCGCAGTGGGCTAAGACCCGGCTGAGACGCAGAAGGTTGCGGGTTTGATGCCCGCCGCGGGACAAATGTTTGTACGATCTGCAAGTATTTGTCTCGGGTCTGGATGTTTCTATGTATAACATGTATGTATTTACAAAAAAAAAGTACTTATATAAATAGTATATCAGTCATGTGGTACCCATAACACAAGCTCTGCTTACTTTGGGGCCAGATGATGCTGTGTGAAATGTCCGGGATTTATTATTATTATTATTATAATTTTTAGCCGTCTTGCGAAGCAATCATTGCTTTCTTGTATTATTTATTTATCTCGAGTTATTTCCGGTTTTATTAGTAATGTTGGTGTTTTATTTAAATTAAGCTAAAGTTATTGACTCGGGTGTGAATAATTTAAATAGAAGCGTTATATTTCTTTGTGATTCGAGCCGAAATAATCCGTATAATTGTTTTATACAAGAATACGCAATTTTATATAAAATAACAAATGACGAACGTCAAGATACGCCTTTGCGACATACTTTAAGCCATTTAAACACTTGACATTGGCATTTTACATTATTTTGACACATGCTACTAATGAAGAAGAAGAAGACAGCATGACGTCATCATCACGCAATTTTGACGCGATTCTATTGGTTAATATTTCAAGTATTAGATGGCTTTTTTAATTTATGAGATATTGGTATTTAATAAAAAAAATATAGAAGACATACCCGTCCTAAGCCCCAGGCTTGGCTTACACACTCAAACATACTCGTACTAGGGCTAAATTGAAATTTCCCGAAATCTTTGACAAATAAATATATTTTTAGAGACAAATTCATAATAACTGAAGATGGTTATGGACGCATCGTGGGCCGACTGAAGGACATCATCGTGAGAGGCGGCGAGAACATCGCGCCCAAGGAAATAGAGGACATTCTCAATACCCACCCTGACATTATTGAGAGCCAAGTAAGGAATTATAAATTACTAGCTGCTGCCCGCGGCTCGGCACGCATATTACCTACATAAAAAGTAGCCTATGTCCTTCTCCATCCAATCTATCACTATACCAAAATTCATAAAAATCGGTTCAGCGGCTTAGATGTGAAAACGTAACAGACAGACAGAGTTACTTTCACATTTATAATATTAGTAGGGCTCAACAGCCTAAAATTTTATGGTTCTAGTTCTGAAAATGACAATGACAGACGACATCTGTGGCGCAGTGGGCTAAGGTCAGGCTGAGACGCAGAAGGTTGCGGGTTTGATTCCTGCCGCGTAACAAATGTTTGTATGATCTGCTAGTATTTGTCTCGGGTCTGGGTGTTACTATGTATAATATGTATGTATTTACAAAAAAAAGTATATAAGTAGTATATCAGTCATGTTGGTACCCATAACACAAGCTCTGCTTACTTTGGGGCCAATTGATGGTGTGTGAAATTTCCGGGATTATTTATTTATTTAATACTTTCATACATCTAGTTGATGCCTGATGTATGACTAAAATCTTACTAAAATCTCGTCGTTATCGTGAAGATCTTTTTATCAACAGTCTATTGTTTGCCGACGATGCAGCTTTTGTTGCCACATCTCAGAGAGATCTTCAGTTGCTAACAAATTCGCGAGAGCATGCGACCTTTTTTCAATGGCCATAAATCCGAAAAAAACCGTAGTAATGGCGCAAGTATTTGTTGAAAAACCGTAAAACTAAATGACTCACCGTTATAAGTTGTTAATAGTTTCTGCTACCTTGGTTCGACCGTGTCGAGTAATATCTCGCTTGATGCAGAGATTAACATACGTGCCGGCAAGGCATCCACAATGTTCGGGAAGCTTAGTGCAAGAGTTTGGGACAATAAACATCTGACAGTCAAGACCAAGATTACTGTGTATCAGACCTGCATCTAGTCCATTCTTTTGTACGGAGCCGAGACCTGGACGTCGTATGCAAAGCAAGAGCGGAAATTGAATAACTTTCATATGCGCTGCCTTAGGAGTATTTTAAATTTTCGCGGAGGGATAAGGTGACAAACGAAAAAGTCCTTGAAACTGCTCAGTTGTCTAGCATTACCGCTCTGTTGAAGCAGCGGCAGCTACGTTGGTTGGGACACGTGCACATGATGAACCCTTCCCGTTTGCCTAAAAAAAACTCTCCTAGGGGAAATAGCCGGCGCTAAGAGACCTGTTGGGAGGCCGATGCTACGGTTCAAAGACAGTGCTAAGCGTGACATGATAATTTTTGAAATCGATCCGGCTAAATGGGAGGAGAAGGCAGGGGACCGTGACAGTTGGAAAAAAACCCTCTTCGACGGAGCCGTAGCACATGACCGAGCATGGCTTAATTTGCTGTCTCAAAAGCGCACTTTGAGATGTCAACGAGCTGCTCTTCCTTTACCATTCACAGGAACGACACAATTCTCTTGTTTGAAATGCGGTAGTACCTGTCGCTCTCGTATAGGCCTTACAAGTCACAAACGTAAGTGCTTAATAACCTCGGACGTTGTTTAAATCATCTTCATATAGATGTAATAGGCCTTAACTAACTTTAATACAACCTTTCATCCCCCTTTTCAACCTTTTACAAAACGTTTTTCCAATTCCAACTTTTTCACATTCGGAATGTTTTTACGATTTTGATAAAATGTTTATATAATAATTGATGTTCTGGGTTAACCTGTGTACTTATATAATATAACATTTTTATTTTATGTATAATTGTAATTAATAATCTATTTTATCTCATGGTTGCCATGTTGATGTTTGCATGTCGGTACCATATACTTACCATACATAACCATACATGTATTTTAAATGATTGTATAATTCTGTACATTTCTGTAAATACATTTTATTTGATAATCTACTAAATGGTAGTATTTTTTGTTATAGGTAGTGGGTGTATCCGACGAGAGACTCGGTGAAGAGCTGTGCGCGGTTCTGCGCATGCGCGAAGGCGCCGGCGCACTCTCCCTCAGTGACGTCACAAAGCACTGCGCATCGCACATTGCAAGATACAAGATGCCGAGAATAGTCAAAGTTATAGACGAATTCCCCAAAACAACCTCAGGGAAAATCCAAAAGTTTAAAGTGCTGGAATTAATTGAAACTGGGAAATTGTAAATAAATAAATATATTTTTGTTTAAAAATAAGACCTTTTGCTGTTATGATTGTGTGTTTTATACCACACCTACTGAGAAACTTGCCCATTTCTTTCCCAAATATAACTTAAAGTACATCATTTGAGGCCTACCAAAATGCGGGACGGAAAAGTCTATGAAATTTCATTTCTAACGCGATTAGCGGGAGAGAAAAGTGTATGGAAATCCATTTCAAACATGTTTTTTTCTTCATAGATCAGCCGGTAGCAATTGTTATTCTCATTGTACATAGGCCAAACGACAAAAATACTTTTTTCCAAGTCTGCCAAATGATTTATTCCTCTTCCGATTTCCGAACAATATTTTGAAAAAGGAACCCAAGTAATAAAGGCATGCAGGCGGGAATCTCTTCGAAATTTGAATTTGGGTTTGGCAATCTATATATTAATACGTGAAGCAAAAACTTTGTACCCTTTTTATGAAAATTGCGCGGACGGAAGGAGTATGAAACTTCGCACACTTATATTTATATAGAGACTAGCGACGAGCCCCGGCTTCGCACGGGTGCAATGCTGATACTAAATATACTACGGAATGTGTAATGTGATTAGAAACCTCTAAAATAATCAGTGTTTCTCTACTATACCATTATATATGTATTATACATATAAACTTTCCTCTTGAATCATTCTATCTATTAAAAATAACCGCATCAAAATCCGTTGTGTAGTTTTAAAGATCTAAGCATACATAGGAACAGACAGACAGCGGGAAGCGACTTTGTTTTATACTATTTAGTGAAAGAGTGCTGAATGCTTATATTTTTTTTTAAATTATGCATAAAAAATACATTAGTTATTAATTAATTATGGTCGAAATTCCAGTGGACTAGTTTTATTAATTCTACAGAATGTCGTCGAGTGATAGTGACGATTTTATTACACCGCCAGAAATATAAGAAACAGAAGAAATCACTGAAACAGTCATTGAGAACCTATTGCCTGAGAAATCCAGAAAAAGGTAGTATAAAGCACTATGTTATCACTCGGGAGAAAGTGCGATTTTTACCTCGTGTGTCCAGGCCCTCGGCTGAACAATACTATGCACATGAGAAGTGGTTCTAGTTACCACCTACACTTACACACTTAACATCAAGTTACGCTTAAAATACTTAATATCACTTGCTCCATACTTAATACTTAAATACTTAATATAACTTGCTCCAGTGATCTTCGAACCTAAACTTTGCACTAATAAGTATTCTGTACATATACACAATAATGCTTGTACATACACCACTTTTAACCACCACAGTTCCAGATATTCTGGCTGGGATTTTTTAGCGCATTGGTGCATAGTTTTTTATTTACTGCAAAACTTAAGTGTTAAATGAATTGGTACTCACACTAATAATAATAAAAGTTACATATGATAAGATACATTCTCCATCAGTTTATTTATCTTATCTAAAGTCTTTTTATTACATACGAACATATGTATTGGTATGTAAGTACATTGTTATTTATCTGAATAATTATATTCTTATATATTTAATGAACTTTAGTTTTATCACGTTTGTTTTATCGGCCACCTTGACCACAATAAGCGCATTGTTTGCTTGTAGCGTGATCTATGTCATAGACACGTTTAAAAAATATTGTATTCATTATTACCATTAAAAGTGTTGTTTTTATTTTATCTACACAGCACCTTTTCCCAACAGGACAAGCAGACGTACCGCTCAATACCATTCATACCTTGTCAACCTACCACCTTTACGAACAAATCGCTTTGCTTCCACATTTATAATGCGTACAGCCAAGGATTGGAATGCTTTGCCGTCGTCTGTCTTTCCTGAAAACTATAATCTAGGTCTCTTCAAATTTCGAGTAAATAGGTGTCTTCTAGACCTGCGTGCCCCATCGTTGGCCATATCGTCGCTTAACATCAGGCGAGATCGTGGTCAAACGTACGTTTATTGATGATAAAAAAAAAAACCTTTGTACCAGTCCTGCACCAACTGCACATCCAGTGCTTCATCAGGGCGCCAATCACCATCGCTAACACCGCGTAGTTGGCACTCTCGTCAACTGCTCGGTGTGACCGTACTACTGTGTATGTCACATATTTAACAGTGGTGCGAAGCACGAACTAGAAAATGTAGTGGTATTATCGCTCTCGCCTATATCTAATCTTATGAAAAACTGAGTTCGTTGTCGTTGTAAATGACCTACAACATGATATCTACTTAATTATTGTAATATAAATAGTTAATCATGTTATTAATAATGTTTTAATTGATGCTCAGTAGAGCGGAGAGACCTCGCTGAAGCGGTGGTCAACAAAATGACAGTGCTTTTCATAGCTCTCATCCCTGTAATAATAATAGTTCTGGTTAGTTGGTTCTACCGTTTCTCGTATGGAGGACGGCTGATCCATAAAATCCCAGGGCCTGCGCCTCTGGTAATACTCGGAAACACCCTTGATCTGATCAAGCATCCAGGTAAGAATTTTTCAATGATTGTATTACTGTAGGGCGATCGTGCTATTTGTCAACGTAATTGCCATTGAACGGATTGTTTTTGGCAAAGGTTTGGATTAACCTAATCTGAATGTCAAAATAATAATAATAATAATATTTATTCAGCACAATTTAAACATAAGTTATTATAACTATTTAAAAACTGGTTTTAAATGTAATAACAATAACATAACTATTATCTAATGGCCTCAGACGTCTAAACTAGGCTAAAAGCCTGTCCGATAGACATCTGCGATCCCTCATTATGCATTACACATAAAATTACATTAATTATTGTTGCAAATAGGTAATTCTATAGTAATATATAATACAATTGAGATAACATGCCAAAATGGTAACTAAAGATATAAGTGAAATTAGATTGTGTGTGAATGTGCGCGTATGTAAGTGTGTGTGTATGGTGTGTGTGTGTGTGTGTGTGTGTGTGTGTGTGTGTGTGTGTGTGTGTGTGAGTGTGTGTGTGAGTGTGTAGGTATGTATGGTAAAATGGTACCGCGCTATTCTGCCTGAACGATTTAACCGTTGATTTTACCAATCGAACAAATTTATATAGGAACAACCTAGTATTACTCTATGCACCAACTACTAAGATGTACTAAATCAAAAACGTTCATTTTAAAGCACTGTCAAAAATAACGCGATACGTTTGATCAACGTATAATCCAAATTATAGCTAAATCGTTTCCGTTATAACGGTTATAGTGATTAGCGCGGTACGAAATATGTAGGTATGTTAAAAATAACGTTTTGACTTTGGTTTAGCTTTGGTTCAAACGTTCCAAATTACCGCGGTCGGCCCCCTGTTCGGTGTAGTCCGCCAGTGTATAGATAAGAATATGAACACGTTAATAAATGTTGCAGAAGCGTTGTTTAAATACATGCGGAAGATTCACAGAGAGCATGGTCATCTGAGCAAACTGCAGGGTTTTCACGTGCGCAATATAAACGTTTACGATCCCGCAGATATTGAGGTAGGTGCTTATACACAATACACAAATATAATCCAGAGAGTTTCAATGCCCGCTACGCGAGATCATTTTGTGTTACGCACTTTTCTATTCGCAACCTTCTACAAATCCTCGTAGTATTGCTACGACGTAGGGAGCGTAGAGTTGGCTGTTTAGGAGACTGTGCCAACCTCTCCTACTCTGATCTATTACTTTTATAAGTATACTTGCCTCACTAAATAAGTACCTACTTACCTACATAACAAAATATATTTCACATAAGAAAATATACCAAAATCTGCATCTTCTTGCAGGTATTATTGTCGGGGGTAAAATTCAATGAAAAACAAGTACCGTACACTTTCATGGAACCTTGGCTTGGCAAGGGATTGCTCATAAATAATGGTAAGTTCCTCCTTCTTCTTCCTTAATGGCTTGGTAGACACCTACTCAGTTTTCTATGTGATAAATAAGATTTAAGATAGTAGGGTTTTATTTCGACTACTACAAATTACCACTCCAGCCAAGCTACTACAATTCTAAAACTGATTTATAAATCTCGTACTTGTTTATCAGGTGAAAAATGGCACCATAGGCGAAAACTTTTGACTCCGGCTTTCCACTTCAATATTCTGAGGAAGTTCTTCCGAACCTTCGTGGAACAGACAGACGAGTTCGTAGGGCAGCTTCGGGTTGAGACAGCGAGCGACAAGACGGATCTCATGCCTTTGGTTTCCAAGCAAACCCTGAGAATCATGTGTGGTAAGACTACCATATAAGTGAATAAACATTTTGGAAGAACGCTTTTGCAGTAAAAGTAAGTCTTCCAGTGTCTGGAAAAGAAAACAACTACATAAAACTTATTGGTGTTGCAAGCAAACTAGTTCTTAATAAGCTCAAACAAAAACTATATTTTTTTAATGCAACCCATTCCTATCAGATAAATTAATAGGTAGGTAGGTACTTGAGTGCTTCATTCTCTGATTTGCACAGTTTCGTGAGTGAGGAGGCTATGATAGGATAAAAATACTTATAATTAAACGCTTTATATTAGCTTCACTTGTATGTATGTTAGTATGTTTGTATGTAACCGACTCCTTAGGAAGCGGTTTTGACCCACTTAAAACGGCCAGATTTTATTCAAATTTTGCACACCTGTCAAAGACCGATGACAATGCAATAATTCGAAAAAAATATAAAAAAAAATTAAAATACCCGGTTATCCTAAAACTAAAAAGTAGAAAATAAATAATAGTTTAAAAAAAATAAAAAACACGCTTTATATAGAAAACCAAACTAAAAAATAGAAAACAAATATAAGTAAGAAAAAAATTTTATATATAAAAAAAAGCGTGGTGTGCTTTTTAAGATATTATCGAATTGATAATCCTTCCACCATGCACCCACGCTTTTTTTTTAATAAAACTTTTTTTTCTTACTTACATTTATTAAAATTTGTTTTCTATTTTTTAGTTTGGTTTTCTATATAAAGCGTGTTTTTTAGTTTTTTTAAACTATTATTTATTTATATTGCACATATTGACATGTTATTGTTATTCCATCATGACATGGTTAAAAAATTTAGTATAATTTGTAGAAACATCCATGGGCACCACAAAGGACGAAGACATTGTTTCAGTCACCAACAAGTATTTCCAAGGTCTGTTTATCATCGGAAAATGCATCGTCTACCGTCTGACCAGAATTTGGCTCTTCTCAGACTTCATGTTCAAGCTGACTAAAACCGCTTACATCCAGCAGAGAGCGGTGACAGATCTCCACAAGTTTACGACTCAGATTATTCAGGAGCGAAAGAAATACGCGCAGTTAAATAAAATAGAGAACTGGAAGGTTGGCGAAGATAACGAGGATGAGGTCTACGGCAAGAAGAGCAGACTGGCGATGTTGGACTTGCTGCTCGATCAGGAGACAAAGGGCATGATTGATGAGGAGGGCATCAGAGAAGAAGTGGACACTTTCATGTTTGAGGTGAGGAATTATTGGATCACGGTAATTATTATAACTATACATGCAAACACAATAGTTCAAGACTATTACGTGTTACAGGGACACGATACAACGGCTACGGCACTTTGCTTCATGATTATGAGAATCGCCAACGAGACTAAAGTGCAGGTAACAAACATTATGACGGGAAGAAAAATACTTACCTACCTAATACTTACCTACCTATGAAAGATATGTTAATAAGAGTTGCTTTCTAGAATCAAATTTACGAAGAGATGCAGCGCATTTTTGGCGATTCTGACCGAACTCCCACCGTGGAAGACCTGGCCGATATGAAGTATCTGGAGTGCTGCATCAAGGAGTCCCTGAGGCTGTACCCCAGTGTGCCATTCATAGCCAGACAAATCACTGAGGATGTTGTATTGAGTGAGTTACGAGCTCTGGATAAATAAGCTTCTAAGTACGACACGAACAGAGTTATATTTGTGTTTTACAGGTGGATACAAAGTACCAGCGGATACGATTGCCAGTATCCACATATACGACGTGCATCGACGAGCGGACTTGTACCCGGAGCCTGAGAAGTTTATCCCCGAGCGGTTCCTGCCAGAGAACATAGCGAAGAGACATCCGTACGCGTATGTGCCATTCAGCGCTGGACCACGAAACTGCATAGGTCAGTATATTAACTGATTTTGTTCTAATGTAGTGCCCGATTCTGCTGATACAGTTAAGTTCAGGGTACTCTGCTCGGGCCAACAGCTGCTTGGTCGCAAGCGACGTCTTAGATTTTTCGATCGGCAAATTTAAAACGTAATTAAACAGAAACTGTCTATTAAAGTATATTATTAAATATCTGATTATTTAGATGACAAAAAAGCTTGGGATGAATCTGCTCCATCTCGACTCGGCATCCGTAACAAAATTGTCAAAGATCATACAAAAAAGAGTTAAGACCAGACGAATTTCTTGCCGGATTCTTCTTGAGCTGGGGTTAGGAGGAACCGGCACCTAGATTCACTAGCATGTAAGAAGACGATTCAAAGGGGTTTTGTGATTTTATTGAATAAAGAAAGTTTTGTATTTGTATTTAGGCAGGATACAGCTTTGTCTGTTGGGTGTAGATTGCTATATATTTGATTCAATATCTGTTCGTCAGGTCAGAAGTTTGCAATCATGGAGATGAAGACGGTGATGTCAGGCTTGCTGCGCCAGTTCCAGCTTGAGCCGGTCTCTAAGCCCGAGGAGCTTGTGTTTATGTGCGACCTGGTGCTAAGGACTAGAGATCCGCTTTATGTGCGCTTCCGGAACAGACATAAATAAAATGATATAACCACTCGGAATTTAGTAGTGACGGAGACTTTGCGCGTTGGATTAACAAAGCCATGTTGGTATTTCTAGTTAAACATATAATAAGAATAACAAACATCATTTGCTTTGTTTACTTCAATGTCATTAATTAATCAATTAAATAAAAAATCATGTAAGTATTTGTATTTTAAAATGCCATTTTATTATTAGAAATCGATGCACATATTAATCATTATAGTCTCGACGCACTCATTAATTATACATAGGTTTATAAGTTGTAAAGTCAAAGTCAAATTTCAAAAGATACTGTATTCAATACCAGCTGCTGCCCGCGGCTTCGCGCGCGTGGTATCTACATAAAAAGTAGCCTTAGTCCTTCTCCAAGGTCCCATCAATCGCTATACCAAAATTCATTAAAATTGCTTCTGCGGTACAAGTGTGAAAACGTAACAAACAGAAGACAGACAGAGTTACATTCGCATTTATAATATTATTATAGTAGGGATGGTGCACCCCGCGCCTGCCGACCGCTGCCAACCGGGACGTAACGTACTAGTTTAGGATCCCACTATAGAACGACCTGTACCGAGCTAGTTAATGGATGAAAAATATTTTATATTAAATTAAATCTGTCAATAAATATATTACAAATGGGTTGGCAAACTCTGGGAAAGTTGGCGAGAACAGCCGTGCATACACACAGCGTCTCTTCAACTTCTGGTACGCCAATCAGACAAACCATGTAAGATGGGCTGGTATTCTGTCTGATGCGTACAGGATGGAATGTGGTGTGCGGCAGGGGGGTTGAGCTCACCGAAACTTTTCAATCTGTATGTTAATGACCTGATCGCTGGGCACAGCAGTGAGAGTGTCGGATACTCGGTTGATAAGGTTTTTATAATCAATATCAGCTACGCAGACGACATGAAACTGCTGTGCCCATCGATCAGCGCTCTTAGAAGACTGCTGGGTATATGTGAGGAGTACGCTCATAAATATGGCTTGCTCTATAATTGTAAAAAAAACTGAGTACATGGTATTCAGGGCCTCTGGTAAAGTACCTGATTATGTGCCAGTTATTGGGCTTGACAGGGCGGAACTTAAACGCGTCTACAAGTTTAAGTACTTAGGGCATTACGTTACCGATGACCTTGATGACCAGGAGGACATAGAGAGGAAGCGCAGAGCGTTGGTGGTCAGATGTAATATGCTGACACGCAGGTTTGCTCGCTGCAGTAGGCAAGTGAAAATAACTCTCTTCAAAGCCTACTGCCAATTTTTCTACACGAGCAGTCTGTGGTTTAGCTGTACTCAGAAATCGCTTGATGCTCTGCGCGTCCAATATAATAACAGTTTTAGGATGTTGATGGGACTGCCGCGCTTCTGCAGTGCATCCACTATGTTTGCAGAGGCACGGGTCGATGGTTTTCACGCCATCATCCGTAAGAAAACTGCATCATTGCTTAGCAGAGTGCTAGGCAGTTCTAACAGCATCCTGCAGGTCCAGATGGCTTCGACCTGCCAGTAATGAAGGCCTTTATTCGGGTCCTGATCAAGTAGAAAGTCACGCCTGAGACAGCTTGATCGGGGCATGAGTAAGGGCCCTTCAACCTTCTTTTTATTTTTTTATGTGTACTTCATTGTAAATTAACATAGCTTTTAAGACAATTCACTAACAAAAAATAATGGACCTAATATGTTGTCTGATTTAATAAATGAATTTAATTTAATTTAATTTAAAAAAAAATCAATCCAGAATATGATTAGTTAACAATTTTTTTTTTTTAACATTGCACTAGTTTGGTTAAAAGACCAAAAAATCCATACTAATCGAAAGTATGAGGCCCATATAAATTGCAATCGTTAGGTTGACTATTTTTTTCCCGTCACAACTCTTGGGTAGGCAGGTATTTATACCTACCTACAGATTTTTCGCAGACCCTATACCACCGTTTTCGTAATGAAATAATATTTATTTTAATATAACATAAATTCATTAACCGGTTCATTAAAAAATCATTTAATTCAATGACCGGTGCTAGTTACTAGTATCGATTTACCTGTTTATACCTGCCTACCCAAGAGTTGTGACGGGAAAAAAATAGTCAACCTAACGTTTGCACCTAACGGCTTCATACTTTCGATTGGTATGGAATTTACCAGTGAAATGTTAAAAAAATATATAGTATATAGGTAATTAATCATATTCTGGACTGATTTGTTTTTGCCAACCCATTTGCAATATATTTATTGACATATTTCACTCAATATAAAATACTTTTTATCCATTAACCAGCTCGGTGAAGATCGTTCTATGGTGGGACCAATGATATTATATTAAAAAGAGGAAATATCATTGGGTGGGACCTAGACTATACGGCTCGCCAGCCGCTGTGCCTCTGCTTTTTAAATCCCTGCTATCTTCTAAGGTTCTATCTATTTTAATAAATTCTGAAAAGAGCAGTTTTCATCTACATGAAATGTGCAACGTATGTAATGCATTTAATTGGATAAGGAATAATACTGTATTGTATAAAATAGCTTGGTAAAAAACACATTAGATTTTTTATATTTTTAGGAGATAATTTTTTTTAATAGATTATTTAAAATATAGATTTCCATAGTACATTAATTTGATCTATCTCATAAGGTTTAGCCAGCGTTTGCGATTTAAAATCAAAATATGCGATCAAAAATATCATTGTCATGACATCACATTACAAATCTTTGATATTTTCGGATTTTCTGTACTATAAATATGTATTTATTATACATATAAACCTTTCTCTTGAATGACTATATCTATTGCTAAAACTGCATTAAAATTCGTTGAGTAGTTTAAAAGATCTAACCGAACAGACAGCGGAAGCGGGAGCGATCATTTTATACTATGTAAAGAATCACAAGGATTACTTTGAAAGTATATCAGTCATGTTGTACCAATAACACAAGCTCTGCTTACCTAGGCCAGATGATGCTGTGTGAAATGTCCGGCATAATTTATTTATATGCATATGCCTACTAACAAAGTGTATCAAGACAATCGTGGAATCTATAAGACTAATTGCCTAATTGCCTATCAATTTCAATGTTGGTTGGGCACATATGGCAGAGTAAATACATTTCGTCATTTTAACATTTAGTAAATGATTATTTACAGTGAACTATGACAGGGATTCATTATAGTCCATTAAAATGTTACATTTTTTAGGCCTTAGTGTGCATTTGTCAGAGGACGCAATTTTATTTTTTTAATGTGTAGGGGGGGTCAGTAGAAGCTTAAGTTCAAGTTTGTGGGGTCGGCACCCTTGTCCCCCGGCCGCCATCTTGGAAAAGGGGGTGCAAAGGGTTTTCGCGCTGTATCTCGTAAACTAGTTACCTTACAGAAAATTTAATCAAACATAAAATGTAGCAAATTAAATTTCCTACAATTTTATTTCTATTACTTTTTATCGTCAAGTGACCAACAAAAAAGTTATAAACAAAAATAAATGAAAATTTTGTTTGTTTGTTCTAGGTTTTACAGCGCTCCAAACTTAAACGGATTCTCGAATGCTCATAGGGATGCAATAAAAACTAAAAATTAGGCTTACTTTTCTATCTATATTTTTTTTATTCATACAATTTATTATGATCTTAACATTCCTATGCTATTATTGAACTATGTTTGACCCTTTTACCCACCACCTATGAGGTATAACATGGGCAAAGTCAAATTTATAAAAATTTAATGCATTTTTTAATGCATTTTTTGTCACTGTCTTAGCAAATCGTTTGTATCGCAGAGTGTCTAGAGTATCGTCTTTATTTCCGCCATATAAAAAGACGAAAAAACGTTCGCCAACAACACTGAGTAACGATGACTCGACTTTCTCACTCATAAATAATTTAGTTCCACTTGCTAACTCTGGATGCTTCTGCAAAATTTTTATAAATTTGACTTTGCCCATGTTATACCTCATAGGTGGTGGGTAAAAGGGTCAAACATAGTTCAATAATAGCATAGGAATGTTAAGATCATAATAAATTGTATGAATAAAAAAAATATAGATAGAAAAGTAAGCCTAATTTTTAGTTTTTATTGCATCCCTATGAGCATTCGAGAATCCGTTTAAGTTTGGAGCGCTGTAAAACCTAGAACAAACAAACAAAATTTTCATTTATTTTTGTTTATAACTTTTTTGTTGGTCACTTGACGATAAAAAGTAATAGAAATAAAATTGTAGGAAATTTAATTTGCTACATTTTATGTTTGATTAAATTTTCTGTAAGGTAACTAGTTTACGAGATACAGCGCGAAAACCCTTTGCACCCCCTTTTCCAAGATGGCGGCCGGGGGACAAGGGTGCCGACCCCACAAACTTGAACTTAAGCTTCTACTGACCCCCCCTACACATTAAAAAAATAAAATTGCGTCCTCTGACAAATGCATACCCAAATGTAACTTTTCAATGGACTATTAACGTTATCGCAAATATTTGTTTTGGCTCTATCAACATAAAACATTAAGAAGTATCGTCAACAAAAAAAACTATGTCACAAATATATTTTAAAACAAAAGGCAGATCATTAACTTAAACTGTAGTGTTTTGTTTAATGAGGATAACATTAGATAGTTACCCATTGTTACTCCTTAATACCGTGTTCCTACCTACAATAAATCAGTTTGCGATAGTCCGTCTTTTATTAAACATTTTATGTGGCGCAGTCGGTTTAAACCTAATTTCCCATTATTATAAATATTTACGGGTATTTATCGCGTTTATTTACCTATTTTTCCCGACGTTTCGGCAGGTTTACACTCTGTCGTGGTCACGGGATGACATCCCGTGAAAAATAGGTAAATAAACGCGATAAATACCCGTAAATATTTATAATAATGTGTTCTGATCGCGTAAGTTTATAAAACATAATTTCCAATTTTTTTCGTTTTGAGTTGTCATAGCATTATGCCTATAGGTAAAATAGAAGCATTTGAGATCAGTACCCATAATTGAGATGCGTATTGTAGACGAATTAAACAGTTTGTGGCACTAAATTCTATCAGGGACGAAATGCACGTAGCTGTGTTAGTGACTCAAGTCGGCGCGGCGTGTTACGAGTTGATGTATGATCTGGATGTACCATATTTACCGGAAAGTAAAACGTTTAGTGTACTCGAGAAAATTGTGCAAGTTCACCTGGAGCCACATAGGTCACAGAACGGCATGTTTTTAGGCAGCGAAAGCAAGCGTAGGCGTCGGGGGAGACCGAATGATTACAAAGTTTGAAGCATTGAAGCATTTAGCAAAAGATGAATCACAGTTGAATCGTTTTTTAGGGCTCGTAAATTTATTTGCGAAATTCTGCTATAATGATCAAACGATTTGAATATACGTATGCCATTAAAGTAGAAGAGTCCAGGGTATGTTAGTTTTCAGTAGTTAGGCTAGGTTAGTTTAGTAACAAGCTTTTTCCTTATTCGGATTTTGTTTGATCGTAGAAGTTCTTCAAATAATAAGAAAGAGATAGAGTTAAGTTAGTCCTATTTGTCGTAGGATTAGTAGATTTGTTTCGAAAATAATCGATAATAGTAGTGTAAAATATGTAAATAATAATGCAGAATTAGAGTTTGTTTATTGATAATATAATAATATGTTATATATAGTTCGGATTTTGGAATATTTGGGTAAAGAACATTGTATGGGCTGCTATATAACGGCAAACCCTGAAAATGAAATGGTTTTAACGTTAAATTAAATTTAAAGTTAAATAAGATCTATGTATCTAGACTTACTACTTCCTTAACTTAAGTGATAAGTGGTGGCAAGTGATTCGCATGCACTAATAGGTTTCTGCCTGCCATTTTGATAAAATAGTTTCTGTAAAACCTACGCGTATTACTTTGTAGGGGCCTTCCCACTTACCATCTAGATTGTTAGGGTTTGGCCCGGAACATAACTTTACTGCCTACTTTATATTTATTCCACGTTACTTTTAATTCTACTGTCATGGCGTTCTTTAGCTTTTTCCTTCATCTTTTCTAGGTTTTTCAGAGCAACATCTCGCGATGCTCTGAGGCATACATTGAGATCATTGTATAGTAATGTATTTGCTTCACCGTATAGAATGGATGTGATACATGCAGATGTGATCGCGTAGAGTTGCATGGAAACGTTCTAGAGCACTATTAGTTTGAGGATGGTATGTTGTGTTAAAAGTCTGATTGGAGCCGAGAAATTTCATAATTTGCTTCATGTATTCGGCACCTTGATCTGAATGGAATCTTTTTGGAACATTGTAGTGTTGGCAGTAGTGGAGCAATTGTTGTGCCACGGTTATCGCTTCCTTATCAGGAATTGGACACGCTTGTACGTATCGCGATAAATCATCCTGTAGTGCTAGGACGTATTTATTGTTGCTTTCACTGATATCTGAATAAGAAACTAGATCCGTTGAAACTCGTTCGAAAGGCTCGGTTGATTGGGACGTTATGACCACAGGAGCTTGAAAAGATTTTCTTAGAATTTTGTTTCGCTGGCAAAGAACGCAAGAGTCGATGTTAGTTTAATGTCGTTGGCCATGATAAGTTTTTAGATTTTTTTTTTTTTCAAGCTTAGGATACCGTACTACGATACGGTCTCAGCAATTATGGCAGAACTTATAAAACTTACTTGGATGACATTTATAAATTACAATTACAAATTGTTAAAACTTTAGTGTCACATAAAATCAAAACCCAGTTCCATGACAATGACAGCGGTCTCTTTAATCATAGTATAATTTTACCCGTCCAAGTTCGTTATGCTCCGTGCGCCGCGCCGCGCGCAAACAATGTGTATGGCGAACGGACAGCCGGTTATCTTGTGCCTCGGCTAATTAATACAGTACAGTCTTATCTATCCAATAGAGTCCAGAAAGTAGACGTGGGTGGTGAGAGGTCTTCGGGATCAATTATTGATATAGGGGTACCTCAGGGATCGATACTAGGCCCTTTTTTATTACGTTTATAGTATACGTTAACGATTTACCTTTTTTTGTAATAAATATTTGTGAAATAGTTTTATTTGCAGACGATACGTCTTTAATTTTTAAAGTTGATAGAGGTAATCCAGTATTTGCGATAACGTAAATGAATCCTTATCGTTAGTTCTTAACTGGTTCACTGTAAATATTTGTAATTCAAAAAAGGGCAATACGTGCCATTTATAAAATGAGACCACGAGAATCTTTGAGAGAAATATTCAAAGAAATTAATATTCTTACAATAGCTTCACAAAATATATATGAAAATTTGTTATACACACATAAAAATAGAGATGGGATTCAGCAAAATAGTGACCTTCATAAAATCAACACTAGGAATAAACATAAATTATACATCCCTAGGATTCGACTAGAAAAAGTTAATAAGTCAATTATGGAGAACACGGTGCGCTTCTATAATAGGCTTCCAGAAAATGCTACTAAACTACCTATTAAGAAATTTAAAGCATACATTAAAGGTAGTCTTTGAAGAAAGCTTATTATAATATATAAATGACTATATTATTGATATGAATGCATGGCCGCATGTCGCTCTGCCGTCAGACAGGTAACCGACACACTTGAAATGTATAAGATATAAGATAGTTGGATGGATGTAGTTATAAGATGGATCATATAAAAAAGCGCTAGGACCAAGACGAGTTTCTTGCCAATTCTTCTCAAGCTTGGGTTAGGATGAATTGGCACCTAAATTCACCTAGTATGAAAGACGTTTCAAAGTGATCCTTGTGATTGTATTAAATAAATCATCTTTTGACTTGATTTGACTTAATACTTTACCTTCCGACTTACGTAACAGCCTTACTAATAAAAATATTTAAATTAAATCAAAAAAATATTTTTAATGAATGTCTAGAATAGATAGTAAGTATCGCGAGTATCGAGGTGGGTAGATGCTTGCATTGCTAACCTACCTACCGCATACTCATGTTCTGTTATTTTTAAGTTTCTACCTAACATGTTTATTACAATGTTGGTAAACTCAGATAGTGTCAGGACAAACCTTGGTGGTTTTAGATACTATTTTTAATTTTAATAATAAAATTAAATAAAACTTTCCAATTCATATAATAAAAATTTATTTATTATTTTTGACAATTATTTATAAATGTTAAATTAATTTGACTAGAACTGTGCTAGAACTATGAAGAAAATAAAACAAAGAGCTAGGTTACGTGTATTGTAGGTAAAGTTAGGTATTAATTATATATATTTCAGAAAACCCAGTGAATAATTGTATTTAAAAAATTATATCTAAAGTAATTAATTTATTCACAGTAACTACAGTATGAGATTGTCTGAGATTACTGTCAGTGAACAAAGACGCAGAGTGTTCCTATACCTAGTAAAACCTAGTAGACAAGACTCACCAAGGTGACTATATGAATAGTCACCTTGAGTCTTGTCAAGGTGTATTTTGTGTATTAAGTACCTATCTACAACGATACTTGAACGCAATAATTATGTAACATACTTACAAAAGTTGGTACCTATCTACCTACATCCTAAATGAAATTTAATAATCGTATAACTTAAGAAAACTTAAATAAATTTACCTTTGCAACTTAATGTAATTCAAGATGGAAGGTTTTGTGAGAGGTTGATCAGACTTTTTCTACCTTTTCTGTGGGATAAAGCTTGTAGAGCCAGCTATTGCAAGTTGATTTACACTCGTATCATTTTTAGTCTGCTTTCATGATGGTTCTGACGATTGGTTATCCTTTTCCATAGAGTCTATAAGGAATAAAAAAAACATTCAATAACAAAAAAACTTGACAGAAAAACTTAAGCCTAGAAACAATAATAATATAGAAAACTATGTAGTTACACGTATGTCAGTTATTATACTCTTACAATTAATAATAGTTATTTTTTTCTTAATTTAATGTTATTAACTATATAGAAAAACCCATCCAGCAAAAGCTTTATCAATGCTGATTAAAATGTCTCTCTATGATTTTCATAGTAACAGGAAGTGCGTTGCATAGTGTACCGGCCTCATAATATTGTAAGACAAGGTTGTATCCTTGCCTAACAATATTTATTTACGTACGCCACTGTCTACGTAGATAAATATTGTTTTCATTTTTATTAAATTATTGTTTAAAAAATAAATAGTTTAAACAAAAGATGGACGCTGTGTAAAATGTTATGTGTAATAATTGTTATATTTAATACTAGGTTTAAAAGTAAAAAATTAGGTTATAAAAGCAAAAAAGAAACTCGACTTCATTTAATGAAATTTGAAACAAATTATACAAGAAAATACAACCGAAATAGGAAAAAAGTTTTTACTTTTAAAAGGTTTTTACCTAACGCTTTTTAGTACTATATCATTTTTAGTACTATATCATTTTTAGTACTATACCATTTTTAGTACTATATCATTTTTAGTACTATATCATTTTTCGAAATTCGTAAACACCACTGGAAAGATACAGGAAAGCAAAATACGAAATTTTGTTTACATAAATTTCATATTTCTTTCCGCTATTTTGAGTTAAAAACTAATCTCCTGAACCAATTTTGATGAAAATTCTATGGGACCAATCGGAAAGTGTAACCTTTCACATGAAAAAATATTTTTTTAAATCGGCACCATCAATGACGGAGTTGTTCTGTGTCTGAGTGTTATAAAGTATCATATGTATATGTATATGTATAAATATATAAGTATGCTTAGTTTGAGGCTAGATGATGTTGTGTGCATTATCCACCATTTTTTTTTATAAATTGGGATCATTGTATACGTTAATTTAGTAGGACTATTGTTTTTATTGTACTATCAAATGAGACCTTTTATTAGTGAGACCTATTGGCTGTTTCTACCATGTTAATTAAGTTTACCCACTGTGTAATGTTGTAACTGTTGATCTTTTCAATAAAATAAACTATTTTATTAATATTTTTGAAGACCAACAGCTTAAATACAACGTAAAACTAGAAAAATATCAGAACCAATTATAGGTTTTCACTGACTCAATATCAGAACACTATTTTAACGCACCTTCATGAAAAGAGGCGCGTGCTAGCTATCCAGATAAACCAGGCCACTCAGAAAGTAACGCGAAAGAAAGTTTTTATGTATGAATATGAATACCCTGGCTGATTATAATTATTAAAAAAAAACGGAGTATTTACAAGTACCATCGTTCGAATTTTGAATTTCTTGCCACATTTTTTAGTGTTTCATTGAAAAATGTATTGCGTCGGGAACATTTTCATGCGATGATTTTTTACGATTTCAAATGTGGTCTAAAACCGGATGAGTCGTTTGATCGTTTTCAAATGGCATTTATGAAGGGCCTTCTAAAGCAATCATTTACCGTTTGCATAACAAATTTGAGCGCGGTCGTCTTTCGACGACTTTTACTGAGGAAAACGTGGTAGCAATGAAATATTTAATTCAAGAAAACATCAAATAACCAATACATAACACCTGGGTTGTGTAGCTACTAAACACTGTTAAATTTTTACAACTTTACATCGATTTTTCATTCATTTCATCGACGTGTCCAGTATTTAATTTTACCTTCAATGCTTTCCGGAACTTGGTGGACATCAAACTGAACAGTGGGTTGAGTACAACACTGCACCAGCAGTTAATAGCAGAAAATTTAGACAACACGATCCACCACTGAAACATTAATTAACTGGCCTTACAACTCAGCTCTGCTTTCTGGCTGCCGGGTTGCGGGTTCGATTCCCTTTCAGGACAAACATTTATATGATAAATATAAATGTTTTTTTCTTGTCTGGATTTGATAAAGTATGATAAGTATGTATATAAAAATATATAGGTAAGCATCCTTCAGTCATCAGGTTCCTATAGTGCAAGCTATGCTTAGTTTAAGGTAAATGGTGTTGTGTGAACTATACACAACTATTTATTATTTATTAAGGAAGTTATTGTTTAGTTTGGGTTTATATGAACACAACCATTGTTACATTACAATAGAGGTTTGGGCATCATCCAAAAATAATACCTCTACTTATCTATAAGTAGGTATTTATTAACCACTGATTAGATAACGAAGCGCTCGTGGTAGGTGACGACCTCTGTAATATGTGAGGTAGCGCTACCTCTGTAGCGCAGTGGGTGAAGGCCCGCCTGAGATGCAGAAGGTTGCGAGTTCGATTCCCGCTACTGGATAAATGTTTACACGTTTCTTTGGTCATAGGACATTTGATTTTCTATGTATAATATTTGTGTATTTACAAAAATTCCATATAGGTAGTATATCAGTCATGTAGTTCCCATAACACAAGCTCTGCTTACTTTGGGGCTAGGTGAAAGGTCCAGCATTATTTATTATTATAGTTAGGATAAACGTTTATAACGTGATTAACTAGTACGTTTTATTCAGTTTTGGACGTCCTGAGTAGTAGACACTCCACGACCTTGGCCTTGGCCACCTTCGCCTTGGCCAGGACCTTTGTCACTAAACTGTTTAGTTTGAAAACATCTCACCTTGTCTAAGCTAATGATCTGCCTCACATCCATGGCGAATATAAGGAGTCTCAAGCTGAAGAATGGAACCCAGCACACCAAGAACGACAGCGTCAATGCTACTAAACAACAAAATTTAACTTATGACTCAAATTAACTAAACGGTTAAGAAAACAAATTAGATTATTATTTATAAATAATTGGTAAGATGCACTGGTGGTCTTAGGGTCGGAAGGTGGGGTCTTCAGACTCTAAGGTCGAGGTTACGATCTAGTCGTACACCAATAGATTTTCTGATCGTTAAATGTATTTGCGCTAAATAAGTACTCTCAAACGGGAAGGAAAACATCGTGAGAAAACCAGCACGTCTTGGAACTTAAAGAGTTCGAAGGAAGCCTTTGACGGGCACTTTTATCCCTCGACCGCAATGGTTTATAAAAAAAAAAAAAAAACGTTTATTTCAGACAACATAAAAAATATTAAATGTTAGGTCCATAGTATGTTAGTATTTGTCTTACTCTACGTTTAGTACAAGAAAATAATGATAATAATTTTTCTTTACAAAAAAATTGAAAAAAAATTATAAACACTGCAACTAAATAATGATAAAATTATTTCATCATTACTCGATTACAGTTTATGACACGTTAAGAAAACTAAACGGTTGTTCCTAACATTCACGATGGATAAACACTAATCTATTTGGTAACTTTTGTGACTCGCCGTCTTACATTGCTGTCGAAAAAGGGGAAAATGGGTAAAACTTACCAATAAGCTTATTTACTTTACTCCTATTGTCTCGATGATTAAACACTTTGTCCCTGCCACTGCTCTCATGCATCTTGTTCATCTTGTAAGCTATCGTGGAATACACAAACACCATGGTCGCCAGCGGTATGATGAATGTGAGTAAAGCCAGCATGCCGTTCACAATCCTCGCTCGGTACGTCGGCACGAAGAAGCAGAATTTGGTATTCGGAGTCTTGGTGAGGCCAACCGTCCACAGCTCAGGCAAGGACTCGACGATCGCCACGATCCAGATGAGTAATATAACCTTTCCAACCCTTCGCCATACCGCAGAAGATTTCAGCACTAAGGGATAACAAATCGCTATGTAGCGCTCTACTGCCAGTGCCGTCATCAACAATATGCCATGGTTCCAGAGAGCGATCACAGAGAAAAATTGCACTTTGCACGTCAGGTCGTTGTAATTATATTGTAAAATTGTGTTGTCTGCAAAACAATGATCTTTGATTTCTATTAAAATAGCCAGAGTGACGATCATGTCGGACACCGCTAGGTTGAAAAGGTAGTAGTTTGTGGCGGTGTGCATGCTCCTGTCGGTGTAAATGACGACGCAGATCAAGAGGTTTCCGACCATGCCGATCACGAAAACTACTAATAATAATACCAAGTAAAGTATTTTGAGCCAAGTGGACTCCTCGGTCATTAATTTCTCATTAAATTCCGCCCACATTTGCAAGTCATTTTCGGTGGGATCAAACATTTCTGAATCTAAACTTTTCCGCGGTGTTATATTTGTCAGAGGAGTTCCTCTGTATTCCTTATTTAGTTACAAAATTAATCCATTTTCGGAGCACAGTTGGTTTGAGTAAAAGCTGGGCCACTAATGATCTGTGGCCTCGCAGGTACCTAATAGGAGCGGTGTTTGTACACTTAATATTAGTGGTGTTGGTAGATACTATGTAATTTCATCATTGTTTGCTATGTGGAGTATACTGAAAGATAAATTGGATTAAACCATTTACTAGAACAGGCATAGACACATAACCGGTATGTAGGTACGTACAAATTACGCAATAGTGACGCGTGGTGACGTAAAAATGACGTGGACTTTTATGCGACGTGACATCACAAGGTAGGTAGATAATAATTAAAATAAAATGACAAATGACGATCGACTAAGACTTTATCACGAAACAATCACTTAACACTGGCAAAATTTTCAACAACGCATGTGCCTTGTTGAAAATTATAGAAAGAAAAGAATAGCATTAAATTTGCTCTAAGTAGGTAACTTTTTTAGGTCAAGACAACGTGTGTTCGAATTTCAAATTTTTGCGGCGGGATGGTTTGAAATTTTTTCCTGTGAACAATTAGATTTTTGCTTGTTAAAGTAATATTTTGGACCCAGTTTTGGGATAAACAACTGTAATTAATTACGGACTATACAGTAAATAATAATTTGGTGTAGTTGCGCGCGGTCCAAAAAATGGACGCGACCGAGGTCGACCCTAGGCCTCGGTCCGGAAGAAACAGTTCTATGAGTGAAGAAGAAATAATAGTGCAGGCAATTTTTGATGAAAACCAACAATGTGAGAAATCATTTGTGGAGAAGTCACACGAGCGAGGAGCAACAATAGAAGTGATGGGTTGGAATGTGATGATAATGAAGAATTTACTCGCGTAGAAAAAAAGTAGATTCGTCGTGCGGCTATAAAATCTCAAGCGTCGGTTGTGAAGGGTACCAATTAATTGAATATTAACTGCTTTGAAGTATGCATATCGTCATACAATATCCTGCCAAAACAAATTGGGCTTGCTATGTTACTGAAAGCTAAAAGAATAACTAATGCAACGAAAATAAAATACAAGAGTCCGTACAGAGTGATTATTAATTTTGAAAATGAAGAGGACGCAAATAAATAAATTTCATGTAAAACATTTATGGAGTCAGGATACAGATGCTACTTGACCAGCGAAGTTAGCATTACTTATGGTGTCGTGAAATATTTGGAACTCGACGTAAAAGAGAAAGATTTGATGGAGTCATTGCAATGCGAATACAAGATCGTGTCGGAGACTAAAGAGAATGTCGGAGGACGGTGAATGGGTCAGTAGCGAGACCGTGCGTTTTGGTTTCGAGAGCTCTACTTTGCCTTCCTATGTACTTGGATATGGTTGCAGATTCAAGGTAGATCCTTACACATTCCCGGTGACACCATTTCCAACGTAACTGCGACCAGAGCGTCAGGCCCTGTGGGTTCCGTTGTGCAATTTTAAAATATTGCACAATGGAACTCGCAGAGCTTGATGCCTAAAAAACAAAAGGTTACTCTGTCTATTACTCTGTCAAGAAAAAATAGGTATTTGTTTAGTGAGCGAAACGTGGCTTGATTCTGGTACTAGTTTGCGAATAAGAAATTATAGCGTATTTAGACAAGATAGATGTGATTCATATGGAGGCGTAGCTATATTGGTTCATAGGTCGATTAAAGCTCAAAATATAAGTTCTGTAAATATAAGTAACGGACGTATAGAGATTTTATGTTTAAACATTTTAAACTGTAAGTATTTAGAGTATGTTGTATCGGTTTACTGCCCTTCAAATGTAAGAACTTCACAATGCGACTGGGATAGCATTTTTTCAAAATTTTCGTCTAAATCGATAGTGGCTGGGGATTTCAATGGTCATCATACTAATTGGTCTTGTAAAACTGATACTAGGGGACTACAATTACTTGATTCTTCTTTAGAGTATAATTATGTATCACTTAACACCAGAGTAAAATTAGTTAACGATCAGCTACAGCAATCCGCACCGGATATAAAATTCGTCACTTCCTATGTAGCTGTTTATTTTGAGTGGATAGTAACACGGGAGAACTTAGGTAGTGATCATTTAGTGATTAAATATTCTCTTTTGTACCTAGATTCGCGTCGGTTTGTTGAGCGCTGTAACTATAAACTAGCTGATTGGCAGTTGTATCAGGAGATATTAAAATATAGTTTTAGGGACATAGTATGCGAGACTGACATTCAATCAAGTTATGATTTATTTATTGAAAAGGTGAATAATGCAGCGAAAGAGAGTATTCCTATGATTAAAAATTGTACAAATCCCGTACAATCTTTTCAGCCTAAACCATACTGGTGTCCAGCGATATCTCTTGCTATAGCTCAACGTCGGTTAGCCTTGAAAACATTTAGATGCAATCCTACACCCGATAATCTCGATATATTAAAATCAAAGATAGCTGAAGCACAAAGAGCGCATAGGCGGGCTAAGTCAGCAAGTTGGCAACGTTTCTGCGGAACGGTAGATGAAAACACATCAGCCTCAGATATGTGGCGCCGTATGCGCTGGATGAAGGGTCTAGGCACAAATTACGTACACGCTCCTAGTGATAAGAAAGAAGAACTTTTATGTAGTTTAACTCCTGATTTTGTTCAACCTCGTTTACCGGCTTTTCTTCTAATAACATTCATTTGGACAAAGAGTTTTCAATTCAAGAGTTTCAAAATTGTTTGAAAAAGATAGATACGGCCCCTGGTGAAGACAATATTACGTACTCAATGGTATATTATCTCCCTCTGGAAGTTAAGTCATACTTGCTTCAAGTATTTAATCTTATATTTATACATTCTCAAGTTCCAGAACAATGGCGGAGTATTCAAGTAGTTCCTATACCCAAACCTAATCCTAATCCTAATTTAATCCCAAAGTTTAGACCTATTTCACTAATAACCTGTATTTGTAAATTATTTCATTTAATGCTATCTAAACGAATTGAATGGTTTGTAGAAAAAGAAAAAGTTTTAGCTCCAGTTACGAGTGGATTTCGAAAATATCAATCATGTATAGATTGCTTAGTCCGTCTGGTTACACAAATACAGATAGGTTTTTCGAAGGACATACCTACGCTTGCAGTTTTCTTAGATGTTGAAAGTGCCTATAGTAATATTTTGACGGACCAACTTGTTATTATGCTTGATAGTCTAAATATTGGATCCCGTACTTGTAAATATTTGTGGTCCTTTTTAAGCAATAGATTTTTGAAAATAAAAGATGATGATCATGTTGAACCCATGGCTAGATGGACTGGCAGAGGTTTGGCACAAGGTTATCCTCTCTCTCCTCTTTTATTTAATATTGCTACTCATAAAATTTGCATAGAATATGAGAATGTTCAAGTATTGCAGTACGCTGATGACTTTGTTTTTTACACACAAAATAACAGTTCTGATTTAAATGAGATTTACCTTCAAAGAGCTGTAAATAGTGCTGTTATAAAGTTAGCAGAGTTGGGTTTAGAAGTATCCCCAACAAAAACCCAATACTGTAGTTTCAGGCGAGGAAGAAAAATTGATAGAGTCAACCTTTCTATTAATAATAATAATGTTACGGCAGTTTCAATTATAAAATACTTAGGCATTAGGTTAGATAAATCTTTATTGTGGAGCAAACATATAAATGAAAATCGCGACAAAACAATGAGGATGATAGGTCTGCTAAAAGTTTTAGCTGGTGCCTCATGGGGTTTGCATCCCAAACATCTGCGCCGGTTATACATTGCTCTGATTCGCAGTAGAATAGATTATGGGTGCTTTGTCTACGATACCGCTGCTAAGACGCACCTGTCAAAATTCGATAAGATACAGAACATGGCTATGAGAGTTATTGGAGGATTTGTAAGAACCACACCTATACATGTTATGGAATGCGAGGTGTGTTTACAGCCATTGCAGTTTAGACGACAATACCTTGCTACTAAATATTGCCTTAAAGTCCAGTCGTTCTCTAATAATATCACCATCACTCTATTTAATAAATTGTTAAACCTAGGCCAGCGAAAGAAACCGTTACTTACCTCAAATTATGAAGAAACTAGATTAGAAATCATCAAGACTAGTAATCCATTAAATATGTTTTCGTTGAATACTTGGGTATCAAATATTAATTTGGATTTTATTGAGACTATTTTGTAGATGGGATTGATCAGGATAAAAATCAATATGATGACAATGTATTGAAATCCATTACACTAGTAATGTTAAATGAAAAGTATAGGAGCTGGCATAAATTGTTTACTGACGGGTCTAAAGTAGGTAGTGGTGCTGGAGCTGCCTTTTATGATCCCAGTCGCAATGTGAAGGAAAAGTACAAGGTTACATCGGAGAATAACGCTATTATGTCGATGGAGCTTTTTGCAATTTCAGAAGCGTTATCATATGCGTTGACTTTAGATTCTAATAAAGTAGTTATTTTAACAGACAGTCGAAGTGCTTTACAACACATTGCAAGTATATAGTATACTAAAGAAGGTGATGTTCTTGCGAAGTAAGTAATACTAAGTAAGTAATGGATTTGAGGTTGCAATGGGTTCCATCACACATTGGTGTTCAGGGCAACGAAGAGGTAGAAGTTGGCTAAGGAAGCAATATCAGTAGGAGCAGAAACGTACATTGTATCTGAATATACAGAAGTGTTGATTAAATATAAATACAAAATTTTTGAGAGATTGAAAATGCATTATTTGACAATATCAGAGTTTAAAGGAATTTGGTATAGAATTATACAATGTGAACCTTTTCGTGTGCACTTGTGTAAACTTAAGAGATGTCTAATTGTAACAGCTCACAGGCTGCGCTCAGGGCATATTCCACTGGCAAAGTTCAATCATCTTATGAAAATTTTAGACTCTCCCAACTGTTCTACTTGTGGAGTTATAGAAGATGTTCATCATCTGCTAGTGGAATGTGGCCGGAGCCAGTCTCTAAGATCGCTGATGAGTAGTCATTATGATCTGAATTTGTTTGCCTTTGCATTTGCCTAACATTAGTGCTTACACTTGTCTTATGGCCACATTGTTTTTAAATTCTAAAAACCCTATCGAGACCAGCACATTTGCTCCTTTTGAGTTCCTCGGCACATTCTGCCGCTGCACCAACTCTAACGGAAGTCTCCAACAGATGGGATGCGGCCAGGGTGTCGACGCATCTAGCGTCCCATACCAATACCCTACTCATCTCCCTAGGGACAAGAGTCATAACATCAGGCCTCTAACCATCATCACGTATCAGACCGTTCGGCTGATACGAGAACAGCTGGTACGTTGACACTAGCAAGTGGCCGACGAATCTTCTTATAGAGTCGCTAGTTCTTCCAAACCAGTGTGGTGACAGGATTAAAGTGCGCCTTATGGGCTCCTCGCATGCACTTGGCACATGTCATTAAACTTTTTAGATTCTTCGACATGCCGATTTCCTCATGCATGAACATTCGAAATGCCCATCGAAATAATAGCAATAATAATAATATAATAATAATACTCCCTCTACTCTAGTGATGCTAGTCGATAGAGTCGATATTAGATGTCGATATCGTGGGTCCTGCCTGAGCTACCTGCAATACTTATCTACCTGAGCCGACTGATAGTACCTACTTAGATTAGAAACATTCTAAAGCCAATAAAATACACAATTGACATTCTGTTATTTTGCTGAACTATCTAAAATTTCCTAAAATATGAACGTCCATATTTTGTTTTAACCAAAGTTCAAATTAGAGAAACAGTTTTAAAATAAGTGAAAATTGAAATTTTGTTCAATTATTGAGTTGATTTTCGTAGGATTTTCCGCAGTTTTAATCAACACCAAATAATATTAATACGTGAAGCAAAAACTTTGTACCCCTTTTTACGAAAATTGCGCGGACGGTATGAAATTTCGTACACTTATAGTTTATAAAGAAAAGGAGTGCAGAATGCAAATTTTTTTTTTAAATTATGCATAAAAATACATTAATTACTTATTAATTATGTCTAATTTCGACCAGTGGGCGCCCACTGTTACTACTGTTACTAGTTATTATTATTATTCATGCTTTGACTTAATTTACTTCGGAAGGTGTTTTTTCATTTATTTCTGTTTTCTAATATTACTAAAGTATCTTTTGACTTTGACTTTGATTTAGTAAGTTTTAGAAGTGCTATTAAAAAAATATTATGTATTTTATAGAGTTTCGGCGTTAGGAAGTGATAGTGGAGTGAGCTAAGTGGTATTTTTTTTGTGTTTTAATAGTTTTTTTGGCTTTTTTAACCTTATCGAACCCAATTCGATTTAGTATTTTATTGTATTAATCCTAGGTTAATTAACTTAACTTTTGTGTTTGTGTTGTATTGTGCTCCAATTTTGAGGTCCTAACCTCAAAATTGAGCACTTTCCCTACATCCCTCCGGATCCCCCCGACCCCCCTGACCCTTTATTTACGACGGTAACAAGAAATAAAAAAAGACCGGCAGAAGAATCCAATCAGGCTTCCGCCCCCAAAAAAAATATTACGTCTCCAGACCTTCAATCTGTTTACGTGGACCCATCTATGGTAGTAGGTGGAGTTCAAGCATATACTGACTTAGACAAAGGCCCATATCTGGTCCTTGTTTCTCGTACTGAACTAGACCCATCCGCAGGAACAACAATTCGTCCGATAAGATTTGGGCAATTTCTCAAAACCCACAAATATGAAAACATATGTCCAGATAGAGTCAAACAGGTAGGAAGAAATAAAATATCTGTACAATTCTCCTCTGCTAGTGTTGCAAGTTTATAATCAGCGATGTTCTCTCCATGTGCAAATACACAGCGTCTATCCCAACAAACAACGTTACACGTATGGGTTTAGTCCGCCATGTTCCAACAGATATGTCAATGGATGAGTTTGTGAGTTCATTAGTTCTCCCTACAGGTTGTGGCAAAGTTCTCAAAGCGCGCCGACTGAACAGAAAAAATACAACCGAAGGAAACGCAGTGTGGGTTTCAACCCAAACGGTTGTAATTACATTCCATGGTCAAGTTCTTCCCTCTAAAATCTTCTCTTACTACACCCAGTGGAACTATACCGGTTCCCCACCATCGAGTGTTTCACCTGCTGTAGGTATGGACACACCAAAACCCAATGCAGGTCTAAGCCTAGATGCTTCCGCTGTGCTCGGGAGCATTCCGGAGACAGTTGTGAAGTACCTGTGGCAGAATCTGTCTGTCTGCACTGTTCTGGACGGCATTTAGCGACTAGCAGAAACTGTCCCGAACAGGACAGACAGAGATCTATTAAGTCTGTCATGGCTGTGAATAGTATATCATATGAAGAAGCCGCAGCCCAATTTCCCAAGTCATCCCCATCATATGCCGAAATTTCACAAGAAATGTTTTCTCCCCCTAATCCTAATCCCAATATCCCTCATAACTATACTCCGTCAGGCACATCACAATCTACAAGATCATATGTCAAAGCAGTGTATGCTACTCCTCGCCCAAAAGCCCCTCTTGCCAAGACCTATGATAAAATAACACACCGAGAGATGGTCAATGACCCCTCTCCATCCCTACCTAATGGCAGTGCTCGCTTCGCTTTCTGGTCATTATGGATCCAGTGGTCGTTCTGCAGTAGAACTGTCAGAGCCTCAGGGCCAAAAAACATGAACTTCTCCATTTGATATCTAAATTCCGCCCGTCAGTCCTCGCCCTCTCGGAGACGTGATTGAGGCCGGGATTCCATGTTCGGATCTCAGGCTACTTCTGTCTCCGGGAAGACCTTATTAATAAGGCGCATACTTCCTTTGTCCCGAATTCCCCTTCCTTCCCTTCCCCCTGACATCAACGCTGTTGGTATCAGGTCCATGGATATCTCTTTTGTTTCTGTTTACATTCCTAATCCTAATCCCCCCCCCCCCCCCCCCCCCCCTCAGCAGAGCTTACCCTTCACAATCCTAATCCTAAAAGTGCTGTAGCTCTATCTCTATGTTCCCCTTCCTTATTTCCACTACTTATTCAGTGATCATTTCCCAATTCTAGTTTCAGGAGCAGATTGGGAAGCATATTCTACTTCCCTTGATATAAGGCTAGAACATTTTTCCGTGGGCTCCTCCCCTCTAGGCTCTTATGACTCCTTCAATAGAAAATATAATTTCCTGCGCTAATACTTACATTCCACTCAAAAAAATATCCAAAAAATTTAAAATATCCACACCATGGTGGGATTCTGAATGCTCATTGGCTGTGGCAAAACGAAAGGCAACTGAAAAATTAAATATTGCCGAAATGTCTGAGAGAATTTTTATAAAATATAAAGAAGCATCAGCTATGTTTAGAAAACTAGTATCAAAAAAGAAGACGCTTGGATGGATGGGCTTCTGCGAAAACCTTTCCCCAAAGACGCCTTCGTCTCTCGCACGGAAACAAATAAGACGATTTCGAGGTTTATATAATCCCATTAACACTTCTTCCAATGATCCGTTTTCGGTTAGAAGCATTTGCTGATAAACTTGCTCCTCCCCTCAGTACCCTCTGCAGACTTAATTCCCACACCTCCTGTATTTCTTCCTAGTCAAAACCCCTTTGACCAACCATTTTCCTTTAGTGAACTAGCTCTTGCACTTGACAGATTAACTGACTCTTCCCCCGGTATAGACGGTATCCCTTATTCATTTATTACTAAATCTTCTAATAAAACTAAACACGCATACCTAAATTTTGTTAACTCTTTTTTCGAAAGTGGCATCATCCCCGATCAATGGAAATTCCAGATAATTATCCCTATCCTGATACCTGGAAAAGATCCATCTAATCCCAACAGCCGTCGTCCTATTGCACTGTCCTCCACCTTAGCCAAGATTATGGAACATTTAATTAGTTCAGCTGAACATTCCAGAGAAGCTTACTCGTTTCATATGCAACCTTTTGATGAAAAGATTAGTAGTGATAAAATCTTCAAATGGACTCTTACCTGCTAAAACCGTTTGGAAAGGGTTACCTCAAGGATCTGTCTTAAGCCCTTTACTCTACAGTCTATACACGTACGATCTAGAAAGTTCTGTGGACTCGTTCTGCGAAATTTTACAATACGCTGACGATCTGGATCTTTACGTGAAAGTTCAGTCCATAGAAACCGCGAAAGACAAAATCAACTCAGCCCTGCGGTACCTTGAGGATTGGTTGCAAAACCACGGCCTGTCAATATCTGCTCACAAAAGCTCCACCGTAATGTTTACCCGAAAAAGATTCGTACCTCAAATAGAATTGTTTGTGAACCTTGGTTCATGTCATTCCACAGATAAATAGCACCAAATTCCTCGGTATAACTTTAGATACTAGAATGACAGGCATTCCCCATCTCACTCATATTTCGGCAGTGTGAAAATATATTAACATTATTCGTTCTCTTTCAGGCGTTTGGTGGGGTTCATATCCCTATACCCAAAAGCTTTTATACAACGCCATAATTCGTAGCCATTTTGATTATGGTGCCTTCCTGCTCAATCTTTTTAATAAATAAATTAATAAAAAAAATTAATAAAATCCAGTCAAAATGCTTACGTATCATTCTAGGAGCTATGAAATCTTCACCGATATAAACGCTATGCAAGTTGAGTGTGGGGAGCGCCCCCTTGATTTGCGTAGACAATTTCTATCAGACAGATTCCTCTTCAAAATTGTTCAAAACTCAAACCATCTACTTCTTCCTAAATTAAACCGTCTACTTGAACTATTTGCTATGCACAACCTTCACCTTCGACCATCTTCCTTGTCTTCTTCGTAGTTATATGAAATTCACACAACTGCCAAACCCTGTTCACCAATACCCTCTTAATCCTCCGTACATCACTCCATATGAATCTCTTATATATCAGCCTAATATATTTTTAAACTTTGGTATTGATAAGAACACATTAAATGCACGTAAGATTTTTAATGAACAAATGGCGAACAAATTCAAAGGCTGGCACTCTATTTTCACTGATGCGTCTAAGTTGTCAACGGATGGTGATGTTGGATCTGCAGTTTGGATTCCCTTTACTAGGATAAACTTAAGCTTTAAATGTCCTTCTTTTACTTCAGTCCTTACTGGTGAGTCTATTGCTATTTTAGAAGCTATCCTATTTATAAAGTCTCATAACTCAATAATTTTCACAGATTCGAAAAGCTGTCTACAATCATTTTATCGCATTTCTCGATTTCTTTCTATCCTAAAAATAAGGGATATTCTTTTCCAATGTCACTGTAAAGGTATTAATATAATCCTTGCTTGGATACCAGGACACTCAGGTATCCCTGGTAACGAAGCAGCTGACTCCTATGAAAAGGAAGCTTCTTACATAAGCTCCCTTGATCATTTCAAAATATTCTCACTCGACCTCTGCCTTTATCCTAAATTCGATCTTTACAAATCTTGGTCCGTAGCATGGAACATATCTAAAAGAATTAAAGGCAAGCACTACAGTGACATTCAACCTCAAATTCCCAACAGACCTTGGTTCTTCAAATTTCGCACAGCTAATAAAACGACTACCTCAACAATATGTCGCCCTATATTGGGTCATTCATCTACCCCTGTATTTTTAGCCAAACTTAGAATTAGGGACCATTCTCTGTGTGAATGTGGTTTGGAAGAGGGAAACATGGACCACATATTTTTTAACTGCACTAAACTTCGATGTTCTCTATATGATATGCTTCCCCCCGAAATTCCCCGACCCTTATCCCTTAAATGTCTGCTTTCCCTCACTTTTTCTCCCCAAATTAACTATATTTTATGTAAATTTGTATATATGAATAAGATAAAATTGTAATATTGTTATACATTAACTACACCACCCTAAACTTACTAAATTGTTTCTTTATAACAACATAATTTATTTAAATAGTTTCGTATGTATTTATTAACCTACATATTAACCTTGATATGTATATATTTTAATTCTAAATCAAATTGGTTGCATTTTTTTCTGAAACTGATCATATTCTCCTGCAATCCACAAATAGTTCACGAAGCGTCATGAAACAGACACTGGCATAATTGTGACAAAAAGCCACAGAAGCCATAACCAGAACTTAATTGAATTGATTTATTTTATATTTATTTACAAACAAACAGCATATCAAATCAAATAAAAATACATATCGATTATTCAATTAAATCACTAGGACCACTTTGAATCGTTTTCTTATATGCTAGTGAATCTAGTTACCCGCCGGGCGATTATGGAATTCTGATACTATTAAAACTTTGATACTAATCGCTTTCAGTTACTATTGATGAATTGGTGTTACGGAAGGTTGACCTCGATTGTCATACATGCTGTCATATGAATAGAAACCTCAGACCAAATTAATATTAAGGCCAAGCGCCGTAATCTGCCAAAATAACGTCTCAAAAGCATGCTCCTGTGTTTAATTAAATACACCGAAATCGTGGTCTTTGCTCCTAGTACATGTCACGTCGTCTTCAATAAAGATCGTTCAAAACCTTCGCGCTTTAAGTCAAGTGCGTTCGATAATTTTGTACAAAATAACTACCTATATACGGAATATGTTAATGTTTTTTTATGTAAGATGTAAGATTTCTAGACGACGACATGACGGAAAACTGAATAGTACAAGTATGTTTGCATAGGTATACTAAGAACAAAGAGCACAGTTTGGGTCGATGTGTATGCGTTTGTGCGCGTATTTACAAAGAGGAGCATGGTTTTGAGACTTCCCTTTGGTTATTCACGGCCCTCTGTCTAAATATATTTATTTGGTCTGAGATAGAAACCGTCTCAGACCAAATAAATATAATAATTATCCAAAAACTAGTTCCAATTGCAATCAAACTAATGATTGAAATTATGCTGATTGCTAATCGAAACTAATAGACATTGACTGTGTCAAAAGTTCCATAATCGCCATAACCATACTTCAAGAACAATCCTGCAAGGAACTAGCCTGGTCTTTACAGCTTTTTAGTATTATCCTTGCTATTTTTGTTCAGGATGCCGAGACGAATTGGAGCAGATTTATGCCAAGCTTCTTAATAATCAGATATTCATCATCATTAATTTCTTTTCATTTCATTTCATCTTAATAAGCAGATATCTTATCGTAAGCTTTAGGAGACCGTGTTTATTTAATTAGGTTTTTAAATTTGCCAGTTGACAAATGTAACACGTCGTGGTACCTTGTTAATGAACACATTGACCTATAAAAGAGACTCTAGCGAGCCTTACTACGGGATGATTGTGATTATCGCATTCGAAGCGATTGTATAATCCGCAGTTTACTATGGGCTCAGTTGATGTGTTCACGCACTTGCAATCCATTGTATACCGACCTTATTTCCATTGGTACTGGGTAATGATGTTAAAAAAATGGTATGTACGATATCACAAATAGTACACGATCGATAAAGATATGGCCAACGAAGAGAGGCTTTATTATAGCTGCGGGTGAAATAAGGCTGTAGCAGATGATGATGACACTTTTGTTCCACCCCCAATTTGGCTTTAGCACAATTTTTTTTAATTTATTATGTCAAAATTTTGGTGATGTCTTGTGTGAAATTAAAATTATTAAAATTATTCTCCTCCCAAGAAAATAGCTTGGTATTTATCTGATCCAATTTGCTTCTTGTCTTGTCTTAAAAAGCTTTAAGACAAGATCAGGGTTTCTTGCCGGAATCTTCTTATACTGATGTTAGAAGGAATCAGTTCCTAGATTCACTAGCATGTAACAAAACGATTCAAAATGGTCCTTGTGATTTTATTGATATGTTTGATTGTGAAATAAATCTGGAGACACGGCAGTGGCCCCGCCAAGTCGAGCAAAAAGGCGGCACGGCCGTACCAGCCTTTTCTCAAAACAGTTCAGGCTCTTTCGACCCTCCCCTATAACTACGCTGTGGAAAAAACTAGAAGCCTGAATTTTCAGTAACCAAGCAGGCATTATATAAACACGGTATATTTCAAATTTCATTCAATTTAAACCACTAGTTTAAGAAATATAACTAGTCAAAGTTTCCTGATACTGAAAATCTAGTTTTCAAGATACACTAACTGCATAAATAACTTTGTAATCCCTCATAAATATATAGGATTACAAAGTTACATTTGCAGTGAATAAATCGGTGATTACCTATTTGAAAAAAAAAAAAATAGTAATAATCAAGAATGGGACATGTCTTATGAAAAGTTGGCAGTATTGTTGTGAAGAGTCACATGAATTGAGGATGAGGTCATATATTACATTTAAGGCTGCGTTTAAATTCAAAAATTCATTTAAAAAATATCTGTTACATGCACAAAAGTCTGCTCTTTAAAAGATAGTTTTGGTTGCATAATTATGTATTATATTTGTATTCGTTAAATGCCTATTTAACAAACATGTCAATGTTTTTATTAGTTCTTTAGTTCTAAGAGTTTTACCTGTTAACTTGCCAATTATAGTTAGTTATTAGTTTATGTTATTTTATGTTTATGTTATGTTATGTTATGTGGTACACTCATGGCGTGTGGCAGTAGCTGCTGCGCTACTCACGATGGAGCCACTGAAAACCAGCGATACAGCAGCCTTCGCAGTTCTGTATCATATGCTGACTGGTAGCCTTTTTTTCGTCACTGTACATATACTAGTTTATATGATATTCGCACTGTATTTGATATGTGACGTTTAATAAATATTTTCTATTCTATTCTATTCTAAATCTACAAAAAGAAATGAGATGCCATCAAAAACATAACTTGTAAATAAAACCAAGTCTCGCAACTCAGTTTTTGTACAGTAAAAAGGTGTGAGATCCTTGTATACCATGAGCATGTAAAAAAGCGCTAGGACCAAGACTAGTGTTAGTTTTTTTTTTAAAGTTATGTTTTTGATGGCATTTATATTATTTGCTAACATTTTGTTAAAGACGAACGATCTTATTTTGTTTACACCAAAGTCTGCGTATATAGTACCCATAGGCTGCACGTATAGAAGTTTTAACAAAACGCCTTAAACAGAGTCAACTTGACTGAGGCAGAACACCGTGCAAACCTACGGGCCAACATATTGCATCTGACCGACAGAGCCCTACGTTCCCTCTCAATATCAGGGCCGTCATTCAGGTTTGCTAACATTTTGTTAAAGACGAACGATCTTATTTTGTTTACACCAAAGTCTGCGTATATCGTACCCATAGGCTGCAAGTATAGAAGTTTTGACAAAACGCCTTAAACAGAGTCAACTTGACTGAGGCAGAACACCGTGCAAACCTACGGGCCAACATATTGCATTTGACCGACAGAGCCCTATGTTCCCTCTCAATATCAGGGCCGTCATTCAGTGACCCAGTGGCCCAAGTACTTGAACTTCTTTACCCATAGTAGGGGAGTTTCAGCAAGCACGACCGGAGTAACAGCATATGTTTTAGTCCCAGCTTTAAACTGCATTACCTCACTCTTTTTGCCGTCGTACTTGAGCCCATGAGCTTCTGCATATTCTTCACATTTATTTACTAGCTGTCTGAGAGCACTTATTAAGGGACTCAACAGGACCATGTCGTCTGCATAACTTATATTGTTAACTATAGTACCGTTAATTGAACATCCGACATTAGCTTTGCTGAGCTCCTCAATTAAACCATTTATGTGGAGGTTAAACAGCTTGGGCGATGTTATCCCACCCTGTCTTTCCCCACGCCTGAGTGTATACTCCTCAGAAAACGAGCCCGCCCAGCGAACTACATTTCTTTGGTTCTCATACCAGTATTTAAAAACAAGTATTAAATCATTTGGGAGGGTAGTGTCACAAAATATTTTTTCCCACAGGGTGTTATATGAAACTAGGTTAAACGCCTTTGACAAGTCCAGAAAACATGCATAGGCAGGCGTGTTTTTGCTAGTGTAGTATTGGACGGTCTGCTTGAGACACAGTATCACTGATTCTGTCGACAGCCCAGGTTGGAAGTTTTCATACTCTTTCATGCTCTTTATTGTCTTTAGAAAATTTCTATCTAATCTAAATAAATAAATAATAAATAAATATCTAATCTAAGCAGGTGCTATCAGTCGGCTCGTAGGTAGGTAATTGCAGGTAGCCCAGGCAGGACCCACTATATCGACATCTAATATCGACTCTATCGACTCATCGACTAGCATCACTAGCGTAGAGAGAGTTAACAACACTGTCAGGCTGACATTACGACCATGCATAAGAGCCTGTCCAGATGGAGCGTTTTACGCGCGAGTGCCCTCGCTAGCTTAAATTTGAATTGCGTCCAGATGCCGCGTTTTACGTGCGCTTCTACGCGCGATGTGTATGGGAGGGACCCAGGGACAGTTATAAACATGTACCCAGATAATGCAGTTGTGATGTGGCTTGCATACCGTCGACAGAAACGTCGTATACAAAGATAAAGTCGAAAGCTTCAAAAACGTTTCGACTACTTATTTCTTCCCAATTACTCCGTTTAATGACTCTATTAGAATAATCCAAATATTCCATATCCCATATGGCTTCTCTTTTTTCAACCTTATCAATAAAAAGTTCCGTAGGTATCGAAGTTATCAAGCTCCATTTTGCACCAAATACGTCCACTCGCCGCGGCTCGCGCGTACTACTGGACGCAGCAATGGCGCCTGAGAGCCTGTCCAGATGGAGCGTTTTACGCGCGAGTGCCCTCGCGCGCTTAAATCTGAATTGCGTCCAGATGCCGTGTTTTACGTGCGCTTCTACGCGCGATGTGTATGGGAGGGACCCAGGGACAGTTATAAACATGGAGCCAGATAAAGCAGTTGTGATGTGGCTTGCATACCGTCGACAGAACCTCGCCTCGGTTGGCGGTCGGTTGTCGGGGGCAGCCGTTTGTAAAAAAGTAGGAGTTTGAGCAGCTGCCCCAAACAGCAAACCGCTCTCAGAGCCAGTCCCAAGCATGGATAAAGAGTGAGGGTCCCCGAACCCCTAAACTTCCCAAACCCCATCCTATACCCCTCTCCATAATATCACTACCTAATGTCCAACACACCCACCCTTTCCTAATCCGCTGCGGAGCCATTTAATGGTAGGTGAACCACCTACGTTTTCGATGCTGTGCGTAGGGGCCCGTGAGGGGGGATGCAACACACACAGGACAGATGTCTCTTCCGCAACACTCCAGGTCGAGGTGAGGAGGGGGGGGGTCGATAGGGTCTGCAGTCGGCGGTGCACGCCCATGGTGGTGACGGTGGTGGTCAACGTCAACATTGGTGGTGCCGTTTAGGCTCGTAGGCAACGCGATCACCCTCTCTATATCGGACTGGTAGGCCTGGTGTATTATATATACATATATACACCCCCCAGGCGTGGACTCCGTGGTGGGTGGGGAGCCGGAACGATGAATCAAAAAACCCAAGCATGTCTACAGCAAAAAACATTGACCACTTTGATACCCCCACAACAGGGGAGAGACAAAGGATCTGGAGGCAGCCTTCGCGGTCTCGCAGTCCAATACTGCTGCCTGGAAGGTTGTGACACCAAAGGGTAAATATACAAACAAAAAGCAAAACAAGCGAGCTGGGAAGGAGGTGCAAAGGCCACATGCCGGACCCTCCGGTACCAACGTTCGAGCCCTCGTGGAGGCCAACGCCTCGGAAGGCAAGGACGTAAAGAAGCTCGTAACAAAAAGGAGTGACCATCAGACCAGAGGATGCTCCGGCGGAAGGCCCGGCTACGAGTCACTTCTATAAACATAGAAAACAAGCGAGGTCTAAACTCGAACCGCATGCCCCGGCGGCGAGACCTGCAGGCCTGCCTGTAGTGACCGCCGCGCCCGTTGGTTGCAGGGGTAAGGGGACGACCAAGCACAACAACCGTCGCAACCGCCAAAGACGTGCCGCTGCTGCAGTCTCACGACAGGCACAGTTCCCGGCTCATAACGAGCCGAGCAAGAGGACACGGGCGGACGACACTGTATCTCCAAGAGGAGAATACAAGAAACAGAAACTTGACAACTCGCGTCGAGCCCCTCCCAGCTACGCGGAAGTTGCCCAGAGCAACCTCCAAGTTGCAGTGGCCAGGGCGGACCACCAAACTATGACAGACGAACAAATTACCTTAGTGAAGAGGTACCTCGAGCGCAGGATTCTGGAAGACGTTAAGAATCCCGCAATCGACTTCTCACCGCGCTTTATGGGCAGGCCAATCATGGCAGAGGGAGCTCTAAAGCTGTGGTGCGAAGATGACCTCTCACTAAAATGGCTAACAGAGGCAATTAAACAACTGCCGGCGACCTCCTCACCAAAGCTCAGGGTTGTAAAACAGAGCGAGCTGGTGAGGAAGGTGCGCGCTGCTATTTTCATCCTAGACTGTACCAACAGTCTGGAGGACACCAGTCTGGTACTAGCAGATCAGAACAGGTGGGCGAGGATACCTTCGTGGACCGTGTACACCTATAGCAACTGTGGCTGTGGGAATCACGGAGGATCTGGTCCCAGAGCTGACGAGAAGAGACCGCAGACTGGCTCACAACCTGGGCAACGTCTACGACAGGTTCTATGGCAGGGATGGAGCCCTGCAAGCCGTACCACCCCAGGTTGTACCACCACAGGCAAACACAAATGAGCAACCAAATCCCAGCGTCCCGCAAGCCCACCTTGACGGCCAAGTAAAGCCATCAATCGCGCCGCCGACCTCGCACTCGTCACCCAAACCGTCGTGCTCAAAACCGATCGAGGAGATGTGTGCGAGTCCGGAGGACAAGCTGGACCTGGAGGAGTCAGAGGAGGAGGGAAGCCTTGATGATGGCGACCCAAATCCCACTCTATAATTTCGTGCAAGCAAACCTCCAGCACAGCCTCACTGCAACGGCTAACCTACGCAGAATGCTGGAGGCTCAAAACAACAAGACTATTGCCTTGATCCAGGAGCCGTGGATCAGGGCTGGGCGTGTGTGTGGTCTTAACAACCTCGACGGTAAGTTACTCTATGACAGCACTTGTGCAAACCCACGGGCATGCATCTACATACCACCTAACATAACAACAGTGCCCCTCACCGAGTTCTGTTACAGAGACGTAGCAACTGTCAGACTCCAAGTCTTGATAGAGGGGAGGTCGAAGACGTAACGCTGGCGTCAGTGTACATGCCTGCTGACGAAGCCATTCCTTCAAAGGATGTTACGTGCCTGGTAAGACACTGTGAAATAAATAACTCAAAACTTATAATTTTAGCCGATTCAAACGCGCATCACCCTATATGGGGGATGCCAACACCAAACACAAGAGGGGAGGACCACCACCCCCACAATAGCAAACACTGGTGTGGTACCGACCTACGTAACGAAGCGTCACCGCACCATAATAGATCTAACTCTGGTAACAGGAAACTGCCCCAATCTAGTACAAAATTGGAGGTTTCAGAAGAAACCTCCTGTTCCGACCATAGATGGATCAGGTATGAACTAATGGTAAACACAACAAAACCAGCACCTACACGCAACCCTCGCAGAACAAACAAGGTACTGTTCGTAAATTCTCTGAAGCAGCACCTGCGGGGGAATACACTTGGGACAAACATATCGAACACAACAGAGATAGAAGGTAGTATTGAACACATCACTACTAGTCTGACCGAAAGTTTCGAGGATGCCTGTCCCCTCGCTATAGCCCGAGGGGCCGATGGCGGGAGGAAGGGCTGGTCAAAGGAACTGGAAAGACTGAAACAAAAGGTACGTAAACTGTTCAAACACCTTTAAACACCTACGACCACAAAGGTTGGGACGAATACAAGAAGGCCCAAGTCGTATATAAGAAACATATTCGTCAGAACAGTCGTCTTAGCTGGAAGAAGTTCTGCACAAACATTGAATCAAACTGTAGTGCAAACAGAATCAGGAAAGTCCACGCCGCTGAATCAAGGCGCGAGATTGGATCTATAAAAAGACCTGATAACACCTACACTAAAACTTTAGCAGAGACACACGAACTCCTCATCCAAACACACTTCCCAGGATCACAACTGTACAATGATCACAAGTGGCCTAAAACCCGTGAGCACACACCATCAGAGACAGACTGGGCAGTAGCTCATACGGTAGTTACCAAATCAAAGGTAAACTGGGCAATCAACACCTTCCAAACATACAAGTCGCCAGGCATAGACAAAATCTTCCCAGGCCTCCTGCAGTGGGGTGAACCGTATATTGGCGAGTTGCTCACGAGTACCTTAAGGGCGTGCCTAGCCTACGATACGTGCGACTGCTGTGGAGGGAGGTCAGAGTCATCTTTATACCAAAACCGGGTAAGAGTGACAACACAGAGGAAAAATCGCACAGGCCGATCAGTCTCACATCTTTCCTATTAAAAACCCTGGAAAGACTATATGATAGGCACATTAGAGAAAACATACTCATAAACGCACCCTTACACCCACAACAGCATGCATACAGCGCAGGTAAGTATACCGAATCAGCCCTACACAAAGTGGTAAGTAGACTTGAACGCGATATATCAAACAAAGCGCTCTGTCTAGCAGCCTTCATAGACATATAAGGTGCTTTCGACAAGACAAACTTCAGCAGCATAAAGACAGCCCTAGGGATCAAAAATGTCGAACCGACTATAACAGACTGGATTTTAAACATCCTAAAACTTAGAGCAGTGCGAGTAGATGTACAAGGGGAAACAAGGGGGGTCGTGGCAAAGGGATGTCCCCAGGGAGGAGTCCTGTCACCGCTCCTCTGGAACCTGGTGGTAAATGATCTCATCACCAAATTGAATGCCGAGCGCTTCTTTACGGTGGGCTATGCAGATGACCTTACCATATTAATATCAGGGCACTTCGCTAGAGTGGCGTGCAACATCATGAACAATGCACTGAAAGTCGTAGAGACATGGTGCAATGATAACGAGCTAACAGTAAACCCAGCAAAGACGGAACTTGTAATGTTCACAAACAAACGCAACCTAGGAACCTATCAACTTCCTGTCCTTTTCGACACACAGCTACACCTGTCCCATGAAGTCAAATACCTAGGCATAACAATGGACAGCCAACTAAACTGGGCCAAACATTTAGAAAACAAAATACAAAAAGCAACCATATCATTCTGGCAATGCCGCAAAATGATAGGTAAAACTTGGGGCCTCTCCCCAAAAATCACCCTATGGCTTTTTAACACCGTGATAAGGCCCTCGATAACATACGGTGCCATAGTCTGGTGGCCTAAAACAAAACAAACTACCACTGTAAACAAACTATATAAGTTCCAAAGATCCGCCTGCGTGGCGGTGACGGAGTGCATGAGAACTGCCCCAACGGTGGCTCTGGAGGCGGTTATCGGTCTAACACCCCTACACCTACACGTGCAACAAGAAGCTGCTGCAGCAGCTCATAGGCTCTGGACCCACAAACTCTGGGAACATGAACCACAGGCACAGCACACCAACATATTAAAAGAGTATGCGAGAGATAACCATTTGCTTTTATCACTCTATGATAGGACACTCAAAAAACACTTTCCCACAAAAAAATACACTATACAATTACACGAAGAACCGAGCGACACTTCAAAGTGCAACGAATTAAGAATCTACACAGACGGCTCAAAGACAAAGACAGGTTTGGGGGCAGGGGTCTTCTCGGAAGACCTAAACATACACATCTGTACGCCCCTTGGCATTCACAACTCCATCTTTCAGGCAGAATGCATCGGCATAATACAGGCTGCAACTGCAGTGCTAAAAAGAAAGGTAACAAATTACAACATAAGAATCCTCTCGGATAGCGCTGCGGTTCTACATGCACTTAACAGGTACGAGCATAACACCGGTCTTACCGCCAATGTCATAAGTTATTGGAAGAAGGTAAGTACATCCAACAGGATTACTCTACAATGGATCAAGGGTCATAGTGGTTCCAGAGGCAACGATGAGGCCGACGTTCTGGCCAAAAAAGGCTCGGAACTACGGGCTGCAGGACCGGAGCCCCTGGTCCCCCTTCCCTACAGCCAGGCACGATCATGGATCCGCCAACGTACAACCACCCTAAACCAAAAATACGGGGCTAGTATTGAACGCTGCAGGCAGTCGAAGGAGGCTCTACTGGATCTTAATCCTAGATACTCCCGAAAACTCCTCAGCCTCAAACGTGACAAAATCCGACGTATTGTTGGTATTGTCACGGGACACTGCTCATTAAACAAACATCTTTTTACACTGGGCGTTACAGACAGCCCACTATGCAGAGGGTGATGTTTGAGCAAGGAGGAAACAGCTGCACATGTGCTCCTGGAGTGCAGTAGCGTGAAATCCCAACGAGCTCAACACCTTGGAACACCGAGGACACCCAAGGAAGCCTGCGCCGGCGTGAGCGAGCTGCTGGCTTTCCTGGAGGACATCGGGTGGCTGGAGTAGCAGCCTCCACCCGTCACGCAAAAAGGGCCCACCTGAGGCCTAGTTGCAGAAAACAGTCCACTCACCAGGTACCAAGTACCGAGTACCGTCGACAGAAACATCGTAAACAAAGGGAAAGTCGAAAGCTTCAAAAACGTTTCGACTACTTATTTCTTCCCAATTACTCCGTCTTATGACTCTATTAGAATAATCCAAATATTCCATATCCCATTATGGCTACTCTTTTTTCAACTTTATCAATATAAAGTTCCGTAGGTATCGAAGTTATCAAGCTCCATTTTGCACCAAATACGTCCACTCGCCGCGGACTCGCGCGTACCACTGGACGCAGCAATGGCGCCTGAATATCTCAACTCGCGCGGCGCTCGCGCGCGAAACGCGCGAGTCGAGAGTCCGGCACGTTGCAAGCGTTTTACGCGCGAGTTAGGAAACGCGCGTAGGCATCTGGACGCGATGTATATAGCTCTAGTATCTGGAGAACGCGCGAATGTTTACGCGTGAGTGCATTCGCGCGTAAAACGCTCCATCTGGACAGGCTCTTAGTACTATTTCGATGGACATGTCAAATGTTCATGCATGAGGAAATCGGCATGTCGAAGAATCTAAAAAGTTTAATGACATGTGCCAAGTGCATGCGAGGAGCCCATAAGGCGCACTTTAATCCTGTCACCACACTGGTTTGGAAGAACTTGCGACTCTATAAGAAGATTCGTCAGCCACTTGCCAGCGTCAACGTACCAGCTGTTCTCGTATCAGCCTCGCGTATAACTAAATAATACATATTTTTAAATCTTTAATACAGACAGGTACCTACCTAAGAAGTACCTACTTACATATTTAAATATAAGAGCTATATACATCGCGTCCAGATGCCTACGCGCGTTTCCTAACTCGCGCGTAAAACGCGTGCAACGTGCCGGACTCTCGACTCGCGCGTTTCGCGCGCGAGCGCCGCGCGAGTTGAGATACCTATTTACATATTTAAATTGCGTATAACTTAACAAAGTTGTCTTTTTCTAACTTGCCTTTTCAGCTGAAAGTAATTTATAATTGTCATTGTCATGAGTAACTGTCATTTAAAACAGTTACTCCAATTTGAACTTGTGAAATATGGTCGTTCATATTTTAGGAATTTTATAAGAATAATGAGTCCGTCAAAACAACAGAATTGCCAGCATTGTATTTTATTGACTTCAGAAGATTCTTAATCTAGGTGGGTACTATCGATCTTCTCGTAGGTATTGCAGGTCGCTCGTAATTCCAGTAATTTTTAGTTCAGGATATCGATATGAAATATCGACAATGTATAATCACTATGTCATTACTTCATTACTGACATTACTTCTACGTTATTATAAATACTTACGGGTATTTATCGCGTTTATTTACCTATTTTTCCCGACGTTTCGACAGGTTTACACTCTGTCGTGATCACGTCATCCCGTGATGACGACGACGTGATTCTACGATTTAGTACTATTTCTTCTACTTCGATAATGGTATGTGTCCGAATAATGTCAATTGGAATGCTTTTCCGTCGTCTATCTTTCCTGAAATAGGTGTCTTCTAGACCTGCGTGCCCCATGTCGCTTAACATCAGGCGAGATTGTGGTCAAACGTAGGTATGTATGATAAAAATTTTAATTATGGCTTTCATAAAAAATAACTACGGATTATTTTTGCTCGAATCACAAAGATACACACCCAAGTCAATAACTCTAGCTCTTTTCAAATAAAACACCAAAATTACTAATAAAACCTAAAAATCATCTGCTATAGTACTATTTCGATGTTATGCATATCAAGGATAAAGACAGTTCAAGACGTAGCTGATTTAAAATGTGTTTATCCATTCAAACATAAGCAGAACTTCTATAGAGAGTAAGAGAAAGATGGTGTCACGATGGTGTATTATGTATTAATCTGTATTAATCTTCTATAGAATAGAATAGAATATAATGTTTTATTAATTACAAATAACACAAACTTACATATTAAAAAAAATTGATTAAAGTCTGTAGATTGAATGATAATGTCAATTTATATGTTTAAATTATGTAGGTTCTCAAAAACGTTTTAATATAAGGAATAACTAACTAATATTATGTATATATTCTATCTGTAGTAGAATCGTCCAATAACATTGTTTTATTTGTGCTGTATAGGGGCATTAGTTATAGACATATCTACATTGTTCGACCTTAAGTAGCTGTAGTCATTTTCTAAATATTCTTGTATGCTGTACAATGGGGGCAATTCGGTTGGTTCATTTCTAAAATTAGGAATTGTCTAAAATATATTTTGTTAGTCATAGCAATTGTAAAACCTATTCGGTTGGTACCATCTAACTAATTAGGAAAGCTTAATTAAGTTAGATTAAAATTAAATTAGGATAAGTTGGTAGCAGCAGAATACCAAAGGTTAATTTGACAGTTCAAAACCTAATTTTAGCTAAAATTAGTTAGGTTGGTGCCAACAGAATTGAGGCCAATGTCGTATCTAATAAGAAAGTCCTAACGTGATTGTTAAAAAGAGCTGATTGGGCGATAGTTTGATGAATTACGGTAGTTTATAATATAACTTTGGACCAATAGCAATAAGCAGTTTATTCGAGGTTCTTAGGTGGGTTCTAAAATAATTTTAGAATAGAATAGAAAATTCAAAATTCAAAATAACTTTATTCATTACAATCACAAGGACCACTTTGAATCGTCTTCTTACATGCTAGTGAATCTAGGTGCCGGTTCCTCCTAACCCCAGTTCAAGAAGAATCCGGCAAGAAACTTGTCTGGTCTTAACACTTTTTTGTATGATCCTTGACAATTTTGTTACGGATGCCGAGTCGAGTTGGAGCAGATTCATCCCAAGCTTTTTTGTCTTCTAAATAATCAGATATTTTATAATATGCTTTAATAGACAGTTTATGTTTAATTACGTTTTTAAATTTGCCAATCGACAAATCTAACACGTCGCTTGGGACCTTGTTATAGAAACGTACACATTGCCCTATAAAAGACTTATTAACTTTAGCGAGCCTAACAGTGGGAACAGCGAGTTTATCTTTATTTCTAGTGTTAATACTATGATTATCGCAATTTTTTTTTAATAAATGAACATTTTTGTGCACATACATTAAATTTTCGTATATATACTGACAAGGCACTGTCATAATATTAATTTCTTTAAACTTATCTTATCTTATATAGAATAGAATAGAATAGAAAATATTTATTAAACGTCACATATCAAATACAGTGCAAATGTAATATAAACTAGTCTATGTACAGTGACGAAAAAAAGGCTACCACTCAGCATATGATACAGAACTGTGAAGGCTGCTGTATCGCTGGTTTTCAGTGGCGCCATCGTGAGTAGCGCAGCAGCTATTGCCACACGCCATGAGTGTACCATATAACATAACATAACATAACATAACATAACATAACATAACATAACATAACATAACATAACATAACATAACATTACATTACATTACATTACATTACATTACATTACATTACATTACATTACATAACATAACATAACATAACATAACATAACATAACATAACATAACATAACATAACATAACATAACATAACATAACATAACATAACATAACATAACATAACATAACATAACATAACATAACATAACATAACATAACATAACATAACATAACATAACATAACATAACATAACATAACATAACATAACATAACATAACATAACATAACATAACATACATTAACTAACTAAAATTGGCAAGTTAACAGGTAAAACTCTTAAAACTAATAAAAATATTTACATGTTTGTTAAATTTTCTTTCTTATTCTTCTTTGAATATACTGTACCATACTTATTCTACACTTTGCACCAGACCTATTTACCAACTACATATATCCTTGTGATAAATATTTAAATAAATACATAATGCTGGACATATTATCACACAGCATCATCTGGCCCCAAAGTAAGCATATCTTGTGCTATGGGTATGACTAATATAGGTACTACTTAAATTATTTTTTTTTTCAAATTCTTACATTCATATCTATCTACTAATGTTATATATATCTATACTAATGTTATAAAGAGAAAACATTTGATTTTTTGAATTGCATAAGCTCTGAAACTTTTACCGTTGGACAGCTACACTATCCCCGGGTGACATAGGCTACTTTTTATCCCGGGAAAATTGGTTTGTCCCGGGAAAAATCTTCAACGCGTGCGAAGCTGCGCGCGGACAGCTAGTTATACATAAAAAGATCTGAGACAAATACTTACAGATCATACTAACATTTATATCCCGCTGCAGGAATCGACACCGCAACCTGGACACGCAGTAGGTAGGTTGCGACACAGAGGTCGTCAATTATGATCGCTCATAGATAGAAACGTATTCTAGGTGCATTTAAACAAGTGTATGAATTAAAATAAAAATTAAATGTGTGTAAATATTAGGGCATATTTACACACATTTTATTTAATTTTTATTTTTATTCATACACTTTTTTAAATGCACCTAGAATACGTTTCTATCTACTTTATAAATTATTAATATTATTACATACCTCAACTACCTACTCGTAACATACTTAGCATTACTATGGAAGAGCGAGACATCTAACACAATCTTTCTGAAATATTTACAGAATAATATACAATCATATAAAATAATTTTAAATATATGTGAAACAGTTGAGCTATCTAAGGACCGTTTGAAAAGATCTATAGATAGCTCAACTGATCCAGATTACTGCCAGAGAGCATTGCCACGTTGAATGGCAATGCTAATACGCTGAGCCAAAAAATGTTGAAAAAAATTGAACAGAAATAAAAACATTTTGATTTGTCTTACATCTTTGATTCTAAGGTTAATTTTAAACAAAACTCGCACTAACATGTGAATGCGTCGCAAGCGATTGCCCCAAGCGCCCTTTGATCTGTGTCAAAAAACCGACACTAGACCGGATCGGAGACAAGCGTCTACAAGCTCACGCCAGCCAAGCCAAACGCCCTCTTTACACGTTTGTGCTTGTGACGTTTGCCAAGGCTTGGCAAGCATGGAAAGGTACCATAAGGATTGAGAGCATTGTCATGTTGATAATCTCTCAATACTGTAACGTGTGTGTAAATATAACAAATATTGGTTACTAGCTGCTGGCCGCGATGTTGCCCGCATGATCCCTTCATAAAAAGCTGTATATCCTTCTCCAGGTTCACATCTAAAGGTTGCCTGGAAGAGATCGATTTTTGCGATAAGACCGCCCTTTGTACAACTTTATTGCTAATTGTTTTTGTATGTTCTATATGTGTACAATAAAGAGTAAATCTATCTATCTATCTATACGTCTATCATCTATTTATAGTCATCCAAGTTGTTTTAACCATTATTAGCGCTCAGTTCCCTACCAGCAACGTGACGCACCGAATGTATCATATGCGACCGAAGATGCCTGTGTACAGAATGCAGAAGGTCAACGAAGAAGGCTTCACTAACATAGAGAAAATTTGTCAATAGAATTTGTCCAGGAATCGGCGAGGTACCGCTCCGCTATCTGCTGGGCTCACTCTGCAGACGGTGGAGCCTATCGACTCGATTTATGTATCTAGGTTAGATCCAACCACTACCGGGGAGAGTATTCTCCGGTACGTGGACGAAAGGATTCCGTATTAGGGATTCACATTTATTTTCATTATATTAGTAGGATAATTCCAAATTGGTAGAATTTAAATGTAGCCGATGTAGCTTTATATTTGGTCAAACTGTACCCACTTTGTCTCTTTTATAATAATAATTTAGCAAGTTATGTAAGTACACGTAGGTACACAGAGAGCTGGAACTCTAAGTTCTTATATGCTTAGTAAATCTACCGGGTGCCAAAGAAATATAATAGTTTTCGATAAACAGGGCTATTTTGTAACATGCTCAAACATAAACCAAGACACGCATACTTAAATTTAAATATGTAAGTAGGTACTTCTTAGGTAGGTACCTACATAATCTGTATTAAAGATTTAAAAATATTTAAGAAAGGATAATATTTATTAAACAACAAACAAGCTAGTTGTTTTATGATTTCCAGTTCCTTCCGCAAATTAAAAAAACTTTGGATTTCAAGGATATCAGGAATTAATTATAAAGAGCATTAAACTTACCATAGGTAGCGAAAGTATTGTCATATAATAAGCGATTTTTAATTTTGTGTTGTAGTTGTAGTCCGGAACACTTTGTGCCCGAGTTCGTCATTGTTTGTAGTGCGGTTATAAGTATTTATTGTATCCGCTTTTAATAATCAGTCTGTTTTTCGCAACCGTAAGCCACGCTATGATACTCACTACCAGCACAGTATTTTTAGTAATATTACTTGTACTTTTATTTTTTTGTACTTATCTTAAATTTAGTATAAAAAAATGTCAATCCAACGTGTGTATGAAGGGCAAAGTAGTGATAGTGACCGGAGGGAATTCTGGAATCGGCTTCTACACTGCTAAAGAATTGGCGAAGCGAGGCGCTCGAGTCATCCTCGCATGCAGAGACCCTGACCGGGCGGGTGTCGCTCGGGGCGCTATTGCAGCAGAGACTGGCAACACTAACGTCGTCTATCAACATCTGGATTTATCATCGTTTCAATCAGTGCGGCAATTCGCCGCGAATATCATCGACACTGAAGATCGACTGGACGTTTTGGTCAACAACGCCGGCATTTCCGGGTTTGCCAACGCGTACACTGACGATGGATTGAAACAGCCGATGCAGGTCAACTACTACGGACATTTTCTACTGACACTGCTTCTGTTGCCGTTGTTGAAGAAATCACAACCCAGCAGGATCGTTAACCTCAGCTCGATCTTGCATTACTTCGGCCGCTTCGACCCGAAAACAATAAACGCGAACGGTTTCTTTAGCAACAGTATATTTTCTTATTGTAACAGCAAATTCTGCATGCTGATGTTTTCGATCGACCTGTCGCGGAGACTGCGAGGTTCAGGAGTGGTAACGAATGCGGTACATCCAGGTGTGGTCATGACTGGTATTTCCCAGAACCTGTCGCACGTGCTAAGATTTGCGTTCTGGTGCTGGACGCTAATGTACAGTAGGACCGCTGAGGAAGGCGCACAAACTGTGATCCAGTTGGCTGTCGCAGAAGAATGTGGAAAGGTTTCAGGTAAATACTTTGTCGACTGTTCCAGCCGTTGCATATTGTGGAAGGCGGCGAGTAAAAGTAAAGCTAAGAAGTTGTGGGATTATTCTGCTAAGGTGGTTGGCATTCAACAGCAGGCAAATATAATGTTATAAACAAAATTAATAGTTTATCTACATTACTTTTAATACTGTTTGTATAAAAGTAATTAAATCTAATTATGACGATGACGACATGATCTTGACACCTTCGATAGAGCTTGGGACCAAAGAGTTCAAAACCCAGATGTTTGGAGAGATCAATCAAGGAACCCTTTGGCACATTTGTAGTAGGTACTAGGTACTTGTAAAAAGTTGTTATTGATGATTGTTATAAGATAGCTTAGTGTCTACTATTGCTACTTGTTGATATGCACACACACACAAAGCTGTAACGTTGTATAATCTAAGTTCGAACTAAGGGGTGACTGAAAACCAGCCCAGCGTAAACCATGTTTGCGCAGATATAGTGCTGAGTTTAATCCAATTGCTAAATTACTCCCAGAACTGTACAAATGTTTTAGTACGTGATCCTGTATTAATACAAATTTTGTATTTGTGTACTTTATATTGTATTACATAGTGTAGTTAATGATGGTTTACTAAGTATTAGCTAAAATTTCGTAAAATATAATGTACTAGCTGACCCGGCCACGCGTTACAGTAGCTCAGTATTTCTAATCCTCTAAAATTATCAGTGTTTCTCTACTATATTATGTATGTATTATACATTTAAACCTTCCTCTTGAATCACTCTATCTATAAAAAAAACCGCATCAAAATCCGTTGCGTAGTTTTGAAGATCTAAGCATACATAGGGACAGACAGACAGCGGGAAGCGACTTTGTTTTATACTATGTAATGATGATTTTAATTGCAGCAAAGTCTGAACTATAGGTAACATTTTTAAATGACACTTCTATAATTTACTTAATTGTGTTGACATGTATTATCTCATTTAGGCGCTGCGCAAACGTAGACACGTTTTTTTGCCGACACGGCACACTATCACAGGGAACCGTAGTTGCTGTGTCCTATTGCGGTGATCAGACTCTGTCGCCCGTTGCTACTACTGGCCACACTGGTACAATTCGTTGCTTGTACGATTACAATACAATTCGTTTGCGCAGCTCAATACAATTATAAGGAAATTTGTTAATGTTGCTTGTGTCTTCAAGTCTTTTATTATTTATATTAATAATAAATAAATAAATAATTCAACTGACGACTTTATGTTTCCAGTTATCGACACCGAACACATTTTGATCGTCAATGAGTAAGTGTTAAGTGGACATAAAAAATGTTTACCTACGTATGCACAGGGAGTGGATGATTTCATACTGGTTCCATAGAAATCAAATATTCATCGGTAGCTTGTATCTGACACAACTACACAAGACACAAAAGTGTCCACGTTTGCGCCCTGCCTTAGCGCCATGTTATTTGGTGTTGAATAAAACTGCAGAAAATGATTCAATAATGGAATAAAAATTTAATTTTAACTTATTTCAAAACTGCGCACCGATCTTATGTCCAATCAGTCTGGCTTCAACACACATGCTAACTAGAATAAATGAGTGTTCATTTTTTTTTTGTTTAAAACATTGTTCGGCTATGAACCTTGTATTTCAAAATTAATCTAGACAAAGTAGGTAGATACTATGTAACCAGGTAGATACTGCCTACTCAGAACATCCTAATTAGACAAACACAAACACTTACCTAATAAATGGACATGTTATAATGCCCGTGTGTACCTACTTACATAATTGTTTCTATTTCTTTTGTTGTTTTTATGTAGGTACCTACTCGTATGTGTCTGATGCCACAAATTACTTATTTATCTATCTACATTAACATGCAAATATTAATAAATGTTCGTATAATTTCATGTTAATTAACCATTGAATTTTTTAGTTTAATAAAATAAAAATTTAGTTTTGTGCAGAGATTTATTTAAATAAGCTAAAAAATAATTTACATTTTAATCACTATAATTAAACTAAACATTTTGAATACCTTTTAAAAGAAAAAGGTTCAAAAGCTTAATATACATAGATCATATGTCTATCTTAAAATCACATATTAATTAATTAATCTTATACGCGTTGTTTAAATATATCGCCATCTTTATTTAGAGACATAAGAACGACAAGGACAGAATATACTTAAAAACCACGTTAATTATGTAATTTTAAGATAGATTTATAAAACTTGTTGCCATTTCTATTCTTTGCTTTTTGAATAACAGGAACAGATTATACGATGTTAGTAACTATATTCAAAGTACAACAATAAAGATCGACTCGTCTTCACGGCTCATTTGGCAGCTCTGCCTTCACGGGAAGCTTATAACCTACCACAAACCACTACCACGAAAATCCTTTCACCACACTAGTTCGAATAACTAGTCACACGATATAAAGAAGAGTTACCACATTGTTTTTTATCATACTGTCTAGACACCACTGGTAAAGAAATATTACCTCTAGAACGCGTCTTTTGAAGTGATAACTTCTTATGGGATGGTAAATCGCTTCATTACGTAACGCGTTGCGGCACCAGTCAGTCTGGCTTCACTTTCTCTCACGCATACGGCAGCGGTAGGCAGGCTCCTCCTCTCTCACTCTAACCCAAAGCGCTACTGAGATTAGTTTAAGTTATCACTTCTGTCGGGGGCGGCCCGAGACGCACACGTTATTTTTTTGTATTACACATGTTGGGGTAAGTACCATCCATGTAAGCACTTCGGAGCTGGAGACTTGGTGTGGAAGTGAGCGCGTCCTAACTCCTTCATAGTCTGCGCGTCGAGAACCAGCATGGATACTTCGCAGTCTCTGAAGCCTCCCCACACCAGCGCACTTAGTAACACTCCATCATCTTCTTCCTGGAGACAAAATAACGTGAGCGACTGGTTGACTGACACAGAAATAATTAAGTGGGTGCTTTAGAATTACTCACAGCTTTAATTCAACTGGTCTTAGAAACATGAAATTGGAACTTGTAAACTTAGCTTCTTAAACTATTTATTGATCGAGCGGAGCGAGTGTCTCCGTCTCAGCTTAGGCAAAAATGCTTTCGTATGTCTGTTTGTCTGTCCGGATGTCCGGATGTCCTCCTCTACAGGTCGCATTTCTCAACCGATTCTCGTGAAATTTTGTGAGCAGGTTCTATAACTATATATAATTTTATGGTCGATTCAGTTTTTGTAAATTTTTCGTTTCGAAAAATGTTCGCGAGGTCTACAGCTCACAGAGCCACTAGTTTATTTATTTGGAAAACAAACAGACCAATAAAACTTATAAATTAAATCACTAAAATTATAAAATAATCCAGTAAAGTTTCCACTAAAGTAAAGCTTTAAAAATGCGAAGATAAAGTGGACATACTCAAAACGGAAATCGGTTTAAAAAACAAAACTGATTTAAACATTAGACAAGTTATTTAAAGATACGAGTAGCAGTTGTTCGCTGATGACGTGTTTAAATTTGGAAAGAGAGAGGTCAAAAATAACTAACATAGAAATAACATAGAAACATAGCTATCTATAAGTCAGTCGGTCAGTCAGCCAGTCGAGTTATGACTGGCTGACTGACTGACTGACTGATTCATCATCGCCGAGCCGAAACTGCTGAAGCTAGAAAGCTGAAGTTTGGAAGGTAGCTTCGTTTTATAGCAAAACCATCCACTAAGATTTTTTTAAATTCAACCCCTAAGAGGATAAAAAGGGGTGAAAACGAAACGAACTTTTTAACGCGTGGTACAATTTGCTTTAAACTTGATATGAACAATTAATATGCAAAATAAATGGACACTTGTTTCAATTTTTTTCAAAATCACCCCTACAAAGGGGTAAAGTTTGTATGGGAACTTTATAACAAGTGGTGTGATTTCTTAAGTAAAATGGGGTGTGAATGTTTGTATGGAAACTTTTTAATGGGTGGTGGTTGTGATGTTTGTATGCTGTATGCAGGATTCAGAGATACCTCATTTTAAGAAACACCTGTCTTTTGTAACACCTGAATTCATAAACAATAAATGAATATGAATATGATCGGTTTGAAACTTGAATTGGATAAAAAATCCTGAAACATGTATCTCTTCACTTTGTATTCAAAGTAAAACATACAAGGCGGCAGGGTACCAGTGCACGAGATACATAATCTTTATTATTATTATTATAAATTCCAAAGTAAACTGTCTGCTGGTATATTTTCACGTCTGAGCTGCTGAACAGATAACAATAAAATTTGGCAATAATAAATTGACAAATTGCATCCTGGGGAAGGATTTAAGCTACAATTCGTTTAAAAAAATATGCGGACGAAGTCGCGGGCAACAGCTGGTCATTAATAAAGGTCATGGAACGGTTAATCTAATACCTTCAAACGAGCATAATATCTTGTATATACAGAATCTAGAAAACGATTTTTATTAAATTTAGTATGCAGGGGTTTCGGGGGCTAGCTAGGTTTCATTTTTAGAAAACGTCGTTTTATCCGTGTCTGTATAATCATAGTTTGTATATGTATGGTTATAGTCTGCGCATACGGACTACGGATGTGAGCGACTTACTGCAACGCACACCGCTGGTCCTAGAAACTTGAAAGTTAGAAGATTTGTTTCTTATAATGCGTAGACGTGTTACGGATATGAGGGAGTGACAGTGCACAGCCTGTGCATGAAAATTTCGTGCTCAAAAATGCGTAAGTACCTACTTAGTCAAGTAAACGTATAGTCAAATTTAAACATTTTGGAACTTCGCTGCGAGCCACAGGAAAATAAACCCGTAGACCATTATAATAATTAAAGGAAATAAAAACGACCACACTTTAATGATTATTATTATTATCAGACACATCGTTATAATAATAGCTACCTTCATAATTAAGTATAAGTGTCGACTTATAATAATTTCCTCGGTACCGACACGGCGGTACCTGACTTACTAGATACCGCCGAGGAGTGGAATTTTTTGAGTTTATGTTTCCTTTCGTTTCTAGTCGCGAGTGGAGCCACACGTAAATTACGCCACGCAAATCTCATGATTTTTGGGGCCCTCCCTAGGTCCTTGTGGTACTAGTGGTCTCACATTTGCGTAGACCTTACATGTGACCAAGAAATAGTCAAAATAATTTGGTCAATAATAATACCTAGCAATCAATGACGAGCCAAAACACAAATAACAAAAATTTAAAATAGTATGAAACACGCAATCATACATCATGCTCATAGAAACTCAAACAATCCGATAAAATGTTCACCCATCCATCCAAATAAATCGCATTCAGGACAACGATTCAGGAGCGCGTTTAACGCGGCGAGGTTGCTCGGAATAGGTGACGAAGATCTAGCAACAGTGCGTGCCGGTGATTCGGCAAACAACCTATGATTCCGACCGATTTCATTATGTTTTAAAAACTAAAAAGACAACCGTCTTCATTGAATATAAAAAAATACAGCCGAATTGAGAACCTCCTCCTTTTTTGGAGTTGGTTAAAAAATAATCATCGAAATCTGTTGGCGTGATATTGAGTTATTCGTCCATTTGTCGCTTTCAAATAAAAAAAGAATCATCAAAATCGGTTCACCCAGTCGAAAGTTCTGAAGTAACATAAAAAAATACATTCGAATTGAGAACCTCCTCCTTTTTTGAAGTTGGTTAAAAAGAGTCATTCAATAAACCCCGGGGTGAATGACGACAGATTCTAAGGAACTATTCAGTCCCTGACTATGAATTGCACTGTACTAGTACGGCCATTCAATATATGATCTTATTTTGATGATGACTGTACAAGCTTATTGCTTAGTCTGAGGCTAGATGGTGTTAACTGTCAACTAATATTTACGGAAGTTTATTTCCGTCAATTTGTACGATATTTGGCTACTAAATTCACGGAACTTTAATGTTACCTTGGCGTCAGGTGTGGGCACGAAAATAGGTTCACTCGGGTAGCAGTTTACGTTACACCAGGTTTTCGTATCTCCTGTCTCCGTGTCGACCTTGATTATCTAAATATATAAAAACACTTTTAGTATGTATTTATTCTTTTTAAAGTACATATTTTGTATTTACTTTTTAAATAATAGCTGTATTTAAAAAGTTTCGAGTAGAATTTACTGATGAAAATTTCTAATGTTGTGTTAGGTCCAAGTAGTTCTACGTACTGAAGATACAAAGTCTGGGCATTCTTAAGGCGGTATTCTGAGCAAATGACATGAATGGGTATTGACGGCGTTTCGCGATTTTTTATTAGAAAAAAAGTTGTACGTACAATGTTTTAATTAGTTAATTTTCTTATTATTTGTGTAAACTGCAAGTTAACGTAAATTTACGTAAATTTCAGAAAAAGACAATGATTATTAAATATTTTAGATATTTTTCAAGAACTCCTGTGGTGCAGTGGGCCTTGGCCCGGCTGAGGCGCAGAATGTTGCGGGTTCGATTCCAGAAAAATAGCGAAAATACATACCATATATTTTAACAATTCATTTTCCTTGAATTAAGGAGCAGATAGCCGATAGCAGATCGCGATGCTCCAAGAGTTGGAAAATGTGGCACATTTTTATATAAAAAAATAATTTACTGAGGGTAACGCTTTAAGTTCGTATTAGCCAATCACCTGCTATCTACCAACCTACAATAGTCCGGTACTCACTGTCCCGGGGTTATCGGAGTCCACGTCTGAGCTCATCGCGTAGAAATATCTGTAGGGGCGGCCTGCAACAATTATTTTATTTATTTATTTGGAAAAACCAATGCAATAACCGAAAAGCCTGGAAAATATGAAGAGTAAGGAAAAGTAACGCGCACACTGCAAATTTTCGCGCTATTCTGTGGAAAATGGAATCTGATGTAGGCGTACGCACTAAATGAAAAAATTGCGACGAAAATGACATACTTCAGAAAAGACTTAAAATAGGCCTAACACACGATAAATACCTACCCGTTACCTATGCCACTTAATAAAAAGGCACAACGTGTATGAAGCCGCGGGCAGCTGCTAGTTCTAAATATGTGTATCTGAACGTATAGGCAGAGCATTGAAACACTCGAGAATTGAAAACGAAGGTAAGCCACGCGCTGCTAAGTCAGTACCTGGTTGGATGACTGCTAAGGCATTTCCAATTGAGGTGTACTCGGCAAACCGATATTTTGATATATCGGAACGATAACGCTGAAATCGTCGAGTTCAGATGATTCGACAGTTCTTTCGTTGAAAAATTCAAACTATCTTTGTCTTGTGGAAGATTACGAAATCGATTGTTAAAAGTAATGTTTCGTTTCATCCTTCAAAGGAGTCGAAACGATGTAACTAAATAGTCGATGTTGGAGTAAGAGTAGTTTTAGTACAATAAATAAAATATAAAAATCTTGTGTCACAGTGTTCGTGTTTATCTCCTCCGAAACGGCTTGACCGATTTTGATGAAATTTTAAATGTATATTCAGTAGGTCTGAGAATAGGTTAATAACTAAATTTTATACCCCTAAGTGTTAAGGGTGGCTCACCCAACATTTTTTTTTGATTTTCAATAAGGCTAAACTACGTTTGCCGTGTCAGCTAGTATAAATATATATTGGTAGACAATTCATACAATACAATATGCTGATGACTGATAGAATACTGATGACTGATATTTAAAAATACATACTTACGATACTTTATAACCAGACACCTATGTTCATAACACAAATGTTTATCCTAGGAGAGAATCGAACCCTGAACCTACAGCGCAGAAGGCAGAGCTACTACCAACTGAGCTGACAGGCCAGTCGCGAAATATCGTTCGCCAGTTTTCCAAGTTGACCCCCGATGCACTTCCGTGCTTCGGAAGGCTTGATAAGGTATTCCCGAATTTTTAAATGTTGTTAGGTTATGATGGAGAAGGCTTGCCGCTTGCACGATGCACGAGCTCGCGAGGCTCCAAGAGTTGACTGACTCAGAAGAAAGTGGGATGTACTGTTATGCAGGTCATAGTATATCCTGGGAGTCTCGCAGCCGAGATGCACGAGCTCGCGAGGCTCCAAGAGTTGACTGACTCAGAAGAAAGTGGGGTGTACCGTTATGCAGGTCATAGCATATCCTGGGAGTCTCGCAGCCGAGATGCACGAGCTCGCGAGGCTCCAAGAGTTGACTGACTCAGAAGAAAGTGGGGTGTACCGTTATGCAGGTCATAGTATATCCTGGGAGTCTCGCAGCCTAGATGCACGAGCTCGCGAGGCTCCAAGAGTTGACTGAATCAGAAGAAAGTGGGGTGTACCGTTATGCAGGTCGTAGTGTATCCTGGGTGTCTCGCAGCCGAGATGCACGAGCTCGCGAGGCTCCACGCGGCTGAGCCGACCGGCAGATAGCGGCAGTTCCAGCCTCTTCGGCCGCCCGCGGAACCACTCTGCATAGTCAGCGTTACTTTGCATATTCTGTAAAAATAACATAATCCTCAGCGATGTCAAAGTGCATTGATGCTCATTTTGTCTCAGCGCAAATATCGCGCGGCCTCTAAGAGGTTTTACGTTTATCGCGAATTATATATAATGGTGTAATTTTTTTTGTCAGTATATCCTTACTAATCCTTACTAATATTATAAACGCGATAGTTTGTATGTATTGATGCTTGTTACTCTTTCATGCAAAAACTACTGAATGGATTTTAATGAAACTTTACAATAATAAAGCTTAGACATCAGAATAACACATAGGTTATAATTTATAAACGTAATACCGGGAACACCGACACTACCCATGCAGGATTTATCTTCTCAAGTTCGGGGTAGTTATAGCAAGACGGACGAAATGCTGCGAAAGGAAAGTAGTAATTTCAGAGCATTTGAACATACTATTTCGACCATCGACTTATCGAGTCCATATCAGAAACATGGGAATTTCATCATTTGTTGCGTACCATTCAATCTCGTTGGACTACCATTGATACCTTTATTATGGAGCTAGATAGCAAATCAAGTCAGAAACGCTCAGAGTACGAATCGCATTTTTTCCAAGCAGAGAAGAAGTTTAATGAAATTATTAAAGCCATCAATAGGAAAATGTGGGCTGTCTCACACAGAGAAAGGTCCACACCTGCAATGGAAAATCCAACGTTTTCTGGCAACTATCATCAATGGTCCAGTTTCAAAGAACTTGAAGAGCAAAGCAGAGAGGTTATTCCAGCACTAAGGTACCTACTTATATCTAACTAATATTATAAATCCGAAAGTAACTCTGTCTGTCTGTCTATCTGTTTGTCACGTGTTCACGCCTAAGCCGCTGAACCGATTTTGATGAATTTTGGTATAAAGATAGATGGGACCTTGGAGGAGGACATTGGCGACGTTTTATGTAGGTACCACGCGTGCGAAGCCGCAGTCAGCAGCTAGTCATCTAATAATGTATTCTACCAGTTTGGATTTACTAAATCATCGGTACCACAACAAACGACTTCAATTACGTGCTCATTTCGATTCAACGCTAAATATTCTAGTAGTCCAACCACACAGTCTTTTACATATATAGATAACACATTTTCATATATGGTTTTAAATGTTTATTTTCTCAAAAAATAAATTTACATTTCACTTATTATGAGAAACATATTTAGTAAGTAAGTGCTTCGAACAGAATCTAATAATCTGTATTTACCCCCAAAAAAGTGTAGAATGAATATAATACATGTATGTATATTGTGAAGCTATTGTGTAAAAATGTGATCCTCTCACCTCAATTGCCTTAACATACATAGCGTCTAGTGCTTTCGCGTCCTTGTAACAGCACAGGTCTAGTATCACCTTCCCGTTTTGCTCGAAACAGTTGATGATGTGCAGGAAGAACAGAGTCGAGGTTCGATACCGTTTGTATTCCTTGCCATCCTTCCTACTGATCAGGACTATGTGGGTCTGCAATTGGTGAAAAAACAACGTCCTTACATATGTAATTACATATCCATTATATATCCTCAAAGTCAAAGTCAAAAGATACTTTATTCACAAGGATCACTTTGAAACGTCTTACATACTAGGTGAATATAGGTGCCAATTCCTCCTAAACCAAGCCCGAGAAGAACCGGCAAGAAACTCGTCTTGGTCCTAGCGCTTTTTTATATGATCCATCTTATAACTACCTTAACTACGAAATACTAATACAAGAGAGTTTATAAATTTCAAGTGTGTTGGTTAACTGTCTGAGGGCAGAGCGACATGGGGCCATGCATTCTTATTAATAATATAGTCATTTATATTATAATAAGCTTTCTTCAAAAGACTACCTTTTATGTATGCTTTAAATTTCTTCAAATAGCTGTGTTATTGTCATGACTTCCTTGTGACTTTCCAGTGGTGTTATCTAACCGACTTCAAAAAAAAGGACATTTTTCAACATTCGTTATTACTACTAGAAAGTCACAAGAAGACAAAATACAAAATTTCGCTTACTTGGATAGGTTATTTTTTTCAGCTATTTTGATTTAAAAACAAGATGACTGAACCGATTTTGATGAAATTTCTATGGGACCAATCGGAAATTATAATCTTTCACATGAAAAAATATTTATTCAAATCGGTTCATAAACGACATGAAGTTAAATGAAGTAACAAAGAAGAAATAATACAAAAAACTAATTGATTAAACTAAAATTAATTGAATTTAACTGTTTTTAAAGAAACATTATTCGGAGCACAAAAAAAATATATTCTATTAAATTTTATTGCGAAGGTGTTGCTTACCCCGTGCTTAGGATACCATATCAGACTGCTGGCCAGTGGTTCATTGGACAGCTGGTTTTGGAGAACGCCCAGGAGCGACACTGTGAGGGGCTGTTCCACTATCACGAAGTAATTCTCCGTCACACCTGTTATATTGAAAATTATATTAAATGTGTGTCGTCAGATACGGTATATCAATATTCACTTAATACTGTTGCGCCCGCTACATAGCTTCATTTGTTGGCGGGCGGATGCAACAAAATAATCAGCACAGCGCCATCTAGTATCGAGTAGATGCACTACATAGTGCACGTATCTAATAAGTATACGAGTATAAGAGCGAACAAGATGGATATATCTCTCTCTTACAAACGAACATTTTAGCGCGTTGAAGGATACAGCCGGTCTATTCTCGGCTTAACAAGTGATACAAGTGCGATAGTTTTGAAGTGTTATCAGTTGTGTTGTAGTGTTGTGACCACAGAACAGAAAGACCAATAGAAATAGCATGATGACTTTTTATAAGGAGAACCTGTGTAGCTTAACTCACCCATGTAGAAACAAACACACTTAAGCATGTGCTTCACGGTTTGAAACCGCAGTTTCTACCAGGTCACCTTGGTAGAAACTGCGGTTTCAAACCGTGTAGATAGTGGTTGCAAACCAAATTTCGCATGACCTTTAAACGCCCTTGGTAGAAAGGCTTGCCCAGCAAACCACTGGCAGAAGCGGTGGTTGCAGTAGTAAGTAGGCGGGGCCCGCGTAACACCTAGTATGCGGAATACCGCGCACTACAAGCTTCGCTCACTTCCGTCGTGTTTGAAGTTTGTCAGGGTAAACGTAACTCAAAAAATCATAAAAAAATATAAAATGCTGTATTGTGCTGTTCTGGAGTGCAAAAATGATAGCAAAACCAAAAATTTAACAAAAGGCATATCATATCCCCGGTAAGTATTATTTTATTGTTTTAAACGGTTTTATTTAAGTTTTGTTTAAAATGCAAAACCGTCAAACAAAAACAGACTATGAATCATACCGTTTAAGGTCGCGTTTCTCTTAAACCTCATCTTTCGCTATTCAATTAGGGATGTAACCCGTAAAAAACTGAAGAATGTGTTATCGAAAACTTCATCATGTAAATAGTTACCCCTATTAAAAGGTTTAAATATTCTAGGTCATTGTTTTTTGTTTTAATTATGTCTTTATTCTAAATGTATTTAAGCCATATGGTGTCCAGTGGTTAGTTAAGATGAAAATAACAGTACAGTATAGTAAATTGTAATAGTGCATTACAAGCATTCTGCACACGTCTATTCAGCACGAGCGTTTTAAAAACACTGAAGTTTGGGGTTTGTTTACAAACCGTGTGAAAACCGTGACAGAAAACGTTCTACCAAGGTCACCTTGGTAGAAACTGCGGTTTCAAATCGTGTAGCACTTGCTTTAGAAATAAAAGTTATAATTGGCTGAAAAAGAACGTTAAAAAGGACCAAACCATAAATCAAATGTTATTGATATAAAACCTTAGTACCATCATAACATGGTTCAAAACGCAATAAATTAAACAGTACTAAGATGTAAGTCTACTTACCAAGAGATGACGCTTTTGCGAAAGATTTTTGTTTTAGTCTCTAACAACAAAAAATATAATTGATAATGCAATGGCTGTTATTTGATTGCCGACTAAAATGGGTGGGCCAAATAAACAGCTTTTCTTTATTTTAACACAATCACACGCTTGTGTTTCTTTGGCGTTGAGGAAGGTTCTGCTGATAAATTTTGTGTCTGTAAATTTTAATAAGTTTCATTAGATTTAGATTTTAAGTAATCATAACATAAATTAATTTAATTAATTATAACAACGTCATGAATATAAACAATATAATAACCTGAAAAAACAACATTTTTAGAGTCTACATAGCTGTGTCAACCATGTATTTGTTTCCACTTTTTTAATTACAAAATCTTGGTCCTTAAAGTGGTCTGAGCAAATTGTGCTTGTTTTTGTAGAAACCAATTTTGTTTCCGAGTTGCATCTATCCATTTTTGTAATGTTTGGTGCCTTGGGAAAAATGAAACCAGAAGTTTATTTCTTCAAAATACTTATTTTGTTATTTTCATCTTAACTAACCACTGGACACCATATGGCTTAAATACATTTAGAATAAAGACATAATTAAAACAAAAACAATGACCTAGAATATTTAAACCTTTTAATAGGGGTAACTATTTACATGATGAAGTTTTCGATAACACATTCTTCAGTTTTTTAGGGTTACATCCCTAATTGAATAGCGAAAGATGAGGTTTAAGAGAAACGCGACCTTAAATGGTATGATTCATAGTCTGTTTTTGTTTGACGGTTTTGCATTTTAAACAAAACTTAAATAAAACCGTTTAAAACAATAAAATAATACTTACCGGGGATATGATATGCCTTTTGTTAAATTTTTGGTTTGGCTATCATTTTTGCACTCCAGAACAGCACAATACAGCATTTTATATTTTTTTATGATTTTTTTGAGTTACGTTTACCCTAACAAACTTCAAACACGACGGAAGTGAGCGAAGATTGTAGTGCGCGGTATTCCGCATACTAGGTGTTACGCGGGCCCCGCCTACTTACTACTTCTATCCTACTTACTACTTCTATCGTTTTTTCTGTTCTGTGGTTGTGGCTTTTATTGTGTTCTATTGGAAAGTTTACTAGTAGAATCAGTGGATTAAGTTCTGTGTGTGGTAATTTTGGTAATAAAGTTATAATTTGGTAAAATCGAGCTGTTTCATTGATTTATCTCGAAACAATATGTAGGTGTCAAGATACCGACATATTGTTACGAGCCGGGTACTGGTGGTTTAGTGGTAGTAGCCCCGCCTTCCGATTCGAAAGTCGTGGGTACGAATCTAGTCACGCAACAAGATTTTTTTTTATATGAAAGATTTTTGTGCCATACCAGTATCACTCAAACGATAAAGATAATCTTCGAAAGGATACAGACATGTCGTAAAAAACCTAAAAAGTTTTCAAACATGTGCGTAGTGGCACTAGACCGTGACGCTGATTGTTTCGTACCAGTGTGGTAAAAGAATTAGCGCTCCTTAATTGACTCCTTTCAGACATGTCTCGGATTAGCAAGAATGTTTTTTTGCCAGCTTATATAAAACAACATTGTCATGAAAAATCATATATAATATAATCTACAATACATACATCTAACTGGCAGAAGTTAAAAAGGGCCTTACCAAAAGTGTGCATGTATGCAGGATGTAAGGGCCACCGCGGTTTCAAACTGCCGACAATATGAGCCTTCTCAAACATGTCACCTGAAAGCAAGACATAATAATAATAAATAAATAATGCCGAACATTTGACACAGCATCATCTGGCCCCACAGTAAGTAGAGCTTGTGTTAAAGGTACCACATGACTGATATACTACTTATATACTTTTTTTGTAAATACATACATATTATACATAGTTACACCCAGACTCGAGACAAATACTTGCAGATCATACAAACGTTTGTCCCGGTTCTGGAATCGAACCCGCCACTCGGCTAGACCTTGGCCCACTGCACTGCACCCACTGCTGTCGTTATGGTAAGAAGAACTATATATATATTAGCTTTTTAACGCATTTATGTAAAGGCATTTGGACATAGGTGCTTCAGGACACAGCCGTTATGCATCTGCAACCGAACCGACACCGCATGAACTGATTCGCCTTTCCTGCGGGTCCTGTCGGCAAGGTCGAGAGCTTACATTAAGGCTTAACTAAGTGCACGAAAGGAGCCTCTGAGGCGCACTTTAATCCTTTCACCACACTGGTTAGAAATAACTAGATACGATAAGAAGAAGAATAGGTACTTCACTTAATGTTAACTAATATTAAAAAGAAAAGATTCAAAGCTTGTGTTTCTTTGTCTATCTACATATATAAAAGGCGATGTGTGTCTGTATGTATGTTCCCTATAGACTCCGAAACGGCTGGACCGATTTCGATGAAATGAGGAAATCTTTAGATTGTCCTAGCGGGTCATCCTGGGAAGTTTGGTAGCGATAGGATCAAAATAACTTGTTTTTTTGCAACAATCAAATTTGGTATGGATAAAGATTGTACCTATCTTAGGAACGGACATAGGCTTCTTTTCTATGCGTATTATTAGGAAGCTAGTAATTAATAAACTAAAAACTTAAACCCGATTTAAAAAAAACTTTATCTACGTTTAACAATGGCTGTATTTTATTTTCAAAAACTTAGAGATGCGCACGAAAATTGCAATAATGTATTCAAAGGTATAACCTATAAAAGTATTTAATATAATAATATACTAATTAAACTAATAAACAAACAAACAACAAAACACAATATAATAATTAAACTAAATATGAAATATTCCTGGACAATGCACACAACACCATCTAGCCCCAAACTAAGCATAGCTTGTATTATAGTGACTAGATGACTGATAGAATACTTATATATTTTTAAATACATATCTACTTATTATATTTTATAACACCCAGACACAGAACAAACATAATGTAGGTAGGTACCTACTTATCTCTAGAGCATATTCATCTAAAGCTTTTTTGTCATCTAAATAATCTGTTATTTTATAATAAGATTTAGGAGACCAGTTTCTGTTTTATTACATTTTTAAATTTGCCAATCGACACAGCTAACACGACGCGTGAGACCGTGCGTGTTTCGTTTATGATATTAGGCCTTATCTAACTAAATAGTAATCAAGCTTGATTATATAAAATACAACTCTAAATAGCACCCGTGTAAAGCCTGGTCGGGTCGCTAGTTTTTAACCGAATTCAAAAAAAGGAAGAGGTTCTCAATTCCGTTCTATAACTTTTTTGTTATCTCATAACTCCGTCATTTGTGAACCGATTTGAGAAATTCTTATTTTATGTGAAAGAATATACTTTCCGATTGGTCCCATATAAATTTCATCAAAATCGGTTGCGTAGTTTGGTTTTTAAATCAAAATAGCTGGAAAAAATATGCCATCCAAGTAAACAAAAATTAGTATTTTTATATTTAAGACGCAAAAGGTTGCGGGTTCGATTCCCGCCGTGGGACAAATGTTTGTATGATCTGCAAGTCTCGTATCGTTCGTCGTATCGTAAGTCTCAAGTATTTGTCTCGGGTCTGGGTTTTTCTATGTATAATATGTATGTATTTACAAAAAAAAAGTATATAAGTAGTATATCAGTCATGTGGTACCCATAACACAGGCTCTGCTTACTTTGGGGCCAGATGATACTGTGTGAAATGTCCGGTATTATTATTATTATTATTATTATTATATAGATGAAGTCGGTGTTCTTTTTAGTTTGTAAAACGTTTTTATTTATTCACGCGTCTGTACCTTTTTCAGTATATGGAAATTTCACCACAACGTGGCGTAGAGTTCCCTTCACCACTGACATCCCAACATTGAAAACATCGCCTGAAAATATAAAACAATGTGAAAAGCTTTGCTTGCTTCTACCATGTTAAAGTGTAAAGTGATGCTAAGATCGAAAAGATAATTTATTAAATAAAATCACAAGGACCATGAATCGTCTTCTAACACACGCAACACGTACCATGGTACGCATACCACCATGGGAATCATGTAGAAATCATTTTATGGAACTCCATGTTCTGACTCTACCTAGCCTATATATCCTTGTAACTCTTATGGACATTATCAGACATCCGTCAAAGTATGAAACACGAGAACAAATAGCTACAAGACTAAATACAAGAAGAAAAGATCTTAAAATCATAGAAAGTCGCACTACATTTAAGTCTGCATTGATAAAGCTTCGTTGGGGGGGTGCTTCTATACAGTTGATTACTTTAAATTAAGAAAAATGTGATTATATGTACTTATTTGACATACATGCTACTCTTTTATATTATTATAATGTTTTTAGGCACAATGTAAAAATTGTTATTGAATAAACTCTTATCTTATCTTATCTTACATACTAGGTGAAACTAGGTGCTGGTTCCATCTAACCCCAGTTCAAGAAGCATTCGGCAAGAAACTCGACTGGTCACTTTTTTGTATGATGCTTCCTAGTTTTGTTACGTAAAAGTTGATAACTACCGTTGGGCATAACGTGTGGATGGGATGTGTGGTTGACGAGCGCCAGATTATCCATGAGATTCTTCCGTTCTATCGTGTCTAGAGTAACTGGGTCCACTCTAAAACCAGATAGATTAAAATACATGAAACAAATCCATATTTACATACTAGTACTAAACTATATATGTATATAAAACAAAGTCGTGTTAATTGAACCGCTAATAACTCGAGAACGGCTGGACCGATTTTAATGATTAAAAAAAAGATTTAAAGTGGTGAGTTCAATTTGATACGACCTTTGACGATGTTCGTTTTGTTAGGTTATGTTACCATTGTACGTTCATTAATAATTGCGTTATATGGAAGCAAAACCAAGTGTTTATTGTGATATATTTTTCTCTTTAAAAACGCGCGAACGAAGTCGCGAACGGGACAGCTATAATTATATATAACTAATTCTCGTATTATAAGTTCAAAGGTATCTCTGTCTGTCGTTCTGTTTGTTTATAAGGTTCTCACGGTTTAATGACAGAACAGATCTTGATGAAATTTGGTAATCTCCTTAACTCCTAGATTGTTTATTAGAGACGAACACGGGCTACTTTTTATATAAATAGAATGCGTGCGAAGCCGCGGGCAGCAGATACGATACCAAATCTGTTGGAATAATTTTTCATTGACATGAAAATAAAAAGTTCTGTTAACGCACCATTAGGTAATATTGTGGTAGATAGATCGACAAGGTTTCGATAATCATAAATTTCACTAACAGATTTTAGCAACATATTGTAGTAAATTAATTGCCAGCGAGTTCGCCAGAACGATAGGTAAATAAATAAAGAACCAGCGCTGTATATTTACTACGACATTAAATAAAAAATTAAGTGTTTACTTCAGTAAACGAAGAGTAACCAAACATCCAAATCTAACCAAATAAAATCTAACCTGTGTATAACTGGTCCTTCGGTGAAAGCGTAAATTTCATCTCCAAACGGGTATACGGAAATCATGGCGTTGTCGGACATGGACTCTCCGGGCTTGAATATTGCTGCCACTCTAAAATACAAGTGATACGTATCATCAAGATGAAGACTGCACTCTTTTACTTTTTATTTTATATATTTATTAAATCATCAACATAATGGACACTGGCCTGTCAGATCAATTGGTTCTGTCTTCTGCGCTGTAGGTTGAGGGTTCGATTCCCAGGATAAACATTTATGCGATAAACATAGGTTTTTGTTCTGTCTGTTATAAAATATCACAAGTATGTAAGTATTTAAAAATATAAAAGTATATCAGTCATTAGAGTCATCAGGATGGTCACCATAATACAAGCTATGCTTAGTTTGGGGCTAGATGGTGTTGATTGCAATGGCCTCAATTCTGTTGGCACCAACCTAACTAATTTTAGCTAAAATTAGGTTTTGAACTGTCAAATGAAACTTAAGTATTCTGCTGCTACCAACTTATTCTAATTTAATTTTATCTAACTTAATTAAACGTTCCTAATTTAATTAGATGGTACCTACCGAATAGGTTTTACAAATGCTATGACTAACTAAATATATTTTAGACAATTCCTAATTTTAGAAATGAACCAACCGAATTGCCACCATTGTCTTCCAATATTTATTTACACTAACACATAATCAGAACAGGGTGTACAAAGAGCACTGATTATGTACATACCTGTCAAAGATGGTGTGGCACGGATCCGGGACGGATTTGGTCCCAAACTCCGTGACGACAATCCTGTTTGCTGCACGGTTTTTCTTCAATGTATTCGTGCGCAGAAAACGACATTGATATGTGACAGTGCCATCAAGGATTGCAAATCTAGAATACAATCATTGAGAAATTGACGACCTCTGTGACGCAGTGGGCCAAAGCGCGGCTGAGACGCAGAAGGTTGCGGGTTCGATTACCGCCTCGGGACAAATGTTTGTTATGCAAGTATTTGTCTCGGGTCTGGGTGTTTCTAAATATAATATGTATGTATTTACAAAAAAACAGTATATAAGTCGTATATCAGTCATGTGGTACCCATTACACAAGCTCTGCTTACTTTGGGGCCACATGATGCTGTGTGAAATGTCCGACATTAATAAAAAAATATACGTTTTAAAAACTAAAAAGACAACCGACTTCATGCAAATTATGAAAATTCCGTTTCATCCAAGTGGATGACATATTTTTTCAGTTTTTTTGATTTAAAACCTAACTACTGAACCGATTTTCATGAAATTTATATGGGATATTCCCATTTGGGAATCGTAGAACCTAAAAAGTTCGAAGTCTTGTGTTAAGTGCACGAAAGGAGCTTCTGAAACGCACTTTAATCCTTTCACCACACGACACGATAAGTAGAAAAAAAAATTAAAAGATTTACAAACTTTCTCAAGATCACGCTAGACAACCCTCAGATCTACAGGTAGGTAGATCTGCCTATTCAAGAGCCAGTTCAATAGATAATAAAAGTACGCAATTACCTGTGCAAAAGGGCTGAACTGTCAAATATATGTTGAAAGCGCATGGATCCAACTTTAAGGGAGCCTGGCCCATTACGCAGCAACGTCCCCTTGAGCCACAAGGGTATCTCCCCTGAAAATACATTTCAATGTAAGAATTATACAAAATAAATTAATAATAAGGTTGACTTATATTGAGCCTACCAGTAATCTTGCCGTCCAAGGGCTCATCAATTTCCTCCTCGCACGAGCGAAGCCAGACGCTCGAGTCGCAATTCGGATACAGCTTCTTTTGAAATTCAGCCATCGCAACTAAAACTATATTTGAAACGATGACGATTGCTACATGTTAATAATAGTCATGTCATGTAAGTACTTTAAGTATTTTTATGGTCTCAGTCATTTTGCTGTGGAGATGTTACAATAATATTTTATTAAATGGTACTTAAAAATAGTATCTTTATTATATTTGTTTAAAACTTTGTTATTTAGGTAAATAGTTGTAAATCTTTTCCATCTAACTAGTGCCCGAAAATTAATACATTACTAAGCCATTTGAGACCAACTCAAACGTTTAAGACCCCGTTACGCTCCAAAGAAGTATGAGGAAAGCTAGGAAAAGTGACAGAAATGCCATCTAAGAACCCTTTCAATTTAATCCACAATTCTTTGTTCGTATATTAAATTCTTTAGATATATTAAAAATAAAAAATAAAACAATAGACTCACCTCAGTAAAACTTCACAGTTATAAAATAACCACTATTCATGAATCTACTCACGATTTGAATATTTTTCTCGTTAATATTTTTTTGTAAACAGAATTTTTCAATTACTTTAATAATAATTGCGAACAAGCGTAGGTCGCGGCGAGCTCTATCGGAATGGTACTGAGAGGGTGAGTGGGGGATGTCGGTGGCGTGGCGGTCTCCCTTGGCAAGTACCTACAAGTACATGCCCTGACCTTAACCGCTACCGATGTGACCGTAGCATTCTACATAGGCGGGATTTTAAACTCTATATAGACAGCTTAGGTACGTTATTTGAGTTCATTCATATTTTTAACAAAAAATAACGTCGAACCTGATCAAATTAGTCTACAAACTGAACATTTTAAAGAATAAAATAAACAAACCTTTTTTTTTTCTTTTTGAACATGGTTTAATGTAAACAACTTATTACTTAACGAGAAAAAAACGAAATGCATTCGTTTTATACTGCCCAATGTTAAACAGGTGAAAGCTAATGTAAAAGTTAAAAACGAAAAAATAGATCTCGTCGACACCACAGTGTTCTTAGGCATAAATTTAGATAATAAGCTGCAATGGGGCCCGCACATTGATAAATTGTCGAAGAGACTCAGCTCTGCGGCATACGCTGTTAAAAAGATCCGTCATTTTACCGACGTGGATACCGCTAGACTCGTTTACTTCAGATACTTTCATAGCATAATGTCTTATGGCATTCTGTTGTGGGAGAGTGCAGCTGATATTAACACTATATTTGTGTTGCAGAAGAGGGCTGTTTGAGCAATTTATAACATGAGCCCCAGAAAATCACATAAATAATATTAAAGAAATTAATATTATGACAGTGCCTTGTCAGTATATATACGAAAATTTAATGTATGTGCACAAAAATGTTCATTTATTTAATAAAAATTGCGATAATCATAGTATTAATACTAGAAATAAAGAAAAACTAGCTGTTCCCACTGTTAGGCTCGCTAAAGTTAATAAGTCTTTTATAAAGCAATGTGTGATTTTATTGAATAAAGATTTATTGAATTGAATTGAATTGAACTTCTTACCCTCCAAGACGAAAGTAAATACCTAATTCAATGAATATTATAGAAAGTGTATGAAGGTCCCCAATATCCTTAATTACGTAAGATAGCATTATGCCTAGATTTGGTTACAGAGCAGGACTAGTTGAGTCTATGGCCTTCCTTAATAGGTTGTTAGTGAATAGGTAGGTGCTTAGTTAAATAAATAAATATTGCAGGATATTGCACACAACACCATCTAGCCCCAAACTAAGCATAGCTTGTATTATAGTGACCAGATGGCTAATCGAATACTTACATATTTTTAAAAAGGTACATACTTATGATATTTTACAACATCCAGACACAGAACAAACACCTATGTTCATCACACAAAATGTTAATCCTAGGAATCGAATCCTCAACCTACAGCGCAGAAGGCAGAGCTACTACCAACTGAGCTGACAGGCCAGTCTACCTGTTCTGTTGGGTTTTTCTTTCTTTATGTGACAGGTACATAAAGAAATAAAAAACCCAAACTGTAATTTAAGTTCTCATTGTTCTTGATCTCCGTTCTGTTTCGTGTTGCCAAATAAACTTTATTCAATAGAATAGCTTCATTTTCCCTATAGCCTAGCTCATTGAACTCTTTACCGAACTCGTTTATTTATTACTACATGCAACAGCGAAATGATATGGCTTCTTTAATCAAGTTAGGAGTCACGCACCCGACTTTACTTACCCGTTATAGGTAACTATAGACGCATACTATAGACAAGGGCTTTTGGTACAACTTACGAGTAGGCATGTAGCATTTTATAATATCAGAACATCCGTTTGTAGCATCTGTAAGAGGCTAGGACTGTATGATGGGATAGCTAGGAATCTTAGCTATAACGGTCACCACCGTTATATATTTGGTGATGGTATTTGATGTGGAGATGAAAAAAGTCCAAAGTTTACTGTAGATGGTTTTATATGGACTTTACATAGTTAGGTACACAAAATAAGTCAAATATGTCAAAGTAAAAGTAACAATTTTTATTCAATACAATCACAAGGATCACTTTGAAACGTCTTGAATACCAGGTGAAATTAGGTGCCAATTCCTCCTAGCCTAAGTCCGAGAAGAACTGGCAAGGAAACGAACACAAGATTACAGTTGTTTAAAAGATGAATAAATTGATATAAAAGACTAATTTGTTAATGATGGTACAAAATAGTATGAGTGATGTGATGAGGGACACGGTGACGGATCTTTAGATAATAGGGCACTGGATTGCTCAGGCAGTTGGATATATTGCTGTGTTCATCAACAACCGTCAGTTATTTTGGTATGAGAAAGGAATCACATACCTAATTAGAAACCGTCAGTTGATTTCTCAATGAAAAAATGAACGCACAGTCTTTAGTTTTTCATAGAGGAACCAACTGACGGGTTTTATTATTTTACATAGGTTTTTTAGGAATTGAGTGGGGTCTAACAAACCAACGAAGTTAAGCAACTTTGTGCGAAGTCAGTACCGATGGGTGACCGTAGTGGCATTGACCTCAGCTTCCGTGCTTCGGAGGACGTTAGGCTGTCTAATCCACCTTCTAATCAACGAAAGGTTAGAACACAGGACCCTATAGGCGGCCTTTAACGTCTTTAGTGACGGCCATTGACTTCTAGTAAACACGACGCATAACATGTTTTTGCTTTGGAATAAATATTGAATTGCAAGAAAAAGCTTTGCATATATTTTAGCTACGTAGGTAGGTACTTGTGAGTTACGTGATCCTGACATTGATCGTTGAAATCGAGTTCCGGGCGGTTTTGCATTGTTGGCCAAGCCAGAAGCTGTAGCGGAAAGTGACAGAACCAACAAATCTGTTACTCGTCTCTTTAGTGACGAAACGCTCAAGGAAGCTTATTTAAGTTTTTTAACCATTTGTCAACAAAATAAGCAAAGAGCGATCTATTGTTATCCAGCAAACGCTCACGACAGCAACGCTTCGTTAAATGTTCGGCCTTACTTAAAATATCTCTCAAGTTGAACACTGCCTAAACACTTCAGAACTCACCTGTCCCTATTTGTCACTATCTTACAAAAACGGATAGCACTATTTTAGGGTGTATCCCACAAAACAAAAGTTGAGAGTCGTTTATAAGAAAGGTCAGTTTTGCCCACGTTTTGTGGGCACGACAGTGTTTTGTTCATTTGTTCAGTGTTTTGTTCAAACGTTTGAACAAAACACTGTCGCTATACATTTTAATACAACTCGAAACATAGTTTATTTGAGAGAAATGTGTAATCTAGCAGCTATCTTTTTATCGTGAGGATCGGTCTGAGGTGCACATGACTCAAAACGAACGTGTTGAGGCTTGCAGAAAGCTGATAGCTTACAGACGGTGGAGCCGACCAGCGACCGGCATCCACGTTGCGGATAATCCCCTATGGCCCTCCCCCCGACCTTCGACCCACGGCCCACGGCCGCGGCACAAGTTCAATATCGAATATCGTCTCGTGGGATTTCCAGTGAGCACTCACGATGTATGTGGAAACGTGACTGTGTAGGTACTTAGACACGTTTTACTCAACGCGTAATGCTCATTAACCTAGGCAATTAGGCATTCTATTTTCTTGTAACATTTACAAGAGAACGTTTCGAACGTATGTGCACCTAACTAAATAAAATAGCATAATTTTCCACAGCTAAGCTGTTCTAAACATTTATTAGTGAACTTTCTCACTGATGAGTGTTACCTGAAATAAAACACCAGTTTTGCGACACCCTACTCACACTTGACAGCATTTTTTACAAGTTCCGTTCATTCATTTGAAGTTCAGGAAAAGCAAAACAACACGTGATATTTTTCTAAAAATAAACCAACTCACGCTGCTGGAGGCGCGGGCGAACGAAACGTGATTACAAACAAATACATCGGCTTAACTACGAATAGGTCCACGAGTACATAACAATTATTAAGGCTTTTACTATGACATGCATCGCCAATGAACTCCTTAAATGATGTTAAGTCCTGCTACAGCGAATATACGCAGGTATAGTACCTACATATATGAACTGACTCTTGCAGGATGCAGCTCTAAAAAAGTACGCTTCTGCGTCGATTTCGGGGCTCATCAGCTTACCTCGGGGGTACCAAAAACAATGTTGGCAAAACGACAGGCACCTAGATTCACCTACTAAATAAAAAGTCGATTTACATAGTATTAAGAAGATTCAAATGGTCCTTGTGTGTTGATTGAGCAAAAAAACTTTTTTTCTTTCAATATTTAACGGTTGTGAAATTATAAGTACTTAATTCCTTTCCAAAAGTTGCGACAAGAAGCAAGAAGCCATTTGGCACGTGCGAGATTTTGCGCGTCGGGCGGGGACCGCGTTAAATGCCTCGTGCCTCCCACCCTAGATGAAGTACTTATATACCTACTTGATCCATTATACGCTATATTATTGGAGAAATGAAAGACTGTGTTTTTATTAAAATTCATGCCGTAACCCAGCGTTCTAAGTACAATGTTTCCAATTTTAGATGCTGGTACCCTCAAAAGTGAATTTACGAGTAGAGATGGACTGCGCTATTACTGCTGTGAAGAGTTTAAATATAGGTGTAGGTACATATTTTTCGAAGTTTTGAGACTTTGAATTCACTGTAACACTGTAATGAAAATATAGGTAGAGTTTAATCAGTAATTGATAGCTACGCAGAAAAATTATTACTTAAGTTGTTTCGTGTACATTACAATCGTATATAAAATTTACTTTACTATTTCACTTTCAAAACTTTCATGAGTTGTACTATACATTTTGATAAACACGGGCTTTACTCACGTATTATATTGTCGATGGAGGCACCGACACTGTTTCGATTCATCTAGAGAATCTTCATCAGGGTGAGTTTGGTCCGCGGTCCGCTCGTTGCTGCTCGAGTTCACGGTTCGCACTGCGGGTGAGGTATTCTCTAGATGAATCGAAACAGTGTCGGTGCCTCCATCGACAATATAATACATGAGTAAAGCCCGTGTTTATCAATATTTACTTTACTCATTGTAAAAAACCCTACAACATGACCTACCTTATTTATCTTACGAGAAAGACAGAGGTTTTTAGTTATATAACTTCTGAAACTATCATGGCTTTGAACATAATTATCACTCAAAACGCTATATTTACCACTTATGAGTTTTTCTGATTCCCGATATTTCGGCACAGTTGCATGTGTTATGTATGATCCAGGATTCCAGGCTCCAGATAATTCGGAGCCTGGAATTCTGTGGTAAAAGTGAGGTACCAGTTATGCGTCCAGATACCGTGAGTGTTGTGTGTCGTAATCTTGATCGAGTTGTTAGAGACAGTGAAACCGGTGGTACGAGTAATGTTCTCAGTAAAATACTGAGATAGAGGTAGAGATAGACTTCAGTTTATCTTGTGACCATAGCGAATGCAACTGTGCCGACATATCGGGAAGCAGAAAAACTCATATATTAAGAAGTTATCAGTTGTAGTAAAGTAGGTGATATTTGTTATGAAACGTGGACACTCACAGTACGGCTAGTCCACCAGTTTAAAGTCGCTCAGCGAGCTATGGAACGAGCTATGCTCGGGGTTTCTTTGAAGGATAGAATCCGGAACGAGACTATCCGACATAGAACTAAAGTTGTCGACATAGCTCAGAGACTTAGTAAGCTGAAGTGGCAGTGGGCTGGCCATATCTGCAGAAGAATCGATAACCGTTGGGGTAAACGAGTTCTTGAGTGGAGACCGCGGCTCGGCAAACGTAGTGTAGGACGCCCTCCGGCAAGGTGGAGTGACGATCTACGAAAGGCTGCCGGCAGAATCTGGATGCGTCGAACTGAAGACAGGGCGCAATGGCGCTCATTAGGGGAGGCCTACGTCCAGCAGTGAACTACAATGGGCTGATAATGATGATGATGATGAGGTGATATTTAAACCTTTCAATATTTTATGATAAAAGTAGGTTTTCAATTTGTTTGTCTTTCATGTGTTACCATTTATATTGTAATTTTGTTTATTTAATTTGATCACTTAAGATTACAGATTATTTTGTTTATTGTTCTACCTATAAGTTAATATTTTTAGACCTTTTCAGCCTGAGACACAGGTTCTCCTAGTTCAGGAATATTGTAAACAGCTACCTAAGTATAGTATGTAACTATACTTAGGTAGCTGTTTAATAAGTATTATTGTAGTATAATGATGATTGATGAACTAGTATTGATGATACTCGAGGCGGGTAGACAGGCAACACTGTGTTAAAACATCTCGTATCTAATTAAATAAAAACAATAGTCAAAAGTGATAATATTTGGTGGCTTTTGTTGGAAATCGTTGGTACTTAAGTTCAGTGTTAGGTTTTTATATCTGTGTTGTGTAATAAGTGGCGAATTAAGGAAAAAACTACGTAAAGTTTTTTAGTAAACACAAACTTAGAACAATCATTAAACTGTCTTGTGCGGGTATAGTGTCGCCGTTATCGCGCAGAGAAATCTCGCGGTTAAGTGCTCTGCGTAACCGTGAAAGTCGATTGCGCTTTGAGCGTTGCGCTCGCGCTGCGCTGCGTGCGTCATAGCCGAGTACTGTCAAAGAGTATTCACTCTACAGAGCATCCACAATCATTTGAACGTGACCTTGTCTCAGTGAGGGATTTTTATAAACATTTTTTTTTTCAGCTATTTCTAAACAACTCTTTACATTCCGTCATCAACATGAAGTGCGATGGATGCATGATATCTATTAAGGATTCAATGCTGTCAGATGCACATCTAATGTCTGTACTGGATTTTTCTGTACACTATGCATTAATTCCACTTTCAAAACTTTCGTGAGTTGTACTATACATTTTGATAAACACGGGCTTTACTCACGTATTATTTTGTCGATGGAGGCACCGACAATGTTACCTTTTCTGGACGTGTTGGTTAAACGTGAACATTCAGGTAGCCTATACCACTCAGTATACCGTAAACCAACACATACAGATAGGTACCTAAGAGCCGACTCTCACCATTATTCGGCCCACCTTTCATCAGTACCTAGGACACTAATCAATAGGGCTTTGAGAATATGCCACCCTCAATATCTGGATGCAGAGTTATCACACGTTAGGAATGCACTGGAGAAGAATGGCTACGGATGGAATCAAAGTTTTCGCATTGCCACCTCAAGAAAACGTCAGATGTCAGTAGAGAGAGCTGCAGCTTTCCTACCGTTTGTGAAAGGGGTGACGGATAAAATTGGACACTTGTTGCGAAGGAAATATGACATTAAGACAATATTCCGACCACTTACTCAACTCAGACAACTGATACGCTCTCCTAAAGACAAAGTGTGACACCCCTTTGAGTGTACCTGGCGTTTACAAGATTCCTTGTGATTGCGGTAGCTCCTACGTTGGAAACTAAGAGGAACATTTCTACCAGGCTGACTGAACACATTCGTGCCGTGAAGAATGCTGACATTGAAAAGTCAGCAATTGCAGAGCACTCGCTAACCTCTGGCTCTACACATTATATTCGGTTTGATAAGGCTCAGGTACTATCAAGAGAAAGATTTTTTGTACCTTGAAAGATCCGTGAAGCAATCGAAATCGGCCGTGTTCCAAACTTCAACCGAGACAAAGGTTGGTTTCTTTCTCCAGCCTAGAAACCTTGTCTGCACGGAACGTTTCATAGTAACGATGTGGAGCCGGTTTGTGATAGTGTCAGTGCTGTATGTTTGACGGTTCCCAATGTTGAGGGCACGAGTGGCGAAGTCGAAGGGCCAGTACTAGCACCAAATTTGCTACCGCCTGCTGTGACAACGTTTCCCCCTCTACCTGTACGCACGACTCGCGCCGTGAGATACCTCACGTGCAGTGCGAACCGTGAGCTCGAGCGGCAACGACCGGACCGCAGATCAAACTCACCCTGATGAAGATTCTCTAGATGAATCGAAACATTGTCGGTGCCTCCATCGACAAAATAATACGTGAGTAAAGCCCGTGTTTATCAAAATGTACTATGCATTAATGTTTCTACTTTCACTGTGGAACAAAGAAAACAGTGGAAGTGCCCCAATTGCATGGCTACTCAAAGGAAAGGTGGGGACAACACTCTTACTCCGGCTCGGGCCTCCCTATGAGAACGTCACAACCCGGAAGAAATCTGACTCCACTCGTACTGAACTAAAACAGCTCACCGAACAATTGCGTCATCTCACCGCCGAGTTCTCTTCGGTGAAACCAAGGCTAGAGGACCTCACTGTGTCACTATCCTTTGCAAATGATCAAATTAACGATGTAATGCTGAAGATGGCTGCCACTGACGAAAGACTGAAAACTCTAGAAAAACGAGATTCAGAATTGGAATTTCTGCAAATCACCGTGCTTCAACTGCAAAATAAGCTCAAAACTCAACAGCAATCACATCTTCAAAACGAAATCGAAATCGTTGGAGTGCCGGAGTATACCGCCGAAAATTTACATCACATTGTGTTAGTAGCAGCCAAGAAGACAGACGTGGAGTTGAAAGATGGAGATTTGGATTGGGTCACACCTCGCAGGCCGCCAGTGACCACAGCACTGCCGGAAGATGGAGCCAGAATGCCGCGTCCTATAGTGGTCCGTCTTTTACGCCGCTCTAAGCGTAATCAATTTCTAAAAGCCACCAAATCACGGAAAAATATGAACAGCTCGGATCTGGGCGTAGCAGGGGTACAGCGAAAGGTATTCTTTAATGAAAGATTAACTAAAGAAAACAGGGTATTATTTCGCGATGCTCGATCTAGAGCCAAATCGCATGGATACTGCTGCTGGTGCTTACTGCTGGTGTAGCCAGGGCACTATCTACGTCCGACAGCGTGACGGAAAAGCTGCCGTGCCCATACCGACACATAGCATCCTGGATCGCCTGCTGCCATTTTTACCGGATAATAACTAAGTTATCGAATAAGTGGTCCTCTAACATTTTTTGTAAAATTATTAGTGTATACAACTTGCTTTGATAATAATTATTATGTTGTGCTAGTACTTAAAACAACAACGGTCAGCTATATATATATGTATATATTTTTGTTTCTATCATTAATAACCATCATCATTATTATTCACGGCCTGATTCTGCCCACGTACTTTTTATCATTTATAATAAATTCTAGTAACCTAACGTTTGTTACTGGTCGCTTCATAAACTTTAATAATTCTACTAAATTCAAATACAACATGATAGTTAGCGTGTCAAGTGCCTATATTCTTCATTGCGCTTACATTCATACTGATAATAAAACATTGCCATTTTTCAGCTCATCCACATTTTACAGGGCAGTTTCTCACTTGCTCATTTTGTTCTGTAATTGTTGTGAGATTATAAATAATGCCGAAACAGATAGAATATCAACTTGCTATAATAACTGGAGGTTAAAAAAACCATATAAAATTTTGTTCACTGACGGCTTAGGCTCAGATTTAGACTTGGTTAAAATTAACTGTGAAATCATAAATGACTCAGTCATTTGTTAATGAATTTTCTCACCTAAACACAACTTTAAATTAATGTCCCTGAACATCAGAAGCATAATTAAGAACTTTGACTCCCTACTAGTAGCCCTTATAAATCTTGATATGGTTACAGACATTTTAGTTTTGACAGAGTGCTGGTTGTCTGATTCCACAATTATCCCGCAAATACCCGGATATTCCTCGTATAAGACGACTAAACACATTAATCAAAATAGTGGAGTTGTTATCTACGTTAAAGATAAGTGGAATGCCTCAGTATCTGAACCTTTCATAGACGATGCTGATAGCTTGGCCATCTGTATTCCTGGAGTCTTGAATGTTCTTGACATATATCGCTCACCATCAGTAAGGAATGTTGAAAAATTTCTAACTTCACTCGAAACCTACATTAATAAAATCAATGTATCAAAACATTTATTATTGCAGGTGATATTAATATCAATATTATGGAAAATTTCGAAAATTCCCATAGTCTCGAATACCAATGTTTTCTGGCAGAACACGGTTTACTTCCGGCAATTACACAGCCCACTAGAGGGACTGCATGTCTTGACCATATATATGTAAAAAGTTTGAGCAGCATTATAACTTCTGTTGGCGCGGTATACCAAATGGCAATAACTGATCATTACCCGGTATTACTTGGAATTAATATTTCTAAAAAAATGTCAATACGTCCAAATCGCTTTATTACAAAAAGAGACTTCAGCTCCGTTAAAAATGATCTTAAAGATGTCGATTGGACCATTGTAACAAATACCAATGATTTAAATAAAGCTAATGAAGTTTTTACTAAGATCTTGATTAAAACCGTAAATAAACACTCAAAAGAGGTCAAGGTAAGTAGATCCAGATATAATTTAAAGCCCTGAATTACTCCAGGACTTATGAGATGCATGCGAAATCGTGATGGGCTACATATACGAGCTAGGAGCGATCCGGAAAATTTGATATTAAGAAAAACCTACACACGCTAGCAAAATTACTTTAGGGAACTTTTGAGAAAACTTAAATATGATTATGAAAATAGAGAACTAAAGGCAAATAAAAACAATCCAAAAAAACGTTGGCAATCAATTAAAAACATCTGCAACTTAACAGAGTATAAAAAAATAACCTACTGAATTATTAACATCACAGGATTGTATGGACGCACAACAATCTATAGACTCAGCTAACAATCACTTTGCTACGATTGGTCAACGGCTTGCAGACCAAATTCTCTCAAGGACAAAGACTTGTGAAGATGACCTAGCAAATGCCGTTCGTGTCCATAATTCCCCCGCTAATTCCTTTTTTATAAGTCCTACAGATTATAAAGAAATTGATAAACTTATTATCATAAAATCAGTTAGTAATAAATATTTGAAAATCATAAAATCGACATATATTATCCTTGCTTTCTCTGTTAGCTACCACGATAGAGAGTTTCGTACAGGAAATGATTGGGCGTCTCATCAAAATGAAGCTACTCTCGGAAAATTAGCTTGATAGTAATCAAAAGCAAAATGGACCAGGATCCTGGACTACAAGTCTTTATGAAGAAGCTGGACTCCTATCTATCCGCCAACTTTTTATATTAAAAACCACAATTTCAGTGCATAAGTCGGTTATCCTTTCACCTGAGTTTGAATACTTGTGCGATCGTAGAGTCTACAGACTAAATACTCCTACTGTTAAGACAAAATTTGCACAACGTGTGTACATCCTCCAATGCAGAGGTGAACAGTTTCGGAGGAATAACATCTCCCTGTCTCACCCCTTTATGCAATGGTATTGGATTCGTGCTCTGATCCTGTAGTCGGATAGAGATGGTGGCGTTACTGTACAGACATTTCAACCCTTCGATATACCGATAGTCGATTTGGCACCGCTGGAGTGACCGCAACACTGCCCAGGTATCGACAGAATCAAAGGCTTTCTCATAGTCCACAAAGGCTAAACAAAGTGGCCGGTTATACTCTTCGGTCTTCTGTATAACCTGCCGGAGCAATGGATGTGGTCTATGGTGTTAAAGCCTTTTCGGAATCCGGCTTGTTCGGGAATTTATCAGTCAGTTCTTCATATTTCTTTGTATCCTGTTTATGTAAATTGAGGGGTGTGTGCTTATGATCTAATTCGACTACAGCTCTGTGAAGGGTCAAACCATTTGTCCTGGAACATTAGTATGCTCTTAATGTTAAAATTTGCCGTATGTGTAGATTTTGTATGTGGTTAAGAGATACATTTTTGAAAGATTGTTAAAAACTAAAATGAATTAATTGATTTCAATCTTCTGCTCGATTTAAAATTACTATCAGATACTTTTCACGTAAAGAAATATTTATTTTTCAATCTTATTTTTTATTGACTGACGAAACTTGGAATTAAATCCAAAGCATAAGCGATCTTAACCGAGCATTCTTTTTGCCCACGACTCGTTAAGACATGGATCACTTTCTATCGCCAGCAGCTCCGCAGGAGTCACACACTGTGCACGGCGGTGTCGGCGAACATACGCAACTCTTACAGGGGGGCAAATAGTACTCCTCACCAAGTGCGTAACACCGGCCTAGGTTCAACATGTCTTCTAGATCACACCTAAGGAATTAATAAGCTCGTTTCGGTCAATAGGTCACTGCCTAAAGCTCTGAATAAACTGAAACTTAACTAAATAAAGCACTGATGTAAAGAAAAGTGATGATGAAAGACACGAAGAGATCGGAAAAGGGCGGCTTTTAGACCGGCTTTGACAGTTTTGATTACAATGTGATAAGAAATATGATGTGTTATTTGAATGAATAAATAATAATGAATAAATTAACTAATGGAAATACTTTATTGTACACCTTAAAACTAGCACATAAACAATTTGCCAATCGCCGCCCATCGTACATATATCTTAAAATATATGTACGATGGGCGGTCTTATTGCTAAGGGAGCGATTTCTTCCAGACATCTTTTGGATGGAGAGAAGCCTAACTCGGATGGAAGATTGGTCGAGGTGCACTAAATTATGAGCTATGATTTAAATATTTGTACTGAATAAACGCAATAAACTTACACAACATTATTTTTACATATATATATAAATGATATACACATATACAGATAATAACTACAAAGTAAAAGTACATATATATAATAATGAAGAAAGAAAGAAGGAATTCATTTTCATTTCATTTCATTTTCATTTGCTTTTGAAGCGATAGGCTTTTATTTTGATTTATAAATTTGCCGAGGCGCCAAGCTTAAATTGTAGTACTGTACAATGTATAATTCGGTGTAATCGCTTGTTGACTATTAAGACAATAAAACCAACGAATACCTGCACAGCTCCAATAACCTAGCTTCAGCGTCATTGAGAGTCGGTATGGCGTATTCCGTCACTCCACCCTTGCCAACTTTGACTGGAGTAGCGCAGATCTTCATGTTATAACATCGATCAGGGTTATTTTGCTCTACGAGAGCGCTGTCTATGAGTGTAGGCGTTTGAAATAGACCTAAGGAATTAAGATGCGTCCTGTAAGATGATTTCGGATCAGGTAAATTGAGTGTTTATATTCGTTTTGATGTTATATTCACCTTTCATCAAATTAACAACGAATCTAGCGGTAGAGAATCCGATAGAAAGGTGTCCTTGTTCATTATTTCCCTTCACTTTGCAAATTATATCATCTGCATCGCGAACTAGCTGAGTCAAGCAGTCTGTTTGCGTCTAAAACAATATCGTTAAGGTATATAGATTTGTTATGTTACAATTTAAATAAAAGGCTTCTTACTTATATAAAAAGCCTCGGCGAAAGGCCTTGGGGAAGTCCCAAGATACATCTATTAATTTCATCAAGATCACTTTCAAATGTCCTACATTAGTATGAATTTCATAGTTGCAAATACATTAATGCATCTCGGTAGGTAATAAAACAATATAAAATAAATAAATATTGATGGACCATCCACATAACACCATCTAGTCCCAAAACTAAGCATAACTCGTATTATGGCAACAATATTACTGATATAAAACTTAAATGTTTTTACATACATACTAATGATACTAAGTATACCCGATAGTACAATGTTTAACAGACAAGTGCCATAGAGATCAGTAAGCAACCTGCTATGCAAAGGGAAAAAGGCCAAAGTTATGATATAACTCACATGAGGAACATTCCCAGCTTTCCCTGCTGAGAATACAGGCACCCTGGTGCAGCGACCCGTCCCGCATACGACGGGAATGCTAGCCCCGGTAGGGTCGGTCCCGGAGATGGAACAGAACAGCTGGTTGGCTCGCATGGCATTGATGGCGTTCACGCCCAGCACGCGTCGCTTGTCGTACACTTTTGCCATTTTTAAAGTCTACATGTAAGTCAATTGTTAATTAGCAGACTGTGTTAATTTAACAGCTTTATGGGTGCGATTTGAAGTGGAGTGAGGTTACATCAGAATTACTGCACGAAGATGATCTGACGCAACATTGACTCACTTCTTATTGATTGATATTCATATTTATATCAAATCATATCTGCTTGGAAGATTGTGGGCACGGACATTTGAAACGAAGTTATGCTAAATCATTGATACTAACAGCTAGCAGTTACTGTTGATGAATTGGAATTAGGAAAGTTTGATGTTAATTGTAAGAGATGCTGTCCTATGAATAGAAACTGAGTTCGAAAACGAATGTAATATCAATTAATTAAATAATGCCTGTTGTTAATCGAAAGAGCATGGCTTCATGTTGCTCTGCCCTCGGACAGTTAATCGACTCATTTGACATGTAGAAACTCTTGTGTATCGTTTTTCGTAGTTAAGGTGCATAGAATGGATCATGCAAAGAAGCGCTAGGACCAGGACGAGTTTCTTGCCAGTTCTTCTCGGGCTTGGTTTAGGAGGAATTGGCACCTAAATTCACCTAGTATGTAAGACGTTTCAAAGTGATTCTTGTGATTGTATTGATATAAATATCTTTTGACTTGACTTGACTTTGAATTTGAAACTGATAAAGATTGATTGTGTCAAGAGTTCCTTAATCGCCATGCAGATCCGTCCATCATCGATATTCGGCGATCGACCTGATGTATGCGTGAACAGTTATATACCATATTGGTAATAATGATACTGAAGAAAAAGAAAACTAACGTATTTGACTAGCGTGAAATTGCAATCCACCGGTGGAGTCTGTATCGCTATAATGGCTTGCGGGCAGAACTGCGCGCAGGCGAGAGTGACCGTTCGAACAAACTTCATGTTTTGGAAGAACAGATCGCGGTCCTGCGTGAAGCAGCAAGGGGGCATGGAGTAACAGCCGCCGCAGATCAGCACCACATCCGAGTCCTAGGAACACCCTATATTATTAGAATACAATTACCCCACTTTAAAACACTGATGGTGTCGTGGTAGCCTTGCCGTGGTACCATTGCCTTTCAATCAATGTGCGCAATTCTTATAATTTTACACGGTTTCATAGATTTAATAGAATTTTGTTCAGAACTTAATAAGTTGTATAGATTACAACAGAACGATGAGTCAAACGTACCAAGGCTGTGTAGCAGCATCAACGCCCGCCTTCTTTAAAGCACAGCTCTGTATATTAATAGAACTAACGAGCTAACAATACTTAGATACACGTTATGCAAAATAAAATGATATACCTAAAGTAAAATTAAATTATATTAAAATAAAACTATGTAGGTAAGTTAGTCTGCAAAGTTTGAGTGATGCTGAGGTGAGTGCACGTGCATGTAAGGTTGAGTTAATGTTCATGTGTGGGTGTGTGTGTATTAGCGCGCGCGCGCGCGCGCACTTTAGTGTGTGTGGATGTGTGTGTATGTGTGTGTGAAAGAAGAATAACAACACATCTTAAGGAAACCGACACATATTAGAACCTAAAAACTTCGATGGTGTGTCATTGGTTAAACGAGTATTCCTTTAAGCGGTGATGGTCGGCAAACCGTCACGTACGGAGTACTAACTGCTGTGAACAAAGCGTGGGATTGTGCTAAATATGTTTAGACGTGTCTCTGACTACTCCTTTTAAAGCATCCTCAAAAGAACTAAGCAACTAAAGATGTGAGGAGGTGCCTACCGAGGATTACAGTCATGAGCATATTGGAATAAATAAAAAAAGCATTAAAAGTAATATTAGTAATTTTTTTTTGTAGTTCACCCCTCAACGGTTCCTCCACAGCTTCGCACTCATAGCCCGCAGCTTCGCACTCATATTACATACATAAAAAGTAGCCTATGTCCGCTCCTAGATACAATCTATATCCATACCAAATTTGATAGATGTAAAAAAAAGTTCTGTTGATCCGATCGCTACCAAACTTCTTAGGATCACTTCGCTAGGCCAATCTGAAGATTTCCTAAAAATGTCATCGAAATCGGTCCAGCCGTTTCGGAGTCTATAGGGAGCATACAAACATACACACATCGCCTTTTATAGATAACCTACTTGATCTAATGATACTATTGGTGCCGCGTAAGTCTAGATCTTACGTGTAACGCAGACTGAAGGAACACCCGTCCCTGGTAGGCCTCTACTTCAGTGCTGGTGTCGATGTGCGCCAGATCATTTGCTGCGCCTATCACGAATCGCTCAGGAATATCGTCGTACATAGCCAAAATCTTGATCACATTCTGCTGTTTCAGGAATAGAGACGCAATTTGGCCGACATCACTGCCTGCTCCAACCACACATACCTGTAAAAAACTGGTATATACAGGGCTCTATCGCGTCAAACTCTGTAAACTCCTGTTTGTATTTCTCGACATTATCATTGTGGTATGAAATGTAATCCCCTCGACTCTAATTGTGTGCGAGTCTACCACAAGTACTTGTATGGGCCTGCCTTGAAATATATATGTATGTGACATTGGTATCTGATACGTATCTGGTGCTAACCACTAGAGAATTATGTAATAATCCAAACATCAATATTATTAATTCAAAAGTGTCTATGTCTGTCTGTCTGTCGTTTCAAAGCCGAAGGCTAAAAGGATCTTAAATAAATTTGTCATGTAAATTGTATGTTAGGTAAGGATATAAGATACTTTTAGTATATGTACGGAGCCACGGGGATCAGCTGCATATACATGCATATCAACCTTTATAAAGTCCGCTGCTGGACATAGGCCTCCCCAATAGATTTCCAGGAAGAACGATTTTGAGCCCTCTCCATCCACGGACTTCCTGCGATCTTTACAATGTCGTCAGTCCATCGGGTGGGGGGTCGTCCTACGCTTCGTTTTCCTGTCCTTGGTCGCCATTCGAGAACTTTTATTCCCCAACGGTTATCAGTTCTGCGAGCTATATGGCCTGCCCATTGCCACTTCAACTTGCAAATTTTGAGCGCTACGTCGCCGACTTTGATTCTTCTACGGATTTCCTCGTTGCGGATTTTATCACGTAGTGAAACACCCAACATAGCTCTCTCCATTGCACGTTGCGCTACTCTGAGCTTGTGTATGAGGCCAATAGTCAGCGACCAAGTCTCAGTTCCATATGACATCACTGGCAACACGCACTGATTGTAGACTTTCGTCTTGAGGCTCTGCGGTATCTGTGACGAGAAGATGTGCCTTAATTTCCCGAACGCTGCCCATTCGAGTTGGATTCGTCGGCTGACCTCTTTGTCGAAGTTGGACTTGCCTAGTTGAATCGTCTGACCCAAAAAGACATACTGGTCTACATCTTCGATTATATCGCTCCCAACATGTACCGGTACGGGTGCAACATGAGCATTTGACATGATTTTTGTCTTGCTCATGTTCATTTTAAGATCCACCTGTGAGTCCACCTGGGAGACGATATTGAGGTCGCTGAGCATTGTGCCTAGGTCTTCCAGCGATTCTGCCATGAGGACTATATCGTCGGCAAATTGAAGGTGAGTGAGGCGTTCGCCATTGATGTTGATACCATGTCTATGCCAGTACAAGAGCAAACATCCTCCAATGCAGAGGTGAACAGTTTCGGAGAAATAACATCTCCCTGTCTCACCCCTTTATGCAATGGGATTGGATTCGTGCTCTGGTCCTGGAGTCGGATAGACATGGTGGCGTTACTGTTCAGACATTTCAACACTTCGATATACCGATAGTCGATTTGGCACCGCTGGAGTGACCTCAACACTGCCCAGGTTTCGACAGAATCAAAGGCTTTCTCATAGTCCACAAACGCTAAACAAAATGGCTATACTCTTCGGTCTTCTGTATAACCGGAGCCGGAGCGTATGGATGTGGTCTATGGTGGTCTTTTCGGAACCCGGCTTGTTCAGGAGGCTGGAAGTCGTCAAACCTACGAGCGAGACGATTTGTAACTACTCTCTCGAAAACAGCTTATAGACATGGCTCAACAGCGAGATGGGCCTGTAATTCTTTAAGAGTGACCAAGTCGATTATCTTTCCATACCAACGTCGAAGTGATCACACCACCGTCTGATGATGAACAACCAAAACTAAAAGTGATATAAATTTGTCTTGTCATAATCTATGCTTGTATCAATACAAAATTGTACAAATAATATGGGTTTGAAAGATACAAGACTCAAAAAAAAACGTTTTTCATCACTGATTTTAGCGCAACTTTAGGTGTGAATAAATAACAAACGGAGTACGCAAACTAAAAATTATTCCTATACAAGCATAGATTATTTATTCAAGAGCTCAAATAACTCTCTCTCTTTTTAATAAATACATTCAGTATTTTGTTCATGAGAACCCTTGAACCAAAGGTCTATTCATTATTTTTACGCAATAGTTTTATTAAGAAATCATAGATTAATCTGAACATATGACTCGAAATTATAGTCACGCTATCTCCTTACTGCTCATCTCTATCCTTGGTGCACGTCTATCCTTTTCTCACACTAAGCTAGGTGAAATAGCATGCATTTTAGCTGCGCCCACTAACGAGCTTGTGCCGCTGACTTGTGTATCCTTAAGAGGGTGTTATCCCCTTTCTTAAAGAACAGTACAACCACGCTCCTGTTCCACGCCTCTGGCGTAGTTCCCTCGAGGATGACGGAGTTGAACAGCTTCTGGAGGACCTTAAGTACCGGTGATCCACCCGCTCTCAGAAGCTCTGTCGTTATTCCGTATTCCCCCGGTGCCTTGTTGTTCTTAAGCTGCTTGAGAGCCATTCAGATCTCGTATAGGCTGACGTCCGGAACGTCTTCAGTGTTGTGTCGAGTTAGGCGGGCTCTTGTATCGCTAGTCGTGCTTGTAACAGGACTTTGCGATGAAGTGTACAGTTGTCCATAGAACTTCTCGAGCTCTCGTAAAATTTCTGGCTTCGAGGAAACAACACTGCCACTGTCGGTCTTCAGCTTCGTCAACATGCTTTACCCAATAGACAGATCTCTCGTGAACACTTTGGAACCTTGATTGCGCTCTATCGCGTTCTTTATACTATAAGTATTAAAGAGACGCAAATCGCGTCGCATAGACTTCGAGATCTGTTTATTGAGCGTGCTGTATTTCGACATGTCCACTAAAGACTGCAGTTTCATTTCGCTACGTTCTGCCATGAGTTTTAGAGTGTGCTCAGAGAGTTTTTGGGTTCTACCTTTGCGCTGGGTCTAACAAAACTTTGAGCCAACGGCATGGACAATTTCCACCACCCCGTCATTTAATTCATCCACGGATCCGCATTTGGCAAGGCATTGGAAGCGATCTTGGAGTTCCAACTGCAAGCTCTCGGGGTTTTGGATTTGGGCAGGACTTGGGCGAAGAGTAGATTTCATCAGACGGGACCTTTCAAGCTTTACGTTAAGATTTAATGAGCCTCTAATCATTCGGTGATCACTGCCGGTTTTGACTGAGATATCATTAAATATTTCCTTTGTTGTTGTCATGATAAAATCTATCTCGCGTTTGTGCCCACCGGGGTGAAGCCATGTCCATTTTCTGTACGACCGCTTCTTGAAAAAGGAGTTCATCATAAAGAGTCCCTCCTTTTCCATGAAGTCGGCCAATCGCTGACCCCGTTGGTTCCGCTGTCCAAATCCAAATTGCCCCACTCTCAGTTCATTGCCGTTCCTCACATCTAGCCGCGCGTTGAAGTCCCCCATCACAATCGAAAAGTGTGTTTTCGAGGCTTGTATGACATTTGAAATGTCATCAAATGCCTCCACTTCATCGTCTGGACGTTTCGAGTGAGGTGCGTACACCTGTATGACCTTAAGCGAATACCGTTTGGTTATTCTGAGTATAAGGTATACCACCCTGCTCGACACGCTTTCGATCTTTACAATGTTGTTAACGAAGGATTTGTGGACAAGAAAGCCGACACAATGCTGAGATAGTTGATCGCCCTCCCGGTAGTAGAATAAGTTGCCGGAATTAAGGATTATCGTGTCTTCTCCCTCTCTTCGGACTTCTGATAACCCTATAATATCCCAGTGCAACTTTTTTACTACTTTTTCCAGCTCTATCACCTTCTAGTCGGTCCTCAGTGTGCGTGCGTTGTATGTTGCTAGGGCCAGGGATCGTTGGGATTGGTAGCCGGAGATTCTTCGCACCCCCTGTTCCGCCGTTACCGTGGCCGCCACCTATGCCAGGAATGGCGGAACTGCCGGGAAATGGGGGCCGTCTTCTGTTTGTGTCTGTCATTTGGGGGTTTAGCCATAGTCACCACGCTTGGCAGGCGGATTGGTGACCGCAGATTTAAAGTTAAGTACTCGGGGGGTGCTGCTGCCCAATCCCCCGGTGTGTGTTCCCTTAGTCGCCTTTTACGACATCCACTGGAGGAGATGGAGGGATCCAGTTCTATGCCGGAACCACCACGGCCAAGTATGATCGACGATGATGACGATGATGACGGGGATCAGCTAGTATGATGATAAAACAGGTATTTAAATTTGGTACAGCTTACCTTTTGTGGTGGGACTCTTGGCACCGGACAGAACCTCTCGCAGTCCTTTTCTATTTGAGCCAGTGTGTCTGACATCACGAAGCTTTGGTACCTAGCACTTGGCTGTATCAATGATGATGATACTGAGAGAACTCTACGGGTTGCTTGGCGATACATTGTAACTTATTGACTGAACCAAAATTAGAATCCACTATTATTATTTTAGAAAATAACCAAAAGATGTCGTCTGCAGTAAGCTTTTACAATATACAAAACAATGAATTGAATACATTTAGATTTTTGTATGGTTTTTTATTGGTTCGGTAAGAATTTTACCGTTTTATTTATTTTACACAGGCATTTTAAAGTTTTTTTTGTAAGAAGACAAGCAAAACATGTTTACTGATAGATGTCAAAGAGTATGCAATATCCTTTAAGAATAGATGTCATGATGCCATAGTGTGTCAACAGATGGCTTAGGTTGTCGATATACATGACGGCTTTACCGGGTCCGGTAATAATATTAGCAGTTCGTGTATAATAATTAACGTCTACATCGCTCACCACGCAATTCATAGTCGTGCTAAGGGTTCCTCCAAGGACCCATTCAAGCTTTACGCATTATATAGTCAAAACAGATTTCCACTTTTACAGAAGTTAGGTGCTGGATACTGGTTGGTTTCCGTCCTCTAAAAAGTCCCCTCCGTCAAAGTTTAACATTTTGCTGTTGCTTTGATGTAGTAAATAGTAGATGAAATTGAAACATAGGCGTGGAAAATATTTATTAGCCTGTGAATCCCTTCGGTCATGCGAGAATGATCAAGGAGTATCTACATACATACAATATCAGTTTCCAAGCGGTATATTCATCACTATAACCAGACTTAAGCTTAACAGCAATTTTGAAGTTAGACGACGCTATATACCTACTTGCAACGAAGGAAAGCCTTTATTATGACGACCTATTTGGTGCAATGGCTGAATGCTCACTTGTACGTTTGCTACGATCTGCAAATATTTCACTTGAGTCTGGGTGTTCTATGTATAATATGTATGTACATATTTTCAAAAATATATAATACTAGCTGCTGCCCGCGGCTTCGCACGCGTGGTACCTACATAAAAAGTAGCTTATGTCCTTTCTCAGGCTTTAGACTATCTGTGTACCAAATTTCATTTAAATCAGTTTAGTAGTTTTGGCGTGAAAGCGAGACAGGCAGACAGACAGACAGAGTTACTTTCGCATTTATAATATTAGTAAGGATAAGTAGTCTATCTGTCATGTGGTTCCATAACACAAGCTATGCTTACTTTAGGGCTAGATAATGCTGTGTTTAATGTCCAGCATTATTGTTATTACTTGGATTTTAAAAAAATCCTCAAGTGACAGGCAGGGTAGAAGGTGAAGCGCCTAACCAAGACAGTCACTAACGTAATCGCACGCAAATCGCCTACACGCATTTTTGGATGAACTGAGTGATGAAATGATGATAGTTGAATATTTCGTACTCAGGCTCCCTCGATACAGGCTCAGCCTAGTGTGGAAGTCATCGGCAACTGTTTATGTGTATCAAATACAGTAAGCTTTAAATAGTATATTTTTGTTTTGTATATGTTTTCCCGACGTTTCGACAGGTTTACACTCTGTCGTGGTCACGGGATGACTGTATGATCATGATGGATGATGGGATGCAGTCATCCCATGAACAAGCCACATTGTTATAAACGTGTGCCCTTACAGACTGACCAAACCGCTGACCAAAAGAAGTATTTATTTGAGGAATAGGAATTTGATAGATTCTTCTGTTAATGAATTTTGAATAATTTTCCAAAAATAGGATCAGTCTATGTGCAGTTATGGATGACCTGTGGATAAAGAGCTGGCGAACGCTCAGGACGCCACACTCCTTATAGAGCTCAGTAGTCTGGTACCTATATGTTTTCCTGTACATGACCTTTAGTACAGAACGCTGTGCTCGCTCTACTTGTATAAGGTGTGACTTCGCTGCGCTTCCCCAGGTAGTTATGCAGTGAAGGAAAAGTGATTGACACATGTCATGGCCGTGTAAATTGATTTGAGCAGTTCTTTACTTGCTATATAAGCGCATAATGTTTATCACTTTTCTAATTCGGCCTGAGAGCCCTTCAATATGTTTTTTAAAGTTTAAAATATTCATCTATATAAACACCTAAATATTTAATAAATTTAGTTCTATCTAGAATACACAAGAGCATGAACCATGGTCTGAGCAGGTGATAATTATTATGTACCTTGATTTGAAAGTTGTCGTTACTATTTAGTGGGGGGGCTGAAGCAGTAGTTTTATGGAAACAAAGATACATTGTTTTAGCCGTATTTAAAGTGAGTAAATTCTGGCAAAGCCATCTACTCATCTGTGACATTCCGCGTTCAGCTAGAGATAAAGCTTCTTGCCAATTTTCCCCAAAACTCTATTCCTTACAAGGATTTTTTTTAATGTCATGTGACATAATAATGTCAATTTTGCCAGTGTCAAGTGTTTATATTTGTTTATAGTCAATTTGTTGGTTAATAAAGTTTTTATTCGATGGTCAATTGTCGATTCTAAACCTCATCGCGGAATGGCCGTCTAGAATTTTTTGGGCATTCCTTTTGGGAATTTTTTGGGTATTTATCGCGTTTATTTACCTATTTTTCCCGACGTTTCGACAGGTTTACACTCTGTCGTGGTCACGGGATGACTGTATGATGATGATGGATGATGGGATGCAGTCATCCCGTGACCACGACAGAGTGTAAACCTGTCGAAACGTCGGGAAAAATAGGTAAATAAACGCGATAAATACCCGTAAATATTTATAATAATGTGTTCTGATCGCGTAAGTTTAAAAAACGTATTATATATGTATGTATTTATCCATAAATTTTTTCTATGATATCTATTTCATATTCAGTCTCATCCAGATAGTACTATGTCAGAAGAAATCCACTCTTCGAAGCACTCAAAAGAGCTAAAATTGCTGATGCTCAAAGGCAACTAGTGGAACTTCAAGATTCTGAGGATTCCGATACTGAACCAATGTTCGATGTCATGCCAGCTACGGTAGCACAAGAACCGAAAATTGCTAAAACTGACCCGACAGCATTGGAACATGGCTTAAAATGCCAGAAATTTCGTGATACCGAGTGGCGTAATGTTCGGTATGCTGAAAAACAAAAACAGTTTCAGGCCACTCCGGCTTTTAGCGCCCTGAAACCCAATAACCTTCTAGCGGGTGTTGCTCCTGAGTGGAGATCATCAGCCATACTTGAACGATTTGACCTTGTCCTGGGGGTAATCACCAACGGCTTATTACAACAAAGAATCATCTTTCAAAACCTTCTTGACAGTTTACCCAAAGAAATGAAAAAGAAGGTGGGGAAGGAGTTTGTTGCTGCAGATTCTAACTTTAGAAAAACTTCTGACGCATTGATACAATATGTATGTGGCCGTCGAGCAGAGGTATTGCAGCAGCTCAAAATAAAGCTCTCAAGACAATCTTACACGAAATTCCACCTTCGGAAACCCACCTTTTCGAAGAGAAAGCTTTTGTAGAAGCAATTAAAGAACAAGGGGGCATACAAAAAGTGGGGGGAGGGCCGAAAATGACGACTTCAAAGCGGGACACCTGGCATCATCATAAACAAATGGAAACAGGCATTTACTAAATAATAAGCGGATACCGAATTACATTCAAGAAACCACCTCCTCTCACAAAACTTTCAAGAACAAATGTGCTAAGATTTCAAACGAAGTGTTCTCCAGAAATGTCACTAGAAATAGATAAGCTCAGAGAGTCCAAGGCCATTCAACCAACAGTTCATCAAACAGGTTTTCTTTCCACTTTGTTTTTGAGGAAGAAAACCAACGGAGAAAATCGTCCCATATTCAACTTAAAAAGTCTGAACAACTATGTTTTCACCCCAAAATTTCGCCTTGTAAATCAACAGCAAGTTCCCTCACACTTAATAACGGGAGATTATATGATGAAAATAGACATTTCCCAGGCGTATTTTACATCCCAATAATGCAGAGCCACCGTCGTTTTCTCTGCCTCGCGTATCAAGGAACCACTTACGAAATGACATGTCTTCCATTCGGCTTAGCGAGTGCACCGTCAGCATTCGCGAAGGTAACGAATTGGGTTGCACAACAACTAAGACAAAAACACCTGCGAGTGATAGTCTACTTGGACGATTTCCTGATCATTCACGAGAATCCTACAATCCTAGAAATGCAAGCGAAATTAGCCATAGAATTCATGACCGAACTGGGATGGCAAATAAACTACTCAAAAACATCAGCAGTTGCTGCGACCAACCTAGAATATTTGGGAATATTATGGGACACGAAAGAAAACAGCAAACGTTTGTCCGAAACCAAGGTTCTCCAACTGAAGAGTTGCTTATTAGATCTTCTAGACAAGATGCGATGGAGTTTGATGGATGCGAAAGTGATTCTGGGCAAGCTAAACTTTGCAACTTTGGCAGTTCCACTAGGAAGACTCCATTGCCGCATGTTACAACGCGCTTCAAAGCGCTTGCCTTTCAGAAATCCTCATCGGAAATTCCCAATAACACTGCCTGCAAAAATATAACTAGACTGGTGGCTGAAGAACGTCCACAGACGTTCACCAATTCATTTTGCCAACCCATCGATTTTCATCACCACCGATGCAGCCGACGAGGGTTGGGGTGCCATAGCAAACAGCCGTCTTCTATGGAACAAATGGACTCATGTCCAGAAAAACTGGCACAGCAACATGAAAGAACTATGGACTGTCTTCGAAGTTCTTCAACGCCTAGGTCGCGAAGTATTCGGGAAAACCGTGATATTACAATCCGACAACCGCACAACGGTGGCGTATATCAACAAGCAAGGTGGGACGAAATCAATCACACTGCTGAGGGCAACGACGAAAATACTCTTATATTGCGAGAATATACAATGTCATCTAGTAGCCCGACACATTCCGGGAGTCTACAATGGTCTAGCAGACAGCCTGTCACGAGAGAAGACTCTGCCCGAATGGCATCTCGGCAAACCGATCGTATCCATGTTATTCAAGAAGTTCGGCACACCACAAATAGATCTCTTTGCTTCAAAGAGATCTGCTGTAGTACCAGATTATGTCAGCGAAGATGTCGCCGATCCTCAGAGCCAATTCACGGATGCTTTCAGCAAGAAATGGCAATACAAGCTGGGTTGGATTTTCCTCCACTTGCTCCATGCACTAATTCCGCACATGCTGCGTCACTTGCGAGATTTCGGAAGGACGGTACCTCATCATCGCCCCACTATGGGACAAAGCCTTTTGGAAACCAGATCTCCAGCAGCGAGCGGAAGGACCTCCGTTTTTGATCCCAGATCTTCACAAGAACTTAACCGATTTGCGAACGAATCTTCCACCTCCGGGAGTAGTGCACCTAAAATTGGCGGTCTGAATGGTTCAGGCTGGGCTAATCAAGTAAAAGACTGGTTATTAGAATCATCATGGAGGAATTCCACATTGAAAACCTACAAACCGATTTGGATACGGCGGTTCCAGTGGGCTTCATCAAAAAATATCCCAGTAGATAATCCAGAGTGTGGGGGCAGGAGTGACGTAAGCCAGGCGTTTTGCTTACAAGACAAAATATCGCTACGACGGGCGACGTCCCCCTGCCACCAGCAGTCACCGCGCTCCCGTCGATCTAGTAACTTGTGACCAAAACTATCGCGGAAAATAAATGCGGTTCACGTAATCCACCTTTTATTTGATGAACGTGAAGCTAACCCAATCAGGCACTTAAACAGTAATCTCACACTACTCAACGTAGAACTAAAGTACAGACCCCGACACAGATTCCGACATTGACTCCAACAGTGACTCCAACACAGAGCCTCAGGATCTGGCCAAGTACCTGTGCTACCTTTATACGGTTATAAAGCTAGCTCCCAGGACGATAGCACTACATAAATCAGTTGTAGCTAACTTCAGTAACCCACTTCGGGCAATAGAACTCAGTTCTCATCCAACTGTGAAACGAATTATTAAAGGAGCATTCGCGATGAATCCTCCAACAAAAAAGGTTCTATCATGGAAGATTGAAGACCTACTTTCATTTCTGGAGGCATATAAGTTCAACGAAGACAACGTTTTTGCAGTGTCTAGGCACACGTGCATTCTCCTACTCTTAGCGACTGGAAGAAGTGTTCATGACCTGACTTTGCGTAGTATTGAAAATGATGCATATGAAGACAAAGGAGACGAGATAATCTTCTGGCCGAAATTTGGATCCAAAACGGAATCGCACTCATACAGACAATCCGGCTGGCTTTTAAAAAAGTCCTCGAATCCTCCTCGAAACCTCGAATAGACAGCTCGACCTGGTACTGTGGGTCAAGAGACTCATAACAGTCTCAAAAGATCGGCGCAGTTCACGGGAGCTACAGAAATTGTTTATTACAACGAGAGGCTCAGTCAAACACGCATCTCGTACAGTTATTGCGGGCTTGATTAGATCCTTATTCAAAGAAGCAGGCATTTCAGCTTCGGCGGGCAGCTTTAGAGCAGCCGTGGCATCACATAACTGGATCAACGGTCAACATAATATTGATGAAATCCTACAAAGAGGAAACTTTTCAAAGAACACTTTTTTCAAACACTACTTCAAGGAGCTGAAAAACGCTCCTAAATCGAGCTCAAATATACTTCACACCAGCTTCATACCCTTATAAGTGATTGGGGTTAAGCTTTTCGTTATTACTACTTTAATTTGATTTACTGTTATAGATACAAAATACCTATTATCCTATTATACTTTTGTATTACACTATTTATTTTATTTTAATCTTTTAAATGATGGATTAGATACCTAATTTACATAATTATTATTAGTCTCCTCTGGCAATCTCACAGTACGCTTCTATAAGCAGCGCCGGCAGATAGTAAACACGTCTCAAATGTGGTTCAAGCGAAGGCTCGAACACCTAAATAGAACCGTTTTCCCCCCGAAGGGTAAAAAACGGATATTTAGGTTTCAGCCGTAGCTTGAACCACACCTTAAGGGTCTTGCCGGCTGAAGGTACTGAAGCAATGGCCGCCGTGTGCTGCGTAAGAGTGGGAGACAAGGATAGGTATAGAAAGTGTTACCAGTAAACTACCCTAAGATAGAAAGAGATAGCAGATATTTAGGACGAATATTGGAAGGGGAATCTCAAATGTGGTTCAAGCTACGGCTGAAACCTAAATATCCGTTTTTTACCCTTCGGGGGGAAAACGGTTCTATATAGAATGTTGGCTGAACTTTCTTGTATTAAAACATTTAAAATCTTATATTCATTATGTACCTATGCAGTCATCTTGAATACGCTTCATAATTCACGCTACTCTGTTTTTCTATTCATAATGGCTAACCATTTGTTGAAACGTTTAATTAGCCTCCAGTGTATCTACTTTGTAAAATAAAATAAAATTATTTTTCTAAAATAAAATAATATTACTTACTTTTCAATCAAACCGATCTTGTTTCATCTTGTTTGTGTGGGACGACGCGATTCTTCGTCCTTCGTAAAAAGTAGGTACATTTTTTACAGAAAACACTAAAAATTGCATCTATCACGTTCACAACAAGTCCCAATATAATACAATATGTAAACAAGGCATTCGCTCTTGTGCTGCCATCTGAAAATACCTTTGCGTGTTCCTCACGAGCCCAATGGGGTGACCAATGGGCTCGTGAGGAACGAGTGCTGATTTCGCTTTTAAAATTATTTCGGGGCGTCTGGGGCTGGGCTGGCTCCTAGCATTGCCATTCAACGTGGCCATCGGTGTCACAGGAACGCTGCCTTCTGGCAGGCTATCTACAGATCATTTTAATCGATCCTTAGATACCTCCACTGTCTTGTATGTATTTTAATCTTTTGGAATTATGAACTCTACCTACCTATAAATGGTATTAAGCCATTAATACTATTTCAGCTTTCAGCTTAAGTCCACAAAGTTAATTATTTTAATTAATTAAATAAAACAAACCATAGAACAGACATCAATTTTAATAGATATAAGTTTATTCTTATTTAACATTTGTATTGATTATTACTAATACCATACTGTCTACCAATATCGGCATACATGCTCAATGCTCATGTTTCAACACGGAGGAATAAATGACTAGACCATTTTGAAAAAGAAGCCGCCGGACAAAACAATATTTGAAAGTAATTATATTACAAACATATTTTTATTGGAAGGACACTATAAGTTAACACTTTGTTTACAGCTTTAATAATAGCAACAATAGTTCTATTTACCTATGAGGTTTAAAAATTTAATAATATTTAAACAGTTTTCTTCAATAGTTTTCAATTTCTACCGGGGCGATGCAAACGGCAAAATTTTAACAATACACAAATGAAATGCTTATTTTTAGCAAAATATTCCTATTAATTGTTATGCCCTAAACGCAAATACTAACGTTTTACTAACTTAAAATAACAGATCTTTGCTTATATTCAATAAGTGCCATTCAAAAACATATTAACAACTTTCACAAAAATAAAGTAACACTATAATTTATTAAAAACACAAGCCCAACAAAATTAAATATATTATGTCGTTATTCAAAAATATATTAGGTTATGTATATAACATAAAAAAAGTAAATACGTAATATTTTATTTATTAGATCTATCAACAGATCTATAATTCCAAATAAAATTAAGTAGTTTGCTGACGTTGAGTTTACGAAACATAAAATGAAAAATGCATAACGTTATTTCTGCAAACGACAAGTTGTGCTATACCATGTCTTGTTTGAAACAAGATGGCGACTCCTGCCCTATGAAGATATTGATAAGGCTAATTGCTAAGATCTAAAGGTGTATCCACCAAATGCGCGGAAGAAGTAAAACAATATACAAAATACGGAAGACACAATCTCTGTCCCACTTTTTTTTAAATTCTAATTAGAAAGAGTGCTAATGAAATACATAAACCGACTGCAGCCTCGCATGACTATCTAAAACTATTTTCCTTGTTATCACAACCAGTGTACCTAAATCGTTAGAACTGGTACGATCGCTTGTTCAATATAACGCTTGTTTTTTAATGAGGAGCTATCCAGCGGCGGAGGTAATGGGACATCAAAACTAAAACATTGGTGAATATAACACATACAAATGATATGGCTTCGACAAAGACGTACATGTTATAAAATAGTTAAAATATTAGACAACCAAGCAATCAAAGTGTCATGTAAAATGGTTGTAATATTAAATAAAACCGTTCTTCTTCGAACGTCAAAATATTACACAAGCGCTTACAATGAAAGATTCGTAACAGAAGTCCATTAGACACCTACTCAAGACAAGACACTGCGATGTCCGTATTCGAGAACAAGTTTACTAAACAGGACTCAAGCATAGTTTCTACTACGCTCAATGGAAGTTAGAATTTTATTCAGAACATAATAAGCTGTACAGATTATAATAGAACAATGAGTCTGCAAAAGTACTAGGACTGTATAACAGCATTAACACTCGCTTCCTTGTGTGTAAGGAGTAATAGTATTAATGAAAATACCTATAAAAATAATGATTATTTAGAGATACTCAGAATGTCTTCAGTTTCCTCGTAAGAGAAAGACAGATACCACATCGCCCTGTATGCGTACTTTGTGTCACAGTATTATAAAATGCGCTATCTAAAGATTGAGCAGAATCGTTGAGATTCAGTTTATGACAAGAATAAATCATATTTATCAAAAATAGTTGTGATGATATAAAATTAAAAACAACTAAGTTATTATCAAACAAAATGAAATCCTGGTAACATTTTGATTTCTAAAAAATATTTATCAATTTACTCATCTTTTAATATAATTACCTTTAGAAGTATACAAGTTGGCTTACAAACTATTTACATATAAGATCTTTGGGCCTTAGAGGCTGACCACGCTTACTCTGCCATAGAATAAATGGACAACCCCAAAAATATTTATATATTTATCCTTTACATCAGTAGCATTCGTTCGAATCAAAAATCGAACGGTTTTGGTGTTTCCATGTATAGATTTTCAAATTCCACAAATTTAAGATTTCTGCAAAGTTAGCGAAGCCAGACTCTGATAGTATCTTAATGCCGCTCGACAGATTTTGACATCACACATTTTTGACAGGGACTGGTTTTGAGCTGCACTAGCTGTTGACCATTTGTTGATGTTTAAGGCCCCTGAAGATCCTACGGGTTTTTCATCGGTATATATTTAAACCGTTTCGAAACTGCAGCTGGCAACATCACAGTAAAACTCTTATGCATTACTAAATTATACGTAGATAAAAATGCAAAGGAAGATCTAAAGATTTAGATATATCTGTTAGGGGAACATAAGTTTAGCTGTGACGGCAAAAAATGGCTTAATTGAATGACTACAAATATACGGGCAAATGTAGCAGGATAGGGGCACGTATTAGTGTTGCCTAGGAACAAAAAATAGCAGCAAACCTGAGCGCATCATTAGCGTCTCTACTGGCAAATAACCGGGACTTTGAATCAAAAGCTTACAACTTATTGATTGAGATTTATATCACATATTGGGAAGCTGCTTTTGCTTTGGCAAACATGATTTCCGTTGTCATTTTGCGCGACAGTTGCATGGTTCAAAGTAATTTAAAAAGATCGACCGGTCTTAATTAACCACATAATCTAAATTACATACGTTTACAATCACGACATCCTAAATATTAGTCAGACAAGATACACAAGGCAAGAACAACTCGTGACATTACATAACTGTAGATCTACAAGTTAGATGAACCGTAACTCTACCCCTAATCTAATTTGGTGTCAACGAGGGAATAACAATGCCAAAAACGGATTTATACTAAGATATATTATATCGGACAGTAGAGTAACACTACCTTCATGCTCTAGTTAATGAAACATCGATTACACTCCTTTTAAATGACCTGACAACCCAAATGTATTTAAAACAAGAATCATCTACGAACTGATGTGTATTACATTATTGTAACTTGTGAAATAAAAACTGAAACAAATCTTGTATAAACACTAAAACCAACAGTAGTGTCACACACTCCAGCTCATACAAATCCCCATAAAACATTACACAAAAGCTCTCAATCAATTATATTATTCAAAATTGAATAAGTATATATTAATAGCATAGTACTTAGTTTAAACTTACTTCAGCCACACAAGCCAAACTAACAAGAAATTACAAGGCTCAAATTGGATCCTAGATAGTAAGATTCACCAAAACACCGACATCATTATATACAATTCTATCATTTAACATTATAACATTTAGGAATAGAAAATATAAATAGATCGATAAATATATAGCGGAGATAAATAAGTTAGGGTTCCCTGTTTTAAGATTATCATTCGTTTTATTTTACAGTCAGAATTACTCAGCACATCATACAATTTCTATGAAAAGCGTTAATAATTCAGACGTAATAAATAATAAAACTCATGGCTGGGTTTTGACCTCTAGTCAAACCGTCAAACTGTGACAGTTTTTTGATGGAACGATCCTTATTGCTTGACCGCGGATGATTCTACCCGGCAGAAGAATAAGTATGTAAATAAAATCGCTAGGCTGGAAATATACATGCCGGTCTCACCTAGTTAATAAGGTTTACGATGCCCAAAATGATCAGTTTGCTATAGAAGACTACAGAACGTATCGTACGTCATATTTCATTGGCATCAATGTATGGCGTAATTTATTATTTTATAATTGAGTAAAATCTATAGTACATTGCAAGTCTTGCCATTTTTTTATTAATTTAAAATGGAATCTATAATTTCGGTCAAAGAGTTAGAAAAAGATGTTAAAGGCAATCAAATGACTGGATTACTAGACTGTATAATGTGCAATGACCTAAACATATATTTTTCATACGAAAAATTCTGCAAACTGCTTTAATATTTAATAATCATTATATAGAACGGTACGGAACGTGCATAAGAGTGCATTATATAGCCAATTCATAAGTTTAATAATTATTGCTCGTTTGTTGCAAGACGCGTTCAAATTGTTAGACAATTACCATATTACACGTAATGTTTTCTGTAAATATAACAGTTAAAACCTGATGTTACTTTAAAGAATTCCAGTTTAATGTATCATATTCATTATTAAACCATTCATGTTATCTAGATTCAGACGACATTTCAGATGACAGGGGTTTAGACCGGCCCCCTGCCACGACCGGCTTACCGTGTAGCGAAGGACTCCCCATACCGATCATAGATAGCTTTGAGATACTGTATAAGGTTCAACGATGATACTGGTAGTCTGGGTTTCTTTAGGAGATACATAACGATAGATATTTACGTAATTGATTTGTTAAACCTTCTTTGATGTTAATTGTTTGTGCAATGTTACAAAATGAACGCAACTTGAACCTTATCCTAAGAAGAGTGGTAAATTAGCCTTAACTTATTGCAAGATTTCGTTTTGCGAATCAAAGACGGATTCCGTAAATATTGCTAAATAACGTTTATGAAATACGTGATAGTGATTTAGAATGTTTTTTTATCATATCTACCGATGAATTTCTTTATAATGTCATTATAATGTTTCCTCCTTTATATTTTGTATACAATATTATCTATTGAATAAGTAATGAGAATATAAATCTGGTATTGAACTGTTACATGCTGGCTATGACATATTTTGGTGCAGGATAAATACATGTAACGAACACGAATGCGTTAACCAAAACGATATGTATATTTTACTTTTAAAACTATACGTTTAAATCTAAAATGACAAGACATTAAATAGACACAAGAAGTATAACATTTTCACGTTTTTAAGTACTTTGAGCTTAAACGTAGAAGCACCATAGAAGGGTAGAAACACTATTTACAGCCGTATTTAAAGCCTTGTTAGAGAAACTCAACCCGTAAATTTAAGATAGCTAGGAAGATATGAGCTACGGTTAAGACAGTAACGCGTGTTAGGGAAACTATAATGGTTGTTGACCGAAAACATTCGTACGTTTTACTGTTAATTAACTAAAAGATCCACAATTTCAAAAATCTTTTGGAGTGATAACTTCTTATGGGAGGGTAACCCGCTTCGTTACGTAACGCGTTACGGCGCCAGTCTGTCCGGCTTCCCTTTCTCTCACGCATACGGCAGCGGTAGGCAGGCTTCTCCCCTCTCACTCTAACCCACAGCGCTAGTTAGATTAGTTTAAGTTATCACTTCTGTCGGACGTCTCGAGACGCAAACGTTTTTTTCGTGTAATTTTATTTAAATAGGATTTATTGGCTCAATCTACGAAATATGTTTGCGAAGGTTTGTCTAGTTGATAAGTGATGTGCAAAGCTGCGTCTGTTACATCGGAGGAATTGCACATCGCTTACTCGAGAGAACTGTCACTAAAATGACCACATTACAGACCCCTTACTCTGCAAAATGAAACGATATATCGAAACAATAATCGTGCAAGCACCTACTCTTAGTAATATCGTTTTGACTCTTCTTTTCTTTTCTTCCTGGCATCTGTCTTATTGACAATTGTGCCAGTGTCAAGTGATTGTTTGGTTGTAAAGTCTTAGTCGATCGTCATTTGTCTAATCTATACGTCATCGCGAAATGGCAGTCTAGAACATTCTCTAGATTCCTCGTCGTTCAAATCACATTGCAACATAATACACTTATAATTAAATTGTCCATACTTGTGTTATGAAGTCACAATTTATTGATTAAAATTCCGCTAAGATTTCTAAATAATGCATGCAATAACACGACAAAAAAATATAAATTTAGAAGTGCTATGTTACTTCATGAAATGACCAACTAGAATCTGGTTCTGAACGATGGAAAGTTTGACATTACATTTCACAATCCTCCACAACAGGAGCGATAATTTGAATCACACAACGAAACGAAATGTCTTTAATAACTGTATCAGTACGTTAAGGATACACAAGTCAGCGGCACAAACTCGTTAGTGGGCGCAGCTAAAATGCATGCTATTTCACCTAGCTTAGTGTGAGAAAAGGATAGACGTGCACCAAGGATAGAGATGAGCAGAAAGGAGAGGTGATTATAATTTCGAGTCATATGATCAGATTAATCTATGATTTAAAATAAAACGTTTGCCTAAAAATAATGAATAGACCTTTGGCTCGAGGGTTCTCATGAAAAAACTACTGAATGTATTTATAAAAAAAAAAGTTATTTTAGCTAAATAATCTTTGCTTGTGTCGGAATATTTTTTTAGTTTGCGTAAAAACCCATATTATTTTTACAATTCTGTATTGATACAAGCATAGATTATGACAAGACAAATTTATATAACTTTTAGTTTTGGTTGTTCATCATCAGACGGTGGTGTGATTACCCTTCGACGTTTGTATGGAAAGATAATCGACTTGTTCACTCTTAAAGCGGTGCGCTTATAAAGTCTTATACGATAATAATGTATAATTTCCATAGTTGGTTCTTAGTTTAGGGTATTATAACTTTTATGCATGTAACACTGTAATTTTGTCATATTCATATATTTGATTACGAATCTAGATCAATAATTAATAGATTATAACTAATTTTAGTTAAAACGCTGTGTTGATTGTAATCTGTTTTGTGAATTTAATAAATAAATAAATAATAAATCAATAAATAAACAACTGAATTTCGACTAAATTCGACGAATATTGCAACGACGTTATCGTTTCGATAATATCGAAATCGGTTTGCAGGGTTGCCGCCATAGCCCTTCGGACAGTTTTTCGGAAAGAATCGAAATCGATCCAGACACGAAACTAACAAAAAATGTACGCTTACTTTTATAAGAAACACTAAGCTGATCGCAAGCTTAGTCGCCTGTGTGATCGAGATTGTTCATCATAGTTAAGACGTTACTCAGTAAATTACTTTAAGCATGGAAAAAATTGTCGCTTTATAGGTGCTGTAGGCTCGATAATTGAAGAATGAATAATAATAAATAAATATTTTAATATTTTAATTCAATAACCATTTTCTATGGTCACCTAAAGTTGACGTCATTTTAATTCGCAGCTTACACTTATAGATAGAATAAACTATTAGATCATTATAATTTCTTCTTTTTTTTTCTGGTTAGAAATCGCAATTAGGGAGTTCTCGACCTTTGGAAAACTCAACTTGAGTTTTCGATCATTGACGGTTTTAAGTAATTCAGCGACAAATTCCAATTTCGTTCGTTCTTTTACTTCCTTATTTTTATCTCCCAATTAGTCTACGCTAGAATGTTCTCGATCAATACCTTAACTATAACAACCACTCATTCAGGAGCAAAAACCGAACACATCAAATTGTTATTCTAACTTTGGCAGTGTTGCTTTTAATATCAAATACCATCGGCAAAATGCAAATGCTCTTAATATGTGAGAGACTACATACTTCTAGACTGACTGTTAAATAAGTACTAGGTATGAATACTAAGAATTCAACGTTAAAGGCATTGTAGTTAAAAATACACAGTATTTGCATTTTATTATAATTTATTAAGGTTGAGAGTAATTATGCAAATATAGTATTCGTACATTTACGATTATATATATTCGACCCAAGGTTTTTCTTCCCAGTTAGTATTTAGCCCCGGTTCGACCCAAAACATTTTTATTCATGTTTCTATACCTACTTATATTTGTATTGTTAAAATTGAAATACATGACACAGTATATTACTGCAGTAACAGGGTGAGCAGACAAGAAATACATATACATAGATACTCAATATCCTCAAAATCAGTTTGGTTACAGATTATGGTCATATATAAGTATATTCTGAATGTATTTACAAAAAATTATAAGTAGTATACCAGACATGCGGTACCCATAACTCTGCTTACTTCAGGGCCAGGTGAATGCTGTGTGAAATGTTCGGCATAATTTATTTATTGATCTTAAATTCTTTAATTCAACAAAATATTAACATTCCTATATCTTAAAGGAAAACAAATCAAATTGTTCTCAAAAATATATTGTTTATCGAGTAAGATTTGAAAAAAATATACAAGTTTCCATGCTACTGAAAATTCTCATTTTTGGATTGGGTAGAACGGTTCATATGCTTTTGGTTTGGCGCGGGATAAATACCTATGGGGTAGAAAAATCGTGGGATGAACGGAAGCTCTCAGTTTTTTACCACATTCTATTACGAAACAGCTTATTTTATAAATCATTATTAAATAACTTATTCGCTCTGTAAAAATGGTGTCTTTCAACAGATTCCTAAAGATGAATAAAATCATAACTAACCCTCCCAGTATAAGTAATGTATTGAAAGCTACAATACTACAAAGTAGTGTGTAACGTAATCGACGCGTTATGATTTAGTTAAACTAATGGAAGTTACTGATTTTTGGAGATTAACAAGTGCCAGTATTAATGATCCGTGAGTAAAATCACGAAGTAACGAGATACAAGATCATCATCAACATCATCATCCCTAGGTAAGTATCAATATTACCTATAACAATAACTGCATATAAGAAATATTATTTTTATGTAAATTCAAAAACTAGTTGGAATGTTAATCTACACCTATTCTTACCTGGTTAATTCTAATAATACAATTCAAGATACAAGGTTCTATATCCCACGATTAAAAATCATTTATGCTAATCATTATACAAATGTTTACTTGTAAGAGTTTAATGTGGACATACTTGCCTATACGAGACATACGAGTTTTAAAAATATATTAAGATTGTAATTATGTCCGTGTGTATATTTATTTCCCAATGAAAGTCACTAACCAGAGAATTTGGAATAACCATCATAAGAATATGTTCATTTATTAGTTTCCAATAAATAATCCTAAAAAATGGTAAAAGGAAGAACCCACGTGGATAATTTGTACGAAACAATCGTGTACGTATTTTTAGTCAATGTATTGTGCATTAGATATGTAGACGTTTCTAGAAGCTTTCCAACTCAACTCATTCAAATATGAACTTTAAAGTTCGGCAATACGACTTTTAATTAAGATTTAGTTTATTCAGAATCCAGGTATCGATATTAGAGTGCGCGGTGACTAGCATAATGTCGAAGCGTTAGTAACGCTAAACGATTATCGACTAACATAAATGCGGGTGGCGACTATTGTCTTATGTTATGACACACATTATGATACAATTTCCATGCCGTCGTCGTACTATTAACATACAACCCGTACATAACGTCATTCATCACACATGACGTATCATTTCCACACACATCATCATGCATGACGTATCATTTCCACGTACGTCATGATACATGACGTATAATTTCTACATATATCATCATACATGACGTACCATTTCCACGTACATCATGATACATGACGTATAATTTCCACCTACATCATGATAAATGACGTATAATTTCTACCTGCATCATGATAAATAACGTATAATTTCCACGTACATCATGATACGCGACGTTTATTTCCACCTACATCATGATAAATGATGTATAATTTCAACGTGCATCATGATACATGACGTATCATTTCCACATACGTTATCACACATGACATTTCCACCTACATCATCATGACGTACAATTTCCCGACAAGGTCTCGACAACTAAACTAGTGAGATTACTAAAGTAGAATATAGCCGTGGGCGCGGTGTCGGGTCGGTGTCGCGACGCGTTCCTTAGGCGTTAATATCACAGATTCCTAAAGAAAATAATAAGACGTGGAGTCGCGTACGTACCGAGTCGCGAGAGCCTCGGCGCCGATCGGCTTCCATCGCCGAAGGGGCAAGAGCCAAGAGCTAAGAGCCAAGAGCCAAGAGCTAAGAGCCAACTATAAGAGTATGTAGCGCCAGTGAGTGAGGCGAGAGTCCATAGCACCTCTTAACCCTCGGGCGCGCCACACATTTGATCTAGCTCTAGAAGCTCCTGCAATAAAAATAACTAGGTTAGTGCTAACCACACACGTAAAGTACTACACACTACACACACTAGGATGCTGTGATCACATCAGGATTGCTAGGGCTATCTTTATCTTATATTTTGAGCTTTTTATAGTGCCTACACTGAAGCGCCTATTCTCATGTAGCCATTCGAAAAAAAAGGAAGGAGCAGAGCTGTGGATCTTTAAGCAGCATTGCAACTTCTAAGGTTTCTCGGAAGGAGTCTAGTGATGCGGAATGGTTTACCAAGGGTTTACTGATAAAACGGAAGCCATTCCGTCCGAACCGATGCGGTACCGCACTGAATGAAGCAAGCTCGTCATGTATGAGAGCAGAGGTACCCTCTAAGAAAATAAATAAATAAAAAATGTGCGCAATTCACACAGCACCATACAACCCCAAACTAAGCATAGCTTGTAAAAATACATGATCATAATAGCCTTTATGAAGTCCACTGCTGAACATAGGCCTCCCCAATAGATTTCCAGGAAGAACGATTATGAGCCCTCTCCATCCACCGACTTCCTGCGATCTTTACAATGTCGTCAGTCCATCGGGTGGGGGGTCGTCCTACGCTTCGTTTTCCTGTCCTTGGTCGCCATTCGAGAACTTTGATTCCCCAACGGTTATCAGTTCTGCGAGCTATATGGCCTGCCCATTGCCAAATTAACTTGCAAATTGTGAGTGCTATGACGGTGACTTTGGTTCTTCTACGGATTTCCTAGTTGCGAATTTTATTACGTAGTGAAACAAACAAACATAGCTCTCTCCATAGCACAAAAATACAAACATACTTAAAATTTATAACACAGATACAGAACAAAACTTATATGTCCATCACACAAATAATTGTCCTGGGAGGGAATATAATCTATAACCTTGAGAAGCCAGTCAAATGTACGCGCGTACATTTCGACGTAAAGGCCGAGATGTGGTGAAGTTCCTCAAGAAGACCGGGATCTTCATGTGAGTCGAAATGTTGGGCCTCTCGTCATAATATAAGGTTTAACTTATTTATGGTGAATGTTCCGACAATTCTTGCATTAAGAGTTTTGGGCGAAAGGTTAAGTTATGATTCGACAGACCTGCGTCAGCGTCTTCGTTTTAAGTTATTTTATTCTAATGCTTTAGCAAAATAAACGTATATTATTCGTACAACGATCGACGAAGGAACAAGTCTGCAGAGCAGAGCATTTTTTAGTCAGGTGTTCCTGAGGATGCCTCGCGGAGAGTCGAACAACGTGTCCATTTTCTTTAACAAGGTCACGCCTGAATCAATTTACTTGAATGATTCGCCGTGCATCGTCACCTTGAAAGACCGCGCTCCACTGAGTGTATGAGTGTATGAGTGTATGTATGTGTATGTACCTGGTGCTGATGTTTCTGCAGTAGGGTGAGAACCCGCTCGTGGTTCCTGGCGAGCTGCTCGCGGCGCCGCGCGGCCGTCTCCTCCAGTCGCGCGCACTCCGACACACCGCGCTCCACTGACTGAAACATTATTTTTATTACATCATACTTCATCCTAATATTATAAATGTGAATGTAAGTTTGTTTGTAACGCTTTCACGCGAAAACTACTAAACTGACCAACATGAAACTTTGTACACATATTCTTGGAAGTATAAGATCCTATGTTACTACATAGGACACTTTTTATGAAAAAAAAAAAAAATACTAAAGAAAGGGAAGAACATAGGCTAAGTTTTATGTAGGTACCACGTGTGCGAAGCCGCGGGCAGCAGCCAGTATTACATATGCTTTTCTCTTCGGACGCGTGATACGAGGGGAGCTCCTTAAGTGGGCGAAACAACATTTATTTGCAGGGATTCCTCCCGGGGTGACTTTAAATGATTGCAAACCTGATTATATAGAATAAATAACTCCGGACATTTCATACAGCATCATCTGGCCTTAAAGTAAGTAGAGATTGTGTTATGGGTACCACATGACTAATATACGACTTATATACTTTTTTTTGCAAATACATCAAATTATACATAGGAATACCCGTGACAAATTTTAGGCCTAGGGTTTATATGAAGGTATAAAGCGGTATCGGCAACTGTTGACATTTAATGCGAGAATTAATAAACTAGCTGAAAGTTGACTGTGGTTCAATGTTGAACCCCTCACAAATAATTGCAGATCATACAAACATTTATCCAGCGGCGGGAATAAAACCCGCATTCTTCTACGTCTCAGCTGAACCTCAGCCCACTGCGCCACAGAGCTTGTAGAGAATTTGCGATTAATGTTAATTAAAAAAGAAGATTACGTTTGTATGTGCGCAAAGTTGTAGCGGATAACGATATGTTTATGTGACATTATTAGTCAAAAGATATTTGAATGAGGATGACGTTTGCGCCTACGCATTGTTCGGATACACGCTATGGAAACGCGATAACATTATATTGTTAATAACTGCTCTGACGTTAATAACTGCTCGCGTGTTACGAAGGGAGGACCAAAAGTCTGTGGAACAGAGGGAAGGGGCATCAGTTTTTGTTTTGGTATTTCACTGATCGCCCCTTTCATTTAAGATGTGTAAATTTATTTAAACTATTCAACATACTTCGGTAACAAAAATGTTGTTATCGTGCTGTTATTAAAGCAAGGAAACTCTCCATTTGTCTATCTGTTTAATGTTAAGGAAACCCTCCTTAAACCATGAGTGAGATGGGAGTCGTTTATGGGGTGTTCTGGTAAAACCATGATTTACAAGAGGCGTGCTCATTTTGGCTAAGGGTCCATTGAAACCAACCCTCGCCAGGTCAACTTGTTGAGGTCACATCGTTGAAATATTAAAATTGGAAGATGGTCGGCTGAAGAAGAAATAGCTTTCTACAAATAGGAAACCCACACCGCCAATTTGAGGAATCTACACGATCAAAAACATGTCAAAAGTCAATGCAAGATGAGTGCCATGAATGCTTCACTCGTATCTTCAGTTGATTTTTTACAAAAATACATTTTACTTTATAAGTTTTTTACTTTTAACAAAATTCAAAATTCAAAATTCAAAATAACTTTATTCATTACAATCACAAGGACCACTTTGAATCTTCTTCTTACATGCTAGTGAATCTAGGTGCCGGTTCCTCCTAACCCCAGTTCAAGAAGAATCCGGCAAGAAACTTGTCTGGTCTTAACACTTTTTTGTATGATATTTGACAATTTTGTTACGGATGCCGAGTTGAATTGCCGAGTCGAGTTAACATCCGCTGTACTCTATAACGATCAGCTGAGCATCTACAAAAATGGCTCAGCACCCGCATCTGACTGTAAAATCGGGTTGGTATTTTTTCACTGAACTATAAAACACTTCGAGTGAGGATTTCTAAGTGGAACTGATCCCAGATGAGTGCTGCTTGGAGACTGATGATGGAGACGACTGCGAAAGTCCTCAAATAATTGGGGGTTAGTCCCCCTGCTGAGAAGGAAAACATGAAACAAACCCGGCTCGGTGCCAGCCGTTATGCACCTGCAACCGAACCGACACCGCATGTACTGACTTGTCTTTCCTGCGGGTATTGTCGGCAAGGTCGAAAGGTTAGTGTGGATACCTGGGAAGGCCTGCGCTATCAAACAGAATCCCAGGCAGAGTGGCGTCAGTGGAGAGGAAACTTCACCCACCTTAACATGCTGGAGTGGATCCATGAACAAAAGTTTTCAATTACAAATAACTGCTCTGTGACTAGACTGACGCCACCTTAATCATCTTCAATAGATGAACGAAGGCCAATGATGATGATGATGATCAAAGAATTGTAGCAACTCTTTTTGGAGCTGAGTAACGCAGAATCTACCCCATCCTTGAAACGAATTGTTACTTGGAATATCACTTGGATTCATCACTATGAATCCAAAACAGGAATCGATCAGGAGTTTATGCAGTAGCAAAAGAACAGCACCTCCTAAGAAGTTGAAGGTGTCGGAGTCAGCCAGAAAAATGATTTTGGGTGTGTAATGGAATTCAACTGACCGACTACAAAGAAAATGGTGGCAACATTCCCGGAGAATATTACGTAAGACTATAGGAGAAATGAAAGGAAGTCATCAAATAAATAAATTAACCAAGCGCATGTAACCACGTACAGAGAAGGCTTCCAAAGTCAGTACGGTTAGTAGTCTAACATGGCATGGTTTAACTTTACATGGTTTAACTAATATGGCAAAAAAAATATGGGCCGCTTTAGATCCTTTTGGGTGTTTAAAAATCAAGCTGGTACTCAAACTCTAGTAAAGCCTTACTATCTGTGAAAATGATTTCGAAACGATGAAGAAGTTAATGCGGCGATTTCGACTAATTTTGATGGCAATTTTTATAGTATACTTAAAATAAATTGAAGATCTAAAAAATGTATTAGGCTTTTTTAGATCTTCAATTCGATCTTCAGAAGAGTTATAAGTATAACTCTTCTATTCCGCATACTTTTGGATCTCCCTTCGTACATAGTTAAAAAGCAGCCTATGTTTTTCCTTAAGATACAATCTATATCCTTATTAAATTACATCAGAATCCGTTCAATCATATAGTCGTGAAAAGGTAACAAACAAACAGAGATATACAGATAGGGACACTTTCAATTGTATTCATCGTCAGTCTAGGCTTTTCAACAGCAGATAGGCCCAGGCCTGGTCGAGTATATTTCTCCATATCTCTCTATCTTAGGCTTTCTCTCGCCAGCCGCTCGCTTCTATCGCTTTAGTGCCTCAACACCATCTAACCACCTTAACTTAGGTCTACCGTGAGTTCGACGACCATCCGGTTTTCTTTGAAGATGGTTTGGAATTTTGGTTTCTTTATTGTATGGATATTTATTTTTAAACCCCCAAATAGAGGTGTCATAAATTTAATGCGTTCATTTGTGTATCAGCAGGATACCCAACTCCACACCAACTTACAGCAGAGGTATGGTGTTTGTGGACTTTGGGATGGTCCCAATAAATAAATAAATAATACCGGACATTTCACACAGCATCATCTGGCCCCAAAGTAAGCAGAGCTTGTGTTATGGGTACCACATTACTGATATTACTTTTCATTACTTTTTTTTTTGTCAATACATACATATTATACATAAAAACACCCGGACCCAGGATAAACAAGTTTTTAACTTTTTTGTTATACTTTTGATATAGAATACTTATTAGTACAAATACAGAAGGTCTCTACGGGAACATTTATACAAATATCGACTCTTGCTACGTCGCAACAAAGTGATATTCAGCTCGCACAAGTGCTTATTGCCTAACATCATATTTAAATAGCCTCTATGTGGATGTTATGTATGTGGACAGAAAGCTATCGCGTAACTCTATCTCTTCTGGTGCACCAATGTACTTGAAACTTCTGACCTAAAGAGCTAAATACACCTGGCCGTCTTTTGATGCAAGCTTAAGAAAGGGTTTTACTCAGTATATGATAACAAGGACTACGTAAAATCGACTTACATACTAGGTGAATTACGTGCCAAGTAGTTCAATAAAAAATCAATCACCTGCGCGTGAATTTCTCTCTTTATTCGCAGAATTTCATCCTTATCCCTGGTCTTTTTAATTAGTACTTTGACATCCTCTTTTCTTATGCTGGCCAATCTGTTCAGGACCTCCTTCTTCTCCACGTCCAAAAGATCCTAAAAAAACATGAATTTAGTAATATCAACCTTATTAGATTAGTATTCTCAGTAGGAATTCAATTTACACTGTAAGTGGAGTCAGCATTGTATTTGACTGTAACTTATCAAGAGTTAAGAGACTGTTTAGTGATGCATTTTATTAATGTATTGCACAGGAAAAAAAGTAGAGAAAGTGGACAGAGAGTGTATCATGTATCTGAGTAGAACAGTAACAAAAAGGTTTCAACTCAAACTCAGCATATGCCTCGTCACTGGGGGTTAGCTAGGCGCTCTTTCAGACAAAATTCAGCTGATGAATCTCACTAATGTGCTACTAAATAAAATATTAAAATAATCGGGCAAAACAAACAAAAAAATTTGAAAAAAGTTTCACTTTTTCCAAAATTTTTTACATTTACAATTGATAAACCTTCGTGTGATAAACGTTAGATGAGTGTATCGTCATCCAGACAAAAAGAAATATTAGTACCGACAGTGAGTGACTTCATTGATACTTGATTCTTTATAACACCCGGAACAAACATTTCCATTCATCGCAACCCCACAGCGCACAAGGCGGAGCTACATCCAACGGAACTGAGAGACCAGTCAAGAATTTCAAATAGTACTAACAGTGAGTGACTTCATCTGCAGCTGTTGTTCGTTCCGCACGTGCTTCTCCAACGCGGCGTAGATGGCGTGGTGGTAGCGCAGGCGCAGCTCGCGTTCTGCGCGCGCCGCCTCCCCCCCGCCCCCCGCACCCGCTCCCACCGCCCCCGGCCCCGCCCCCGCCCCCGCCGCCTCGTCCCCCGCCCCCGCCGCCGGCACCGCCGTCTCCCCACCGCCGCCGCCGCCGCCGTAGCTGCAGACAAATAATATACGTTTACAAAATACTGAAAACCGGCTTCATAGTCTTGAATATGAAAACCTGTAATATTAGATATCTAAAAATTCTAATTCTGATTGTGATCCATTGTATTTTTGTCATCACGGTCAAGGTAATGTCGATGGTCAAATTCCTGTGATCGACTAATGCGTCTTAACTGCAATACGTGAGATGCTTGCCGTTGAAGAGTTCTGTCAGATATTTTCAAAGTCCACTGTCAAGCCAGTTGACCACTGAAAAGTATATACTAAAAGAAGAGCTGGTTATAAGATGGATCATCCAAAAAAGCTCGTCTTGGATCAGGAAAAAAGCGGTAGGACCAGGACGAGTTGCTTGCCAGTTCTTCTCAGACTTGGGTTAGAAGGAATTACCACCACAATTCACCTAGTATGTAAGACATTTAAGTAATTCGTGTGATTGTATTGAATAAAAATGTTTTTGACTTTGTCTTTAATACTTTCTGATACTGCAAACGTCATTAATTACGGTAACCATTTACCTTCAGGTAGACCGTATACTTGTTTGCTGCCTTTTTTTAATCAATCAGACCTGTGGCAGTTGCTCTAATTCGTCCATCAAATAGAAAAGAGCTGATTCAAATGACTGAACAGATTTTCTTGAATCATAAGTAAGAATGCTCTCGATGAAGTCAATGTCATAGTCCATGGTATAGATACCACATGGCAGATATACATTTTGTTTTCTTAAAAATAATACATATAATCATGCTATAAATAGAATAGAACCCGCAACCTTCTGCGTCTCGTGCCACAGAGGTCATCAAATACGGTTCATCCGTAGCCAACAAACCTAAATGCAGTAATATTTGAACACTATTGCTTGGAGACAGAACATCTGGCACTGTAGTGGTACCAAGACAGATTCTTGCAGAACTTCAACTTGTCCTCTTTGTACCACCAGATAATCAAAATTGTTCTTACTTAGATATAGATATTCTTACATATTCTTGGAAGATAATTTCTTGACGAGCCTATTGCTGACGTAGAACTTAGCCGAGGTAGGCCGCCGTTCCTTATCATGTTTCCGGCGAAGCGCGTCCAGTTTCCGCGCGAGCTCCGTGCGCTTCTCTCGGACCACTTTCAGAGAGAGAAGCGCTTCTAATGTCTCCTCTTGTGACTCGTCTGAGCTGCCGTTAGCTTTGGTGATCTCTGTAATTAGCGTTTAATTACAATTAATGTAATTAATGCTTTACATTTGTGATACCTATAGGCAATTAACTTAATACCACGATGGGCGCCAAATTGCTCTAATATGCCCCATGTTGGGCGCCAATTTGACACACATACTTTGGAACTTTGAGATAGGATATTCCGGTTTCCTCACGATGTTTTCTTTCATCGTTAGAATGCACTAGCAAATTTTTCGAAAGTAAAAATCTATTAGTGTAATCAAGTGATGTCAAGGACAATTTTGTTCACAATTAAATGCTTGTGATTAAGAAACATATTTATTTGGATAAGGATTACTATAATGTTAATAAACTCCATCGTAAATAATGTATTAATTTCGAACAAATTTAATAATCAAATAAAAGGTTATAGTGACCCAATCATAAAAGATAGACATATGCTGTCACGGTCTTTTTAGAACTTTTATAGAGAAACAATTCTATCTTACATAATTTTTGCGTAAGTTAAACCGTTCGGACCGCAACGGAAGCTCTCAAAAAGAATTATTTTTTCCCCCTTTTATCAACATTTTCCATAGATACTTTGCTCCTATTGGTTGGGTTGGAGCGTGATATTATAAAGCCTAAAGCCTTCCTCGATAAATGAACACAAATATTTTTTTCAATTCAAACCAGTAGTTCCTGAGATTAGCACGTTCAAAGAAACAAACTTTTCAGTTTTATAATAAATAAAATACATACTATATTTATTTTCTAACAATTATTCCGTCAATTAACGAGCAGATAGACACTAAATAGCGATAAAAAAGACACATTTATTCCATACAAAAGTAAATTTGCTGTGGGCAATAATACCACTGAGCTATGACCCTTAAAATTAAGCAGCCTTAAAATTAGCAGATATTTAAGTTTTATCTGCTTACTATTATGTCTTATTATCATTATAAGTGTGTGCTGGTTTATAATTTACCTTTCGAGTCCCTGTTGTTGACACAAGGAGTAATGGGCGCGATACAAATAGACTCTTTTTCGATGAGTTTCGTCGTCTCCACCATGGCTATCTTCAGAGGGCTACAGCTCTCTCCGTTGTTCGGTTTTGCCTGAGGACCGGACCGTTTAAGTTATTTAATAAAACTGTCATGTATAAATTGCAGCATGGCTCCAATACCATTGGTTAAAATTACTAGTCCAGTATGAAATCACCGAGTATTTCATCGGCATGTGTTATCTCGTCGTGTGACTTTATAGTATTAGCTCGCACAGCTGAAAACTTTGCTTAATAGAGAGAAGGGGCGGTAGCTTTTCGGCTACATTGCTCCAGGTTTTTTGACCATTATTTCGACAACTGCTGCTTTCTCGCTAAAAAGATTTGATTGACTAAATAACTTCACAGAGTGTGAACAGTTAACTAATAGGGCTGTATATAGGGGTCAGATCTAATTTTGGAAGCCTATAGCCTATATATAGAAGGCATAGCGGCATGAGGCCATGCATTCTTATCAATAATACAGTAATTTATATTATAATAAGCTTTCTTCAAAAGACTACCTTTTATGTATGCTTTAAATTTTTTAATAGGAAGTTTAGTAGCATTTTCAGGAAGCTTATTATAGAAGCGCACCGTGTTCCCCATAAAGGACTTATTTACTTTTTCAAGTCGGAACCTAGGGATGTATAATTTGTGTCTAGATAGAATCAATACTAGGAATTAGTATTGATTCTATGAAGGTCACTATTTTGGTGAAACCCATCTCTATTTTGATGAGTGTATGACAAATTTTCATATTATATATTGTGAAGATTTTGTGAGAATATTAATTTCTTTGAATTTTCTCTCAAAGCATCAATATTAAGACCGAGGACGATCGTGAAATCTACATGATTCATTGCTTCTCCATTCATTTCAATGTTGGTCGGGCTATGAATAACATTTGGCAAAGTAAATTTGATACATTTAGTTTTTTTTTTAATTAAGCAAACATTATTTACAGTGAACCAGTTAAGAACTAACGATAAGGATTCATTTACGTTAGCACAAATACTGGTTTTACCTCTATCAACTTTAGATATTAAAGACGTATCGTCTGGAAATAAAACAAATACAAATATTTTTTTACAAAATAAGGTAAATCGTTAACGTATACAAGCATAGCGGAGTCCTGGTTGAGGCCTAGAATATAATGAAATACGACATTCGCGGGGGATGTACCAGTACACCATCGACAAACTTTTCATAGTTCGATGGAACTAGATCTAGTAGCTTGGAGTCGATATCGTCAGCAAACAGTTTCCACTTTGCCTTCAGGAAGTTAATCCGTTCGCAAAGAGGAAACATTTGACCTTTCACGGCAGCATCAATGTGAGTTCGGTGTTTGGGGGATGTTTGGTATTAAAGAACAGATCTACTTTGTGTCCTTTGTGTCGACAAAGGGCTTACGTTTGAACTGGTAAGTAGTAAGAAGGGGTTATATCTCCGATCTGTTAAGTGACAGGTAAGATTGCACTCACATGTAAGTAGGTAGTCACTTATAAGATGGTACTCACAGGTAAGATGTCGGCAGAACGCGCGGGCGGCGGTGCGGCGACGGACGCGGGCGCGGGCGCGGACGCGGGCGGGGCGTCCGTGTCCTCTGTGAGCACGGCCAGCTGGTGCTCGCGTTTGTCCAGCTCGCTCTGGTACTTGATGGGGTTGGCTAGAGCCTCCGCCCACTCCGATAGCCCGTCCGGCACGTAGTCCTGAAATATACATTTGGAAGTGAGTCCGTGCGGAGCTTATTGCTCTACTACACTATCTACTACAATTCGGTTGACGGATTTTTATGTGAAACAAATTTGCTGTTATATAAACTATTTCAGGATATAATGTTGATGTTGCTTATTACCAAGATGAGATGACAGAAGTTAGACATCATATGCGACTACTGTAAGAGTCACTCGTTTTTTTAAACACCAATTATAACTCTTATATTACTCATAGCTTTTATTGGGGATCTAATTTACGCTACTGACAGGGTACTATCTTGCGACAATACTCGTCACGTGTAATCAACCCATAAGGTAGGTAGGTATTCGCAAAATTTAAAATGTTGCCCTACCGGCGTTCTTGTCTTCTGTCTACATCACTAGTAATTTGGTTGAAAAAATTCTAATTCCGTCTTTTCCGGCTAGTTCTGGCATCACTCATAAAATTTCATATCTAGACGAAGCAAGAAACGCTTGGAACAGTCCTTGCCCTAATTCCGCTCCCCGCAAGAACCTTTCGGCCCAAAAAACGTATTTTCTAGAAAACCGAACACAAGGCATTCCAAAAGACTTCGTTCGCCGACTATAGGTAATCTGCCGTCTAAGTTCTATTGCACAACATACACATTACTTAATACTTAAAACGCCCTTAACTTACAAATACAAATTCATTCTCCCACTCATGCGCACACACACACACACACACACACACACACACACACACACACACACACACACACATATACATACACACACATATACATACACACACATATACATACACACACATATACATACACACACATATACATACACACACATATACATACACACACATATACATACACACACATATACACGCACACATACACACATACACACTCATATATACACACACACATACACATACACACATATACACACATACACACACACACATACACACACAAACACACATTTTGCAAGCCTCTTTTCACTCATACGCACTCGTGTAGGTACACTGAATGTTGTATTGCGCTCGTTGTCGGCTCGTCATCTCGAGGGTAATACCTGAAAATCAGTGTTTGCTTCTTAAGCAATATTAACGCTGAGCTATGACCCTTTCGATATTGCAACACACGCGCACTTTTAGTTTTATGTATCTAGTATCTAACCTAAAGATTTACATATTTACTATTATGTACAATGGTACCATTGATTTTATGTGTGTGCTGGTTTATCAAACTAATGTTGTATCTATCTATCTACGTACAGGGCCTCAATTCAGTTAATTTACAACGGTTACCGTTATATTCCAATCCATCTACGTTTTGACTTCGGTTCGGTAATTACCTAAAAACCTATTCTGTTATCTCTATAGAACAAAAGAATATATTCGATTATCGTTGACGACTTCGTAAACGTCGCGTAAGCTACAGCGAGAAATGTTTTTACTATATCGATGAAATGATTTCATAATAATAAATATAATAACCGCACAGTTGATAAACACGGGCTTTAGTCACGTATTATTTTGTCGACGGAGGCACCGACACTGTTTCGATTCATCTAGAGAATCTTCATCGGGGTGAGTTTGACCCGCGGTCCGCTCGTTGCCGCTCGAGTACACGGTTCGCACGTGCGGCGCCTCCATCGACAAAATAGCACGTGAGTAAAGCCCGTGTTTATCAAAATGTATAGTACAACTCACGAAAGTTTCGAAAGTGATATAATAACCACGTTTTCCTGTCCTTGGATAAAGTAATGTAAAGTGTAGTTACAGATACCTACAAGTAAATGTACAAGTAGAGGTGCAGACAAGGATATAAGGATACCTTTACGACAGAGTGCAGCAACACGCTGGCCGACAGCGGCTGTCCCAGCTCCGTGCGCAGGTTGACGTGCCGGTAGCCGGGACACAGGCCCACCACGGGCAGCACGCGGTGGCCGAGCAGTCGACCGTTGTCCTCGTGCGCCGCGACGCGAATCATCGCCAACTCCGGCAATACCACCTGCCACATAACAACACCCCATATTTAAAGTATGATTACGTTTAAAAAACTAGACCGAACCGACTTCATCGAACATAAAACATTTTTAGTGGAAGGTACCTAGATGAATTTTGTTTATATATATAATATGGGTAGGCCTCCTGAACGCATTGCTCCGATGATACAGGGAGAAATATCATCGATGTATCCAATTTTTTGAATGTTTTTTTTTATAAACCGCTCGAACGATATTATCTAACGATATTTAAATAAATAATTTTCCAAATTGGATAAGGCTTCTTTGAATTAGATGAACATGCTAAAAAAAGATGTCGACGAATTGAGAACCTCTTCCTTTTTTGAACCTCTTCCTTCTGAGACGCAAAAGGTTGCGAGTTCGATTCCCGCCGCGGGACAAATGATTGTATGATCTGCAAGTATTTGTCTCGGGTCTGGGTGTTTCTATATATATATGTATGTAAAAAAAAGTAGATAAATAGTATAACAGTGATGTAGTTCCCATAACACAAGCTCTGCTTACTTTGGGGCCAGATGATGCTGTGTGAAATGTCCGGTATTATTATTATTATTATTATTTGTTTATTTGGATTTAATTTTTAATTTTATGTATACTATTTAAAATATAAGTCATATTGTCAGTTTAGTATACTTTTACAACTATGGTAAATTTGAGAAAGTGTGTGCTGTACATATTTGAAAGTCACATTGCGCAAAGTCGACGTTTATAACATTTGATTTTTCAGTGGTATTCCCTAACAAGAATGAAACGTTGTTTAAATTATTTTAATTTTTCCAATAAGACGATAATAACAGAACTTCCTATCCCAATATTTACAAAGAAAACATTTGCATTCGCGCCAAGATTTGAATGCGCAGCTGCGGAACGAATATAAATAATAAATCGAGCCAACGCGACTTGCTTCCCGTCTGCAACTTTCAAAACTTTACGACATTGAAAACTATATAAACTAATCAAATTATAGCAACAACACTCTTTTTATGTTTATAATTCAAGATATAAGCTTACGTAAGTATGTGAAATAAGACATTATAGAAGAATTAGATTGGTAATTGTATTTAATAACATCAGATATTTCACAAAAACAATATGGCATTCAAAGAATATTTTATTCCCAATGTATCGACGACCTCTGTGGCGCAGTAGGCGAAGGGTTTCCTGAGACGCAGAAGGTTCCAGGTCCGATTCCCGCCGCGGGAAAATGTTCGTATGATCTGCAAGTATTTGTCTCGGGTCTGGGTATTTTTCAATGAAAAATATGAATGTATTTACCAAAAAAAGTACAAATATCAGTCATGTGGTTTCCAAAACACAAGGTCTGCTTACTTTGAGGTCAGATGACACTGTGTGAAGTATCTGGCATTATTACATTACACATTAGTATTATTATTTGCCGACACTGCTGCATGCTGACTTACATAGTTATCATCCGAGAACTTTTGCAAATCGTCCGTAAACTTCCGTAATCCGTAAACAAATTCTTGCAAACAACAAGGCGTCTACTCGGCAATTCTATTTGACGTATGACGACATATCGCAATGATAACGAAGTTGAAATGTTCGTCGAAATCGGGACTGTACTTTTTCAAGCTCGTGGATTGAATTACTTTAGGTACAGTAGTTCAATCCGAAATGAAAAATATATAAAATATCTCTTAAATCATTTAAATGGATGTCATATAATAATAATACCGGACATTTCACACAGCATCATCTGGCCCCAAAGTAAGCAGAGCTTGTGTTATGGGTACCACACGACTGATATACTACTTATATACGTTATTTTTTTGTAAATACATACATATTATACATAGAAACACCCAGACCTGAGACAAATACTTGCAGATCATACAAACATTTGTCCCGGGGCGGGAATCGAACCCGCAACCTTCCGCGTCTCAGCCGCACCTTAGCCCATTGCGCCACAGAGGTCGACTAATATTCCAGCTACTTTGATTTAAAAACCAAACCAAGGAACCGATTTTGATGAAATTTCTACGGAACCAATCGGGAAGGATAGCTTTTAACGTGAAAAAGTAACTTATCCAATCGGTCCATCATAAACATCATCCAATCATAAACGACGGAGTTACGAAATAACAAATAAAAAACAACCGAATCGCGAAGGTCCTCTTTTAAAAAGCAGGAGTTGCACAAATAAGTAGATATCGGAGAGGATACCTTCTTGAAGACGAAAGGCTCCTCGCCATAGACGGGGTTGATGCCGTTGTTGGGCGCGACCCTCGTGCGGAACTTCTTGCGCACCGTGTCGGCCGGCAGCCCCCACATGTCCACCTCCACGTACGTGCCGCATCGCTTGTCCGTCAGCAGCTGCGCCGACAGCACCGTGATGGTCAGCGAGCCGGCGATGATGCCGTCCACTGTGCTCTCCGCGAACGGGTCCAGGCGCCGGTCCTGAAACGTAGCCGCATCGGCAGAGCCTGTCTTATGGGTCCCGCATGACCGATATAAATCCTACTTTAATACTTTTATTATAAGTACACGTTATGGATCGACCCACCCAAACCGGAGACAAATACTTGCAGATCGTCCAAACATTTGTCCCGCGGCGGGAATTGAACCCGCTTTTGCGTCTCACCCGGGCCTTGGCCCCCTGCATCGCAGCGGGGTTGATTCCCGGGACGAATGATGGGATGATCTGCAAGTATTTGTCTCAAATTTGGGTTTTTCCGTATGTAATAAAAAGTATTCAAGTGGCATATCGGTCATGTGGTACCCATAACACGAGCTCTGCTTACATTAAGGCCAGATGATGCTGTGTGCGATGTCCGGCATTATTATTAATAAACGAGGCACTTTCGTTTTCACAACTGGACAAGCCGACGTACCCCTCGCGCCATCCATACCTTGTAAGTCTACCCTTACGAACAAAGCGCTTTGCTTCCACATTTTTTATGCGTCCAGCCATAGATTGAATTACTTTGCCGTCGTTTGTCTTTCCTGAAAACTACAATCTGGGTCCCTTCAGTCAAAAGAGAATATGTGTCGTCGTGCCCCATCGTCGGACGCATCGTAGCCTACTGCAAAAAGAAACACCAGTGGCCCAGTAGGCTGCAACATGGTATTCTTCAAAAAATATTACCTTTCTCCTCATAAACTCTGGTTTGAGCAGATACCCGCAACGACGATTGTACTCGAAGGTGCCGAGGTTGAGCTGCATCGCCAGATCTAGCGTCTGGTAGTTCAACGCCACGAGCTGGCAACCCGCGTTCCAGAATACCTGCAAAGGGAAAGTCATGTTAGAGACGCCGCGGGACAAATGTTTGTATAATCTGCAAGTATTTATCTCAGATCTGAGTGTTTCTATGTATAAAAAAAAAATAAAGTATATAAGTAGTATATCAGTCATGTGGTACCCTTAACACAAGCTGTGCTTATTTTTGGGCCAGGTGATGCTTCTTGCAATGTATTGAAATATTGTTGACCTCTCTCTTTCCAAAACACACCTACAGCGAACAACTGCTATCTTTAAATAACTTACCTAATGTTTAAATTCGTTATATTTTTTTCACAAACCAATTTCCATTTCAGTATGTCCAGTTATTCGCAATTTTTAAGCGTTACTTATTAGAGGAAACTTTACTAGATTATGTAATATTTCAGTAATTTTGTTTATAAGTTTCGTTGTTCTGTTTGTTTTCCCAAATAAATAAATAATAATAATAAATATTGCTGGACAATGCACACAACACCATCTAGTCCCAAACTAAGCATAGCTTGTATTATGGTGACTAGATGACCGATAGAATACTTATATATTTTTAAATACATAGTTATGATACTTTAAAACACCCACACACAGAACAAACACTATATTCATATTCATCACACAAATGTTTATCCTAGGAGGGATTCGAACCCTCAACATACAGTGCAAAAGGCAGAGCTACTGCCAACTGAGCTGCTAGGCCAAATAAATAGACATACTTGCGGCATAAAGTTGGAAGAGTCGAATCGCGTGCCGGCCGGGTAGACGCGAGACAGTTGATGCTTGTTGTAGTTCACGAACTCTATCGGCCGCTCCTTCAGTAGCGTGGTGGCTTGCTTCTCGTCGAACGACGACATCTCGTAGAAACGGTTCTTTTCTATCAAAAAAGATAATAAAAACATTAGTGGATAATCACAGAACATCATCTAGCCCCAAACTAAGCATAGCTTGTACTATAGGAACCAGCCGGGCGATTATGAAATTCTGATACTATCAAACCATGTATACTAACAGCTTTCAGTTACTATTCATAAATTGGTATCACGGAAGTGTAAAAGACTAGGACTCTTTGTGGTGGGAGTCCTAGGCCTCTTAGTTATTGGTGGTTGGTATTTGGTGTGGAGACGAAATGGGAAGTCCAAAGTTCACTGTAGATAGTTGTACTTATCGGACTTCACACAGATACACGGAATGGTAAGAAATATACATATATTGAACTGGTTTAAAATACTAATAAAGATTGGTTATAATATAAACTAGAGACCCGGCTTCGCACGGGTGCAATGCTGATACTAAATATACTACAGAATGTCTTAATATACAACGTTATCTAAGAGACTGTATGTAGACCTTTTTAAGGTGTACAATACTGTAGTACATTATTTTGATCTATCTCGCCAACGTTTGCAATGTAAGCGTAAAAAAATGTTTTTATTTACGACATCACATTAGAAACCTCTTAAATGATCAGTGTTTCTCTACTATATTATGCATGTATTATACATATAAACCTTCCTCTTAAATCACTCTATCTATTTAAAAAACCGCATCAAAATCCGGTGATTAGTATTAAAAATCTAAGCATACATAGGGACAGACAGACAGCGGGAAGCGACTTTGTTTTATACTATGTAGTGATGGTATAAAATGGTAAGTATGGTATGGTGAGATGTTAATGAGTAACGCTGTGCCGGCTCGGCAGATGGTAGCACACGGTATGTAGTGATGGTATAAAATGGTAAGTATGGTATGGTGAGATGGTAATGAGTAACGCGGTGCCGGCTCGGCAGATGGTAGCACACGGTATGTAGTGATGGTATAAAATGGTAAGTATGGTATGGTGAGATGGTAATGAGTAACGCGGTGCCGGCTCGGCAGATGGTAGCACACGGTATGTAGTGATGGTATAAAATGGTAAGTATGGTATGGTGAGATGGTAATGAGTAACGCGGTGCCGGCTCGGCAGATGGTAGCACACGGTATGTAGTGATGGTATAAAATGGTAAGTATGGTATGGTGAGATGGTAATGAGTAACGCGGTGCCGGCTCGGCAGATGGTAGCACACGGTATGTAGTGATGGTATAAAATGGTAAGTATGGTATGGTGAGATGGTAATGAGTAACGCGGTGCCGGCTCGGCAGATGGTAGCACACGGTATGTAGTGATGGTATAAAATGGTATGTATGGTATGGTGAGATGGTAATGAGTAACGCGGTGGCGGCTCGGCAGATGGTAGCACACGGTATGTATAATAATAATAATGATAAAAGCCTTTATTTGCTGACCAATTCTCAGTAAATTTTTTTGACTAATCTAATTTTTTAAATCTAGTTTAGTAAAGAAAATAAAAAATAAACAAAAACATTCTTCAGCAACCGTTTTGTTGGTCAGGTTGTCTCTTTGACATAGGCCTCCCCTAATTTTTTCCACTCCTCTCTGTCACGTGCTAATCTTCTCCATCCTTTCGGTAAATCATCTTCCCATCTCTTGATTTGACGTCCCTTTTGTCTTTTCCCATTTCTAGGATACCATTCCATTACATCTTTTGTCCACTTTTCCTTGTGCGTTCTCATTATGTGACCTGTCCATTTCCATTTGAGTTTTTTTATTACCAATGAAACATCGTTTACTTTTGTACTTTTTCTTATTTTTGAAGTCGTCCACCTGTCACGTAGCCTTATGTTAAGCATGCTTCGTTCCATACTGCGTTGACAAACTTGAAGTTTTCGGTTGTTTTTGCTCGTAGCAGGCCAAGTTTGACACCCATAAGTAAGACATGGGAGAATGCACGTGTTATACAGTTTTCTCTTTACCGTCATTGGCATTTTTTTGTTTTTAACTATTTCTTTGAGGGACCAGTAACGTTTCCATGTATTGCTTATTCTTCGATCAATTTCTTTCGAATACTGGTCTCTTATTGATATAAGCTGCCCCAAATATATATATTCATCAACATATTCGATAACGTCTTGTCCTATTTGTATATTTCCCTTTATTGCATTCGTCATTACTTTATTCTTCGCTGGATTCATTGATAAACCTGCTTTCCTGCTTTTATTGTTTAATTGATGTAACATAGTTTGTAGTATGTCTGATCTCTCTGCGAATAGCACAATATCGTCAGCGAATCTTAGGTGATTTAGGTTTGATCCATTTATATTTATTCCGAAATCGTCCCAGTCTATATTTTGGAATACATTTTCTAGCACTGCCGTGAAAAGTTTTGGGGAGAGTGGGTCGCCTTGCCTAACGCCTCTCTGGATACTAAATTCTTCTCCTTGCTGTTCTAGTTGGACCTTTACTGTGGAATTTTTGTATATTTCTTTTATAATTTTTATATATTTGCTTTCTATGCCTTGTTTTTCCAACGTCTTCCAGATATAGTTATGATTCAAAGAATCGAAAGCCTTATTGTAATCGACGAATGCAATGTGGTAGTATTGGCCATACTCATTAAGTTTTTCGATTATCTGTTTTACTACGTGAATATGATCGATGGTAGAATAATCGGCGCGAAAACCCGCTTGTTCTCTAGGTTGGTTTTCTTCTATGTGTTTCGATATTCGGCTAAGTATTATTTTAGAAAACACTTTATATAAATTGGACATTAGACATATTGGTCTGTAGTTATTTATTTCATTTTTATCGCCCTTTTTATGTAAAAGAACAATAGTGGACTTCGTCCATTGAGTTGGAATTTGTTCAGTAGCTAATATTTCGTTAAAAAGTTGCGTCACAGGTTTTGACATTTCTGTTAATGTGTCTTTCAATAACTCGTTCGAAATGTTATCCTCCCCAGGCGCTTTGCCGCTCTTTTGCGTTTTTATTGCTCTTACAACTTCAGTTTCTAGTATGCAAGGAATTTCTTCTATATAAGTGTACTTCTCTGTTTCTGGGAATGTTGATTTGTCTGTCTCGGTGTATAGCAGAAGGCAGAACTACTAACTGAGGTGTGAAGTGTACTATCAGTCAATACTGCGTGATGCTGATACCGTCAAGCGCACTTGTCTCTCTCCGAATACCGATTACCTTCCTTAAAATCAGTAAAATGACTCACTCTCAGCGTTCTCAACAGAGGAGAAATGCACTGGCTGTACGTAGTCAATATTGTGTGATGCGAATACCGGTAGCCGCACCTATCTCCCTCCACTTACCTTCCTAAGAATCAGTAAATACTTACTTTCAGCACTCTCGAAGGAGGAAAAGTGTACAGGTTGCACGTAGTTGACGAGCGCAGAGATCTCGGCGGCGGCGTGTGTCTCCCTCGCCTCCCCCTCCCCCGCGACGCCGCCCCCCACGCCGCCCCCGCCGCCCCCCGTGCCCTCCGCCCCCTCCGCTTCCTCCTCTCCGGACGAACTGTCCGTTGACGACGACTCTATGGACTCTTTCGAGCCGCGTCTGATCACCTGGTGAAGTAGTCATAGTGAGGATTTAGTAACTGAAACTTAATATGCATTTTGATAAACACGAGTTTGATAAATCGCGTGATATTTTATTGATAAAGACTGTTTTAATTCAACTAGAATTTTCATCTAGAGGTTGATTCCGCGGTTCGCTCGTTGCCGCGCGCGTTCGCGGTTCGTACAGACATAAATATGTGAGAAAAAGCCATTTATCAAAATGTATAGTACAATTAACAAATGTACTGGACGTTAAATAACATAATGCAAAATGTATTTATTTAATTAAAGATTCATTTCTAAATTATGCGAGTAGATCTCCGAGGAATTTTCGTGATTTTGCGAGACGATATATACAGGGTGTCCCGGAACTAGTATTTTATTCCGACCATGTTAATAATCAGTAATGGGGGTGATTTTTTTTTTTTAAATTCCTATTTTCAAATTTCCATACATATACTTTTAAGTTTATTCCAATTATTAATATTGACAACCCTCCTTTGTTTACAGTGTTCCCAAGCACGTTACCTACCTAAATAAGTTTGTGCAAGTACAAATTTATTGGTATACTAAGATAGGTAGGCATGGTTACATACTTCTACCAATTTTAAAGCAAAATTTGCTGCACATTTCTTCAATGAAAATTTATGAATTCGTAAAATTACGCCATTCTTCGATACGCCATTCTCTATTACGAAGAAATGTGTTCATATTTTTAGAAAGTAAATATTTATTATCGGTATTATTGTTTATGTTATGTTATCAGGTAATAAAAGACTTTGAAGCTCCGAAACATCCGAGGTCAGTCTAGCTTTTGTTATCCTTAATTGCCTTGAACACGTGCAGTATGACGCATTGTTTTCTCGGAAGTGATGGACTTAGACGAAGCATACTGGATACCTATCGTATTATCAGTCGTAAACCTACTTTGAAACTGTTAACATGGCCAGTAAAAGGAAAGCGATAAGTGTTGACGAAAAAGTTTGTGTGATACGTGCGATTGAAAAGGGAGAAAATAAAAGTGTCTCCATATAACGATAATTCTCTATAACGACAAAAAATGCTCAGTCCCTTGAGTTTCGTTATAAAGAGTTTACACTATGTACATATGTACTATGTACATATGTATATACAAGAATTGCTCGTTTAAAGGTAGATAGATAGATATTAGTCATATTTTAAAATCTGAACTATGTTTATACTGTGTAACATACCTTCTTCTTTGTTAATGGCCTGTGACATACTAATGTCAATTTTGCCAGTGTCAAGTGTTTATAGTTTATAGTCAGTTTGTTTGATATTAGAGTCTTAGTCGTAGTGGTCAATTTATTGTCAATTATAGACGTCACGCAGAATGGAAGAATGGTCTAGAATTTTCTTGAGATTCCTCGTCGTTCAAATCACATTTCACCACAATACACATATAATTCGATTAGGCATTCCCGTCCTGTAGTCACAATTTATTCATTAAAATTCCGCCAAGATTACTGAATAAAACATGCAATAAAACTGGTAAAAAATGTTAAATTAGCAGAGCTATGTTACTCCATGAAATGACAGACGAAGAATGTGTGTAACATACCTACTCAATGGTGATAATTATGTGGTTTCACCGGACTAACAAACATTTTGTAAAATACAAACGATCTTATTTCGTTTTCACCAAAGTCTAAATTAGAGTAACATTTTCGAATGGCACTTTTAAAATTTACTAAATTGACGTATGGTTGAAGTGTTTTCGCTTATTTCAGACGCCATGCAATTAGGTTGATTACGACTGCGGAAAATCAAAAATCAACTCCATAATGGAAAAATACAAATAAAAACTGTTTATTCTATTCTTAAAATAAATATATTAAGTAAAATAAAGTCATGTATATAGGAAATTTTATATATTCCAGAGAAACAGCAAAATTGCTAGCATTGTATTGTTTTTATTGATCTGTAATTGAACTTTTGATAAATAAATATTGAAGGACAATGCACGCAACACCATCTAGCCCAAAACCAAGCAAAGCTTGTACTACGAGAACCAGATAACTGACAGAATACGTATATATTTTTAAATACATAATTATGATATTCTAGGATACTCAGAGCGAATTGCTGTTTTAAAATTTCAACAGACTCAGAACAAAACCCTAACTGTCATCCAAACCTACGCTCCAACAACCTCCCATAGTATCGAAGAAATAGAGAACTTCTACGATCTTCTCAATAAAGCTTGCGATGAGAATCGTAGCACATGGAACATTGTCCTTGGCGATTTCAACGCCAAAATTGGACAAAGGCAAGAAATGGACAATGACAACGTCCTCGGACCTTATGGTCTGGGTAACCGCAACGAGCGAGGCACTCAATTAATCCATTTTGCCTTTGGACAAAGTATGATTATCAGTAATAGCCTATTTTTCAAAAAATCCCAAAGACGATGGACCTGGGTTTCTCCAGGCGGAAATATAAAAATGAAATAGATTTTATATTATGTTCAGATAAAAATATCGTTAAAGACATAAGCGTGATAAATAGAATAAAATTTGGATCAGACCACAGACCAGCTCGCGCAAAACTAAAATTTAATTTTAAAATCCACCGTATTAATTTATTTGTTAAGCATAAAAACTTTCAAACCCTATTTAATAAATAATGCAGATAATTTTAACTTAGAACTTAATAATTACTTTTCACTTCTTAATCAAGATGAATCTGATGACGTAGAAAAACAATACAATGACATCGTAACTGGTATACACAAAATTAATAAATTTAAAGAAAAACAAATAAAAACAAAAAAATTACAAATAAAACCTTAGAGCTTATACAAAGTAGACTAGATATTGAAATAAATACAGAAGAATACAAAGTTATAGATAAACAAGTAAAACGTAGCATTAGAGTTGATTTAAGAAAATATAACTGTCATTTAATACAAATAGCACTCGAGAACAATACGTCACTTCGTGTAGATGTGCAAGGAATTTCGAAAGGGAAATGTTGGATAAATGGTTTAACGGATGATCAAGGAATAAAACATAATAACAGGACTAAATTATTGGAAATCTGCACAAAATTTTACAAAAACCTTTAGACGGACAAATCTAAAAACAGAACAACTATTTCAAAATATTCCTGCCCTGATAGCAGTCCTTTCATTACCGGTCAGGAAGTTGATAAAGTGTCTCGAATGCATTCAGAACGTTGGGCAAAGCTCGTCACTTAGTGGGTGCCCGATAGTCGGAGACGACGCGGCAGACCCAGGAAAAGATGGCGAGACGATCTAGATGCATTCGAGCCAAATTGGCAAACTGTGGCCTTGGAGCGCAAAGAGTGGAAGGTAAAGGGGGAGACCTTTGCCGGTAGTGAAACTCTATAAGTTAAAGAGAGAGAAAAGCAAGCATTTGTGCATCACACAATTTTTTTTCCTAGGAGGTAATCGAACCCTCAACCTACAGCGCAGAAAGCAGAGCCACTACCAACTGAGCTGACCTCCCCGTCAGGTCTGTTATTAATAAAACACTAGGAACTATGTGTGACTGACGTTGTCCCTTTCATTTTAGTGGGCCAGATGGTGTTGTGTGCTTTGTCCACCAATATTGATTTCTTTCCAATGAGTTATTCTATCTTGGATTGAAGGAAAAAGTCATGTGTGCTCATGTTGCCAAATCCGTATAGTAAAGGCCAGTAAATTTGTATAACAGATCTCTCTGCGTTTCATTGAACATGCCTGAGTTGTTTGACCCATACAAATGAACGAGTCAAGGTCTTTGAAAGCTATAAGATATACTTCTGAGTTGCATCTGCAGACATACTCTTATTTTGACTCTTATTTCTTATTTTGACGACCTCTGTGGCGCAGTGGACTAAGGTCCGGCTGAGACGCAGAAGGATGATTTTTATTTATTTGGAAACAATAATAATAATAATAATAATAATATGACCGGACATTTCACACAGCATCATCTGGCCCCAAAGTAAGCAGAGCTTGTGTTATGGGTACCAACATGACTGATACACTACTTAATTATTTTTTTTGTAAATACATACATATTATACATAGAAATACCCATACCCGAGACAAAGACTTGCAGATTATACAAACATTTGTCTCGCGGCGGGAATCGAACCCGCAACCGACGACCTCTGTTGCATTGTGTAGTTAACCTCCTTGTGTAAGATCTCAACCGTGCCACAATGCAATGTGTACGTTCTCGAAATGTGGAAACAATTATTGAAAGTGTGAATGGATGGTTGGCGCCGTAGATCTTAGTCATTTACAGTGAGTATCAAGTGTTTCCCATATTGTTTTCCTTTAAAACATTCAATAACAAACACGAGACGAATTTTAGCCAATGACGTAATACCGAGATTAAAATAACACTATTTTTAAACGACACAGGACTTCCATGAGCTATTACTACCTATTAATATTATGAATGTGAAAGCTTGTGTGGTTGTTTTATCTAATACCTTTAAACGACCAATTCTTGTATATACGAGTATGTATATATATATAATCTGAATCTCGGAAACGGTTCCAACGATTTCATGAAATTTAGTATACAAGGGGTTTCGGGGGCGATAAATCGATCTAGCGAGATTTCATTTTTAGAAATCGTCGTTTTATCCGTGTTTTATAGCGAGCGAAGCTCGGTCATCCTGGTACTTTACATATTATACATAGAAACACCCAGACCCGAAACAAATATTTGTCGATGATACAGACATTTGACCCCTGGCTGAAATGGAACTCGCAACCTTCTGCGTATCAGCCGGGCCATGGGCCACTGCGTCACAGAGATCGTCTGCTACGAGGGAAGCAGCTACTCATAGTAAAACCAAATTATAAATATTATAAATTTGGAAACGTCTCTGTCTGCCTGTTTGTTTGATTTATTACCTTTTTACGGCTAAACGTCTGAACGGAGATATTGTTTTAGTTAACAGGTATTTATAGCGTATGACTTTTTAATCTATTCCCGACTTCGTTTTTAGACTTCTCCGTGAAATCCGATTGTGTGTAGGTGTACGCGTCGCGTTTCATTATAATAATACCAGTGCGTCGATATAGGATTGCGTATTTGTGTTGTAATGTGAAGGCAAACAATTCGTAAAACTGCCCTTGCTACACGGCGGCAACTCCCTCAGCTCCCAAACAGCCCGCGACCACGCTTGTTGCAACATAACCAATATGTCGAAAATAAACAGCAGTAATACGCGATAATTATAATTATATATTATTATTAATAGATTGTATTGGTAAGGAGATATATTGTATCATTAATAAGGAGATAGATTGTATCATTGAAAATGAAATAATCGTATCATTGGTAAGGAAATAAATTGTATCATTGGTAAAGAGATAGAATGTATCATTAGTAAGGAGACAGATTGTATCATTGGTAAGGAGATAGATTGTATCATTGGTAAAGAGATAGATTGTATCATTAGTAAGGGGATAGATTGTATCATTGGGACGGACAAAGGCTATTAATTATGTATGTACTCTAAGCGTGCGGCGCCGTGGGCAGCAACCAGTATAATATAACATTCTTACCACATCCTGTGCAATCTCTCCATTGCCCTGCGTTGTCGGCTCCAATCTCTGCTCACTCTCCTCGGAGACCACAGAATCCTCGGCCTTGTGGTGATGATGATGCTTCTTCTTGTTCTTTATTATGATCTTGTTACGGAGAAACGATGGCGGTGGCATTTCTCCTCCTGAACATAACGATACAAAATTGTTAACTGCTTTATGCAATACTTCAATGGTACTAGGTACCATATCTAATTTTTACAAAATGAAAACACATGGCGTAGCTTATTTACTTAATTGATAATCAGAGCTAAGCGACGTATAGTGAGGTCCGCCATATGATGGGGTTTGGCAAAACAGATATAAATAAATAATGCCGGCCATTTGGCACAATATCATCTGGCCCCAAAGTACGCAGACCTTATGTTATGGTGACCAGATGACTGATAGAATACTTATATATTTTTCCGTAAACCTACAGCGCACCCCTCGCCTACCGAACGACCCACGAAGCAGTATTATTCAGCCTTCGTCATGCCATAACAACTTATGGAAAGCCGGGACCGGCAGCTTACGGCCGAAGCACTTATGCACTCAGATGAAAATAATAATAATAAAACCGGACATTCCACACAGCATCATCTGGCCCCAAACTAAGCAGAGTAAATAAATAAATACATACATATTATACATGGAAACACTCAGACTCAGAAAAGGATATAATAAGAATGCATGGCCTCATGTCGCTCTGCCCTCAGACAGTTAACTGACACATTTGAAATGTATTAACTCTCTTGTATTCATTTTTCGTATTAATGATAGATCTTGCAAAAAAGCGCTAGGACCAGGACGAGTGTCTTGCCGGTTCTTCTCGAACTTGGGTTAGGAGGAATTAGCATCTAAATTCACCTAGTATGTAAGACGTTTAAAAGTTATCCTTGTGATTGTATTGAATAAAGTATCTTTTGACTTTTTGACTTGACTTATGAATGTTTTGTGGCCGTAAATCACTGGCCGGATTTAAATAAAACTATTATCACTATCTAATGTATTACAAGTTAAATCTATTGCCTATCTATTTATCCATTGATATTATAATGACAAACAGAAAACATACTTAAACGTTATGCTATCTAATTATAAGATAGAGGGATACTTTCTATGTAAGTAGGCTTGCGAAGCCGCAGGCAGGAGTTAAGTATTCTACTTGAGAGTCTTTGACGGGTAATTAAAAAAGAAGCTTTATGAGCGAACACAATTACTAAAAGCCACTGATGAAAGCCCGATGCAAATTAAGCCGCTAGCGTATTATAAATCTAATCCAGCATAAATCTAAGAGTTGTTTAATGTAAAATACGTATTAGCGCGTGTTTAATACACGGTGGAAATTAGTTTGTTTTCATTAGAACGTAGCGCGTAAACACTATCTCAAGAAAAGACACGCTCACGGGAGATCGTTCTGAACACAATAACTTGTACGAAACACTGTTCTAATCTAAAGCGCGCTCCACATTCTCGTAGAGAATCTGTCTCGGGTCTCGCAGAGTCTGGACGAGACCGAGAACGACTCTTCACGTTCTCATGCAGTTGTCCATTAGGTAGTCAATGGACGGTAATTTGTAGGCATTTGTAACAAAAAAGGAGGTTCTCAATTCACTTTGTTTGTTACCTCGTTTATGAACCGATTTGAATGCGAAAGGAAATACTTTCCGTTTAGTCCCATAGAAATTTCATCAAAATCGGTTCATTAGTTTGGTTTTAAAATCAAAATAGCTGGAAACAATATGTCATTCAAGTAAACGAAATTTAGTTTATTTTATATAAATTAAGTCAGTTTTCTTATTGTTTTTAAAACGTAATCAGACAGGCTAGTCAAGACATAGGCGAGACTTGCCGGATCGGGCCTCTATACTCTCGTATTGGCTGTTCTCGCGTAGTTTTCTCAGGAATGTGGAGCGCGCTAAAGCTGCTCGTTGGATGTTAAAGCAAATATTTTTGTATTTGAACGCATCAATACAAAATGAAAACAAACTGCCTTAATCTGGCGTCAAAGATAACCCGGTTCCTCGTCCAATGCCAACATACTTTGGACATCAAAGAAGGTACGATCAGCGAATTCCCGTCCCTGCGTCGGTAATAACCAAATGAATTTCCTGAAATATTGGAATTTTGCAATCCCCGCCTACTATTTATTCCTGTTATGATAATATCCTCTTGAAATCTAAATCCATCTCCTGGCGGATATTAAGTATCCGGATAAATGATTTCATCGCCAAAATAAGGTAATCTACATTGTAGAAGAGATCGATATCTTTTTATTGGCAAATATCTTACTGGTGAAAAAACCCAAACCGACATTTTACACAGCATCATCTGCTCATCAGCTCCAAAGTAAGCAGAGCTTGTGTTATGGGCACAACATGACTGTTATATTACTTATATACTTTTTTTTTTAAACACATACCTATATACCTATGTAAGTATATACATACAACACTATTTGTATAATAGGTATGTATTTACAAAAAAAATGTATTTATCTGCAAGTATTTATATCGGATCTCTTTGTCACGAGACAAATACTTGCAGATAATACAAATATTTGCACCGCGCAGGGAGTCAAACGCGCAGACTTCTGCGATTGTGCCGAACCAATGCGTCACATAGGTCGTAGCTAATTAAGATTCAAAAATTCAGTTAGTTATATGAAAGCATTGCCAACATTTCAGCTATTTTTATCAATGGGGAAATCCTACAATACTTTTTCACGTGCTGAACTAAATATAGAACTCGACAGATGACCTTGATGACTCTAACGAGCCTGCAGCATTGTAGATCATTATCATTAGTACTTTAGTCAAGTCAAGTCAAAATATACTTTATTCAATACAATCACAAGGATCACTTTGAAACGTCTTACACACTAGGTGAAATTTGGTGCCAATTCATCCTAACCCAAGCCCGAGCAGAACTGGCAAGAAACTCGTTTTGGTCCTAACACTTTTTTACATGATCCATCCTATAACTACTTTAACTACGAAATACTGATACAAGAGAGTTAATACATTTCAAGTGTGTCAGTTTACTGTCTGAGGGCAGAGCGACATGAGGCCATGCATTCTTATCAATACTATAGTCTTTTATATTACAATAAGCTTTCTTCAAAAGACTACCTTTTATGTATGCTTTAAATTTCTTAATAGGTAGTTTAGTTGCATTTTCAGGAAGCTTATTATGGAAACGCATCGTGTTCCCAATAAATGACTTATTTACTTTTTTGGTCGAAACCTAGGAATGTATTTTTATAATTTATGTTTATTATTTAGTGTTGATTCTATGAAAGTCACTATTTTGCTGAAACCCATCTCTATTTTTATGTGTGTATAACAAATTTTCATATATATATTGTGAAGCTATTGTGAGAATATTAATTTCTTTGAATATTTCTCTCAAAGATTCTCGTGGTTTCATTTTATAAATGGCACATTTACTAACCTAGCTTTTATGTATAGTCTATCTTTGTCATTCTAAAGTCAATGAATAAAGATAGCAATAACTTCTTCGTTTGACATTTCACGAAGTAGCACAGCACGTGGAAAAAAAAAGTTTTTATGTTTTCTTGTGTAATGTTATCGCAATTTAGTCAATAAATTGTAACTTCTAAGAAGAAGTGTAGACAATTAAGTTTTAAGTGTATTATATTTTTGACGTGATAACGTCTTATAAATCGATGAACGCCGGCGCCGGCTGCACGCACGAAAGAGCATGACTCATTGTCACGTTCCGTCTGAGCCGACCGTGCAAGCGAGAGCGCGAAACAAACGATAGAGAGGCACGATCGGCCTAAGCCGGTCTTGTTACGCCAGTTTTCTTATGACGTTATCACGTAAAATTATCGTCCGTAATTTACAGACAACCATTTTTTTGTTATTTTTACGACGAGTAACCCATGTTTAAAACCCAAGTTAAACCCATGCAAGCCACGAAAACACACTTTACGGTTGTGATGGGGGACTTCAACGCGCGGCTAGGTGTGAGGAATGGCGATGAACTGAGAGTGGTGCAATTTGGATTTGGACAGCGAAACCATCGGGGTCAGCGATTGGCCGACTTCATGGAAAAGGAGGGACTCTTTATGATGAACTCCTTTTTCAAGAAGCGGTCGTCCAGGAAATGGACGTGGCTTCACCCCGGTGGACACAAACGCGAGATAGATTTCATCATGACTACAAAAAAGCAAATATTTAATGATGTCTCAGTGATCAACAGGGTCAAAGCCGGGAGTGATCACCGAATGGTTAGAGGCTCATTAAATCTTAACGTCCCGTCTGATGAAATCTTCTCTTCGCCCAAGTCCTGCTCAAATCCAAAACCCCGAGAGCTTTCAGTTGGAACTCCAAAATCGCTTCCAACGCCTCGCCGAATGCGGATCCGTGGACGAAATAAATGACGGTCTGGTGGAAATTGTCCATGCCGTTGGGTCAAAGTTCTCTAAAACCCAGCGCAAAGGTAGAATCCAAAAACTCTCTGAGCACACTCTTAAACTCATGGCAGAACGTTGCGAAATGAAACTGCAGTCTTCAGTGGACATGTCGAAAAACAGCTCGCTCAATAAACAGATCTCTAAGTCTATGCGACGCGATTTGCGTCTCTTTAATACGTGTAGTATTAAGAACGCAATAGAGCGCAACCAAGGTTCCAAAGTGTTCGCGAGAGATCTGTCTATTGGGCAAAGTCTGTTGACGAAGCTGAAGACCGATAGTGGCAATGTCGTTTCCTCGAAGCCAGAAATTTTACGAGAGCTCGAGAAGTTCTATGGACAACTATACACCTCATCGCAAAGTCCTACTACAAGCACAATTAGCGATGCAAGCCCGCCTAACCCGACATTACACTGAACATTCCGACAACAAGATTCCGATTTACAAGACATTCCGGACGTCAGCCTATATGAGATTCGAACGGCTCTCAAGCAGCTTAAGAACAACAAGGCACCGGGGGAAGACGGAATAACGACAGAGCTTCTGAGAGCGGGTGGAACACCGGTACTTAAGGTCCTCCAGAAGCTGTTCAACTCCGTCATCTTTGAGGGAACTACGCCAGAGGCGTGGAACAGGAGCATGGTGGTACTGTTCTTTAAGAAAGGGGATAACACCCTCTTAAAGAACTACAGGCCCATCTCGCTGTTGAGCCATGTCTATAAGCTGTTTTCGAGAGTAGTTACTAATCGTCTCGCTCGTAGGTTTGACGACTTCCAGCCTCCCGAACAAGCCGGGTTCCGAAAAGGCTTTAACACCATAGACCACATCCATTCGCTCCGGCAGGTTATACAGAAGACCGAAGAGTATAACCAGCCACTTTGTTTAGCGTTTGTGGACTATGAGAAAGCCTTTGATTCTGTCGAAACCTGGGCAGTGTTGCGGTCACTCCAGCAGTGCCAAATCGACTATCGGTATATCGAAGTGTTGAAATGTCTGTACAGTAACGCCACCATGTCTATCCGACTCCAGGACCAGAGCACGAATCCAATCCCATTGCATAAAGGGGTGAGACAGGGAGATGTTATTTCTCCGAAACTGTTCACCTCTGCATTGGAGGATATTTTCAAGCTCTTGTACTGGCATAGACATGGTATCAACATCAATGGCGAACACATCACTCACCTTCGATTTGCCTCATGGCAGAATCTCTGGAAGACCTTGGCACAATGCTCAGCGACCTTAATATCGTGTCCCAACAGGTGGGTCTTAAAATGAACATGAGCAAGACAAAAATCATGTCAAATGCTCATGTTACACCCGTACCGGTACATATTGGGAACGATATAATCGAAGTTGTAGACCATTATGTCTATTTGGGTCAAACGATTCAACTAGGCAAGTCCAACTTCGACAAAGAGGTCAGCCGACGAATCCAACTTGGATGGGCAGCGTTCGGGAAATTACGGCACATCTTCTTGTCACAGATACCGCAGAGCCTCAAGGCGAAAGTCTATAATCAGTGCGTGTTGCCAGTGATGACATATGAAACTGAGACTTGGTCGCTAACTATTGGCCTCTTACACAAGCTCAGAGTCGCGCAACGTGCTATGGAGAGAGCTATGTTGGGTGTTTCACTACGTGATAAAATCCGCAACGAGGAAATCCGTAGAAGAACCAAAGTCACCGACATAGCACTCAAAATTTGCAAGTTGAAGTGGCAATGGGCAGGCCATATAGCTCGCAGAACTGATGACCGTTGGGGAATAAAAGTTCTCGAATGGCGACCAAGGACAGGAACACGAAGCGTAGGACGACCCCCCACCCGATGGACTGACGACATTGTAAAGATCGTAGGAAGTCGGTGGATGGAGAGGGCTCAAAATCGTTCTTCCTGGAAATCTATTAGGGAGGCCTATGTTCAGCAGTGGACTTCATAAAGGCTGTTATGATGATGATTATGATGAACCCAAGTTTTAGACGGTTTCCGCGATGACGTTTAAAATAGACAAATGACGATCGACTACGGCTTAGCGACTATAGAAAGAAAAATAATAGATAGCAACAAATTTAAACAATACATTAGTTAATATACGATTATAAGATAGACCCATAGTTATCATGTTTGAAGTTCATTTATAACAATGTTCTTGAATTGCCAAAAGCGATAACTCACTCAAATAGCCTACTTAGTAAAAATTGTATTACGTTATTATTTAAATGACTCTCTAAAGAATACCTAAATACGACATAGCAATGTTTAATAAGTGTAGAGAAGTACATCGTTTTCTATTTGAATAGTCACGAGGAAGTACCTTTAGATTGTTTAAAATATTCATAGAGCAATGTTGTATCAACATCGCGACCGGCACCTGTTATCATCGCTAGGACATTAAAAGAAAATTCCGATAAATGTTGGCTGCATGCACGAAAAATTGTCACGTTCCGGCTGACCCAGACCGTGAAAGCGAGAGCGCCGAACAAGCGATAGCGAGGAACGCTCGGCCGAAGCGTTCGGTTGTGACGCATCTTATTAGGTTTATTAAGTATGCAATTTTTCATTAATATTTTCTTAGGACGTTATCACGTAAAATTATCGTCCGTAAACCGACTTTACAGACAACCATTTTTTGTACATACTTGGAAGGTTTATTTTTGTAATCAAGACATTGGGCCCTGATTCGGTAGTTTCACCGGACTAAATCAAATTTCTAAAAATACAAATGACATTAATTTGCTTGCACTAAAGTCCAAATTAGAGCTAGCATAAATGAATAATGACATTGGATTCCTTTATTGAATTGATTTTCCCCAGTTTTATTCAATAACTCTTTACACAATGACTTATGCGCCAAAACACGTCAATCACACGTCAATTTAGTTATTTTAAGAAGCATAATTAAATTTTTGGCAAAACGCATATGGTTTTCCTCAGTTAAGGCGGGAAACAAACTTTTATTCAAAGTTTAATATTTATCAAACGAATATCTGTATCGAAAAACTCTTTAAGGGACACTAATAAGTACCTATTATCATGCAAAATTGCATCACGATAAAACTAGCGTCGTTGTTATGTATTATGGCACAACTTTTAAATCATTTTAAATAGGCCGGGTTATATTAGATTATGGAATTTTTATATATTTCTTACTAGCGACCCGCCCCGGCTTCGCACGGGTGCAATGCTGATACTGAATATACTACAGAATGTCTTTATATACAACGTTATCTAATATAATTACATAGACTATGAGATAGACATATACCATTGCGGACTTTTGTGCAGACCTTTTTAAGGTGTGCAATACTGTAGTACATTATTTTGATCTATCTCGTAGGGTTCAGCCAGCGTTTGCAATGTAAGCCTAAAAAAATGTGTTTATTTACGACACCACATTAGAAACCTCTAAAATTATCAGTGTTTCTCTACTATATTACGCATGTTTTATACATATAAACCTTCCTCTTTAATTACTCTATCTATTAAAAAAACCGTATCAAAATCCGTTGCATAGTTTTAAAGATCTAAGCATACATCGGGACGGGCAGACAGCGGCAGGCGACTTTGTTTTATACAATGTAATGAAACCAGTCGATTGTTATTGCTAAAAATTTCCGCTCAGCGATTTGGCTCGACACTCTAATTTTTGGCCAAATTCTAACTTTGTCACTTTTCTAGCTCGTGTAAACTTAAGTATCGCCATAATCAGCCAAAACATGAATATCTCAAAAGTCCTTGGATGCACAAATTTTGTGTAAAATCGTACACAATTATAAGCCTTCCAAAGCCACGCATTGGTGTTAAGCTATGTCCGTATTTCAAAAAATCTTGTTGGAGTAACGTTGAAAACGTTCCCCTAGCAAAATTTGTTTTTCGTACATAACTTTTTTCCTGTGAACGCACAATTATACGAAACAATGCTCTAATATCTGCATACATTTTGCTAGCGTAACGGACACATAAAACTAATAGCCTGCAAGAAAGAGCAAGATTAGGGTGGACAGACAGACGGACAAAACTATAACTGTAAAGGTTCCTTGTGGACTTCGGAAACCTAAAAATGTTACTCTATTTTAGACTTTGTGAATATAAAATAAGATTATTCGTATTTTACGAAATTATAGTAAGTCCGGCGACACAACAGAAACAGGGCTAATGGCATATTTTATTGAATTAATTGGAATTTACAACCTCAAAGCCTTTCCATATTCTTAGAACATGAAAAACCCTTTCGGAAAAGTTTCCTTTACTCTTTTGTTTTCAGCTTTGGGAAATAATACAAAAATCTCCCTAAGTTAATAACTCACCGGGCTCCAAAGGATGGCTATCGAGCGCCTTATCCAGCAGCATATCCCCGAATATATCTCGACAATAGTTAGCGATCTTCGCCTGCTGTCGCGGATTGCAGTGATTCTCAAAGCTCAGTATAACAGGATAGTCGGAGGTCTTGAAAGCGCTTTCAGCAATAGCTTCAAGCACTTCTTTGGCGCTGATTTCGGGGACGAAGGTATACCCGTGCACAATCACCGGCTCTTCCGTTCTGCCATTCCAGAAGTCCAGCTCAACGCACCTGATTATTCAAAAATAAGCAATTTAATTTATAAGATTCGACGTCATCTGATATACGGTAAACAAGCTCACGCGCGACTGCAATCCTGGGCTCGGTAGACACCTCAGATACATACACCTTTGAGGATGTCTAAATGGGGTAACTTAAACATCCTCAAAGGTGTAAGTCAAAAAATAGACACATTCTCATTCTTTGGACATTCGCTAGTATTCAGTAACATGACAAGTACAAAAACAATGATTAATGTATTTCGAAATATTTAATATTTACAAATGATGTAAATATTTTTTTTCTTCATACCATTTTTAACAGAACATTAGCATAATTTTCACTCAAAACGGGATATGTGAGTTTTTTGCGTTCCGATATTTCGGTACAGTTTCATGCGCCTCGATCTCGAGACAAACCTAATGATAATTTTAATTTAATTTAATTTTTTTTCTAAAAACAAATTTAATTTATATTTTTTTTTATACGTTCTTTCCCGCGGCTTTGCCCGCGCGGTAGATATAAAGTAGCTAGATAATAATTTAACGAATAAATACAAGATAATAATTGAAATGTTTCATAAAAATTACAAAGCGTAATCGCGGTTTTTGCGGTTTGACCATGATCCCGAGTGATTTTTTTTAAAACCTTACTTAGCGAGCACCTACGGCCCTAGAGGAAGCTGCATACCAAATTGCATTCCAATCCGTTCGGTGGTTTCTGAGATTTCATGATGAATGTGTGAGTGGTATTTGAAAAATATATAGTAAGAGAAGATATAACTTACTAATATTAGCCTAAGCTGTTTAGGTATTTAATTCGACGACCTCTGTGACGCAGGAGGCCAAGGCCCGGCTGAGACGCAAAAGGTTGCGGGTTCGATTCCCGCCGCGGGACAAATGTTTGTATGATCTGCTAGTATTTGTCTCGGGTCTGGGTGTTTCTATGTATAATGTGTATGTATTTACAAAAAAAAATAGTATATCAGTCATGTGGTACCCATAACACAAGCTCTGCTTACTTTGTGGCCAGATGATGTTGTGTGAAATGTCCAGCATTATTATTCTCGTAAATTAAATAATTCAGGTTAGTGTTTTACTTAATTTGCTATATATTATTTATTTATGTTTGAGACAGCCCATTTGCGAGATAAAGATATCATAAAATATTCCGTTTTGAGTGAAAATTATGTTCAAAACCATGACAGTTCCAAAAGTTATAACATTGACATGTAAAATTGTACACTATGAATAATACATTCTTATTCTAACCCAGCTTTTTTCCTACTCACGTTTGCAAATCAGAGAATGAACAACTCATGTATTTATTTATAATAATGGTAGAACGGGAGGCCTTCAAAAAATATCTTCAGTTTTTGTTTGAACTCATTTAGTCTAGAGATTTCGAAGGGTAGTTTATTATACATGTCGAGCTTCAAGCAGAAACCTTGTCTATATCTTGAAATCTGGTTTTTGGTACATCTAACTATGTATTTCCTTATAACGAGTACTGTAATTGTGCGTGCATTTTTTTTGACGTAAATTGTAACCAAATTTTCTTAATTTATTTCGTTGGGAGCTTCACCCTACCCATTTCAACATTTTATAGAACTTTCTATGTAATAACTAAACTTCCATTAACATAGCTCGGGGTTATCTCTTGTTTGATAAACTTCTCATGTAAAAGCATCGTATTATCGGAAGATGGTATAAACTTAAGTTCAACTTTCGACTAACGATGTTCAATAATGGAGATCAACCATTTATTATTTTACACAACTTGTGCTGTTAAGTTTTAGATAAATCTATATATTAATACGTGAAGCAAAAACTTTGTACCCCTTGTTACGAAAATTGCGCGGACGGAGGAGTATGAAATTTCGCACACTTATAGTTTATATATAGGAGTGCAGAATACTAACATATTTTATTAATTATGCATAAAAAATACATTAATTCATTACCAGTGGGCGACCGACCACTAGTAAATATTGATAGACAATGCACACAACACCATCGAGCCACAAACTTTGACGACCTCTGTGGCGCAGTGGTTCAAGGCCCGGCTGATACATAAAAGGTTGCGGGTTCGATTCCCGCCCCAGGACAAATTTTTGAACGATCTGCAAGTATTTATCTCGAGTCTGGGTGTTTCCATGTATAATATGTTTTTACAAAAAATATATAAGTAGTATATCAGACATGTACCCATAACACAAGCTCAGCTTACTTTGGGGTCAGATGATGTTGTGTGAAATGCCTAGCATTATTTATTATTAAACAAAGCATAGCTTGTATTATGGTGACCAGATGGCTATAGAATGCTTATATATTTTTCGCATTCATATTTTCGTCAAAATCTAAACAATTTATTTTCGTCGATGTGTCATTATTTGAATCATCTAGTATTAAATGTAGGTGTAGGTGTAGGTACAACAATTTAATTATTTCATTATGACTGGTTTTACTTGACTGGCCGCAACTCTTGCCTTCTGCGCTGTTGGTTGCTGTTGTGACATGTTCATGATAAAAAAATATATATATACATAAATTGTTGTTACAACTTTAGATAAATATCACTAACAGGGGTTCGTATTTCCGAAGATCGACGAAATTTGCTGTAGCGCCAACATTAAATTATAGTTCTGTCTAAACTTGTAAATAAATCTTTATTACACTTTATGGAACTTTATAACACCCAGACTACGTTCATCTCACAATAAAATAGTTCTTGGGAGGAATCAACCCGCAACCGACAGCGCAGAAATCGTTTGGGATAAAAACGGCATAAACTTTGAAACCCATTTTTGTCTTATTCTATTAATATTTTTTGCAGATATCAAGATGCATGTGGCCTTGAAAACGCGGACTTGAACTATATTGTATTGTCCACTAAGACCCAATTCAAAAAATGATAGTACGTACGTCTACGTTGTATATTATTTCACGGGTTACTGACTTATTAAGCTTTTCTTTTATAAATTTGGATTTGTATCTTCCTTTGAAGCTCACATTTGACTGACAAGCTGTCACGAGCCGCGAGTCGGCTAGACATTAGTTACATAATCGTACAAATTCGGAAAAACGAAAGTCACCGAAGCGTCAAGCTTTTCTTGTAATACTGTAGAATCATTATTCGTCGCATAGCACCGAGTTTCGCGCGACTGATTTGTCTAGGACGGCTGTAATCTACAAAATGTATTCCTTGTCAGGGAGCATGAATTTTGAACATCGACTGATCGTTCTGGTTTGTTTAACCATAAAGACGAACAATAAACAACCTAAGCTACTTCGTAATAAAATCCAGTGTTTATGTTTAACAAATATTTACATAATGTTTTTCCATCGGCCAGTCATCAATTAGGGCGGTCCGTTATATCGATAACTCCGATACTCGATAGCATGTTAATTGGATATGCGATTAAAAACGCATTGAGGGCGCGACGGAGATTTTTTATACAAATTAGTATCGATAACGTCGTAATTAGTGCGACAAATATGTGGATTACGTGAACATTGATTGTCACGTTTCGCTGACTTGCTAAATTTTGTTGCCTAATTATATTATGTTCGATATATATCGATTATATTGTACATCTTTCGCATAGGTAAAAAAGGAAATATCGTTGAGGTAAAAAGGAAATATCGATTCTATTAGTGAACTTTAGAGTTCAAAAACGTGACACATTGATTGCACCGGACCACGTGGTGGAATACAAACACTCGCCTCGTAACACCGACTAAAGATACTAATAACGTAGTAGGTAGGTATTATCATACAACACGTGCACTTCTGCTACTTTCCATTTGTTTTTTTTATATTATAAAATTCTTTTGCGCATTGGTGGTCTAGTGGTGGCACCGCCTTGCGATTAGTAGGGCTGAATCCAATCATGCACCAGTGGATTTTCTGATTGACAAATGTATGTGTATTTTATCTACTCTCCAACGGTTTCTGAAAACGTTGTCAAGAAACCAGGGTGACGTAGAACCTAAAAAGTTCGTGCCAAGTGCACGATAGGAGCCTCTCAAGCACACTTTTAATAATTACATTCGTTTGAAATAACTAAGAAATAAGGAGACGATTCTGTTATTTTTCTTAATGCTTAAGATTTAAGATTTTTTCTGCTTTTTTTTATCTCGTGTTAGATTAGGTTAATTAAATTTGTGTTCAAGTTTTTATTACTGACATGTTTCTACCAGCACCTGTTTTTACCACTCGTGTCTATTGGTTTTTCTTAACAATAAATAATACATACATAAGAATACAATTATCATTTTGTAATTATTAAAATTGTTACCCAATGCGTAATAAATGGCGAGCTGAGAGAGAATAAACATACCTGCATCCAGCGAGTAGACTCTGTCGATAGATCTCCACACTAGACTTGCCCGTGATCTGATGCCCCGTGAGGTAAGTGTTGTGCGAACTGTTTATGAAGTAGTGCGACATCGGCTGGTCCATGTCATCGGACAAGTCCAATTTGTTTGAAGCCACCATTGGGTTATCTTCCGACATTAGGAATCTGCAAAAACATTCACTTTGAATGTATGTAAAGGCTCAAACGGAAAAAGCCATTTGAGTTAGTGTAGTTTAACAATAGTGAAGTGATAAGTAACTACATAAAAACAAGAAAAAAGTGTCTTCCCCTTAAATAGAAGCTGTAAGAAAAGTTTATTGAATAAATAAATAAATATTGTTGGACAATGCACACAACACCATCTTGCCCCAAACTAAGCATAGCTTGTATTATGGTGACCTGTAGGGCGATTATGGAACTCTAATTACAATCAATGTCTATCAGTAATGATGTTCGAATTGAAGTTACGCCGAAAACTGATAGACATTGATTGTAATTAGAGTTCCATAATCGCCCTACAGATGACTGAAAGAATACTTATATATTTTTAAATACATACCTATGACTTTATAACACCGAAAAACAAACACCAATGTTCATCACACAAATGTTTATCCCAGGAGGGAATCGAACTCCCAACCTACAGCGCAGAACGCAGAGCTACTACCAACTGAGCTGGCCCAGTCATTTACTTTCTTAGGTATAATTTATTTTACAAAACTATGAGTAACTTACTCATTCATTTATTTGGCTTGATTGTAATATTATTTAGCGTAGTGCAGTGCACAGTGCACTGAAAGTAACAAAAAATGTATGTATCGGACATTAGTGGAGTACAGTTGTCAGTTCTGCTTTGTAGGTAGAGGGTTTGATTACCTCTCAGGACAAACATTTGTACATAGATGTTTATTCTGTGTCTGGGTGTTACTATCATAAAATAAATAATGCCGGACATTTCACCAGCATGATCTAGCCGCAATATAAACAGAGCTTGTGTTATGGGTACCACATGACTGATATACTACTTACATATATATATAAAATTTCAAATCATACAAACATTTGTCCCGCGTATCGAACCCGCAATCTTCTGTGTTTCAGCCGGACATTAGACTAATAATACAAAGAATGCCTATGCTTAGTTTGGGGCTAGATGGTGTTGTGTGCATTATTTATTTATCGACACAAGTGGAATGGGCATCTATATTCAGTTATATAGAATGGTCTTGTGCTGAAGTTATAAAGTTGGCAGCTAAACAAAAACCTGAAAGTTCTGTATCAGTGTTCAAATCTGGCTATAGAAGACAGGTGGGATAATCCCACATTAGGGTTGACCTTTCACTTAAATTATTTACGGCGTTGACCGCTCGTCACGAGTAACCCCAAAGTGTCCAAATATCCTTTTACGATTAGCGACCCTTTGTTATTCCTTATCCGAAAACAATTCTAAACTTTCAGCTACCTACAGAATCAAATATTTGGCTTTTAAATAAACAAAACAGGCTTGTGGAACTTTGTCATACTTCTACGCGGGGGCAACTTTAGACCGAGCAAGTTTCAAATTGTGTTTCAGGTTTTGTATACTTTTCTAAGAAAAATATCATGCCACATATTTGCAACCCCTTTCGCAGTATTATACAAGGTTTATTTGTCCGCCATCATCATCATTCGCAGCCTCCTACACGTTATTTTATTAACTGAAGACCAGCGCAGGTTGTCATCAACATGCATATGTTGAGCTAAACAACCTTTTTGTAACATGTACATGTTTCATCTTAGAATTAGAGAGCACTGGTGCACCATTACTGTATAGTTAAATAAAAACAAAATGCACCATCAAATCTTTCTATCTTTTGTACACGTTTATCGAAGTTATTGTGATGCAAAGCATCAAAAGAGACAAAATACCTCAAGAATCCATCGAAAGTGAGCTGCGATCTCTGCTGGTGATACTTGTTGTGCTCGTACGCCTTGATTAGATCCTTAGCTCTCTGCAGATCGGCGTACGGATGCAGGATTTCGTTCAAACGTGGATCCCTCTGCACCACATTCAGGAAATCTACCAGCTGGGTTGCCGATAGGTGCGGTTTGCCGTCCGTCCTGTAATAATTGTTACCTGTTAAGGGAACGGTACGGTACTTACGGTAGATATTCAAAGTCAAAGTCAAAAGATATTTTATTCAATACGATCACACAGTATTAAAGGATCACTTTAATACTGGAAACGTCTTACATAATGGGTGAATTTAGGTGCTAATTCCTTCTAACCCAAGCCCGAGAAGAACTGACAAGAAACTCGTCCTGGTCCTAGCGCTTTTTAGCATGATCCATGTTATAACTACCTTAACGATAAATTAATACAAGATAGTATAGGGGGCAGAGCAATGAGGCCATGCATTCTTATTAGTAATAAAGTCATTTATATTATATTACGTTTTCTTCAAAAGGCTACTCTTTATGTAAGCTTTTAACACGGATGGTTTTAAAAAACTTACTAGTCTTGCCACCTCTAAATTGGAGTCTAAAGATGTATAGACAAAATTGAAAAGCAAGCTTTTTTTATCATATAAATAATATGAGATACATATATAGTTGTTTAGTACAAAATTACCGGCTTTACTTATAAACGCCACTTAAACACTGCCTAAACACTGCTGAAGATTCGCCGAAAAAAAGGGATGGCTCTATTTCAAACAGTGATTAACTTTTGACAGGATTCTTCCTTTGTCATTTCATGACAAAGGAAGATTCTGCTAATTTCTCTTCTAATTTAATATTTTTTACTCGTTTTATTGCATGTTTTATTCAGTAATCTTTTTTCAGGAATTTTAATGGATAAAATGTGACTACATAGGACAAGTATGGACAATTGAATTATATGTGTATTTTGGTGCAATGTGATTTGAACGATGAGGAATCCGAAGAAAGTTTTAGACGGCCATTCCGCGATGACGTTAAGAATTGACAATTGACCATCGACTGAGACTTTATTAACAAACAAATTGACTATAAACAAATATAAACACATGACACTGGCAAAACTGACATTGTTATGTCACATGCCATTAACAAAGAAGAAGAACTTTTGACAGAAATTAAGAGACTTATAAGTAAAGGGATCACGTATCAGATTCATTTGCAAGCAGAAAGAAATCAAACAATATTTCTGTGAAACTATGAGCGACCAAATACCATACGAATGGTTTAGACATAAAAGTGATCGTTTGCAGTAAAGTTTACATAATAGAGGCGTGATAAATGAAACAAAGCGTATAAAAACAAATTGTTCAGGCGAACTGCTCTTTTAGCGCGGATTTACAGGAATAAAGCTCAATTTAAAACTAATGTTTGTTAATTCTTATCGCCGCGCCGCCGCCGTTTAGTTTACTCAAGTTTAAATTTACGTCATGAAACTCTCGTAACGTTAAATTTTCGTAACATTTCAGAAGAGCCAAAACTAGAACAAACTCCTAATCGGGGTAGAAAAGGATTTAATTACTAAAGAAAGCCCAAACGCAGAAAATTACTGTAGCAATTTCTTTTAACGCCTTGAGATTTGCAAAATGCACTACTATTTCACTGTCTTTGAATAGAAACGGAGAAAAGAATTAGAAATCTATCAAAATGCTATGTTACGATGTTATATGTTTCTATATATGTAAAATATGTATGTATATAAGTAGTATATCAGTCATGTAATACCCATAACACAAACTCAAGCCGACTTTGGGGCCAGATGATGCTGTGTGAAATGCCCGGCATTATTAATTTATCTAAATAACTTATCGGCTTAACTTTTAAAACTATCATGGTTTTGCACATAATTTTCACTCAAAACGGGATATTTACCATGATATATGAGTTTTTCTGCTTCTCGATATTTCGGCACAGTTGCATGCGCCATGATCACCGTGAAACCGGTAGTAGGGGTAATGTTCGCAGTAAAAGACTGAGAAAGAGGGTAGACCGTTTTGTCTGCCAATAACATCCACCCGCAAAGACTTCAGTTTATCTCGTGATCATGGCGCATGCAACTGTGCCGAAATATCGAGAAGCAGAAAAACTCATGGTAAATATCCCGTTTTGAGTGAAAATTATCGGCTTAAGCCTGATTTGTTACAAGCCCTTTGAAAATAAATTATGAATCACTAAATCTGTGTTTTTTATTGTGATTTGAACGCGAGCCTAACGGGCGACAAGTATCTCTGCCCTCGCAATCCGGGCAATTACAATAAATTGCCGCCGCCATGCCATTTGAACTCGTGAACTCATAAGCACTAAATAGTGTCAATTTGTGACTCCAACGCATAATAAAGATATAAATATCATGCTTGCCGTTCTAGACCGAACATTGTTTTTTGACTTGTAACATTTTTCATCTCGCTTTCCTGCAATCTGATATTGTGAAAAGGGACAGAAATGTGTAACAGGAACCGGGAAAGCGCGCCCTATTTTTATTGACCAAGAACCGCGCGCGGTCGTAGAATTTACCGTCAGATGGTAGCAACCCATTTTCCGAGAGGTTGGTATGTTTATCCTAATCTTATAACGAAGTCATTGCTCTGCCCTCCATGACACTAAGGGATATTTCATGAAACTGTTCCTTGTAACATTTCTAAATTACGTACGAAGTTGGCAAACAAGAACGAAGAAAACCCAAATATTGGCACAGCTCAACGTTGTAACTAAGTTAAATCTTGTTCTGTTAGGAGAAGTTACAAATAGTTGTACTTACAAGTTGTTGAATATCTTTTGCACTTCAGACCGTTGCGTAAGGCTCTTGTAGAAAGCGAAGAAGTCTTCAAACTGGAACTTGGACTGACTGATGGTGTCAGTCTTCCCTGTCGGCAGTCCGGACTCGCTCAGTGCTTTCTCAACTCGCTTCTTATCCTCCTTATTCTGAGCAAACACCCGAACAATACTACGGAACAATACAAACATTTTGCAACCTCGCAACAAAATTGGCACATAATTGGATAGGTATTTTGAAGATATTACGAGGTTTCGTGAACACTTTTTAGAGATCTCGTTTCGTTCTATCAATAAACCCGTTATATTTTGACGACAAGGTAGACCTTTTGTAAATAAATAATCAATTCCCGTATCCTTTTCAAGAGCACCAGACCTTTCGGTAAAAATAGGAAGCCAAATGGGAGCGTTCGTAGCTTGTATGTGCTTCTTATAGATCAACTAAGTTTAGCGACTATCAGCGTTGTCTTCATTTAGATTCGTGAACACCATAACAGTCGCAAAGCTATGACAGAGTCATTTCGAGTTAAGGAAACCAACTGTCACCACTGGCCACGTTTATACGAACATACATGTTTTTTAGGGTTCCGAAGCCCAACATAGAACCCTTATAGATTCGCCAAGTCAGTCTATCTGTCTCCGTAATCAGAGCTAGAGCTCTGATACTATTAGTCTAATTGTAATAAAAACTTATCTAATTTGCAAGGTAATACGGTGTGCAGTAGCCTCTACAAAGTGATGGAATAAAATCTTTGATAAAAGGTTTTTTTACTATTAGTGTCTAAATAAGGAAAATTATCACGGTTAGTAAGCTTCAGCATCTTAAGAGTAATAGCCTAATTTTGTAAACCTTAAAAAACATGCTCCATACAAAATTATTTTATTTTGCTAACTATAATGATGATTGAGACCTGACCACTTATCATTCTTATACTCACAAACTTCGGAAACCTACACTGCTTGGTAACTAACATGCGCTTAGCCAATCGATTATCAGAGTTTTATTAAATTTTCCGTGATGGTTGTAGCGAAACCAATTAAATTACGAGACGCGCGCTGGCGCATAAGATTGCGATCTTATTATGTCGTTACATGGTTGGTTTGTATCCCCTGTTACCTATGATTGACATTATTGTCTCAAATATATTATGCAGACGACAGACGACGTGCAGATAAACCTAACCAGATGTCAGAGACTGTGCGGAAACATACCACACGTTACTTACCAGTGTTAAAATACACCGTGTAATATAACAAAGCAGTGCTTTGTTCGAACAATCCTTTAGAACAAATTCTCAGCCCAATCTATATATATAAAAGAGCTTAACCTGATTGACTGACTGACTGACTGATTGATTCATCATCGCCGGGCCGAAACCGCTGAAGCTAGAAAGCTGAAATTTAGAAGGTAGCTTCCTGTTATAGCAAAACTAAGGCGGGATTTTTTGGAAATTCAACCCCTAAGAGGGTGAAAAAGGATGAAAACTAATGTATGAAACTTTTTAATGCGAGGTGCGATTTGCTTGAAACTTGATTTGAATAATTAAAATGCAAAATAAATGGATAAGAGTTTCAAGATTTTTCAAAATAACTCTTACAAAGGAGTAAAATGAGGTGTCAAAGTTTGTATGGGAACTTTTTAACGCGTGGTGCGATTTGCTTGAAAATTGGTAATAATATTATAATATAAACTGGATGGTTTCTCGTAGAAACGTGCGGGCGAAGTCGCGGAGGTTCCAGCTAGTAAAATATAAAGACGGAGCGCCGTTATCAACCAAAGTAAAGCCAACATTTTATTAAGTGTAAATGTCGAAGAGCTGCTTGTCTTGTTTCTTGTTTCTTTATTTATGTATATGCGTAAATTATTATATTTGTTGATTTAAAAACATAGCATTAATTCTATTTTAAACTACTGTAATTATGTGTGCAATTATATTGCACAACTAATTACAAGTATAAAAATATTAATTATTATCATTGAATAGGGAAATTACAAATGGCAACTCTTGCGCTTTATGTCAAGTGCCTTTGATGTCGGTTCTGCTGAGGTTTCTTGTTCCAAATAACCTCAAATTTAACGAGTTATATTATTTAAAAGAAAAGTTAAAGTTTATTTTATGTGAAAAGTGATTCTGAAGATGTGATGAAGAATTTCCACAACTCTAAAAAATATATTAATTACGAAATTTCTTTCCATTCCTTCCATTCCATTCATTAGTTATTTCTGCGTTTCATTTAATTGCTCTCAGACGCTAGTAATTCATTCATTTGTATTTGTTAATCAATAATATAATACATCAATAATAATATACTCTGATAGAAACTTCGTTCCAACCGAGTGTTCCACAACACTCACGCATTTATTATGTATTCCCGAAGTTTCGATTATGTTACAATAACCGTGGTCGCGGGCAGACTGGAAAGTTCGGGAATAAATTAAATTTATCGAGTGTTACACGCGATTAATACCTGTAATGTCTTAGTTTGTATGATGTTTACTTGACGACGTGACGTGACACACACTAAGAGCACGGAGCACGGTTTGGTTTATGTTCATGCGTGCATGCGTGTCTTTACACAAAGGAACAAAGATTTCAGGGTATACTATGGTTGTTCACTGCACTCTTATCTTATATTTTATTAGTCTGAGATCAAATCATTCAATGTCTTTTCTCCGATAACGAACTATAAGTAAATAAATAAATAAATAAATAAATAATCCCAGACATTTCACACAACATCATCTGGCCCCAAAGTAAGCAGAGCTTGTGTTATGGGTACCACATGACTGATATATTACTTATATACTTTTTTTTTTGTAAATACATACATATTATACATAGAAACACCCAGACCCGAGACAAATACTTGCAGATCCTACAAACATTTGTCCCGCAGCGGGAATCGAACCCGCAACCTTCTGCGTCTCAGCCGGGTCTTAGCCAACTGCGCCACAGAGGTCGTCAGTGTAGTATAAGTGTATTAAAGAATAGTCGATAAATACTATGATGTAATTGAATGTAACGAAGTAATGGCTTTTAGATCATCCTAGTCGCTCTTATTGTCGTAGTCGCTCAACGTGGTTCGTTCTTTATCTTCTATCCCTTTATAGAATATAAAGACATGTCTCGTTACGACGTCAATTTCGCCAATCGTAATCACAATAATCATGTCTAGCAAACATTCAACTTTTTCCCAAATTACCCACTAGGGAATTTACAATAATTTACTGAAGTTCAAATTTGTTTTATAGGTCTGTAGCGTTTTAAGCAGGTGCGGTCGCCATGATGTCAGACACTACTTCATAGAAATGAATGGCCATTATCATTACACGTAGAATATCATTGAAATAAAAGACAAAGCAACAAAAAATGATAGTCTGTGGCAGGTACTATTGATTAATCTATGGGCACGCAGTGAAGATTAAACCTCTTCAACACAATGAACTCGTCAGCCTATTCAGGTGGTAATCTTTTGGTACAGCTGGCTTATCTCGGAAATTATTTCTGAATACATAAGTTAGCTCACACTCATTATCTATTGAGTGTGACTACAAAGGTCTGCCTATCTACCTGTGAACCGTGAAACAAGCTCTTAAATTTGCCACGAACGACTCGGAAAATTCTGTCAAAACTTGCGCTCCCTATACAATCGAAGTTCCCGATTAATTTTGAAACGACAAAACCGAGTGATTTGAAATTATGTTGTGTTCGGATAAGATATATTATAAGTGCTGTATAATTAATATACCCTGTATAAATTATAAACTCGCTACATAATGTGTGACTGACATTACAAACTGGCATGATAATCGTCTAGCGTACGAAGAACTAGCATTTAAATCACGTAGGTGAGCGGCCTAAAGCTGATTTACGCTTTCTTTTTATAGCGCATTGCAAAGACCGATTTGTTTTTGGCACCATTTATCTTTATCCTCAACATGTTTAAATTTCTTTGTCCGCAAGTTCTGATTCATTCAGAATTTGCAGATTCTTCTTATTTTTGTCATTATGACGAACTTGAGAGTATGTGAAGATTTTTATATCTTGCCAAGTCGAGCGATGCAAATCGACAAATTATAACTAACAAACAAGTTGTAGAAGCTTGGAAACCATTACTCTGCACGTATCTAAGTATGACTGAGCATTAGCATTCAAAAAGTTTTTGCTGATCACCGAAAAATTATTCAGATCCACGCGTTGATTATTGTAATAAAATTAGTTATGTATATTCAAAATATCTACGTTCTCTTTATCAGGTCGATGTAATCGCAGATTGAATGATGGCCCGGTCGACTCATCTTCATTATTTTATTGATTTCCAACGCGTTATAAAAGTATCGATCAGGCTATAAAACATGATGGATGAATTGTTGTGGCCTAGTAAAAATCAGAATGATACTTCATTTATGTTATAGTGTAATTCTATTTTATATCGGATAGTTTTGATTTATTCTATTTGTTTGCAAAGTTTTTCAGTTAGATAAATATTTTTCCGATATTTTTCATATTCCGGAAGATCCGTCATCATTAAACGCGAGAGCGAGCTCATCACTTGCTCAAACGACGAAGGATAAGGGGAACCGTCTGCCTTGTACCTTGGGAATCCAAATATTTATACATTGACGTAATCGGCGGAATTCTGATTTCGGAATGTTACCTACTTCATGTATGTGTTCACCAAACCTATATTATAATTTGAAAATGTCACTTACTTTTTCACCAGAATCTTCCCGGTTTTATCTGCTTTTAAGACGATTTTGGTGTGTAGTTTTTCCAAAAACTTAATCGTGGGGTTGTTGGTCTGGTTCAAGTTGTATGCCAGCGCAAATAGCTCTTCTGTCCACATCTGTCAACAAAATATTACATAAGATATTTTATGGTTTTTATGTTCTCGACCTTAATTTCAGCTTTCAATATATTCGTTTTGAGTTGTGAATTTATTACTTACGTGTTATTTTAGAGATTAGTTTTAATAGGTATGTATCTTCCTATAATGTATCAGCTATAAAACGATTCATCAACGTGGTTGTTGATATAAACAAATTCCAACGAAATACCTATTTTAAAAACCATAAAACAGCTAGATTACGTCATACGTAGTACTCAAAGCGCCGCCTGCCGCGTCGACGCACAAGTCTCTAAGAAACACGAGGACAATAGCAACTTTACGCTGATGAAGTCCTCTAACATAGGCATTTTACTAAAAGCTTTCGGTTAGACTTTGCTAAAAGCCCATCATGTTTACACACGCCATAAACATACATGCATGTATTTATGGCTTAGGGAGCACCAGGGGGCAGTCGTACTATCACCGGTCGGTCGAAACGGTCGAATGTTGGAAATAATACTCATTCTCATATAAAAATATGTGTTGTTCATGTTCAACGATGGAGAGCAAAGGTCCATTTGACATTTTTCTAAAATTTTTGATTTTCTACTCATTTATGTACGGAATCTAGGAGAAAAGGTTAATATACCTACAGCGTGACCATTTTTTGCAAGTACAGATACTAGTATATATTACTTAATATATTTTAGATTGATACTAGTTTTACAAATTTCCTACGTGTATTCAGTAAAATAAAGAACTTAAAAACTATATTTTTAATCAGTATCAACAGGATAACAAGTAGACCAGCACGCCGGAGTCATTTCTCGGCGACGTAGATATATCTTATTGTTATATTTATGTAAAGCAATACAAAAACCATCACAACAATAGAAGCGATCAATCGCATACTCGTCCGTCACCATGACTCGGATAAAGAGCGTACAATAAACAATACATTGTTACTAGAACGTGTGAATATAAATTAAAGTAAGCATAGTTGTCAGCAGTCAAATAAATTCTGTTCACTGGCGCCTGAGAACCTTGACCCGCCACCGGAACTGTCTTTATCAAAACACCAACTCTATCGCAAATTAGCTTCAAACATTAATAAAGCTTAATGAGAAAACAATGTTTTGTGAAATCCTAAGGCAACATGACGCGTACGTGAGGAGAGTTAAACAACTCTATCAACAAAACTCTATCCATGCCTTGAATTTATCCATGTTAATAAAATAAAAACAAAGCGTGAGATTGTTGATAATTATTGAAGCAATATCTGGGTGTATAAATAACCAGCTTCTGCTTTGCCTGCATGGCACGGTAGCCTATATATTAATCTAGGTCTAAATTTATATTTAGATATTCAAAGTTTCATTCTTATCGGTTTAGCTATGACTGGCCTGTCAGCTCAGTGGTAGTAGCTCTGCTTTCTGCACTGTAGGTTAGGAGTTCCATTCCCACTCACGGCAAATATAGTGTCATAAGTATGTATGTAAAAATATATAAGTATTCTATCAGTCATCTGGTCACCATAATACAAGATATGCTTAGTTTGGGGCGAATTGGTGTTGTGTGCGTCAACAAACAAACATCCAAGATTCAACAGAAAGAATGTTAGTAGTATTGTGCCAGATACTAATCTCGTAGCACTACTGTAGCACTATCTTATTCTTATATCGAAGGAAGTGTGCAATATATCACTCACAAAACACAATAAAGTAGCGAATATAACGGAACTGTTATATAGACGGAGCGAGAGAGACTGACGTGCGAGGATTGCTCCACCCTCCTGCGGCCGTATCTAAGCAAATAGGAAAACATCCACCGAGGAAACGAACGAGCATTACTCAAACAAACACACCCTTTACTTCATGCGCGTCCATAAAGCCACAATAGAAACGTGGAAAATAGAAAAGCAGAAAAACTATAATTGAAGTTCGTGACTGTCTTGCATTTCTATAAAACTTGCTATTGAAACGAAACTGAATAGCCTTTTATATTCTCGGTGCGAGTTCCAATATTTTCTAGAGCAAAATGAAACAATAACTACTTGTAGTACTGCGTCTGAAGGCCTATGAAAGCCGCTGCAAACTAGCAAACGGGTGATGTCACGATACCTGCTTACATTGTAATGACGATGGATCCTTTATTAGGCATTAGGCCAACTGGAGCAGTTTTGAGTCAGGGTTCTGATTTTGTAGTTACGCGGGACTAATTATAACTTCCTAAAGCACGAATGATCTTATGTCGTTTGCATCATAGTCTTAAATTTCAAATATCACGGACTTTGAATGAAGGCTCAACCGGAAAAATCCATTTGAGTTAGTTAGTGAAGTGAAAAGTCACTACATAAAAACACAAGAAAAAAGTGTCGCCCCCTTAACTAGAGACAGTAAGAAAAGTGCTATTGGACACATTCTTAGGTATAATTTATTATATAAAACTATGTAAAACCAAATTACTCATTTGCTTATTTGGCTTGATTGTAATATTTTTTAGCGTATGATTCATATTGTGTACTAAAAAAGCAATTGTGTAACATTTTTATATTACACTTCTTACATTTACTAATTGAAGTGTTTAAGCGTAATTTCAATCATCATGTAGAGGTGTTGATTACAACTGAAGCAAAAATACAGCCGAATTAAAAACCTCCGTCTATATTTGGAAGCCGGTTAATAAAGGAATAAAATGTAAATTTTAACTTATTTGAGATCTGTCATTTAAAATTGTTTATCTTTGATTTTAATGCAAGAAAATAAACTTGTATGTTAGTATTTATTGTATGCTTGTATTTTAGGAAAAGTTAGCAAAGTCTGGCGAAACTAAAGAATCAGGGCTATAGCACTGTTTCTAGTATTTCGATGCAAAATAGCTAAACTAAGGGAAACTTGGTTACTATTACATGTGCATTACAGCACCCGAACAATAAAGCGCCTAACCTGAATTCATCTTTAAATCCAGACTCATTCCAAACTGATATGCGGTCCGTAGCTCGCTCGAATGAATAAAATAGAAAAGTTTTAATCCGGAACGACAATGAGGCGGGTTCGCCGCGCTCCGCTGAGCACGAATATCAAACATCGTGGATTCAATACAATACATTTAATATGTATAACTAGAGCGTGTGCGAAGCCATTTTGCTAGGCGACGTGACCGTATTGTTCCGCGGCGTGCTAATATACACGTAATATATATCACGATTTCTTAACAACATATTTTTTAAGAATAATAATTTAATAATCCCGGACATGACACCTGTCATCGCTTCTGATGATTTTTTTACAAAAATAATTTTTATTTTAAAGTTTTTTACTTTTACCATTCATTGACCTCCATAACGATCAGCTGAGGATCATTAAAAATGCCTCAGCACCCGCATCTGACTGCAAAATCGGGTTGGTAATTTTCGCTGAACTATATAACACTTCAAGTGAGGATTTCTACGTGGAACTGATCCCAGATGAGTGCTGCTAGGAGACTGATGATGGAGGCGACTGCGATAGTCCTCAAATTATTGGGGGTTAGTCCCCCTGCTGGCTGACTACAGAAGAACTATTGCTAGTAGAGAAGGAATACTTGAAACAAGCCCGGCTCGGTGCCAGCCGTTATGCACCTGCAACCAAACCGACAGCGCATGTGTCGGCAAGGTCGAGCTGGGAAGGCCTGCGCTATCAAACAAAATCCCAGGCAGAGTGACGTCAGTGGAGAAGAAACTTCACCCACCTCAGCTTGCTGGAGTGGATCCATGAACGAAAGTTCTCAATTACAATTAACTACTCTGTAACTTTACTGACGCCACCTAAATCATCTTCAACAGATGAACAAAGGCCAGTGATGATAATGAATCCCAGACATTTCACACAGCATCATCTGGGCCCAAAGTAAGCAGAGCTTGTAATGTGGGTACCACATGACTGATATACTACTTATATACTTTTTATATTCTTATATATTCATATATATTCTTTTTTGTAAATACATACATAGAAACACTCAGACCCGAGACAAATACTTGCAGATTATACAAACATTTGTCCCGCGGCGGGAATGGAATCTGAAACCTTCTGCGTCTCAGCCGGATCTTAGCCCACTGCGCCACAGAGGTTCTAAGAATTAGTTTTACCATAAATACTACTACAACCGTAACGCGTGCTAGACAAAAAAAATCGGGTTGCACTCCGGGAGTGCCGACAGAAGTGAAAACTTATTTTGGCGCGTTAGAGTTTAGTAACAAATCACATCAAAATCACAGATGATGCAATATTTTTTGTTCAGAATGTAGATAATATATCAAAGAACCTAACTCAGTAAACTTCTCCATACAAAAGTAGACTGTAAGCATGTGAATTAAGGTTTATAATCAAATGGGGCGAGCGCGGCAGCCGGCTGCGTCTATATCAAAGAACCTAACTCAATAAACTTCTCCATACAAAAGTAGTCTGTAAACATGTGAATTAAGGTTTTTAATCAAATGGGGCGAGCGCGCGTCTACCGTCTCGCGACGGTAACGGTGTCGCGAATCCAGAGGTTTTACCTCATCTAAAAATATGCGTTCCGCGCTAAAAGAAGTTTTCACTTCAATAACTATCTCGTAAACAAAGTTACCATCTAAAAGTTACTGCGTCCCAATCTCTATACCCCTGCATACTAAATTTCATAAAAACCGTTGGAGCCGTTTCCGAGATTCAGATTATATATATATATATATACATAGACAATATACAAGAATTGCTCATTTAAAGATATTACATAATACTAAAAAATTACTTCTGCCGGAAGTAGAACAGCATGACTCACTTGGATCTCTGGCTCATTCAATTATTCAGCTAATCACATAACTAGTAGAATGGACGCGCAGCGAGAATGAGCCGTAAACTGACACACAAATCTGCGACCGAATCAATCTAGTACAGCATTGATTGACCTATTTGCGAGTTAGTGGCTTACCTGTGCAATTTCCCGCCTTCATTCTTAATATCGGTATCGAAAATGCCGCGGTAGCAATAGCAAGATCCGGTGAAAGAAATCCGGTAAGGCTTCGTTTAAAAAACTAAAAAACACGCTTTATATAGAAAACCAAACTAATAAATAGAAAATAAATTTTAATACATGAAAGTAAGAAAAAAATGTTTTATTTAAAAAAAAGCGTGGGGTGCATGGTCTCAATAGTTATAAATATTTCATTGACAGATATGAGAAGAAGGATTATCATTTCGATAATATCTTAAAAAGCACCCTACGCTTTTTTTAAATAAAACATTTTTTTCTTACTTACATTTATTAAAATTTATTTTCTATTTTTTAGTTTGGTTTTCTATATAAAGCGTGTTTTTTAGCTTTTTTAAACTATTATTTATTTTCTACTTTTTAGTTTTAGGATAATCGGATTATTTTTTATTTTTATTTCGAATTATTTCATTGTCATCGGTCTTTGACAGGTGTGCAAAATTTGAATGAAATCTGGCCGTTTAAAGTGGGTCAAAATCGCGTCCTAAGAAGTCGGTTACAAACATACATACAAGTGAAGCTATTATAAAGCGTATATAAATAATAGTTTAAAAAAACTAAAAAAAACACGCTTTATATAGAAAACCAAACTAAAAAAATAGAAGGTAATTTTAATAAATGTAGGTAAGAAATGGTGTCAATAGTTATAAATATTTCATTGACAGATATGAGAAGAAGGATTATCATTTCGATAATATCTTAAAAAGCACCCCACGCTTTTTTTTAATAAAACATTTTTTTCTTACCTACATTTATCAAGTGGGTCAAAATCGCGTCTTTTTTTTTATTATTTTTTTTCGAATTATTGCATTGTCATCGGTCTTTGACAGGATGCAAAATTTGAATGAAATCTGGCCGTTAAAAGTGGGTCAAAATCGCGTCTTAAGGAGTCGGTTACATACAAACATACTAACATACAAACATACATACAAGTGAAACTAATATAAAGCGTATAAAAAAGCATTATGTTGTCGACTTGCAATTTGTTTGTTTTTAAGGTGTAACTCACTTTAAAAACAAACAAATTGCTTATTCCAAAATACTTTTTGTATGAAAACACCTTAGCGGATTCTCTTTGAGATTGTCTTAATTTTGAGAGGGTTTTGTTTAATTTTTCTCTATCAAGGTTGTTAAATCAACAGTGTTTTTGAATCGCTTAATATGACAATATGATCCTATGATAAGATCCTATGATTCTGTGCCTTAAGACCAGACCAGTTTCTTTCCGGTTTCTTCTTGAACTGAGAATAGGAAGAGCTAGCAGCTACGACTAGATTCACCTAGTGGTGAAAAGTGGTCCTTCTTGTGACTTTATATAAAAATAATAAAATAAAATTTGAATAAAATAATCTATGCTTGTATCGGAACATTTTTTTAGTTTGCGTACACCGTTTGTTATTTATTCACGCCTAAAGTTGCGCTAAAATAAGTGATGAAAAACGATTATTTTTTTGAGTCTTGTATCTTTCAAACACATATTATTTTTACAATAAAATTTTGTACTGATACAAGCATAGATTATGACAAGACAAATTTATATAACTTTTAGTTTTGGTTGTTCATCATCAGACGGTGGTGTGATCACCCTTCGACGTTTGTATGGAAAGATAATCAACTAGAACTAGTCGCCACTCTTAAGAATTTGTATTATTTTTAAGTTCATTGGATTTTTGTTTGTTATCGTAAAAAACGCCTATGTACAGTCATTGAATAAATATGTAATTAAATACAAAAAACATACATTTCATTCTTACATTATATAATAAAAACCTTTAGCACGATCATAATATAAAGGGGGGTTCCGTTTATATTATGATCGTTCCAAAGTTTTAAAACATGAATGTGGCCGTAGGGATGATTGTAACAAACGCAACTGTCTGGTGGCGCATAATGGATCAGTTGACTTAACAAAATGATAACAACATTCTAAATTGTATATTGGTGTAGGTATTAATATTAATTGGCTGACCTGTGCAATTTCCTTCCTAGTACAGCAAAAGTTGATGAAGGTTATGTTCACAAAGTCGGCTCCGTGACAGACGGTGACAGTCTTCTCTTCGAGGGAACCCTGAGAGCCAATTCGGACCAAGTTCCGAATCTTCTGATCCTGCGGACAAAATCATTTTGTTAAATGGTAACATGAAAATACAGGGTGGATTTTTCAGACCGGGCAGTAAAAGCAGTTACGTTAACTCATGGCGCATGCAACTGTGGCTAAATATCGGGAAGTTACCTTATCTTTTGTAACTACAGGAAAACTTTCTTAGCAGACTAACCTTAACATTTGATATCTTACTATATCTTTTACCTGCATTCATAGAATTTGAAAAACAGTCAGCAAGAAAATGGGCTATATAAAAACATTTTTATGACATTCTACCTGAGATGAAATTGAATGAAAATACTCTACAGGATTAACTTAGGTTGGTCAGTTGGAGAGTACTAGATATGTCAGAAATCTCTAAAGCTTTGACCATACATTTTGTAAGAAACGTGAGATTTCTACTTAATTTTATCCTTAACAAAACTGTAACCCAGATATAGCTGACCCGTTCGCCACTTTGGCCACGCTATTTTATTTTAGTAAGTGTGTGCGTTTTTAGAAAGAAAGAAAGAAGAAAGATTCTTTCTTTCTTACTTTTTTGAACTGAACGATGTATTAGGAAAAACAAACGTAGTCATTAAAATATGTTTCTGATATTATATGAACAAATTAAAAAATAGATTCACGCATTGCTATGAACTTTCGTGATTTACGTGATTTTCTATACAAACTTTATCCCATCTTCTTGCCCCTTTTCAAGGGTTATTTTGAAATACCCAGAAAGACGTATCCTTTTATTTTGTATTTAAATAAAGTACCAAGCAAATCACGAGTTGAAAATGTTCCATACAACATTTAGCCCCTCTTTTTGCTCCGGTTTATTTCGAAAACCCCTGAAACACGTGTCCATTTATTTTAAGTTTAGAGTATTAAATAAGTAAGTTTCAGGCAAATCGTACCATGCGTTAAAAAGATCTCATACAAACATAACCCCCTCGTTTTGCTTTTATTTAGAGATGCGGACGAAATAAAAAATACCTCATCATTAAACATGGGGGATATGCTAGCATAAAATGTTTGTACAGACAGACAGTGCAAACAAGAAAGGTTATTACACATCTTTTGAATAATCTTGAAGAAGGTGGCTCTTTCAGGAAAAAGTTTATTGCCATTGGATGAAAATATGGATTGCAATTTTATCACTTCTGAATTCTTCGAGATGTCGCTCGCGAAATGGGTGTTGTACACATGTTTTGAAGACATGGAAAAAATACAGATATAAGTTATTTTGGTTTGTTTAGTACTTACGTTGTACAAGGTAATCAAAGACAAGGTGATTTTCCTACGACATTTATCCAAAAAGTTTAAAATGATTTTTGGCATTTCTAGTATTTTACCTCATATATACGCTATATCATATATTAGCTGTACGCGCGCCCAGCTTTGCCCGCGTTGAAGAATTTTCCCGGGACAAACCAAAACTAGCCGAACTAGCTGTTTTTGCCAGGATAAAAGTAGCCTGTCACCCGGGGATAGTGTAGCTTTTCAACGGTAAAAGAATTTTTCAAATCTGTCCGGTAGTTTTTAAGTTTATTCGTTACATACAAAAATACAAATATTTCCTCTTAATAATATTAGTAAAGTATAGATAGAGTATTTTGAATCTTTATATGAGACGATTGGCATTAAAACCATTTTTCAAAATATCATCAAAAGTTAAGGCCAGTTTCTTAAGAATGTTTTTCTATAGCTACAACGGTAGCCTACACTGCTCCGTCTCAAAAATCTACCCTCAAAATCTACATCTACTTATTCTACTACTTACATTTTTATTTTAAACTAGTTTTAATAAAGGTTAATAAGGTTTAATAAACCTATAGTAACCTAATATTAGTGACCGAAAATAACGGCGTAATAAAGAGGTCTACTCCCGCACTCAGTAGGTATTAGGTAAGGAAGCGGTGCCAACGAGCTGAGTTATTATAATTATCATAAACAAATAGTTTAAGCTGAGATCTCGCAATGTCCGTATCGTGTAGTCTTTAGAACCTAAATAAAGGAAAACATTCATTAGGTTAGCGCGAGCTGTTCCAAATGAGCCCAAACGGTACCTCTTTTAACCACTGTTATTCACTAAGGAGTTCCATGGAACAGCTCCAGACTTTTCCATCAGATTAGCTCGCTGTTTTATACAACTTTGTCATTCTTGATAGCAAGCATACAAACTCGAAACTCTGTTCGAAAGTTGTAGTCAAACAAACAACATACAAAGCCAAATCGCCTAAGTTGCCACTGAGGTCTTCGCTCGCTCGATCGATAAACTACAAAAGAAAATAAATCAATATTTTCAAAAAAACATGTATGTTAGTAAGTTGATGCAGAAGGTTAAGAAGAGCGACGGCTGAGGAGCTTCCTTGGTAGTGTCATCTCCAAGAGGCACTAAGAGAAGAATGGGCAGAGCGGCTGTCACATCCTAGTGCCGGACACTGGACTATCAATGCTATCCGACCAGTTCTCAATAAATATTTGGATGAGTTGCTTTCCTTTCGGCTGGCGCAGGTGATAATGGGGCATGGCTGCTTCGGTAAATAACTATGCCGAATAGCCCAAAGGAAACCGACCGAGTGCCATTAGCGTAAGACGTGGATACGGTGCAGCACACACTTGAGATGTGTCCTGCGTGGGACGAAAAGCGCCGTATTCGCGTCGCTGCTGTGGTATGGGATAACCTTTTGCCTTCCAGCATTGATCATGTCAATGCTCGAAGAGGAGACGTCGTGGATAGAGGAAGCATCCTTCTGTGTAGTTCTCATATCGCGGAAGTAGGCAGCGGAGCGGGAAGAGAGATAACTTCCGATCTCCCGGTACGATATCGGAAAACAGGGCGTCTAAGACGAAGGCCCTTCGGTGTCTTCCATCTACCTCCATAACCGAGGCTTCGAGAGTAGGCTCGGGGGAGTCAACCGCCGCGTTAAAACTACCCCAAGGCGGCGCGCGTATTGTCCCTGCGCGCCCCTGAGACGGTGTATTACATTACAACATGCGACTGGATCAACATAGACCACAGCTGCCGGGGTCACGGATAGTCATAACAATTCCTGTTACCCCGGTAAAACGCGTGCGAAGGAACACCGGTGTGATTATTAGTCAATAAAAGTCTGACATACCCTCTACAGAATCCTTGAGGATTTTACACACCGAGAACAATGAAGGTGACAAAGAGGAGTTGCAACTCCTGATTATTTATGACGTTCAGGGATCGACACTCATCTCCACTCCCATTCACTGGCAACCAGCGTTAACGTAGAAGAATCGATTACTATGTTCTCTAACAAGCAACGAATTACTGTTAGCTTGTTAGAGAACAAGCAACACAGTAATTCGTATCACATTTATTTTATTTTGATAGTAACGAACGAAAATTCGCCGTCCGAGCACTATTGAATAGAATCTATCGATTTCCCCAGCCTGATTTAAAAGCAGATAGGTCACCAAGCTATGTTTGGTTGCAGATATTTTCGATGAACTCATTTTGTGGGTCAGTATTTCAATCATGTCGAACTTCTACGAGGTTTGACCTACAACCTTTTTGGACAGAAAAAGGTAAATAGGATTTGAAGAGAATTTTCATAAAAACTATTTCTCATAAATGTAATGCCGACTATGCCTTTATTCGTGCCTTTCATTTCAGGAAAAATTGGGAAAACGATGTCTCATGGTTATTTGAGAGAAGACACAATTTTCTATAATACGGCAATAACAATATTTTCTCCCGACAGCCAGCAATACTGTTTTATCGGAAAAGTCGAAAGGCTCTCACAACAAATTGGAGTCTGAAAGAAGGAACGATTGAGTACATCTCGAACGTCTTTTAGGTGTTCTTATTGCGAATTTAATGTTGGTGGTACACAATAATCCTAATAAAGTAAATATACTTTGAAATAAGATCGGATAACCTTTTTCTTTTCTAGTTTCAAGAAGTTGCCAAGAAATTATATCACTATGAATACAAACCCGACCTGATCTGAACTAACCAACTCAATTCCATTTGAATAAAACATACGGTCAATGTACAGGAATAATAAAATGGAACTTATCTCACAACTGAAACGAGCATATGATTACTTAAAACGTTTTGTGAATTAGAAAGCGCGATATCAACACATACCTTTTTCTAACGAAAGGTAATACGAGATAAGGTGTCAGTGTCACACGGCTCCCATGGTAGATGCCATCAATTAAAACAGGAATGGACGGCCGATGGCCCCAGAACCCATGTAGGTCATCTTTATGTTTACTTCAATCTATTCAGGTAGAATGCAATTAGCTTTCCCAAGCTCTATTACAAATTTGATCCCTGAACCGTTTAGAGATTTACTCAAAGCTTACAGCTTTTACTAAATCTGTACACAAATTTAATTGGTAAGTATTAAAATTGTCTTAGATGATAAGTACTTCGTAATTAGGTAGGAAATATTACGCGATCAAAGCCGCTAGCGTTTGGTAGAAGCTGAGTGTGTAAAGTAGGTAGCTAAATACATAGCGTTGTATCAGCACAGGGAATATAAAAACCAGATTTAATCAGAGATGTCCCACAAACAACCCGCAACGTGGAAACATAATGGCGGAAGCATATAATCACGCAGTAAACCCCAACAACCTTGCTCCAATAAAGACCGTGCTAAATAAAACCTACGCAAACAAACTGTGACCGGCCAAGTGTGTGTTGGACCCCGCGTAAACTGCATACATCGCACAAATATCACAATTAATCAAGTACCTGTAAAATGTAGCAGCTTCATAGAAGCCAGTCAGTACAGTGCTAAAAATATAATTAACGATACCTCAGAAAGGCCCATCATAAAATCTGAGTACAGAGTACGCAGTAGTATTTCTTAAATTTTCAAACAAAATCCCTGCTCGTTTGCCAAAATGATACCCGAATCCACATAAAAATAAATTATAGATACGATCTGCGCCGCGAGGAAGCGTAGGTTAAAACAAACTTCATAAAATAAACATCGTTTAAGCTTCATCGTAATCAGGTGTCAAATGGCGATGCAATGAAGTCTAGTATCGCACGTAAACTTACAGCATACAGCAATATCATGGAAAGACACAAATTGAAAGCTGCTATTAGCAGTTTTAAATTTACTTTCTTCTTTACCCGGTAGGTAGGTAATAATCTTGTAAATTACAAGCATAATAATGCAGATTGAGCACGATGCATTGTGTGATTTTTTTATTGTAAATATATAAGTCACTCCTTCGGGGTGGCTGACACGCAATGATCGTAGTGTTCGGGGAATCTTCGCTTTCTCCGCTGTTGAAGTACAGTTATACCAGTTTATGGCATCGTTTGCTTACCTACGTGGTAACAACATAAACAGTATTATCTATCTAAACAAAGTTTCATCATAATCCGTCTAGGTGTAACGGCGTGATTGGGCCACAAACATATAAACATACAAATGTCCAACCATCCACCCAAACTTACTTGGCTCTAGAGCCGTTTCTTCTGGGATTTGAAAGAGCTAACAAGTTAAATACAAAGTGTTCATCTCTCAAGAGCTGCTTACCATCTGCCACTACAAAACACTTCAGGTCGAGTTCGATAAAAGCTTCATTCATTCTTATTGATAGACGCTCAAGCATTGAAAGCCAGAGACGGTAAAATAAATCATTATGTTCGATTAACACTAGCTTACATAAATCTTGGGAATTTAAAAAAGAATGTTATAAAAATCTTTTAAAATTCTGTTTGGAAAAATAAACAAAGAATGAGGACATTTGCCTATGTAGGTAAGTTTATAAATGGAATCCCGAATTTAAGATATGAAACTGGAAAAGTGCTAAATCAGTAATCTCGCCATAAATTTCGCGCCAATGTGGCTGTTTTTGTCACGAACGAGGCGCACATTTTATTGTAGCGATTTTCTAAAATTGGTGCATGACACGCAATCGATAACGATCGGCCAGATGATAATTTTAGCGCACCGTACGGCTCGTAGCGGGACAGCGATATACATGTGCCTACCGATCTGTAGCTGGAAGGAACGTAAGTTAAGTACCAACATAAATAGCACGTAAAGGTTAACGCTTTTGTTTACCTGATATTGCCAGAAATTTTACCGGAGGCGCGATCTCGGGTTCAATTGTAGACAGATTTTAAACTCTAGTTTAAAAACCCACCAACAACATAAGTGATAAGTTAAAATTTTACGAATAACGCGTTTAAATTTATTTAAATATTTTGCAACTCCGAGCAAAACTTTAGCGCGGCTAATGCTATTATTATCCAGAATAAATCTTATCAACCTAAAGTTCATGAATGGACCGTGAAGTGACGGAACTCCAATTTGAGATCGTGAGTTCTCAAGTTCTCAAAACTTAGCAAGTTTCTGGGACAGTCGTTAACATGTAGCAAGAAAAATACATAGTTGTGCTAATGTAAAGTCGTGAATGGCAAAGTTTCCAAGTGCTCTAACGATGTCGTGTTAGCTTGAATCTCACACATCACGCAAGAGTTCAGAACTTCAGCCCCGAAGCTAATGGGTTTTTCAATTTAGTGGAGGATCGAGCGAGACTCGAGAGAGTCCAAATGAGAAGTCTCGGGCTGAGTGGCCACTCGGACGCCTCGTAATATGGCAACCGATAAATACAGTGCTTTCTGGTGTTGATCGATACACTTTTGTTTCTCACTATACTCACTATAGATTTATAGATAAATCAAATTACAATGGATAGATTATCTGCCGAACCACTTCGAGCTAACTAAACTCAATGAAATCTCAGTCGTTACAAATTACTAAAACCCTGTAGAGGCACTTAGGTAATTAATTCTGATGCGAATTGAAACCCGGACTTAAATCAGATGGGCCTGGCCTTGTTACTCAGTCGCTAGTTGGAACATGCTGCATGGCTGCATCGTAAGTATCAACGGATATGGAAAGAAACCACACAATTCAAATTTCGGGGAAGGATTTTCGCATCATTAGGCTGCACGAGACCGGTCTATTACAAGAAAAAGGCCGGAAACTTACTCCCGAATCCTTGCCTCTAATAATTACCCACATGTGCGCAATAGCATATGCAAAGTCTGCAAAATTATTCTAGGAATCTTAGGAAAATGTACTTCCTTCACACATATAGGTGTGTGCATAGTAAGTGCATAATAAGTGTGACCGGCTGTACCGTCGCGATGATGTCGCGATGAGGATAATTTTACAGCTGAGAGTAGTTACACTCACACGACTTACACACACACCGTAGGCATACCCACGGGATTAATCTCCAAGATATCTTCAGATCTTAGTACGTTCCAGCAAGATCAAGCGTTAAGCATTTAACGAGAACAGTACGTTATTCCTAATTCCTAAGCTATTCTCAGAATTAATTACCTCCTTTGAACGGAATTGCTGTGAGTGCGCGCGAAATGTTTCTTCTTGAACATTGGCATTTCGAAGTTACTTACGGGTACATTTTGTGATGAGATTCTGTTTATTTTCACGCTTATGCTTATAAATTAACCGACGTTGATAGGTATTTTTCTTAAGTAATAAGACACGATGCGACAGACCCAGGAAGAGATGGCGAGATCTGGGTGCATTCTAGACAAACTGGAAAACTGTGGCCTTGAGCGCAAAGAGCAGTGGGATAGGTTAAGGAAAAAATAATAAGGTAAGGTAAATATTTACGTACTACATAATCTCATAGGTTCTGTGTGTTACGGCATTATGTTGTGGGGAGGTGCTGCTGCAGATAATAGCACCATATTTGTGTTGTAGGAAAGCGCTGTTCGTGCGATTTATAACATGGGGCCTGAATAATCACTTAGATTAAACTTTAAGTACTATGACAGTGCCTAGTGTCAGTATGTAGGTGAAAATCTAATGTTTGTTCACAAAAAATATTAACTTGCTTTAAAAAACTGCGATAGTCATAAAATTAGTACTAGAAATAAAGATATACTCGCTTTTCCCACAGTTCGGCTCGCTAAAGTTAGTGAATCTTTAAAGGGCAATGTGTACGCTTCCATAACCAGGTCCCAAACGACGAGCTAGTTTAGCAAATTTAATAACGTAAAGAAGCAAAAACTGTTTCAAAAGTATATTATAAAATATTAGATTAATTTTATGGCAATAAATCTTGGGACGAATTCGCTCCTACTCAGTCGGCATCCTTAGTCTTTATTATTTATTTATTTATCCGAAACAAAATTAGCAAGGATCATACAAAAACGCGGCCAGGTGCGAGTCGGACTCGCCCATGGAGGGTTCCGTAGCAGCAAGTAAATAATAAGTATAAAAGTTCTTGTAGTTCGTTGTAACTTTGATCGATGTTTTAATAATAGTGTATTTTTTTTTAAATTAAGTTATTGATAAGTAAACATTATAATTAGATACCTAAATTATGGGATTTAGATCTAACTATATGCGAGCCCATATAGGCTTGTGATAGCTAAACAAGCTAATATAAGTATATTCCAGTTTGACAAGAAATATTTCCAAAAATATTATCAATTTATGACGTATTAAAAAAAACTACGTACTAGATCTCGTTCAAACCAAAACCAACCAAGTTTGCATGGTACATCATAATTTTTTTTTAGTTTTATCATTCCCTTATTTTAGAAGTTACAGGGGGGACACATTTTACCACTTTGGAAGTGTCTCTTGCGCAAACTATTCAGTTTAGAAAAAAATGATATTAGAAACCTCAATATCAATTTTTAAGACCTATCCATAGATACCCACCCCACACGTATGGGTTTGATAAAAAAAACATTTTTGAGTTCCAGTTCTACGTATGGGGAACCCCCAAAACTTATTGTTTTTTTCTATTTTTGTGTGAAAATCTTAATGCGGTTCACAGAATACATCTACTTACCAAGTTTCAACAGTATAGTTCTTACAGTTTCGGAAAAAAAAGTGGCTGTGACATACGGACGGACATGACGAATCCATAAGGGTTCCGTTTTTTGCCATTTGGCTACGGAACCCTAAAAAGCGTTAAATCCAGACGAGACTTTTGCCGGATTCTTAATGAACTGGGTACCTATAGGAGGAACAGTCACCTAGATTCACTTAGTATAGGAGACGTATCGAAATGCTCCTTGAAATTGATAAAATATCTTTCTTTTTTTTCCAGGTGTCATAAAGTATCGTACGTATGTATTTGAAATTATAACAAGTTTTATCAGACATCTGGTTGCCACACTCAAACCATTGTTTAGTGTGCTAGATGACGCTGTAAAAATGTCCATCAATATTTATTGATTTATTAACCTACTTACATAACTAATTCGATATTTTAATATGCATCCCGACCGAGTGACTGAATGAATACAAGCACTTGGCAAAACCCACTAGTTATTTACAAACAGGTCGGGTAAATTATGTTTCGTAAGATCATCTGTGGACGACAATTCATACAGGCAACAATACTACAAACTATTCTATTACTAGCATACATTCAAATAAATCATTGTTTAAGTGGTATTTTTTATACTTTCGCGATCAGAATTTATATTGTTCATTTTCCAATGAACCTACCGCCGGGAATAAATTAAATAGACATTTGTTCATTTACTGAACTTAGCGCGAACATGGCACCAAGCGTAGACGCACGCACTAACAAAAAAATCCTCCTTGAAAATTGTATACTTCAGGATATATCTTAGAATAGCGCTGGTGAAGTCGCTAGTGAGTGCTAGGACTAAAAAAAGTTATATACTATTTAGTTTAGTATTTAGTACTATTTAGTATTTTAGTTTATATACCTAAACAATTGTAGTAGTTAACGGGTATTTATCGCGTATTACCTTTTAATAATAACCATTTCGTAAATGAACATTTTAGTTTATTAATTTATTTTATTATTGCGTATTGTAAGGTTGAGTGACCGGACCGAAGATCTCGGCAGAATAACAGCGCTGACCTGTCATCTGACAGGGAAGCATAACGCTGAGTCGAGATCTTTTTGCTGCTGTAGCAAACAGCACTGTTAGGTAGGCAAGTACTGAGAATAATTTAAAGCTTTTTAAACGTCTTTTTTTCCTTTTACTTTTTAATGTGTTACTCCCTTTTTTATCTAATACTGTTTAGTCAAATTTTTAGGGTTCCGTACCTCGAAAGGAAAAAAACGGAACCCTTATGGGATCACTTTGTTGTCCGTCCGTCCGTCCGTCTGTCTGTCAAGACCCTTTTTCTCAAGGACGCGTTAAGGTATTAAGCTGAAATTTATATCAAATACTCAAGTCTACTGTCCCTTAAAGCTGTGAAAAAAACAAACTTCTAAGCCAACGCAATCGAAAGATACAGCCGTTTATGCCGCAAAATTTAGATATTCGCAAGGGATCAATACCTACAGGGTACTTCCCGTGAACTTAGAATCTTGAAATTTGGTACGAAGCAACGTCTTATAGCACAGATAAAGGAAAAATTGCGAAAACCGTAAATTCTTGGATTTCATTTTGCAATAAAAATACCATAACTACGACTCGATTGTCGTGATGGGTGAACTTTTACTTATATACCTACAGGTTTGTACGAAAACCTCGGTGCGCGAGCCCGACTCGCACTTGTTTATTATAGATGTGTATACACATACACACATACAAGAATACTTGCGCGAGCCCGACTTGCACTTGTTTATTATAAATGTGTATACACATACACACATACAAGAATGCGCACGTCTCAAGTCGCAAGTCTCACGATTCTGATTCCCTTGATTCGACTGACTTAGTAATTCAATTTAATTCATACATTAATAAAAACAATAGATAATAGAAAACATATACAAAAATATAAATAAAATAATTAAATGTTATAAAACTAAATGCTTACTTCATTAAATACAGAAGATATTCTTAAATTCATTTGATTTAAACTTACTTTAAAATACGCTTGGACTATTAATGGTTTTCATTGAACAGGTAGAGAATTGTATTATCTGACACCTTGAAATCGACAACCATGCTTAGCAACTTCTAACCTCGGACATTGAGAGTTCTCTTAATATTTTCTTCTTGTTTCTAACCTTAGTGCTCTTTGTTCTCGTGATTCATATTTAGAGGGATGCCGTGCAATATCCATAATATCCATAGAGACTAGGAAGAGTCAAAATGTTTAGTATCTTAAAATAATCTATACAAGATTCCCGTGGCGGAATCCGCACCATGGTGCGAATGGCTCGCTTCGGATTACAAATGGTCTTATCATGTTATAGGCATAACTATCCCCAGAATTTGATGCTATACCTACGTTAATTTCGACTCAACTGACTTTTGAGTACCGACGATAGTTCTCATCTCACGAATACAATATTATATTCAACGGTGAGAGATAACGAATTGACAAGAACGACTCTAATAAAGATTCTGTTTGACATTACAATTCTTATGAATTTCTTCATTTTACATAATTGAAATTTATTTAAAGCTCGCAGCATTATTTATTTAACATGCAATATTAGATTACTGTGTATAATTTTCTTCAGAGGTTTTACCTCTCCTTGTGGTTGTGCTCGCGTGTCAATTTGTGGTCAAGGTTTGTCATTATTCATCAGCTCCCTTTGTTGTAGGTAACGTAAATAGATCTATAATTTGTGGTAAACGATAATTCTCGGCACATCTTTATTTGGATTCTCGACTTCAGCTTTCTTGATTCTATTTGATTAGATTTAATAATGTTGAACTGTTGAACAAAAAATATAATGTTGAACAATTCCCACAACACTATCTAGCCTCTAACTAAACAAACAGTATGAGAACTTAAGATGATCGATAGAATACTACTTGTAACAACACACTTATGATACTATTTCACGTCAGCAGGTCTGGAGAGGCCTTGTTGTGATTTAAATTTCCTTTCTTATATTAGGAAAAGTAAGTAAATTCTAACCACAGCTATCCTCATCATGAAATGTCACCGTACGCCTGTCGTGTCTTGAAATTGCGGGTTTCTACGACCGGTGACGCAGGTGTGACGGGACGGAACTTGAGGTGCGGAGGGATGACACTTGTATTAACAGAATTACAGACCACCACACCCTGTAATTTCCCCGTCACGGACCACGATCTCATAAAATAGCACTATGAAGATGTATTAATGGCCTGATAACACCAAATATCTAGAAGTAAAAGCTCTCACCTACGTTGCCAGTAGGCTGCTGCCACAACAGCTGCTTTATTTAAAGCATCTATCGATAATCACTTTGTGCAATATTTCAACGACCTCTGTGACGCACTGGGCCTTGGTCCGGCTAAGATGCAGATGTTTGTGGGTTCGAATCCCGCCGCGGGACAAATGTTTGTATGATTTGCAAGTATTTATCTCGGTCTGGGTGTTTCTACGTATACTATGTTGTATTTATTAACAAAAAAAGTATATCAGTAGTATATCAGTCATGTGGTACCCATAACACAAGTTATGCTTATTTTGGGGCCAGATGATGCTGTGTGCAATGTCCGGCATTATTTATTTTATACATTATTATTTTGTTTTATGATAGAAAAGTATGTAATTATTTTATGGTCCTTTTACTAAGCACGTACGACAGCAACGGGCCCAATAACTAAACGGAAACTACAAACGAGTATATTTGATACGCTTTCCATCCTTACGTAGAAGCTTCTTACTTTTGAGCAAAATGAAAAATATCGAGAAGAAATCCGTACAACTAGTATGTAAGGTACCCATTTTGGTGAAGGTAAACGATTTTTAGTCACAGAGAGTTTTAGTAGCCGCAAGCACTTTCCTGATTAACTTTCAAAGTCAAACGAGAAGACTTGGCTAGTTGCCAGATTCGAGCAGTTTATAGAGCTAGATCAAATATTTTTAGCATGACATCAAATAATTGATGAAGTAGTCAAATTATGTGAGTAGTTCAAATTCAAATTTAGTTCATGATTCTATCCGGATTTGTGGATGGTTCAGAGAGGATATTTTGTCAGAATACCAGCAGCGCTTAGCTAACCCCACAGTGTCGAGGCATTATGCCGAGATGAGGTCATTTTGTTACTGTGACGTACATAACTTGCTGTTTTCTCCACTTTTACTTCTGTATTCTTCTGTTAGTAGTGTTTGTGTGTGCTTGAGTAACAAATATATGCGTGTCTATACGGCACAATGACAATTGAAACAATTGTATTTTTTTTAGTCGCTTATCGCGTTCTTTAGACGCACATCGGACGTTCTCCTTCATAATAAAACCTTTATGCTTAGTTTTAGGGTAGTGTAACAGAATACTACCCTCTACCAATATTGACGACCTCTGTGGCGCAGCGAGCGAAGGCCTGCACCAGGCACGCACAAAGTTGCGGGATCGATTCCCGCCGCGAGACAAATTTTTGTATGATCTGTAAGTATTCGTCTGGGAACTGTGTTTTTCTATGTAGGTATTTACAAAAGAAAAGTATATTAGCAATGTAGTACCCATAACACAAGCTCTGCTTTACTTTGGGGCTAGATGACGCTGTGTAAAATGTCCCACGTTATTAATTCATTATTATTTTTATGTGATCCCTACCGTACTAAACAACTTTTTTAAGTACCCCACAACATAGTAGGCAATTATTGAACGAGTGTGTCCGCGTCAGCTTAGGCGAAAATGCTTTCGTATGTCTGTCCGGCCGGCGACTGTCCGGATGTTCTCCTCTACAGGTCGCATTTCTCAACCGATTCTCGTGAAATTTTATGAGCAGGTTTTATAACTATATCGTTTTTTTTTGTCGATTCAGTTTTTGGATTTTTTTCAAAATACTTAGTCGAGATATGGGGGTTGAAAACGTAAAAATCATTTCTAAAAATGTTCGTGAGGTCTACAACAGCTCACAGAGACACTAGTTTGTTCTGTGACCATACCAAATACCCAGTGATAGCTTTCCACAGTACAGAACATCACAGATACCTTACATACCTTACATAATTTTATATCCTCTCTTATTACTTTCTGTATCTACCTTAGGCACTTTAGCATGGACTCCAGTCCTCACATCCCGGATGCTAGCGATGTCCAGCAGTTCCACCTCCATGTTCTGGTCAGTCCAGAACAAGAAGAACCCCTTGGTGTCCACCCGGAGAGTGACTGGCAGGCCTGTGCCTGAATCCTGTATATTATAAGCAAAATTTCCCTACTTAATAATAATATCTCAGACAGCAGTAGAAAAAGTTACAGATCTTCATTAACCTCTATGGCCAATAGACATTTATACCTATACCTATAACAAAACTATTTTGGTATGTACACGCTAGACGGCGACATGTGACGCAAACGCCGTCTGTCTAGCTGACGATGCACGGCGTAGTCACGTTGTAGACGTCTGTGACCGTCAAAGCTTGACACTTTTCGGTCGAAACTTGACACCTTTCAGCCAAAACTTAAAGGTACTTAACTTTTTACTTAATCTCATGACTTATTACTTAAGGTCACCGGCGCAGGCAGCTTCAGAGCGCCGACGGAGAATCGATTATAAAGCAACATCATGATGCGCCCAAGAATCAAGATCAGTGAATTTTATGATTCTATAATGGCCTACATGTTAGATTGGTTGACTGTGGCCCTGATTCAATAATTTCCCAGGACTAGCTAAAATTTTCCTAAAATACGATCGACCTTATGACGTGTGATTGACGTGTTTTAGCGCATTTTAGACATGTAAAGAGGTGTTGATTAAAACTGCGGAAAACCCTAAAAAAATCAATCAAATGCCAAGCTTAACTTTTTTTAGAACTGTCATTCAAAAGTAGTACTCTAATTTGGCCTTTAGAAAGAGCAAAATAAGGTTTTTCATATTTTAGAGAATTATAGCTAGTCTGCTGGTACTACAAAATCAGTGGCAATGCCTTCAGTGAAAAAAAAATTGTTATAATAAAAAAAATGATATTTCTCAATTTAAAAATTTAAGAAGTGTTTTTTCAAATTATTAGTTAAGTGAAAATGTCCATTTTAAAATATGGAACAGGGACAAATACAGATTCCCCCCTCACATTACTTAGATAGTAAATAATTATATTAAAATGTTTACTAATAAACAATAATAATAATAACAATAATAAGTGGCAACAGCAAACTTGTTTTAATATTCTTAAGTTGAAATTGAGTCGATTAATTATTTTCTTGCCTTCAAGCAAATAATTAATCGACTCAATTTAAACGATCCTGGTAGCACTGACACACCACGGAGCGTTCAGAGGTACTAGTTAGTACATAGTGCATATTTATTACTTTATAGTTAGTATGTAACTAATTGATTATTTTAATTTTGTTTTTTTTTTACTTGTAGCTTGCTCAGTTTTAATTATTCTACTAGCATTGCACACATATATTATGCAAATATGTTGCAACCTAGTTAAAAACAACTCTGCAATTATATTTTACTGTGTTTAATATAATATTTTAATCAGTTTGTTATCTTAACTTTGAGGTACCTACCATAATAGCTTGCATTCTGAGAATTTGTTTTGTTGAATTATATTGAAACTACCAAGTTGCAGTAACATATTTTTTTTATTTATTTGTTTATTTTCTTGATAAGTATTTATGGAATGGTACATTACAATTAACAATTAAATTAGTTAAATATACATATACATTTAAATAAATGAAACTGATTATGTTAAGTAAGTACAAGAAAAAATCTATTTTTTTTTTATGCTGGATTTAAGGATTTATATTACATACATTTAACAAATAAGATAAAGATTATTTTCTTAGCTGATAACTTATGAAGCTGATAATTTTATAGACAAAAGAAAACAATATCAGATGATTACAATGTAAAAAATAGCTGTTACCTAACTTAGCTATAAACTAACTAAATTATGAAATCAAATTATTTAAGGTATGTAGGTTTCTATAGATTTTTCTATGGACCATTGTTGGAAATTTGTTTACTACAAATCAACATTATTACCAGATACATAAGTACTGTAAACAAGACTTTACCTACTTGAAAACTATGTGTTAGTATAATTATGTACCTACCAGCATTAAATATTACCTAGTCTAGAACTGATAAATCACTTAGGTACCTACCTGTACTCTTAGACAGATTTATAGTTTAGTTTAATCGTTGGTATGTAGGTACAATAGATAACTTTACTTTACCTCATCCCACTTGATGAATTTCTCTCCATCCTGCAAGGCTTTGGGCACCTCTACAGGCTTCCAGCTGAGCCTGGCCGATCGCGAAGCAGCAGTCATTGTGCACTACAACTTAGTTTACGCGGTAATATTACTACAGCACATTACAGTCATCATTTTTCTCACCGAGCACGATTTTATCTACAAGTCCTATCAACGCAACGGCACGCTTAGCTGTGTTGAAGACCAATAGTTGAATGGAAGATGTGAGACAGACGACCCGCGAAGCCCGCGATGCCAAACTAAATCAATAACAAAGGTCCGCGAATATGCAAGCTATGCGTTCTAGCACCTGCTATCTAACCGCAAGGATTTTCCCACATTTATCCCGATCGCGCCCAGTCCGTCCCGCCCGTCAAACGACGATTTTATTTTCTGAACTTAGCAGTACGAAAAGGTAGCCAAGTCAGTCACAGTCAGTCGTGCAGTCAGTCTGTCTATTCTGTCTATCTTTTCTTTGCTTGAACAAAAACATTATGGTACATGTCATGTACAATAGAGTACCAAACCAAAGAATGGATTTGGATCACTCGAGTTTCAACTCGATGTTTTGTAAATCTATATTATCGACACCGATCTGTGAATTTTGTCGAACTTGTTATTCCATTCTATTATTAATCCTCGTCCCTTGTTATCATACCACCGGAAGATTGTAGTACAGTACCAAATCAACGAATGGATTTGGATCACACTAGTTTCAGTTCGATCTTATCGACCCCGATGTGTGAATTTTGTCGATCTTATTATTCCATTATATTAATGTTCCTCGTCCTTTGTTATCATACCACCGAAAGAATGTTGGAGTATACCTATAATCAAACCAGGGTGTTTATAATACGGCTGGAAAGTGGTGTACTAACAATAAAATTTGTAATGGTATCGTCTCAGACCAATAATACATAAAGATGGAGTGCCGCAAACATCTACAGTGTAACCTCAAAACGTATGTCACTTGAACCTTTTTATAGGATGTCATTTTATAGAAGACATTGCCCATAATAGAATTTCGAACATAGTGAACTGTGTGAACAGCGAACTATCATAATATTAACACTAGAAATATAGATAAAACATCTTATGATTATGATTATCGATATTTTTTAAACAAATTAATATGTTTGTGAATATTACATTAGATTTTCTTATATAAATATTTCATATAAACAAACATAGGTGGGACTGGCCATGAATTGATCAAAGACTCAAATCACACTCAAATCATGTCAAATATCACGAAACGTAATGTCACTGTCGATGGGCAAATAATACAGTACGTCGATTAGTATAATCTAGTTAGGCCAAGTAGTCTTCTTTAAATGCAGGCAAGACAGAGAAATAAGTCACCGCATTGAGAACGCATGGAAGAGCTACTGGGTTAAGAAGCAGCATATGAAGGGAAACCTTCCTATATCACTAAAGCGAAAACTCATCGACACTTGTATCTTGCCCATACTGACATACGGTGCTCAGACAGAGTCACAAAAATGAGACCTCAAGATTTGCCAGAGAGCTATGGAGCGCAGTGTTTTGGGAATTCAAAATTCAATTCGAAATCCGATCGAAAACGGGCATAGCGGATGTACTTAGGTACGAGGACTGCATATTTAAAATGGGACTGGGCAGGTCATGTGACTCGAATGCATTCAGAATGTTGGGCAAAGCTCGTCACTCAGTGAGTGCCCGATAGTCGGAGACGACGCGGCAGACCCAGGAAAAGATGGCGAGACGATCTAGATGCATTCGAGCCAAATTGGCAAACTGTGGCCTTGGAGCGTAAAGGGGGACCTTTGCCCAGCAGTGGGACACTATAGGCTAAAAAAAACATAACCTTTCCATTCTGAACACACCACAGCGACAACTTACCTATTGTGAGTTATCCCGAAACTTTTTATAAAATGCCCTTGAGTTAGTAGTGGCTTTTTCAGTGTGACCTGTGATAACCTTGGACGTACTATGAGATTCTATGAATTACGTTTATTTGAGACCTTATGATAATGACTCTCTTGCTTGCTTACTTGAAGAGAGTCAGTACTATATAACTTCTAAAACTATCATGGTTTTAAACATAATTTTCACTCGAAACGGGATATTTACTATGATATATGAGTTTTTCTTCTTCCCGATATTTTGGCACAGTTGCATGCGCCATGATTACGAGATAAATATCCCGTTTAGAGTGAAAAATAATAGTACCTACCATAGTTTATTCCAAAGTACCATAATTTTGATATGGTGAAGTCATATCTTATGAATTTGGGATTTGGCATGTAACACACCACAACCCTAAAGTTTGCCCAAATGGGCGAATCATCTTTCAATTTATCATCCTACCTAATTTGCAGAATTAATTGCTTGTCGTTTTATTTTCGTTATTAACACAGAGTACTTTGTTATATAGTGAAAGTTATTATATTGCATTATTATTATATTGCATACTCTTCATTTCGTCAGAGCAGAGTCAGAGTAGGTAGTATGGTTTTAGTGCACAAATTATACGATCGATGCCATGCCAGCGCATTTTTCGTAATCGATCGACACAGCGCTAGCGCTCGCGTCTAGTCTACATATACCTACATACCTTGTGCCTCTCTCTACTGCTACTCTACTTGACTTGATCAACTTGATTGTTTTATTTCGCCCGTTATTTTACATGTTTTTGTTTTCAAATAAATAAGAAATCAGAAGCCTAAAATATTGGCATTTAGATAGCCTAAAACACCAATTACCTGACAAAGTAGAAACGATGCCTGACGCCAACTTAACTGAAGAAACATCCGAACAAGAACAAGAGGTTAAACATGAACACAGTCCGAGGAAACGTATCCGTCATCGAAAAAAGCAGCTTTACGACAACATTCTCAAGCAAATGGAATTCTACTTCAGTGAGGCTAACTTGACTAAAGATAGATTACTGGGTGATCTTGTCAAGAATAATCCATGGGTACCCCTGGAGCTGTTTCTAAAGTTTAACAAACTTCGCACTCTCTCACAGGATCTGAATGATATTGCAAAGGCTATGAAGCATTCCACTATGTTGGACCTATCTGATGACAGAACAAAAGTAGGTAAACTACATTATTGCTAGGAACTTGGAAGCATTATTTTTAAACAATATAAGCTTGTACAGCTACAGCTAGCTTAGATACTTAAAAATCTTTTATTCATTTTATGGGGTAGTTTGTAAAGTTAAAAGTAGCTACTGAAAGCTTATGATTATATGCCTCATCCCAATCTATCTGAACAGATTCAATAGTAAAATACTTCTTAATAAATTTCTAATATATTTAGGAAATAAGAAGTAGGATTGAAACTCAATTTTTTTTTGTCTGTTAAAGGTAAAGCGAAAAGTACCGGTCCAACCATACAATGCTGATGAGAGAACTGTCTATGTTGAATCAATTCCAGTCTCGGCTACTCGAGAGTGGCTACAGCGAGTGTTCTCAGACTACGGGCCAGTTGCCTACATCTCCCTACCCACATTTAAAAACTCAAAAACTATCAAGGTCAGTATCATTTACTACTTCTTCATGTTTCAATATGTAACTGAAATAAGGTAGTGGATTTGATTCACCAAGGACCAATATTTGTGTGATGAATACAAGTGTTGATTCTGTGTCTGGGTGTTATAAAGTATTGTAGGTATGTACCGTAAAACCGGGTCAATAGGGACGAAATGGAACTAATAACATGTTTTATGTTTTTGTCATGAAACTCGTATAGTTCTTTATGATGTTAAAACTTGAGTTAAAACTAGTAATTTAAGAGAACATAAAGAAGTAACCTAAAACATGAATAAGCTCCTCATAATTCTTTAAAATATAGGCCATCCCTATTCAAACGGTTCTAGGGGTCAATAGGGACCACATACATAGCAATAGGGAAAAAGTGTCAGGGTTGTCACTTACCCAATCAGATAGGTAGGTACCTAAGTAGGTAGGTAAACAAGTAAAAATCTAAATTTAGTATGTTTTATTAATATATTATATACCTGTCTTTATTATTATATATATTATATAAAATATTTATATAAATCTGTTTATCAAACATTTAAAAACAAAACAGCTTTTTTAATCAACACTTAGACATACTCCATTTGGCAATATTTCAGGTTTGTATGTGCGCGGCATCTTTCAAGGTTGAAAATATCTGAAAAAAGAATTCATTTATTTATTTTAATTTAATATAAAATAAAGCCACCTTATTTATAACTACATATTATTTTACTTGACATCTAATCTCGTAGGTAGAGTAAACGCTTAAAATTTTTAAAGGTAGAAGTACTATGAAAATTAAAAATAAAAGCAATATTCAGTTTTTATGGTTGTGACAACCCTGTCCCTATTGACCCTTTACTGTCCCGAACGACCCTATGCTCGTCCCAAATAACACATAGTGGCGCGTCTCTATTGGTCTCGCTACCATCCCTATACACCCCAGCAGCCATCCCTATTCACCTCTTTTTTAAAAAAAAGTTACATGCAATGATTTATTTCCGTTTATTGTAAAAATTAGCACTTGAATTGTACTTACACTTAGTGTAAACCTCTCCAAAATATAATATAATATACTATAATATAATAAACTAATATAATCAATACAAACTTCCAACAAGCGAAAAAGTCTGTAAAAACTTAATTTAAACCAAAATTTTTATATGCTTCAAGCACATAAAAACAGCGGTATCAAAGCAGCAACTTCAATGGGATTTTTTTAAATTATTGGCTAACTTCATGTCAAACCAATGTTGTCTGCTCACCAATCCAGTATTCTACTACAACTTTCTAATAAAAAAACAAAGAATTGTCTGTGGTTAGGTAGATAATTTATAATGATTATTTCAGTTTCGATTTTGTCTCTTTTCACCCCTGAATCCCTATACACCCCGTTTTACGGTATTAAAAAATAGACTTGACTTTAGTTTCCGGTAGCGCAAATTGGAGGGTGAAAATGCTCAAATCTGGTAGGGTTTTGCTTCCTGATTACATATTTACCACTCTTAACAGAAGGTAATCCTTAAGAAGAATTACTCTAAATACAAAAGCACACTTCAACAATAATCACTTTAATAATCCACTTTACATTATAGCCTTTAACTCAACAACCTTTCTGTCTCCTGGTTCCACGACAACTGACTCTCTATCATGCTTCATGCAACTTTCGAGAAATGGAATTCTGCAATAAGAACATCAATTGACTGCTTTAATTTATGATTGAATGAAGTATAATAAAGTCAGTTTGCATCAGTCAGTCAGTACTTACGCATTTCTATAACCTCATCAATTGTTAGCTCTAGATTATGTGAATCTAGCAATTCTTGAACATCATCTAAATTTAATTGTTTGGCGATATTGACCACTTCTTCTATTATGCTATCTATTTGTTCAGGATCTGAAACTGATTCTCCTTGGGTTTCAGTGGTGAAAAAAATGGACACAGTTTTTTCCAGACACCATTCAAAGTTTTTTGTGAAACCTCATTCCAAGATTGTCCAATATTTCTTAAAGCATCTAAAACAATGAATTGCTTCCAAAAGTCTTTAACAGAAAGCTCATTGTTTTGTCTCATAGCTTCATGTAGTTGTGCAAATGACCGCCTTGTGTAGTAAGCTTTAAATGACTCCCTGGTCCATTGGTTGAAGCAAGCTGGTAGTGTTTGGTGGCAAAAATACAACTTCCACTCGTGGATCGAAAAACCGCGTATCTCCGAATTCGCGTAAAACGGGGTAGCGTAAGTCGGGGTATTACTGTACTTAACAATTTTTAAACAGGCAAGAACTGGGTGGCGACCAATCAATTTAGGTCTTAGTTTATTTACTTTTTTTTAACAAGCTTTCACTTAGTTTTCTAGAAAATAATATACATTTCTAACGTTAAAATTGTCAGTAGGGCGATTATGGAACTCTAATTACAATCAATGTCTATCAGTTTTCGGCGTAATTTCAATCATTCGTTTGACGAATTTGACGTTTCGATAGACATTGATTGTAATTAGAGTTCCATAATCGCCCTACAGTTAACAACCAAATTTGTCGTATTTGTTGTCTGTGGTTTAACATGTTGTGCAAAATTGATGCGAACGGAACTTAAAAAACCTGTCATTTATGTCATTTGTGTCATGTGTCACTGTAATAATATAGAGTCATTCAGTCATTCTCCTGATCAGTGTTGCCAGATTAGGCGACTTATCGCCCTTTAGGCTATCTCGACAGGTGGCGGGGTGACCGAAAAATGCGATACGGCGACCCTATTTAAGAAATTAAAAATTACGATGTTACATCCATCATATTTTTTAAGTAGGTACAAAATGGATAAACCGGAATGTTTATTTCATTCAGTCAATGTCAGTTGATGAGAATGTATTTTATTTTTTAATAGAGTGAGAAGTGAATCAAATGGTGGTAAGTTGGATGGTAAGTGTAAGTATGGTAAGTTGGATGCATATTTCGCGGCATTTAATCAATCAATAAATGGAGGAATCCTTGATGATGTTATTTTGTTAGCAGTCGACGAGTCGACGTTTTTTTTATAATAAAAGCTTTAACCCTACATAATATAACCATTAATGGTAAAACAGTTAATAAGTCTAGCCGTTTTTACTATGTTGCTTTATTGTTGTTGAAGTGAAAACTTCTTTTAGCGCGGCACGCATATTTTTAGATGAGGCTAAACCTCCTGACTCGCGACACCGTTACCGAGACGCAGCCGGCTGCCGCGCTCGCCCCATTTGATTATAAACCTTAATTCACATGTTTACAGTCTACTTTTGTATGGAGAAGTTTACTGAGTTAGGTTCTTTGATATTATCTACATTCTGATCAAAAACATAAAAGACATTATATGTATTTTAAAGTGTCTAATAACTAATAAAATACACCTCATAAATAAAATGCAATTTATAACCCAATAACCCATGCAAGTACCCATCTAAAAAATGTGCAACCCGTTTTTTTTTATATTATTACTGAGACTCTACAGGAAAAATAACATAACATGCTTACAGTATTCACTTTCAATATTTTAATTATCAAGGATTAGTTATGTATGTTTTATTTCCTGTTGAGTCTAAGCAAAAAAAAGTTATTATAGTATTATTACCCGTATTAGGCGTATATTACGTATCTTTGAATTAAGCAATGTAGTGTAATTTATAAAATAAACCTACATTTTGGTATAAAAATAATTGGGCGATTTTAGGCTACTTTTTGTATTTTTTTTGGCGATTTGGACCGAGCTCCATCTGGCAACACTGCTCCCCTGATCTCTTCGATCGAATCTTGCGAATGTTCTCTCTGTGTCGGTGATTTGTTGTGGCTTCTTTCTACGATTTCGGCTTATCCTCTGGACTTTGATTATTTGCCTCCATAAAACCTGGTGCCCTAAGTCCGAGATGAGTAGGTTAGGTTAGGGTTGTATATAAAAAAGGCGAGCGAAGCGAGCCCATCCATAAAATCTGCTAAACTAAACCCTTTTCGAGAACGGGGCAATCCTTTTTCTTGGGAGTGGTACCAGGGGGAAGGGCTAGTCCCCCTCCCACCCCCATTTTTCCTTCATGTTCGTGCTACGGGAATCTAAATTTTAACCCTTTACTAAGTAAAGCATAGTATTTGCTATGGTATTGTGCAAATGTCTAGTAATAATTATTTATTTACTAGCTGGTGCCCGCGACTTCGTCTGCGCAGGGTTAGTACTTCGTGTAATTCTAACGGTTTTTGCAGTGCACGCCAGAATAGCTTTCAGATGGCAGATTTTTTCCTACTTACTTGATACTTAACGTTATATTTTGGATAATTCTCACAATATCTTTATATAATATAGCCTATGTGTTATTCTGATGTATAAGCTATATTATTGTAGTTTCATTAATCCATTCAGTAGTTTTCGCGTGAAAGAGTAACAAACATACATACAAACTTTCGCGTTTATAATATTAGTAAGGAAGTAAGGATTACTAGATGGTTCCACATGCTACATGAAAAATTAGAATGCACTATTGTTTAATTGGAAATTTCTATTATATCTCTTATAATAATACTTAACATAAAGAGATTTATAATATTAGTAGGATTTTATGTAAAGTACATACTTACCTAATGTTTATTTATGTTTTTTTTTTAACTATTGCTATAAGCTACTCTGGTTATATCATAGTTATTTGGGCATCTTCTCCTCACTCACCTGTCTACAGATATCTAATTAAATATCATGACAGTGCCTTATCAGTATATATACACTCGCAAGCTTTAAACTGGAATCACTTCATCGCGAGTTGATCAAGACAAATTTTTCAAATTCCCGTCCAATAACAGGGATTGTTGTATATCATTTGAAAGGTAATTTTGTTATCTTTCAAGTGATATCAAGAAGATTTAAAATTAGATTTCTATTCACATAGTTGATGTTAAAATACTTATTGGTTATTATAAGTAACAAATTTATAAATGTAATAAAACATAAACTGTCTCGTAAAGCTTTATATAATATAACTATTTAACTGACAAAAAAATCTGAGACCAGAAGAGTTTCGTGCCGGATACTTCTTGAACTGGGGTCTGGGAACTGGGGGAAACTTGTATCTAGATTAATTATAATATACGAAGGGGATTCAAAGTGGTCCTAGTGATTTTATTCAGTCAATATTTTTTGATTTTGATTTTATTTGAATTCTAGAGTCCGCTAGCTGCATCTAATGTATGCTTAGGCAGGACATTAAACAAGCCACTCTAAAGTTTACTGTATCTTGTGTTTTAGGGGTTTGCATTCATTGAGTTTGCAAAACCAGACGATGCTCAAAAGTGTCTGAGAATATTTGCTGAATTGGGGTGCAAGCTACCTACTTGTATGCCCCCGGAAGAATTGTCATCAGTTAAAATGTTCTCTGTCGATGAAACACTCCACACAAACTATAGTAAGGAATCTGACAAGGAAGATGAGCCACCAAAGAAAAAGAAAAAGAATAAAGAAAAGAGGCCTGTTAAAGGATTGGAGCTCAAGTTAGGTCAAGATTCTGACAGTGAAAAAAAAGCTGATACTCCAAGTGTGAGTGTTCTTTAGGAGTTTATTTTTAACTAGTTGCTGCCTGCTGCTTTGCACTTGTGGTACCAGCATAAAAAGTATTCTATGCCCTTCCCTAAAATACAATCTGACTCCATAGCACATCTTATGCACTTTTTTGCAGCCTTTCAGCTGTAAAAAAGTATCTAACAAACAGACCTTCCCTTTGGGATTTACAATATTAAGTGTGTAAGAGATTATGTACCTACCTAATTTGTGTATCTATTTCAGGATGAAAATAAGAGTATAACGAGCACAACACCTACTGAGGTAAGATCTTTCGTAAGACTCAAGAGTTGTTCTCACGTCTCCCCTTAGTAATAAACTAAGGGGAGAATACTAGGTAGGTCATACCTACCTAGTATTCACTTACCTACTTAAATACAGACTGCATTATTAATGAGTAAAAACTGACATGTAATTATTACCATAATAGTTAAATAAATGGGTACCAACATGGCTGATAAACTACTTTTATACTTTTTTTCATAAATACATACATATTATACATAGAAACACCCAGACCGGAGACAAATATTTGCAGAAATTATCCCGAAGACTTCTGCATCTCAGTCAGGCATTGGCCCACAGAGGTTGTTGTTACTATGCCTTTTCCACTTATAATCCGGACACAGACAGAAAGTTCTTATAAGTTTATATGTATTTCTTTGTTACTTTATCTATGTATAAGTGTGTCTGTCTGTGGGATAGTAAATCCCAAACGCATGAACTGAGTTTTGAGTTTTTGTTTGAAAGAGACTTGATTAAGAAAGTGTTTTAGTTATGATTAAAAAATCTGTTCCGTCATTTGAAGATCATCCACTCTTTTCTAGTTGATGAAGAGTTGTGAGAATCTTCCACAGGTCCGATCAATTCGTAATTAAGTATCCTGTTACTTTAATGATATTGCAAAAACATGGTAACCTTGACCTGATTCTGCAGCAGCATCACCTGGAATCTGTTGGATATCCAACTCCTTACCAACTTACAACAGAGATATGGTTTGGCTCTTCAGAATGGTTGCAATGAATAGGTGGTTGTATATATTTGTTATTCAAACCACCACTATAAGTGTCTACAATAGAAACACAAAAAATTCAATCACTTATAAGTAAAACAAATGCGTGAGGACTGAGTGGTGGTGAAAAAGACATACTGTTATTTTACCTTGTAAGTAAGTTTGAATACTATTTGTAGGAAAAACCTTTATTGCTTGAAGCAAAAGAAGAATTGACTAGTCACGATGAAGCCCCTAGTGACCCGAACACCCCTAGAAAAAAGAAAACCAGAAAGCGCTCTAAAGAAAAGAACAAATCCTTGGAGAAATCGGATGCACCAAAAGGTGGATATAAAATATATATGTATTTTTAAAACATATATTTAAATAATATAATAGTAGACCAGTATTTTCTTGTCGAATTATTCCTTTACTGGGGTTAGGAGGAACCGGCTCTTAAATTCACTAGTATGTAAGAAGACGATTCAAAGTAGTCATTGTGATTTTATTTATTTATTCATGATAGACGAGCAACTTTAGCTGATATGTCTATATCACACAGTGTTGAAATAGTCCTTAATTATTGGTTAATCTTTTTGAGCACTGATTTGTTAGTTCATAGCCAATTGTCGAGATTGTATTTAAACGCATTGACTGAGGTAGCAGTCACAATGTCATCTGGTAGTGCATTTCAATTGTGGACCACTCTGTTGCTAAAGAAGTGATAAGAGGCAAGTAAGCGGCACGGTCACGAATGTGTTTTAACTGGTGCGTGACGGTCTCTGATCATCTTTTCTTCTCAAGATGTCATGAATATTTGGCAAGTTGTTGGTCATAATCTTATAAGTTTCAATAAGATCTCCTCGAAGGCGTCTATCTTCAAGTGTAGTGAGAGTAATCTATCCTCATAATTTTTACGACGCAAAGCCTGTGGTATCTTGGTGGCCTTCCTCTGGACACTTTCAAGAAGGTCAATAACTTTTTGGAAGTAGGCATATTTGAAATCCGTACTCTAGCAGTGGTCTTATATAAGTTTTATATATTTTACGAAACATATCTATTGTTATGGTTTGAAAGGATCTCCTTATGACATACAGAGATGAATTCGCCTTCTTGACTATTATAGCAATGTGCTCTTCCCACTTTAGATTAGATGAGATATTACCCCTAGATCCCGCTGAAGGCAGATTGGCGTCAAAATGCTTCCATCCAAGGTGTATGAGACTCTTGGGTTATTGTTGCCTAAGTGAAGAATGTTACACTTGGATGTATTCAATTTGATTATCCAATCCTTTGTCCAGACTTGTATACGATTTAGGTCATCTTGAAGTTGTCCTGATGTGATTTTTGGATTTCCAAAGAGTTTTCCATCGTCAGCAAAAAGACACACTCAGAGCCTATGAGTTCATCTAGATCCGTAATGAATATTCCAAAAAGTTGGGGAGCAAGTACAGAGCCTTGTGGCACTCCACTTACAACAGGTTTTCGCTGTGACAGTGAATCACCAACACGAACTTGAAATGTTCTGTTCATTAAATAGTTCTCTATCCACTTGAGTAGTTGTCCACGTATTCCAAAGTGTTCTAGCTTCATTAGAAGGCGTTGATGAGGAACCTTGTCAAATGCGCGTTCAAAGTCAAGGTATACTATGTCAATAGGGTTCTTGTTGTCAAGTTCTTTGCTCCAACTATGAACACACGTTAACAGGTTTGTCGATCGATCTTTCTAAACAAAACCATGCTGTTTAACTGATATGATGCATTCCTTGTTTAAAAACAAAGTTAGTTTATCACAAATAATTCTTTCCATTATTTTCACTATTACGCTAGTAAGACTTATGGGACGAAAATTTTGAGGTTGAGTTTTATTTACTTGAGTCTATAGGAAGGTTTCCTGATTCGAAGGATTTATTCAGCAGTTCTGCCAAGGCTGGTGCCAGGATCTTTGCAGATTTTATAAGAACACAGCATGGTAGTTTATCTGGGCCCAGAGATGATTGAATCTTTAGTTTAGATATAGCCATTTCAACATACTTTACTGTAAATAATACGAAGCTTAAACTATTTTCCACATAAGCTGAGGAGTTTATTTTGATAGCTTGGTCTATGGTAGGTTCCTCAGAGTATGCTTTTAGGAACTTTACTGCAAAAGCTTCTGCTATGTCAATGGAATTTGATACCAAGTCTCAATTATGTGTCCTAATAGCCGGAGGGGTGCTTACTATTGAAGTAGTGTAGCGGCGAATGTACGCGTAGAAGGCTTTATCCCCATGTTCCAGTATTTTAGATTCGTATAAGCTTCTATGTTTTCTCGTTAAAGCGATACATCTGTTGTTTACTTCGCGAAATTTTGTGTAATCATTGTCTGAACCAGATGATCTATATTTATCCCATAGTCCTTTTTTTATCTGCAATCATTTCCAGAATACACTTATCAATCCAAGGCTTGTTTTTTATTAGTTTCTGCGGGGCATGTTTATCGGTGGCAATATTAATTGCTCTCAAGATTCCTGTCTATAATTGTTCCACATCGCAGGAGGGGTTCACTGACTGTAGGTTTTTTTTCTAAGTCCACATTATATTTGTCAAAGTTAATTGACTCAAAGAATCTTCTTCCTTTTGGTTGACTTTTTGATGTTTGTATATGATATTGTAGACTAAACTTTAGTGTAATATGATCACTTTTACCAATAGGTGTTCTATACAATATTTCTTCAATTAGAGAGTCCTCATTTGTCATAATTAGCTCTAGGAGTGAAGGTGTGTTGCCATGTCGTCACCTTGTGGACCTGCATACTAGTGGAGAAGATTGCTGTTCATAAATGTGTCTTTAAACAGCTCCGCTGAACCTGACTGTGCTTGATCTACGTTAATTGGCCATTTTATAGAGGGATAGTTGAAGTCGCCAGTGATTATTAATGTGTTATTTTCTGATGCTGATATAAGATTGGCCATCAATTTGCTATCACGTGGTCTCCACAAACCATCATCTGAGTCATCTGGTCGGTAAACCCCCACCATGAGAAAATGGTATGTACTATATTGTATGTCAAGGTAGAGTGCTTCCACATCCTCGCACATGTAGTTGCGTGTGCAGTGTGTGTAGGGTTGCGTCTTGCCACTATCGGGATGCCATACAGAATGTCTCTCACATAAATGGCAACCCTTCCTCCCCTGGTTTTGCCATCAGATTTTTTTTTATGATTACGGTCAAGTCTGAATATGGTATAGTCAGGTATATTGAATGTAATATTGCGATCTTTAGTGGTAAGCCATGTTTCAGTGACAACTACAATGGAAGGTTTTCTTGCGATAACTTCAACAAGAAACAGGTCGAGTTTAGACGGTAATGATGAAAGGTTAGTATACATAAAAGTAAAGTCAATATATGGATTTCCGTTATCATACACTAGTTTTTTTGAAAAGCTGTGATTTTAGGAATACCCTTAACATATCTTATTGTGATGTTTGTTTCACCGTTTTCAAGTTTAGTCTTCAGACTGTCCCTCAACTGGTTGAGTTACTCACCCTGTTTAGGTGTCTTATCATCATAGATTCTTACCTCTTTTTTTGAATCCAGACGGCATCCTGTCGAGAAGTAAGTACTACCTTTATTGGTCTTGTTTTACCATCATCACGGTGTCCCAGGCGCAACACTGTTACCACCTTCTCAGAAAAGTCCTCACCATTGTTTACTTCTTGCAAGATCTTCCGTACATTTGAGACATCATGTAGCTTTCTATCGGATCCACTTTCAGAATCACACTCTTTAACACCAACCAGGATAATATTAGTGGCTCTGCGTTCACGTTCTAATACTTCTTCCATGACAGCATTGGTGTCTGGAGGTGGTGGGGCCACGACTGTCACCGGTGGTGGTGAGGGGCCGGAAGACTGAGATAGCATCTTTTTAACATCATCTAGTTCTTCGCGTAGTCCTTCGTAGGATTTGATGAGCTTAGGCACTTGAAATAACGCCTCTCGGCACGCAGGGCATAGGTACAGCAACGTGCGCTTGCCCTTTAACCCCATGACGCGTGCCTCACTAGTGGTCAGATTACTACACTGCAAACAGATGTTCCTCTTGCAACCATCACACTGTATTGTGTTTTTGTCGCTGTGGTCGTCCTCACATTGAAAGCACTTCATTGTAGCTCAAAAATATTTAATGTCTATAAATCACGTGATTATTGATTTCAAAACATATATTTACGAGATTATCTATTTTTATTTAATTTTCAAGATACGACGCAAATTCCAACACTGCTTATCGTTTTGAGGGTAGAATCGAAAAAAAAATACATATTTATATAATTTTTTTTTATAGAATACAGATTTTTAAAATTTTGATTTTATAATATATTGAGAAGTAAGATGAATATCTAACGTCATCATCTCACCCGAAAACGATACCTGAAATGTATCGTTGTAATATTATGAAATCATCAGTGTTAATTATTCTCTTAGTGTAAAATATCTCTTTTTGATCATAAGCTCATTACGTCAGCTCCTTCTTTAGATGCATACCGCTGATGACAATCCAAAATGGCCGCCAGCAGTAGGTAAAATAATTACTGATTATGATTATCTCACTGACAGGTGTGCTATGGGGCATGCAGATACTACCGAAGGCGGAGTGGAAAGCCCTACGGAACAAGTATCTGAATCTGCAGCGACAGTACATGAAGGAGATGAAACAGAACTGGCGAGACCACAGACACGCGTATTCGAGCATACCGGCGCCGGCAACGCCATCTTTTGATACAGGTTTGTGATATTTAGACATGCCGCCTGTCTCCACGCGATATTTCCTTTTACCATTTGAAATACGCCTTTTTTTTTATTATTATCTTGTAACGCTCCAAGAATATTGTCTTGTTTATATATCATGTTCTATTGAACATGGTGGAACCCAAAATTGGAAGCGTATATCATGAAGGCAGGGGTGCTACGAAATTTTAAGAAATTATTAACCATTCTAGTTCAATGCATGAACTAGAGTGGTTGATAATTTCTGCCTTTCCATCCAAAGGTTGTTAGGAAAACATCGCTTTCAGTGATATAGCCGCCTATTGTACCACTTATGTACTCTTACTATGTTTAAATTGTTATATTGAATTTTTAACAGACTTAAAAAAAAGGAAGTTACTTAATTCGACTGTATATATATATTTTTTTTTATGTTTGTTCGCGGATAACATTCTCGTTTATGAACCGATTTTGATGATTCTTTTTTTGTTGGAGAGGAGTTATCCCTAGGGTGGTAATTTATAAGTAAACCAGGATCTGTTGATGGCATTCCAAAGAAATCGAGGGGAACCTTTGAAAGGCGACTAGTGCGTTTGTTATTTTTTTTCATTACGTATTTTAAAGCATTACTATTTATTTATTCATTGTACAAAATCCACAGCTCTTAAAATAATATACACAAAACTTAAGTATACAACCGACAGCCAATAACGGATTTACATTTTAACTAACAAAAAAAACGACAGTAATCAGGGTGTGTGCTTGTATGTATTTATGTGAGTGTGTGTGTGTGTGTGTGTGTGTGTGTGTGCGCGTGTGTGTGTGTGTGTGTGTGCGCGCGCGCGTGTGTGTGTGTGTGCGCGCGCGCGTGTGTGTGTGTGTGAGAGAGAATGTGTGTGTGGGTGAGTGTGTGTGTGTATGTGTTTTGTTTGTGTTAATAAGATGAAATTTATACTACACTATGTACACATTATTATTTTATATGTAAGTATATAGACATAGATACTATATATTTACTCAATACACTTATATTTAACATACTAGCTAACATCTCTCAGCAAACTCCTATCTCGCGCCTAAAAACACTCTAACTGCTGTGAAAAATATCGACAGAGGTGAAGCTTTTGTTATAGGTTCTATGCATTCTACTTACAAGTGAATTTTGAGCATAATTGGTACGAGAAACAAGTGAATTTTGAGCATAATTGGTACGAGAACGCGAAACTGCAAACAAATTAGTGTGTCTTGTACAGCAAAAGGATAAGGTTTTTGATATTAACTCTGAGCAGTCAATGTATCAATTGCATAAGCAATGCAAGAACGACATATCACTCAGTCTGCGACGAGCCTCTAAGGTTGTGAAATTATGATGACTACATGATTCTTCATAGTCTTTAAATCTTTGGAAACAACGATAGTTTATGTGCTTAATAAACTTATTCTGTATAATTTCAACAGTCTGACTATAATGTTCTGTACTGAGGATGAAATAAATCAAATAATACTACAGTATTCTAGAATGCTTCTAACATAAAAGTTTTACAAGATTTTGAGACAACTTACGTCAGAGAAGGGGCGACTCACTCTTAGGATAAACCCTAAACTTTTATATGCCCTACTGACAACAACTATTTAATGAAGGTCTGGAGTCGATCTGATGATGGGGCCAAAAGACCGTCGAGAGAACTCTTCAACGATTTACAGCAATTACCTGGTGTTTAGGCTTGATTAATTTGTATGAATGAGAGCTTTACACCTAGATGGGTTGTGACTGGGGTCTTATGATGAAGACGGAAGGACAGTCAAAGGAACTCCTCAACGTTTTACAGTAGCTACCTTGTGTTTATACATGAAGTCGATTGTCTTTTTAGTTTTTAAAACGTCTTTTTAGTTTTATATTTAAAAGGTGTATAATAAAGGTATATTCTATCAATTAACTTCCAGCGGTTCCAACATCAAAAGCAGAAGATTCAAAAACAGATCCAAAATTGGAGAAGATTCCTGATGTGTTCGTGAAGGAAATTCTACAGGAACCAACCTTCGATGTCAGACTTACCAAGCGGACGGTAATAAACTTGTTTTTTTCTAGTTCCTAAGCCGGTGTATCGTTATTCCTATTTACACTAGCGAGAACCGCATACTTCTTCGAGTTTCTTCTTTCGTATTATTGTAACACTGCTGTGACAACACAAAACCTTCGCACGTTTGTTACTTTTAGAATAATTTATCCGAAGATACTATTTATTTTAATCTTATCAAATCATCAAAATTCGTTTAACAGTTCAGCCATGAACACGTAAAGAAATAATGAAATATTAGTATGGATAACAGTCTAAGTCATTTTTTTTTATTCGAAACAAAGATCACTTTAGTTAAAAATAAAATAATGCCGGACATTTTTACACACAGATTATACAAACATTTGTCCCGCGGCGGGAATCGTACCCGCAACCTTCAGCGTCTCAGCCGGGCCTTAGCCCAATTGTGTCACAGAAGTCGTCAAACGTTTTACATGCTTTGAAACGTTTTTTTTTACACGCTAAATTTAGGCAGTCATTCCTGCCCCTATCCCCTCATTACGTGTCAGCACAACTGTTTATTTTCTTCTATTCTGCTCTATGACTTATAATTTTCACTACTTTCTTACCCATAGCCCATCCATCTCTTCTAAGGCCTACCTCCTATATCTGTATTCAAATCTACCACCCTTATGAAATCAAATCAGCTCAAATAGAGTTAGCACTTAAAGTCACTTTTAGTTCACGATAAATAAAATACACAGTATACTGTATTTCCAGATAACTATGTAGTTAGATATTTGAGTGTAGATAATTGAGCAGTCTGCTGGGTGATCTCGTGAAGTAATCACGAGATCACCCAGCAGACTGCTCAATATTTTTCTAACAAGTAAAATCAACCATCCATCCAAGTAGTCCAATCACAACAGCAAGACTTTTACAGTTAATTGACTGCGTTAATATACGAATTGTGATTAACTGGTTAATCAACTTCTGCCGAAACTAATCAATAATTCCAAAATAAATTAAGCTATATATAATCTTTGTCTAAAAGCAATCATCTTGGTTATAAAGCCACTATTACTAAAGCTGACTGATAACTCTGTAATAAACAGCAATTCGTTTAAATATACCTTTTTTTTTTAATTTAAATTTAAATTTAAATTTACCTTTTTTCTTAACCTATCGTGCCCTACTGCTGACCTTTGGTCACCCCTTTTCATTCCACTTTGCGCTCCAAGGCCACAGTTTGCCAGTTTGGCTCGAATGCATCCAAATCGTCTCGCCATTTTTTCCTGGTTCTGCCGCGTCACCTCCGACTAGCGGGCATCTAGTGAGTGACGAGCTTCGCCCAACGTTCTGGATGCATTCGAGTCACATGACCTGCCCATTCCCATTTCAAACGTGCCGTCCTCGTACCCACATCCGCGATTACCCGTGTATGTTCGGATTTCGGTATTTCGAACCCTATCCATTCTTTTGATCCCCAAAACTCCTAGCTCCATAGCTCTCTGGCTAATTTTGAGGTCTGATTTTAGTGACTCTGTCAAAGACCATGTCTGAGCACCGTCTGTCAGTATGGGCAAGATTATAAATATTGCTGGACAATGCACCACCATCTAGTCCCAAACTAAGCATAGCTTGTATTATGGTGACTAGAGGATAGGTGTCGATGAGTTAGCGCTTTAGTGATATTGGAAGATTGTCCTTCAATATGCTGCTTCATGGCCTATAGCTCTTCCATGCGTTCTCATTGCGGCGACTAATTTATCCGTCTTGTCTGCATTTGAAGGAGACTACTTGGCCTAAGTAGATATATTCTTCGACTTATTGTATTATATGCCCATCGACAGTGACATTACGTTTCGTACTATTTACTTATCTATTTTATTAAATTACAGATTAGGAGTAACATCCACGCGTTGCATGTCGACGTGAAAGAAGGTCAGACCGATGTTATCATCCGGTTTGATTCTGCAAACGCTGCCAAAGATGTAAGTTCGATTCTCTATTCTAGAAGATAGCATGAATTAATTTTATACTACCTAGATATCACTTTCACAGCATTGACGACCTCTGTGGCGCAGTGGCCTTAAGGTTCCGCTGAGACGCAATAGGTTGCGGGTTCGATTCTCGCCGCGAGACAAATGATTGTATGATCTGCAAGTATTTGTCTTGGGTCTGGGTGTTTCTATGTATATTATGTATGTATATCAAAAAAAAAGTATATAAGTAGTATATCAGTCATGTGGTACCCATAACACAAGCTCTGCTTACCTTGGGGCCAGATGATGCCATGTCAAATGTCCGGCATTATTTATTTTATTTATAATTATTTTTAATTATCAAGTATATGGCTCATTTAAGAACGCAAGTTTGCTATACTGGGGTAAGTATGACCCGCGCGTCAGCCGAACAGTAGGGCGATTATGGAACTCTTGATATAATCAATGTCTATCAGTTTCGATTAGCAATCGGCATCAATGTCTATCAATTTCGATTAGCAATAGGCATTATTTCAATCAATCATATACGATGTATTTAAATGCTTAGTTCGCTAAACACGGTTCCTACCACAATCATACTCTGTAAATTGGTCGAGTTATAGTTTGACACCAACTTCACATTGTAACTAGCGATAGAAGCCGATAGAAATCGCAGCGATCCGTAATACCAATTCATCAATAGTAACTGAAAGCTATTAGTATCAAAGTTTTGATAGTATCAAAGTTCCATAATCGCCCCACTGACATAGCAGTTATTTTGTCATATTCGTCTAGTAATTTTACTTATACAATTCCGTTGGATCTAAACATTCCCACACTGCTGCTTATGGCGACTCCCTGATCAAATGATTTTGACGCGTGTTCACAGCGGCGCCCAAATAGCAGTTTTTTTATCAGAAAACATTTAAATAAGGAATTCTGAAAAAAGTTGAACGAGTAATGTTTTAATTGGCTTAATTGTCTATTCGTATAAGCTGCAAGTTTAAATGACGGAAATGATGATGATTATTGAATATTTTAGACATTATTTTATAATTAAATTAATAAACTAACAATACCTAAAAAAATTGGTTGTCTGTAAAGTCGGTTTACGGACAATTAACGTGACAACAAGCTGAACGCTCAAGCCGATATTGCTTTTCGCTCGCTCGTTACAATGAGCGTAACGTTACAAGGAGCTTAACGGGACAATGAGTCATCCTTTTTCGTGCGTGCAGTCGGCGTTCAGCGATTTATAAGACGTTGTCACGTCAAAACAATTTGAAACGAGGAAGTAGGAGGCAAAATATTGAAAATTCATTCTTCATTTTATAACTATTATACCTATAATTATTATTTATTAACGAACAGATAACTACTAAATAACGGTAAAAAAATACTATTTTTTCCCTACAATAGTTAATTTGCTGAGAGCACCATCTTAAAGGCAGGATTCTTAAAGAAAGGCACTTCGGTGGTTTCGCACCTGTATTATAGATTTGTACTATAGATTCCTGCGATTATAGAACTTTTGACACAATCCTCACAAAAACCTCTCGGAAAATGGGTTGGTACCATTTCTGTTGTTTTCAAATGACAACCAACTCTACCGCCGCGCACGCTCATTGGTCAGATCAAATAGCGCGCGCTTCCCAGGCTTCCTGTTACACACTTCCCCTTCCCGAAATCACTCCCATAGATTGCAGGATGTTACACAACAGAAAGTTTTCAAGTGGAGCTGACGTCATATGATGAGTCTATCGGTTTGCAGTACTGCAGCAACAGCGGCAACTGTACGCGGCTGCTGAGCAGTACGGAGCAGGCGGAGCAGTGGGCGCGAGCCGAGGCCGCGCGGGCCGGCGTGCGACCGCGCGGCCGCACCCGCCTGGCCGCGCGGGCAGCCGCCGAGCCGCACGGCGCCGTCGTAGGCCCCGCCCATCCGCAACCCACACACACACACATCCGCTTCGACGAATAGACTACACATAATGCTGCCCGTCTACTTTTACCTAACTTTAGATAAATCGAAACCTATTGTTTCGATTTATCTAAAGTTGAAATGTTCGTCGAATTGTTAACTATATTTTAGGTTTTACTTCTACATCTGACATGAATTTGTATCGCTGTTGCCGATACAAATTCATGTCAGATTATTGTATCGTCTACTGTTGTTTAGTAGAAATCGTAACCACGATAACACCGCTGATTGCAGATCACTTAATTTACTATGTAGGTTTAAATTTCTCTATTTTTGTTTTATAGTGTTCTTATCACGTTAGCGCGAGCAAGCCGTTTTCCTGGACTGCTTAGATTGACATACAATTTGTCTATACACTTGTGTACGACTTTTAAGACTGAGGACACGATGAGCAGCATCCTAGTGATTCGTTGCTGCGAGCGCCGCTTTGCGAATACTGCGACCGGCTAGGTTGCGCCGGCATCCCTGGCGCCCCTGTATGCGCTCTCGTGGCTTCATCTTTTCTTCTTTAATCAACTGTCCACGAGCTCTGCTCAAATGGCACACGATCACGATCAGGACGTTAATCACTGTGATTGTCGTAAGAGGTAGAGTAAACGAAAATACGAACAAAACGACGATCCTAAAGCCCCATCGCTCTAGAATTGAATCGATATGTAAACGAAGGATTGTTTTCAAAAGATAAGAGCCCTTTCGAGAGGTGGACAAAAAAAAAACAAGACACAAACAAGGACAAGACATAAATCAAGATATCCAGAGATGGCACGTTTAGCAATAGTATTTTTATATGCACCTGCAAGCAGCGTGTATAGCGAGCGCTTATTTTCAGAAGCAGGTAACGTCTATGAATAAAAAAGGAACAGGCTGTTACCAGAACGTGTCGAGATCTTGTATTCTTACATCAAAACTTGCTTTTCCAAAATTTTAAATATTAATTGTTTAAAATAAATTTTAACAAACGCAACTTTTTAATCCTCTTGTTTTTATTTTATTTCCCAATATATAATATAACTTTAGTTAAACCGAGTGAACTCGTCAGAGAATCAGAGATATTCGGTCAAATATAAGCAATAAACAAAACGCCGAGTAGCGATAATTAAAACGAGTACTCGGCCCATCTCTAGTTTTATCACATACATTTTAAATAACTCAATAAAGGAGTTAGGCAATACAATTATTATTATTATTTTTTCATTGACAAAATCATAAATTTAATGACCATACCTGAATTATTACGTTCGTCTGTGAAACGAATGATTATAATCACTGTTACTTCTACATATGTTTACGAATCTAGGGTTAATTAATATAATTCTTTTTTTGTAAGTAACTTAATTTTCTTAATTAATTTGGTTATATCTCTTGAATGCTTCGGGACACTTGATTCAGTCGTGACCTCCAATCTGTACCCATTGATACGCCCCTTCTACGGTGCATCCCAATAGGAGATTGAATGCTTGTACCTTCGCTTCTGGAGTTCCGCAGGTTAATGCACAGAAATCTGAATTGTGCATGTCACTGAATTCCAGAAGGTCTTCCAGCTTTAGATTAAAGATTTGAATTTGTATGGATGGTTTGGATGAGCACCCCATTAGCTGGGATAGAATTTTGGCCTCCCTGCCGTGTCCGGAGAAATTAGATCCTTGCTCGGAAATCGTTGCTTGTCCGTTTTGACACCTGTAGGACCCGACTTTCTGGATGATCTGCACAAGCTCTTCTTGGTTCCTTACATGAACTGAGGATAGAGACCTAGGCATGGTGGGAGCGATAGTGGCTATTTTGTTGTGGACTTCTTGGAGTGTTAGTAACAGGGTTTCTGCAGAGGTCGCAAGTTTGGAGAAAACTGCCAGATGCTCGTTTTGGACCCTGGTGCTCTCCTGTAGACTTTGGAGATGAGCTTGTGCCTGCCGCTCTGCTGTCTGCTTTCAGAGAGTCATGTTGTCTATAATGCTGGACAGCCCAGTCAAGAGAGAGTTAGATTGGTTCGATGTGATGTAGAGGGTGGCAGCCTCCATACCGGAAAGACACCCGAGAAACGACTTGATCCCCCATGTACAGCTCTGGGAAAGAGCTAAGACCAACTGCTTCTTCGCATGCCCTGCATGTAACTAAGGAATACTCTAATTTTGTTCAGCAGTAGTCGACCCGAAACGTATCGATGTCCACCGTTGTGTAGGAAATATGTGATTTGTTGTAAAATTTAGATTTTTTTAGTTATTATTTTCCATTTCCGCTAGAAGTTAATATTTTGTTATAATATTTTTAAATTGTTTTTTATTTTCCAAAGTTTTTGTATCGCTGTAAAATTAACGTAGTATTCTGTTCAATTTTGTGTTTTTTAGAGGCAAACATTAGTATAAATTAGTGACCGGGCACAAAAACACTTCGGGCAATTTCAGTGATTTTGTGAACGGTAGTAACCGAGATATTACGATAACAGACGATTTTACAGAAAAACTCGTTTACGGGATTAACGTATACGTTACCCTAGCCCTAGTTACTTTAGGAACTATTGGAAATCTCCTATCAGTGATAGTGTTTTTCAAAAGTAAACTAGATGGCCAATCGACATCACAATATTTGTCAGCATTAGCTATTTCTGATACAATATTCCTGCTTCAACTGATCTTGCCATGGCTGAAAGACGTTGAGATATCGCAAGTTTTTGCAAGGCAAGGATTTAGCCAATCATTCGTCTAATTGACGTACGTGAGCAGCTCTTGCAGCGCCTGGCTGGTCGTATCTTTCACGATCGAACGCTCAGTGGCCATACAATAGCCTCTACAGCACACTCACATGTGTACTGTGCGTCGGGCGCGCTTGGTGATCCTGGGGATTACTTTGGCCTGTTTAGCCATCAAGACACCAGTACTTAAATTTGCTGTGCCACAAGGAAGAGAATTTAACTTCGATTATGAACTGATGGGTGACGCAAAAATATTAAACGTAATTGACACCGTATTTTCGTTTATTCGTTTACGTTAGCTCGTGGACAGTTAATTAAAGAAAAAGAGATGAATCCACGAGAGCGCATACAGGGGCGCCAGGGATGCAGGCGCAACCTAGCCGGTCGCAGTATTCGCAACTCGTTGCGGCGCTCGCAGCAACGAATCACTAGGATGCTGCTCATCGTGTCCTCAGTCTTCGTTTTGCTCAACTTGCCAGCATACTCTCTCTCATGACGACCTCTGTGACGCAGTGGGCTAAGATCCGGCTGAGACGCAGAAGGTTGCGGGTTCGATTCCCGCCGCGGGACAAATGTTTGTATGATTTGCAAGTATTTGTCTCGGGTCTGGGTGTTTCTATGTATAATATGTATGTATTTACAAAAAAAGTATATATGTAGTATATCAGTCATGTGGTACCCATAACATAAGCTCTGCTTACGTTGAGGCCAGATGATGCAGTTTGAAATGTCCGGGTTTATTTATTTATTTATTATACTCCATATTATTATTCCATAATATACTCCATATTACTTGCGTAAGCGACGATCCTCATGGAGTATGCTGGCAAGTTGAGCAAAACGAAAACTGAGGACACGATGACCAGCTTCCTAGTGATTCGTTGCTGAGAGCGCCGCAACGAGCTGCGAATACTGCGACTGGCTAAGTTGCGCCTGCGCTCTGCGTCACCCATCAGTTCATAATCGAAGTAAAATTCTCGTCCTTGTGGCACAGCTAATTTAATTACTGGTGTGTTGATGGCTAAACAGGCCAAAGTAATCCCCAGGATCACCAAGCGCGCCCGACGCACAGTACACATGTGAGTGTGCTGCAGAGGCCATTGTATGGCCACTGAGCGTTCGATCGTGAAAGATACGACCAGCCAGGCGCTGCAAGAGCTGCTCACGTACGTCAAATAGACGAATGATTGGCAAAATTCTTGCCTTGCAAAAACTTGCGATATCTCAACGTCTTTCAGCCATGGCGGGATCAGTTGAAGCAGGAATATTGTATCAGAAATAGCTAATGCTGACAAATATTGTGATGTTGATTGTCCGTGTAGTTTACTTTTGAAAAACACTATCACTGATAGGAGATTTCCAATAGTTCCTAATGTAACTAGGGCTAGGGTAACGTATACGTTAATCCCGTAAACGAGTTTTTCTGTAAAATCGTCTGTTATCGTAATATCTCGGTTACTGCCGTTCACAAAATCACTGAAATTGCCCGAAGTGTTTTTGTGCCCGGTCACTAATTTATACTAATGTTTGCCTCTAAAAAACACAAAATTGAACAGAATACTACGTAAATTTTACAGCGATACAAAAACTTTGGAAAATAAAAACAATTTAAAAATATTATAACAAAATATTAACTTCTAGCGGAAATGGAAAATAATAACTAAATAAATCTAAATTTTATAACAAATCACATATTTCCTACACAACGGTGGACATCGATACGTTTCGGGTCGACTACTGCTGAACAAAATTAGAATATTCCTTAGTTACATGCAGGGCATGCGAAGAAGCAGTTGGCCTTAGCTCTTTCCGAGAGCTGCACATGGGGCATCAAGTCGTTTCTCGGGTGTCTTTCCGGTATGGAGGCTGCCACCCTCTGCATCACATCGAACCAATCTAACTCTCTCTTGACTGGGCTGTCCAGCATCATAGACAACATGACTCTCTGAGAGCAGACAGCAGAGCGGCAGGCACAAGCTCATTTCCAAAGTCTACAGGAGAGCACCAGGGTCCAAAACGAGCATCTGGCAGTTTTCTCCAAACTTGCGACCTCTGCAGAAACCCTGTTACTAACACTCCAAGAAGTCCACAACAAAATAGCCACTATCGCTCCCACCATGCCTAGGTCTCTATCCTCAGTTCATGTAAGGAACCAAGAATAGCCTGTGGAGATCATCGAGAAAGTCGGGTCCTACAGGTGTCAAAACGGACAAGCAACGATTTCCGAGTAAGGATCTCATTTCTCCGGACACGGCAGGGAGGCCAAAATTATATCCCAGCTAATGGGGTGCTCATCCAAACCATCCATACAAATTCAAATCTTTAATCGAAAGCTGGAAGACCTTCTGGAATTCAGTGACATGCACAATTCAGATTTCTGTGCATTAACCTGCGGAACTCCAGAAGCGAAGGTACAAGCATTCAATCTCCTATTGGGATGCACCGTAGAAGGGGCGTATCAATGGGTACAGATTGGAGGTCACGACTGAATCAAGTGTCCCGAGGCATTCAAGAGATATAACCAAATTAATTAAGAAAATTAAGTTACTTACAAAAAAAGACTTATATTTATTAACCCTAGATTCGTAAACATATGTATGTAACACTGATAATAAACATTCGTCTCACAGACGAACGTCATTATTCAGGTATTGTGATGTAAATTTTGCAAAGGCAAGTTGTGATGTAAGAATACGATTCTCCACACTTTGTGGTAACAGCCTGTGCCTTTTTCTGAAAATAAGCGCTAGCTATACACGCTGCTTGCAGTTGCATATAATAAAAAATATAAAATATACTATTGCTAAACGTGCCATCTCTGGATATCTTGATTTATGTCTTGTCCTTGTTTGTGACTTGTTTTTTATTTTGGCCTCCACTCGAAAGCACTCTTATCTTTTGACAACAATCCTTCTCTTACATATTGATTCAATTGTAGAGCGATGGGGCTTTAGGATCGACGCGCTCTGGTGGCTGGGTAGAAGGAAGTTCTTCGAATTAATTCCAAAATGATGCATGAGCATCTTCTGATTGTCTTAATTGGTTAAGGTTATAATTAGATTCGTTTTCTTCACTGCTGCTGGTGCTCGCCATGACGTCGCTTCTTTTAATGGATTCTAAAAATAGGATCTTCTTGATCAATTCGCTCTGGATTAAATCTCATTCTCAATCTGGGGTCCAATAAAGTAGCCAAACAGTAATAATTGTCATCTTCTAAGCCTTGAAAGCGATCCTGAACTTCATCTTTAAGCTTTTGTTGCATATCCGCATGTTTCAGCAGATTTCAACGACTTCAGGTTTTGATAAATATTTTGAAAGAGCATCAGTGTAGGGTATTACTTCTGAAATTGAGCTGGTAATATTGCTGATTTCTTCGAACGGTTTGAGAACGATACACACTCTCTTAAAATCTCCCATTGACGTTCTGTACTAGGATTGTCTAATATATAGAGTGAAATTGCCCTTTTTTGCTGTACCAATCATAACATGTGCTGTTCCATCTCGTGGTAACATCATGCACGAGTTTATACTCAGGCAGTTTATGTTCTTTTTGTATTATGTCCAACTTTCCTTGCGCCAATGTAGAATGGTTAAAGTGGCCTACAATTCCTCTAGCTAAGGCAATATCGTCTTTTACATTTTGTTGAACTTTCAGAGATGCTTTTATAGCCAATTCCAGTGTATGTATGTAGCATCCTTTGTAGAGAAACGGACTATCATTAATAGCTTTGACCACATTGTGTCCAAGGTCTCTCAAAATAACATGAATAACAGTATCTATTTCCCAGATAAGCCTGACAGCACTGATCGAATATTGTCAGCTGTGTGGTGTTCATTAAAATCAGCACTCTATGCTGTATAATAAACTCCTCGTTGAGCCAGTGACCAGTATAGCTTAGAAAACCAAGCAAGTTGGTCATGCAGGTCCAAATATCAGTGGTTATTGATGATATACTTTCTTCCGGGATTTCATATTTCGGCTTTAAGACGTTCATTAATCTTCGAAACCCATTATCTTCCACTATGGAAGTTGGTTGGATGTCAATAGCAATCATTTCGTCGACAGTTTTGTGTATTTCTTTAGCCCGCGAATCATTTATGTCCCACTTTACTGCACAAATGACTTCTGAAGGCTTTGTTGCACTTTTGTTGTATTCGATTCCGACGACGCAGTTGAAGCAGCCGCCTCGCGATTTAGGGATCTTTCTTTGAATCTTCTTTGTGTTTCGTTTTAATATGGCTTAACATCGCCGTCATAGAAGCATTACGTCCAACACCACTTCGTGAAATCACAGAATTGCACAAAGAACATTTCACTTTGGTTTTGTCTTCTTCAAACTCGTCGTAAAAGTTCCAAATTCGCGATCTTTTGCGTGAACTCATCTTGTCAACGATTACTGAACAGGTAATAAACACAAAAAACAAATTCTGTGCACGAAGAATAATGTTTATCAATTATTTATGTAATTTGACGCGCACCGAATGCTATTTCGTTGTAAAATAACAAGCATCTATGTATAATATGTATGTATTTACAAAATTAAAAAAAATGTATGTATTAAAAAAAAAGTATATAAGTAGTATATCAGTCATGCGGTACCCATAACACAAGCTCTGCTTACTTTGGCGCCAGATGATGTTGTGTGAAATGTCCGGGATTTTTTATCTGATTAGCCGAGACGGGGTGGGAGATAGAGACGTGTACCGGGTCAATTTTTAGCCTCTGGAGATAATGCGGAGATTTTATCAAATAACCGGTCATTCTCCGGTTATTCTCCGGATAGTCAAAATAACGGGTGGGCCACAAGACGGGAGGATATTTTTCAAATTTTTTTAATGAATAGCCCCAACATTGCGGTTTAATAGTGGAAAACCACTTCATTCATATGGCTCTGCAGTAGCTCATTCTGTTGACCCAATTTTTCATGACATTTTCGATGGTGTGGTCCTCAATGACCACATACCGCACCAAACAGTCACTCGTTGTGGGTGCATTGGCTTTTCCATGATTATGTGTGTGGATTTTTTGAGCCCCAAATGCGGCAGATTTGCTTATTGACATAACCACCGAGGTGGAAATGAGCTTCATCTGAAAAGATATTTTTTCGATAAAAATGCTCATCTTCGATCAAGCGTCCTTCGGCCCATTGCATTGGGTGAACCGAAATCGCATCGGATGGTCGTGCGGGTGCAGCTCTTGCACCAATTGAATTTTGTACGGCATCAAACCAAGGTCTTTCGTCAAAAGTCTTCGAAGGGACGTGCGATAAATGTTCAATTCCTGCGTACGGTGTCGAGTTGATGTTGATGGATTGTCACTCACCTTTTCGGCAACAGCAGCAATATTTTCGATTGAGTGCACTGGACGAGCACGGGAACGCTTTGCGTTGTCCATTAACGAGCCTCTTTCACGCACACGCTTCACAAATTTATCCACAAACTGCCTAGAAGGAAGGCGCTTTATTTTTCCCGAATTTTGTGCGAATTTTTCTTGCAGTTTCGGTTCTCTCACTCACCATTTTGGAAGTATGTTTTCAATATTTCCCAATTTTCTTCGAGCGTAAACTTAACCATTTCGTAAACCGCAATCCTTTTACAAAAAAATTTACACATTGACAATGTCATTCGACCTGTGAAAGCCGAAATAATCGATCGTTCAAAAAGCAACCGATAGATGGTCCACCCTGTACTTTAAATCAATATACCTAGTTTAAGAGAAAAAAAAAACCATGGTTTCTAAATTATTTAAAAAAACTTTATTAAAATAAAATTGCATAGAAAATACCTAACCCTACTAGGTAATAAACAACGGAACTGGAACAAATCAACATTATTATACTAATTATACCTAGAACCTCTCACTTAAATTACCTGATACTCATTGACATAGTTATTAATTTACTTAATTAGTTTTAACTTTTGTGTAGCCCGCAGTGGAGAATATCTCTCTGAAGGTGCGGAAGTAGCGGGTACAGATAAAAATTTAAGAGCGATCTTGTTCAATGGTGCTTGCTTGTTGTTTATTTTATGACCAATAATGTCCTATATCTTGGTTCGGCTTGTACTCTGTTTCTAAATACGTTCTTAGTATGTTGATGGCACTAGCCGAGCGAACTCCAGCAGCGGAATTAAGTTGTTATCATTCATGTAAAAAATCTAGTAATTTAGATGTTGTTTCTCTGCATTGGATGAACTTAGATTTGTTTCTATTGCTTCAACACTTGTAGAACTATTTTCTTGAATGTAATTAGTAAGCTCGTGTCTTATAAGATCTTTTGCTGACACCATATTATCCTGTTGCCGAAAGCCTTTAAAATGCAGATACCTTGCAATTTTATTAACAGTTCTGTTTTCAAATGGTAACAGACGATATTTCATGTTTTCTTTGATTTTAATGAAAAATACTCTTCCAATCTCAGATGAAACTTCTAGTTTGTTTATGTTTTCATAAAAGCCACATATGATGGGAATAACAAGAGAGCTAGTCGGATACACTTCTCCACTTATCAGCTTCGTCGCCTCCTCGAATATACTTAAAATTCTTATTAATTACATCTTTTATTGTTTCTTCAAGGGTCGACTTACAAGTACTTTTACGTACTTACCTACAATTTTTGTTTGAAGTCACGTCACACTTTTTTTTCACTATTTATTACTTTTTCACACATTAACTCTGTACTTGTAGCCATTGAATTATGACGCTTTTTGTAATCCCAGAAGCTACAAATCTTTTTTTGGGTACCACTTGGACCAGGCTGGTAGGCGTTTCATTTAAAACTTCGTTCCTTTGTAGATATCGCCTCAAAGTTGGCATTTCGCGACGCTTACGTAACCACGGTTCGGCCAATTTCTCTGAAACATCGCCTGCTTGCTGGTTTTTTACCTTGTTTTACAATATTATAAACGTAAACAACATACGTATTTGCTTGTTACATTGAGCATGCGATAGAAGTAGAACAGTGGCCACTTTGCGTTTTTCTGCTTCAAGACATACCAATACAAATTTGATCGAAGGTATCCACAGCGCCTTGAGTCGAATTGTAGAACTCAATGATGTCTGGTTTTCCAAATGGTGCAATAGAACCATTGCCATAAGTGGTAAAAAGCAAGAGAACGTTCTTGTTATTTTTAGGCTTATAAGATACCATTGTGCTTTCTTTATCATAACAGAACGTAGACGAATCTGTTGGTCTTTCTTTGATATCAAGCATTGCAGGTGGTTTTCCTTTAGTAAACCAAACTTTATCTTACTATGTCAAGACTTTATCTGAAACTTTGTGGGGCAGTAATCGTAATGTAACCATGGACAAGTTTACGTCTGTTCCTTTGGCTCATCAGCCAAAGTCTTGACATAGTAAGACCCGAGTGAATCACTATTTATTTCAACTTTTCATCGTGTTTCAAAAATTGGAACGATGCTCACCGATTGTGTATCTATTCATAAACATTGGTCCCTCGGACGAATAAAATTTTCTAACTTTTCAAGGACACGTCACAGCAAGTAAAATGCACTTGCGATACTAATGGTCATTCTTATGTATGACTTGGGAAATGGGAGGTAAGCTTTAAATCTTTTTCACTCTAAAACTTGAATCAATTTTACGTTTCGCGCGGTCTGTGAGACGAATGTTTAATCAACTACAGTACAATAATTATCACATTTTTGAATCACAAAACTTAAATTTAAAATGGCTTTATAGTTGACGCAAGATATATCAAGCTTCAAAGCACAATGCACAAAGTGGCGGTTTGTCATCACATCCTTTACATCTCAGACTAGTCTCCAGTCGTATCTTTGTTGTGCACAATTTACACTCTTTGTAGTACTTTTTGTTGGATTGTTCCTGGACTTTTTTTAGACCAGTGCTCAGATATAACCCACGAGGTAGATGGTTCTGCCATCTGAGATATGATCAGGACATGAACGATTCCATGCAACCAATAATGATTCTGGAATAGCTGATTCTACAAGAGGGTGGGTACAAGATGGTTTCATATTTTTGTTACATGATTCCTAGAGACTCTGACGACAATAAATATGTGGACAATTTATCATACAAAGTTTTCTTGAGGTTCTTTGGGATTTGTAATGAGATCTCTGGTAAGTCTTCTTACTGCACACTACAAAAAACCTTCAAACTTTTCTACCTCCTCCTCCTTATTCAGCCTCCTTAAACTCCTCCATAAGCAGCATCTGTGTATTGATTTATCCAGCGACTCTAATTTTTTAATCTTTTCTTTTAGGTATTTTTAATCTTTACTTGTATGACTTCGACTTGAGCACTCGTAATATCTCCACTTTTCATGTGATTTTAACGGAAGAAGGGCTCCTCGTAAACAATCGTCGCAGTTGGTCGCGTTTTTGAATTTCTTTTAGAGTTGTTTTATTGTCCATCATTTTGTGTAGCGTTATCGTTCGTAGCTAATGTTCAAAATATAATAGTCACGCCGCACCGTAATGCCGTGTCGTTTTTCCAATCCGATATCAGTTTAATGATTGATTTACTTTTCCATACGGTCGCCAGATTATGGTCACTGACGACCTCTGTGGCGCAGTGGGCTAAGATCCGGCTGAGACGCAGAAGGTTGTGGGTTCGATTCCCGCCCCGGGACAAATGTTTGTATGATCTGCAAGTATTTGTCTCGGGTCTGGGTGTTTCTATGTATTATAAGTATGTATGTTTAAAAAAAACAAAAAAACAATAAAAAACAAAAATAAAAAAAAAAAAAAAGGAAATCTGTTATATCAGATGTGGTGGTTTCCCATACATAGCTAGTTGGCGGAGGCGTATCACATTCCAATCTGGCAAAGTAGAAGTTGGGAGAGTATAATACATTATTATCTTGATCATAACCTTGTTCAGTACTAGAACCAAGTACTATTTGACTCCAGTCTTCAGGTATCGGCCTACTGTAGATATCACCGGATCTACGTTTGGCTGGCGTTATTTGATCAGATTCTGTAACTAGGTTACTATAACTAGGTCCAAGCTACTTTCGAGAAAATTGCGGTAAAAGATTTTATTTTTATTTTGTTTGTACCTCCATGCATGGGCATGTCGTTTATGTAAGGGATCACGGGATCAAAGTTTTATAAAATCTAAAAAACATAACTTTAAAGTACCCAAGCTCAAACCTCAAAGCTCCGCTACTACTACTTGTATGAGATTGAAATTTAAGTACACGATAGTCAAGGATAAGCCTGATTTATTAAATATGCTATTTGGTTGAACAAAATTACTGTTTTTTTTGTAAAAGTTTCGAGTTGATACCTTGTATGGACAAGGTATCAAACTCGAAACTTTTACAAGATTATAGATAAAAATGTAAAGAATATTACGTTGTACCTAGAATTGGTAAATGTGTTAATTAAGCTATTTAAAATCACAGTATTTTGTATTGAGGTTTAAGACTGTCATAAATCGACAGAATGTTTACTAGTCATAACCGTAATAAGTAGTGAAGTTATTGCCGTTATCGTTAGTAAATCAATATGTTTCAGTTTTAAGTAGCAATTACTTACTACTTAAAACTGACAGTTACAGTTACAGTGATCTGGATCAGTTGAGCTATCTATAGATCGTTTGAACGGTCCTTAGATAGCTCAACTGTTTCACGTGTATTTTATATTATTGTATATTATTATGTACATTTCTGTAAATAATTCTGTAAATATTTCTGTAAATAAATGTTCATATTTATAAATATTACTTTTATTTGTTGTCCGATTGGCTAAACTATCTAAATATCTATGTATTTGTAAGGCATACCGAGATCAATATTTTAATCAGTCTGAAAAACTTAACTCTAGGAAGTAATGCTTATTTATCGCAAAATTGTTCTATTCTTAATATAACCGAATACCATAAATAATAACAATTTAAAAAACAAACTTAACATATTTAGGAACCCCACTTTTAAACTTGGTTCTTATGTTTTTAAATGTATATGTAAGGCATCACGAGATCAAAGTTTTATACAATCTAAAAAACATAAACTTACAAGTCTCTACCCAAGCTCAAACCTCAAAGCTCCGCTACTCCTGCTTACTGTATGAGATTTAAATTTAAGTACACGATAGTCAAGGATGAGCCTGATTTATTAAATATGCTATTTGGTTGAACAAAATTACTGTTTTTTTTACAAATTTTACGCTCACGTTATAATTCTGAGCAGGATAGATATACTATGAGGAAGTGAGCGAGAAAACTGGCAATATGCTGTCCTAAGAAAGAACGACTCATTGCAGATTTGGTACCCTTCCGGTAAATTAAACCAGAAATCTCCCCTGGTTATGGGCATTACCAAATCCACAATCATTCGTTCTTTGTGCTCCTTGGTTACGAAACCTTTATTTGCAACAGACGGAAATAGTTTGTTTTTCGTTATTTTTACTTGCAGGAAATCCAGTTCTTTCCAGTTACAACTGCCCTGTTTCTCTTTGTGCTTTATTATGAAAGCCCCCCTTTCGACCCTGACCGCCATGATGTTTTTTAAATAAACCCTTGGTACCGTGTTTTTGATTTTATGCTGAGATGAAAGGTCTTCATACCTATAAAAATCTGATGCTGTCATAACTTTTACGGTATTCTTTTTTGAGTTGGTCATTTTCACAGAATCTACAAAGTCGTAAACTTTATTTTTCTTCTTTAGTGACATTTCGACTTGGTGGTGAAAATGATCAGCGGACATAAAAGTATGCCCAGGGTCAAAGTATTTGACTGTGATTAAATCAGCAGCAATCAGCTGGCTATTTATGATATCTATTAGAAAACACATAAACGCCCAGTTTTTGTTTTAAATGTACTCTAACAAAATATCAATAGGTACTTATTGCAGTTATCGTTAGTACTTATCATATTAATTTAGCTTACCTTGCCACAACTCAAGTTATTTCACTCTTGTTATGTAACATAAGACCAAATCCCTAATATATTGCGGTTATGCTTATAAAAAAACTGGATCGTCAATAGATACGTAAAAACTGTCTATGAAGAAAATATAGATTTCGTATTACTGATCACGAATATGTATATAACTCTGTTATGCCCAAAATCCGAGTTATTGCACTTTTGATAAGGACGGCAGAGCTGAGAGGACATGATGGTTCAGTAATATTTTGATCATTATCGCGATCGGTTCCCGTTGCTATTTTTATCAGGTCTTCAGGCATCAGCTCGTGAAGTAGATTATTGGGTTAATGTTTATCAGTCAGGTTCATCTGAATCTGAATCATCTGCTTTTGACCGAAATGCTTCACCTCCCTGGTGCGGGAGGTGAAGTATACTTTTAGATCCTGAATCAGTATCACTGCCATCCTGCGGGATACTATGAACTTGAACTTGAACACGGCTTGGTCTAATTTCCGCCGGTTCAGACGATGTATCTGACAAGTAACTTCGTCCGGGGTCATGGTCCTTATCCAAACCAAACTCACCATCGTTGTCGCTATACGGGCCTGGAGTAGTTTTACCTGATGAAGCTTCATCAAATAAGGCTTGCAGCCGTTTCTCAAATTTGTCCATCTAAAAAACAAGTGTTTTTGTATTCTATACGGACTTAGTCACTCAGAAATGAAATAACCTATCTTGTTATTGTTATTCTACGCCATCAGATTTGATTGTTTAACGTGATTTGGCAACCAGTAGAAATACAGTCGTACTTCTGTGTCGTTTGGATGTGTAAACTTATCATAACACGAAATTCTATTATTATTATTACTAGCGACCCGCCCCAGCTTTTCACGGTTGCAATACTGATACTAAAAATATACTACAGAATGTTTAATGTGATCAGAAACCTCTAAAATTATCAGTGTTTCTCTACTATATTATGCATGTATTATACATATAAACCTTCCTCTTGAATCACTCTATCTATTAAAAAAACTGCATCAAAATCCGTTGCGTAGTTTTAAAGATCTAAGTATACATAGGGACAGACAGACAGCGGGAAGCGACTTTGTTTTATACTATGTAGGTAATGATTAATTAACGGCTCTTGTTGCGAGTCACGTCGTATACGAGTTAGAGGACATAACTTTCGACAATCGATGTCGTAAACGTTCACAACAGACGATTCGATAATTTGAATTTGACAACGGAAATTGTAAATTTGACTGAACTCGACGAACATTTCAACGTTATCGAGCCGATACATCGAAATCGGATTGCTGAGTAGATGCTGATTTTCTGACGCTGATGTTATGCCGACATCCCTCAGTTAGTTTCTCTATAATAGAACCAGTCTGTTCTTGTTTTCACAGAGCAATCGATTGAGGGATGTTACTAACGGATGATGTTATTTATTAGGAAACAGACGCTCGACTAGGTATAATAGTCGATCGAAGTTACTGATATTTCATATTCTCATCATTTTATTACATACGAGTATGTACTACTTCCATAATCACACGCACGCACATAATACATACATACCTACCTACTTACTTTTTTGTTTTATTTATAAATAATAAGTATTTATTATTTACGTTATTGACCCTGATTCTAGTTAAGCCCTGTAAACCAAGAGCCCGTGAACCCCAAACCTTCATTATTTTATAAAAGTTGAAAGTTTGTCAGCGCATGCTTCCCAACACATAGAAATAAAGTTTTTTAAACTCACGCGATCAGAAACACATTATTATAAATTACACACATTATATAAATATTATAATCCAGTCATCCCGTGACCACGACAGAGTGTAAACCTGTCGAAACGTCGGGAAAAATAGGTAAATAAACGCGATAAATACCCGTAAATATTTTATAATAACATAAAAATAAAAGCTGATTTTTTGCGGTGGGGGGGTTGGGCTGGGGTTCACGGGTTCTTAGACTAGGTACTGGTAGTTAAGCTGGAATAACAAAAATCTTAAAATACCTACGATACTTTTTGTGTGCAAGTTTGAAAGGGTGTAACATTTTTAAATTAAGTCTTAAATTTACTAAATTGTTGTGTTTTGTAGCTCATTTTATGCAATGTACAGGTCACTTCACGGTTTAATAGTGCTCGGCGAAAGTGGAGGGGTGCTTTGCGCAAGTGTACATTTGAAGAATTATTAGTGCTGTTCTAGCGCAAACGTGATTAGGTTTGGTAAAATTCTAACAACCAACCATCACCAATCTGGTGTATTGCTTTTAATGGTTGTTCAATGTAAACGTCGTCCTGCTGCTGCACATCTTACCAGTTTTTGATTAACAACAATTTTAATTGTCTCTCTTTCAAAATAACGTCTAGACCATTTTTATAGCTTCCATTTGATTATTATATTATTGATGAAAATTTTTCTCAGCCTCTTTCTCACTTCGAAAAAGCTATTATCAAACGTATAGAAACAATTATATCGACTGTACCTAAGAGATTTGCGACGCGCGAACGGAGCGAGACAGGGAAAGGCGACTAGGCGACCAATACAAAGCCAAAAAATCTAAAAAATCTACTTATGCACATTCATGGTCGGCGCTATTAAACCGTGCCGCAACCTGTAAATTGGTGCTTATACACCCTCAGAACAAAACTATACCCAATCATAATCGCACCGAATTCGAGAGCGGGTGAAGTATACAGTACATAATAAAATCCAGTTATTACAATATATTTTTTATTAAGTCGGTACATACATCAAATAAAATTAAATTAAATGCCAACATCAAGGAAAATCAGTCTTAAATATTAGTTGCTTATGTTAATAATACATTAGGCACTGGCACATGTTTTTTAGAGCCAGCTCAAATTGGCAAATGGCACGGCATGCTATCCTGCATGCTCCTATTGTAAAAAATCGTTTACCGTGCTGTTCGCCTATGTGCGCTGGTCCATATAACCACTTACATAGACTTAAATAAGTAGAAGTATAAAAGTAAAAATATAAAAATAACCTGTATTTTACAACCTGATTCAACCCAAAGTTACTTAGGTAAGTACATAAGTTATGGTACGTAAGTATACTCTAAAACACCTTGTAGGTATGCTCGTAAGTACGATTGCATTGATTTTATTTACTATTAATAAGTACAACAGTATGTAAGTGATTTACAAAAATTCATTTCTATTATAATTCTTAAGTTAGTACTTATAAACTAGGTACTTACAATAAGTAAGTAAGTACTTATATTATATTAGGCTGCTTTATGACAATTCTAGGTATGATAATAATACTTAAATCAATGTAGGTAAATAACAGTTAAAAATAACTATTTTCAAGACAAATATTGAGCACCGATTGAAAATAGATACCTAAGTACAGAATGATTTTCGGTAAACAAATGGAGCTAAAATGATTCTGCTATCTAATAGGAAAACAAAGCTATCACAAACAAATTAATAATTTATACCTTAGTATGTAGGTACATACTTTATTTACATTGGAGGTAGGTTGAATGATGATATGTTTCACGATGCTTCCATGTGTCTATGTACAGTGACAGGTGCTAAAACACTGTTCCTACCGCAAGGCAGAACGGTCACACTCAAGTCTGCAGCTATTAATCTCGGTTTTATTTTAGAGGGTAGGGGACAGCTTATGTCAGACTTGGTATCATCTGACAATATGATAGGGTCATTGACAGAAAAACCGGTAGCCTCGGAATCTTCATGAGGAGTCATTGTCGAGTAACCATGGTCGGAACCGTTAGCTGTGTGAGCTCTCCTGTACCCAGTCACCACTCTATATGGTGAAATCGGAGCTTCTATTTCCATAGCAGGAAGCAGTTTATCGTGACCGGACTGATCGTGCGGATCATCGGATTGCATGTGGCTCATCTGCACATCAGCGTCATGCCAAGTCTCTGCTGGCCCGTCAACGTACAAGTTGTGGCAACTGGCTGTTGTCACGTTTTGCTTATAACAGTATACAGCTACAGCTATGATCAAGCTGACAGTCACAATACATCCTGCTACGGGACCTATCGTCGAATAGCTTCCGAAGGCATCTCTATTCACATGACCAAAAGTGCCTTCACCATAAGGAGTCACAGCACCTAAAACACCATTGAAACATGTCGACTGAGAAGTGCAAAATGGGGCAGAGAGGGTGGTGTGTCCATCTGCGTCTATCTGACACCACTCACAGCCCAACACTCCTAAGCAAGATGAATGAGACAAATAACTTTCGCATTGAAAATCGAAACAAGATTTCAAATTCTCAGCAAAGTTATGAAAATAATGGGATTTATGATTATTGTTTTCTAGCATCATCCCACAAAGCGGAGTCTCTTGGTTTGATCGCGAAACGTTAGCATTTGGGCATTCATATAGTTCAGAACCGCACTCGCATGGACATTCGCATTCGGTTTGTTCCATGCGATTGCAGTTGAGGCACAGCCGGTCGACCATGCTGCATGGACAGAAAGCCCCGACGCTGCACGATGCGTTCACCAATCCGACGAACGCATTAGTGCCTGGGATGGTAGCAATATAATAGTGCACGCAGTGATCACCAGATACAACATTAGAAAGCACATTAGGCAAAGAGGTATTAAATTCATAGAATCTTTGTATAGTTTTATCATAGAAGTTATTGCATAGCCTTTTCGTAACAAAACCCTTGTGGTTTAACATGTCCATAGCGATCATGGATTCTTTGTGTGTAATATGCTGTTGTTCTATAGGACCAGAACTATTTGGATCCATTAGCCCAGGATGTGATACCAAATACCCTCGATTGTTCATGATAAAGCATTTGGCATATGACATTGCACATATAGGCATACTGTCGATCAACAGCTTATACAAGAAACCCATTGTGATGTCCATAGAAACTACCATGGTAGGGTAGTAAGAACTTTTTACAGCATAGGAAATTGACACAACATATCCAGCTCCACCTACATCTAAGTTAGGGGGTGATAAAATAATTTTACCTGGATTATCCATTGCGTATGTATACCAGGGCCTTCTGATTGGTTCATAGTCATACTCAAGCACAGTGCCTGGAAACATGACAAGCACTCCACTCTCAGTCACTGCATACCTTCTAACTATGTATTTAGAATACACACCTTCCAAATGTTGCCGCTTGTAAAATGATAAGAGAGAATGTAGAAACCCAACATCAAGTTGGATCTCCTGTTTAAGACCTGGGTTGGATAGTAAGCCATGAGCTACACTTTTCAAATAGGCCAAGTAATTTTTCATATAAGTGATGGCTTCTTGACCATCACCCATGTCATAAAGGTAAGTAAAGGGTGACTGAAAGCTGGAAGGACTCAAGTAGACAGTACCTTGGTCAATGGTAGCTATCTGTTTGAAATGCCGACACATTTTTCCAGTTTTTGGTGGAAATAAATCTAATCTATGGAAAAGTATTTCCTTGCTGCTTCTGGTAAAAAATATGTTAGTCTTATTAAATGTGCTCTGTCCAATTACTTCTGAGGCTATGCAGACAACATACAGGTTTTGAACCCACTTCCATGAATACAAAATAGGTCTTGTGGAATTTTGGTCAGCTAAGGTCATATTACCAAAAGCTCGTGCCATCATTTCTGGCTTAACAAATTTAGTAAAATTCTGACTTTCAATACCATCAATGCTAGTAAATTTTATTTTATCCGATGTTGTTTCCGGTCTTGGGAAATATGTGTGCATCAGAACTCTCCCATTAAAATCCATGACAAAAGCTTTTTTTCTTTGATTAGTACCTTTGAAATAAATGATATCTTCAGCTAAATCAGACCAATACAAATCTAGACCTATTACACCACTAAGAGTTGGAAGAACAATAGACACCATGAAGTCTCTATCTGTGGCTTCCCAGACTGGGCCTTCTACTTTTATCTCAGTACTTGTAGTAGCATACTTGCTTGGTAGTAGGGAAATAAATGCTGAAGCTACTTGGCCAACTACTCCACTGTCATTGATGTGAAGCCTCATTACAGAATGGTTGTTGGAATGATTATGCCACTTGTCTATATGCAAGATACCCAAAGAACAGTTTTTATCAAGTTTATTCTCATTAATTAACCCAATAGCAAATACCAGACCTTCATCTCTATTTTCAGGAAATGGAAACAGCTTCAACAAGGTATCATTCTTCAATACTTTAGTATCTGTCAAGAATATAAAAAGTTTGTGTTTTGGCAAATTCTTCTGGTCCAGCAATTTCTTTAATTCTTTGTTGATGGCTAATGGCAACATATCTGAAGAAGCAATATCTAATGACGATAAGTATTCTCGTAGAAGAAGTTTATTATTATCTGTTGCATTTCCTAAATCTGAAATTCCTCCGACGCTACAAGTGTCTTCAAATTTTACAAAACCTGTAATGTTGGTCATCTTCAAAGCAATCAAATCTGTATCTTGTAACGCATAGGCTGTTTCTTTGACAATGTTCAAAGCATGATGAAACGAGTCTGTATTCATGCTATTATCCACTATAAATACAAGAAGTTTTGGCTCCGGTTGTATAACCTTATGATACAAATGTCGTAAGTTAGAATGCGGCATAGTTGAACAATCTCTGTCTGTAGCGTAGTCCATGTGAGATAGAAAATATTGTCTCTTAACTTTGAGGTCTTTGTGGTGAGCTTTTTGAAGTGTTAGACCAGGAGACTGAAGGTCATCTATATCAAAACTCTTTATAAACACTGACTTGCGAATAGAGTTGAACAGGCAGGGGTGGGTAAAGGATGGAGTACCATTGTCATTGATAACACTTTTCATATCTTTGAGTATGTTTGTTGCTGATGTAAGCTTGTAGGTTAGTTTATCAACAATGCTGGCTAATGTTTCAGAGTCAGATGTCAAGTATCGACTCACCTTGTAGGAGCTGGGTATATCAAAGTGAGCTGTGTACTCTGTGCCGAGCTCTTTTACGATTATATCTCCAAATCTGCTGGCCAAAGTGTCTGACAACTTTCGAAGACATAGCTTAATGTCGCCGCGGCTGTTGGCTCTTGTGCAATTATCGTTTTGTCCGAGGGTCACTCGCACGTCGAAGCACGTTGTTATCACTAATATTATATATATCAGCTTCATCTTGGGGCAGAACTAGACATTATCTTTGACCATCCATAATTACAATAGACTGTATCATATTTTGAGCAGATACAACAAGTCGTTTCGTCTGTTTCATTGTTTATTTCTTCGGGATACAAAGACTTGTATTAAAACCATTATTTAAATAATTTAAAGCACTTTTATGTAATAAATTATAGGGCAATTTTTTTAAACAAACACAATTTATTTACTCAAAAAACAAACAACAAAAGGAAGCGGGCGAGCGATTGTGTGTGTTCAGTGTTGCCAACTCAACAGAAACCACCAGTAAGTAACTGTAGCAATAGCAAGACAGTCGCAACCGAAGTATTTCAGAAGAATTTCCCAATGTCTATTTCTTCTTCGTTAATGGCATGTGTCAAGTTTCAAGTTTATTAATATATGAGTAACATTACAGATACATCCAAAGCGATATGTTTAATTAAGCAAACTATCCTTTATAATGCTAGTTTTCTTTAAACTACACAGAACAACATTAATTAAAAATACGGTAGGTATTTTTAATTATTATTGTATACCTACTCAAGCTTTTCACAATAGCACATACTCAGTCTATCACTATCAGGCCATTTATCAGCAAATACGTCCAGTTGTGCGGCGCCGGCGATATGCGAGGACTTTAAGGTGTCGTTGGATTCTACAAATGGAAGACTGTTGGCGTTTCAAAGTGCTTCCGGAAGTTACTGGTAATAGTGGTACTCGCACAACACCTCGGGGCAATTGCACAATCCCCGTAATATGCGATACACAGATAGGATTTCATCACCCATTCGTCGCGTTTGTAGGGAGTTAAATCCTACCTACCTCCTACTTGTACCTTGGAGATATTGGTACATAAACGGGTAGTACCTAGCCATGAACTTTGAGCCATGAGAATCCGAAGAAACCTTTTTGCAATTTTTCTAGTATCAAAGTGTATGTTATCTGATGAGGGTTCCAAACACATGCACTTTTTTCCAGCTTAGATCTAATAAGTGCGGTGTAGAGAAGTTTGAGGGCATTTATAACTATATTGTTGAAAATATTGATGAAATCCCTAAATCCCAGCCTTTTAAAACAGTCTATTGCAAATGTCATGAAATTAATGTTTTATTAATTACCCTTAGTGTCATAATGATGTCAATTTTGCTAATGTCAATCTTTAACATTAATGTCGTATGTTGTTCGTCATTTATTATTTTAAATAAACTTGACTTGTTGACTGCATAAACAACAAATATACTGAAGAAAAACGATACTTATATTTCAATTATTCACAGAGAGTCAATTGTGACAAGTTTTGTGTTTCTTTGTGATTCGAGCAAAAATAGTCCAAATTGTGTATAATTATTTTATATGAAAGACACCATTATATATAAAATAACAAATGACAAACTACAAGATACCTACGAAATTATAAAATTATACTATAAACAATATAAACACTTTTTCTTCTTCTTCTTCTTATTTTGTTGTCATCTGCGACTTTATTTGTAACAATTCTGCCAGTGTCCATGTCATGTTAGTGTCATAAAAAAGGATGGAGATGTTGGTAAATGAAAAATATGGTCGGTAACCTTCAGGGGAGAGTCGACCAAAACACTTTAGTAACCAAACGGATTTTTCTAAAACACAAAACTAAACTATGTACAGCACAATATAAACTTTACATATACAACTATGATAAATAAACATAAAGAGATAAACACTAAAGAACAACTAATTATGAATATACAATGGAGAAGACAAACGTTTTTTTTTAATGCAAAAGTAATCTAAAAAATATTACAAGAATAACTGTGCTTTTACTTTTTTTCTACCTTTAAAAATGCCTGAGAAAATGAAGTGTGCATTTTCGTACGACATTATTTAAAAACGGAGTTGGCGCTCAATCATGCGATGACGTCACAACTTATTTCGTCGCGCGCGAAAAGATTCTGGAGTGGATGAGAGCTATACGAAGAGTTGATTCAATAGGACCTAAATCTGTTGGGTTCTGCTGTGAAGATCATTTTGATGTGAGTACCTCATCGTTGTCTAATACCTACCTACTTGTGCATTTCTTTATATATTATTTTATATCTACTACCTACCTCTGACAACGATATCCCCAAAAATATGCATAGATTTTGCCCTTAATTTAACCTTTTGAATAGGTACACGCTAATACAACTTTCTAATAAAAACGTAGGTTTATTGATGATGGCATAGGTATTAGTTAGGTAATTTTGATCTCTTGCTGGAAAACGGTGGGTTAAATCCCTTTTTTTGTGTATAACTTAATGTGATTTTGCACGACCCGAACGTAGTCTTTCAAGATGTTAATTACATTGCAAGTCAAAAGTAGGTATACCATAACGTAAGTATGATTGAATTAAGACCGTACTATTCAACCTACAGTAGTTGGCGGGTCGCAAAATATAGTAGGTATAGAAATATGGAATATACCTACCTACCACACATTCAGTTTGAAGTTCGAAATAGGTAGGTATGTATGTAGGTATAACTTCTAAAACTATCATGGTTTTGAAAAAATATTTTTGTTTTGGATAGTTAATTTATCGAGGAAGGCTTTAGGCTTTATAACATCACGCTCCGACCAATAGGAGCGAAGCATCAATGGAAAATGTTGCGAAAACGGGAAACAATATTCCTTTTTGAGAGCTTCCGTTGCGTGTACTGCGTAAACGGTTTAAGTTCCCAAAAATGATGTATGATGGAATTATTCCTCTTTAAAAGTTCTAAAAAAATGTCTGCGACAGCGAATGTCTATCTTTTAAGATTGACTCACTATAACCTTTTATATATGGTAATCAAATTTGTTCGAAATTAATGCATTATTTGCGAAGGAGTTTTATCAACATTTTATTAATCCTCATCCAAATAAATATGTTATTAATCACAAGCATTTCATTGTGAACAAAATTGTCCTAGACATCACTTGATTTCAATCAACATCTTAGGAGATATCATAATTTTAAAATAACTCCGCAACATAATAGGTATGTCTCGAACATTCATGACCGCAGCCGTGACGTCACGCAGGGAGCACCCGAAATCTCGAAAATTTAAAAAGTGTCTAAACCTACTAGCAGTCATAACTTCGGTAATACTGCATGTATTCACATGAAATAAAAACTAATATAACATACGTAGTCTACGCTTTAATGTTAGGTATATTTTAGTGTAACATTTTGACCCTTTTGTGTTTTCCATGACAATTTTATTTTATTTACGGTAATAAATTTACACAAACTATAAATAACTTTAGGGGAGAAGGTAAAGTATAATACTATATAAACACTTTACACTGATCTATTATTATGACACATGACATTACCGAAAAAGAAAAAAAAATTACACGTGACACTTACATAGGTTGTATTGCCACGGTACAGTTTGTCAAAATAAAATATACCTACAGATGTTCATACTTCCATGGCAACCATAGACGAATTAAACACAATTGTGTTTTATTAGTCTATGATGGCAACACATGGAAGTATGAACATCTGTGATTCTGCGTGTCACGGCAAAAGAAAAGCAAGTCTTAGGGTTCCACTGAAAAATAAAAAGTAACCCTTTTAGGGTTACTTTCTTGTTCGTCTGTTTGTATGTCAGTCACCCTTTTTCTCAGGAACGCGTGGGGATTTCAAGTTTTCAAGTCTACGGTCTCTGGGAGCCGAAAAAAAATCAAGGTCCTAAGGTCAACGGAATCAAAAATACGGCTATTATTCCGCCAGTAACCAGTACCTAACTCAAAACCTTTCTTAAAGCACAACTAAAGGAAATAATTTGAAAATCGTTAAATAGTTGTTATTTATGTTTCTTATTTCGATTAGGTACCTACCTAGTACAAATTAACTTACCTATGTTTGTCCTTTAATCCGATCTTTTCGCTAGAGCATCTTGCCTACGCTCGCTGGCCGACGATACGGCACTGTTGGTGATTGTTAAAAAGTGGGATACAGCAAAGCACTATAAGTACTGAGCATGTCCTAATCAGAGTAACGACTTAGCTTTAAAACATCTCTTGACCCTTAGGTAACTTAATAAAAACTAATTTTATAACTATGTCAGCCACCTTTTCCTTTCAACCTTTACAGACCTACAGAATTAAAGCACACTAATGTTTCTCTTACCTACCACCCAGTCAACCTCTGAGTGCAGTGGTAAAAGCTAGTAAACTGCGTATTAGTAGGTACTTGAGTGTTCTAGTGGATAACACCCTAAGCTGAAAACCACAAATGTCAGAAACTATATTCAAAATTAGAAGACTACCTGTACAGAAAAAAACTAATATCTTAAATTAGTTATAACTAATAACTTAGTCCATCCTGTCCTATTGTACACTATTATGTATTATATATATTATATATATTATATTATATGTATTATGTGTATTATATATGTCCTATTCACTTGGGGAGGTGCACCTAAGACTACAATGCTTGGGCTAGAGAGAGCCCAACAAACGATTCTCAATGTAGGTACATGTATCATAAATCTAGACTCTTCCCTACTCAGGAACTATGCGTTGAGCAAGGTATTAACCGTCCGTATATTGATTATTGAGTATCATCCTTCGTATACACAGAAATCTTCCATAACGTAATGTAATCAAGGCCTACCGTACTGGCCTTGCCTGCCATAATTTGTTTTTTTAATCGCCAATAGTATTTAACAGATTAAATAAACTACTCAACACATTCCCACTAACATACCACAAATGTAAAAAAATAACTATAACATGGTTATCAGGACTTTCCTACGAATTACGATGAAGCTAAAGCTTGAGATTAAAAACTTATAAGTTATAAACTTATAATACATACACGCACATATACACATGTGGGCTCCCGCTGTAATAACACGCCTTCTACAAGACTTAGGGGAACATGTTACCCACATGCACATCCTTACAAGCAAGAAAAATTTTGTGCGCTAGTAATTTTTTTCCCTACTGACTTCGGAAGCCTTTACTGTGCGTAGTCCGACACGCAGTTGGCCAATTTATTTCATTTCTCATGTTGATACACTCATCACTCTTCCACACCACACCACAAACGAAGGAACCGACATCACCCAGCTAAATTTTGCAAGTTGTGCATTTAAAGTGGGATTAAATATTTAGCCAAATCACTTACAAAGTTTCATGCTAAACCTAGCTATCAACATCATCACCCACAACCTGACTTCACCCACTACTGGGTCAGGTCAGTGGGTTGATACCTATAAGTTAACCCTGTATCTGAAAAAATACTCGTGCGAGTTGACGATTTAGCTAAGATAGGGTACCAATGCCAGACGATACACTATTAAACTTAAGGTGCTTTCTGCGAAGGTTTATTCGGAAAGTCATACGTAGCTCTGCCTACCTAAATATTTGCTTAAAGTTGCAAAATTGCTCAAAACGAACAGTGAACTCTACCATTTTAATTTCCATTTCCACTATTTTTCTTCTCTCTCTTTGCAAGAGCTATGCTTCTATGATTTCACATTTATTTTTTACCTATAGGTACCTATTAACAACACTATTTAAGGTGGGTAGGAAGGTATTAATAGTACGGTACATACAATTACAACACTTACGTACTTAAGCCCGAAATTTCTTCAAACATTGGAAAGTATGTCGGCAGGTCGGCAGTGGTACGGGCTGAGCGCAGTCAGTAGGGGTAGGTAGTTGTACACGTGTGATTTTATCGATTGGTCAGGGGCGGCCGACGGCGTGCCTTACCTACCTGCCGTCCGATCATTAACCCAGTTGTGCGGATCTAGGCGGGCGCGCGGCCACGCGAGCCGGCGCGCGGTGCCCTCACTTCGGCGCCATGCAACTGCCGGAGACGCCGCCGCCGCCACTCGCTCCGCTCTGGGACCGCGTGCTGCGAGCCCGTGCCTTACCGGCGGACCTCGATGTGGAACTCCTCTATATCGCCATCAGGGATAGACTGACCCATCCCGAGTGGGAGGTGCGACTCCACGCGCTACGAGTTCTCGCCGATCTCCTGCCTCTATCCGGTAATGCACTCGCGTTCCCTTTCGACCAAGTCGTCGATAACTTGGGGCATGGCTCCCCCAATGTCCGGAAAGCGGCACTGGACGCCTTGAAGGTGTTCTGCACGCACTGTGAAGACGCCGAATGCGCTGCGAGAGCGATTCTTGATAAATGCTACTATCACAACATACGACCTCATTCTGCTGGCATTGACGTGAAGATGAATGTAATCACAGGGTTGATTTTATCGATTCCGTCTGTGATGGGAATTTTAAAAAGAAGAAACCCGTCCCTAGACATGTTTCCAGTGTTTCAAATATTGGGCGAGAAACTATTCGATCCAATACATAGAGATGTGGCGCACCGAGCCATAATGAAACTACGCAAAGTGTGTGGACCTAAAGAGCATTCGATGTCTTTATCGAGGTTAGATTTAAAAATACAGGACAAGTACAGAATTATGTGTGAAAATTACGACGAAGATTCTTTGGATGTCTACTTTGCCCCGCGGAAAGCTATGTATCAAAACAGCAGTAACCAACCGCTTATCAAGGTCAACCGACTCCTCAACAACACTATCCCTGCACCACTAGATACTTCATCGGAAGAATCTTACGGGCATTATCCTTATTATAACAACAATTTTGCTAAAGTTATTATAGAAACTGAAATCAAGTTTGACTCGGATACTGCCATTACAATGACTGTGTTAGAAGAAACCGAATCTGAATCTGAGAGACAAACTGGGAGTGAAGATGGCTACGATAGTTCTGACCAAAATGTGCTGAAATATAGCGATGTTGAATCTGAAGACACTGATGTGGTAGTGAAGAGAGTACGTTTTGGAGGAGAAAGTGTTAAAATAAGAACTCCAGATAGCGATAACTTAATAACTAGCGAAGATGATGTCAATCACAATAAGGTAGTACAGACCGATGTATTATCAAAAACAGTTCCTCAAGTGTTAGTGAACAATATTAATGAAATTCAAGAAGATGCAGAGCGGCAAACAGAGTCTCAAAGTACGACACAAACTAAAAAGAGTGGAATTCCACTCCCAGTGATACCAAACAAATCACCTAATCAGGAAAATTCATCCAAATATAACAAAGTGAAATTAAAATCGAAGTCTTTGAGTGAGTTGTACGATTACTTTAGGTCAAAAAATGGAGAGCCGTATGGTAAAACGAAAGAGTTTTCCGGTTTTGCATTAACTATATCAGAAGTTCGATCGCCGCAGCAGGCTTCCAGTCCTGTGGAGCTCCACAGGGAAGTGGAGGTACTGCATAATCTACAGCGGAGCCCTACGGTCTCTCCTCGCCGGCAAGTGACTAAAGTGCATTTGGATCAAGACGAGTAAGTGTTTATAAAAGTTCTACTGCCGAAAAAACTCACCACCGACAGTTGAGCGTCTTGTACAGCTGACTAAAGTCACCAATGACTGTTGAGTGGTAGTCGGTAATAAATATAGGTCAGCCTAGGCTCGATACTAGGTAGTCTGACCTATATTTTTCTAGAAAAAAAACAAGGTTTATTTAACGCTGGAAACAAATTTAAACAACCAGGTAGACCTAAGCATGTCAACCTGGTCATAGCTTAAAATGAGCCCAAAGTGCCCAAAGTGAACCCAAAGTCAAAATATTAATGCTGAACCTAGGATAGGTAGGTTCAGCATCATAATACTGTCTGTATAACCTTGTTTAGATTCGTCTTGAACGTGCTTGCGTCTTCACCTCGGCCGCGCGAGGACCTGCGCTCTCCCAGGGCTCCCACGCCGCTGCGAGCACATTACGAATGGGAGGAGCTGGGCATCATACCGCGGCATGTTGTTGACCAACTGCATAACACGGTATCATTCACGGCGTTTTTTTTAAATTATAGATTCACGTAGACCTGTTCATTTTTCTCGAAAATAATACTCGCAAAAATCTCGCCAATTATTGGAAGTACATAGCTTTGTTTGTGAATAGGAGAACTGGATAGCCGTGGTAAAAGCAGCCGACCACCTTCACAGTGCTCTGCTCGAAGCGGAAAACGTGAGGAAGGTGGAGCCAGCAGCCTTATCACTCGTCAAGCATATGTGGGCTCTCAGCGATGAGGTGCGTATCGCTTACAACTTACAATTACCTACATGCATAATATATTATCATGGCGGTATTCGATTAGCGTTACCTATACCTACCATACCAACAGTTGCTAACCAGTACCTATGCTATTTGTAAATAACTACTTACCTAATTTGGTTGAAAGGTAGATTCACCTTTAGCTAATCTTACTTACTTACTTATTATATCCATTTACGTGAAGCAAAAACTTTGTACCCTTTTTACAAAAATTGCGCGGACGTAGAAGTATGAAATTTCGCACACTTATAGTTTAGAGAAGGAGTGCAGGATGCTAATATTTTTTTAAATTATGCATAAAAAAAATACTTACATTAAATTTCATTATGGTCGAATTTCGACCAATGGGCGATCACTAGTATGTAAAAATGTATAATATCTATGAATTTACAAAAAAAAGTATATACCTAAGTAATATATCAGTCATGTGGTAGGTACTCATAAGTTCTGCTTACTTTGGGGCCAGATGATGCTGTTCGGCATTATTTATCTATTGTATAGTGATGGTCTGTACATTTATGTACATAATTGTTACTCATTAGTCTTATTTAGGTTATAGACGATAGTAGATAACCCTAGGTGCTTCTTGGATAGTTTCCATATTTAATGCAAAAAAAAATCGATCTCAGTGATCGAGCGAGCGAAGCGAGCTATGATTTATGTTGCAACTTGGGTGATTTTGCTTTAAATGTTTGTGAGTTCAACGATAACATTTGAAGTTTCGAACCGTTCGACCCGATTTGCTCGAAATTTGGGAACCCAATAAATTGAAATTGAGAAATGAGCTGTTAACATATTGAACCAAATTGAACAAGGGGTTGTTAAGATATGGGGTTCCAAAAGGGAATTAAAAAAAACAAGTAATACAAATGTATCAAATGCGAGTCTTATAAAAGTGCTTGATTCCAAAACTATTTTTATTTTTATTCTAGGATTAGGTATCTGTAAATAGTTTTTATAATACAACGTAAAAATAAAACCATTTTAACTTCAGCTCCCATTCCTTAGAGTTTCGTTTTCGTAAGCCTCAAGGTAGGCTGGTAGAATATTAATTTAATATGTATCTGATTAATTTAAAATATTTCACTTTGAGAAGTTTCTTTAGTAGGTATTTTCTTGATTATTCAATTCAATTCAATTCAATTAATTTATTCATCTTTAGACATAATACAATGTTCTTAGACATGTCTTACAATAGTTATAATATATAAGTGTATCTAATTAAGTAATTATATGAGTATAATTTTCCATACATAATTATTTATCAGCAAAAGCATCGTCATGTATATATTAAGGTTCACTTATAAATACCTACCTAAACAAGTATCACATTGAAACACTGATAAAACTAGATATTCTAACCTAACCTTAACCTAAGGTACACACAACAAAGGACAAGAATCATTTATTAAAAGTAAAAATTTTTTTATCCGCAAAAACTTCATCCATTTTATAATAACTCTTATGTATTAATTGATTCTTTACATACTTTTTGAAGTGGGCGTCTGTCATATTCGTTATTTGTACTGGTATGTTATTGTATAATTTGATTGCGGTACAATAATAACTTTTCGAAACTTTTGCAAGTCGTAGGCAAAACCAGTTGATCCCTATACCTAGTATTAATATTGTGTATGTCCTTCTTAGTCCTCATATTGCCTAGGTTTTCTCTGACATGTAATACATTTTGATAGATGTATTCACCAGTCATTGTCATTATGCCTAATGCCTTAAATCGCTGTTTACATGAGTCCATTTGTTTTAAACCTAATATAATATCTCGCAGCTCGCTTTTGCAGAATAAATACTCTAGCAGCATCAGCCGCTGTACCCCAAAACATTAAAACATTAAAACATTGTACGTAGTACCTACAATGTAAAATGTAATGATGTACAATGTAATTATGGTGACTCGCTGATCTCATAATGGAGTCAGGAGCATGTTTGTTTTATAGACTTTTTAGTGAATAAAAGTAGGTACCTAGTACCCTTGTTCGGGCTTATTTGAATTAGCTCGAGCTTACTTAATGAAACCTTTAATTTATTAATACTTTTTGTCTTTTATTTTGGTAGGAGTAGGAACATAAGGTACTAACTTATTTAACGACTACACGGTATGGATATCACCAGATATCAATTCGGGGCGAACAACTATTGTATTTTACCCTTGCCAGGTAACAGCAGCCAAGGCACCAGCCGAAGGTGCAGTGTGCGCTTTGATTCGAGCAACGAGCAGCGATTGCGCCAGACAGTTGCTGCCTTCCCTCGTGTCTAGGATGGCAAAGGAGCCTCTGCCGGCAGCACTGCCACATGCGCTGCTGCAGAGGCTAGCCCTTCATCATCTAGTCGATCTAATTTTTGATCCTTTTATGATTGGAGTGAGTGAGCGCATTCAATTATTTTTAAACGCGTCTTCTATCGAAGGTATATTTACTATTAAAAGCTAAAGAACCATGTGTCGTTTTAATTTTGTTTGATAATCGTTATATCAATCGCTACAATCGTTATAACTCGTTACATCAGGAATCAGGGGATGCGGACAGCGTGGAAAGCGCCCAGCTTCGTGCTATTTTATGTCTGGCGAGAGCGGCGGGTCCAGCATCTGTTCTCTCAGCAGTGCGACGAAGACTCGCTGGAACTGCGAGGGCAGAAGTGTTCTGTAACAAAGTGAGCGCATGAAATTGCGGAGTTCAAAATGACAAAGTTCTTGCACTTTAATAAATCAAACGCAAGATTTGTTTTTCAGTTACGAGAACGGCTGAGCAGACCTTTGGAGAATATCAAACCTAGCTTCATGGCGAGGTAAACATGAAAATTTGATCGTTTTTATATTATTTTATATAATCAATCCGAGCACTTACCTACCTAGATATCTTCATAGGGAAATTTACAGCTAAAATTCTCATGGATAAGTAATGTGTTAACTGCTTGCGGACTCACTGTAATGTCTATTTGCATGGTCCGAGCGAAGAAGTTCGCAGCTGCCTGTTCCAGTGAGAAGACGCGCTAGGTCTACTCCACCACCAGTAGCTCCAGCGCCTCCGAGGCGACTCCGGCCTTTGCCAGATTCAGCACCATTACCAAGTCAGTACCGCGAATTAAATTGTAACCTTCCAATAAAGTATTTGATAATATCTAATTTCGTGTTTTCATCAACAGGTACTTTACAATTTGGAAGAGATTATCTGATGAAAGAACTTTCTCCGATTCCTCTGAGTGACAGGTAAGTTTGTAAAACTAGGTGCCTAAAATAAGATTCCCAGGTTGCCTCCTTCTGCAATGTATATATAAGAAGCTATTTTGTTTAGAGTTTTTAATATTCACCATGTTTGTCTTCTTTCATCTACCGCTACCCATCGAATTCTATGAGAATTGATGCAGGTGCTTTTACACCTGCTTATTATCCCACATTGGTCGGTAGGTAAGGTACATATAGCACCCTAGGTTCAAGGTAAAAATTTATAGAATAATTTGGATAATTTTATAGAATATTTTCGACAGTTTATACTTTCTTAGCGATAAATTACAAGTAGCTTAGCTATAGGTTTGAATTTACATACATAAACCATAAACTTCGAAATGGAGAACAGAAAAATAGTCCTAGGATTACTAATAAACCTGATTTTCATTTATCAAATCTACAATCAGTGGTTATTCGCCTAATTCTGATTAGACATTTTCGTTGACCGTCAACTTCGATAACTATCTATGTAAATTTAATAGTGGAGCCTATTAGCTACACCCACCTCACCGAGTCAACCACCCCTGTGACTAACACCAATCGATAATAATCACTTCTGTACCTACCTGTGTGTCAGCTATTATAAGTTTACAAGAAAACACACGATAAACAAGCGCACATTTAACGTCTTCGGTCCCGGCTTTTCTTTGCAACTTGCTTGCCATGCTATGGCATAACAATTTTATGAATTGAATCCGCCTCTTGAAGTCTCTTGAAATCGATAATTCGGTCAATTATCGTGCAAAACCCTACTCTTTAGGATTTACTCTTTTACATTGTTTCGACTCGGTTACATGAGCCATAACAGACGACACAATCATTTGAGAACGTTTTGTATAAATATAGCTCTAAGTACTCATAATATTATTTAGCGTAGGTATTAGTTCCTTTTATTATAAGATTGTTTTTATTTTTTAGAAGTATGATTTACCTACTATTATTTTTCTCTGTAAGTACTTTAGATACCTAAATTTTTTTTTATCCTGCTGTTCTGTTTTCCTATTTTTACGCATTAGTATATAGTATCTGTAATGTTAAATAAACTATTTGAATTTGACAACGAAATAGCTGTCAACTTAATTAGATGTATTTCAACAACTTTATCGTTTCGATATATCGTAATCGGTTCGCAGAGTAGACGCCCTGGCAGCCTACTAACTTCGACACTCGAGTTGGCCACAAAGTTCGAAGAATAGTGTCTGTGAAACACTTTCTTGGCGCCATGCCCACCATCATTCATTTAATTTAGGTAAAAAATTACTACCTACATGTGGTGGTAGGTACATACCATAGTCCATTGTATACCGTTCGTCACGTGTATTGAAAAGGGTAGGTAATTGCGTGCCAGCAACGCCACTAACCTACATTTTGAAATTTAAATTTATTGGCCTACTTGTATTCAGGGGCGTTTATGAACGACGGACTTCGCTTAAGACGACCCATTTCTTCTATATCACTCAATCGCTCCACTTTTCTGTCCGATTAACATTTTACGGTATAATTAAGTACCTGCCTGCCTAAAACATGAGGTCACTAGGCTTAGTCTTACTAGGTTGGACATCTGTTCGATATTCCATTGTTGTGACATGTGTGCTATGTGGTAGCTAGGAAGATTCAAATGTAGGTTTAACGATGACGCCGCCAAGTAGGTTAGGTAATAAAGCCTACTGTTTTCAATATTTTCCCTATCAAGTTTTTTTTGAAATGGTGTCTTCGGTGGGTAACTAGGTAGTTACCGCTCAACGTTAAAGTCGATGCCAATTAGCATTAAATATGCACATATATATAGATAGATAGTGGGCCTTTCAGCGTATCGCTTATGTAGAATTGATTAAGTAGGTGGTAGAGTTCCCCCGCGTGTGGGTAGCGAGGACGAGGGTGCGGGCGCGGGCGCGGGCCCGGGCGCGGGGCGGTCGCCGGTCGGCCCGCGCGGCACACGGCATGCTGCGCCTGTGGTGTTGCCCGCGCCGCGTCGCCGTCTCGCCCGCGCCCGCCGCGCCACTTGCGCCCGTCCGCGGCCCCGCGGACCTCACGCTCGACCTCGTCGCCGATCTGCCCCCGCTAACCTGGTAACTTCCCGGATCCCGCACGCGATGCGATATCGAACCCGCGCATCGTAGACCGACCGACGACGCGGTTGCCGCGTCGCGATATACATCGTTCGATGTATATCGTTTGTTATATTTGTTTATTTTTGTTATCATTATGTTTGTTTACAGGGATTCGAGCGCAGCGGACGCGGGCGACGAAAAGGATTTCGTGGAAAACGAAAAAACCAACGGAACCACGGTCATCACCGACATCGAAGCGGTCGCGGACATCTCGGCCGCGGCCGATGAGCGGTCGCCGTCGGCCTCTCCGACCTCGCGACGGTCACCGTCCGCTTCCCCGATTTCGAGACCGTTATCCTCGGCCTCTCCGACCTCTCGACGGTCGCCGTCCTCTCGCAGATCACCGTCGGTTCGCGGCGAGGAGCACTCCGAGAGGTCGAACCGGTCCTCGGTCGGCGGCCGAGAGTCGGAGGGATCGCCGGCGAGGAGCGAGGCCTCCGACCTCGAAGACCTCGCGTCGCCGAATTCGGAAGCGAGCGGAAGGAGCGGCGACTTCGGACCCGGAGCGGCCGTCGGAGGGAGCCCTCGCTCCGGTCGACCGGCGGCCGCCGCTCCTTCCCCGCCGCCCCTCCCCGCTCCCCCGCTGCGGTCCCGCGACGTGCGCGCTGAGCTCGGGCGGTGCATCACGCCGGCGCGGCACGAGGACTGGGAGGCGACCGTGCGCGGGCTGGCGGACACGGCGCGGCTGGCGGCGGACGGCGTGGCGCGGGCCCCTGGCGCGGCGTGGTGCGCGGCGGCGCGGGCGGGCGCGGCGCACGTGCGCTCTCCGCGCTCGCAAGTGGCGCGCGCCGCCTGCCGCGCGCTGGCCGCCCTGCACGCGCACCGCGGCCGCGCGTTGGAGCCCGAGCTGGAGCCGGCGGTGGCGGCGCTGCTGGAGCGGTGCGCGGACGCGAACAGGTTCCTGCGCGCGGACGCGGGCGCGGCTCTGGGCGCGCTGGCACTGGGCGGCGGGACGCGCGCGGCGGCGGCGCTGTGCCGACGCGGGACGGCGGCGCGCGCGGGCCCGGCGCGGGCGGCGGCGGCGGCGGCGCTGGCGACGCGCGTGCGGGCCCACGGCGCGGACGCGGCGCTGGCCCGCGCGGACGAGACGCGCGCCCTGCTGCTGCGTACGACGGGCGCGCTGCTGTCGGACGCGAGTGCGGAGGTGCGCGCGCAGGCGCGGGTTCTGTGCGCGGCGCTGGCGCAGGACGCGCGGTTCCCGACGCTGCTGAAGGAGGCGATGCCGCCGTCGCGGTACCGCTCGATCGAGAAGCTGGTCGACGGGTTGCGGTGCCGCTAGACCTCGATCCGATGCGTTTCTAAACTTTACGACTGAGGTTTCGTAGACCCCGGTTACCTAGGTGCTTGTTGTTATCGATCGAATTGTTTGCTTAGTTATTGTTGTTTTTGTTTAAACGGTCATTAGGTGAGATGTATCGTTGATGCGTCCCTACTTATTGACGATGTGTTGTACTTGACTGATGATGATAACTATTATGCGAAAGGTATTTTTATACAACGATTTCTTACCCCAAATAGTACTTTATACCGAATCTACTCGTATATAATTGTTAACACGCTGTTGTGTAAATATAAAATGAAAAACAACGTGAAGATCGTTTACTTTTACTTAAAATAAGTTATTATTAAACTTTTGAGAATTTAAGTCTTTGTAATTTATTTTTTCTACTGACTCGTTTTACTACATTCATAAATTAAAAATCAAAGTAGGTAGGTACCTACTTACCTAGGTTATTGAGGATTTTAGTTTCTTTTCTTATTTAATGGTCTTAAATTATATTCGTCAGGAATACCTATGTATATAAAATGATATGTTTTTACGAAAGGTTTATCTCATAAACACACACTAGCTGATGTGAAATCTATATCATATCCATTATATTTTATTCTTTGACATTAGAATGACATATAGGTACTTATGCAAGCTAACGCTATCTTTATCTATTAATATTAGAAAGACAATGACAGACTATACATAAAATATGTGGTTAAACGCCACGCTCGCTATTAAATTATGTTATTTATTTTATTGGAAAATCAACAGCTATCATAACTTAAACAGATTTAAGTAGTAAATACAAAAGGCTAATTACAGATTTTCACGTAGGTATAGTAACAATATAACTAACAACATTGTGAACATAAGTAAACAAAAACTCAAGACAACGTGTATAATAGAGATAAACTAGGTATGTATGTACTTAAAATTAAAGTAGGCCTAAGTAAACCTAAGTACCTAAGTACCTACGTCACTATTAAAGTAACTTCTGGTCAGTAGCTGTCACCTTTGCAATGTTTCTTGCCTAAATTAAAAGATCTAGGTACTTACATAATGTAGGTACCTACATAGATCTTATAATTTAAATTTTCCGGGTAAAAGTAACTACGGACGGAGCATTTGTGGTCCAGTTTATTAGCAATACAGTAACCATCCAGTTTATATAGGTCCACTTGAAGCTTATTTACGTCAGAAAAGCAAAGCAGGAAAGCATTGTGAGATGTAATTAACAAATATCAAGAAAAGAAGGGGACCAAGCAGTGATCCTTGAGGCACACCACTGGGCACGGAGACCTAGCTGGATATGTAGTTATTAATGACAGTAGCCTGAGAGCGATAATGATTTACGAAGAGAACCATCGAAGCAGATCTCCTCTTATCCCGATGAGGAGTAACTTGGACAATAGTAACATGTGGTCAATTCTATCGAAAGCTTTGCTATAATCTGTGTAAATTACATCTACCTGAAAGCCATAGTCTCAGTAAGAAAATCATTAAAAATAACCATGTTTGAGGTAGTGGACTGCCTCATAACAAAGCCGTGTTGAAATGAACTAAAAGAGAGGTGCAGTGCAGAGTAAATTTGGTTATATAGGTACTATACTCTCGAACAATTTCGCTATGATACAGAGTTTTGAAATTGGTCTATAGTTAACGACTTCCGTTTTTGAACCTTTCTTATGAATGGGTGACTTCCAGAGCTCGAGAACAGTGAAGCAGAAATAGACTTTAAAAATAATAGGGATACACAGATATATTTGGCACAATTAGTAAGTAGGTAATATCGGGCTAATCTCATCTGGACCGGCCTATTTGCATCTAGATGAATTATCAACTGCAAGACCGTATCCTCAGTTATTTCAATATTGCTGATGTCATTATGTGCACCCGAAATGATGAAGTCAAGTAGGTACATAATAGTAAATCAGACTTGTCTGAAGCATCCGGGGACATTTTTGGGTCCAAAGGTACTAATGGGTCGTGATTTTCCATCACAGTGAGGTCATCGTTCGATCATACCAAATCCAGGAACCTACCAAAATGATTAAATGATTTCTACAAACCCCAATAAACTGACCAAAAATGTGCGTGTTCATGTCATCAATAAGATAGGTTTCCATTGTGCTAGAATTGGTAGGCAATAATGTGAATACAAATAATATACTTAGTATTTTCTTTAGCATGCGCCAAGACCAAAGCTTGTTATCGTTAGCATTTCTCATTATAAGTACCGATATTTTCATAAAAATACCCACTTACCCGAAGATAGAATTATCGATACCTGGTTACCGTTACTATAAAATAGCGTTATCTGTTAACAAGCCTCTACCAATACTGGTAAAAAGTAACGTTACCTCGCTGAACTAAGCGCACAAGCGGCGAGATTTCCACAACGGGGTGCCAACTTTTCGTGGCACTTGTATAACTAGTATGCAACGTTGCTTCGATTTTTTTATAATTTAGAAAGGTACCTACATTACATACTCGTACATATTTTTTTATGTAAAAAAATAATATTTATATTAATTTCCAACTTGGTAGGTAAAAGAGACGACTACGTAGGTACTTACCATTTTTTTAGACATTTGGCCAGAAAATATTTGAGAACAATAAATAAAAAATAAGTAAATAATGCCGGTCATTACATTACGTTATCAGTTGTGTTGTAGTGTACTCTTATTGTGTTCTATTGGGAAGTTTACTAGTAGAATCAGGGTTAAGTTATGTGTGTGGTAACTTTTAAATTAAAGTTATTATTTGGTAAAATCAAGCGGTTTCATAATTTATCAGTACCCGGCTCGTAACAAATTGGTGTCAGAAGTGGGATAAAGAAATGCCGGTTTTACCAAAGGACGACACGGGCGGTATCCGGACAAGGAGTCAGCGTCAACAGGAAATGGATGAGAGACGGTTTGGGGGTTCTCCATCACAAGAATCTCAACTGGTTCTTCAGCCAACAATATAGTCAACTGGTGAGTTATCGGGAGTTCCATCATCATCCGTGGCTCAGGCTCCTGCTGCTGGGGATCTTGCTGCTTTAATGGCGATGCTTCAAGAATAGGCTCGTCGTCAGGAGGAACAGGCTCGCCAGCAACGGGAAGAACAGAAACGCTGGCAGGAGGAACTGGTTCACCGGCAGGAAGAACAACGGGAAGAAGAGGCTTGCCGGCAGGAGGAACAGGCTCGTCGGCAGGAGGAACAGACTCGCCTTATAAAGGACCTGCATGGAGCTATTGGCAAAGAGCTTCAGGATGTTAAGGAGCAAATTCAGCACCATGACAGCCGGATTTCTGAAGCAGAAACCCAGATTGCAAGTGTAAAAATAGCTGTGGATCTGCTGAAATCTGAAGATAGAGATATTGCTCCTGTGGTCTCTTCATCGTCAGCGCAAGGATTTAAGGTGCCACCATTTGATGGAGGTTCTTCGTGGTCCACCTATAATATTCAGTTCGAAGCTGTTCTAAACGCAAACGGATGGACGAAGTCGCAGGCTATGACTGCACTAACATTAGCCTTGCGTGACCAAGCACTTACTGTTTTGGAGGCCCTGGGAAGTAACGTCAGTTATGAGCAGCTGCTGGAAGCACTAGAATCTCTATATGGTGACGCACATCTAGAACATGTTTTCCACGCTCAATTGAAGGACAGGACTCAGCGCAATTCAGAGAACCTTTATGGAAGTGGGATCATCAGGAAAAGTCTACTGCCTGAAGGAAATTGTGCTTCCTCCAAGATCAGAAACTATGGTACCAGTACGCCTATTTCAAACATCAGAAAAAATCGATGTGTATTGATAGAAAGGTTAGACAGTGACCTATCATGGATTATGGCACGAACTCTAGTAAAGGCAACCACCATCTCAGCAGTGCGAATACTGAACCCGAGTAATGAGGAACATCTCATTAAGAAGGGAATGTTAATGAGCAATTGCGAAGAAGTAACCTGGATGCGAAGATGTCAAGAATTATCCAGTGTCCATAAATTAGAAGTCAATTACAATGTGTCATCATTGCTGAAAGATTGTCGCAAAGATCTTTCTGAAGATGAGGTTGCAATGGCTGAGAAGATGTTACATCGATATGCCGATATTTTCTCTTCAAATGATGCTGATATTGGGAAGACAGGGCTGGCTCAGCACACCATAAACACTGGTGATAAGTCACCGATTTGTCAACGACCAAGACGATTACCTGTCGCAAGAGAAAATGAAGTGGAAACTATGATTGAGGGAATGGTAAAAGACGGAGTGATAGAACCGTCTTTCAGTCCCTGGTGCTCTCTTGTGGTACTAGTCAAGAAGAAGGACGGTAGCTTGTGTTTTTGTGTGGATTATCGTCGACTTAATGACGTAACGAAGAAAGATAGTTATCCACTTCCAAGGATTGACGACACACTGGACACATTGACAGGGATGAAGTGGTTTACAACCCTAGACTTGAAAAGCGGCTACTGGCAGGTTGAAATAGACCCTAAAGATAGGGAGAAAACGGCGTTTTCTACGGGAAAGGGTCTGTGGCAATTTAATGTAATGCCGTTCGGGTTGTGCAATGCCCCTGCAACTTTTGAAAGGTTGATGGAAATGGTACTAGCTGGATTAATTGGAGACGCCTGCCTTGTCTAGTTAGATGACATTGTTATAGTGGGGCGTACGTTTGAAGACCCGCTTCAAAATCTGGAACGAGTACTAGCTAAAATTCGTGCAGCCAATCTTAAATTGAGTCCGAAGAAGTGCTCATTTTTCAGACGACAAGTAAGCTTCTTAGGGCACGTTATTTCAGAAGATGGTGTGCAAACTGATCCAGAGAAAATCGTCGCTCTTAAGGATTGGCCGATCCCAAGGGATAAAACACAAGTCCGAGCGTTTCTAGGATTGTGTTCCTATTACCGACGGTTTGTGAGAAACTTTGCTGATGTTGCTAAGCCCTTGCATAAACTCACCGAAGAGAAACGAGTGTTCAACTGGGACGAAGAATGTGATATTGCCTTCCAAGAGTTAAAGCGACGTCTGTGTGATACACCTATTCCTTGGTTTCCCTGACACCGAGAATAAGTTCATAGTAGATACAGATGCAAGTAATACTAGTATTGGAGGCGTATTGTCCCAGCGCAAAGCAGATCAAGAGATCGTGATAGCTTACTTCAGCAAAGCTTTATCCAAACCAGAAAGAAACTACTGTGTCACAAGAAGAGCACTATTAGCAGTAGTAAAAACTTTGCAGCATTTCAGTAAATATCTGCTAGGGCGTAAATTTCATCTACGCACGGACCATGCTGCATTGAAATGGCTGCTACATTTCAAAAATCCTGAAGGACAAGTGGCAAGGTGGATTGAACAGCTACAGGAGTTTGACTATGAAACTGAGCATCGCAGTGGAAAATCTCACGGTAATGCAGATGCTTTGTCAAGAAGACCTTGTCCAAAAGAATGAAAACATTGTGTAAAACAAGAGTCCAAAGAAGTGGTACCCGTCAGAATGTTGAGCACGGATCTAAGAGATGAGTGGAAGGAAACCCTGCGGAAAGCGCAGACAGATGACTCAGATATTAAGGCAATCATCGAATGGATAAGGGCTGGAACTTCTAAACCTGTATGGAGTGATGTGGCTGGAATGAGCACAACAACAAAAAGCTACTGGGCACAATGGGACGGTCTGGTTATCCACGATCGAGTATTGTGCCGTAAATGGGAAAACGGCACAACGCTCGCGGAGATCACTGTCATCTGCAAATGGTTGTTCCAAAGGCTAAAGTATCTGAAGTGCTTAAACTCTACCATGAAGGATGCTCCGGGGGGCATATGGGGGTAAAGAGAACTCTGTTGAAGATACGTGAGCGATTTTATTGGATCCATTGCAGAGATGATGTGGAAGACTGGTGCCGAAAGTGCACGAGTTGCGCAGCAGTGAAAGGACCCCATACAAGCAGCAGAGGTGCATTAAAGATTTATAACGTGGGAGCGCCATGGGAGCGGATAGCTTTCGACATTGCGGGACCTTTCCCTGCTACAGAAAATGGAAACAAGTACTTCATGGTTGTTATGGATTATTTTACTAAGTGCCCGGAGGTCTTTGCAATCCCAAACCAAGAAGCGTCGACAGTAGCCGATAAGTTAGTCCATGAGGTCTTTTGTCGTTTTGGAGTATCCGTCGAAATTCACAGCGATCAAGGGAGGAATTTCGAGTCCCAAATATTTCAGGAAACATATCGAGTGATGGGTACTTATAAGACAAGGACCACTTCTTATCGGCCACAATCCAATGGCATGGTTGTAAGGTTCAATCAAATGTTGGAAAGATATCTAGCAAAAGTAGTGGGAAACAAGCAGACCGATTGGGACAGGCACATTCAACCGTTTTTACTGTCATACCGAACTGCAGTTCACGAAAGTACAAGTGTCACTCCAGCTTCGGCGAACTTTGGAAGAGAACTACGGTTGCCAGAAGACCTTATAACAGGCATTCCTCCCCAGTCTCCGCGCAATATAACAGAGTACGCGAGTGACCTTCACCACAAATTGAACGATGTACACGAACACGTCCGCCAATCCAGCCAACAAATGTCTGAAAAAATGAAGACTCGATATGACCGAAAATTAAACCACTTGGGCTTTAGTGAAGGATCACTGGTGTGGTTACATAACTCTGTACGCAGTAAAGGAAAGTGTCCTAAACTGCAAGCGAAATGGGACGGGCCATATCGAATTGTGAACAGGATCAACGATGTCACGTACCGGATTAAAAAGGGGCTACGAGGCAAGCCTAAGATTGTCCATGTGGATCGACTAGCGCAACATTACGCGTCTAACGATGCTCGGGACGAGCATGTCTTACGAGGGGATAGTGTTGCGCCCGATACATAGCTCCATCTGTTGGCAGGCAGACGCATTAAATATTCACCTACAACGATCGAGTAGATGCAAACTACAAGGTACACGTATCGAATGCATAAGAGTGAACGAGATAGCAATATCTCTCTATTGCAAGCGAACATTTGAGCGCATTCCGGTTCGTTCTCGAACGTTCGAGTTGCGTCGCGGTTTTGCGCGATGCACTCGACGCTCGTATAAATACGGCGGTGGTTTGCGGATGCAGTCAGTCTATTTTAGGCTAAGCAAGTGATACAAGTGCGAAAGTTTTGAAGTGTTATCAGTTCTGTTGTAGTGTTGTGACTCTTATTGTGTTCTATTGGGAAGTTTACTAGTAGAATCAGTGGATTAAGTTCTGTGTGTGGTAATTTTGAAATTGAAGTCATTATTTGGTAAAATCAAGCGGTTTCATAATTTCAGTACCCGGTTCGTAACAATACGTTTATCAATAATAATATACCACGATGCGATACTACCGAGTGTTCCACGACACTTACGCATTTTTTTGTAAGCAGGTACATACATAGGTATTATACCTACATAGAAACACCCAGACCCTAAACATATACTTGCAGATCATACAAACATTTGTCCCGCAGTGGGAATAGAACCCGCATCCTTTTTGCGTCTCAGCCGGGCCTTGGCCCTCTGCGCTACAAAAGTCGTAGAATAATATGTGGTCGGTCACGCGCCTCGTGAAGGCTGTGTCGTTGCAGTTTTGTACCGAAGAAAGAGCCTCATTTTTACCGGTAATAATTATCTTTAAAAGTACCGGTAAATCTATAAGTAATGTTACCGGATTTACCGGAACACACTACTTAACGATACCACGTTCACCTACCGTTACCTTAGTTTAACATTAGTTACGATAACAACATTTTAATTTTATCGGTAATTCAAATTTCAAGCCCTGGCCAAGACACGAGAAGTGCGGTTTCGATTACCGCGACACCGACGTCTAGTCTTGTCAAACAGTTTAGCAAAAAGGTTCGTAAGTAAGGTACCTATTATCTTTTATCGCCATTAGTCAAACCAACTGGATACCCTAGAAACACCCTGTCAATCTTTCAAAACTCTCATTGACTTCATCAATCAAACCGCAACCATCCAAAAAGCTTCACAAATACACAATTACAAAATTACACAACAAAACAAAATTACATTCCAACCTACAAACCGAAACACTTGAAAAGAATAGAAAATGTGCCGCAGCGGAACTACACACAACGATTAATTTCATGTTCAATTTCCGGGTTAAAAATGGCACATTTTCTGAATGGCTTTAACAAGTAGTAGTTTCGGTCAAGAGTTATCGCCCGCGTCGCTGGTGAAACTGGTCTCATTCCTGTTTTGGAGTGGACTCTACCTGCAGAGCGCGGCGACCTATCCAAACCGGAGCCCTGAGTGGTGGTCGCGACTGGTGACGTTACTACACGGCAGCGTCGCGACACTTGCCGGCTTGTCGCAATGTGGCATCACCAAACTGTCCCAATGTCGCCTCACCAGTAAGTACTTCAACACGCGGAGAATTATTGAATACCCGCCTAATAGCTCTTAGATTGACAGCTCAGCTGAGATAGTGGCTCTGTCTTCTGCGCTGCAGGTTGAGGTTTCAATTTATGACAAACATTTTTGTGATAAACAGAGATGATTGTTTGGTTTGGGTGTTATAAAGTATAATAAGTAGGTATGTATTTAAATATAGTTATATAAGTATTATATCTGTCATCTGGTTAAAGAGAAGAGTAATGACCAATAGAGTTCAACTTTAACTAAGCATAACTTGTATTGTAGGTAATGCTTAGTTTGGGGCTAGATGATGTGTGGGTTGCCTACCAATATTCGTATTTATTTAAGGTTAAAGTGAATGAAGTGATAAACTCTCTTACTTACTCTGAATAGGTAGGTATAGTAGGTATTATAATATCTTTGTAAATAATACACCTACATATTGACACTAAATATCTACCTAAAATATTTCAAACTGGTTTTCCTTGCAGTGAAACTAACGACATATCACTATGCCCTGATGGCGTGGTCATGGGGCTATTTCGCGTTCGACCTCCTCTGGTGCCTAGTCTACTGGTCTGAGAGTTTCCTGATGTTGTGTCACCACTTTAGTGCTCTCGCCGCCATTACGATCTACATGCAAAAAGATTGCACTGGGTGCACATTTGCTTGCACCCTGGCAATGCTGGAGATTACCAATCCTCTGCTACAAATTCGATGGTTAGTTCTTCCCGAACGTTATTACTGTAACCCTCTAGAATGCGGATCCGTGACGTTTTTAGGTAGTTGAGAATGCAGATTTATAGAGCTAAGAAATCCTTTAAACGTACAATCCTGAAAGTAAGTTATGACGAAATTACTAGCGAAGTAACACAGTGGCCGTCGCGCTAGCTGTGACGTCACAGGGACGGTCGTCGCCAGTTATCGAATCGTGAAGTAACCACCACTTCTCAAAACCTCTTGGTTAGGTTATATTAGAGTGTAGAAAACAATGCGCAAGGTGAGCGAGCAAAGCGAGCGTGCCCCGGCAGCGGCCGCCTAAGCGCCAGAGTATATTCATCGGTCCAAAGCAGTAGTGGAACATTTCAAAATATCCTGTTTTGAGTAATTGAGGTTTTAAGTTTTTGGAAAGCTTCAATTGTTAAGTTACTTGACATAAAAGTCATTGTGTATTATATTTTTGATTTAATGTTATCTAGATTTATGATAGTTTTATTGCGTGTGAGTAAAATTTTGATAATATTTGTAGTTTTTGAGTTATCCTTAATTTTATGACATGTTCCATTAATGAAGTGAAATTTTTCAGAAGAACTAGAGATCCATTGGAATATATCTGAATGAGCCGGTAATAAAATAAACAATTCAGTAATCTTAATGGTTTTTTATATACCTAGAAAAGGAACAGGCAATGAAAAAACTCCGTTTCTTTTCATAAAATTATTTTACAATCGTCTGCAGATCTCCAAACTTAAATATTAATCGCGGTATACTCTTAGATGTACATTTGACTAGCATAAATCAATTTTTTTATTTACATTTGATTTTTTTGATCGCTAATAGTAGGCTGGTAGATACTTATTTCGTAGTTAGATGTTTGCTGCACTTCTGTATCTTCTTATTGCGCACGATTATGCATTTTATCGTAGCCTTCGAAACATAGATGCTGTTATAAAAAATCATGTACCTATGGAGAAACTGCTTGCACGTAGGTTTTTTGGTGTCGTACCACACGATTGCCATCGTCATTAACTGTGAAGATTTTACCAAACTGCGTTATAAACTACAACTGCGTATTTTAAGTCCAAAATTTTGCTGTAGACTAAGTCGTATACTCCATAACAGTATGTTAGTCTTATTGGCGTTTGGATTTCAATTGTTTTTACATTCAGAATAAAAGAGGGATACATCTAAAATAAGAGTATTTTTCGAATACGTGGAAGTAGAACTAACGCAGTAGATTCAACTCGCTACATCAATGCTGCGTTTGGAAGAGGACACGGCTAAAGAAAACACTGTGTGTTTTTGGTTTAATAGCTTGTATAGTGGAATACTTGAAAAAAAGATGCCTCATGATTTAGCTCGTTAGCAGAGAGAAGCGCGCGTTGAAACTTGCCTTACCTGAAACTGTTCAATCAGTACAGAAATGAAGATAATTTGGACGGGATTCTGACAAGCGATACAAAGTGGGTGCTTTACGATAATCAATAATCGTAAGCATACAAAGACTAACCCTAGGGAAACGCCGCAACAATGCCCAAAAGCAAAGCTTACCCATATAATGGCATAACCATTATATGGGTGTAAGCTTTGCTAAATACTAATTAGTGGCTATTCAGGGCGTAATTTACTATAACTTCCTTAGATCCGGTCAACCAATAAAGGCAGACTTCTACTCTGCAAAACTGAAAACAATGATGGCGAAGATCGCAGAAAAACAGTCCCGACTCGTCAACCGATCATTACCATTATTGCCCACGATAACGCAAGACATCATACTGTTCGAGAAATCATTTTTACACCAGGAAGTACAGTTAGAACACCATTCGTCATCCTCCGTATTCGACGGACTGGGATCCAAACGAGTACCGTTTTTTTTTCGCTATTTGTGTGGTAATTAAATTATTTTCACAGGAAGCTGTACAGAATGCCTTCACTTTTTAATACAACGTCAACAACAACTTATCAGTTGTCAGTTGTAACTGTTAACTGGTAACTGTTATAATCAGTTGTCTACAACAGCATTATGGATACGCAATGTGAAAACTGATTTTTATTAGACTTGTAAACCGCAATGTTGGAATTTCCTGTATTTTTGAAGCGTTTTCCCACATTTTATTAACTTTTCTGGCTGTTTCTTTCTTGTTCTCGATCCATTACTATTGGAAGGAAATATTCGCAATCTGTTATATCAGAATCATGTGGACCTATGTTATACAAATTGTCATCCCTATTTGCTTCTACTCATATCATAGGTTGCACCGATTATTGATTCAATTCACCTAGCATGAACTCAAAATGCTCCTAAAGTACAGCAACGGTAGGCATATTATTATCACACTTTTCAGGTGCATGCAATCACTGTGATTCCACCACACAGCTAGCACCTAATTTGAACCCATTTTAGTTTTATTTCTCGTCGACGTTAAGTACCACAGTAACCACAGAATATAGGATTCAGCTTTATTATGCATTTCTGGAATAAATTCCACCACACAACCACAAACTGTAGTTTTTAACGTTTTTCCTAATTTTCAATGTACTCCTACTCTCTATTCTTACTTTCAACTCATTGTTGGCTGGTAGTATATTTATTGCCCACTACCTTAAATCACTCGCCGCTCTTTCAGCGCTCGATATTGAAAATTTATGCAGTCTTATAACTTTTGAATAGATTTTTTCTAATTTGGATCAGAAAAATCAAGCTAAAAAATCAACTACTATACTGAATGTTCAAAGCGCGAGCGGCTCAAAACGCAAGTAAACAATATGAAGCTAATGAATTTTGGAGTCACACTGGTACAAATCAAATTATACTATTGGTGAACTAACAATGAACTGTGGAAATCAGAGTTGCAGACAGGTTGAGACATTTTGAAATTTGCAGGTTGAGACATTTTGAAATAAACTGATACCGAATACGAGAAGATTAGTAAAATCAATTATTTCTTTAACCGAATAAGTCGTTTTCTGTCAATTATAACAAACATTTGAGTAATACCGTTAGTGATTTAGAAAAAATATTTGTTTTTCTACTATTCTGCATACTTAACTCAAAACACGTGATTTTGGAAATGTTCCGATAATGCATCCGACCGACGACCAACTAAGCATATATTATATACTTAGTTCGTCTGCCAATAATATACTTAGTTCGTCTGTCAAAGTCATAACTCTTTCCAGTTACTAACCTATCCAGATTTATAATTATAATCATTAGATCTAATAAATTTTACCGTTTTTTTTTAAACAGATCTATTAGCAATAATACTTCTCAGTAGATCCACACTGTAAAAAATGTGATCTACTGAGAAAATAAGGCTTCTTTTCTTAGGCAATACCGCTTGGCACTACTAGAAGAGTGAAGGAAAATTTTAATTTCCCGTGCCACTACTATTCTTATTGGCTAATTAATTGCATATTATAAAATCTCCCGTGGATTACCTCATTACCAATGGCACTACTAATACTAGTTTAGGTCTGTCAGGAGCATTTCGACAGATTCACAGCTGGACAAATTCGCGACTAGACAGAGTAGAGTCAGGAGAAAAAGTTTAATCAGATCGAAACCAGTTGGTTAGGTTATGTTAGAGTATATAAAAAACCGCGCAAGGCGAGCGAGCAAAGCGAGCGTGCCGCGGCAGAGGCCGCCGAGGCACCAGAAGAATATAGTTCGTCTGTCTAGATACATAACAGTGTTACTACCCACAAAAGGTTCACTCGTGCCACGGGAAATAATATTTCCCGTGAAACTACTGGCAACAGAGTAGTGTCACTAGAAATGTACTTTTACCCGTAGCACTACCAGTAGTGTCACGGGAAAGTAAAATTTCCCTTCACTCTACTATTAGTGCCAAGCGGTAGTGCCTAGGAAAACAAACGGGAAATAATATCTCACTAGATCCATTATGGATCTGGACAATGGATCTACTGAGATTGATCGCGTAAGTAATGGTCCTATTTAGATAATTCAAAAAGAAATATCATTCTTATGTCTGGTGCGTAGTTCAAACGATTCACAATCAAACAAATATTCAAATACAAATGTCAAATCTTTGTATGATCTGCAAATATGTGTCTCGTCACTTGTAATATGTACCAAATACAAAAAAAAGTAATTAAGTAGGTACTTAGTGTATTAGTCTTGTGGTTCCCATAGAAATATAAATATAAATAAATAATATGGAAGATATATTGAAAAGGCATGCAAATTTAAATGTTTTTAAAAACATTAAATTAAACTAGGTAGGTAGGTATATTGTATTCTATTTTAGCATTCATATTTATATTCATTAGTTTTCAAGAATTTCGTTAACAATGTAAGTTCTGTCAACGCCACAATTTTTTTTTACAAAAAGCCTTATTTGCAAGTCCTAGTACGATATGAGCGAAAATTTGAATGTTTGATAATAATTATGTCGTAATAGCCGGATTACGATGATATTTGGTGTAGGTATATATTTAAATTTATATTTTATTATGAACTTTACACCAAATCGAATTAAGTTTTAGAATGCCTAAAAAAACACCTTTTTTAGAATCGTATGGGATGTCTATTTTGTATGCGAACAAAACGAGAGTGTTTCTTTTGTACTGTACTGTATAACTCTTTGGCAGTTGTCTTTGGCAGAAGCCTTGTGTAATTTACATTATGAAATCACTACATAGTGATGGCAATTCGGTTGGTTCATTTCTAAATTTAGGAATGTCAAAAATATATTTTAGTTAGTCATATCATTTGTAAAACCTATTCGGTTGGTACCGTCTAACTAAATAAGGAACACTTAATTAAATTAGGATAAGTTGGTAACAGCAGAATAACAATGTTTAATTTGACAGTCTAAACCTAAATTAGTTAGGTTGGTGCCAACCGAATTGCCACCAATATAAAACAAGTCGCTTCCCGATGTCTGCCTTTCCCTATGTATGCTTAAAACTACGGATTAACGGATTTTGATGCGCTCTTTTTAATAGGAGTGATTCAAGAAGAAGGTTTATATGTATAATACATGCATAATATAGTAGAGAAACGCTGATAATTTTAGAGGTTTCTAATCACATTAGACATTCTGTAGTAGGTATATTTGGTATAAACATTGCACACGTGCGAAGCCGGGGCGGGTCGCTAGTTTATTATAATTCAGAGATACGATAGTTAAGCTGGCAAGGGCTTTCATGGCTTAAGAACTATTACTAAGTATATGAATGTGGTGGACATTCGTTTTTGATTTACATTATTATCTCTTTGGCAGGTTCCTCAGAGATTGGGGCTATGACAAAACCACAATATATCTCATGGTGGAGGTGGCATACCTAACTATGTTCCTGTTTGTTCGGGCTGTACTTGGAACTTACCTCATTTACAAAATATTAGATTCTCAGTTATTTGACCTGGACGAAAAACTGATTTCCATCATCTTTTACATAGTATCTTTGTGCTTTGTCTACGAAATTATGGGCTATGTATTATACAGATATAAGACAAAAATAGTAAGTATCAGAAATGTAAACATACAAATTCTCTTTAATTTTAATATCAATTTAAATACTATATTTTTATTCCAGGGGGCTTTAAGAGAATATTTGGATGATATAGTTCTTAGTGAACATCTGTGAACTGATATTCAGCTGTTTTCAATAAAATTTCAAAGTACAATGTTTTCTAGTTTAAATAACACAATAGCAGGTATATAACCTATGAATTGTGATCGTCACTTCATTATACAGTTAGACTTAGTCATATTCACGATAACCTCTTCTATTGTCTCTTCTGCCATTCCATCCTTGCTTCTTTGACTCAGAAGGCCTTTTACTCCTAAACTCAGTAGCATGGGGTCTAGTAGCATTTGGTCTAGGTCTGTGTTTGTCTTTAGCCTGATACGGATGGTGTCTATGGGACCAGTTACCTTGTAAACTTGCTAAGACTAGACTACTGCTGTCATTATTCTGCCGGGGTGCAAGGACTGGCCCCAAAATGTCATCACTTAGACTGTGGGCCATGTTAGCAAACTGTTCCATATCATGGGACTGCAGACTAACAGAGTCGGGACCGTGACATCTTATTGGCGGAGGCAGGAATGGCATGCGACCGCGGTATTTCAGTAATATTCCTTTATTGAAAAGAGATGTTCCTCTGAATAATTCAATAGCATATGGAATGGAAACTTCATGGCAATATGTTATAAATGCAAAGTTCTTTTGGCGGCCATCCCTTTCTTTTGCTATTCTTACTTTCTCTAGTGGTCCAGCCTGTAAATAAAAAAATGACTGGAATGAATAAATGAGCTTAGAAAGCTAATAAAATGTCAGTAAAGATAGAATAATGGGTGATCAGGTCTCAATACTAATGTTACACAGTCTAGTTGAGAAAATAAAAGAATTTAGTATGAATCTTCCATTTACATTTATACATTTTAACGGTTTACAAATCAGGCTGTTACTCTGGTAAAGTATTATTCTTATAATTTCAGCAATAAAGTTCTCACCAATAATATACATTTATTCTGTCTGAGCATAGGTCTATGCTGCTATTTCAAACACTTTTCAGGTACCTCTAATAGCGGTTTAGCTGGTAGCCAAATTTGGGCAGAAAATACAAAAAACTTTTTATTTCATAACTTTGGTAGGGGAATTTGTTTAAAAAATTACAAAATTGTGCAAAATTACTTCACACAATAGTATACTATAGATACTAATATTAATAATAGTATATATTCTGGGAACAAAGCTCTGATAAGGGGCGGACAGACAGATAAACAGATGGACACGGCAATAAGGGTTTCTTGTAGACTTCGAAACCATAAAAAGATGCGTTCCTTTCCTACAAGGTACGGTAGGTATAGGTAAGGTTTGCTGACCTGCAAAAACAGTTCGTACAAAAGTTCTTCAGTTACTTGGTCTGCTAAATTACCACACCAAAGGGTGTTTGTGTTTTCTTCAATCATTTTTGAATAATAGAGTATGGTGGTTTAATTTTAACTTGGGCTTGGGTTTGGCCTGCTTTGGGAGGGCACTTCACCACAACAATCAAAATAAAAATTTCACCAACACCAACACAAAAATACCACAAAACAATTAAAGATAACCGAAGCTCAAAACCAAAACTACAACTAAAAAACAATGAATGATGAGAAGAACAAGATTTCGTCAATCAAATCGATTCGAATGAACTTTATCTATCGAACAAAGAAAAGTTATATATTATCTAGGGTGCATAAAGTTAGCAGGACCGTAGAAAATTCTGTTTTGACTACGCCACCACTACGTGCTGAATTCGTGCCTATTTATCCCAGCAGCTCAAAAAATTTTATTTTGTAATTTAGGATCTTTTAGCATAATAATGAGTTCATAGATTTATATAATTTGATCTGCAATATATCGCGGAACGTAAAGTACTGTTGCGCCCGCTACATACATACAGCTCCATCTGTTGGCAAGCAGACGCATTAAATATTCAGCCACAACGCCATCTAGTATCGAGTAGATACACTACAAAGTACGCGTATCTAATGTATAGGAGCGAAAGAGATGGATTATATTATACCTCTTTCAAAGCGAATGTATTAGTTCCGGTTCGTTCTTGAACGTTCGAGTAGCGCGTAAGTTTTACGCGACGCACTCGCCGCGCATATAAAAGCGACGATAATTTGTAGATACAGTCCGTCTATTCCTGACCATCCCTGTATATTCAGTAGAAGTGCCCTCCCAAAGCAGGCCAAACCCAAGCCCAAGTTAAAATTAAACCACCATACTCTATTATTCGAAAATGATTAAAGAAAACACATACACTCTTTGGTGTGGTAATTTAGCAGACCAAGTAACTGAAGAACTCTTGTACGAATTGTTTTTGCAGGTCAGCAAACCTTATATTACTTTGTAGGAACGCATCTTCAAACGCATCTTTTGGAGTTCGAAATTAGCACTGCTACTGTGAGGTCGCGTTCGTTTGTGCTTTTAACTCTCGACACCCCTGTACAGAACTCCCACCCCTATACACTTAGAACTTAATATCATAGTTGAGTGTACATATACAAAATCTAACTTTAAAAAAAGGTGTAAAATAATTTGCTTGAGCCTTGCCCCGCGTTACCTCAAGTTGGAGCAAGACGGGCTGCGTTTTTGGGAATAATTCGTCCCTGTCGCGCGGTGCATAGAACTGCAGTGACACCACAGCATACGGAAAGTACTCATGGAACGGATTGTTCGTCGCGCGCCCCGTCCAAAGTCAGCCGAATTATTCGAGGTAAAAGTAATACTACCGGCCACTTTTTCATTTATTACCGAACAAAATGGTTAATAACTGCGCCGCTTGCACAAAGTGTATAAGGACGAGTCAATTAATAAATGCTCAAACTGCCCCAGCAAGTACCACCTACTTTGTGTTAATATAACGGACTCAAAAAAAGTAACAGAAGAGCTGAAATTAAATTGGGTTTGTCCGATGTGTAAAGTGGTGGAGCCTAGGAGAGATAACACGAACACCCCCGTGCGAGTATGCGTCACCAAGTGCGACGAATCTGCTTCATCAGTTAATACGCGGCGTGAAGTATCTCGTAAAGCTGCGTCGTCTGCTCCGGTCAGCCCGCTTCTTTCTGCAGCTGATTCTGACTCCTTGGCTACAATGGTGAAGGAGATGAGATTGCTAAGAGCGGACGTGGGGGAGATCAAGTCTTAGATGACGTCCTTGGCAGAACACTTTACCAAATGCAACGATCGTCTGAATGAGTGTGAAAAAAACCTAGCAGAAACTTTAGATAGGATTCAATCAGTTGAGGCTCGTACGTCAGTTATGCTTACACTTGAAAATACAATAACACAATTACGTGAACAACAAAGCGCACGAGCGCAATCCTATCTAAAGAATAACATTGAAATCTCTGGAGTTGATGATGAAGCAGCTAATGAAAACCCAATGCATATTATTCGGGTAATTGCCCAGAAAATCGGAATGCCTCTGGAGGACAAGGATTTAGACTACGTCACCCGTGTCGGACCCCTGCGACGAGACCAGGATTATCCGTCAAATGATGACTCTTCCAGAAAACTTCCTCGTCCATTGGTCGTTCGGTTTCTAAGGCGCCACCAGCGTGAGGAGTTTCTCAAGGCGGGTAAGAGTAAGCGGAATTTAAATTGTTCTGACATTGGAGTAAACGGCGCTCAGAGAATAATATACTTCAATGAGCGTCTCACCCAAGAAAAACGACAATTATTTCGATCTGCGCGATACCGCTCCAAAGACTCGGGCTTTAAATATTGTTGGATTAAAAATGGCTCGCTATAAAGGAAACCCGGTGATCACCATTAAAAACATGGACGAGCTGCTCCGCCGCGTCAACCCCAAGGTACCGGGTGAGGAACCCAATTAGCTCCATGGAGCCGGCTGGGGATTTTCGCCTCGCAAACTCAGTTGTTTCGAAGCTCAACTTCAATATATTTGTTTTTATTTACGTATAAGGTTACTTATCTCTAAATTTAAACTTTTGCTTTAATCTTAAATGTATAAAATATAATGTATATTGGCTTGTCACATATTTACACTCACACACCACAAACACACTTACATCGTTAAAAATTTACACACACACATTAACACTGCGTGAAAATGTTAACTGTATCACTATCTGCACAACAAGAATGACTCACTTTTTTCATGAATTTTTTTATTTTTTGGTGTTTCTTTATTATCAATATGGCTTTACTTAGCATAACTGATGACATAGATGAAACAATCTCAATTGAATGTCAGTCATTCACCTCACCTGAGCTATGTCAAAGCTTCTTATCTTCTAACGACCTGGACTTCAGGATTCTATCTTTTAATATCAGGAGTATACAACGTAACTTCGACAATTTCGCTATTGCACTGCAACGTCTTAAATCGGAAATAGACGTTATCGTCTTAACGGAGTGCTGGCTATCCTCTGACTCAATAATAGACTGCTTACCAGGTTACTGTGCTTTTCGTTCAGCAAACAAGATAATTGCCAACTTCAAAACTGAAAGCTCTCCAGGTAACCTAACCGCTGGACTATTGAAAAAAACACTCCCGTCATTAATTGTACCATTAAATTAAATTTTTAATCCATGTCTGGCGACTGGCTCTTTTCCAGATTGTTGGAAAATCGCTGCTGTTTCACCCGCCCATCTACAAATCAGGTCCTAAGAATGCACCTGATAACTACAGACCAATTGCTTTGTTAAGCGTAATCTTTAAAGCACTTGAGAAGATTGTCACTAATCGCCTTGTGTCATTCTTAGAGAAACATCATCTCTTGTCAGATCGTCAGTTTGGCTTCAGAAGGGGAAGATCGACCGAAGACGTTGTCACGCTTTTAGTTAATCTAGTTTCATCGTCTATTGAGAAGGGTGAGCGCTGTATCAGAGTATTCCTCGATCTAGCAAAAGCTTTTGACACCGTCTCAGTTGACCTACTCTTAAAATAGCTGGAATCTGCAGGAGTTAGGGGAGTTTCACTGGCTTGGTTTGAAAGTTACCTTTTAAACCGAAGGCAGTACGTAAAGGTAGCAATCTTAGCTCACAGCTTCCCATTGACTTTGGCGTGCCTCAGGGCAGCATTCTTGGCCCCACACTTTTTACGCTTTATTTGAACGACCTTCTCCAATTACCATTAACAAATGTGGAAGTCATAGCATACGCAGATGATACAGCTATTTTATTCCATGGCCCTAACTATGATCTGGTTAAAGGCTATGCAGAGGTCGGACTCTCTGAGGTAGGGAAGTTCCTAAACAGCAACCTTCTCACACTTAACGTTACAAAAACTTATTACATCGCATATTCTAAAACCTCTGTTGCAAGAGCTCCCAGAGACCTGATACTCAAACTACATACTTGCTCATATGATCAATTCAGTTCAAATCAAAACTGTTCTTGCAATACAATTGATCGTACACCAACTCTTAAATACCTTGGATGAATTATAAAAAACATCTCTCGGATTTAGCTGGACGAGTTAGACGGCTCATATTTATTATGAAAAAACTTAGAAACTGCTCTCCAGCTGACATCTTAAAGCTAGTTTATACCGCTCTCTGTCAGTCTATAATCCAGTACTGCATCTCTGTTTAGGGCAGCGCGGGAAAAAGCTTTCACATACAGGTACAGAGAGAGCTCAGAGAGCGCTGATTAACATCATGCTTAATAAACCTTTCCGTTTCCCAACCGACACCCTCTACCAGGAGTTTAACGTTTTGCCAGTCCGCCACCTCTTTGTCCTTAGCGCAAGCATTAAAACTCTTAACAGTATAAGGGATCGTATAGATTACCAAAACATATGTTAAGATGTTCTTACAGAATCCCTATCCCAAGAACTCATTCTGAAATGGCAAGACGAAGTCAGAGTTTTTCACTTCTGAACACCTACATACATGTTTGTAAAAAGTGTGACATTAGGGATTGCACTGTTTATATTTGCAAAAGGACTATTCAGCAATGGCTTCTTAGTCTTTCGTATGATGAGGTGGAAGCTTTAATATAGTCTCCGGCAATAAAAAAAAAAACAACTAATATCTAACACACTCACTTTCATAGACTTTCATAGATTACACTCACTTGCACACATACATAATAACATACACACATCCACATACACACACACACACACACACACACATACACACACACACACACACACACAATACATGCATACAATCTAAAACTGCCGATTTTAACATTTGTAATATGTACACTAAAGCCAAACATCGCCAAATATGTATTAATTAGGTAACTCGAGCTCATGAGACCCAAGATACAGGCTTCTACGCCTAGTTTGGGCCTCGCTGATACTGTAAATTAGTGTAATTCTTTTTTGGCAATAAATATTCTTATTCTTATTCTTATTTTTTTAGGGTTTCGAAGTCTACAAGAAACCTTTATTGCCGTGTCACGAAAGAGATGGATATATTATATCTCTTTCAAAGCGAATGTATTAGTCCCGGTTCGTCCTCGAACGTTCGAGTAGCGCCTAAGATTTACACGACGCACTCGCCGCGCATATAAAAGCGACGGTAATTTGTAGATACAGTCTATCCTCGGTCTATTCTCGGCCTAACAAGTGAAACAAGTGCGATAGTTTCGAAGTGTCGAGTGGTTACATAATTTATCAGTACCCGGCTCGTAACATTACTTTTAATGGGGTCAAATAACCTACTCGCGTCTGTCATTCAATCAGTTGAAAGCTACGTAAAAAAGCAATCGGTGTATTATTTACAAGTATACCTACTTACAAATTTTTGTTCGTCTCTCCTTAAAACGTGAGAGTTTTTTTTAAATTTAGTGTTGCCAACGAAAATTTGTGCAGTTTTCCATAAATAGGAGTTTTTAAAACGAATATACAATAATGTTGAATGAGTTTACAGGTTTATCTGCCACATAAAAACGTTTTTATTCAAAATATATGCGACTTCATAAAAATGTTATATCGAAAATCTCAAAGTATCGAATATCGGAAAAAATGCATTAAAGTTTGATAAAAACATATTTTTTTTCTAGTTTTTATCATAGTATTTTCCTACGAAAACTAAGATGAGGTAAATAACAAACGGAGTACGCAAACTAAAAAATTGTTCCTATACAAGCATAGATTATTTATTCAAGAGCTCAAATAACTTTTTTTTTTTTATAATTACATTCAGTAGTTTTTTCATGAGAACCCTTGAGCCAAAGTTCTATTCATTATTTTTACGCAATCGTTTTATTTAGAAATCATAGATTAATCTGATCATATGACGAAATTATAATCACGCTATCTCCTTACTTCTCATCTCTATCCTTGGTGCACGTCAATCCTTTTCTCACACTAAGCTAGGTGAAATAGCATGCATTTTAGCTGCGCCCACTAACGAGTTTGTGCCGCTGACTTGTGTCCTTAATATAAAAAAATATGGGTTGAATTCATAAGTTTGAATTTGAATCCATCACAATCAAAACATTGTAGAGTTTATATGTGGGTATGCTCTCACTATGATTAGGGGTAGCGGATCGATTGACACCTGTTCGGGTTTACACCGAACATAGCAATTATGCATTTTTGTCTTAAAAGCAAATATGCACAATTGCCTGAGTAAATCAGTGCGCTACCATCTGCCGGCCCGGCACCGCGTTACTCATAACCATCTCACTATACATACCATTTTATACCGTTTATAAAATAACCAATCTTTATTAGTCTTTTATTCCAGTTCAATATATTTTTTAACTATTCCGTGTATCAGTGTGAAGTCCGATGAAATACACTACTATCTACAGTGAACTTTGGACTTCCCATTCCGTCTCCATACCAACAACATCAATAACTAAGAGGCCTAAGACTCTCACCATAAAGAGTCCTAGCCTTTTACATGGTCCTTCGAGCCGGATGTGAATCGACGACCCATGGATGAAGACCTGCATCCTTCTACCTGGTGCGTCGGACCCACCTGAACCAACGCCTGGAGAAACAGACATGTGCTCCATCATCAACCAATATAAACCGAAGACGATTCTTGCAAGCAGTGGACCATTCAAAGATAAAACCATGGTGGTAGAGCTCCCATGGAACCTCGTAAAAAAACCATGATTGGTGACGAGGCGTGATGGTGCAACCCCTGTCAGTTAAAAACCATCTGAGCGGGGCAAGTGCCGAGTTATAAACACCAAGATGGTCACCATTACCAAATTATATTGATTGTTTACAATATAAAATCAATCGAAATCCACGACAAACTTACAAGAATCGAGTTCGTCAAACTCAGCTAAGCCTACGAGCGGACGACGCGAAAAACTGCTGACCAAGTCCTGACACAATGAGCGACGAATACCTATATACCTACCTACCAACCAAGTTTATTTTTATATTTTTTATATATGTACGTCATGATGACGCAAGATCGACAAGATCTTACCATAAGAAGTACCACGGACCCCACTCATACTTCACACCAGATCTTCAGCAAAACACCGAAGTCACTGGGTGACGGACGGACCATATCCAAGCTTCCGTACCAGTCTGAAGTACGCCATAAAGGTACTGTTGACACTGAAGACTTGGGTTTAGTGTAGCAGATCATCCTGAGCCTGAGCCTGCATTCCTGCGCCGCGGGAAGGACCGCCGCTACAACGCGACCAGTTTGTAGTGCAGTGCGCGGAAGCAAGCTCGGCTGACCGTCAGCCAAGTGCTAGAACCAGGTGCTATGTGTTGTGCGGTCAAACGGGAATAACCATTAGTTTTAAGTTTATACCAAACTATGATGACCATGTTTATTATTCAAATATCTTAGTTTAGTATTAGAATAATCATTTATATGTATATCAGTGTAGGTGGATAGCCTTATCAGATTGTGTATGTCATGACATGTACCATCAGCTCATCTCATGCGTCCTCATCGAACACAGCAATTATGCATTTTTATCTTACAAGCAAATATGCACAATTGCCTGAGCAAACCAGTGCGCTATCATCTGCCGGGCCGGCACCGCGTCACTCATAATCATCTAACCATAATATTTTATACCATTTATATTATTACCAATTAGTACCTTAGACCAGTTTAATATATTCTAATCACCATTTTGTGTACTTGTTAGAGTCCGATAAATACAACTGAATCTACAGTGAACTTTGGACTTCTCATTTGTCTCCACATCAAATACCAACCACCAATAACTAGGAGGCCTAGGACTTCCACCATAAGGAGTCCAAGCCTTTTACAACACCAACCTAACAACGGTTGAAAGAGTGTAAAAAATCACGTATGTTTCTTTAGACCAGAAACTACGCAGGACACCATTAAGTCCTACATGCAGGAAAAAACCTATGTGTAGACTACCACGTAGAAAAGCTAAACTTGAGCCATAATCACTATCCGATGTTTGCTCTAACAATGCCAACCAGTAAGTACGACTTATTCATGTCCTCTGAAAGCTGCTAGCATGAAAATTTGGTAATTTCGTAGGAAAGCCAGGCACATGGTCAGTGCGCCCTCCCCACTATCAGTACCGGGGACGCTGCCATCATGTGGACTGCGAAGGCGCTGCGCTGGTCCAGCCCACTCTGCCAGCGCTGACCCACTTACACATTAGAGGCAACGGAGTGCTAAACTAACGCTACCATCAATCATAATATTGCAAGTAGGACTGTTTGTGAGGCAAACATTGAAAGGTTTGAAACACGCGAGGATGGTCGTGCGCGGGCGTACAACATCCGTGGTGCACGTAAACTCGCGACACCGCCTCACCAAGTCTGAAAGGCTTACTGACGTCCTAGGGCCAATAGAGTAAATCGCCTGCCGGAGCTTATCGTCGACGCGCCCAGTCTTACATGTTTTAAAGCTGGCTTATCGAAATCGCTGGCGTTCTACAATGTAGAAAATGTTATATAATAAAATGAGCTACATAAATAAAATTGAACATCTTTATAACACGACTAGGAAATTTATTATAATATTATATTCCTGTATTTTTTATTGACATTTAATTTAATATTAAATGTAATCTCCTACAATGTAACAAGCAATGGGCACTAGATTTATTATCGATTGCTATTAATATCGATTGCTCTCATTCTCGGCTCAGCAAGGAATGAGATCCTACTCAGTCAAAATCCCCTACGTTGCTTTAGCGGAAAGCCTACTAAAAATAAAACGCTGTTTTGAAACAAAAAAAACAAAATACATTAATTACTTACACAAACCTATTTAGTATTATTCTCAAAAATAATCCATATAAGTTTATATAAACTATTACTTACAGATTGCGCAGATTGGCGCAGTCAAAACAAGAAACTCATCTTCGGTCCTGCTAACTTTAAACACAAAAAATAACTGACTTGAACTGAACTTGAACTGTGTGTGTGTGTATACTGTATAATCTGAACAACTGCTGATTTTATCCATCCATAAACTATAGGATGCTAACTACATTATGATTATCTATCTTATCTATGGTCCAACTTCCAAGTCAAGTCAAGTCAGAACCAAAAAAAAGGCGGGAACCTCGAAAGTGGAAAGGCGCGTACTCTCGAAATCTTTTTGTAATTTAATTGTTAATCTCTGTAAATATATAATTTTTTTCGTTGTAAATAAAATACAAAGCTAGTGCTGGTACCGGTAAGCCATGGGGAAAAAGAGGAAGAGGTGTGAGCCTCCACCTCCGGATGAAGACCGGTCGGAAGGGTCGACCTCAGACTCCGACTCGGTCGAATCTCCACAAGCTGATGAGGTCAAAAAAAACAGTAAGGAAAAGGACAGATATGAGATTTATAAAGTTCAAGGATACATACGAAAATACCCGGATAATTCCAACAAGTCGGACGGATTCATCGTATACCTGACGCACACTGATGACGGTGTTGCTTTTAATGATCGTGACCGCTTAAAACTTTCCAAAGCATTGCGTGAACATTGCGTCTCTGGAGTTTTACATCTGAGATCAATAAATAGGTACAAGATAGGAATAACATTTGACCTATCTAACAACGCCAATGTTTTTATACAAAATAAAAAACTACTGGAACAGCTATCACTAAAAGCCACCATCCCAGCAGGCGACACGGAGGTAACAGGTGTTCTGACATATGTTCCCACTGAGATGTCAAATAAGCAAATTTTTTCGCTTATTGGCAGCTCCAAAAATATAATACAGGTCAGAAGATTTATGCGTAGGGTGCGAGGTGAGGGTAGTGTCTCGTTCCAGCCAACCCAAGCGGTTGCTGTTACGTTCGCGTCGACTCAGCTTCCCGAATATGTATACTTGGACTCTTGGCGACATGAAGTGAAATCATACATTCCCCCTGTAAAACAGTGCTTAAAGTGCATGCGGTACGGCCATATTGCTAAGTTTTGTCGCAACACAGAGGTCTGCAGCATCTACTCCGGCACGCATAACTTCAAAAGCTGTAGTACTAAAACTAAAGATGCAAAATGCTCGAACTGCGGTGGCAATCACATCGCAATATCTGCTGCTTGCCCTATTAAAAAGCAGAAGGTAGAAGAAAATCAAATAAAATCTCGATCTGCCACATACTCAGAACTTTTCGACTCTAAGTCTTTCCCAGCACTGTCAGCTAGGACACTTGATGTACAGGTTAATAATCTCATGAAGTCTGAAGTTTTTATTAATATTTTAATAGAAACAATCACTAAAATTAAAACAAACAAAGATGTCCCCATAAATTCAGGGTCTATTAGAGATACCTTAAAAAAAACTCTAAGTAACAAGCTACCTCCAACATCATAATGGATTTTTTAAATATTATTCAATGGAATGCACAAAGTTTAAACAGTAACAAACATTTATTTACAAACTTCCTTTATTCAAATAACATTCATATTGCAATTATTTCTGAAACATGGTTTAAACCATACCAAACATTCAAAATAAAACATTATAACATTGAACGTAATGATTGTGGAAATAATCATAATGGTGTAGCTATTCTAATTCACAATAGTATCGCATATTCTAAAGTCAACACGTTTTTTGATGACTCACTACAAAATATTTGTATTAAATTAACAAATAATAAGAAAGTTATGAGCATAGTCAGTTTTTATAGCCCAACAAACTGTAGTCCAGCCTTTAGTAAAAGCAAATTTGACGCACTAATCAAGTCTATTCCTGGTCCATTCATATTTGCAGGAGACTTCAATGCACATCATATATCCTGGGGTTGCAGTTCTGACTCTCCTCGTGGTAGAGATGTTTTGGAAGTGATTGACGACAATAACTTAGTTTTGTTAAATTATGGTCTACCAACGACGTTTGGTTCGTTGTCCTGGCGTCCGAACGCATTAGATTTGTCGTTGGTTTCGCCATCATTGGCGCTACATTGTGACTGGTCTCTTTATGATAGCCAAGTCGGCACAAGCTATCTTCTTCCTGTTATAATTAAAGTTTTATTGAATAACAATATCACTGGTTCGGATCCTAGTTGTCATAATTTGAAACATTTACCAATCTATCCAAATTACAAACTTACAGATTGGAAAATGTTTAGTAGTTGCATAGATAAAATGTTGGTTGATTTTATGGTAAAAAACCTTATCTGCCTTGGTGGAATGAAAAATGTTCAGCAGCTGTTTTGAAATCCAAAGAAGCATATTTAAATTTTAAATTCAATCCAACAGAAGAAAGCTATTTGGAGTTCAAAAGACTGCGAGCACACAAAAAACTTAAAAATAGAACGACAGAAAAGCTGGGTCTCTATTTGTGAAACTTTCAATCGATGCACTCCATTAACCGTTGTATGGAAGTTCATGCGTAAATTTAATAAATCTTACTATAAACCTATTCAATATGAAGACGACTCATGGATTTGTGATTTTTTATCCAAATATACTCCTGATTTTGTACTACCTAAATCGAAAACACTTAATTCAAATAATTTAAATTCTAATAATAGCTTTCTTGTAGACTCTTTTTCATATAGTGAATTAACTTCTGCCATTTTCTCTAGGAGGGATACTGCTTTTGGTCTTGATGGAGTACCATTTATAATTTTTAAGAAAATGAATAGAAACTGTTTGACAATTTTTCTCCAAATTTTAAATTTACTTTGGCAAAATAATATAGTATCTCACAATTGGAAAACTGACTGTTTAGTACCAATTTTGAAACCCAATAAACCCAAATTATGCCCTGAATCTCATCGTCCTATTGCGCTCACTTCATGTGTCGGTAAAATTTTTGAGCAATTGCTAAAGCAACGTTTGGAATTTTATGTAGAACATCACAAACTTTTACCTTCCAATCAGTTCGGTTTTCGTAGAAATCGTTCTGCTCGGGAGAGTATTTGTCAATCATCTTGTCGCTGTTTTCTTTGACATTTCAGGCGCTTTTAATAGCGTCAATATTGAAATTCTTTGTCAAGAACTGCTATTACTAGGCATTCCTGAAAAAATTATAAATTGGATCCAATGTTTTTTCTCAGATCGAGAAGTTTTTGTAAAATACAATAAACATCTCTATAGTCCAAGATATTCTTCTGTAGGTGTATGTCAGGGTGGCATTCTGTCACCCTTAATTTTCATTTTGTATATATTTCGTTTAAATTTAATATTAGGTTCACATGTTAAAAATCTTCAATTTGCAGATGATTTGGTTGTTTATGCGTCGGGAGCAGATTTAGCTCCTGTAGCTGAAATTGTCAATGACGCATTGACAAAACTTGAAAAATACTTTTCTTAATTAGATCTTGATGTTAATTCGCCGAAGTCTAAGGTAGTGGTTTTTGGGAAAAAATCTATTAACTTGCCAGCGATTTTTTATAAAAATGCACCTTTGCCAGTGTCTCTTGAAGTTAAGTTCTTGGGAGTATTATTCTCCCATAACTTATCCTGGAATAATTACTCTAAACAAATCATTTGCAAAGCTCAAAAAGCTCACAATGTAATAAAGTCTTTGTCAGGTTCTTATTGGGGAGCAGATCCAAAGATTTTATTAACATTGTACAAATCTTTAGTTCGTAGTCATTTTGAATATGGCTTCGTTTGTTATGCTGCTGATGTAAAAATTGTAAATAGAATTAATACATTTCAAAATAAATGTTTGCGTTTAATCACAGGGGCATTTAGGAGTACTCCTATCAATGCTATGCAGATTGAATGCAGGCTCCCACCAATTAATATTCGTTTGAATTACCTAAAAGAAAGGATTATATTAAAACTTCATTGTGTTTCTGGCAATAATAATAATAATAAATCTTTATTTGGAACCACAAACAATATTAATCTAAAACATTAAGAAAACGGTGATGCCCGTGGTAGTATAAATTATACTGTGTTACGCACATCAACGCCCTCCTCCGTGATACACTCAGGAAATTCCAGAATACAAACAAAAAGTGACATACTCGATATTTAAATGAATAAGAGAAGTTGTAGGGTATAAGTATGAGTATGAGAAATGGTATGGCATGTGTGAGTTATTAGTGTATGTGGGATGTGTTGTGACTTAATGACACAAGGCTGTTAAGAGCTTGATGTCATTAGAAACATTTGTCTACAGGAGAATGTAGGGTGATTCAAAGTGTAGGTGAGTGTCTGTGTGTGTGAGTGTGAGTGTGTGTGTGTGAGTGTGTGTGTGTATGAGTGTGTGTGTGTGTGTGTGAATTATATTACAGTAGTTATATATTTATTATACTATGTATTTAATGAGGTCTTCAGAATCGTCATACGATTTACATAAAAGCCATTTAAGACATTTTACTTTGCAATTATATAGAGAAAGGGGATAAATATTTAGTTCTTTGTTCAGTCTGTTATACAATATAGAGCTTATAAACTTGTAATGTCGGCTCGCCACTGCCGTACGGCGCTTTTCAATTTGGCAAACTCTGTCAGTTCTTCTCCTAGAGACAACAAGAGATGAGTCATATGGCAGTTCGGAATGTTTACGGAGTGTTGTATTTAAAATAAAGAGTTGACGAACATTGGGAACTTGAGAGAGTGAATATAATTCGTTTGTAGGAAATCTAAATGGTTTATTTTGCATTACATTTAGCACGGCCCTTTGGGCTCTTTCAATTTTTAGCATATGGGTTTTGGTAGATCCGCCCCAAGCAGTAATGCAGTAGGATAGAATAGATTGACCAAGAGCGTAGTATACAGATTTTAACGAATGGAGATCGAGAATATTACGTAGAGATTTAAACACAAAAGTAAGTTTTCTAATCCTTTTTGTTTGACTTGGTACAAAAGTAGCGCAAAACGTGAGCGCAGACATTGAAAGTTATGGGAGGCTCAGAGGCTTTATTAATGGCAAAAGGGACAAAACTAGTTTTAGATACATTAAGAGTAAGGAGGTTAGCATCCAACCACTGCATTACGCGTTTTAAAGCATACTCTGAGTTGACTTTGGCTTCTTGCCAGTTTAGGCCATGAATTAAAAGAACTGTATCGTCTGCGTATGCTATGATTTTGCACTTGGGAAGAGGCATGTTACACAAATCATTGATGTAAATAAGAAACAGGGTAGGTCCAAGGACACTACCCTGTGGAACTCCAAAGGTCACATAATTTATTTTCTTTGCTAGTATAAGAATCTATTAAAACGTGCTGAGATCGATTCGTTAGGTAACTTCGAAAGATGTTTAGTGCGATACCTCTAATGCCGATTCGTTCAAGTTTAGAGAGTAAAGTGGGTACAGAGACAGTGTCAAAAGCTTTACTCAGGTCTAAAAAGATTCCTATTGTTCTTTGTTTTGTGTCAAATTGTCTTACTATGGTATCCGTTAGCTCCAGAACCGCATCTTCCGTCGATTTGCCCCTTCTAAATCCGTATTGGTTTGGAGCCAGTATAGCATTATCAGTAAGAAATTTGGTTAGACGTTTATTAAGGATTTTTTCAAATATTTTTGACATGGCTGTGAGAACCGATATGGGTCTATAATTAGTGACACTGCCTTTGTCTCCACTTTTGTAAATAGGGTGAACAATGGCTTTTTTAAATACCCGAGGAAAATAACCGGTAGAGAGACATAGATTAAATAAATGGTCCAGGGAAGGTAATAGTACATGACGAGCGGATTTTATAACTGAAGTAGGGATACCATCCCACCCCACTGCACAGTTGGTTTTAAGGTTTATAATAATAGTCTTTTGACTAATCTGTTCGGAGCCCAAGGGGTTTTTAAATCTTTTTTTATGCTTCAGGGTTTTCAGAGTTTTAAACAATTTCTTCAAAATTTAAATATATATCAGGCAAATCATACCTTACCTTGCTATGAAGGATCTTTTAATAGTAAATTCCCAGAAATTAATGTAGTTATTGATAATGCTTTGTCAAGTAAAGAAGAAGTGTGCACAATGCTGTCTGAATGGACAGATCACAAGTTTGTCTATACGGATGGAGCTAAAAACGATAACGCTGTGCCTTTTGCCATGTTTGAATCGTCTTTGAATATTGGTGTTGGTCATAAAATGGATAAATTCGCTAGTATTTTCACAGCTGAAGCTGTTGCAATCTTGAGCGCTTTAAAACATATTAAAAGTCGTAACTTGGGACACAATAAATGGGTTGTTGTTAGTGACAGCATGAGTGTTCTAAAAAACCTGGCAAATAACAAATTGCATGCTGACACTAATTACATCATTTACTTAATAAAACAGCTATGGGTGGAGTTATTTATGTTAGCTTCGTGTGGGTGCCTTCACATAAAGGTGTTGAAGGAAATGAAAAAGCAGATTATCTAGCTAATACGATAGTTAAGTTTTCAAATACCATATCATCTAATATTGAAAGCGGTGGTGATGCAGATGTCTTGTTACCATACACAGACGTTGTAAGTCTCCTAATACAACGGATGTGTCATGCATGGGGAAGACATTCGTATCACTATACGCAAGTCGAAAATAAAGGTTCCTGGTATGCAACTCTCGATGTCCAGATTGATTCCATACCGTGGTTTTGTAAGAGTAAGATTTTCTTAAATAAAAATTTTTATTCTACAATCTGTCGAATGCGCTTTGGTCACTGTCGTTTGAACTATCATCACTATCGCTTAAAGCTGGTTGACTCTTCTGATTGTGAGGATTGTCAGTCACGAGAAGTTCAATCATTAACTCATATATTTTTTGATTGTCCATCATTCAGTATTCAGCGCCTTGTACTGATAGATGGACTCCTCCAAATTTATGGTGAGCCTGATTTGGTCCCGCGTTGTATTCTGGAGCTACTTAAGAATGAGTCAACCTATATATAGTTGTGTAAGTTTTTATTTAGTATTTTAATAGATATATAAAAATGTGCAAAATGTACATAGATAATATAATTATAAATGTAAAAGAATATTATAGTAATTAATTATTAAAAAAAAATAACAAAAAATGGGAAACCAACAAAAAAATAACTTTTATTTACAATAATAAATATGTACATAACTATTTTATAATATTATTAGCAAAATAAAATACCTATTCAAGTTAAAAAAAAAATCATTCAGATGTATCAAAGTATTTTGATGAATACATAAACATTGTTTATGAAACTTACGAAAGACATAAAATTTACCCTTGAAACGGATGAAATTATTTTACGCAAGACAAGGTAGTATGGTCTCTAGACTTTAGCCTGCTCATATGAGCGAAGAAAAAAAAAAAATCAAGTCAAGTCAATTCGCATTTGCTAGGGATGTGACATTGAACTTAAAAAATCGATTTTTCCCTAATTTGTTAACTAATTTCAAAATAAACGCCATAAATATTATATTTATCATAGATTCATTAATTAAAAATATACAATGGAAATAATAAGTTTTTAAATAATCAACATTATAATACTGAGCCCATCAATCAGTGCCCTGAGACGGCTATTAAAGGTTTGTGAGACATACGCAGCGGCCCATGGGCTCAGGTATAATGTAAAAATGAGTGAGTTGCTTCTCTTCAAAGTCGGTATGAAGAGCTACTCTGTACCTCCGGTCTCGCTTTACGGTACCCCTCACAACTGGGTCAAACATTTTAAATACCTGGGTCACTGGGTCACTGAGGATATGTCAGATAATGTGGATGTTGATAGGGAGCGTAGGGCGTTGTCGGTGAGGTGTAATATGGTGGCTCGTAGATTCACACGTTGTACTGCGCCAGTCAAAATAACACTCTTTAGGGCGTATTGTACTTCTTTCTACACTTGCAGTCTGTGGGCCAGGTAAACACAAAAAGCCTACAACGCCTTACGCGTCCATTACAATAACGGCTTCAGGATGTTGTTGGGTCTGCCGCGGTACTGTAGCGCATCAGGTATGTTCGCAGATGCGCACGTGGATGGGTTCCACGCAATCATGCGCAAGCGGGTCGCATCCCTGGTGGGCCGCATGCGCCGTAGCTCCAACAGCCTGCTGACCACCGTGGTGCAGGATCTCCGCTCCAGTATTGTGGGCCATTGGATGATGATGCTGAAACCGGTATCATCGCTGGTGGCTCAATAGTCTGTCTAAGACAGACCTATTTTATGTTTTTATTTTATTTTAGTTTTCATTATGTAATTGTATTTTATCGTGTATCGTGTGTGTATTTTATGTATTTGTGTTCTATGGACTATGGTCTGAAATAAATGATTTATTATTATTATAATAGGTTCAAGTTAAAATGATTTTGTTTTCAACAATAATTAACAAAATTAAACTATTCAAATAAAAAAAATCTAGAAATCCGTAAGCAATGAGTTCAGGAATAACAGCTTAGGTAAGCGTTTGGATAATATTCGGCTCCTGGTCTTTGGAAATATGGCGTGAGCTTTTGAGAACATCTCTCTGCTGGAGCCGAAGAAGCCGATACCTAAAGGTTATACGCCAACTGTGTCAGTTGGGGATAAGCTGCCTCCTCTTTTAATCCTATTAATTCGGATGTCTGATGTCCTTAATTCGGATGTCTGACTGTGACTTTGACTGGTTCTAATAGTCTCCACCAACAGCTTGTTGTGGATTTCCCAAATGTCATCATAATCGACATCATTCATGGCCAAAGTTATTGACGGTGGACAATGCTCTGGTTCTCGGTTTTCTTCTATGGATCGTCTAATGTAGTTTATAGTTCTTGCTAAAGATGCTCCGTCTTTCAGAAGCTCAGAAGGAATGCCATCGTAGATGCACAGATGGCGTTAGAGTAATATTATGGAGATGGTATTCTTTGGTAGTTCGCACTCTGGCCTAGGCTGACTTTAGTTTCCGGATACACGAATTAGAGGGTAAAAAGGCTCAAATCTAGTAGGGTTTTGCTTTCTGATTACATATTTATCACTTTTAACAGAAGAAAATCCTTAGTTTTCGAGAAAATAATAAAACATTTCTAACCTCAAATCTGATAAAACATGAAACAAAACGTAAAAATTGACAGATAATAACCAAATTTGTCGTATTTGTTGTCTGTGGTTTAACTAATGTTGTGCAAAATTGATGCGAACGAAACGTAAAAAACCTGTCATGTGTCACTGTAATAATATATAGTTATTCCGTTTCTCCTCGAGTTTTGCGAATGTTCCCTCTCTATCTGCTTTGTAGTGATTTTGTTATGGAGTCTTTCGACGACTTTGGCTTATCTTCACTTCACTTGGTAACTTTTCACTTATCACTTGGTTAGGTTATGTTAGAGTATAGAAAACAAAGTGCAAGGCGCGCGAGCGAAGCGAGCGTGCCGCGGTAGCGGCCGCCGAAGCGCCAGAAGAATAATACAAGGTAGGAGCATAAGAAGAGCAATTTTTTTGAGGTTAGGTTTCATTTATTCAAATATCTCGAGAACGGGGCAATTCCTTTTATTGGGAGTGGTACCAGGGGGGTGGGGGGTTCCCCCTCTTTTTTTCCTTCATTTTCGTTTATCCGGTGTGGCGAAATAAACGAGAAACCAAGAGAAACATTGGTTTTATTTAACTGAAAGAATTCCACTAGACAAACCTAATGATCATTCATAACAAAGTATGACAGTTGACACCTTTGGTATTGACAGTACTATGGAGATCGTATACAGTGCGGAGGTCGCATATCACCTCATTCTCCCCCGGTTCAGTTTTCACTATCACTCCCATCAACCACAAAGTCCGCCAGGTAGGAGGGTAATTTTCGCATTCTATTAGATCTCCTGGGGAGTCCAGTCCGAAGAACTGGTGAGGACGTCGATGGTTCTTATAAACGAGGAGGTGATGAAGGAGCGATATTTTCAGGTGGAGATGTGGAGTTCTTTTCAGATGGAAGGTTATTATCCTCGGAGGCCGTTTCAAAGTTATCGTCTCTGCTATCATCAGTAGTACTGGGGAAGGGGGCCAATTGACGGTTTGATACCGTTGAGGTTTCTCCATTATCGCGTCTTATGAGAGAGTAGTAGGGATTGGTCTCTAGGAGCTCGGCTTCCTCGACAAGAGGGTCCGTTTTTGAAGAGCAGACGTTCTTCTTAACAAGGATCGGTCCCGGCGTGAGCCAAGATGGCAGTGAATCTCCGTTCGGGGATCTTCTAGGGTATATGAAAAGTTTTTCGTGCGGAGTAGCGTTTGTTGCTGTACACAGGAGGGATCGGACACAATGCAATGCGTCCTTCAGTACTACTTCCCAATTTCCCACCGATAATACCTTTGACCGAAGGCTGAGTTGAATAGTTCGCCAGAGCGTTCCGTTTAGTCGCTCCACTTGGCCATTACCCTGGGGGTTATAGGGCGTCGTTCTGGACGAGGCTATGTTTGACTGTTGTAGGAATGATTTGAACTCTTCGGACATGAATGACGACCCTCTATCGCTATGAATGTAGAGAGGTTGGCCAAATGTCAGAAAAAGATCTTTCAAGCAAGTAATGACGGTGGCTGAGGTCATATCCTTACATAGGTATGCAAAAGGAAACCAACTGTACTCATCAATAATCGTAAGTATGTACTTGTTGGCTGTTTTAGAAGGCAGTGGTCCTTTAAAATCTATGTTGATCCGTTCAAACGGCGACTAGCTTTTATCAATTTAGCCTTGGCCTTAACAAACCTCTGTTTTATTTCGGCGCAGATAGCGCACGAGGCGGTCATCTCCTTGACATCATTAGCTGAGTAGGGCAAGTTTTTAGATCTTACCCAGTGATACATTCTAGTTACTCCTGGGTGGCAGAGTGCGTTATGTAGTTCTTTCAACTTGTTTATATTCATGTAGGCGCATACGCGAGATAGAGCGTCCGCAGCAGCGTTTTCAGTGCCTGGTCTATAAACTATATCGTATTTGAAGCAATTCAGTTCTAACAGTTCTAATCGCCATCGTTGGATCTTCTCATTTTTATTTTGCTGTTATGATTTTGATTGAACATGAAGGCTACCGATTGTTGGTCTGTTATAAGAAGAAAATGTCTACCAATCAGGTAGTGTCTCCATCTCTTTTGTATTTTTGTATTTTTGTATTAGCTCTTTAGGCTCTCTACTATCGCACAAGCCTCTTTTTCGATTGCGGATTGTTTGCATTCAGAGTTATTCAGTGTCCGAGAGAAAAAGGAACTGGTCTTCCATGTTGGGTCAGCGTAGCCCTTATCGCGAATTCCGAAGCGTCTGTTTCGACTGTAAACATTTCATTGTCGTTAATGGCTTCTAGAGCGGCCTCCTTGATATCCTGCTTGAGTTCTTCAAAACACTTGAGCGCATCAGGTGGCAACGGGAAAGTTGTCACGCATGTATGTCCTAAGGCTCGATGGAGAGGCAGCAGAAATAGCGCCACTGTAGAATTGGTCGTTGTTAGGAGTCGTAGGATCTTCAACCTTCGTGGAGTTCAAGTTAATATTGCCCAATCTACAGACGCTTGCGAAGTGTCCTTTCTTTGACCACTTTTTGCAGGTGGCTTTGTTGGCTGGACATTTGAACCATTGATGAAGACTCCCGCTGCAAAAAAAGCAGGATTTAGCTGGAGGTGGCGTGGTCGGAGCGGCTTTAAAAGTTCGTGAATGAATCTGCCGCTTGATTTTCGGATTCCTTGTCCCGTGAACTGCCTTGCGATATGGTGGTAAGTTGCGGAGAGTTGATACCAATAGCAACTGCATCCTTCTCTGCTGTTTCCATAGCTACGGCTTGAATAAGTGCTTCTGAGAGAGTAAGTTTAGAGTTTTCTAGTAACCGCTCGCGAATCCTTCGTGATAGTAAGCCGGATATGATAGCACTACGAACCGCTTGGTCTTCATGCTCTTGGGCTTTGACGTCTTCGAGTTTACAATCTTTCGCGGAAAGTCGGAGAGCTCTAGCATAGTCAGAGATCGTTTCGTCGGCTCGTTGCTTGCGATTGCAGAGAATGTGTCGAGCTAGGATAGTATATTTCGGTTTAACATAGATGTCTTCTAGAACTTTAATCGAATCTTTATAAGTGGAGTATGTTTTGATATGCTTGTAAATCGATGCTGATAAATGGTTAACTAACAGCTTACACTTAAGTGAGTCTGGTTAATCTTCGGTAATCTCTTCAGCTAAGAAGCTTTCGAATGTCGATTTCCAATGCAGCCAATTTGCATCGGCGTCCGCGACATCAGGCTCGATGTCAAATGTTTCGGGTCGTAGATATCTTGATAGTGAAGGCTTGCTTAGTTTTTCGTCAGGCATTTTTCAGTTAAATAAATTGTGGCGAAATAAACGAGAAACCAAGAGAAACATTGGTTTTATTTAACTGAAAGAATTCCACTAGACAAACCTAATGATCATTCATAACAAAGTATGACAGTTGACACCTTTGGTATTGACAGCGCTATGGAGATCGTATACGGTGCGGAGGTCGCATATAACCTCATCCGGAAACTAAAGTTTCCAAAAAATCGAATATTAATCGATTATTTATAATAATAAAAGTCGATTTTAATCGTTTTTTTTTTCATAATCGATTTTTTTTTCACATCCCTAATTTGCATTTTTGCATTGCATTTGCAATTTGCTTGTCTTGTATTAAATTTGTAATCAATACATGCAGAAAAATATTAAAATTTCTTGCTCGATCGCTAAGTACGATAGACCTTACAAAATGTTTGAATTTGTACGTATTACAGAAACGAGTTCTTATTGAAGAGTTGTCGAATATTTTACTACGTAATCTTTTGGACTGCTTTAAGGTTAAGCTTCGTGGAGCACCATGGAGAACGCTAATAAATTCCAGCAAATGCAAGATGAAATGTCAAGGTAATTTAGTATTGTGAAGTGGGCTACGTTTTAACAAAACTGCAACTAAATTTGTTGTTGTTAACCTCTAATTTTTTTTAGGTTTGAAGCGGAAATATCTGGAACAGAGGCTGCAGCCGCTGCCGGTCTTATCCGACCGGTGATAGGGGCTGGCACTTACGGAGCTATTCAGCAGAGACTGGACTCTACACCAATGGCTCAGTTCCAGCAAGCTCAGCTAGCCTCCATGATGTATCCAGCCATGCCCCCACCTCCGCCCCCGCCGTCAAGTATCATGGTGCCGCAGCAAGTATGTTCACTATTTAGACCATCAGAGACTTTACCTAAAGATCAACATAGTTTCGAAAACTAAGGATTTCCTTCTGTTAAAAGTGATAAATATGTAATCAGAAAACAAAACCCTATCAGATTTGAGCCTCTTCACCCTCCAATTCGTGTTCCCGGAAACTAAAGTCAATGCAAATTTACTATTGGTAATTAAACCAATCATAAAAAAATTGTTAGGTTTATTTTTTTAAGAACTGATTTACTTTGTACCCATATGTCAAGCTTCCAATTGGGAACTAATCTGTAGGTGAAGAAGGGATGTGAAAGTACATAATTTTCACTCAAAATAAGATATTTTGTCAGTTCCATCATTTTCTCTATAAATAACATCATAAGCTATTACTTTCTCTTACCAGCTCATATATTGACCTGTAGAGCATGCCAGCTGCATCTGATGTTGGTGCAACTAACATGTCCGAAAACAGACCCACATTGAGCTGGATAACCTTTAAATTCTTGAATAGTTTTTCTCTCATACGCACACTCTGGACATACTTTATTAACATCATCTTTTACCCCACAGATCTCACAATCAGGACTTTCCACTTTCTTCATCAGCTAACGGAATATTTACCATGATAATTATGTGAGTTTTTCTGCTTCTAATATTTCACATAATATATTATCATGGTAAATATCCTGTTTTAAGTGAAAATTATGTTCAAAACCAAGATGTAAAAGAATTTGGCAGAAACACAATCTAATTTAAATTGATGACAAAATAATGCCTTGAGGTCTGTTTCTCTGTTAATTTAGCACACTCTAGTAAATCAGTAATTCCACTCACAGGTACAGCGTCTCCGGCCACCTAGTTTCCCCGGACACCATGGTCAGAGCCACCATGAGTTGATGCCGATGCCGTTCATGCGACCAGGTATGCCTGGCCCGCAGCTCATCCCGCCGCCGCCCGCTCCGCCCGCACCTCAGGCCATGGTGTTGTCTGCCGCTCCTAAACTTTATAAGAAACCAAAGCCAGAAGATGAGGAGAAAAAGGAAAGACATGAAAGAAAACGGGTAAGTTTCTTTATTTTTTTTTTAGTTTTATAATAGTTATAATTGATAGAAGCCTTTTTATTAACCATGTTTAGTAAAGATCTTATTGAACTAAGTCTATGATTTAGTCAAAGTTAGAATTCGTAGGTATGTACATATTTACTTACTTTCTTGATATGATGTATATCAGCATGGCGATTATGGAACTTTTGACACAGTCAATGTCTCTCTAGTTATTGGCTCTCTGTATATTTTTTTTGCCTGAGATTGAAACCGAAAAAACTTAATAGTAATCCATCATGTCAAAATGGTTCCAGTTACAATCAAAATAATAATTGAAATTATGCCGATTGCTAATCGAAACTGATAGACATTGATTTTACAAAAAGATCCATAATCGCCCTGCTGATCATAAAATTTTTCTATAAACATGAACTATAAAACAAATTTGTTCATTTGTTATTTCTCTTATAAACCCAAAACCCAAGGTATGTCTCTAGAATTCTCCAGTTTTATCTTGATATAGTTGGAATGATTACAGAAACGCGAAGCTCCTCCGCCGCCTCCGAAGCCCGAGCCCGCGCCGGAGCCCCCGCCTCCGGTGATGCCGGCGCCGCCGCCTCCACCTCTCATATCCACCACCCAGACTGAAAATACTGGGAAACCTAAGAAGGAGAAGAAGAACAGAAAGGTAATGTCTTCCCTGAAATGCTCAACTCCTTTCTTTCTTATACAATTTTCTTACTATAAGCAACATTAAATCAGTGTTTGGAACGTTTTGAGTTCCTCCATCTCTCACAGATATCCATGTAGTTTGTAAGTATTTATATATTTGTTTTTATTTACGTTAAATCTTAGAATTATGTAATTTGTCAAGTGGGTCAAATTTCCCGAACTTATTTCATTCACAGTTTGAGAGAACTACATAATTATACATTTTGATAAACACTGGTTTTACTCACGTATAGTACAACTCACGTATAGTAAAACTCACGTATAGTACAACTCACGTATAGTACAACTCACGTATAGTACAACTCACGTATAGTACAACTCACGTATAGTACAACTCACGTATAGTACAACTCACGAAACTTTCGAAAACTACATAATTAGCTGTAGGTATTGTTTCTTCTTCTTCTTTGTTAATGGCCTGTGACATACTAATGTCAATTTTGCCAATGTCAAGTGTTTCTAATCAGTTTGTTTGTTATTATTATTAGTCTTAGTCGATGGTCCATTGTCAATTCTAGACGTCACGCGGAATGGTGTCTAGAATTTTCTTGGGATTCCTCGTCGTTCAAATCACATTGCACCACAATACACATATAATTCAATTATCCATACCAGTCCTGTAGTCACAATTTATTCATTAAAATTCCGCCAAGATTACTGAATAAAACATGCAATAAAACGGGTAAAAAATATTAAATTAGCAGAGCTATGTTACTCCATGTAATGACAGACGAAGAATCCTGTAGGTATTAAATTATATATGAAACCATATCCGAATTAATGATGGATGAAGTTTCGTGGCGTTTAACAATTGCGTACTTTCAGGTGGTGAGAACTGCTGGTGGGCAGGTTTGGGAGGATGTGACCTTACTGGACTGGCCCGATGATGATTTCCGGATGTTCTGCGGAGATCTCGGCAATGACGTCACCGATGAACTGCTGGTATGGATTGCTTCATTTCTTCAAGTCGCGCCATCTAGTAATAAATAAATAAATCTGGACATTCCGACGAGCTCTGTAGCGCAGTGGCCGAAGGCCCGCCTGAAACGGAAAACGTTGCGGATTCGATTCCCATATGCTTATGAGACATATGTTTTTATAATCTGCAAATATTTGTCTCGGGTCTGGGTGTTTTTCTATGTATAATATATATACATATATGTATTTACAAAAAAACATGTATAAATAGTATCAGTCTTGCGGTTCCCATAACACAAGTTAATTATTGAGGGCTAGATGATGCTGTGTGAAATATTATTTATATTATTATCTAGTCAAATATCATCTTATTTTCTGAGTAAATGTTTTAAGGCCCCGATTTGAGTTTGAGTAGATATGGGTCTTACAAGGACCTATGCATGTTTAAATTTATTTTTTAAATTTTAACATTCGTTTCCAGATCCGTACATTCGCCAAGTACACTTCGTTTCAGCGCGCGAAGGTTATCCGAGACAAACGCACCAACAAGAGCAAAGGCTTCGGCTTCGTCAGCTTCAAGGATCCTGGCGACTTCATTAAAGCGATGAAGGAAATGGATGGTAAGTAACAAAAATATTGATTATTTTTCTTAAAAATTAGCGAAGCGCATCTGTACTGGAATATACCTGTTTCGAAGGTTCTGAGGAGTTTTTTAAGGAATAATGATATTGCTTCTTTATTGAGCTGCTGTCACTGATAGTGATAAGTCGCACAGTGTTGTAATAGCCTTTATTTATTGGTTAATCTTTTTGAGCACTGCCTTGTTTGTTCGTAGCCAATTGTCGAGCTTGTATTTAAACGCATTGACAGAAGTAGCAGTAACAAAGTTATCTGGTTGTGTATTCCAATTGTGGACCACTCTGTTGCTGAAGAAGTGGATTTATGACACGTACTTTTCAACTTCTTCGCTACAGGCCAAGTAAATCAAATACCTACTTAATACGTAGTGTCAAACAATTGGCAAATCTTGAAGGATTTTGTAGAATTGCTCCAGTGGCGATGCGAATATCGGTCACCCGACTGATGCTGCCTATTCTATTATATCCGACTGATTCTAATCAGAACTTTAGTACGGTAAGCGTCAACGCGGTTGCTATTTAGATATAAAGGTGTTCTGAAAAGACACATGCAAAATCGTGAGCCCTTTGAATGGGAGGGGAAGGCAGGCCACCGTACTGAATCCACCTACAACTGAACAAGTTCAAAGAACGTTGACAAAAAAAGAGATCCGTTTAAGGGCAGGCCACACCAGCGTCCGTTTGCTACAACTGCACTGGCAGGTTTCTGACGTGCCCCAAATGAGCTCGTATCTTTATACATATATAAAACTAGCTGTTGCCCGCGGATTTGTCCGCATGGTAGATACAAAGTAGCAAGATAATAATTGAACGAATGTTTTAGAAAATTACGAAGCATAATCGCGGTTTTCGCGGTTTGACCTCATGATCAAAACGCCCCACGGCACTACTCTTAACGAATCTTTAAGTTTACGCAATCGTTCTCGGATCTCGACCGTGTTGTTAATATGGTAGGTTGTTCAAAGACTATACAAGATCCACTTTTCCACTAGCTTGAAATCATTTACGCCGCTATCATTTCCATACAATTTGATCTTTCCGCAGAGACATTAGTGTGAAGGAAAACTAAGCGTGGGGTATGTGTCTAGTGAGTACAAGGTGTGGTGTGCTTTTTTGAAAACCTTTCGTAGCCAGCACCTATGGCCCTAGAGGAATCTGCATACCATTTCATTCCAATCCATTCTTCGAAATCTCAGGAACCACATGTGGTTTCTGAGATTTCGTCAGAATGAGTGAGTGGTATTTGACAAAATATATATAGTAGATTGGGTACACCATATTCGAGCACATGAAAGAGCAAAAACGAAGCCCTCACCACACAACTCTCCGCTAGATTTTGAATAAATAAATAAAGACTTCATTAAAGAGTAGTAGGTTCTCAGGTCGTCGGCATCTTTTTTTTTATGTATGTTCTCCGATTACTCGAAAACGCCTGAACCGATTTGGAAATTGCTTTTCTGTTTGAAAGGGTATACTTCACAGGTGGTCCCATTTAAATTTTATTAAAATCGGTCGAGCTGAAAAATCAACGAAAATCTAAAAATTGCGAGGTAAAAATTGACAGCGAGGTATCGAAGTACACGAAACATCGATAATGTTTTCGTGTACTTCGATACCTCGCTGTCTCATTGGAGCGGTGCGTTTATTTGGCCTACCCATATTATATATATACAAAATACATCTAAATACATTCCACTAAAAATGTATTATAGGCTCAAATTTTATTCAATGAAGTCGGTTTTCTTTTTAGTTTTTTAAATGTAATATTTAAGTCAAAGTCTAATTTGTTAAAGTAAGCAACAAAATGACAATGGCCATATAGAATATTTTTACTAAAATGCTAGGTTTAGCTAGAATTTAGGTGCCAGTTCGAACCGATTATTATAATTGATAGTTTGTGAGACGTCAATAGTATATTCATGTGATTGCTTCTATTCGTGTTCCTTTAAAAGCTTCTATCGTAAATTTGCGTCATCACAACATAATTTTTGTTTCCTTCTCTCCTATCTTCCATCATGCCTTTATTTCTCTCTCTTTCTCTCTTTACACTTGTCATATATCTATTTGTAGAAATGCAAACATCCATTACTAACTCTATGCATGAATAAACGGTCCGTTCTTATTTGCATAGACAAATTAACGTACGGAAATGTGCATTAGTCATCATGACTGTTTGATATTAATTTAAGTATTTTATATCCGCAGGTCGCTACGTCGGCAGCCGGCCTATAAAGCTGCGTAAGAGTACGTGGAAGCATCGCTCCCTGGATGTGGTCAGGAAGAAGGAGAAAGAGAAACAGGCTCTGCTCTCTCTACTGATGGCCGGCAAGAGCTGACTGACAGGCTACCACCATGCACTCATTGCATCATTTCAGAAGTACATAGTCTTGAGTTGTGGCTTCAAAGTTCTTGAAAGATTGAATAAGATGTATAAGTAAAGGAAGTAGAGGTTAACGGATTTAATATTATATTATTGACACTGATTGAGATTTTTACTAGTTATCAAAATTGGATGGTTAATGTAAAATTTGATTACTTTAGTAAAATTAATGTGATGATGATGAAATTTGAAAGTACGCTATACACACTGCTAGCGACCCGCCCCGGCTTCGCACGGGTGCAATGCTGATACTAATTATGCTACAGAATGGTTATCCCTAAGAGATAGCCATATACCATCGTGGACTTTTTTGTAGATCTTTTGAGGGTGTACAATACTGTAGTACAATATTTTGATTTATCTCGTAAGGTTCAGCCAGCGTTTGCAATGTAAGCGCAAAAATATGAGTTTATTTACGACACCACATTGGAAACCTATAAAATAATCAGTGTTTCTGTACTGTTTATGCATGTATTATAAACCTTCCTCTTGAATCACTCTGTCTATTAAAAAAACCGCATCAAAATCCGTTGCGTAGTTTTATCTAAGCATACATAGGGACTATTAGGGACAGACAGAGGGAAGCGACTTTGTTTTATACTATGTAGTGATATATTCCCATAATTCAAGTTTCCTGAAGGGGTAGGCTAGATTTCCACACGTTTTGATGTTCCCATAGTAAAATAAGATTGAAATTTCTCATAAGTAGATTTCATTCCTATTTAATTGTATGTAGGTAGGTAAGTATTTAATTTTATTTTAATAACTGTAATTAGGATTATTTCTTATTAAAACCTAATTTGTGTTTAACTGTTATTAGCAAGCAATAATGAGTAATTAGGTATTTAAGGAAAAATACATAACATATATTTTCATAATTTATTTATGAACTTTTGATTCTTTGGCTTAATTAGGTACATTACCATTCTGTCAACATCTACTTTTGCCGTTTATAATAAACATTTAACAGTACTTAATGCAATAAGTATTATTTTAATTATAAACTGGATAATCCGGTGAACTTCGCACCTCCTATAATTAATTTGATTGTAAATTACCTCAGTAACCAGAGGCGAACAAAACAAATTAAAAAAGTCGAGTCATTTTGTAGTTTTTGCGAGATTAACTCATTCACTGCCACCACGATTTTCTTGAAGTTTATCGAGATGCCGCCGTATAAAACCGCGGACACGCTAGGCGTGCTCGCGGCATTGCTTAGAAAAATAGATTTTAGTAAGTAAATTTATTATAACGTAATTTAAGGTTCTCAAACTTTTTTTACTAAAATTCCCATGCATAAATGAATAAAGTTTTATTGTGAACTGTAACATTGGCATTGTTAACAGTGCAAGTACATTTGTTTTAATAATATATTGAGTGACAATCATATTTAAACATATTTTCAGTCTTATATGAGTGAATTCATCTAAATTATTAAACCGATAAAAAGCTTTGAACTGCAGAAAGTTTGTTTACGTTATTTATCTCGTATTATCGTAATGTTGGTTGATTGGCCTTACCTAATTACATAAGTATGAATTAAATTCAAAATATTCAAATGAAATAAATTGATTTCTTATCTTTTTTTCAGGAAAAGTTAAATTTGTACCGGAAACGGAAGATATTAATGATGACAAAATTTTTAGCGAGTCAAACGAACATCAATAGATTTTTATATAATAGAGATAATTTTACTGTACGTGTGTATGTCACTGTGTGTGTATGTATAATTATATATAGATATACATCGGATAGGTACGTTTTTTTTTCATTGATGGCGTATGGAGTTGTATAAGCGACTTCATATAAGTAGTATATCAGTCATGTGGAACCCATAACACAAGCTCTGCTTACTTTGGGGCCAGATGGTGCTGTGTGAAATGTCCGGCATTATTTATTTATTTATTATTTATTCATACATGACACAGTACTGTATACGTTAAAAACAATGGTTCGATAAATTATGACATTCCGTTTTGTCATCAAATACTGGTTAAAAATCTCATATCGCAAGCTTATAACTCTGAAATTAGCGAAGCGTTTAATAGAATAAAAAAGTTTGGGAACCTAAGGGTAGCTTCAGTAAGTGAACACACCTAGCGTGTTCTCGGCACTACAAAATACCAATTTTTCGTAAAAAAATCTAACTAGTTTTTTTAGGGAACCGCTTCAATATGCCATAGCCTATCCTTTAATAATGATGCACTAAAAATTTGAACAGAAAATCTGGCCTAGTTTTGGAAATATAACCGAAACATTCAAAACACGCCTGGCGTGTTCTTGGCGTAGAGACTTAGATTAGCCTGAACACGCGAGGCGTGTCAGTGGCAGTGAATGTGTTAACGCACGGCAATTAATTTGTATGTATATAGACACCTAGCATAACAAACATTTACACGAAACCTTTATATAGCTAAACTCACATATTATTATTAAACACATCCTGTCTATCTTATAATAACTTAAATAACGTAACGTTGAAGTACTGTCAGACTTTACAGTACTTCAACTTACGTTCCTTGTCTGTCATTCTAATATAGATAGCAACAGTTTAAAATAACACATTGGCAAATGCATATGTAATTATAACTTAGAGCCTTCATCATCCTAGCATTTACTGAGATTTTCGATAATAAAAGAAGTGATAAAGAAATTTTTCTATTGTCTAGTGTTATTGTAGTCATTCCTAACTCTCATCTGTCGCAATCTGACTAGCGGGCGTGGTCGTTTCTTGTTGGGTTCGGTGGCTGCGGCCAGGTACTGTGCATCGAGGCAGCAGCGCTCGTCCCCACTCTCCAGTCCCGACGTGTGGGGACAGAAGGGAGCTTCGAAGTCTTCTACGCAATAAGCGCCGGAAGCACTGTGGAGATGTATATACTTTAAATATCTGATCAGGCCACGTGGCTCAGTAGTTCTAATACGTGGAACCAATATTTTATTGAACTTTTTATTCAAAAGATGTTGAATTTACACTGTCATCTGTTAGAGACTTATAAAACTTATTGTAGGAAAACATTTAATTTGCAAAAAAAAATAGAATGTAGGTAAAAATAAATAATACATTAAAAGATAAAAATTTGTTCATTTTTCTATCTTTTAAGTTTGGCCAAAATAAACACGTAGGTATTTCATAAAAATCAGTGGAGTAGTTCAAGAGTTTATCCCATATTCAAACTGAGGTCGAAAGTTCTATACATCTTGTAATGAATTCAAAAGTGTCTGACTGTTTCTTGTTACCTACCTTATCACGACAAACACCTTAACGCATGTTTAAATTTGGTACGGGGATAGATTGTATCATGGGGACGGACATAGGCTGTATTTTATGTAATTAGTGATTAGTTACTTAGTTGAAAATATTGTTATTAAAAAGGGTTTAAATTCAAGTTTAGGAAAGTTCACGTACGCGGACGAAATCGAGAGCGGTCAACTAAGTAGTTATGGATATAAGTCACCTACGAAAGCATTAGGGCGGCCTACAATTTCCTCTCCTGTGACTTGGCTTGTATGGCTGATAGACAGTACATTCGTGCTTTAATGGCAGTATTGCCATTGACTAGGCAGTGCACGAGACGGTTTCTAGCGCAGGATAGAACTGGTACTGACGTCATAGGCGCCGGCTGGCCCAACAGCACAGGCAGCGCCGAGGCCCGCGCCGGTGGCACTCGCACGGAGCAGCGCCGTCCGCACGGGGCTGCCGACCGCGCACGGAATAAGCTCTCCGCCTGGTAGCAGATCGACCAGATGTGGCTGCATAGAGCTTCGTCTGGGAAACAAATAATTGTGTAGATACGCTCCTGGACTTGCTAGGGAGAATGATCTGCAAATGTTTTAACCTCACACCCTCTGAAAGATTCTGTTTATCATTCGAAACCTGAGTGCAAAAGTGCATTTTATCCGCTACCGTGGAAATATTTTTAAAATTTCGTACCATTCTATTCAATAATTTTCTTTACCGCAAATCCACTAAAAATGAATTAGACTTATTACATGTCAGTTTATCTTTACAATAATCGCACTGGCCAGCACGACAACTGTATGGAAAAAAATATAAAACTTAACAATTTTCTTCTCTTTATTAAATAAATAGTGGCGGACATTTCACAGAGCATCATCTGGCCCCAAAGTAAGCAGAGCCTGTGTTGTGGGTACGACATGACTGATATACTAGGTACTTATACAATACAATTTTTTTATTGTAAATACATATGTACCTACTTATTATACATAGAAAAACATCGAGACAAATACTTGCATATCATACAATTACCGCAACCTTTTGCGTCTCAGGCAGGCTTTCGCCCATTGCGCCACAGAGGTCGTCAGGTCGTATTCAAATCACTTTCCATCATTTTGGTTTGTTATTGATAAAATCGTAAAAACATAAATTTATGAAATATGAGCGAGTCTAGCGACGAAGATGTAAATTGAACACCTGCAGATGTAGTGCAAGTGGTAGGTACATAATGTACAAAATGCAATTGAAGATCTAAAGAAAAGGAGCATGATCTGCAAATATTACGATGAGTGTTCCAAGAACCTTCAAAATGAGGCTTCTATTTTACACCCCACTTGGGAGTGCCTACATTGAAATGTTATGGTCAAAGCCTTCCAACGTTTTTGCATAATGTAGATAAACGTCCCCGTTAAATTAAAGCTTTTGTTTTATTTGACGGAAAGTGGAAAGAACTAATTAACTTACTTGGCGTGTCCTCACAAAAAGGCTGGCTGCGTCCTCCGTTCAGGCAGAAATCAGCGTGGCCAAGTCTAGCGGCCTCACCATACCGGCCCGCGTTGGTATGCAACACGTGTACCGCCCGCGCATCGCCCGGGTCCAGGCGAAGTGCCGGTGCCGATCGAATCAGAGGCCGAGCTGGGTCTAAACCTGGTGACGTTGTAAGATTGTAGTCAAAAACACACAGTACCTACCAAAAAGGACCAAGAAAAGTTTGTAGTCATTTGTACCGAGACACTGGCCAGGTGTTTTTTTTTTATAAATAGACTAGCGACCCGCCCCGACTTCGCACGGGTGCAATGCTGATACTAAACATACTACAGAATGTCTTTATATACAACGTTATCTAAGAGAATAATATATAATAATATAGAGATAGATATATACATATTTGTGTAGACCTTTTTAAATTGTATAATACTGTAGTACATTATTTTGATCTATCTCGTAAGGTTCAGCCAGCGAGCGTTTGCAATGTAAGGGCAAAATAATTTGTTTATTTACGACATTACATTAGAAATCTCTAAAATTATCAGTGTTTCTCTACTACATTATGCATGTATTATACATATAAACCTTCCTCTTGAACTACTATATCTATTAAAAAAACCGCATCAAAATCCGTTGCGTAGTTTTAAAGATCTAAGCATACATAGGGACAGACAGACAGCGGAAGGCCACTTTGTTTTATACTATGTAGTGATTAGTGGCTTAAACACGGTAGGTAGATAATACATACCAATGATCCTATTGAGGCGGAAGGTTAGATAGTTGGCTATGATGCCACACATGTGAGCTCCTAGCGAGTGGCCCACACATGTGAGCCTGTCTGGTCGGAGTCCAGCTTTCCGCAAGGAGCCCAGGGCTTCGGCGGCGCATCTTGCCGCTGGCCTCAGATTGTGGACAGCTGCCACATAGCACGGCGGCTGGCAGAGCTTCCCCCAGTCCAGCATGAAGACATTGTAGCCTCCGCGTCGGATGTATGCTGAACCAATTTATAATTTTCAATGCCAATATATAACCTATATCTATACTTGTATGTTCTTAATGCAGACATCTAAGTAAATTGTATTCTGACAAAGGCAATACGAAACCCCTAAACCGTGTCTGTTCTTGCGCAACATGCAACTCCTATCGCAACGGCATGCGGCGACCCGCATGCACGATGCACCACGATCCGTACATTCTGCAATTCTTAGTGATACACATATTTTCTGCAATGGGTCGTTGACTCGACAGGAGAAAGCACAGAAGTACAAATGACAAGTACTAAAACCTAGGCGACGATGCCGCAATTTCGTTGTCAAGTGCATTAGGCATACAAATCACTTTCACTTGTATCCAGCTTTGAGAAAGAAACATGGGAATATATGCGGAAAACGTGCCAACTAACTTTCGTAACTTGCGTAATCTATCGCAGACGGAAGTTTTACAAAATCTTCGACATATTTATGGGTTTTGCTATAATATTAGGTATAAAACTAATCTATCACAAATTTATATAAATTGTGATGTTAAAACATTGTTAAACATTGTTGATGTTAAAATTACAGTGTTACAGTTACAGTTAATTGATCCTGGGGATGCCTCGTGGGGAGGCGAAACACGGGTCGAATTTCTTTTTGTGGCATAGATTGGTGGATTAGTACTAATTATATTTTTATCTGTGGATTTTCGCAAAGTCCCGCCTTAATCAATTAACTAATTGTAATTCATTACCTGCACAATGAATAACTGACCGTCTCTCAGCACTGTGATCGGCAGTACGTCATCTCCTCCAGCGTAGCCATGGATGAGCAGGATGGTCTCGTGCGCCGGGTCCCAGCTGCTCTGCCGGAGCCAGTCGTCACTGAATAGGTCTACCTGTAAGCGGATACAAAAAGGTAACAAGGTAGGCAAGGTATCAAGAGATCTGAAAGAGTAGCTAAACTCGATTTGTAAAGTTTAATTTCACGAGACTTTCTATCAGCTAATGAGTCTAGTTAAATATTCAAATACAGTCCACAACGTATCGAGGTTTCTAAAATATTTATTTTAAAGTTACATGCTTTGCACGTTACAAGCAACAGTAGCGCGTTGAAGTCTTTTGTATAGAGCATTTAAACTACATAGGTATTATGTTTATTTCAAGAAAAAATGCAGAGATTACTTCAGTTAGAAGGTATGTATTAATGTGTGTCAGTGTGTTCCAATGTCCCTGGACGTGCTCTTACTACCTTCACATCACCCAGATTTCCAAAAATATATTATGAGTACTTTCTTGGACGTAAGTTCCAATAGTAGGTTGCGTATGTGCACGCAATATCTAATTATGAAGTAACGAAGGACCACGAGGACGACTAGCGGTATAGTCGCATTCTACTCGTAGCTGTCCTATAAATTCAAATTCGTTACCACGTACCTACATAGAACAATCGGTAATGAATCAATATTATCTCAGGGTCAACGGATTTTTAATTGATTCTCTCAAAGACTGGCCTCAATTCTGTTGGCACCAACCTAACTAATTATAGCTAAAATTAGGTTTTGAACTGTCAAATTAACCATTGGTATTCTGCTGCTACCAACTTATCCTAATTTAATTTTATCTAACTTAATTAAGCGTTCCTAATTTAGTTAGATGGTACCAACCGAATAGGTTTTACAAATGCTATGACTAACTTGATATATTTTTGATAATTCCTAATTTTAGAAATCAACCAACCGAATTGCCACCATTGAATGATTATTTTATGTATTTATTATCATTTTTTCCACAAATTTTCTCACAATAGAATGTGAAAACGAATGAGAATACAGTAAACAAAGTCCTAGTAGGTAGGTATGTATTTAAAAAAATGCACACTCACACGAATGATTAGATAGGTATGCCTATGGCTACCTAAGTTGTGGAGGCTAAAAAAAGTTGCGTAAGAGGACGATTTCAAAATTTTTCAAATTAAAAATAGACTAACAAAACAAGCTACGACTCGCTTGTATAGTATAATATATTTCTTCAGTTCTTTATTTAGTTACTGCTCAAAGGAAAACACTATGTCATATTTTTTTCTATATAGTTTTTTTATTTTGTTTAGTAGATTTAGACGGCTTAGTAAGTCCGTAGACACAGCTGAGCACATTTATGGATGGACAATTCTTACCACGTTTTTTACAGGCTCGGTCTCCGTATACAGGTGTAGCGTGACGTCAGGATCAGGACAAGGTTCACGGTCCCGCCTCCAGATGCAGTCTTCGAAGGTCACGTTAGAGAAAGCATCATTGTGCAGCAACAGTGCCTCCTTGATAGGGTGGCGCTCGGGCTTCGCTGGCCGGTCGGGTTTGGGAGGACGGGAGGGCTTGGTTCCAAGCAAGTTACGATCAGGGTCGGAAGCTGTAACATTATCCATATCCATATCCATGCTATTAATACTATTAATTCAAGTGTGTCTTTGTCTGTCTGCTTGTCTCTCTGTTTGTTAGCTTTTAACGGCTAAACGGCTGAATGGATATTGAAAGGTATAATAAAAATAAATAATTTATTCATTTTCAAGCATTACAGGTATTGTATACATGGTAAAATATTGGCGATGGCTTGTTTCAGTACATAATGTTCAGACAGGTGTGTTGTGAGTTGAGTATGAGAAATTTTTAAGCTTTCATTTTTTTCTCCTGATGTTTTGTGTTCACGTTGTTAACGCATTAGATAGTAAGTATCTGTAATGTTAAAATAAATTGTAAATTAACTGAATTGAGATAAAGAGGCGGTAAGGTGATAAATTGTATCTAAGAAAAAGAAAATAGCTAGTCAGTAAATAAACACTTTTGGACACATTTAGTTAGTTCCACACACGAATTCGTCTGCGTGATGCGTTTGTAATAAAAGTATCGCCTCTATTTCTTAGATTTTTATTACATCCGCATCTTATAGTCGAGCTCGTCTAATGATTTTCTAATATTTTTAACAAGCTTATCCGCTGATTACCTACAGGTAACCGCATTTTCAAATTTGTGCACACTGCTCAGTGGCATAAGCAGTAGGCTAGGGTCCAAACAGATCATAGGTCAAAGATAAAATTATATATCCATACGGTTAGGAAACAGTGATGTGAAACACTTTTGAAATGTTTTGGTATCTATTGCGTCTTTAAAATAAGTATGATTAATCATTTAGTTTGATTGATTTAATTAGTATCCTTAGGGACTGATAATGTTACTTATAGCTGAAAGTTTATTTTAAAAAGTGATAGAATCCTTACTAAAATATATAATATTTAATATTATAAACGCGAATGTTTGTATGTATTTTTGTTACTCTTTCACGCAAAAACTACTGAATGGATTTCAATGAAACAATAATATAGCTTATACATCAGAATAACACATAGGCTATAATTTGTAATTGTGTGATTTGCCCAAAATATAACGATAAGAGTCAAGTGGAAAACAAAAATCTGCCATCTGTAAGCTATTATGGCGTGCGTAGCAAAAACCGTATGAATGACACGAAGTACTAATTCTGTGCAGACGAAGTCGCGGGCACCAGCTAGTAAATAATACTTTCATTAATCAATAGGTATGCAAAAACCTACCTTGAGCAACAGCGATCGTTGCCAGGCACAGAAGCAGAGTTAGTCCACGCATCCTCGCGTCACGCTCACTACTTTGCTACTGGCACGGAAAGGAGCCAGAGGGTACGAATGGCACCGGAACACTATGTTGCTGTGCTGTGGCTTCGGCTTCGGCTAATTTGCAAACTGTACGTGTGACCGACCGTAGGTAGCTATCAAGGTACCGGTGCAGGCGATACGTCCATCAATGAACACGGTATTTGAATAGGAAATGATCGTGAAAGTATTAGGTACTTACATGGATGTTCCTTGAATTTTGTTTACATATGCAGATTCTAACAGCCTAAAACCGTCGTCGGATCACGTCCATACATGTAAGCACTTTTCTAATGTGCGCCTCTACATTTCAACTGATCTTTCAGCTCAGTGGGTAGTAATTCCACCTTCTGCGCTGTAGGTTATGGGTTCTATTTCCTTCCGGGACAAACATTTCTGTGATAGTTGTTTGTTTCGTGGCTGGGTGTTTTAGAGTAGGTATCATAAGTATTTACATTCTTATGAAATGCATACTTACAAATATGTTATCAATCATCTAGTTTCTATAGTAAAAGGTATTTTTTTTTAACTATTTCACACAACATCATCTGGCCCCAAAGTAAGCAGAGCTTATAAGACAAGCTCTGCTACCTCGGGTACCATATGACTGATATTTACTTATACACTGTTTTTTGTAAGTACATACATTTATGCATAGAAACATATGTTTTATTTGCTAATTAGTTTGTTTGGGCTAGATAGTGCTGTTTGAACTGTCTAGTAATATTTAATTAATATTTATTTATTTGCCGCTAATGATCTGTTGTAATCTTATGATTGAGTTGAAAAGAAAGAGCGAGGGTTACAGAAAAGCCACTTCGTTCATGACGTAGTCGGCGCCTTGGTTTATGAATTAGCAGAATTAGTTTCACGCGTTTGCAGTAATTTCACCAGGCGCTTTGCAATCTGCTCAATGACTCCACTCATTAGACACAGTACAAAATAGGTTATTCTAACCCAACTAAAGAACTACGTATTTTTATAAAGATGGTCGTAGCTTTTCCTCTCATCACATAGTAGTAGGTAAATAAGGTGATGGTAAACAAAGAACCTACCTTCCTACATGTAATTTTTTTTCAATGAGTGTGAGTAGATACAGGTGAGATGGCGGCTGTAGAGCGAGACGCGAGAGTTTCCGCCAGGTAGAGCGCTAGAGCCTCCCGCGCCGGCCGCCATGCGCCAGTCCGTCCGAACCACGCGCCCCGCGCGCGCCCGCGTCTCCGTTCCTAATACAACCTGATTTCTTCAAAATAACAACAATATCGATGTACTTCAATGGAAAAAATAAAACTTTCGATTAAAATATTGCGCCTGGGCGTAGCATAAGTGACTGAAGTGTTTAGTGTGCAAGTGAACAACAGAATCACGTAGAAGTACCTAATTGCGCGAATGCCACGGTCCACAGCCTACGCAGCCGGCGGCGTTCCCCTCCTCCATTAATTCAAGCGACATTCGTTGAACTCATGCGGCTTTCGCACTACCACGATTTGGAAATAAATTGTGAAATCTTGCTGAAATGCAGCTGATAAGCAGATGACCTCGTGAGAATAGGCTCTAACGACAATGTCAATCAACCAGAACGCGGCCCAGTTCAACAAACAGAAACAACAACAGCAACTAGGTAAACAGGGCCCGGAACCGGTCAACTTTCCACCGCGCTATCATCCGCCCCCGGCGGCCGCAGGTGGCCCAAAACTAGCCACTGCTGACTCGACCGCCAAGGAGTTCAAGCCGCCGTATGTTGGCAAACCTATCGATTTAAATAAATTGCCATATCCTCAGGGCGCCCGCACCGCGCCGCCCGGACCTTACCCCGGAGGGTCGCTCCCCTACGGGAAGTATCCGCAAGGCTACCCCGGCCCCGTGGGTTATCCTCTGCCGCCGGGAGCGATACGTGTGTTGCGACAGCAACCAGCCGAGGTAGTAACGAAAGCTATTGTCCACGAGTCCGGAGAACCGACAACGCGGGCACGTAGCGCCGACGACACGCAGCGAGCGCTTCGCAACATCGAAGAAGAACAGATCCATCGGAGGTCGGCAGACATGCTGAAATTCACGAAGCGTGTCGACGCAGACGCGCCACGAGCCGCCACAGACCAGCGGAGGCAGGTCCAGGCGCTTTTAGACGAAATCAAAGCGCTCAAGGAAGAGAACCGAAAATTGAGTGAGGACAACCAGGAGCTCCGAGATTTATGCTGTTTTCTAGACGACGACCGGCAAAAGGGCAGGAAACTCGCCAGAGAATGGCAGCGTTTCGGAAGGTACACTGCGTCGGTGATGCGCCAAGAGGTGTCAGCGTACCAAAATAAACTGAGGGAGTTGGACGAGAAGCAGCAAGAGCTGATAAGTGACAATTTAGAATTGAAGGAGCTGTGGCTATATTTAGTCGAGGAGCGCGAGCGAGGCACGTGTATGAACTGCGGACGTCCTTCGGGAAGGATGCGGGATGACGGAGACGGCAGCAGTAGCAGCACCAACGTAGAGGAAGGGCCGAGGGCTGCGCCCGCGCCGCCTTTGCCTCTACCGCACCCACAACTCGCTGAACGCACGGTCCAGTATGTACGGGACTTAGAACAGAAAGTTCGTAGGTTAGAAGCGGAAAAAGGCGTGAATAGCGGCCCCAGCGAGCGACCGGAGGCCGTGGTCCGAGCGCTTCAGGTGTTGGAGGTGAGAGAGAGCGTTGAACAAGAGCGGCGCCGCCCAGCTCCCGACCTGGACACCGGCGAGCAGGCTCTGGTTAGAGAGATGTGCAACGTGGTGTGGGGTAAACTAGAAGAAGCGCCTTCGCAACAAGCTCCACCGCGCTGATACCTTCGTCTAAAAATAAACGATGGAAAGGAAATGAACTTGTTCTAGTGATTCAAGTGGTTTGTTTGGAATCCGACTTGATTGAGGTCATTGCGAACGCCTCGATGTCTCATGCCGTGACCTAAAGAACGGATTGAAGCGACGACCTCGTTTAATAAATAAACATAACTGTAAAACTAAGTTTATCGAAAAAGGGCTTAAATGTGTTCTACACAAGATGGACTTGCCTCAGTAGCTTACACTTAACTCAAAGATCTTAATGAAGTACAAAATAGATAAGTAGGTAAGTACTTAGAGAATAATACTTACTTACCCATAATAGATTTTAGATTTTACAAATCAATAACATAAAACACCTGTGTAAGTTAATTTTAATAAATCTAAGTTCTCGTAGCTGTAATTTAATTAGCGTAGAGGCTATAAAATCAAATAATGCTAAAGTAGGAAGGTACTTAAATACTTAATGCTAGGTAGGTACATATAATTTTGTCTGTGATTTTATGTGAGCTGAGTTTTGTTTGTTTTACATTGTACTTATTGACTGGCCTGTCAGCTCCGTTGGTTGTAGCTCTGCCTTCTGTGTTGAAGGCTGGGGGTTCGATTCTCTCCCAGTTCTGTTTGTTCTGTCTGGGTGTTATAAAGTATCATAAGTATGTTTTCAAAACGTTCGTGAGTTGTACTATACATTTTGATAAACACGGGCAACGAGCGGACCGCGGATCAAACTCACCCTGATGAAGATTCTCTAGATGAATCGAAACAGTGTCGGTGCCTCCATCGACAAAATAATACGTGAGTAAAGCCCGTGTTTATCAAAATGTATATCATAAGTATGTATTTAAAAATATATTAAGTAGTATTATATTAGTCATTTGGTCACCATATATTAAAAGCTATGCTTAGTTTGGGGCTAGATGGTGTTGTGTGTATTGTCCAATATTTATTTATATAAAATTTCATAAAAAACAATACTTATTACGAAGTTCTGGTGTCAAGGTCTAAAAATAACAATTCGAAATGTGCCGTAATTACATAAAGTTAGTTTCTGTTGTTACGAAAGATACTGAATACACAAGTCTTTCTTCTTCTTCTTATTCACTAGTTATTTCGAAATAAGTACTAAATACTAAATAAGAAAAAAGCTCACGAGAATGCTTGCCTTTATTTCGGTGATGATTAATTTATTAAACTAGATTAAGTAGGTATGATAAGTATGTAGGTACTACTAGTACTAGTAGGTACTATTAGTATTGCTTATTAAACATTTACGTTTTAAATGTTTTTGGTTTGAATGTTACCTAATGATTGTTAAATTTATTTTATTTTAATTAAGTACCTACTACCAACGAAATAGGTTCCTGACTTATGAAAGTAAGTACAAATATCAGGCAAGAATACATATAATTTGGGTAGGTTAGGTAGGTTAAGTATCTACTACAGTAATTTAAAAAATCACACACTTTCTAAAAGTTATTCTGTTAGAAAAACGAGCGCGTTAAAGTCTTTTCTGTAAAAAGGTCTATCGAGGCCGGCTTATAAGGCCGGCGTATAATATTGCAAGGTAGGGCACTCTGATAGTTTATAAAGTATAGAAACTGGGTATAAACGTATTGAACAAAGAAATTATAAAGATACTAGCGATACCGCTACCGCGATACCGCTCCGGATTCGCACGCAATGCTGATACTAACTATACTACAAAATGTCTTTATACACAATTTACATTGAATGTATGTAAATTGTGTATAAATTCAATTCAATTCAATTTCATTCAATTTACCTTATATACCGAGATAGACATTATACCATCGCGGACTCTTTTGTAGACCTTTTTAACCGACTTTATTAAAAAGGAGGAGGTTCTCAATTCGTCGGATGTATTTACCGATTACTCGAAAACGGCTGAACCGGTTTGAAAAATTATTTTTTTGTTTGAAAGGGTATACACGAAAGGGCTTCACGATTTTGTTAAAATTTATATGTTCACTCCACATAAATTTAATCAAAATCGGTCGAGCTGAAAAATCAACGAAAATCTAAAAATTTTATACATCGATGATGTTTTCATGTGCTTCGAAACCTCGCTGTCTCATTGGAGCGGTGCGTTTATTTGGCCTCCCCATATTATATATATACAAAATACATCTACTTTCCACTAAAAATGTATTATAGGCTCAAATTTCATTCAATGAAGTCGGTTTGTTTTTAGTTTTGAAAACGTAATTATTAAGGTGTACAATACTGTAGTACATTATTTTGATCTATCTCGTAGGGTTCAGCCAGCGTTTGCAATGTAAGCGCAAAAAAATGTGTTTATTTACGACATCACATTAGAAACCTATAAAATTATCAGTGTTTCTCTACTATATTATCACTTTATCTATTAAAAACAACCGCATCAAAATCCGTTGCGTAGTTTTAAAGATCTAAGCATACATAGGGACAGAAAGAAAGCGGGAAGCGCCTTTGTTTTATACTATGTAGTGACGCTGCCATGACTGACCATGAGGTTCTTTAATTAAAATGAGAATTTATTCAGCGGGCTCCTAACCACATAACTCAACAACAAGCAATATGTGCGAAGTGCGTGATCACTGCCGTCAAACACACAAACACTATTTGTTCGTATATTATACCTTTGCCAGCGTAATTTCGCCTGTAGTTGCGACAGGCGAGTAATAGATAGTGACTGCCTTCCCCTTATGAGTTAGTTTCATGACTGAGGCTTCTTTTGTTAATATTGATTTCGCTACTGCTACAGTAATAACACTGCGGGTAAAAAAATACATGACAGCTTTAATAATGTATGTATTTGAAGGATCATATATTTAATTTAGTCAACTAGATTTCAACAGTTTTCAGTCATTGACATGGATTGACATAGCAAAAGAAGCAAACAGTTGGGACTATGATATGAACGGATTATTTTTAAAAGCAACATGGCGCTCTTATATTATTTATTTTTCGAGTTATTTCCGTTTTTATTTAAATCGATCTAGAGTTAGTGATTCGGGTATGAATAACTGGAATTATAGCTTTGTGTTTCTTTGTGACTCGAGCAAAAATAATCTGTACAATTATCTTCTATATAATAAAAATCAATTGCTGTTCGTTAGTCTGGCTAAAACTCGAGAACGGCTGGACTGATTTAGCTGATTTTTGTTTTGAATTATTTGTGGAAGTCCAGGGAAGGTTTAAAAGGTGAGTAAATGTGAAAAAAATGCTTGCTTTTTTATTTATTGATTCTGAGGCGGTACGAAGTTCGCCGGATCAGCTAGTTTTATATAAAAGACACCGTTTTATATAAAATAACAAATGACAAACGACAAGATACCTACGACTTTGTGACAATAAACTATAAACACATGACACTGGCAAAATTTACATATGACAAATGCCATTGACTAAGAAGAAGACGTTGGTACGTAAGTTCAAAATAGAAAATATTGATAAATTACTTTTTACAAAAAACGCTTAGTAAAATATGGCAGAAGAAAAAGGTGAAAAGGGAGAGGATGAAGACACGATTGGAGTAAGCGATAAATAAACTAACAAGTACACGTACCTACTTACAATTCCACAACAAAGATGGTTCTAATCAATGTTTTGTGGCTACCTAGATTTATGTGGGAGGTCGTAGTGCGGAGGGCGAACGGCACGGCGCAGGCTGGGCGGTTCTGCCGAACGGAGACTTCTACCAGGGATGCTACTGCCGCGGTATGAGGAATAGCAAGGGACTGTATGTATTCAAGAATGGCGCAAGGTATGAAGGTACGAAGTCCTTTGTATTGCCAGTACCTATTTATTCCCTGAGATGCGGGAGGAGAGGTTTTGATTGCCTGAGAAATATTTCATAGTTTTATTTATAACAAACTAGCTTCTACCCGCGACTTCGCACGCATAGTACATGCATAAATAATTACGTTTTAAAAACTTCATTGAATGAAATTTGAGCCTATAATACATTTTTAGTGGAAAGTAGATGTATTTTGTATATATAATATGGGTAGGCCAAATAAACGCACCGCTCCAATGAGACAGCGAGGTATCGAAGTACATGAAAACATCATCGAGGTATACAATTTTTAGATTTTCGTTGAATTTTCAGCTCGGCCGATTTTGATAAAATTTATATGGGACCACCTGTGAATTATACCTCAAACAAAAAAAGATTTTTTCTAATCGGTCCAGCCGTTTTCAAGTAATCATACATACATCAACACAAATCACAAAAGTAAACATACATAAAAAAAAAAAAAGATTATGACGAATTGAGAACCTTCTCCTTTTTGATAAAGTCGGTTAAAAAGTAGCCTGTGTCCGTTCCTAAGATACAATCTATATCCAATTCCATACTACATTTTACCAAGATCCGTTCAGCCGTTTAGTCGTGAAAAGGTAACAAACAATAAAACAAAACTGACAGACAGAGAAATATATAATAACTAGCTGCTGCCCGCGGCCTCGCAATCGTGGTACCTACCTACATAAAAAGTAGCCTATGTCTTTTCCCAAGGTCGTATCTATCTTTATACCAAAAATCATCAAAATCGGTTTAGTGGTTTAGGCGTGAAAACGTAACAGACAGACAGAGTTCCTATGGGATTTATAATATTAGTAGGGATATTTACTTGTTGGTTTCATGCCTGGGTGCAGATGTGTGTACCGTTTTTATTGTAGGTCGATATTATTCTTAAGTAGGTCGGTAAAACATTGGAAACCTTGTCTTGTCATAGTGAATGGAGTAGGTGGATCTATGTAGAAGGCCGAAACATGTTAATGGTGTTGTGTTCGTGTTTCGTACCTACCTCCAGAAACTCTTTGTTTAGTATATTTTAAAAGTATCTTTACTTCTTAATTGGTGTTGTGTTAAATTAATTAGTAAATTAGGTTTACAACGAACATAACTATGGTCAGTTCTACTGAATTTGCCGTATCTTTTAACGACGATAAACCTATCGAAATCAGTTCGCTGAGTAGGCGCCCTAACTAAACTAAACGGGCCTAAGATTTATTTATCAGATTCCTAACAATATACTCGTAATCATATTGGTTAGGTGCCATATAATAACGTGCACGTAAATGCTTCAAAAATTCCATATCGATATACTTACTAATATATCAATTCTTTCTTCTTCCATACTAATATCTGTATGTTACCTTTTCATTGCTAAACAGCTGAACAGAACTTGATGAAATTGGGTAAATATCTTTGAGATGTACATAGGCTTTTTATGTTATAATGAAATAATGTTATAATTCTAAGTTAACTACTTCGAGTCCAGTACAATAATAGCTTCAGGGTGCTGTTGAGGCTGCTATACTTCTGTAGCGCATCGGGGATGTTCGCGAACGCACGCGTTGATGACTTTTATGCGATCATCCGCTAGAGAACGTCGTCCCTGATGCGTCACGTGAGGGACAGCACCAACAGATACCTGCAACTTATAGCAGGAAGGCTGAATACTGACTGCATCTTCATGAAGCACTGCACAGAGGTGCACCATTCGCACCGGTGATGTAATGATGTGGTGGTGCATGCAGTCTATATTTTAATTTCTTTGTTTTATTTATGTTCTGTATGTTTTAAATTATTATTATGATAAATATGGCTCAAATTTGTACATATACTTAAGAAGGCTGAAATAAATGAAAAATTGAAATTGAATTATGTAGGTACGAAGCCGCGGGCAGCAGTCATACATAAATACACAATATGTTTTCTCTTTCTATTGTTTCTAAATGTGAATTTTCAGGTGAATGGCGCCGAGCCATGAAATACGGCGTCGGGCACATGTTATACCCGGACGGATCGCGCTACGAGGGAGACTGGCGTCACGATCTGAAGCAGGGGTTCGGCGCTTACTATTATCCAAACGGAGACATCTATGAGGGCGCCTGGTTCAAGGGTAGACAGCATCACATGAAATATAAATTATAAAATAAAATATCTACTAATGTACCGCACCTACAATGGAGTTGGTCTAATTGGTTCTTGAGTTGCACCAACGAAAAGTACTTAGATGGTGTCGAATCGTATCTTAGGTATTCCATAATTATGGACGACCATGACTCACGGTGAAAGGAAATTAGGCCATAATTTTATATTTCCTTGAGGTAAGTAAGTACTGATAATATTAATCTATTACCTGAGAACGTAGTAGGTAGGTACCTACCTTCATTTTATCAGCAGTAAAAACCTGGCCTCGAATTCATGGTGGCACGGTGTTCTTAAAATTACCGTAGGTAAGTACTTAAACACGGGCTTTGATAAATACTAGTTTTACACACATTTTTATTTTGTCGATGGAGGCACCGACACTGTTTCGATTCATCTAGATCTTCATCAGCGTGAGTTTGTTCCGCGGTCCGCTCGTTGCCGGTCGCGTCCGGTGTCGGTGTTGGTACCTCCATTGACAAAATAATACCTACGCGAGTAAAATTCGTGTTTATCAATAAATAGTATGATATAACTCCAGTTTGAAGTACTTACGTACAAGTTATGAAAGCGAATATGTAGGTAGGTAAGTACTCGGGTATAATTGGTTTTTAATTCCAGGCAAAAGGCACGGCCTGGGAACCTACTTCTTTGCCGAGTTTCAAGTGAAGTTCATGGGTACATGGGTGGAAGGTGTGATGGAAGGGCCAGGTCAAATCATCTACCCGCGCGTGCGTTACCACGGCTCCTGGCTGAAGGGAAAGCCGAAGGGTACTGGGTGCTTTGTGTTTGACACCAATTGCATGCAGCACGGCTTCTACATGCTGACAAAAGATCCGGCTTTAGAGGAGTTTGGTGAAGGGGAGGAAGAGAAAGACGAGCAGAAGGAGCAAGAGGAGGCTGGGGAAGAAGAGTTTGAGCTTGACGAGACTCTGGGTGCGAGTGGTTTTGAAACTGTTAATTTTGTATTTACGTTTTAACTAATACCTATTACTTCTAACCCATAGAAATCAATCAAAAGCACTGGTGCTCTAGTGGTACCTAGTAGCCCCGGATTCCGATCCTAAGACTGGGTTCAAATCTTGTCGTGTACCAATGGATTTTTCTGTTCGAAAAATATGCGCTACAGAAACATTGTGGAGGAAATTGGCATGTCGGAGAACCTAAGAAGTTCGAAGACATATGCCAAGTGCACGAAAAGACCTCTAAGGCGCACTTAAATCATTTCTCCTCACTGGTTCGATATAATTTACACGAAGCGTTGTTTTCTCGTCCTCGCGTGCTTTTGCCAGAAGGTTAATAGTGGCCAAACACTTTTTGAAAAGCCGGGACGGACAGATGTCCTCTGAAGAAAGCGACCGGATAAAAATGGATCCATGTTACCCATGGACTATCCTCTGAGGTTTGCTGCTTACCTTGATCTGTTAGAAACGACCAGTGCCACCAGAACGAAGGTGATGGCTTAGTAGTGGTGGATTCTACCGAAACCCATGACTTATATGTATTGTGGTGCCTTAGGTTTTGAACTTTTCATGTAGGTTCTAGGCCTGCGTGATTAGCTGACTTTCGGAGCTAAATAAATAAACATTGGTATAGTATTATGGTAACCCGATGACTGATAGAATATATATATTTATAAATTACTTGAGATGCATACCCAGGCACAGAACAAACACATACATATGTTCATCACACAAATATCTGTCTTGGGAGGCAATGTAACCCTCGACCGTATCGACCTCATCGCATAAGGATGCGCATAAGGCAGAACTGAGCTGACAGCCCAAGCAGTCTGATAACGAAAACCTTTGACACACCCACACAGGTAAGATAGCTGTATGGCGCGCTCGCAATGTCACCGCGTACATGGCAGAGTTTCTACCCCCCGAGCCGGTGCCACTGCCCGTGCACGACTCCATACCCTCACTCACAGACGAGAGCGTCGAGACAGACGTGGTACACTTCGAACCGCCGTCCGTGGAACTTGAATACGAGGGCGGAGATGATAACGACTCGTGGTTAATGCACAGACAGAAGTTCTTGGAAGAGACAGAGCAGAAAGATGTTTGATTTAATAAATTATTTGGTCGCTACTTTTTTGTCCGTTTCTTTAGTGTGTTCCGAACTCTAATCATAAAGTCAATAGGCCACGCAAAGGTATGTTCCTATTATAGCCATATCAGCTGCTGCCCGCAGCTTCGCACGCGTGGTACCAACATAAAAAGTAGCATTTGTCCTTCTCCAAGGTCCCATCTATCTCTATACTAAAATTCTTTAAATTCTATAAAAAAATCGTCAAAATCGGTTCAGCGGTTTAGGCGTGAAAACTTATCAAACAGACGGAATTACTTTCGCATTTATAATTGTATTAGTAGGGATAATTCTATGAAGTTTCTATTACAATATGGATTTACTAGTCATCGGAACAAACTCGTCAGTGGGCGCAACTAAAATGCATTCTATTTCACCTAGCATTGTGTGAGGAAAAGATATACACAAAGAAAGTGATTAGCAGTAAGGAAATGTATGTTTATGATTTCTAATAGGTAATACTATGATATGAGTAGATTTCTATACAAAAAGACCGCGTAACAAATCATGAAGACTTTTGGCTCAAGGGTTCTCATGAAAACCTACTGAATGTTTACTTACCTATATTCAAGATCAAGTTATTCGAGCTCTATAATAAATAAACAATGCTTGTGTCGGAATCATTACACACTCCGAATGCTACCTGTTTAATTACTCAGTTGCGCTAAAATCAGTGTAGTAATACGATTTTATGAGTATTTCCTCTTTCAAACCCATATTTAATACCACAAGCACGGATTATGACGAGACAAATTGATATCATTCTTAGTGGAGTGATCATCCTTCGATGTTTGCATGGTAAGATAATCGGGTTTACTCTTAAAGCACGAGTACCTACGCTCAGTTGTTAATGCCACTAGCAGTCATTCTTACTCACGTGCTAGAAGAAAACCTGTCAGTACAGTTGACTTAGAATTATTTTAGTTACTGTTGCATGCCATCTCTCATAATTTGTACACAGTAATCGGTAAAACATGTTGATACACACCTGTTTGTAAAATCTTATATCTACACATGTTTATGCAAATAAATGATCTTTATCTTTATCTTTAAGAAAAAAACAGTGACCTTATAGTTATTTTATTATAAAATAGCAAAATAAAATTACTTCTACATTCAACATACCTACAGTCTACTTTATACTGGTGATAAAGAACAATCATTAAATTGATTATACTAGGCATACATTTTGTATTAAAGCTTACCAGACTGACTGTACTGTTGCGTTGGAAGGACTTAGGGCTAGAAACAAAGCTTTACTTATCATCAACCGAATTTTAGTGTCCATGCACTATTTCTTACCTAAGTTGTGATGGTGGCAGAAATATGCAGAGCTGTTTTTTTGTGTCACTTGCACTGTTATTGTACAATTTGTGCTATCAGTCTGAATTAGCCCTTAATTAATCTAAATAGAGAAACAACATGCACGCTGACTCAATCATGTAATCATGAATGCAAAAAAACTACATACTTCTATTTATTGCTTTTGCGTACAAGTAGTCAGTTCTAGGCCCATGGCCAACTCTTGGCAGACTCTGGAAATAAGATTACTTATTGATTTATGATATTATGTCATTTTATTATGCCCTATCAGCAACCAATTTTGCAGATTCACTATCCGGCAAGCTTAGGCTGTAAGATGATGTTATTGGCACGATATATACATCACTTTCTGAGCATCTGCCTCTGAGGATTCACAATATTCGTTTAACTTACAATGTCAATAATGTTAATTATTAAATTGCTATAAACACTTTAAAGACACATTGTTCTGAGGTAGCATCTACTTGCAACATGTTATTTATATAATTTAAGTTATTATTAAGACTGGATGATAGGCACATTGGTACAATCAATAAGAATTTTGTATTTTTCAAACTTTCCTGATCAGAATTTATATTGTTTTAGTAGTAAATGGGTATTTATTGCATACTACCTTTTAATGTATTCCCAACATTTCGGTTATGTTGCTAGTCAGGCTGCAACAACAGTTATCGCAATAAAACCGAAACTTCAATTATTTATCCAGGGAGGAATAAATGAAACGTTATTTGAAGTTATTTCCAACATGATAAATAACCTTAACTACTAAAACAATATAAATTAGAATTTAATATAGAATTTGAGCAAAAAACTTTAATGCAATGCATGTTATTCTCATTTGTAAAGTCATTATGTTTGAGGGTTTGTGGGGGTGTTGTTGTTAGAACCCGCAGAGCTATTGTCAAAAGTATTCTTGTTCTTAAGGAGGTAAGCTGCCAAGTAGTTTATTGGGTCTGGGGGCCGTTCCTTAGCTAATGCAGATAAACCCTGTAGGAGTATGGGCACAACGGTTTGGTCCAGGTATTGGCGAGTTGGTAAGGCATTGAGATCGATTCTGGATTTCCTGGAGCTGTTATCACTGTCCTTCTCCATTGATATTATTTTCTGAAATTAAGTTAACAAGTAGGTATCAATTTAGGTTTGAAATATTTATTCAATAAATCTGATCCAAATTGTTGAATCATATTCTTGCATTTGACAAGGGTGGGTAGATATACGTACGTAAAGTTTATCTACATTTTAAAATGTATTTCTTACCTTTACTGAGTCTGGGATCTTAGATGGTGGCAGCTCTTCCTTGGGGGCTTGACTTGTTTGTATCGAAATTTCTGACATGGATTGAAATTACTAAGTACTTTTTCATTCGTACGACATCAGCAGATAAAGAAAAGTCGATCGCAATGTCTGTGAAATGCACCAACAAAACCAAGAACAACTGGAATTATTTTGTAAATAAAAACTACTCGTTTCGATTTTTTTTCGTCGGACATTCATTCATTCATTCATTTGTACTTATAAATCGTTCTATTCATTCATTCTTTAAGTAAAAAAAAGTATTTCATAACTCATACATACAATCAACAGTGTTGCCGTTGCCAAATTGATTCGTTTTGGAAACTGTCGCCATTTTCTTCATTCCTTTAGTTAGCACTGGTGTAGTTTTAGCACACTTACCTTCCGTTCCAACAAACGTGGGTTCTACCTAGTCGGGCACACAGACCTAGGATATAGTCGGGCATTAAATAATAATAAATATATTTTTTGAAAATGAGAAGTAGGTACCTAATTTATTTTCAATTTTGCCAGTGCTCTCAAACGGTGAAAGAAAACATCGTGAGAAATACTAAGTAGGTACTGCGCCAACCGTGTGCATGTGCTAAATATAATGTATGATCCTGCTTCTGACTACCTTCTTGATTTAAGTACCTAACTAAACGATCGGAGGTGTCTAGGGATTATAGTCAGGAGCATGTCTGTCTTTCTGGCCTCCCAGCTCAGTTGGTATTCGTAGAACCTCTGCCCACTGCGCTTTAGATTGTGGGTTCGAAACACTCTCATAACAAACATTTGTGTGATGAACACAGATATTTGTCATGTGTCTGGATTTAAAATATATAAGTATTATATCAGTCATCTGGGCACTATAAGCTTGCTTAGTTTGGGGCTAGATGTTGTTGTAGGTATGCATTGTCCACCAATATTTATTATTAATTTTATGTAGTTCCCATCATAATTTATTAGGTAGGTAGGTATCTACTAATTTGCCGAATTAGAATGTGCTTTTCTTTCGCTGTGTCCTTACGCGTTGTTAATGTTTTTGTTACCTTACATTTTGATAAACACGGGTTTTACTCACGTATTATTTTGTAGATGGAGGCACCGACACTGTTTCGATCCATCTAGCTAGAGAATCTTCATCAGGGTAAGTTTGATCCGCAGTCCGCTCATTGCCGCTCGAGTTCACGGTTCGCACTTTAAGATAAGTAGGTACCTGATATATTTTAGTTGTTGTTTTAGCAGCGCATAATGTCTGTGGTCGCGCGAATAAACCCGCTGGCGGATATTAAAATATCATACATGGTAAACAGTAGGTAGGCGAAGCCGCGGATGCAAACTAGTATCTCTAGATCTAGATCTCTTTGACAGTGACAATCAGTGTCATTTGCTTGTTTTAAAAAGAAAACAACATACACAGACAAAACAGACAATGCTTATATTAATATTATGGATAGCCTAAGCGAAGTGCTAGACAAGTGGACTGGATCATAGATTATATTAAGGACTGGCTGGACGGACTGGCCCGATTATGATTAGGTATGAGGGTAATATAATATTTGGTTTGCTGTGATGAATAAAACTTCAAGAAAGTTCTCACATTATTTATTAACCAGAAACAACTCTATCTCACTAAGTCCTGGGTAATTACATTTATTGATTTAGACAGATTCAAATTCCACCAAATGACCAGGCTTTGGGTAATAAACGAACTCTACATAATCTTAAAAATTAAACCTAAATGCCTATTTACTTATTTATTTCCTAAAACAGTCCAAACGATTATTATTTACAAGAGAAATTTAACTTGAGAAACTTTTAATCGGAGGTAAACTAGACAATATAGGTACCTAATTAACTGCAATTATTTTGATCGTGATTGATAATCTACCGTGACAGTGTGAGGTCTATCATTATATTTATAAGAGAAAATGCTACATACATATTACATACATACATACAAGCAATAATTTTGTATAAAAACACTCTACTAATTCTTAAATTAGATATCTAAATGGCAATAAAAATGATTTAAATATTGGTGCAAAGATCAAAATTACTTTTGAAGTGATAACTTCTTATGGGAGGGTAAACCGCTTCGTTACGTAACGCGTTACGGCGCCAGTCTGCCTGGCGTCCCTTTATCTCACACACATGGCAGCGGTAGGCAGACTCCTCCTCTCTCACTCTAACTCACAGCGCTAGTTAGATTAGTCTAAGTTATCACTTCTGTCTGGCGTCTCGAGACGCACACGTTTTTTTCTATATATAAGTACCTACATACACTCATTATTTTGATTCACACAACACACCATTAACTCCATGACAGTGGAGGCTACTAAGTATTTTTTTTCCATCTGTTTTATTCCGAGGTAAACTTCTAGAATAAATTTGCATAAAACAACTAGTTATATTCTTCTGCACAGCAGTTTGGTATCTCTTTATGTCACATTTGTTATCAAACATGGTATTGGCTGTGAGAGGGGACGATTATGGAACTCTTGATACAATCAATGTCTATCAGTAATGATAAGCAATAGACATTATTTCATTGATTGGTGTTACATTACGGTCAGTTTCAATTTATATGACAGCATGTGTTACAATCAACATCAACCTTCCGTAATACCAATTTATCAATAGTACCTGATAGGTATTTATTTAAATTTTTTGATAGTATCAGAATTAGATAATCGGCAGGCAGTCTAGCTTGAGACTATTATAGGCTTCAGAATTTTATCAATCAACAACAGAGAATGATGACTCAGGTCTGTTAATTAAAGAAAATCTTATGTTACTATGACTTAATGCTTGAAAACTTTTCAGCTGCTCACTATGAGTAGGTTATATCGAGTTTCATTACTTTAAAGTTAATCTGAACAATGCTATGTTCTCGTTAATAGTTTATTTTCACTTCACTATGGTTTGCTGCACTTCACTATAGTTTTCTCCACTTCACTATGGTGTACTCATAGCACTACGGTGTTCTCATAGCAATATGGTGTTCTCGTAGCATTATGGTGTTCTCATAGCAATATGGTGTTCTCATAGCACTATGGTGTTCTCATAGCACTATGGTGTTCTCTTGCGCTATGTCCTGAGGTAGTGTGGCGGGGGAGGCGGAGGCGGCGCGGGACGAAGGCGAGGTCCTCGTTCGAGCTGCCGTCGCCATGACGCCATCGCCTCGCTGAGAGACCAAAGCTCCGAGAGTAGAGACAAGTCCAGCTGACGGAGACTAGCCTGGAAATAAACAGAATGCGAGTCAGACTCTTGTTCAACCAGTGTGTTATCAAAATTATTTCACGGCGGCGTGGTAGATACATTTCGTGACCCAAGAGCTGTCTCCTATCTGGCTCAGCGTATTAGGATTGCCATTCAACGTGGCAAAGCCGCCAGTGTCTTGGGATTGCTGCCCGCTGACAGTGATCTGGTTCAGTTGAGCTATCTGTAGACCGTTTTAAATGGTCCTTAGATAGCTCAACTGTTTCACATGTATTTTATATTATTCTGTTTATTTCCTTTAATTATTTCAGTGTGGTGAAAAGATTAATGAGCGCCTTAGAGGATATTTTCGTGCAATTGGCACGTTTCGCACTTTTAAGTTCTACGACATCCCGGTTTCCTCGCAATTTTTTCATTGACCGTTTGAGAGTAAGTACTGCTTAATATAAGTGCGCTATGCACTTATATTTTTCAAACAGAAAAATCTATTTTTGCACGACTATTTTGAACCCACGACCTTTGGATCGGAAGGCGGGGCCACTACCAAATCTACCACCAGTGGTTTCGTGCTCTTGAGTTTATTTAGATGGTATAAAGTTATTTTCAACCGGCTTAAGCGATTCCATGAAATAATTCGGTATACGTTGCAACAGGTATATTATGATATAAGCAGGTTAATAATAAGTGCGGTTCTTGAGATAGACTGTGACTGTGTTTTGCCAGTTGATAGCTCGCTTCGCTACCAATATTCTATTCATAATGTTCACCCTAACGGGATATTTCCTATGATATGTGAGTTTTTCTGCTTCCCGATATTTCGACACAATTGTATGCGCCATGATACTCGTTATCATGGCGCATATCATGGATAAACTTAGTTAATATTAATAAAAACATTATTATATAATAATAATAATAAATAATGACATTTCCCACAGCATCATCGGCTCCAACGTAAGCAGAGCTTGAGTTATGGGTACCATATGACTGATATACAACTTATATAGTTTTTTTTAAATACATAGATATTATATTATAGTTATGATAATTTATGTCGTGATTCGCATGTGTCGAAATATCGGGAAGCAGAAAAACTCACATATCATGGTAAATATTCCGCTTTCAGTTAAAATGTCCAAATCATGAAAGTTTTAAAATTCTATTTCTATGAAAAGTTTAGTGTGTTTAAAAAGGGTAGACCTTTTTAAACTAACTAAACATATCAATGACGTAAAAACAGAATCATAAAATTTTGTTATGAATAAAAATAAAATATCATCACGTATTCACGACATCAGAGTTCGGGATCGGGTTAATAGTGTTGTTATTTTTGATGGAACCGTACCCCTTTATAACCGCAGTAGGCAGTAAAGAAAAGGTTAACAGTGCCGGGTTCGCGGACATTTTGCTATCCGATATAACTTAGGCCCAGTCATCATATCAAACGGCCTTCCGAAGTCATTCTCGTCGATTGCGTTCTATAGGAATGCGGTTTGATCACGACAAGATGTAGGCCGCACCAAAGCAAACATATCCATATAGTTTATTTATAAGTTTACGCGACGCCTAAAACAAATCTAGGCCGTCAGAGTTATCAAAAACTAGAGCAGCATGGAATGGCCGCTGCAGGTGGTTTGTTTATGGCCTCCTTTCAGTTGGTTGGAACTCTGCCTTCTATGTTGAGGCTGATAGTTCAATTCTCTGCGGTCAAACTTTTGTGTGATGAACATAGATGTTTAAATAAATATATATAGCTGGACAACACCATCTAGCCCCAAACTAAGCTGGCTTGTAATATGGTAACAAGATTACTGATAGAATAGGTACTTATATGTTGTAAATAATATCTTATTTATATATTCATCTTCTTTATATCACCCAGACACAGGACAAACACCTATGTTCATCACACAAATGTTTATCCTAGGAGGAAATCGAATTCTCGACTTACAGCGCAAAAGGCAGAGATACTACCAGCTGAGCTGACAGGCCAGTTTGTTCTGTATCTGGGTGTTCTATATCATAAGTATGTATTTAAAAATATATGTATATATGAGTCATCTGGTTCCGATAGTACAAGCGATGCTGAGTTTGGGGCTAGATGGTGATATGTGAATTGTCCACCAATATGTATTTATTTATTTATATTTTACTACTTCAGCCCGCGACTTCGTCTGCGCAGGTTTAGTACTTCTAGTAATTTTAACGGTTTTTGCAGCGCACGCCAGAATAGCTTGCAGATGGCAGATTTTTTCCTACTTACTTGACATTTATCGTTATATTTTGGACAATTCACACAATATGTTTATAAATTATAGCCTATGTGTTATTCTATTGATAAGGCTATATTATTGTAAAGTTTCATTAAAATCCATTCAGTAGTTTTTGCGTGAAAGAGTAACAAACATACATACACACTTTCGCTTTTATAATATTAGTAAGGATTTCGATATTTCTGCATCGAATGGATTGTAAAAATGACACTGGATGAACGATCGACCGCTTGTTTACGAATAGGAATTTCTAATTTGTTGTCCAATCAGTCGGATGGAACTTGGCAAAGAGTGCGAATATTTTAAACGTGATTGGTGAATAAATACAGCGTTCTCAATATTTGGCTTATTCTGGTTCGTTTGATTAATTTTTACAACGAAAACGAACACAGAACGTGTGCGTGTGCATCTAGCTGCTATGAAAAGTGATATCCAGTGGATTAATTAAATCCTTACTCAACAACATGTAATGATACAACGATGGAGTGGCAACCAATCAGTGTGACGGTTGCATTATCATTGTCAACATTCCTATAAAGAATGTTTGGGAAAAGGGGGAAAGTGGACATCACGCTCCGATGGAGACGTAGACGTGCAAACGTGAGCTTGCATCCGATTAATTACCATTGCTTCTAGAGACAATCTGGGAAATAAGAGAAACTACAATTTGCACAGTTAAAATGAGCCTACTATCTCGTTTCACGATGGTTGGAAGGTGCAAAGATCATCGGCACATGTAGCTTAGGGATACACTAGTCAGCGACACAAACTCGTCAGTGGGCGCAACTAACCTAACGAGGGAGAAGGATAGACGTGCAAGAAGGATAGTGATGAACAAATGTAGATGGTATGATTATTGATTACATTAGACTGAATTCATATAAAACGAATGTAAAAAAATATATATTAAAGAAACTAAAAAACACGCTTTATTTAGAAAACCAAACTACAAAATAGAAAATAAATTTTAATAAATGTAAGTAAGAAAAAAATGTTTTATTTAAAAAAAAGCGTGGGGTACAGGGTGTCAATAGTTATAAATATTTAAATATTTATTGGTTTTCTATATAAAATTTTAGTTTACAAAAATGTTATACTTAACTAAAACATTTTTTTCTTACTTTCATTTATTACAATTTATTTTAGTTTGGTTTTCTATATAAAATTTTAGTTTACAAAAATTTTAGTTTTTGTAAACTAAAATTTTAGAAACTTACTAAAGATTTTTTTTTCGAATTATTGCATTGTCATCGGTCTTTGACAGGTGTTCAACATTTGAATGAAATCTGGCCGTTTAAAGTAAAAATCGCGTCGCTAAGGAGTCGGTTACAAACATACAAGTGAAGCTAATATAAAGCGTATAATTATGACTTTTGGCTCAATGGTTCTCATGAGAAAACTACTGAATGAATCTATCTTTATATATTACAAATGCGAAAGTGTCTCTGTCTGTTTGTTACGTTTTCACGGCTATACGTCTGAATGGATTTTGTTGAAATTTGGTAAGAAGATGTTTTTTTTTTATCAATGATAGACCACGAACTCGCCTGATGTTAAGCGACGATGTGGCCGACGATGGGGCACGCAGGCCTAGAAGATACCTATTTACTCATGACTTGAAGAGACCCAAATTGTAGTTTTCAGGAAAGACAGACGACGGCAAAGTATTCCAATCCTTGGCTGTACGCATTATAAATGTAGAAGCAAAGCGCTTTGTTCGTAAGGGTGATAGATTGACAAAATGTATTGCATTCGGGGCAAGAACATAGGCTACTTTTTATGTAGGTACCACGCGCGCCGAAGCTGTTGGCAGCAGCTAGTATAAAATAAAGTTATTTGGTTATTTGAGTTTTTGAATAAATAATCCATGTTTGTATTCGAATCATTTTAGAGTTTGCATACTGCAAATGTGCAGTATGCAAACTCTAAAATAATTTTTTTGCGCTAATATCATTTTTGAAATACTTGTTTGTAAGGTTTGTATCCTTCCTTAGTTTTGGTTGTTCAACATCAGACGCTGAAGTGATCATCCTTCGACGTGTATAGAAAGATAATAGTTATATAGTTAGTTTACTCCAAGTCTCTCGCTAAAATGTCAGTACAATACAACCGGAACATCCATCTAGAACGCTAAAATCAATTGATGTTATCGCGCCAAGTACGTTCAACGTTTGGAACCAATTCAGCCACTTTATATCCAGATTGCTAACAACTGCACACAATGGAATGCGATTTGGAATCGTACCATAAAATTAAATTTAACAGATCATACGATCTCGAACTAAAAATGAATACATAATCCGGGACTCTGATTCTAATTCTGATATTAACGGCTGCATACATGACACGCTTTTAGCGCAAACCTGCTCGTATTTGTGATGTAAGTATCAAACGGATTGTATTAGAGGACAAAGTAGTTTGAAGGTTACATTATTGCTGAGTTAGGTAATTATGAAGATTTTTAATAAGTACCTACGTTACAATGAACTTACTACAAAACTTACGTGCAAAGATAATGAGGTTTTTATTTGTAATAGTGGTCGCCCACTGGTCGAAATTCGAACATAGTTAATTAATAATTGATGTATTTTTTATGCATAATTTAAAAAAAAAATATGCATTCTGCACACCTTTTACTATAAACTATAGTGTGCAAATTTCATACTCCTCCGTCCGCGCAATTTTCGTAAAAAGGGGTACAAAGTTTTAACTTCACGTAGTAATATATGAGAAAGCGTGTCTGACATCAATAGTAAGTGCTTTAAGTGCAATTTAGTACAGCCCTTCCTTACCGCCATACTTTTATTATACAAGGGTCGCAAGTGGTCTACCGTATCAATTAATTAGATTAAACGTAGACACACCCCGGAAAAGATGCAGGGGTCTGATGATGGTTTAAAAAATAAGCAGCTCTTTGATATCATCAATTTTTTACGAGGTTTTCTGACGAGAACACTATACCTAAATACATTTAATAGTTAAAACACCGACTTTTGTTATTAATGAATCATCTAATCATAATCAAACGGTTGCTGTTAACCGAAATAACTTTTTACAGCATAACAAAGTTCCAAAAAGCTACAGAAACAGCAAAAAGGCACGCAATGAAAAGTTGATAGTTTCCTGGAAGGTAATCAAAAGGCGCCAACATCAACAACTGCGGTAACTGTTGTTACAACAACTAGTTCAAAGGAAACTCCTATTAGTGCATCGTACGTCCGGCGCACTGCACTGATGCATCTATAGTTGGAAACTTGGAAACTTGTAACACTGTGACTACCAACTACTTTGAAATAAAATCTGGTAAAGTTGATACCTTTTTTTTGCTAGGAGGTCGAATAGGTCTTATCGTGTAGGTACTATTTTGAAGGTCCAGTGGGTACCTACCATGCTTTTGATCGGAGGTCGAATAGGTCCTATCGTGTAGGTACGTTACTATTTTGAAGGTCCAGTGGGTACCATGTTTTTGATTGGAGGTCGAATAGGTCCTATCGTGTTGGTACGTTCCTATTTTGAAGGTCCAGTGAGTACCATGTTTTTGATAGGAGGTCGAATAGGTCCTATCGTGTAGGTACGTTCCTATTTTGAAGGTCCAGTGGGTACCATGTGTTTGAGAGGAGGTCGAATAGGTCCTATCGTGTAGGTACGTTCCTATTTTGAAGGTCCAGCGGGTACCATGTTTTTGTTTGGAGGTCAAATAGGTCCTATCGTGTAGGTACGTTCCTATTTTGAAGGTCCTGTGGGTACCATGTTATTGATTGGAGGTCGAATAGGTCTTATCGTGTTACGTACCTATTTTGAAGGTCCAGTGGGTACCATGGTTTTGATAGGTCGAAAAGGTCCTATAGTAGGTTAGGTCCAATTATGAAGGTCCAGTGGGTACTAGATCGTAACGAAGTACCACCAATAAATTGGCTGGTAAGCGAGCAAATCAAGTTATAAGGTACAAATTGAGTGTGTTCCTTTTTAATATCGTCTCACTCGTTTTTCCGAAACCACATAGGGCAAGAATTAAAGTGCGCCGCCGAGGCTCCATTCGTACACAAGTCTTTGATCTTTTTAGGTTTTACGACATGCCGGTTTCCTTCAATGTCCATTTTTCGTGCTAATCACAAAGAAATTGGTGTGATTGAAGTTTATCCGATTTCAGTGGTTCAATCTCTCGATGCGCATACAACAATTTTGGATGCGTTTATTTACCTACGCATCGGCAGGATTTTGTACTTCAAGCAAAGCCTGCAACCCACGTCCCACATGACTTGTCCCCATCGTAATTTAAATTCAATACGTCTATGGAGATTTCGAGATATGTAAATTCAGATAAGGACCGGAAGTACTATTTTTATTTACGTTATGGAAGCATTTTATAAAGTGGGCGAGGCTCGATCCGGAGGCGATAAGAAAATTATACGTAAAATATTATGACAAGATGTCTTTAAAGAGAAAGAACATAAAATAAAACACATTGACTGTCAAGCGTTCGCCGTAGGCGTTGATACTTATGTGAGTGAGACGAAAGATGTTTACTAAACTACAATTTCTAAGTTATATATTTATAGGGAAAATGTATTAATATATAGATAGATAGATAGATAACTCTTTATTGACTACCGCACGGAATATTACAATAACAATATCTTAACTTATTGAAGGCAATACCATGTGCGGCCTTATCCTAATAGCTATCTCTACCAGGCAACCCTTGGATGGACTGGACTATAAATAAAAAGAGAAGGGGCATGTAGGTGTGGTGTATCTATATATTAATACGTAAAGCAAAGACTTTGTACCCCTTTTTACGAAAATTGCGCGGACGGAGGAGTATGAAATTTCGGACAGTTATAGTTTGTAAAAAATACATTAATTATTTAATTAATTATGATCGACTATTATGACTAGTGGACGACTACTAGTTTATATATTTACATTAAGTAATAATGCAGTTTAAAAAAATACAGATTGAGATTCCAGCACACACAAGAAGCCGTACCTTGTTTGTAGGCCATTGATGTATAAAAGTGTGCGAGACTTGCATGTCTACGAATGGTCAAGTATTTGGAGCCGTTAGATGCATTTACACATTTGACACAAAAGGGCCTATGGGCATGCCAAAGTACGGTGTGCCATTAGGTACAGTTATAACACGAAGCTGTAAAAAAACTGATCAGCACTGTGAGACCAGTTCACCCACGGACACTTCTAATCTAATCCCCGTTTTCCACCATATTTGTACGCTGCACCATCTGTCAATCAGGTTTTATGGCTATCGACTGCGATTAGTTTATAGTTAGTTGTTGCGATAGTTTATACAGTTACTGTACCTACAAGTATACTAGAATCGACATAGGTTCTACCAGAGAATAATATCGTAGCTAGCTCGATGTCAGCTCTCATTAGTAAACTTAAGTGGGTACCAACAGCAAATTATCTTTTGTATGGAAAAATGAGTCATTTTTTAACGCTATTTAGCGGCTATCTGCTTTTTAATTCAAGGGATAATAGTTATAAAAGAAATAAAGTATGTATTTTCTAAACTTTGTCTCCTACTTCCTCGTTTCAAATTGTTTTTAAAGTAAGTAACTGTTACTTGTACAATTTAGTTATTAAATAATGTCTATATATCATTGTGTATATGTATACATCATTGTGTATATGTTTATCATTGTTTCCTAAAGTTGATTGCAGGCGAAAAGCAAGCTAAGTTGTAGCAACTAATGCTATAGTCGAACTACCTTTTTTTTGACGTAATAACGTCTTATAAATCGATGAACGGCGGCTGCACGCACGAAAAAGCATGACTCATTGGGCACGTTCCGCCTGAGCCGAGGGTGCAAGCGAGAGCGCGGAACAAGTGATAGAGAGGCACGTTCGGTTCATCAATGTTTTCTTATGACGTTATCACGTAAAATTATAGTCCGTAAACCGACTTTACAGACAAACATTTATAGATAGACCTACGATTGACCACAATCTCGCATGATGTTAAGCGACAATGTGGCCGATGATGGGGCACGCAGGTCTAGAAGACATCTATTAACTCGAGACTTGAAGAGACACAGATTGTAGTTTTCAGGAAAGACAGACGACGGCAAAGCATTCCAATCCTTGGCTGTACGCATTAAAAATGTGGAGGCAAAGCGCATTGTTCTTATGTGTGGTAGACTGACAAAGTATGGATGGTATTGAGCGGTACGTCTTGTCATGTTGTATAAAGGAGATGGTGGAATTCGATCATGTAATTCCTGGGCACATTCTCCGAAATGTATCCTATAAAAGATCGAAAGGCAAGAAACTTTATGGCGGTGCTTGAGACTCTGGAAGTTTCAGGGTTTAGCTACTCACCTATCATCCTCAATGCTCTACGCATCGAGCCTAGTCAAATAATCACATAAATGTGTGGCGGTTCTATTTGTAAATAGATTTTAAGTATGTATTAAAATGTTTATTTTATTAGTCATCTGGTTTCTATAGATTGGGGCTAGATGGCGTTGTGTGAATTGTTCACCAATATTTATTGATTCTCAATTCAATTATGTTTTCATAATACATCCTTAGCATGATGTGGAGAATGAATTAGCATCTTATCAATATTTAATCAGTTAGACGCAAATGCGTAGATAAATAAATAAATAATGCCGAACATACTGGCCCCAAAGTAAGCGGAGCTTGTGTAACACATGTCTGATGTATACAACCTATATACTGATATGAGACGCAGAGGGTTGCGGGTTCGATTGCCGCTGCGGGACAAATGTTTGTATGATCTACAAGTATTTGTCTCGGGTCTGGGTGTTTTAATTTAATATGTACTTATATGGTACCCGTAACACAATCTCTGCTTACTTTGGGGCCAGGTGATGCTGTGTGAAATGTCCGGCATTATTATCTATATATTAATACATGAAGCAAAAACTTTGTATCCCTTTTTACGAAAATTGCGCGGATGGAGGAGTATGAAATTTCACATACTTATAGTTTACTAGCTGTCCGCGCGCAGCTTGCGTTGAAGATTTTTCCCGGGATAAAAAGTAGCCTAAGTCACCCGGGGATAGTGTAGCTTTCCCACGGTAAAATAATTTTTCAAATCGGTCCTGTAGTTTCGGAGCCTATTCAATACAAACAAACAATAAAATCTTTCCTCTTTATAATATTAGTATAGAAGTATCGTTATAGAGAAGGAGTGCAGAATGCTAATCTTTTTTTTTAATTATGCATAGAAAATACATTAATTTTCGTCGAATTTCGACCAGTGGCCGACCACTAGTAATTATTATTATATATCATTATCTTGTTTTATTTCACGAAGACGAGGTCCGTAAAACAAACTTGTATAAGACAGCATCGGCATACGAGTAGGGCAGAGTAGGGTCGAACGCGTGCCGCGCAATTAACGACAGACAGCTGCACTGCATGCGCATCCCATTTTTTACCCATATCCTTTTAAACAAAGCCACTCTTACAGAGTATACATATGGCAATACTGCAGGTGCATTTCTCGTTATCTTTGTGTAATGCGTACTTTAATTATTTGTAGATGGTGCCATTACGATCTATTTGTAGAGCTATTCGGAGAATTCTGCTCCTGTTTGTGGAGTTTAAAAATAAACGTATATGTAGTTTACACTCCATCAACACAAACCTACCTTTTTGTGTTATAAACACCTACTTAGATACTAACTAAAATTTGTATGATCTGCAAGTATTTGTCTCGGGTCTGGGTGTATCTATGTATGTATATTATGTACGTTTTAAAAAAAAGTATATAAGTAGTATAAACCCATAACACAAGCTCTGCTTTAGGGCCAGATGATACTGTGTCAAATGTGATTATTACTATAAAAAAAAATGATTCTCATAGGTTGTGATAACTTATATCAACACGTCTCTTTGTACTTTTAGGATAATTTAGAGGGAATGGCCCTGGAATTGTTGTTTTGCCACATTAGCAAACAGCGAAAGTACGACTCTATTTTGCTTGCACCAAAGTCCTAATTGTTTTTCGCAGAATATTCGCTTTATCGTGTAGAAATTAAGTTATTTAATGAATAAAAGGAACGGTTTTTAGAGAAACCTCCCCTACATGTAAAGTGTTGTTGGTAAAAGGTTGTTTTTTTACTACCCTATCGTTGGATCGGCTTTCTAAGATACTACCAGTTTTTTTAAAGCTTAGAAGTGACCATTGAGTTCAGATTTTAAGTAACAGCTTAATTAGTAAAAGTTTCGAAATTTCCGGCATTATTTATTTATTTAAACATAATCATGATAATTACATTACAGAATAACAAATAACTTTAAAAACAATTTGAAACGAGAGAATTAGGAGGCAAAATATTGAAAATAAATATTTTTTATATTTATTATTCCTTTAATTAACGATAATTTAATAGCGACAAAATAAGACTAGTTTCTTTCCCATACAAAAAGTAGTTTGCTAAGCGAACCGTCTTAATAAAGACAATGCCTGGGTTCCGCGCAGATCAGATAGCATCATGAAGGTCAATGTTGCCTACGACTTGCTAATTAACGGCATAAACACACGTAGCTTTGGATGCCAATCACAAATACCCGTTATCCTTACTGAATAAGAACATAAAATATCGAATGGTACCAATAGTTGATAATATTCTGTTCTGATTCCTATTAAAAATGACTTAAAATAGAAGACGTTGGCTACTTTATCATAACGATCGTTTCATGAACAGGAGAATGGACAATGCACACAACACCATCTAGCCGCAAATTAAGCATAGCTTGTAATATGGTAACCAGCTGATATAACTCTATATATTTTTAAATACATACTTTTGATACATTATAACCCCCAGACACAGAACAAACACCTATGTTCATCACTCAAATGTTTATCCTGGGAGGGAATCGACCTTAGCCTACAGCGCAGAAGGCAGAGCTACTACCAACGAGCTGACAGGCCTGTCATAGAAGGATAAGTTGGAAAAGAGTGTAAAAGAGAGGCCACGAATCAACTACATGATCCAAATTATGGACTAGGTAGCGCTGTCGTATAAGGAGATCAAGGAGACTGCGCTGAAGAGGAACAGGTAGAAAAAGCTGCATCATTCACTGACTAGAGCACAACTCTTGCTCCTGATTTTGCGGCAAAGATGATTGATATACTTAATCTCAAAACAAAAGCCTTTCTAAGAATACTAACTACGCCTGGTCAATCTCTTGAGCCGAAAAGCTTCTGAATAAATAATTTATCATAATCTACTTGTTGACTCATAACATCGCGTCGGCCACGAGCTCGTTGTAAACAAATATGGCTGACCATGTGAATCATAAGTCAGATTTGCAATGTGGGATTATCGGACCAAGAAAAAAGGCATATGTAATTATATAGATAATTTCGAAGTGGAATTTTGTATGGTTTATAACTTACAATTAAAATACCTGAATATAAATATTGTGTGATGAATATAGATCTTTGTAAATTTACAGATTAAGTATTATGATAAACTTGACCTCGTGGGTAAAATTGCATACAGAAACTAGGTGAGTACAAGTATTCACGAATTTATTTTATCCATTTTTGATTCCCTCCCGGGATAAACATTTGTGTGATGGACATAGGTGTTTGTTCTGTGTCCGAGTGTTATATAGTATCTTAATAGTACGTATTTAAAAATATATAAGTATTTGTGACCCTTGTGTCCATAAATTACATTTGGCAATTTGAAAGTTCATATAATGTTTATCTTAATTGAACGTGATTGCGCGGTCTCTGGTTTGATATTTGCCGATTGATGAAGTCAGAGTTCTATATGAGTTTATGACTCAAGCCTGAAACTATTTGAGTAATAACACCGACCGCTGTAATCGATGCCGATGCACCTGTATCAGGTATAATTAGTCTTTACTTGCATGGACACTATTGGGCATGGCTAAATGTAGGCACTGCACAGACCTATTAACATACTAAAAACAGGTGGGTGGATATTTCATTTTGAGCTCTCATAATAACAGTCTACTCCCACCTGTTCTGTTGAATAGTTCTTTTGGCAGAACTATTGGGATTTTTTACCATTAGTTCTGTTCACAGAACAAATGGGAAAATAATTCCCAGTAGTGTAGTCTGTTCAAGAATCTTGTGACATGAAATTCTGATGGAAACCAGTTGGTTAGGTTATGTTGGAGTATAGAAAACAACGCGCAAGGCGAGCGAGCGAAGCGAGCGTGCCGCGGCAGCGGCCGCCGAAGCGCCAGAAGAATATAGTTCGTCTGTCGATGAGATTGAAGCCAGATATAAAGCATAGTCTTATAAGTCACAGAACTAATTATAAAAAAATCCCAATAGTTCTGCCAACAGAACTACTCAACAGAACAGGTGGGAGTAGACGATAATAACTATAGTAGGTACCAAGGTACCTAGCGTATCTATACGCAAATGGTAGCCGGTCGTTAATGCGTAGGTTTCCGAAACGATGCTACCCAACCCACTTGGATGACTATCGAAAATCACAGATGTCAACGACCGATCGCGGTGTGGGTTCTATTTGCATAACAGTGTTGTGGCCATCCATCATTCGGAGGGATGATTAGCCGTCCACGGAAGAGTATTAGAGAAAGATAATTTGACGATTTGTAGGTAAACTACTTATTCGATACCTGTTTCCTAATACCAAAGTATCACCGAAGACAATTCTAAATTATATGATTTGACTCACAATTATGGTTGATTTATCATAGTTGTAGAACCAACAATTGATTGACAGAAATGTTGGTGCCAGCAGGAGGCAGATCAAAAAGATAAAATCGAAACATCAAGTAAACTGCAGACTTGATAATGTATAAGGAAAAACCAGATCAGAACAAGTGGATAGCTAGGTAGTAGGTATACATAGAGTGCACATAGAAAATAAAGTAATACGATAATACGAACAGCTGTTATGTGGTATATATTCACTCACAAGAACGCATTAAATATTCTAAACGCGAATTCGATTTGGCTCGATGTGCGTTTGAGCCGACCTCAGTCAAAGTAGCACAAGGAGTGTCGACGAACGCCTTAAATTTGACCACTTGTACCGACGTAAGAAAGTGGGAACTTTCTTTAACATAATATACGTTTATAGCGAATCTGCTATAATGTCTATTATCAATAAGGAGAATTTAGATTTGCCTTAAAATGCCGTGTAACAGCGACGTTGGGTATTATGAAAGTGTAGTCAAAACTAGAACAGATCATCCAGACGAAAAACAGCAATCTAAAAAGCCAGTAAAATTAATTAGATCTTGTAAGTCAGCCTGGTGTGGCCCGCTCGGTCGTTAGTCGGTATGATGGTGCGAATTTAGATGCTGGAAAGGTCGACCGTGACTAATTTTATGATTCGTTTATATCCCGACCCAACGTTATCCTAAACGACCGCGAAGGCGAACACTTAGAGACAGTAGTAAAACTATAATTGATGATAATATGACGTGCGATAAGAATAAAAAAGAGAAATTGTTACTTTGTTCCTGATAGAAATAAGAAACCCAATCTTTGTAAATCTGTGAATTAAGTATTATTATAAACTTGACCTCGTGGGTAAAATTGCGTACAGAAACTAGGTGAGTACAAGTCTTGACGAATCCATTTTACATGTCGCTCCGGAGATGAACGACGACTTACGAAACTTGATACCAAACGAGTTTTCACCGCGGCTTTGGCATGGAATAATGCGCCATAGTTTTTACAAGGGCGCGGTGACGTGTCTAGAATCAGTGGTCAAAGGAAATGAGCAGATACGAGGGTTTTTATGTTTTTATGCGTTTCCTTTTAACATTTATAAATACTAGGTGATTTTGTAATGCTGGACATCTGTTAAAACACTGCGGCCGCTACGCTAATGAGTCATTACAATCTTGCTCTGCTCATGGGTAGTTCTCAAGGCTTTTGGTCGCGCTCTGATGATCGCTATGACGGAATCGAAACAATAGCCTTCTCACGATGCCTTTGTGATATTTCGAAAATTCCGCTAATGTTTTCAACAGCCAAATGTTTTTTCTGCACTGGTAGGTAAATATGTATTTGTGGTATGCTTCAGGGCCGTTTTTTGGAACAAAAGAATTGCCTATTCAATCACTAGAAACCGATTAGGTGAATACTTATTTTACGTATGTACTTATTATTTAATTGCATGCCGTGTTCTCGGACCTACCTACAGCGCATATTGTTCTAGTACTCTGTACTCAGTATATGTAATTAAAAACGAAGTGGGTACAAAGAGTATATAAATTTCATTATATAAAATATGTTGGACTATATTAGTAAACGCATATTTCTATTATTAACCGTTTACGAGAAATTTCTCGTAAGTTTATCTCCTAATAACAAGCGAGAAGCGAGCTTCCTATCGAACGTCTTTTCGACCTGGTTTCATTAAATCAGGTACGTTTTCAAGTGACTCTCAGAATGTATAAGCGAATTTTGAGCAGCATTAACTGCTGACATCCGCACTTTCACGTGACCCTTACAAGAACCGTACTCGGACGTTGTGCAGCGGCATACCATTGTATTTATAACACAAAAGAATCAACAATAACCATAACACGGATACGGACTAATAACAAGCTAAATAACTAGTAAGTACTTAGTTCAAAACTTAGACTTCTCGGTAATCTCGAACACAATACACAGATTCATGTTACCAAGTCCTAGAAATCGGATTAAAATAGTGCACCAAGGATTGTTGTATACTTCACTGCAAAGCTTCAGATATGGCGGTGATTATTATAGTTTCGCTAACTAGCTAAAATTTTCTAATATTTGAACGATCTTATTGTGCTCTCACTAAAGGAGTAACAGTTTTAAAGTAAGTTCAAATGAAATTTTGTTCCTTTATTTCATTCTTTTTCCTAGTATTTACAGCAGTTTTAATCAACACCTAAACGTGATGACTAAAATGACCTAAAACACGTCAATGATGCGTCAATTTAGTATGTTTAAGAAGCGTCATTTAAAAATGACTTTGGTACAAACTACATAACATCTTAACTCAAAACGGGATATTTACCATACCATACCATATGTGAGTTTTTCTGCTTTCCGATATTTCGGCACAGTTGCGCCATGATGTCGTTTATATCTTCTTGCCGATTCCGGGAAGAAAAACACATATCGTGGTAAATATCCCGTTTTGAGTGAATATTACAAAAGATCGTTCTTATTATTTGAAATTTTATTTATTCCAGCGATCTACAGAATCATAGCGAATAAGCAAGGTATAATATAATGCCAGCCCTGGGCCCAGACACGTGTAGATAATAGATTTGATAGTAAGTGCATGTTAATGTCGTGGTGCAAAGTCGTGAGTCACGTTGAGCAAGCGTATGAAAGAGAAGACTTGAATGGGCCATTAGGGAAGGCTTGGCTAAAAGTTTCCTACACAGCGACGTTGATAAATTGCATAGAGGCAACAAACAAAATATGAATCTAAAATATATATAAGAATCAAGGTACTAACTGACTCACTGGCACAATAAACGCACAGCCTAAACCGATGGTTAGAGAAACATGAAATTTGGAGACTGTGGTTGATCCTTACGGTGAATGCCAAGCAAAACCAAGCAAACTCCCGAAATTAAATATCATATAAGTGCGCGGTGTGGCGCTAGTAAACATCTTTTTGAAAAACCATGTTTTTTTAGTACCTATTCTACTTGATTTATTAAGTTCCGCATAAAACTTGACGCTGGCATAAATTATTGCGGAAATGACGTCGATTTTCTAATAAAATTATAGGTTAAACATACGACTTTGTATTTTCATAAGAAGCAGCGAGCGAACATCTAAATATTAAATAATAAATATTTCACATATACTAAGCAAGGACAAAAAAAGTGAATGCTTTAAGATATTAGCAAACCCATTCTCTTTGCAATGTTGACTAAATTAAATTAGTAACGTGAATAAAGTCTACATTCATAATAATAATAATAAAAACATAGAAACAAAGAACAGAAACAATAAAAATACAAGAGTAAAACAGGAAACTCCCAAAAAAATATATCACTTAAGCAAGTATAAGAACAATGAAGGAATTAGTGTAATATGAATGAGGACGGAGAGACGGACAATACTTGTAACGCAACGCTAGCAGATAGAGGGTAGGAATGATCTATGAGTATTTCCCCTGCTTGCCTTTACCAACAACACCGGCTTATGCAACAAGCCTCGCAGCCTCGCCATAAGCCACAGATAGGGAGGATGCAAGAAAGCATACGATTAACCCAGATAGAAAAGAGGAGTCTGTGAAATACGTTAGCAGATGATTTACCTAACACTTACTTTTTAATGAAACCTTGACATTCTGTAGTATTTTGTTGTCGTTTTTAAAAATAGATATTCTTCGACATAACACGTATCTGGTTGGCGTATTAATAATACAATCATAAATCAATCAATAAAATCAATAAAAAAATCATTTTATATAGAAATAATAATATACATCATGCTGTAGAATCATTTAGCGAAGGTGTGTATTTTATACACCTTCGCTAATGAAGAAATCATGCTTCTTAGTTGTTTTTTGGTTGTTTGGAACCAAAATCACAAGGATGATTTTGTATACTTCTTACATGTTAGGAGAATGTAGGTATCAGTTCCTCCTTACCCCAGTTCCAGAAGAATTCGACAAGAAACTCGTCTGGTTTTCTGTTTTCTAAGAAACTTGTTAATTTTGTTATGGATGCCGAGTCGAGTTAGCAAAACAAACTTTTCTCCGACAAAGATTTATCTAGCGCAGAAACCGTGCAACAATTCACTTCATCTTACAGATAATGTTCTTCAAATTGACATAAACAAGACATAATAACTGAATTATTGATCAAAATGTAGGTGAAAATGTTTAAGAATACATGTGAAAGTATTCATGCCGTGCTGCGTCCGGAGACGGTGGTGGTGCGTGACGGTTGCACGTCATCGATCATGCGCTTTGGACAGAATTGGTCATAGAATCTTACTAAAATAACGTAGTATTAACCGTGGAAAAAATATCTTATAATGGTGCGGTGATCACGCATCAAGAATATCAGAGAAATTAGAGCGAGTAATCTCGATTAACCGCTCTAATAGAGACTAGAACATAAAAAAAACCTAACTGGAGGTTTTAGCAGGATAGTAGTAAATGCATGTATAAGTTTTTATGTCGAGTTCAGAGATTATCATAGTTTAAAGTCATCCCAACTGGCTCTTCTGGCAACTTGTCAAAAAGTGCTTTAGCAAATTCATTAAAAACTTACCTAAGATACCGCATAGCGCAGTGATGCAACCGCAAAGTAGGTACCAAATTATTCAAATACAAATACAATATAACTAACAACCAGCCAAATTGAATAAAGCCACACGTAGGCTAGATAATACCAGTTTTAGAAAAACAACGTAATTGTGATGGATGCAAGTTTGCCACGGATTTGCTAACTCGTTTGTGGAAAACAGGTTTCGTACCTAATAATCAGAAAGTTGAAGCTGACCTAAAGTTACAAGAGAGGACTGATTCAGGAGTCTCAAAATGAAACAATAGCTTAGAAGACAACATTGTAAGGTACACTTGTAACTTTTAAAATTATCACATTTTTGAACATAATTTTCACTCAAAACCAGGATACCATTACCATGATTACCATTTACTATGATATACCATGATACGAAATATCGGGAAGTTCTTATCATGTATATCATGGTAAATATCCCATTTGTGAACATTGAAATTAGAGTGAAAATTATTGTACACTTGTCTTACTTCTGTCAACAATTTGGATTCGAATCATGAAATAGGGTTCATATAATAAATAGTAAATAATGGCGGACAATGCAGATCTTAAGAGATCCGTAATCGCCATGGAAATGACTGATATATATATATATATAAATGAACCCTTATTTCACTTGGCCACGGCATTACGCGTGAACGGATGGACCGATTTCGCAAATTATTTTTGTTGTGTTTGATATTGTCAGAAGGTTTTTATAAAAGAAAAAAATACGAAAGTCGCGTTAAAAATTAGAAAAATTAAGAAAACTTACCGACGATATTAACTTTTCTAACCTTAGCGCTTTTGACAATAAAAACTTTTCTAATGTAACCTTAAGGCGTTTGACAGTTGACAGGCAACGTCTAGACATGTCGGGACAGATACTTATATATTTTTAAATACAAACATATTATACTTTATAACGGGATTCTTCGTCTGTCATTTTATGGAGTAACATAGATCTGCTAATTTAATATTTTTTACCAGTTTTATTGCATGTTTTATTCAGTAATCTTGGCGGAATTTTATTGAATAAATTGTGACTACAGGACGGGTATAGATAATTGAATTATACGTGTATTGTAGTGCACTGTGATTTGAACGACGAGGAATCCCAAGAAAATTCTAAACACCATTCCGCGTGACGTCTAGAATTGACAATTGACCATCGACTAAGACTGATAACAAACAAACTGATATAAACACTTGACATTGGCAGAATTGACATTAGTATTTCACAGGCCATTAACTAAGAAGAAAAAGAGATTCTTCGTTTGTCATTTCATGAAGTAGCACGGCTCTGCTAATTTAATATTGTTTTATTCGTTTTATAGCATGTTTTATTCAGTAATAATGGCGGAATTTTAATGAATAAATTGTGACTACAGGACGGGTATGGAGAATTGAATTAAATGTGTGTTGTGATGCAATGTGATGTAAACGAGGAATCCCAAGAAAATTTTAGACGCCATTCCGCGTGACGTCTAAAATTGACAATTGACCATCGACTAAGACTTTATTAAACAAATTGACCATAAACAAACATAAACACTTGACACTGGCAAAATTGGCATTATTATGTCACATGCCATAAACAAAGAAGAAGAAGAAGAAGCTACTTATGTTTTTAAATACAAACATATTATACTTTATAACACCCAGAGACAGAACCAACACTTATATTCATCACATAAAACTTTGCCCTGGGAGGGAACCCTCAACCTACAGCGCAGAAGGCAGAGCTACAACCAACTGAGCTAACAGACCTATGCGACGATACTGAATAGTTTTCAAGCCAATAATTGTTCCAACAGCATTCCAAAAGCCAAAGAGAGATACATGTGAGTACATGTAATTGATGCGTAATTACGATTAACTTGCCAGTCTCAATAGGTAATCCGATCAGCTAGGTATGCGGTTATGTCACCCGAGGTCGTTGGACTTTCATTCAAAACTATTTGTGACCGTTGACACCATTATTTATGATGTACGTTAAAAAGCAATGTGGCTATTAGCCAATTTGGATCAATCTATAGGAGTTGTGGACTTGTGGCCAACGATATTGATTGTGAAACAGTATAAAATGTTGGATACCATAAGTGTTTGATTGCTATGTCTGATCTGATAGCGGACCGCAATAAGTGGGGTGTGTAACGAATGGTTTGAACAATAGCGTTCTTTGTACAGTTGTTAAAACGAATAGACAAAAAAGTAAAATATATTTTAATCAATATTACTAGGATCTAAATGTAAGTGCCAAATTCCTCCTAACCCGGGAATAATTGACAAGAAACTCGTCCTAGTCTTAGCGCTTTTTTGTAAAATCCTTCTTATATCTAGCTTAACTACGAAAAACGAATGCACGGTAACAGTAGTTGATACATTGCAAATCTGTCAGGGAACTGTCTGAGGGTAGAGCAACAAGAGGCCATAGAATCGTATCAACAATATCTAATACCTTTATATGAGCAATTCTTGTATATATGTATATATATAATCTGAATCTCGGAAACGACGGAAACGACGAGCGATAAATCGATCTAGTTAGGTTTCATTTTTAGAAAATGACATATTTTATACATGTTTTATACCGAGCTAATCTCGGTCATCCCGGTAGTAGTAATTTATAGTATAACCTATAACTTTAATACGATATTTTTCATTGTAAATGATAGTTATGTAACATTTCAAGGATAATTCAGCTAGTGCATTAATTATACATTCAAAACAAAACAGAACCGGTTCATATATGTTGTTGACATAAAGTAAACTAAAGATGAGAAAAGAACTCCCGACGAACGAGGCATGTCGTTTTATAATGGACATGAGTTTAAACAGCTTGTTTCAGTTAATGCCTCGTCGACTCCGTTATTTATAGTCGACGTGTTATAAGATCCGGCCAAACATCATCAAATAACTACAAAAGCTCTGGATGATGTGTATGAAGATTGGTGTTATAAAGTGTCGCATCTAAGAGCCTGCATTTCCTGTATCGAGTATAATTTGTTACAAGAAAATTGCTTTGCAACTAAGAGCGCACGTGACACGTTTTACGATCTATGGAGACTTTTGTGGCGCAGCGAAAGCCCGTCTCAGGGTTCGATTCCCGCTGCGGGACAAATGTTTGTATGATCTGCAAGTATTTGTCTCTTGGTTCTGGATGTTTTTCTATGTAGAATATGTATGTAATAAGAGTATAAGATATCGGTCATGTGGTACATATAACACAAGCTCTGCTTACTTTGGGGCTAGATGATGCTGTGTGAAATGTCAGGAATTATTTATATCCCATTTGTGATTTGTGAATACATTCAATACTAGAAAATCCGGTGAACTTCGTACCACCTAATATTAATTTGATTGTAAACCCCAGAATTGAGGCGAACAAAAAAATATTCAAATCGAGCCATTTTCGAGTTTTTGCAAGATGGCACGGCATTTGTTTTTTAGATATAGACTAGATTAGTGGAACGGATTGGGACTTCACACACAAACTTTGACTTCTAAATTGTATCTTATCTTGTCCTATTCCTATACCTATTTAACAAATTTCATCGAAATAGTGAGTAACAAATATAAGATAAGATAATGTTTATTTACCAAATAAATTTCACGTATACAAGTTACTGGTGATCCCCGCACTAGGCCAGGCTTATATAGCGGGAGATCGGTCAAGCAAAACGTGATTACCTATCACAAAAGTACACATAACAGGGCAGATAAATAAAACAATAATAAAGTTAACTAAAGAACTATAATAAAAAATTAATTAGGTAAACCAAAACTACGGTAACATTACATACAATAAGTGCGGAGTAGGGAGAATGCATACAAGAGACTTTAGAGGTTTGAATTTCTAGAAGGCTTTCTGTTCCGTTAAAATCCAATGTCAGGAGCCACCTCATTATTCTCTCATATACTCATACTCTCATATACATAAAATCATTTATAATATCAGTGTAATAACTTGAAAACTTACAAAATTACGAGAATTAGTGTCAAGTAGGACCTAAACTTATTTGCACAAATATCATCTGCAGGATATTAAGTACTTAGCTGGATATAACAGTATAAATTGGCACAGCTTTATAATATATTATAATTATACTATAATATATACATAATATATTATTGTCACAAACAATGCTGACGTGTCGCAGTGCTGTTGCAACGATTTTTAAACGTTAACTTACTTGACTACATATTTAACCAGTATGATAATAATTATCTACTTTTAATTACGTTGACAGATTTGTCTGTCCAGCTCCGGGTGGTGTTGCGATCAAGCGTCTACTCTTATTAGATTATTTCAGTTTTGGACTAATCCAGTTAGGGTGACGTAACACGCCCCCGGGTGTCGCTCCGGCTATAAATACTAGCACGTGCCTCCAGCGCTCGACATGGTCTACTTATAATATTTGGCATGGACCATTTAAACTGAAATGTGATTCTGTCAATAATTCGAGTAAGTTTGACACTCCATGTATAGAAATAAGACGATAGGTAGCAACAACTCATTTATTTTTAATGAAACTGTATCCATTTGTTCTATGAGGTGTGTAATAAATATTTTTCTATTTTCTATTTCTATTTCTAGTGTACCCGTTGATTGATGTATGATTTCAAAATCAAAGAATTATAACTTCTCAAATAATGTTTATATTTGTTACCTCATCTTCATTTATGAACCGATATAAATTTCATAAAAATCGGTTCAGTAGTTAGGTTTTCAAATCAAAAACTGAAAAAATATGTCATCCACTTGGCACGAAATTTTGATATTTTCCTTTTTTGCAACATGAAGTCGGTTGTCTTTTTAGTTTTTAAAACGTAATTATTCGTGTACATAACCCGAAAGTGTTTCAGTTTCGACCAAATAATTATAAGTAAATTGAAAGTGGTTTTAATATAGCGTCTAGTAAGCCGGTAATCCTAAACCAGTAGCAGTAATACCACGCTGTTATTGGTTCCCTTGTGTTTGCCAACACGGATGTGATTGTAGACCTAGTGACATTAGACAATGCGGGCGGTTATTTTGATCATCGCGTCAATCATGATGTTACGAGCGCATTCTACAAGAGCTTAGGGGGGCGCGAGTGTAATTGGTAGTAGGATAAATGAATTTAGTGTGATGCTATGCTGGGCATGAGTTGCTACAGAATAGCGTAAGCATCGACAGATAAACAAAAAAACGTGTGCAATTCACACGTGGTAGAAGTGAAACCTTCAAATATTTTGATTTATATAAGAAACTAGCGACCCGCCTCGGCTTCGCACGGGTGCAATGCTGATACTAATTATACTACAGAATGGTTATCCCTAAGAGATAGCCATATACCATCGCGGACTTTTTTGTAGACCTTTTGAGGGTGTACAATACTTTAGTACATTATTTTGATTTATCTCGTAGGGTTCAGACAGCGTTTGCAATGTAAGCGCAAAAATATGAGTATATTTACGTCACCACATTGGAAACCTCTAAAATTATCAGTGTTTATCTACTATATTATGCATGTACATATTATACATATAAACCATCCTCTTGAACCACTCTATCTATTAAAAAAACCGCATTAAAATCAGTTGCGTAGTTTTAAAGATCTAAGCATACATAGAGACAGATAGACAGCGGAAAACGACTTTGTTTTATACTATGTAATGACACTTTAAAATGCTTCCTATCTCATTTTCTCCCACGTTAAATCTTATGAATTTATGTGTGTCTCTTTTTACTGTCGCTTTTTCGTTTCATCGACTTTAAATCACAACGATGCTAAAGAAGTTTTCGCTTCAAAAAGTTAAGATATTGTAGTTCTGAAGGTAGAATAAGATAAAAATCTCGTATGTAAATTCTACAAACACTTTTAACACATCTATCTACAGAACAATTGCGTGGGAAGACGCTCATGTACAAAAGAAGCTACGTAGAAAGTGGTCGAAGCCCGTTTTGGATGTCCAGATAGGCTTTCATAACCTCCCAAATTAGGCACACCGAGATGGTCATAGAAAATAGATACGAAAGGTTAAGAAATCATAAGTAAATGTTACTTTATTTACTCATTACCCCGAAAAACAATTACCAGAGTTGGGCACAAACTGGTACGAAAGTCGCAGCCTAAACTAATTAAAAATATATAAGAAATAAAATGATAATAAATTTGATTTTATGTAGGTACTTATTTTGTAATGTTAGTAATGGATAAACTCAAAAACGATTTAACTGATATCAAAAATTATATCTAATATATAAAATTCTTCTGTCACGGGGTGCGTAATCGAACTCCTCCGAAACGGCTCGACCGATTTTCGTGATCCTTAGCGAGGATATTAGTCAGGGGGGAGAATCGAACAACATCTATTTTTCATCCCCCTAAATGTTAAGGGTGGTCCACCCCTTAATTTTTTTTTTTTATTTTTCAGACAAAAATTTTTGTTTTTATTTTTTTATGATACATCATACAAAAATACATGCAACCCTAAATTTTCACCCCTCTACGATCAACCCTTATTTTTTAAACATCATATTTACCTATAAAAATGTTTCCTAAAAATAACATACATGGCAAAACAACGTTTGCCGGGACAGCTAGTCACATATAAAAATAAAATTCAATAAATAATTCAGTACATTTCACACAGCATCATCTAGCCACAAAGCAGAGCTTGTGTTACAGAAAGCTAAAAAATGGTGGCAATTCGGTTAGTTCATATCTAAAATTAGGAATTGTCTAAAATATATTTTAGTTAGTCATAGAATTTGTAAAACCTATTCGGTTGGTACCATCTAACAAAATTAGGAACGCTTAATTAAATTATATAAAACTAAATTAGGATAAGTTAGTAACAGCAGAATACCAAGTATCATTTGACACTTCTAAACCTAATTTTACATAAAATTAGTAACGTTGGTGCCAACAGAATTGAGGCTATTGTCAGCGAGTAAAATGGGTTGTATTTTATAAAAAAAAAATGGAGATCCTATGAAAATTGCAATTATATATTCATTTTTTTGCCTGTAAAGGTCATATCTGGCGTAGCGTCCGGGACGCTATGTCTCAATGTCTCAATAATCACTTTTTGTTCAAATTAATCAATAAAAAATAAACACGGGTAGAATGGAAAAATGAAACATTCGTATTATGATATTAACCCTTATCCCACTAAATAGTTTCATAATCAACGGTAATTATGTACATGTAAATCTTTAAATTATTCGACCTTTCGCTAGAAGTTACGACGGGTATAAAAATGTTAAGAGTAAGAAAAAAGGACCGTGTGAGCGAACAGCCTCACGCTTAGTCCACGCTTAGCCTGGAAGTAGCACATGCTGAGATTGAACCTTTTTGGCCACACTAAAATGTTGATTGGTTCGCGGGAAGAGCTAATTTTGACGTTTACCTAATTGTTCTTTTTTCCCCTAGGGGCCTATTTCTAGCCATGTTTCCGCTCTTGTGTTATCTTTGGTTTTGTGCGTCATATCAGCCTTTAAGAAGTCCACTGCTGAACATAGGTCTCCCCAATTTATTTCCAGGAAGAACGATTTTGAGGGGGGGTTTTGTGTGTGTGCTAAATAAATGTTTTCCTTCCTTTCTTTCTTTCTTTCTATTGGTAACCCAAAATTACAACTTTAAATTGCACCCGTGCGAAACAGCAGCGGGTCGCTAGTATTAGATAGAATAATAACGGCAGTAGATAAAGAATCAACGAATTAATGGCCAAAGTGAACGGGACTTCCAATGGCATGGATTCTTCACCCACGCAAAAGGTAGAAAAGTCATCCAATGAATTCAAACAAGATTACAACACCGATGCATGGCTTGCTAGTATTTCAAACAGAATTATGTAAATATGCAGTTATGGAGATGTCATTTTTATCTATATGGTGGCATAACAGTAAACTAATAATAAAATGTAAGCTTACACGATCGTGAGCTAATAATATAATAAGGAAGGTTAGTTTTGTGTTTTATGGGCAATTTTTGAACCCTTTTAACCAGTTTCACTTTCAAAACTTTCGTGAGTCAATAATAATAAAAATAATGCCGGATATTTCACACAGCATCATCTGGCCCCAAATTAAGCAGAGCTTGAGTTATGGGTACCACATAATGATATACTACTAAAGTACTTATAAAGTTACTTTATATAAGTACTTTAGTTGTACTATACATTTTGATAAACACGGGTTTTACTCACGTATTATTTTGTCGATGGAGGGACCGACACTGTTTCGATTCATTCAGAGAATCTTCATCAGGGTGAATTTGATCTGCGAATGATTCTCTAGATTCATCTAGATTCTCTAGATGAATCGACAAGTGTCGGTGCCTTTTAATCAGGCTTTGGTCATCAAGCTCTAACATATTCCGGTGGTATAAAGTCAAGAAATCTAATGAATAAAATTACATTCCTAAATATACTGATCTGGTTAAGAGTGAAGAGTAAGACCCGCGATAAATACTTGCAGATCATACAAATATTTGTCCTGCAGCGGGAATCGAACCCACAGCCTTCTGCGTCTTGCAGTAGTCATAATGTAACACAATAACAACATTAATCAATTTAGCCAATACATTTTTGTAAGGTATTTGTAGTGCTTCGAATCACAAGAATGATTGTTTCTTTGTAAACATTTGATTTCCCAAGTAGCACAATAAACAATAACAAAGTGTTATAGTAACTGTTTATCAATCTATGTTACGCCCTGTACGGCATTTTCGCGTAGGACGACGTGATACAAGGTCTTCAAGGCTATGAACAACTGATAATTAAATTTACAACTTGTTATACATTTTGCCCATAGTAGGTATTTCGACTATGATTTCTTAGTAAGCAGTACTTAAAACAAAGTACTTGTACGCTGCAGATGGCTTACTACGAAAATATTTAAAGATTTTTGAACCCTCAACGTTATAGAAAGTGTACAAAATCGTGGGCAAAATTGCGAAATATTGGTAAAAGTGAAAGAATCAGACTACATTTTGGGTAAAATTACATATGAAAAAAATGTAAGAAGCCGGATGCAGGACTACAGAGCTACCAGTTAGATTTTTTTTTTTTAATATTAGTCATATTCTTATTTAGGTTTTATGGAAAGAAAAAATGGAAAAGTTTCTCGGATTTCAAAATCAAGGTAATGAACATCCTTCTGTTCTATGGAAATTTTGATTTTGCGTGAAATGGAGATTTTTCTTACTATTTTCCAACGAGAACAAACAAATTTATTTAAACTAGTGGTCGCCCACTGGTCGATATTCGACCGTAATTAATTCAAAATTAATGTATTTTTTATGCAAAGTTAAAAAAAAAATAGCATTCCGCACTATATATTATAAACTATAAGTGTGCCAAATTTCATACACTTCTCTCCGCGCAATTTTTGTAAAATGGGGTACAAAGTTTTTGCTTTACGAATTAATATATAGATTTCGACAGGACAATGTCTGTCAGGTGAGCTAAGCTACGCGTGAGATATGAAACCGCAACATGACAGTAGGATATGACGTTCATTACACGAGAATATCCATAGCTAGCCTCTGTGCCACAAAGAATGCGATGTCGTGTCAATTATACATGCCACAAGGCATGGCCTTTACATGGTACATTGCTATTACACGCGTTTTTGCATCATTGTCATTCAAACCCTCAGACAAAAGTTATCTTTATTTTAAACGTCTTGAGGTGCACTTTGGTCACTATCTGCCATTATCTTTACCGCAAGGTGCAATAAGTTCCATCGAATGGTGTCACACAGGCGGCTAAAGTGTCTTTTATCTAATTGTTTTACGATGAGTAATTTTATTATCAGTTGTACTGTTTAGTGGTAGTCAGGTTCCCTGTACAAATTGTTATGCGGAATCGCGCCTATATGGTTTAAATTATGGAATGATTTTGCATGTTAAGTCTCAAATGGTTCTAGTTCCGTCAGCTTGCTTCGGAGTCAGAGAACATTACGATAGGTAAGGCAGAAACACCCATGATAGAAATAGCCAGATTGGACGATCCCGAGCGGACTACGCAAGATACATGTACTAGTATTATAACCATATAGGATTGCGAAACGCGTTGAAGCCAGACTCTGAAAGATACAACACACGGAGAAAACATAAAAGTAAATTGGGATGCTCAATCTTATTTCCCGGCAAACGTGTGCTGGAATGAAACACGTAAACGTTCCCGATTCCCGACATAAGGATTACGGGCGATAAGCACAAATGTTTTAACATGTGTTTTTTGAATTGCGCTCGTGGCTACTACTATTATTGAATTTCGTGTTACCGTGTTTGGAAGGGGCGTCATTCTATTTTAGATGTCACGACTTTTAGTTTTTATGCAATAACTATTTATGGGAATGTTTAACGAGTGTCTTAGATAGAAGAAGAAAGATTTATAAAAGGTAAATGGAACGAATTTCTCAACATTATTTGGTTTTAAAACCGTTTTGGTGTCTATTTTGGCAACTGGTGTTTGGGTGAATTGTATTTAAAAAAAATCCATTTCATTAACAAGTATTTCCGTATAGGTACAATATGAAATACCCAGACAAAACTTGTAGGTTCTTAGAACCAACTATGTCGGCAATAATAACTTGAACTTTTAAAACGCTGCGAGTCTGTTTTAGTCCAAAATAAACAATACTCATGGAAGCTATTTTGGTTATATATGAAGTTTACAATCAGATTAAGAATATAGGGAGGTTTTGTTTGGTTGGCTCGATCTTAGCAAAGGCGGTGAGGATCTTGTAAGAGATAACCTGAGATATTTACCATTTCCTTCTTCAAGTAGATGAGCTGTGAGTCGAGATCCGTGGGTGGTTTGTTGTCAGGGCTGGCTGGTGGCTCGGGATCCAACTCGCATTCCGTGAATCCACTGAGGCTCTTCGGCAGAGGCGGCATCCCCTGTAAGGACATCGTGGAGATCGCGCGGAATTGTTTACGTAACCTGTAGACAATGGATATTTGGTTAAATTGTGCTTCTATAACTCGTCAATTGAGTTACTTTGGGCTGCATAGTCTATAGGTTTTGTCAGCTCAGTTGGTAGTGAATATGCCTAAGGCAACCTCTAGGTTGAGGGTTTGAATCCCCCCAGTACAAATTTGTGTGATGAAAATCGTTGTTTGTTCTGAGTGTTTGTTATAAAGTATTATACTCGTAGGTATGTGTATCATAATAAAAGCTATGCTTAGTTTGGGGCATTGTCTACTAATATTTATTTATTTATTGCTTCTCGGGTGACTTAGCGGTTTCGGTGGGTATTACAATTATTTAAATTCGTAACATTATTAGGATATGCAATAGTCATCGGAACATTAGTTAGAAATTTTAAACGTAATTTTGTTGAATAAATTTCCCTTACGGTTAAAGTGAATACTCATACTAGAATGGATCATGCTGGGAATCTTTGATTTCTATTACATAAAGTACGTGATGAATCATCAATCATTAGGTACTGTTATAATCAATATAATTTAATATAATTAAATATAATTATTATTATTATTTAAATTTCGGTATAAAGTAGACATACTGTATTGCTAGATTTATTTCGACACAATAATAAGTCTGAACACGTGGGTTTGCAAGGAGCTGGTGTTTGTGATAGGTTTTGTAGAACCAGTAATACAAATCAGCAGGCTATGGTCCTGCTGATTTGTATTATAGGTAACTGGGCGTTATTAATGTTCTTGGCAAAGCTAATATACAATACTAGCTGTCACGTAAGTCACTTCGTCCGCGCGTTTAAAGAAAATATCACATTAAAGCACTTTGCCTTCGACTTTGCTGTACACTTTTTTATAGTTATTCTGCTATTCGAGGCAGAAACAAATCCAACGAATCAAAACCACGAAAATCGGTCCAGCCGTTCTCGAGTTATAAATAGTGTTACTAACACAACTTTGTTATCTACCAAGAGCTGACAAGCCAGTCAAATAATGCAAATAATATTGTACAATCGAAAAAACGCTAACGTTATGTATGGCACACAGTCGTCCTCGTAAACATGCCTTGAAACTACATACCTAGATATTTTTGCTTAGAAGGTGAAAGTGGATACCGTATCCTGGTTTAGAAAGATTACTGATAATCAGTTGACAGGCTTGTTGAAAGCCCTTCATTATTTATACTTGGGCGCGTCTCAAAAAGATTAGAGCTAGGTATATATACGGGCTAGGTAAGTATACATAATCCAATTCTTTGAAGTTTGGAGAAAAAATACTGAGACTAATCTACGTAGGTAGTACAGGCATATTAAAAAAACAAACATATTTAATATTAAATCGAAGATAATTTCAATTTGAATCGTATAGGTACGCTCAAAGTCAACATACAAGCGTGCTATTTTTCAAAAGTCGGATATACTTAATTAAATTAATCGGAAACCAGGCGTAAAACTTCTTGGTTTGCCAAACATTTCCTTTTTTCAACAGTTATCAGCTTCTGGTTTCTTTAAAGTATATTTAGGTACATAATAAATATTACATACATTTTGATCTCTTTGTTCGTGTCTGATTTGCATGTCCCTAATATGTCCTTGAAAGGTCAGTTCAATTTTATTGCCATATTTTTGCCATACTTACAAAATATGGAATTATCATGAACATATTATTAACTAGCTGCTGCCCGCGGCTACGCACGCGTGGTACCTACATAAAAAGTAGCCTATGTCCTTCTCAAAGGTCCCATCTAATCTTTATACCAAAATTAATTAAAATAAGGTTTACCGGTTTAGGCGTGAATACGTGACAAACAGACAGACAGAGTTACTTTTAAAGTTATAATATTAGTATAGAAAAATATCATACTAAAAACTTATCGTGTTTTTATCAATGATAATTATCGTTTCGAACCCGGTCACAGATAGTACAGAAAACTGGTATTTAATGAAGCCAGTCATATTCCAAGGTGACAATCTAGTGTCTATTATTATGAAAACTAAGCACCTGTCGAGCCTGTCTACTCTGCATCCCACACACAGTATAATGATCAACATATTTTTGATTAAAAAAACATGCTTCAGTAAAATATTAGATACAGACATAACTTTATGCATTGTTACCTAGTTAGTAGTGACCTACAGCTGGAAATATGTTTTGTTGCGCTTTATTTACGCAAGTAAGTGGCGTTACTTGAATTTTGGCTATCGGCTGTTAAAATATCAGTGACCTAGAAATGGTAACGTAAGTACTTTTAAGTAGATTCCACGCTGACAAACAAGAAAAACACATAGAACACAACGTACTAACATACCTTTTAGCAAAGTCGTAAGCTGTATGTACTCGTATGTTTCGAAGTTTACTTTTCACAGAATAGATTTATGCTTTCAACTTTACCTACATTCAACAGACTTACCTAAATTTAAGGTCAACGTCGAGTATGTAAGCATATGCCTGATCATACCCGTCGTCCGTATTTCCACTGGTCGCCGACGACACAGCATAATTCGGTTCCGAGTCCTCAGAATCACATTGCCCGTTAATGTCTTCACACTCCCCAGTGTCCAAACCATCCGGCAGATTCGACTGCGACCGCATCGTTTGCAGCTCGTAAATCAACATCTCATGATTATTCATATCCTTCGTCATCAGAATCTCGGGTGAGTAGTCTCCGTTACTGAGGTTCTCGGAACCCTTGCCTTTATCTATAACAGTGTTAGCTTCATCTTTGTTATTGTTATTTCTACTTGCCAGAATTTCAGAAATTAATAACTCCGTGACTCGAGATGTTTTCCTTTCTAAAGAGTTTGTGTTTTCATTTGTGGTTTCTTCGTGTTTTGGGCTGACGGGTTCGATCTGAGGACTTGATGAGAATTCAAGATTATTGACCTCTTTTGATGGGCTATTCCGTAATCTGTCGTCGAATTCTTGTACTTCTTCAACGGACGCATAGGGTGCTTCGGGCGGTGGGCTTTGCGGAGGCTTGGCGTCGATCGGTGAGGAATACGGACTCACGTCTACATGACGTAAAGAGTAAGGATTTATCTCTACTCTCGTTTTGTGTTCATTACTATTTACAATATTTTTTTTCTGTACAGGTAGAGGCAGTGGTTTCATTGGTTTAAGCTTAGGTTTCGGTGAAAGAGGAGGCGGCGGTGCCTTCCGCAATGGAAACGTCTTCTCAGCAAAGCTGGAAGATTTCGTAACTTTGCACTTGGAGTCTTGATCTAACTTGTTTGAGGTTGAAAGAGATCTCACTAAAATTTGTCTACAAGTTTTAACCGCTTTGGAGTTGAGGGATTCGTTGGATCTCTTGGTAGAATTTGGCGCCGGTATTGAATTGCTGTCACTAGAACCTCTTCTAGAGTTTTGTCCACTGGATTTCCTTTCGTCTGACGAGGAGCTACGGTCGCTGATAACATCTCTGATGAAAGACTTCACACGCGCCAAACCGTTCTGTTTAGGCGACACCAAAGGCGGGTTTGCAGTGTTCGCTCTATCTAAAGTTTTACTCCTCGGAGTGCTTGTCAGCTCTCGTTTAGAGAACGCTCGTGACTTTGTGAAGTTTGCCTTGGAGTCAGCGACGGCCTTCCTGGTTTTTGCAAGCGCCTCCGCGACCACGCTCTGGTTGGGTCGCGGAGGCACAGGAGGCGGACCTTTTAGTTTGTTGCTCTTCATCGGTTGGGCGTTACTCTGTACCATCAGCATGCTGAACGAACCACTCGTGCAATACTATAAAGAAGGGTTATAGTATAAGGAGCGCGTTAGACCGGCACCGACCGCGCGATCGCGACCGCTCCTTGCGTAGACAGAGACGTGCGTCGCGACGGGCGCGCGGTTCTCACTGACTGCCCTGACTGGCCAGCAACACTCGCCCGTCCGTCGTTCGGTCGTTCGGCACTTGCTCGCCGGTAGCCGCCGCACCGGTGGCGGTGCCTCTCGCTTCGTTCGTCATGTATAAGGTAACTACACGCTAACTACGTCGCAATGCCCTCCCGCTCTATCACTGCAGTAGGTACTGTATATTACTGAATGCACTAAGGTTGTAGGTACTGACGAACAATGAATTGACCCACAGTTTAATAATGTAAAAGCGATTGTTTACTATGAGAACGAACGCAATAGCGGCTACCGTGGTGCGGAACACGCGACGCTATTGTTTGGATTGCAATTTCGAAAGTAGTTACCTACTCTATGACCTATTGTTTCGCGGTAATCAAAATGTTACGGTGGAGCTATTGTATACAAGTAGCTTTCGAAAGATGCGGTAATCCATCAATAAAACATTTAAAATTGTACCTGATTCGATACTTTGTTTATTTGTGGCTTTTATTGGTGTAAAAACTCACTTCATCACTTATAAAGTCGCAAAAATACTACTTAATTCAAATCATAAAAATACTCATGTGCAAAAATCATAAGTACCTAGTAATATTTTTTTTTTTTCAAGTTATAGCACTGATTGGTAAAGCAATACAAATTTGATATTATGTAATATCAACAAGAATTGTTATTATTCTAGGTGTAAGTATGTAAACTGAGCTAAAATACATACATACATATTTTACCTAAATATACTTGTACATGTCAAGACTAAAAGTAATATATCATTTATTTATTTTTTATACAACTGAGCTAGCAAAAAAGAATATGGCCCACCTGATGGCAATTAGGTTACGGTATGACGTTTTCAATACCAGGGGGTACCAGACAAATGCTGCCAGCTTTTGACATAGTTATTTTCTCTATTTGCCCAGTAATTTCACTTGCCCCAGTGCCCTTGAAACCTAAACACAGTATTGTTTGCTCAGTACTATATGGAGGCTGAATATCTGGCAAAATGTAGTACCAAACGAGACAGAGTATTACTGAAGAGTCCTAACACCATGTAAGCCACCAGGAACAAATATTTAACTTGAACACAATTTTTTTTTATTTTTTTTCTAAAAACTATTCATATACTTATTTATAGAAAAACTGAAATATACAGATTAATATTCAATTACTTTACTATTTCACTAACCGCTGGTAAAATGCCCAAAGTGCTGGCAATGTTAGCACAATGAATAGCCATACTAATCCTTTGTCCGAGGTAAGCACCAGTCCTTTGATCATTGAAATATAGGTCTTAAAACTCAATAATCTCAATTAAATCATTATGTCTGTCATCAGTCTGTAAGACAGCCAAGATGAAATGCTTTTTTATAAAGTGAAACAAAGTTCAATACCTAACTGAATGTGTACAAAGGGGTCAGTACTTAAGAAAAATTGAAAAACTGTAAACAAATCTGTATTTCCATATTACATTTGGCTGCATATCAACATATCAGTGGCATAGGTATTACAAGTACTTATGTACTTACTTGCCTGCAAAATAGTTTTCACTTATTGTTGAACTTCCAGTCCTGTCTGCACATAGGGCACTGCTGCTGGGGTTGAGAATGGAGCCACTTCACGATGCAGTGGATGTGGAAGCAGTGGGAGCAGGCACCCCACACCAAGGGGCAATCGTCTCCTGGCAGTTTGCAGTCGGGACAGCAGCTATCGAAGGGCATACGACAAATACCGCAATTGTCGTCGTTCGCTACCCAGCGCCATGTCGCCACGCCTGTCCAACCTACACCAAATTTAGATATAATTTAAAAACTTTGAATACAATGGAATGGGAAACGCACGGTTACGATAGGTGTATAGACATACTTTTTACAGTAACTTTCATAGTGTTAATTGTCGCATCACTAGCCGTTGCTTGATGTGCTCTAGAAACTAATTAAATAATTGCTCTGCAAACATAAGCAATTTTAAAATATCTTTTCTATAAGAATTATAAAACTGTGAGTGAAGATTCAAAATCAAAAATATTGTAACACGCGCTTCTCTGGAGATTAATTATGTTTATTAGCGTTTTTTCAAACGTAAACAAACGATAATGACAGAATTGACAGATGCTTCGCTCTTTTAGCCAGGCTTTAGTCTAAAGACCTTACCACCTTACGTATAATATTTTCTTGTGTTTTATTTTGTTTTTTTTTTTTCAAGATATTTTAACCTAGGATAATTTAGATACAAATATGTCGCATGAATGCACCGTTGGTGCGCGATTTAAGCCTTTTTATTACAGAAGTTCTACTTAAATTTCAATGTTTGTTTGCTGCCCATGATTTTGCTGCGTAGTGATCTTGTTGTGGGAAAGATGGTTATTCGTACATAGGACGACGCAATTTAAATGACCGGGCGATATATTTTTCCATATTTTTTGATAGTTTAATAAGATAAGATGTTTCTGTTTAGGTTTAAAAATACGTAAAAACGTAATAGGTTTAGTAACTCGTCGTAGATACCGAGTTTTGAAATGAAATCACCCACCTACCCTATACAACCTACCCTAGTATAAATATCATATTATCATAATAATAAAATGTTATAACATAGCACATGAGTTAGGATAAGATGACACACGAGTACATGTGACTTAATGATATGACGCATCTAAGACTTAACTAATTTGCAGACACTAAATCTAAATTATTATACATCCCTATCTATTTCCGAACGCCAAACAATATATTTAAGTCGTATCATAATTATATTCACTGCCGTACATAAACTAACATCTGCCATTCAGTATATATTATTCTCCGTTATAAATATAAATTAATATAATTTTATGACCATAATATAATAAATGTACAGCCTGATTTCACCTGCATCTATATAAAGCTTTCATTCATTGTCATTGGTCATTGTCATCGGTCGTGTAGGTACTGTTTGCGATATCGTAAGTACTTTACATAAAATTTTAAGCCATCAGTACCAGTACCAATAAAAATCAAGTAGGTACATCAACTGAACCTATATTATACTGTGAAATAAACAATCCAATCGAATTTAATGGGGGCCCCATTGAATTCGATAACGTGTGGAAGAGACTCAGCTATGCGGTCTACGCAGTTAAAAATACCCTTCAACTTTTTAGACGTGGATGGATACCGCTAGACTCGTTTATTTCAGATACTTACTTTCATAGCATTATGTTTTACGGCATTCTGTTTTATACATTCCTCGTGTTCCAGATTTTTACATATTTGTGTTGCAATAGAGGGATTTTCGTGCAATCTTCATCATTTTCTTTCTTTTTTAATTTAAGGAAATAAATGTTAATGACAGTGTCTTACTGGGCCCTGGGACAGGGTTTCACTTCTACCACGTGTGAATTGCACACATGTTATGTTTACGATTTTTAGATTACGATCGTCTTGTAGGTATGTCATTTATTTAGCTCAGCGATATCGATGTCAATTCTGTAGTATCACTAGCGTAAAGAGAGTTTACGGCGTGTTTACGGTTACGGCACAATGTCAGGCTGACACGTTAGCATTCTATAGTTTGTGGGCTGACACTAGATCCATGCTTTCTTCCATAATTCATTCGTTATTGTTTATTATTATTACTAATTCACAAACTATGGGATGCTAACGTTTAGTTTAGTTCGATGATTTGCCTAAATTTGATGTACCCAATGTACCCACTGTCATTATAATATTTGGTCAACTTGTCAATGTCAACGTCATCGTCACGTCATCCATCGTTAAGTCAGTCAATCGAAAACATTGAATTTCCAAGAAATATTGAGAATTTTATTGATGTGTTGGACTTTATTTACGACAAATTGCCTCATATAACTGTTTTCTTTGAAGAAACCAGGGCACAAAATGACTACGTTTGACGCAAAATATGATGTGAGTATCACCACACATTAGCACATGGTGTACCCCCAGAATAAATATGGGTTTACCTACCATTCTTCAAATCGTGTCATACCTATCGTGTATCGTGTTTAGTTCTTTAGAACCAGTGTGGTGAAAGGATTAAAGTGCGCCTCAGAGGAATTTAGCTCCTTTCGTGCAATTTAAAAACTTGTTGTAGCACCTGCATCTACCTTAAAAAGTATGAATAAAATAAAACTCTGTTTTTCTAATAAGTACCTACATATTTTCTACCAAAATAATATGTGGGCCTTAGAATCTGGTATCTAGTGAAGCTTCATAAAAAATACAGTAAATATCTATCTACATTATATCATAATTGTTAGCCATCTCATAAATACCATATTAATATCAATAATATAAATAAAGTTGAATAAATATTTAATATTTCAGATGTTTCCTGCAGGAGATGTTGGGACAGTGGAAGGGGAGATGAACATTCCATCAAATGGAGGTACCCCGGGTAATGCGATGGAGTTTAACACCCTTGATGAACCCATCAAGGAAACATTTGTAAGTCTAAAATATTATAGTACTTTTAATAAATCTGAGTACTTACCTAATCTAAGGATGAATTATAACAATAATCTTTCTTTCGGTTAACTTATGCAATGTCTCAGTCTATTCATATTCCAACTGCTTCAAGTCATGCACAGGTACTTACGACTGGCAGCTCCAAAGACGGCAACAGTCTGTGTTGCCTTATGCAACCACTGAAAGGAATTGGTGATAGGTTTTTTGCTCTGTTTATTATAAATAGTTACGTTTTAAAAACTAAAAAGAAACCAACTTCATTGAATGAAATTTGAGCCTATAATACATATTTAGTGGAAAGTAGATGTATTTTGTATATATATAATCTGGGTAGGCCTAATAAATGCACTGCTCCAATGAGACAGTGAGGTATCGAAGTACATGAAAACATCATTGATGTATACAATTTTTAGATTTACATTTATTTTTTTCAGCTCAACCGATTTTGATAAAATTTATATGGGACCACCTGTGAAGTATACCCTTGCAAACAAAAAAAACTATTTTTCAAATCGGTTCAGCCGTTTTCGAGTAATCAGTGAACATACATAAAAAAAAAAAAAGATTCCGATGAATTGAGAACCTTCTCATTTTTTATAAAGTGGGGTATTAACTAGAATATACTTTGTATACTGTTATTTCTGTATCTTTTAGATGCGAGATCTGAGAGCTGTTGGCAACAAATTCTACCATGTCCTCATCCCTAGAGAAAAAACTAGTTTATTAAAAGAATGTAAGTTTATACAATCTTATTTTCCATGAAAGTAAATAATAAATACATCATAATAATTGATGTGGTCTACTTTATTCAGCTGAGTTAGATGACAAAAAATCATTATTTAACTCAAGTGAATAACTTGACTTTACCTTGCATTACCAAAGTTGTGCATTGACTCTTGCAAACTTTTGTTAGTGCTGTCCTAGTCAGTCAAAATGCAAGAGTCCACCAAATATTACACCCTGCACTATACAGACTGGCTTGCCAGCTCAGTTGGTCGTAGCACTGCCTTCTGCGCTGTAGGTTGAAGGTTCGATTCCCTCTTAGAATAAACATTTGTATAAATAAATAAATAAATAGTACAGGACATTTCACACTGCATCATCTGGCCCCAAAGTAAGCAGAGCTTGTGTTGTGGGTACCACATGACTGATATACTACTTATATTCTTTTTTTTTAAATTGCTTGTTATTTATGTCTTACATGTGAACTGTATTCCACATTCCAGGGGATCTATGGGGCCCGTTGTTACTGTGCACACTCATGGCCACAATTCTCCAGGGGTCAACTGAGCGAGCAGATAACACCAATGATGGTGGGCCAGAGTTTGCTGAGGTGTTTGTACTGGTGTGGATTGGAGCAGCAATTGTGACTGTTAACTCTAAACTGTTGGGTGGAAATATGTAAGGAAAAACAATTATTAATTTATTAAGTACCAATATGGTGTAGTGGGCCAAGGCCAGGCTGAGACACAGAAGGTCGCAGGTTAGATTCCCGCTGTGGGACAAAAGTTTGTATGATCCGCAAGTATTTGTCTCAGGTCTGGATTCTTAAGGCGTAGCGCAATAAAACACCTTAAGAGATACGATATCCTCTTGTTTGGAACTAAGAAGTTCATCAACATGTAATAAAAAATTAATTAGTGCTCTTTCAAGCGCCAATTGTAATAAAAGAAATATTTTTTAAATAGGGTCAAAATCGAATTCGTTGAATCGTCTGAAGTAGAATAACATCTGGCTAGTTGTCAAAGGGTGTGTGAAAGAAGAAGCAGACGCAATCACAATGTAAATAAACAGATTTTAATGTTAATTCCTCAATTTACATGTAAGACGCAAATACGTCGTTACAAACAGTAATTACGGCAACTCAATGGAACTGCTCTTAAATCGATAGCTGATAAAAAATATGTATAAAATGTGGTTTCTATGTATAATATGTATGTATTAAAAAAAGGTGTATAAGTAGTATATCAGTCATGTGGTTGGTACCCATAACACAAGCTCTGCTTTGGGGCAAGATGTTGTGTGAAATGTATGGCATTATAATTAAAATAAAATTTCGTGGGTATGTGAAACTAGTCCTTATGTACTTAACATAAGCTTAATGGTCTGAATTTATTCTAGTAAAAACATGCGAGCTATTCTGTCGTGCACTGCACCGTTAGAATTACACGAAGTACTAATCCTGCGCAGACGAAGTCGCGGGCATCAGCTAGTATTCTATGTTCGTAAATGTCTCTGTCAACAATCAAGACAATGGCCTCAATTCAGTTGGCACCAACCTAACTAATTTTAGTTAAAATTAGGTTTAGATTGTCATATAAAACTTTGGTATTCTGCTGTTACCAACTTATCCTAAGTTATTTAGATGGTACCAACCGAATAGGTTTTACAAAAGCTATGACTAACTGAAATATATTTTAGTTAGACAATTCCTAATTTTAGAAATGAACCAACTGAATTAAATAATGCCGGACATTTCACACACCATCATCTGGCCCCAAACTAAGCAGAGCTTGTGTTATGGGTACCACATGACTGATATACTACTTATATACTTTATTTTTTGTAAATACATACAAATTATACATAGAAACACCCAGACCCAAGACAAATACTTGCAGATCATACAAACATTTGTCCCGCGGCGGGAATCGAACCCGCAACCTTCTGCGTCTTAGTCGGACCTTAGCCCATTGCGCCACAGAGGTCGTCAAATTGTCACCATTGTTTTTATTCCAGCTCATTTTTCCAGTCAGTCTGCGTCCTGGGTTACTGTCTGTTCCCAATAGCGGTATCCTTAGTGGTATGCCGCATCATACTGTTCAGTACACAGAACACTTTCCTTTTCTTCCTGAGGCTGGTGATATCCATGATGGGTTTCATCTGGGCTACTTTTGGTGAGTGCTATGTTATGTTATCAGTATGTAGATCAGTCAATTGTGATTGCATAGCATTGACCTATGCGGGTGTCTGTTATGGTGTAATGGTGTGTTTATGACTTAGTGATCCCTACTAATATTATAAATGTGAAACTGACTCTGTCTGTTTGTTACGTTTTAACGCCTAAAACGCTGAACTGATTTCGATGAATTTTGGTATAGAGATAGGGACCTTAAATAAGGACATAGGCTACTTTTTATGTAGGTACTCTGCGTGCGAAGTCGCGGGCAGCAGCTAGTAGTTTATATGACGCTCTAATGGTATTCGTATAAGGGTTCAACAGCTTAGTGAGTGTCTAAGGACGGAGGAGCACCAAGTTATAATAAGGACTAATACGAAATTACAAGGATGTGGCTTTGACATGGCTGTGACTTGGATATGTATCAATAGTCCCAATTGCCCAGTCTTCAACAGGCGTATTACCCACACAATAACTTCAGTCTCTAAGTCAGTTTTGCCCAAATATACATTTGCTTTGTTGCAGAAAGTAATTTTAAACACCTGTAGAATTGTTAGAATAATTTTGCAAACCGACATGTCAGCAGGAACCACAGAAATAACATCAAATCATAACACTGAGTTGCACTTGGCTTAGGCTCGTCTTTCTTGGTTATTTTACCGGTTCCGAGCCGAGCTGATGAAAGTCAAAATCAAATAATAATAAATAATGCCGGACATTTCACACAGCATCATCTAGCCTTGAAGTAAGCAGAGCTTGTGTTATGGTACCACATGACTGATATACACTCAGACCCAAGACAAACATTTGTAAATCATACAAACATTCCCGCATCGGTAATCGAACTCGCAACGTTCTGCGCTATAGAGGTCGTCAAAATATGTTTTCCACCGTTCCGTATTTTCAAACCAGAGCTGAAAGGATTAGAATGCACTTCAGATGCTCTTTTCGTGCTCTCGGTACATGATTGTGATAATTTTAGGTTCTACGACATACCGGCTTCCTCGCGATGTTTTCCTTCACCGATTGAGAGTACGAAAGTAGAGTATGTATTTATCCTTATCCTTACTATAATATTATAAACGCGAAAGTTTGTATGTATGGATGTTTGTTACTCTTTCACGCAAAAACTACTGAATTGATTTTAATTAAACTTTGCAATAGTATAGCTTATACATCTGAATAATACATAGGCTATAATTTTTAAAGATATTGTGTGAATTGTCCAAAATATAACGATTCATTACGTATAATTTTGATGAATTTTGGTATAAAAATAGATAGGATATTGGAGAAGAAAATAAGCTACTCAAAGTAATAATTCTGCGCTGACATAGTCGCGGGCACCAGCTAGTAATATATAAGTATCTTGTTCCCATAGTAGAAGCTAAGCTCGGAGCTAGATGGTGCTGTGTATTGTCCACCAATATTTATTTAATTTTTGATATTATATTTCCAGCAGCCACAAAGTTCCTGGGCGACAGCCAACCGGACGGAAAAAAAGCTCTCGCAGTGTACCCTATATGCCTGTTCTACTTCATTCTGTCGTGGTTAGTAGTCTCGCACAGCAACGTTTAATATCTACATTGTGATACAACTCCAGTGCTGCACTCGCTCATCAAATGACTCATTAGATTGTATTAAGTATACTTAAATAAAAAAATAGTAAAACCATCGACAAAATACATCTAAGTATAACCTATTCATAGAGACCATTGCGATGAGTTCCAACACGATACCTCTGCTCTAAGTTGGTGAGTAGTTGGGTATCCTGCAGAATCCAGGTGAAGCTGCTGTTTCAGCTCAAGGTTACCATGTTCTAGCAATAGCATTAAAGAAACAGGATACCGAGTTTTGAATCGATCTGCTGGGTGATTATGGAATTCTGATACTATCAAAACATTCATACTAACAGCTTTCAGTTACTATTGATGAATTGGTTGATGTTTATTGTCAGATATGCTGTCAAATGCATAGAAACCTCGGACCAAATAAATATATGGACTGAGCGCCGCGATCAACCAAAGTGAAGACTTAAAACCGTGCTTCTCTGTGGAAATACGAGTGTGCGTGTACACATACACTCAAATCATACTCCTTGTCACGTAGTCCATTAAGCATTGCACGAAACCCTAGCCTTTTAGGTCAAATGCGTTCGATGACGTTTCGTGTTCCAAATAAGCTAAAAACATAAGATTTATTTTTTAATTAAAGGAATTTCAAGTGAAAAGTGACTCCGTGACACTTTTGAATTTTGCAGCTATTTTACCTTCACCACAAAGTATAATGTTGTTTTTGTTCGATGTTTACTACGACGTGAAATGTACTAAGAGCAAGGATCATGATTTCTGTGTATTTAGGTGCGTGTATTTACATAGAGGAGCTTCACAATGGTTGTTCGCGGCACTCTGTCCTTATATTTATTTGGTCTGAGATAGAAGCCGAACGTGGTCTAGTCAAAACTGGTTCTAATTTCAATCAAACAAATGATTGTAATAATCCCTATTGCTAATTGATCGTGTCAATGGTTCCATAATCGCCGCCGTGCTGATCTGTGGAATTACATCTACTAGAAAAGAGTTTACGATTTTCAAATAACTGAAGATATTTTTTGGAAACACGCTCGGCCAAGTCACCTTTCAAACAAAAACATCTAAATTATAATTGGTCTATCCATTTAGAAACTACGATGCCACAAGCACACATACATCAGATACACACATCCAACTATTAACAACCCCTTTATTTGCTTCGAGGGTTAATAAAGAATATGTAATGTAAATCGTAATTTGGTGCGAGACTTAATTGACGATTGAATGTCTTACCTACAGAGCGTACTAACTAAAATACAAATACCATGCGTCAAAAGGCGTACCTAGATAGGTATACACCAAAGCGTAGAGTGAATTATATAATTAACTAGTAAGTGCAAAAAAAAACGAGCGAGCTTTTCAGTAGTCGCATATATGATGTGTAACATCTGACCTAAGCAACATAAACATATCCTGAATTAGTTTATAGAACACTAGCAGGAATCCCGGAATCCCAAGACTTCGCCCATTTTTACGAGAAACCATCGAGTTTATATTATTCATATCAAGTTTCAAGCAAATCGCACCACGCGTTAAAGTTTCATACATTCGTTTATACCCCTTTTCACCCTCTTAGGGGTTGAATTTCGAATAATCCCGCCTTAGTGGATGGTTTTGCTATAAAAGGAAGCTAACTTCCAAATTTCAGCTTTCTAGCTTCAGCGGTTTCGGCTCGACGATGATGAATCAGTCAGTCAGGTTAAGCTCTTTTATAGGTATATACAGACATATTCTTTTCTCGTCTCACACACACGCACACTTTTTTGGTACCATCTGACGGCCAACTCTACCACCGCGCGCGCTCATTGGTCAAGTCAAATAGCGCGCGCTTCCCCGGCTTCCTGTTACACACTTCCATCCCTTTTTACGAAATTACTCCTACAGGAAAGATGTTACACATAAACATATTTAGATATTAGACTTTGGTTGTATGTCTAGACAGATCTTATATCGATCTATGATCGAAACAATTTAATGAGCCAGGCCAGATGACTCGAGTGTGGCCATTAGTATAAGTGTGAATATGAATGTTAGATTATTTTAAACATATTGTAATTTTATGTCAGTATTTACTCCGCGTAACAAGCAGTCAGCCCTTTCCAATACTGTTACGGCACAATCGACATTCCGTGAAATCATTTCGAGGATTTTGTACATAATTTATTAATTAAAGGCTATTTTACGTCCATTGTGGTTTTATTTGTGAAACATCAATCATTATGCATCTAAAAATTTTATATTCAAATTCGAGATTTGCCTGTAATGCCATGTACCGACCAAATTAACAAAGTATCTACTTCCTACTAACATTCTATTTCCACAGAAATAACGGAAGAAAATTCTCTGCCTTTCCGTTTTCTTTTATAAAAATTTACTAAAGACCTTTAACATAATTTGTTAATGTTTGTAAGAACAAGGCATTATTGTACTTACATTACATATTACGAGCAGTTTAAAACATTGTGAGAATTAATGGGGCACCAAACTGCATTACTTACTAACCCATCGGTCATCTTAAACTAACCTATTACTACTTATACATAGTACATAACATATGTACATCATTTATTTACATACATTGCTTACATAACCAAAAGTATTCTAAATTGCAATAGGAATATCGGAAAATAATATCTAACAAAATTATCGGCATATTTAAATTTTTGTTTAATATGACATTTTCGTGATATATGGCAGCACAGTTTTCTAATATAAATTAAATGTAGTTCATTTAAATATTTTGCTTAATGAACGTATGCGGATTATTTTGGTCGTCTTCCGAAGCCAACATTTCCGGTTTGATTAGTAATTTTGGTTTTTATTTAAATAGAGCTAGAGTTATTGACTCGGGTGTTATTAATTTGAATAAAAGTGTTTCTTTGTGATTCGAGCTAAAATAATCCGAAGGTATTTTATATGAAAGGCGCCATTTTATATAAAGTAACAATGACAAGATACGACTTAGTGACATACTACAAATTTGACATTATTATGACACATGACATTAACGAAGAAGATGAATTAACGTATGCAAAGGAATGTGCCAGGTTTTTATCGTTTAGTTTTATAAATAGCTGCTTCAACTCTCAGACCAAATAAATAGATATTGGTCTGAGCTTTAACTACGACAGATTTTATCCAAGTTCTTTTTAACAACAACTAGGTATTAATGAACTGTATCATATAATTACATACCTAATTATATAGTGTAGTGTTTAGATGTTTTGTCCTTGTCATTTTATAGAATAAAGAATAGAGATGGCGACAGATTTAAACAATTCCGTAGCTAGTGTGTGTTTATAAGATAGACCATTACTTTTTACACTACACTCATAATTTGTACAAATCTTTAAAAAAAAAGTTTATTTAGTTATGGGACAAAAAAATATCAGCATCAACTACTTATAATAATTTATAACGATAGTGCCCGCTACGAATTTAATATGCAATACAATTAAATGTGGTAACATTATAAATCGAAATAGGTATCTACCATGAAGAACTTTCACGTCACAAATATGTTGCCTACGCAATATTGGTTGTACAGACTTATAATTACATTCTTTATTTGAATAATGCACTACAATAACATCAAAATGCTTCTATAACAACAAGCTAGAAGGAGCTTAATTATACCGTTGTAGAAGGTATAATTAAGTAATGTCAAGACTTTCGTAAGTTGTAGGTACATTTTGAAATACATGGGTTTTAGGTTTAAAAAAAAACCAGAGATTAAATCCGTGCTTCTTAAAATATATCGTAATATTAAATATTTGTATTCTATGTAAGTTAATTAACTTAGGTACATTAATATTATAGCTAGACTTAACTCAAGTTCTGTGGAAAGCTGCATCTAATAATTTCATTTTACAAGCTTAGAATTAAGCTTTGGTAACGTTCTGCCAAATTCGGTCTAGAGAGTCTTAATTCGATTCCGAGCCACTGGAAGCCTTGTCCGGGGTGCGGGGAGGGGATGGTTTAGGGGAGGTTTTCACTGGCTGGTAGGACATGTGTGTCTGGATGGTGTCTCGGGCCTTCCTCGCGCTTTTATACGTGAGAGAGTTCGCTCTTGGCTTGCGTCTGGAGAAGTGTCGCTCGACCCACTTAAGCATGGCTAGCACGGAGTCAGTGGACGACAGACGCCTTTCTGCTGATGTCTTGGTGATGTGCGATGATGCGATGCGGAAAGTCGCGGCCATACCTTTGAGGGCCTGTGGATAATAGTGTAATTTTACTACCTGAGTACTAATAAGGTAAAGTTACAGTAAAATTACAATGAAGTCAAACATCCTATATTCAGCAGCGTATAGACCATATTAAAAACTCTGATCTAAGCTCTGAGCGTCTACTCGGCAAATCAATTTCGATACATCGAAATAATAATCGACAGGTTCGATTCCCTCCCAGGATTACCATTTGTATGATGAACATAGGTGTTTGTTCTGTGTTATAAAGTATAAGGATGTATTTAAAAATATATATTGTACTCTATCAGTCATCTGGATACCATATTACAAGCTATGCTTGGTTTGGGGGTAGTTTGGTGTGTGCATTGTCCAGCAATATTTATTTATATATATTTATTAATTACCACGTCGTTGAAACACTTCAACGAAGTTTAGTAAACATGACAGTTATTTCGTTGTTAAATTTAAATTATCATATAGTCTGTTGTGGAGGATTGTGACATCGATTGTATATAAATGAAATGAAATGAAATTTATTGAGAATAATAAACTTTAGTTATCAACCTTTGTGGCGCAGTGGGCTAAGGTCTGGCTGAGATGCAGAAGGTCGCGGGTTCGATTCCCGCCGCGGGACAAATGTTGTATGATTTGTTTTGTATGATCTGCAAGTATTTGTCTCGAGTCTAGGTGTTTCTATGTATGATATGTACGCATTTACTAAAAAATAAAAATATATAAGTAGCATATCATGTGGTACCCAAAACACAAGCTCTGCTTAGTTTGGGGCTAGATGATGCTGTGTGAAATGTCCGGGATTATTTATTTATTTATTTAATGTACTTACAATCATAACTTAACCTACCCCTGACGATGTCCATCGGTCATCGGTCCACGAGTCTAAACGATGTTACCTACTATGAGTAGATTTGTGCGAGAATATTGTTCGGAAGAGTTTTGATCGTTTTGTCCCCTTGAAAGTGAGAGAGTACTTAAGTAATCTTGATATTTACCAGCATAGCGTCTTCATCGGTGACGTCATCTCCCGCGTAAATGATCCTGATTCTCTCGCTCCAGTCCAGTCCAAATGCAGTTCTTAAAATGTAGATTGAAGCACGACCTGTGTAGGAAATAGGCGTGATCAAAACACATATTAAACGCGTGTTTAGCACGTCGCGTCGTAGCATTGTTCGTAGCATATTAATAGAATTCCTCAAAACTCTTAAAAACTGCTTATGAGACCTACTCATATCTTTAAAAGACAAAAAACACGTGTGGGTTGTAAAATTAAAAAAATATTTAAAATAAAAATAACTGTAGAAGACTCTAATCTCAGAAAAGTCTCAGAAAGTGAGAAGACCGGCATGTTGTAGAACCTAAAAAGATCGTAGACATAAGACATATTATGCCAAGCGCACGAAAGAAGCCTGTAAAAGCGCATTATAATCCTTTCATCACACTGATTTGAAGTAATTACGTTCTAAAAAGACAACCGACTTCGATAAAATTTAAATGGGACCACCTGGGAAGGATACCCTTTGAAACAAAAAAATAATCTTCCAGATCGGTTGAGGCGTCTTTGAGTAATCGGTGAACATACATCGTCGACGGCAATTCCGACGAATTGAGAATCTCCTTTTATTGAAGTCAGTTATAAATAAAATCGTAAAAGTGCCGCCAATAAAGTCCTCCGAAAATTTTACAAGGAATTGACTATAAAATTGTAAAAGTAAGGGCAATAATTTAACCGCTTAGATTTGATAAATGTGGAAATCCGCCATCGCTTTAGCCAAAGCCAAAAAATATATTTTTTAACCTTTGTCCCACTGCACCGGTGGGCGGGCCTCGAGCGCGCAGTGCGCAGGCGCGGGCGTGAAGCCGGCTGCAGTGATCAGCTTCCTGGCTTGCTCGGCCAGCGCCGCGCGCTTGGCGACCGGAGTCTCGCGGAAATGGAACGTCAGGAGTGCTCCCTTGTTCTCCACCCACGCGCCGTCCTTACACACCTGCAATTCAACGTAGCTTTAAAACCACCGGTGTACCTATGTTTCTGGTATTTTTCCGATTCTAAGGTCTTGGTTCGAGAGGTGTCACCGTGTATATCCATTCGATCATTACCAAAAAAAGTTTGGTACCAAAAGTGTTTTGTTTGTGATCTGATAGTGGAAAAATACAATTCATTAATAAAATGGAATTCATAACCCAATAACACAATAACCCTAGTACCCATCTAAAAAATGTCTATCGCGTCAAAATAAGTTTTCACTTCTGTCGGCACTCCCGGAGTGCAACCAGTAATGATTTTTTTCCACTTTTTTTAATTACAAAATCTTGGTCCTTAAAGAGATCTGAAATTGGTCTGTATCTTCTGGTTCCTTTTTATAGGAGTAACTTTTTACATAATGAAGTTTTCGATAACACATTCATCAGTCTATTAGGGTTACATCCCTAATTGAGTAGCGAAAGCTGAGGTTTAAGAGAAACGCGACCTTAACAGGTATGATTCACAGTCTGTTTTTGTTTGACGGCTTTGCATTTTAAACAATAAAATAATACTTACCGGTGATATGAAATGCCCCCTTTTGTTAAATATTTAGTTCGGCTATCGTTTTGGACTCCAAAACAGCACAATACGGCATTTTTATATTTTTTTGTTTTTTTTTGAGATACGTTTACCCTGACAAGCTTCAAACACGACTGATGTGAGCGGAGCTTGTAGTGCGCGGTATTCCGCATACTAGGTGTTACGCGGGCTCCGCCCACTTACTAGTTCTATCGTTCTTTCTGTTCTGTGGTTAAGGCAATACCCTCAGTAAATTAAATCTTTGTTACCCTCAGTAAATCTTTTGTATGGGAAAAATGTGCCTTTTTTGCCGCTAGAAATACAAATAAAAATAAAAATACTTGTTTACATACATAAAGAAAAAATATTATTTATTCATTATTCCTCCTTTTCAATATTTTGCCTCTAGTTTTCTCGTTTTAAAAAGCTAATTTTAATTCTGTAATTTAATTGTGAAATAAGGATCTGAAACTAAAATACCTACCTACTTAATAATCATCTTCTCCTAAAGTTGCCGTTGTTTAACTTACAGGAATAAAAAAAAAATAAAGTAATTAAAAAATTGTCGGCCTTACTTAAAAACGTCTCTCAACCTCTGTCAAAAGTTATACACTGTTTAAAATAGTGCCATCCCTTTTTGTAAGATGGTGACAAGAAGTGACAGGACGAATCTTAACCAGTGTCAAGGCAGGTTTCAAGTTGAGAGGAGTTTATAAGTAAGGCCATGTAAGTTTAAATTATATGTTACTGATAAATAATAGAGATTTGAGCATCCCGCCGGCCGTCAAAACGCCTGAGCAAATGAAGGTCAATTTGAAGTTTTTTAAACTTACGCGATCAGAACACATTATTATAAATATATACGGGTATTTATCGCGTTTATTTACCTATTTTTCCCGACGTTTCGACAGGTTTACACTCTGTCGTAGTCACGGGATGACTCAATGACGTGGTCAGTCATCCCGTGACCACGACAGAGTGTAAACCTGTCGAAACGTCGGGAAAAATAGGTAAATAAACGCGATAAATACCCGTATATATTTATAATAAAGGTCAATTTGCTCAGGGCTGTCTTAAATAAAACATCGGTGAGCTTCGCACGTTTTTACTATGTCATGAGGAAGCTCGCTGCATAGTAAGCTCTGCATGTATATGCCAATTAAGATATTAAGAGTGGACTAAACTGAGGGCATAGTATAGGTGCTAGGCAAGCCTCCTCCATCAAAAACATGTCACTAGAGGTCCTGTGAGTCGTAGAATTCCTGAATCCCAGTTCGTCCTTACCTGTTCCTGTAGTGACTTGAGCAGGTCAACGACCTTATCCTGCAGCTCCATTGGCATGGGGTGAACGAACTTGCTGCCGTCGGGGTGCAGGATCTCCAGGCCGTGGTTACCCGCGTATGTGATGCCTTCGATGCCCACCTGGTGACCGGACATTGGAGTGAGTAACACTTTTTGGAATATATATTTTTTTGAATTTTGAAAAATTAATTTATTAAATATACGTTTGGAGTACTTATAGCGATAGGTATGGGTGCGAGATATGGTCAATGACCGAGAGAGATCCCTTCTGGAAGCATTTGAGATGTTGTGTTAAAAAAGGATAGAAAAGATTAGCTGGACAGAAACAGTAACAAATGTAGAAGATGTAAGTGGAGTTCAAAAAATCTTATATTTTCAAAAACAAAATGTTGAAAATATAAGAGGCAAAATGATTGGGCGATTACGGCACGACGGTTTCATAAACACCATTATGCGAACCATGAAGGAAATAGAGGAAGAGGAAAGCCACGAATCAGCTACATGTCCAAATTAAGAAGAATGTAGCTCTCGTGTCGTAAAATTGGATCAAAGAGGCTGCGCTGAAGGGGAACAGGTGGAAAGAGCTGCATCATTCAACGACAAGAACACATCTGTTAAATTAGAATTGCATATCCATTCTGGATACGACAGGATAAGGGCTTAAATGGGAGATGGAGATGGGTTTTAGCAAAATAGTAATCTTCATAGAATCAATACTAGCAACATTAACTAATTATACATCCCTAAGTTTCGACTAGATAAAGTAAATAAGTCCTTTATGGGGAACACGGTGCGCTTCTATAATAAGCTTCCTGAAAATGCAACTAATCTACCTATTAAGAAATTTAAAGCTTATATAAAGGGTAGGCTTTTAAAGAAAACGTATTATAATATAAATGACTATATTATTGATAAGAAAGCATGGCCTCATGTCGCTCTGCCGTCAGACTGTTACACACATTTGAAATGTATAATCTCTCTTGTATTCGTTTTTCGTAGTTAAGGTAGTTATAAGGTGGATCATTCAAAAAAGTGCTGGACTAGCACAGAATCGATTGCAGTGGAACCATATCTAGAAGACTTACGCCTGACTTTAGGTACCAAAGTAGTTTGTATTATATATAGAAACTAGCTTCTGCCCGCGACTTCACACGTTTAGTACATACAAAAAAAGTAGGCATAACAAATGTGATTGAGGCAAAAAATATATTAAAAAGTTCTGTAGATCCGATCGCTACCTAACTTCACAGGATCACCCGCTAGACCAATCTGAAGGTTTCCTACACACATCGCCTTTTATATATATAGATAAGACAAGACACTTTGGGGATATAAGCATTATTATTATGGATCCAAGAACATAACGTATTGTCGCATGACCGAGGTCGCGTCGTGGTGAACTTTTCATTGGATTTGCTCTAATTAATTCAGAACATTTTATGAGGACATTAATGCAAATATGAGATAGTCGCGTCGCTCAGTCTCGTAATGAGGTTATCTATTGTTTATCGAGTCGCAAATGCGTGACCCTAGATAGACCCGTGGTCCATTACTGGTACAATTTAAACAACCCCAACACATATACGTAATAACTCAGACCAATTAAGGTCTGAAACTAATAAAAACAAATCAAATGGTAAATAAAACAAGGACATTTAGAATCTTGCATGCTAGGTGAATCTAGGTTCCTTCTAATCACAGAAGAAGAATCCGGCAAGAATCTTGTCTGGTCTTCACGTTTTTGTATGTTCCTTGCCAATTTTTTTACGGATGCCGAATCGATTTGAAGTAAATTCATCCCAAGCCCAAAATGCCATTTAAATAATCGGTTACTGACACTGTCTCTCAATGATTTTGTGTGAAATGTCCAGCATAATTTATTTAGTTATATGTTGTTGTATAAATATAACAAATATGTATCATCACACAAATGTTTGTCCTGGGAAAGAGCCGAACCCACAACCTACAGCGCAGTAGGCAGAGTTACTACCGACTGAGCTAAGGGGCCAGTCTCTTGAACAACACAAGATCTCATCCAGAACTATAGTGAGTAGATTTTGAGAAATGAGGTTTTATTCAAGTATTATTTTGTCGATGAAGGCACGAACGCCGTTACGATTCATCTATATCAAATAAGGATTTATTTTTGTAAACCAAATAGTTAATAAACCAACACCTATTTATATACTATACATAATGTTCATAACGACTTAAAAACAAAATGTGGATCTAAATTGGTTTAAGTACGGCCTAGCTACACCTTTTTTATTAGTAACTAAGTTAATAAATTTTAATCCTAGATTAAAAAGAATCTGTAAGGTACGACTAGTACCTTACCTAACTTACTGTCAGAAGATTCTCGTGCTGACTCTACCTCAACTTTACATAGATGTGAGTGGGAACTAAAGTATGAACGAAAGTATTTAAAAAAAATATTATTAGGATGCGCGTTGGGTGTGGTTGGGAACTAATCTATGAAAGTTTTCTTTTCTGAGAACAATAGGTTTGGATGTGGTGGGAAGTAGCCAGATGTTTGAGCATATCGCGAGCATAGGTAAGTGAATATTACGTAACACTCAACAAATATGATTATGTACTCAATTATCAAGTAGGCTAGGTACCGGTGTTTACATAAAATTGTATAAGTAAATATTTTGTTTAAAACGATGATAATATCAGTCGAAGTTCATTGGTTTTTGATAGCTGAGACCTTGTTGTTGCACGGCCGCTACATAGATACTGAAATGTGTTCCTGTCAAACGGATGTTAGTACGAGAGATCTGGGGTATTGAGGAAAATATGAGAAACTATAGCTGCTGCCCGCGACTTGATACCTACATAAAAAGTAGCCTATGTCCTTCTCCAAGGTCCCGTCTATCTCTATACCAAAATTCATCAAAATCGGTTCAGCGTTTTAAGCGAGAAAACTTAACAAACATACAGACTGACAGAGTTACTTTCGGATTTTTTATATTAGTTAGAAGTCTTACCTATATTACCTACTTATAATACTCACAAGATTTTTCGGATTACTTTTAGTATTAAATATATAATAAATATTGTGCTATTATATATTTATTATATTCATTATTTATTTTTCCCGAGTTATTTGGTGTTTTATTTTTAACTAGCTCTACCCCGCCAAGCTTCGCTGTGGTACAAAAAAAATAGATAAAAACAATCCTTGATGCGGATTATATATCATATTAAAATTTCAGCTCGATCGGTGCAGAACTTTTTGAAGCGTACACAAACCAACATAACATTTATATAGATTTTGGTGATTTTATTAAAATAAAGCTAGAGTTATTGATTCGGGGGTGAACAATTGGAATGTATGTTTTGTGTTTCTTTCTGATTCTAGCAAAAATAATCCGAATAATTATTTTATAAAGAGACACCAATTTTTATAAAATAACAAACGACGAACGACAACATACGACTTTGTGACGTCTTATAATAAACAATCTAAACTCTTGACATTGGCAAAATTGTCAGCATATTATGACACATGCCATTAACGAAGAAGAAAAAGTACTTACAAGGTTATTGACCTTGTGAGTACTTTGTTCGTTTCTTGAAACTATTACAAGTAACATGTTATTGCCTAAAACACAGCGGAAAAAGCCATTGTAATGTTTATTGTTTACAAAAAATATCTTTCAAATTAAATTCGCTGATTACGTCTAGGTAGGTACTTGGAATTATTCAACAGCTATTTCATCTTAATGTCACGGGTCTATTCCTGTATAAGATGAGCAATGACTTCTGCGCTAGCCCATCTCTTAAAATTAAATTTATGGACCGCAGAATTTCATGAACAATATATTTATAAGATTAACTATTTGGACACGCAGTTGTGGCAAATGCTAGGTCATGTTACTAAAACCTAGTTTGACTATACCAACATAAATAAATAATGCCGGATATTTCACACAGCATCATCTGGCTCTAATGAAAGTCAAGTCAAAAGTCAAAAGATACTCTATTCAATACAACCACAAGGATCACTTTGAAACGTCTTACATACTAGGTGAATTTAGGTGTCAATTCCTCCGGCAACCGGCGGAACCGGCAAGAAACTCGTCCTGGTCCTTAACTACTAAACACTAAAGTCGAGAGTTTATACATTTCAAATGTGTCGATTAACTGTCTGAGCCTGGAGCGACATGAGGCCATAAGCAGAGCTTGTATTATGGGTACCTAATTCATGACTGATATATTACTTATATACTTTTTGTACATACATACATATTAAACATAAAAACACCCAGACACGAGACAAATGCTTACAGATTATACAAACATTTTTTTATGGGCGGGAATCGAACCCGCAACCTTCTGCGTCTTAGCCGGGCTTTGGCCCACTGCGCCACAGAGGTCGTCACATAATGACTAATCCTCTATCTCTATCTCTAACCACGAAAGAAAACCTAAGAAGAAGCAAGCTCACCATCTGTTTCACATTGTCGACGTTGCGTCCAGATATGATGGCTATGTTCACATCGGGCATGTTGGAAAGCCTCTGCAGAGTGTGTCTCGTCTCGATGGGAAGCGTGGCCAGGTCTGGATGCGGAGCGATGGGGGCTAGCGTGCCGTCGTAGTCCAGCAGCAGGGCCAGCTTTTGCGTGTAGCCTATATACCTGGAAACGAAACATTTGTCAAATTTGTGAGTTGCTACTTGATAAAGTTGAAACTACAAATAGTTTGGTGAGGGTAGGATGGACCTAGGCTTCTTGAAAGCCAGGTAAGGTTGTATGTGTGAGTGTGTCTGTGTGGCTGACTTGTAACGCAGTGTATGGGTCAGGAATGCGCAGTGTGTGCATGGTTTTAGTAAAGATGGATTGTGATTATATTTTTTTGTTTTTAATTACAAACAAAAAAAAATATAATAAACAAAAAACCTATAGAAAACAAACTACAAACAAATCAAAGTTCTAACTGTGTCCCCATCCTTAAAAGATTAACAAAATTTGACATACCTAAATGTACTCGTACTAACAAACTAGGTATAATTTTAATTCAAGCATGCAATTAATTTTTATTTGTTTTAGTTTTTTTTATTTTATTGTTTTATATGTTATATATGTATTTAAATTTATATATTTAATAAAAAATATATGCAAATTCTCGTTCAATGTCTTCTTCTTCTTCGTAAATGGCATGTGTCTTAATAATATTAATTTTGCCAATGTCAAGTATTTATATTGTAAGGTATGTCACAAAGTCTTATCTTATTGTCGTTCGTCATTTGTTTTTTTATATAAAACGGTGTCTTTCATATAAATTTATTGTAGGTACGGATATTTTTGTTCAAATCACAAAGCAAGAAGCTTTTATTACAATTATTCAATTATTCACACCCGAGTTAATAACTCTAGCTCTATTTAAATAAGAACACCAACATTAGATAATAATAAATCCGGAAATATTTGAGAAAAACAAATAATATAAGACCGTAATAAATAATCAAATCAACAAATAATCCAAAGCCTCGTTTAATATCGTACATATTAATATCATTTTAATAATGTCATCTGCTGTTCTGCGCACTGATAACCTAGATGAGGTTTGTAGCATAAAGTAATGTCTACTGTATAGCATATATTATATAATATAGCATCTGTATAGTAAACCGGTACTTACTTGGACAGGTATTCATCAAAGTCGTCAATAGTGACAGGCTGCATGGAGGTGGCTCCGATATCATCAGCTTCCTCTTCTAAAGAATCCATGGCCTTGAGGAAAGCCTTCATCCAACTATCTACGTCATTCAGCTGCTCTCTTCGCCGGAGGTGGTTCATTCGGACTGTCCTCTCGTCTTCCGGCATAATAAGAGCCCTGAAAAGCAGATGTCATTTTATTAGTCGCCGACAATAAATGTGCCATAGATTTAATTTTAGAAATGTACAGAATAATTTCAATTATATAAACAGATATAAAATACTCGTACGTATGAAACAACTAAAGAAGTTATATTGTTATAAGGACCGTTTCAAACGATCTACCTATAGATCAACTGATCCAGATCACTGCCAGTGGTAAAAGACAACCATGCCCAAGATGCTGCCGACATGGGCACGTTGAATGGCAATGCTTAAAAAACGTGTTTTTCCCATTGGATAGGTACAAGGTAATGCAAACGTCTCTGACACTCAAAAACTTGTGTAAATAAGAAAATATGTACATGTTAGATCAAGGAAGAATAAAAAATATAAGTACTTAGGTACCCACTTCTTAAAATTATGCCTTCCTGGATATTTAAGATATTTTCATGATGTAAGTTGGTTTAATCAACATGCCAACATACCTGTGAATAACTTCAGCAGCATCATCCAGCTCATAAGGATTGCATATAAGAGCTTCGTGCATCATCTCTCCAGCGCCGGCGAATGGTGACACGATCAGTACTCCAGGAGGCTTGTTGATCTGACACGCCACGAACTCCTTGGCGACCAGGTTCATGCCATCTCTCAGGGGCGTGACCAGAGCCACCGCCGCGTCACGGTAGAACGCTGCCAGCTCCTCCTGACCCACGCAGCCGTAAATATACCTGGAAAAGTATGCCTCGGTCAAATATCGTGAAATTACGAAGCATTACAAAAAACCAATCTCAATTTGCATTCTTTCTCACCTGATTGGTGACCAGTTAGGAGTAGTAAAGCTCCCGTTTATCCTTCCAACCAATTGATCCATCTCTTCCTTCAAGTCTTGGTACTCTTTTACGTCTGTTCTTGATGGCACTGCGATTTGTAAAAGAACAACCTTCTCGATATGCTCTGGGTACTTCTGTAGTAACCTTTCGAATGCTTTTAGTCTATGCACTAAACCTTTGGTATAATCTAGTCTATCAACTCCTAATATTACTTTTTGGTTTGGTGTAGAGAGCACTGATTTCGCGTTCGTTGCCAACTGCACGAATCTATCGAAGGGTACTCCGATCGGCAGAGGACGAACGCAGATGGTGCGACCGCCCAACTCGACTAGAAGGTTCTTTCTGTCAACACGACAACCTAAGTTTCTTTGGCAGCAGTCAATGAAGTTCAAGCAGTAGTCTGTGATGTGGAATCCGACCATGTCACAACCTGCGTAGAAAACCTTCATTATTCGATTGAAATCAATTAGTTAAGGAAAAACGGCACTTCATGCGAGAACTTACCAAGTATGCCTTGAAGGACTTCATCTGACCATGGGAAGAGACGGAAGATATCCCATGGCGGAAACGGAATATGTAGGAAGAATGCTAGTTTGCATTTGATGTCCTCTTCTTCAGCTCGCTGCAGAAAGTCATGCAAATTATTATTGGTTTATTTATTGACGTTTTTATCATCGCGATGAAATGTCCATCTCGTCAGTGTGCCAACCATGGTTTGACATGTTCTTACAAACCTGTCTAATCCAATTAGCAGCTAACATGAGGTGGTAATCGTGGACCCACACAATCGGCGCTGATCCTCCGTTCTTATGCTTCGTTTCCTCATTTTTCAGCAACTTGAGGGCGTGAATGGTTTTATCAGCGAATTCCTCGTTGATCTTGATGTAGGCTCTCCAGTGGTCCGCGATGAAGGTGGCTCGGTCAGGCATGGAGTGGAACAGGGGCCAGAAGGTGCCATTACAGCAACCGTTGTAGTAGCTGTCGAAAAGTTTTGGCTCAGCACGGATGGGCACGATCTGCAAATAATGTCCTTATGTAGCTGTCATTATTTCGGAATTAATCCATAATTTTTAACCGACTTTATAATTGGAGAAGGTACTCAATTCGGTTGTATTTTTATAGGCTCAAATTTCAATTAATGATGTAGGTTTTCTTTATAGTTTTTAAACGTAATTATTTCTTGTTTGAACTAGTTTGCCTTGGTTTGATAGTCTGTCAGTAGGTAGTTTTCATGCTATCTTTATTTCCTCATTACAATTTCTAATATACTTACCCCATTTGATTTACGATTTATTGATTTACACCATCACTTTATGTACGAGCAATAAATTATTATAAATAATAATAAATCCATTATGGCCTATCTAGATTGCAAATATTGAGGGTAGTAAACTAAAGCTAACATAAGCTCAGCAAATAACAATTCGTTACAACTAACTGAGACATAGGGCCGCTATCAGATAATCAGTTATCAGATGTTAAGAATAACACTGTGTGTCATTCACAAGCATTGAATACGTCATGGAAGGAAACTCCAATCAAAAAATTCCAAGCCATACTACTAATAAGAACTCTGTGGCTATACCAATACACTGCACTGCTCTAATGATACCTCGATAAATTTACCTGCATTTTATACGAATACATTATGTGGAACATGTTCTACATTCAGCAAGATGTTTATAATCGAAGGATACATCCATTTGTCCCGTATCTCCGCGCATACCTGTGCATAACCTTAACAGAATATTGATTTTAGCAATGGACGGACTCTAATATTAGAAAGAGGTGAACCCAGGTACAAGTACCAATTCGTGTGTTTACACGGTTTTGTTGTGTTTACAACGCGACAGTGTTATGCCGTGGTCACGATGCCCACTCGTGTGTTCTGAAGGTCGGATGACGGATGCGTACATCTCGTTACAAACTGTACTTATCCACATACCTACTCACTTTTGTTAGGTTTTATTTACCAAACCCACAAACGTAAAGGATGGAATTGAGAATTGAATCAAATAATGCAGTTGTAAATATTTAGATTTCCATTGCGAGACGTAAGGCCTAGTGCGTATTGTGAATGTACCACGAATTTTTACGGCTAATTTGTCGAACATGAAATCTGCATGGCCATTATGGAATTTTTGACACAGTCAATGACCATATGTTTTGATACTAGTTTTGACAATGTGGATTACTATTACGTACGTTCGGTTTCTATCTCAGATCAAATAAATATGAAGATGACTCAAAAAACCAAATAAAAGTTTAAAAATCGTGGTCCTCTATTTGAATACACGCACACACACACCTAAACTATACTCTTTGTTTTTATTAGGTACATGTCAGTACATTGTACAAAAGAATGATTATGCTTTCCTTTGTGACGCAAACAATTAAATGCAGCAAAACTAAAATCTATTAAAAAATAATTTAAAGTTTTAGGGTTATTTGCAACAGGAAACGTCACAAAATGCACTTGAGATAGAGCGAGGGTTTTATGCAATGTTTACTAGACGATGACGTGACTTGTATTAAGAGAGCTAAGGTGCTTGGTTTGGGTGTATGTTGGTGCGTGTATATACACAGAGAAGCACGGTTAAAACCTTCACGTCGCGTCGGTCGGTTGATCGCCGCGCTCCGTCTTTTGATTTATTTAGTCTGAGGTTTCTATTCAATTGACAGCATGTTCGACAATCATAAGCCTTCGATAATACCAATTCATCTGAATTCATTTGTAACAGAAAGTTGTTAATATCAATGTTTTGATAGTTTCATAATCGCCCAGCAGATGTACTCGTAGGTGCACGCACTAGCGAATAAAACCGTGATGAAAATAACAAACTGCAGAAAAGCGCAGTTTAAACCGCGAAGATAAATTCGCTAGTGCGTGCTAGGCCTTAATATTTACGTTATCTGTAAATATTTATTCCATCCCGTTATTCGTAGTTCGTGATAGGAACTCATAACGTGAATATTAATAGAGTAGGTAATGTACGTCTCTCAATATTTGTAGCATTCTATTTAGATTGTCAATGGTTATGCTTATCTTTAGTTTGGTGATTTCCGGAAAAATAAGAAAATATAAATGGAATGCTTCATTGTTGAGGAAACGCGACAGTTTCTTCTATCCAATTGATATTACACTAATTTTACAACATCGTACCTTCTTTGACAGTAGTCCAGCAGTAGGGGTCTTGTCCTTGGGGTCTGATTCCGGGATCTTCTCATTAGGGTCTTCCAGGTGGATGCCTGGCCAGCCTACCCATATGCCATTCCCGCGTATCACAACTGGAGCTACAGCTGTCACCAGGCCTCCAGCGCTGTTGGATCCAGTAATTTTAATTAAGTATTGAGAACCATTTAATAACATTTCTTTCACGTTCTTTAAGAAATCATAAAAAATACAAGAATACCTGAACAAATATGGTTACAATATGAATTAAATAAATAAATAATGCCGAACATTTTACACAGCGTCATCTAAGCTCCAAAGTAAGCAGAGCTGGTGTTATGGGAACCATATGACTGATATACTACTTATTTTATAAGGTATTCGGTATATTTATTCGGTAAATACATACATTTTACACATAGAAACACCCGGACACGAGACAAATACTTGCAGATCATACAAACATTTGTCCCGTGCCGGGAATCTAAACCGCAACTATCTGCATCTCAGCCGAACCACTGAACCACAGAGGTCGTCAAAATTTAAAAAAACCCCGACATATAAGAAATACGTCCAGATAACTTATTGATTATATATTAAGAAGATTCCAATGAGCCCAAACTCGATACCTCTCCAGTAAGTTGGCGAGGAGTTGGGTATGATGCAGAATATCAGGTCAAGGTAACAGTGTTCTTGCAATATGATTGATGTAAAAGAGCACCAATGTTTATCAGCTAGAAGAGAGCTGATGATCTTAAAATTACTGAGCAGTTTTTCTTGAAACATAATTACACTCTATTAAGACACCTTTCAAACGAAAGAAACCTATCCAAATCGCTTCATCCGTCCAGGAGATATGTATGATGCCATAGACAGACTCGCAGATAAACAGACCTTTTTGTCGTCAGGGTTTAAAAATTAAGTCCATTATAATATCTACCTTTACGTTTATAAAAAAATGTGAAAACCCCAAACAGACAGTACCTACTTGTGTCGTCAACACTAGGTGACCATAGCTTGAGAATGAATCATCTGGGTACATTGTGACAAGAATATATGTTTTTTTATCTGCTTTTATTTTCCTTTATTTCGATACCCTACTCGATAGGTTTAGCTATTTTTTTTATTAATACATTATTATAATATTACTATTTCGAGCCAGTTAACTGCCATATTTTGTTTTTTTTACATAAAACATATTTAAGGACACTAGGGTTTTTAGACGAACATAACGATACCTTAATTGTAAAATCGCATTTTTTTGGTTGTAAAATTTACAAACGTACATACCTACAGGATACGCGCGAAAAACATAACCTTACCTTGGCAGTCGAGTAAAAATTACACACCACAGAGTACAATCAAAACATGTATATTTTACGCTTACGTCCCACCTCACGTACGTTCCCATAAGAACGAACGTAAATGAGGCTTTGAGATTATCGGGGATTCAGTGTAAATATAACTAACTAACTACGTAGTTACGTATACTCAAAATAAATAAAACTACTTAATCTCTAATATATCTCAATTATTCAAAAAAACCACAACCACATTTAATAGTTATTAAACAGACAGAAAATGAAGATATATAATAAGAATCGGTTTACATATTTTTTTATCATTGAAATTTAAAAGGTCTCAAAATTATGTATTATAAAGATGTTATCCGTGTTATTTGCCTATTAGAGTATTAACTAGGTACTAACAAAACTGACTGCATAAAGTTTGTTTTGTTTGTACACGTTTGGTCTTCCAAATCTGAAGGCCACTTCTTCCAATGAGTTTTGTGCGCAATTGTTTTGCGCTACTGGTTGCAATGCTCATTCAATACGAGTATATCTATAGTTTATTATAACAAATATTTACCTGGCTTTCCTTTCCAATTCACCGGCCTCATTTCTTCTCAGAATGAAGGGCAATCTGTTCGAAACGACGATCATGCTTCCTTTGCTATTGCACGCCGACCTACAGACACCGAAACTGTCCTCAGATTCACTCATTTTTACTGTTAGAATGATTCTTCACACGACCAATCACAACTCGCCGGCACGACACGCATGCGCGAACTCGCAAGAGGGAAATATTCAAACAGGCGTTGTTATGAATGCATCGATCATTGGAGTATTAGTGTCCTCGCGTAGATGTTAAAAGTCTGAATAATACACATCATCGGCGGAGCTCCAAGGCGTACTGCTTCTTTTGTGTGCGGTATCGCCTTTATAGACTTGTGTGGTTGCGTTGCAGAAGGGCGGAGAGGCCGCGCGTCGGAGCCGGAGGTCCGACTCGAGCGTCACCGGGGGTTATCATCAGCTGACCCATCCAAGTAGTCTTCTTTGTGCTTGATCAATTAGCTAAGCGAATTTTAGCCGCGACGTACGCCGAAGCCGAAATTCAATTCACGATTGGAATACATTCGGGACCTACTTCGATATTTATTTACTAACATGACATATTTGTATTGGCTGCGGAGTAGGCGCGTGGTAAGCCACTCTGACGTTTAAATTAAGTAGATTCACAGTCGCTAGTTAATTTTGTGTGATAGTGTGAACCTGATTTTTGTATAAAGGCAATAACGATTTTATAAAAATGTTTATAAGTAGATCTTCAGGCCGACCGACCGCCATTGCACCGAGGTCGCGATCGTCACAATACGAAACACCAATAAGCCAGTCATGTTATAAAACTCAACACAATCTAAACATAAATTATTACCGTAGTTGGCCTAATTACTGATCCATTTACGATTAATTGGCGGCTACTCTTCAATAAAACGACTTGATAGGTATACCTTTACATATATCTTTTTTTGGTATATACCCATGACACGACATAACATTTGTGAAACTGGACAGAAATTTATAAAAAAATCTCTGTTTTATTACACGAAGTTCTCAAAATTTAAGAATTTTACAATTATACAGCTAAAAATAGATCAATGTGCACGTTATCACCGTGTGAACGAAGGGGAATAGTTTTCCCGCATTTCCACGGAAAGGGGGGATGTCGTTAGCGTGAAGAGTGCGTGTTGCGCACGCGCACGCCACGTGCCTGATCTAAACACGAGTTGATGAATGAACGGTGGTGGCCAGTGCAGGCAGCCTTGGTGCTGTTGGAGGAAAAGTTTATTGTTTTGGTACCTATAGGTGCTGTTCTAATTGCAATAGTAATTATAATCATTGTGTTAGGTTTGATTTTGAATTGATTCCTCTTTTGAAAACGGAGTTTTAAACATATAAATATAAATAAATAAATCCCGGACATTTCACATCACACATTTTCACCATCATCTGGCCCCAAAGTAAGCAGATCTTGTGTTATGGGTACCACATGACTGATATACTACTTATATAATTTTTAAATACATACATATTATACATAGAAACACCCAGACCCGAGAGGAATACTTGCAGATTTTATAAACATTTGTCCCGCGGCGGGAATCGAACTCGCAACCTATTGCGTCTCAGCTGGACCTTTGCCCACTGCACCTCAGAGGTTGTCAAACTCCCGTGTTTTTTTTACGCTATTTTGTGAAATATGGAATAAGACGTGCGTAGGCAACGCACTAGCTTAAGCCTTAACGATTGAGGCTTAGGAGTGAACTAGTCGATTATCCTTCCATAAAAACGTCGAATGATGATCATTCCACCGTCTGATGTTGAACAGCCAAATCTAAGAGTCATATCAATTTGGTTCGTCATAATCAATGCTTGTATCGCAACAGAATCGTAAAAAATATGGATTTGAAATATACAAGCCTCAAAAAAGTCGTATTTCAACACTGATTTTAGCACAACTTTGGGCGTAAATAAATAACATACGGTGTACGCAAAATCCAAAATGATTCCGAAAAAATCATAGCTTATTTATTCATGAACTCAAATAAATTTACTAGTACAAATAAATCTAATAGATTTAGTAGTTTTTTCATGAGAACCCTTGAGCTAAAAGTCTGTTCATGATATTTACGCATTCGTTTTATGTAGAAATCATAGTCTTATCTGATCATATGATTCAAAATTATGATCATATTATCTTCTTACTGCTCATCACTATCCTTCGCGCATATCCTTTTCTCACACTATACTAGGCTAAATAGCATGCATTTTAGCTGCGGTCACTGACGAGTTTGTACCGCTGACTAGTGTAACCTTAAGAGATGGTTTCCGTTTCTTTCCTCATACAGTTTTGTAGGATACTAGCTGGAAGCCCTGCGATTTCGTCCAAGCGTTTGTACGAGAAACCATCGACTTTTATATTATAGTATTTTTCATATCAAGTTTCAAGCAAATCGCACCACGCGTTAAAAAGTTTCATACATTCGATTTCACCCTTTTCCACCCTCATTATGAGGGTTATTTTGAAAAATCCGTTTCCATTTATTTTTCATTTTAAGTATCTAAACCAAGTTTCTAAGAAATCACACCACCCGTTAAAAAAATCCCATACAAACTTTGTCAGCCCATTTAACCCCTTTGTAAGAGTTATTTTGAATAATCCTGAAATACGTGTCCATTTATTTTGCGTTTTAATTATTCAAACCAAGTTTCAAGCAAATCGCACCACGTGTTAAAAAGTTTCATACATAGTTTTCACCCCTTTTCACCCTCTTAGTGGTTGAATATCAAAAAATCCCGCCTCAGTGAGTGGTTTTGCTGTAAAATGAAACTACCTTCCAAATTTCAGTTTTCTAGCTTCAGCGGTTACGGCTCGGCGATGATGAATCAGTCAGTCAGTCAGTCAGGTTAAGCTCTTTTATAGGTATATAGAGGTCTCAAGCATTTAAGTAGGTCTCAAATGCTTAAGTGGCCGTTCATTATTGTTTTAACTAATTATCGATGTGATTTGTACCAAATTAAGGTACAAGTGAAATTAAATTGGCAGGGTGGGTAAGTATTTACATACGCAGGTAATCTGATCGTGTTAGTTTAATAAGCATTCTGCATTTTATTTAATAAGGTTTTCGTTCTTCGGCTTCTGCTTGTGCCAATAAAAGAGGAACACTAAATTTGCGAGTATTTTTTAAATACCACTGTATATCAGTCATGTGATACCCATAACACATGCTCTGCTTTCTTTGTGGCTGTATGATGCTGTGTGAAATGTCCGAAATTATTATTATTTAAAATAAAATATACTTACACGCAAATTTTGTGTTGTTAGAACTCTCTAGGGTGCGACAGTGCTAATTATACTTAAAACTAAAAGTACTTGGTGTCGTAGAATACTTATTCTAATTGTTTGATAGCATCGCTCGCATTACTTACTTGGACCAACAACATTATGTATAGGGTCTACAGTCTCGTGTTTTATTTAATTTAAAACAGCTCTACCTGTAGACTTTTATTTGTTTGTTACATTTAATTAACATTACTTCTAACTTAATATTACAATGTACGAATGAATGAAAAATTAGCACTTAAACAAATTGACAATTATGAATACCTACCTAAAAATATATGTACAATTCTTATCGCTAAAGGAGTGATTTTTTCCAGACAACCTTTGGATGGAGGAGCCTAACTTGAATGGAAGATCGGGGTGCACTAAATTAATAGCAATTATGAGCTATGTTTTTTTTTGTATTCAATAAACGGAATAAACTTACACAACATCATTGATACTTATATATTTATTTATATTTTGTAAGGGTGGTATGAGCATTTTTTGAGGAGGGATGAAAGTCACGTGACGACAAGAGTGTTAGCTATGAATGTGGATGGACACAAAAGTAGAAGTAGGCCGAAGGAAAGAGGAATGATTGTCTAGATTCTCGATATATGAGTGAGAAAGGTGTGAGATGAGATAACTGACGGATGATATTTCCACACCGCACAACGATACGATTCAAGGGAAAATACTCGGAAAGTGCCGGGTCTGTCAGGTCAAGATTGTAGTAGATACCTATTTATTCAGTCGGTATATACATATCTAATAAATAAACAACAATTTCTCTGTAATCGCAGCTAATTAGTATGACTCAAATTGTTATTAATATTGTTTCTTTTTTACTAGATTCAATAATTTTAATTGTATTTTAATCTGTATTGCGTACCCGAGGTAAATCATTTTTATCGTGTAAACACTTGATTGGGCTTGGCTTAACTAAGGCCAAGGGTATTTTTTTAATAATACTATAAATAATGCTGGACATTTCACACAACATCATCTGGCCCCAAAGTAAGCTTAGCTTGTGTTATGTGTACCACGTGACTGATATTACTACTTATACTTATATATATTTTTTGTAAATACATACATACTCTACATAGAAAAACACCCAGATCCGAGACAAATCATTCCAGATCATACAAACATTGTCATGTCATGTCCCGCGGCGGGAATCGAACCCGTCGCCTACTGCGCCACAGACCTCGACAATACTAAAGCCTCATCATCATCTTCCTGTCCTTAACCCACGATAAGTAGGGTCGGCATAAAATCTTCCATCTCCCTCTATCATCCGTCAGTTATCTCATATCACACCTTTCTCACTCATATATCGAGAATCTAGACAATCATTCCTCTTTCCTTCGGCCTACTTCTACTTTTGTGTCCATCCACATTCATACCTAACACTCTTATCGTCACGTGACATTCATCCCTCCTCAAAAAATGCTCATACCACGCTTACAAAATATAAGACAAGACACAATACAAGACAGCACGAACAGAGTTTTTCCTCTAGCACCACTTAGAACAATGCCAATAATTTAATCTTTTTTAACCGACTTCCAAAAAAGGGGGAGGTTCTCAATTCTTGTTTTTTTATTTTTTTATGTTTGTTACCTCATAATTCAGTCATTTATGAACCGATTTGAAAAAATATTTTATGTGTAGGATATACTTTCCGATTCGTCCCATAGAAATTTCATCAAAAACGGTTTAGTAGTTGGACTTTTAAATCGAAATAGCTGGAAAAAATATGTCATCCAAGTAAACGAAATTTCGTGTTTATGTATAATGAATATAATCAAAATCCTTCTTGATAGACTGGACAGACAGTTGACAATACCCAAACCACTTGTTTAGAGGGTTGAAATTTGCACGATAGACTCATTCGAAGTGCACTGAAAACGGAATTTCGGAAATTGGTAAAAGCTTTTCCGAAAAATCTTTTCTTAACTTATCATGTCCTACTGATGGATAAAGGTCTCCTTTAACTTAATGGCCAGAGTTTGCCAGTTTGGCTCGAATGCATTCAGGTCTTCTCGCCATCTTTTCCTAGGTCTGCCTCGTCGTCTTCGACTATAACCCACTGAGTGACGAGCTTCGACCAACGTTCTGGGTGCATTCGAGTCACATGGCCTACCCAGTCCTCGTACCTACATACGCTATGCATGTAGATATGTATGAGTTCCATGAACTTCCACTAAAAGGACTAAAATAGACAAGGAAAAGGGTAGGAAAAGGGTCAATACGCAATATCTACATATTCAGCTGGTTCTGCGGAGGTAGGTCTTTGAGCTTTGCTTTGAACTTTGCATACGAATAAATGGGCAACCCAAAAAAGACTTGTATATCCTTTTACATCAGTCACTTTCGTTCAAATAATTTTGATTGGTTCACAATAGTTTTGGTGTTTCCATGGATACATTGTCAAATTCTAAATTTTATAGGTGCGGAGTTATCATAGCCAGACTCAATTGAACTATCATACAAAAACCGAAAAAACAGCTTATTTTTACAGGTCACCATACGAGACAACGCGACTTATTGAGATGTCTCTTCTCTACTAAAAAACTGTCAAAAAATCACAACCAGTACTCGCAGCATAGCGAGTGCTTGTCATCCATGTAAGTATTTCTAAACCTCAATATAATTTTTATCTTATTTGTTACGAAATCATTGTCTATAGTGTCCATGCCGCGCAGACACTATAGACAATGATTCCCTACTGCCCTCTGTAGCGTAGCCTCGAGACTTACTCGAGAAAAGGGCAATGCTTTCTACATCCCGATAATTTTATCTTTTGTCTTAAAATAAATTAAGTGGGTAGGTTAATATGAAGAGGAACAATTTATGAAACTGTTTACTAGAACCTCTGTACTCGATTGTTTTTGTTTATAGTTGACTGCAAATTGCCAAGTGCACTTGAACCTTGAATATTTATCGGTTCGGTTACAAATCATTGCATTTGCGTCAGTGTTTTTATCATTTTACTAGCTTCTGCCCGCGGTTTCGCACGAGGCTTCGCACGCGTGCGAATTAATATTTGCATATTATACTAATCCAGGTCATGGACTACATCTATACTAAATTGCATCTATAAGTTCGGCCCTAACCGCGTGATTGAGCCAGAAACATGTTCAAATATCCAAATATGGAAACATCAATATAAACTTTCACATGTAAATTTCACAGTAGGTAATGATGAAGGAAGCAGGATACATTTGCATGTAGGTATACACAAAAGCGTGAATGATTTCTCTATCATTATCAAAAGATTAACAGTTGGTACCTAGACTCTTCAGGAAGAGTTCAGCGAAACTTGGTGGATACAACCAGTGTCAGTATTTCTGCATCCAAACAGTACAAACATGTACAAACATGTTTGAAAGCGTGTTTGAAAATATATGTGCGCTTTCGAGACTCACAAATCAATTAGACGAACAACAGCCGAAAAATTTAGCCGGCTTTAGAGCAAATTTCTCAAACCTCATATACAACATGTCTGTTAATTAAATTTGGTTATATTCGTTATAATTATTATAAAGATACTTACATTATTAAAAATAACTATTATAAGAAATAACTAAGATTGGTTTAGGTGATAAGTTGTAGTACCCACCTAACAAAATTGTTAGTTAAGAAAGAATAATAATAGCGCCTCTAGTGAAATATTGCTGTGCCCTAACAGGGCTTATGTTCAAGACTAAAAAAATGTATATTATAACATCTTAACGTAACAACATAAGTGCAATAAATATTTCTATTTATATTTCTACAAGTGTTATAGTACATTATGCACCTAGGCGAGAAAGTAAGTGCCCAATTCCTATCGATACTACAACTACGAGGAAAATTTAATAAAACCTTCATTATCACTCGAAGACATTCTGTATAAAATTACCAAACCCGAATTCAAATTTCGAAGAAATTCTCGCACATGCCTTTATTACTTGGGTTCTTTTTTCAAAATATTGTGCGGAAATCGGAAGACGAATAAATTATTTGTAGGACTTGGAGTAAAAACTTTTTGTCGTTTGACCTATAATGAAAATAACCATAGCTACCGGCTGATCTATGAAGATATTAAAAAAAAATAACACGTTAGAAATGGATTTCCATACACTTTTCTCTCACGCTTAACGCATTAGAAATGAAATTCCATAGACTTTTCCGACCCGCATTTTGGTAGACCTGAAATGATGTACTTTCAAGTTATATTTGCAAAAGGAATGGGCAAGTTTTTCAGTAGGTGTGGTATAAAAACATCTTATCGAAAAAAGGCCAGAAGTACAGGAAGCCATTTTACTTGCCATTAATTGAAAAGGCGTTTTACAACACGAAAATATGGAGTCCCCTTAAACACCAAGGAATAAACAATAAATTTATATGTATTATTAAAATCATATATAAACACAGCGCAAATTAAACTAGAATCCACTGGTCAAGAATTTCCTATAAGGCGGGTCCAACAAGGTGATCCCTTTTCACCTGAATTCTTTCCTGCCGTGCTTGAAGACTTCTTTAGAAATATGGACTGGAAAAATTAAGGAGTCAATATTAACGAAACCATACTTAACCATATATGATTCGCCGATGACCTAATTCTTACAATAAACACCGCCGAAAACCTGCAGATAATGCTTTGTGTTCTAATGAAATACAACGGGAAGGTTGGCCTAACGATGAATAACGATGTCAACCAAGCTAATGACAAATATATCACCTACGCCGATAAAAAAGGTGAGTCAAACTTTGAGTATGTAAGCTACGAGCTTACATACTCAAAGTTTGACTCAATTGCCCAGCAATTATCATTCAATGATTTGATGGATCTAGAGAATTTGATTTGATTTGATGGTCTCTTAAGTAGGTGATGAAAAACAAGATACCTACACAATACACAAATAAACGCACCGCTCCATTGAGACAGCGAGGTATCGAAGTACATGAAAACATCATCGATGTATACACTTTTTAGATTTTCGTTGATTTTTCAGCTTCACCGATTTTGATAAAATTTATAGATGAAAACCTCCTCCTTTTTTATAAAGTCGGTTAAAAATGAAGATTGACAAGAGATTGTCATATAGATAATCAGATGTAGCCGACATGAATCAACTAATGCAGTAACTAAATGGGCATCAATTCAATACCAAAAAGTAAAGAGATGAAGGCCAATTAGGGAATGGGTAGTTAATTTAAGGAGCTAAGAATGCTGCAGGTCCACTTTAGACAAGATTCGCACAGAATAGACACGACTGGAAAAAGTTGGAGCAGGTCTTTCCGTCGCTAGGACAGATGTGCAAAACTAATTGTAACCCTAATATTAAGAAATAAGGGCTAACATTTCAGTTAAAGGCTTAATAAATAATAATAATAATGACAGTACCTACTCGCACGGTGAAGAAAAGCATCGTGAGGAAAACGGCACATCGTAGAACCTAAAAAGTTCGAAGATATGTGCCTAGTACACGAAAGACCTCTTTGAGGCGCACTTAAATTCTACCACCACACTTGTTCTGAATAACTAGTCGTGTCACTAGTTGAAAATGAAATGAAAAATATTTTAAAACCAGATCTTGCAGGGAATGTAATAAAACAAAAGATTGGTCAACACGTACAGAATTCAAATACTATTTAATATAATAAATATTTAATAATAAATTATATTATTAAGTATTATTATTAAATATTTAATATATTTAAAAAAATTATGTAATTTCTTTTTTTTTTATAATATTGACTTTAAATTCGTTAGGATCTAATTTTTTCTATAGTTTAGTCATAACTAACTATCCTAGGATTCGTAGATTACTTGAATGGTCCGTTCAGAGTCCGGTGCCGACCTTTTAAATATTTCCCCCCACCATGTCATGCCCCACTACCTCATGTCATCTTTCTTCAGCATTGTGAGTATTGCCAACAATACTATTTAGTGGCGAGTTTAAATAGATTGTGTAGTGTAATAGACTTAAACGTTAAGGTTTTTGAATATTTTTTTTTAATACAAGATAAAAAATGGTATCTACGCTACAACACTCGGTACGTGACCAGTATTAGGTACTTGTAATCGTAAGATAGGGTAGGTCGCCACTTACAGATAGATGTATTACGTACGTATTAGTTGTATAATAACAAGAAGAAAAAGAAGACTGTTTAGGCTTGAAAAGCACTGGAATAATTTCAAATAGTTTGCGACGCGCTTTTATTTCAAGCGCGCAATAGTTCATGGTAATCACTTATCAGGTGGGCAAAAGCCTGCATTTTTGCCGGCTTGGTTGCATACAAAAATCTTTTATATTCACCATTAGTTTCACTTACAATGTAACAATGTAAGCAAAATAATATCAAAATCATTACTTAAAGTAATTGGTATTTAAGTACATACATGCTCGCATTTTATTTACTTACCTACTTATTCTTATTCAATAGACATTAACAACATTAGGGTCATCGTCCCTTCGTGTTTCTAAATATAACGATTGATACTATCTAATAATAATATACGTACTGTGTCAATTTCATATCACCCTTTCTACATATTGATTGTTTCAATCATATAATGAACTCAGATGCTCTAATTTACCAGCTGCATATGTTTATTTAATTTCAATAATATATTGTAAGTAAGTAAATCGATAGACCTACATTTGACCACGATCTGGCCTGGTGATAAGCGACGATGGGCACGAAGGTCTAGAAGATATCTATTCACTCTTGACTTGAAGAGACCCAGATTGTAGTTTTCAGGAAAAACACGACGACGGCGAAGTATTCCAATCCTTGGCTGTACGCATTGTAAATGTGCAAAGCGCTTTGTTCGTAGGGGTGGCAAGGGCACCTACCTTGTTTCTTAGCTACTTTGTGTGTTAGCTGTAACTCGTGTATTTTTATTTTTCTTTTAGTGTTAGTAGGTAGTTTATAGGCCAGTCAAAATAGCATTTAACTTTGCACTAAATTTCTGATCCGATCCGATATTAAATTGTTTTTTTTATAAGGTTTAGGGTCACTTATTGAGCATAAAATCACAAAATGCTGACAGATCCAGGTGACGCTTCAAGCGCCATCTTGAAAAAACGTTTTTGGCTGATATTTCGGAAACTATGCACTTTAGGGCAAAAGTTATTGAGACCATTATTGTAGAAAATAAAATTTTGCATCTTTTGTTTTAAGTAAACTTTTTTGTAAAACTTACCGCTTACGATCTATGGCCCATTTCATGAACCGGTTTTTCTATCGCGGCCGATAACTTTTGAAATATTAGATTAATCAATAAAATGCTTCAATCCATTTTTAAAGATCAGTTTATTTTCTACAACTTTTGTTTCAAACTTTTTTTTCAAATGTCCGTACTTTTGAGTTATAGGACGTTTAATGTTGGAATACCAGGCGTAAAGTTGAAAATTTCAAGATACGCATAGATGATTTCAAGATACGCTTTGTATGAGAGGTTCCTTTCCTGTTTCCTTACTGCTATAGCGCACATATATTTTTCGAACAGAAAACTGCATTGGTTCACGACCGGAGCCGAACCCACGACCTTAGGATCGGAAGGCGGGGCCTCTAACATTAGACCACCACTTATTCAACGTCAGAAAGTCAAATTCAAAATCAAAGTCAAAACATTATTTATTCAATTCCTTTTCAAAAGCTACCTAACCGATCGCTCACAAGAGGTCGTCGTAAGTGGCGTCTTTAGTAATGTGGAACTGATTCATTTTGGCGTTCCTCAAGGAAATGTTTTCGGTCCTTCTCTATTCCTCGTGTACATCAACGAACTGTGTAAACTCTCTATTCCTAATTGTCAAATAATCACTTACGCAGATGACACTTCACTGCTTGTTAGCGGACAAAGTTGCGAAGAGGTACAACTGCCTGCTGAAGCGGCCTTAAGAGACGTCCTAAACTGGCTGGAAATTTATATCGAATACTCAGGTCTACTGTCCCTTAAAGCTGTGAGAAAATCAAACTTCTAAGCCAACGCAATCAAAAGATACAGCCGTTTATGCCGCAAATTTTCGATACTCGCAAAGGAATCAAAACCTACACGGGTACTTCCCATGAACTCAGAATCTTGAATTTTGGTACGAAGCAACAACGTCTTATAGCACAGATAAAGGGAAAATTTCGAAATCCGTAATTTTTTAGTTACATCATATAATATAAATATTTTTAATAATTTTAAACTTACTACCCCTTTCCTCATGAACGCGTAGAAGTATTAAATTGCAATTCATATCAAATACTCAAGTCTATATTAAAAGGTATTATAGACATATTATGTTAGATATATTATGTATAGCTATTATAGATAGCTGTAACAAAATAAAACTTCTATGTCAACGCAATCAAAAGAAAGAGCAATTTAAGTCGCATATTTTCAAACTCACAAATACTCGCAAGGGAATCAAAAACTGAAGGGTACTTGCAGTCGACCTAGAATCTTGAAATTTGGCATGAAACAATGTTTTATAGCACATATAAAGGAAAAATTCCAAAAACCTTACATTTTTAGTTATATCACATATTTTAGGGTTCCGTACCTCGAAAGGAAAAAACGGAAACTTTATAGGATCACTTTGTTGTCCGTCCGTCCGTCTGTCCGTCCGTCCGTCTGTCTTCCAAGACCCTTTTTCTCAAGAACGCGTGGAGGTATTAAGCTGAAATTTATATCAAATACTCAAGTCTACTGTCCCTTAAAGATAAAAAGAAAAAAAACAAACTTCTAAGCCAACGCAATCAAAAGATACAGCCGTTTATGCCGTAAATTTCCGCAAATTTTCGATATTCGCAAGGGAATCAAAACCTACAGGGTACTTCCCGTGAACTCAGAATCTTGAAATTTGGTACGAAGCAACGTCTTATAGCACAGATAATGGAAAAATTGCGAAAACCGTAAATTTTTAGATGGATTTCATTTTGCAATAAAAATACCATAACTATGACTCGATTGTCGGGATGGGTGAACTTCTACTTATATACCTATAGATTTTTCGGAACCCTCGGTGCGCGAGTCTGACTCCCACTTGGCCGGTTTTTTATTCAATATTATTACGTTTTATAAACTACAAAGAAACCTGAAATTAGAGCCTATAATATATTTTTGGTGGAAAGGAGATGTATTTTGTATATATATAATATGGGGAGGCCAAATAAAACATCATCTATGTATACAATTTTTAGATATTCGTTGATTTTTCAGCTCGACCGATTTTGATAAAACTTATATGGAACCACCTGTGAAGTATACCCTTTCAAACAAACAAAAGAATTTTCCGAATCGGTTCACCCGTTTTCGAGTAATCGGTGAAAATACATAAAAAAAAAAAAAGATTCCGACGAATTGAGAACCTCCTCCTTTTTGATAAAGTCAGTTAAAAATGACAAGGACTACTTTGAATCGTATTCTTACATGCTAGTGAATCTAGGTGCCGGTTCCTCCTAACCCCAGTTCTAGAAGAATCCTGCAACAAAAACGGATGCAGTGGGAATATAACATAAGTACGGTTACGACTTATGGTCGTAACCGTACTTATGTACGGTACGGTACGGTATAGACTGAGACGAAAAAAGGGTAGCACTCAGCATATGATAGAGGAGTGTAAGGGCTGCTGTATCGCTGGTATTCAGTGACGCCCACCGGCAACAGAGCAGCGGCTACTGCCACACACCTTGAGGGTGCCACATACATTGTTCTGACTATAAATCCTGACTTAATATCATACTTATAAACGCGAAAGTTTGTATGTATGGATGTTTGTTACTCTTTGACGCAAAAACTACTAAATGGATTTTAATAAAATTTTACAATAATATAGCTTATACATCAGAATAACACATAGGCTATAATTTATAAAGATATTGTGTGAATTGTCCAAAATATAACGATAAGTGTCAAGTAGGAAAAAAATCTGCCACCTGCAAGCTATTCTGGCGTGCGCTGCAAAAACCGTTAGAATAACACGAAGTACTATTCCTGCGCAAACAAAGTCGCGGGCACCAGCTAGTAAATTATAAAGTGAAACTAGTGCCGCTTCCTTACCATGTTTGGGAGTAGCAATAAGCTGAGACCGGACCTGTTTGACCGCACTCTCATAGAAGGACTGTTTGATAATACCAACTGTAGGTAGTACATATACTCGCGTTTAGTGTTGCCCTATTTTATTTTTTGTATGTACTCTCTCCTTTTTTTTCTTATTTTTGTGTGTCAAATAAACATTTTCTTTCATTCTTTCTATTATTCTATTGTTATCTCTAAACAGACCGTTGATCTTGATAATGTTTGGTATGGAGATGATGGTATCTTGGGGGCGCATATAGGCTACTATGTATGTACCTACCACGCGTGTAAAACCTCGGTAGGTATTATTTGTATTCTTAAGTACTTACACTAAATATATGTCGTGCTTTTCTACAGGCAAAACCCGTGTCCCCATGTAGAAAGGTCTACGCTCGTACTACGGCGTAGCACTTTTTCTAATAATCCAAAACATTTTCGGAGTGTTATATTCACTCAAAACGGGATATTTACCATGATAATATTAGTTTTTTCTGATTCTCCCCATATTTCGGCAAGGAAGTTGGCATACTAGTTTATTGGCATACAAATTTGAAATGCCTTACATTCCAGCTTTATGGAATAAACATGAAGAAGCTGGAGCTGATTGGATCACGGGTTCCTAAAAAGAAACCAGTCTTTGTCCATAAGAACTCCTGAGCCGAGCAGTGCATACCGCGCGTCTTCTTTTAACTACCACAATGTTGGTGAATTCTTTATAAAACATCTCCTGTTATACTGAAACATAGCCTGTTACCATGAAGAATATGGAACTTAGACGAAACAGAAGTCACCACTGTATTAAAACCAAAGAAAATAGTGGCATAATTTATAATTTTAATGCATAATTCTAATTTAGATAATTGATTCAGGCGTGACTTTGCGGAAATCCATTACAAAACATTAAACAGATGGTCAAATATTTAGTACAATTCCGCTAATCTATTTCTAAAGAGTTACCTCCAAAAGAAATTCGACACGTGTTTCGCCTCTCCACGAGGCATCCTCAGGAACACTTGACTTCTTCTACTTCCCGGTCCCGGTCTTCTTCTACTTCTGAAAGAAGGTAACGGACCGTTGTCTTTTTGACTGACGTATAAGGAATAGTCCAGGATCCATGGTCCATTTTGGCACTTCATTACTATCAAGCTAATTTTCCGTGAGTAGCTTCATTTTCATGAGACGCCTAACAATTTTCTGTACGAAACTCTTTATTGTGGTAGCTAACAGAGGTAGCAAGGATTAAATATGTCGATTTGATGATTCTCAAATATTTATTACTAACTGAATTTTATTTTGTTAAATCTCAAGATAATTATCTAAATTTTTTTTAAATATTTGTCCTACAAAATCTATGGTTAGATCAAAGAGTCCCCCTCCTTCCAACATGTATTCATAACGAGGTCATTATAAATGATTACTAAACAGCTAATTTTTTAAATCTTCAATTAGAATATAGTATATATTCGTATAGGTAACTTCAATTTGTTTGTACACACTTTACCGAAAATAACAAATGTTTTTTTTTCAATAAATCACCATAATTATGCAAGGCAAGGTCTATTTATTGGGATAAGTTGGTAAATATTGAAACTTCACATCCCGGATTGTTTGATGATTGTTAAAAGAGTTTCGTGGGCATTCGAAAAACAATGAAACCATTTTCAAGAATCATAGTTGATTTAACATTTGAACAAACAATCAATGCTGATGCTGCTTCTAAGCTTCTGGAAATATTAACATTACAAACTCGTTTTCGCCGATATGATCCTTCCAGTTTGCCACCAACAATACAATAATTGTTGCAACAAATTAAAAGAACTGTATTCATCTGCAATGTATGGTGTAATGCACACATGCAGTGCCCCACGGAAAAATTGCCAGCAAATTTTGGATGGACAATAATTGATGGCAAATATGAATCATATTGGTTCGATGGTCCCCAAAGTCCATCTCTTGAAGAATTGGGCTTACTTTAGTAGTGCGTCGCACGAATTGGAGGGTGAAAAGACTCACATCTGGTAGGGTTTTGCTTTCTGATTACATATTTACCACTAATAACATTAGATCATTCCGAGAAAATAATAAAACATTTTTAACCTCAAATCAAATAAATCTGATAAAACTACATACGTTAAGATTGACAGATAATAATCAACTTTGTCGTATTTCTTGTCTATGGTTTAACATGTTGTGAGCAAAATTGATGTAAACGAAACGTAAAAAAAATGTCAGTGATTTTGTTATGGCTTCTTTCGACGACTTTGGCTTATCTTCACTTCACTTGGTTACTTATCACCTATCACTAGGTAGGTTATGTTGGAGTATAGAAAAAAACGCGCAAGGCGAGCGAGCGTAGCGAGCGTACCGCGGTAGCGCCGCTGCAGCGCCAGAAAATAATATAAGGTCACGGTATATCTGATCTTTGTCGTATTTGTTGTCTGTGATATATCATGTTGTGCAAAATAGATGCGAACGAAACGTAAAAAACCTGTCATGTGTCACTGTAACCGCGCCAAATCGCGCCATACGTAAAAGACCGATGTCTTTGACATACCTATGGCTTCTTTCGACGACATTGGTTGTTTAGATTCTTATCTTTTGGACCTTGTTGTTTACCTACACGATTGACCTACGCTTATACACTGGACACCAATTTTCTGCCTTCACGATTGACCCTTGCTGATTTACTGGACATCGATTACCATGGTTGAACCTCAGCCATCAACGAGTTGTTCTTATTTGGATGTATGTAAAAAATATTTATTTGTCGATAGGTTACAAATGTTTTGTTTGGGGGTGCCCCCCCCCCCCCCCCCCCCCATTTTTTTTCCTTCATTTTTGTGCGACGCACTACTAAAGTTTAACCATTTACTTAATTTTTTCATGTTATGAGAAAAATGGTCTTGTAGTATTAACAATTTCTGAGCGTAGGACCGGGATAACATACCACGTAATTTGTAGGACAATATTACTGTTAAATTATCTAAATATTAACTAAGTAAAAAAATAAACAATCAGCTGGTTAGTAATCATTTATGATGACCTCGTTACCGATACGTGTTGGAAGTAAGAGCCCCCTCTTTGATCAAACCATAGATTTTGTAGGACAAATATTTTTTCGAATAATTTAGATAATTATCTTGAGAATTAAGAAAATAAAATTCTACCTTACCTTGCTACCTCTGTTTGCTACCACAATCGAGAGTTTCGTACAGGAAATTGTTGGGCGTCTCATCAAAATAAAGCTACTCGCAGAAAATTAGCTTGATAGTAATCAAGTCTAAAAATGGACCATGGATCCTGGACTAGAAGCGAAAATCCATGCTGTTTTTGAATACGGGATTCCAAAACATCACGGATTTGTCTAAGCTTTAACTAAGAACTTGTATCGTAGAAATTGAAATCGAGAGCTAAGAAAAGGGTTCACAAAGTTGTACTTAAATTATTTTTTGGCGTCTTGTGATGGGTTGTGATGCGTCTTGGTAGAAGCATCGCGTGACCCAAGAGCAGGCTCCTAACTGACCCAGCATATACTGCGCTGTAGGTTGAGGGTTGAGCGACAAGGATAAGTAAACATTTGTGTGATGAACATACGTTGTTTATCTATGTCTGGGTTATCTATAACTAGTCAAAGTTACTTAATTTTGTCACTCACTCACTGACTGACCGATCATCAAAACTCTAAGCCACTTCTAGCACACTATGAAGCTTCAAATTTAGAATATAATTAGTATTTTGTGTATAAATCAAGGAAAAACTAAACTATTTTGCAATTTAGGTTCAGTTTTTTAGATACACCAACCGCATAAATACCTTTGTAATCCCATCTTTATATATAATTCTACTGTACGTGTGTATGTCACTGAACTCCTCCTAAACGGCTGGACCGATTTGAATGAATTTTTTTGTATGCGTTTGGGTGGCGCCCTGGATGGTTTAGATTCACAAATCAGCCCGGCAGATGGCGCTGCAGTCGGTACAATTAGATATATATTTTTTCTTTTTAAAACGCGCGGACGAAGTCGTGAACGGGACAGCTTGTATAAATATATAGGATTACAAAGTTACATTTGCATCTAAAGATTCTGAGATCAGTGTACCTGTATATGTATAATAGAATTGAATAATAGGTGTAGATAGGTACCTAGATATAATTATGTTCAAAGGTAACTTGTAAAATGGTTAATCAACGGAATGAAAAAGCAAGAATGGGACATGTCTTATGAAGTTGTACCAAAATCCCGCCAAGTATTAAGTGGCCCGAAATTACCATGAAAGAAAGATTACTAATAATCATAACCGCGGCCGGTGGAGGTGGCTTACTTGCGCCGCGTCATCCACGCTTCCCGTCCGTCACAAAAAGGCGGCTACTTTCTTCCAGGCAACCTTTGGATCTTACTGCGATATCGCAGGTATACACACAAACCACGTTTTATTGAACTTACGCAAATTGTCAGTCAGTATGAGTATAAAAATTTATATAATCTTTATGTAAATCTAATTCTATTGAAAAATAATGGGTTAAGTAATTTAATAATTTAGAAACAATGAGTGCGGCAGTGAGTGCCGTAGTTCACGGCCTAAAGACTACTAACTTGTACAGTTTCACTCAAAATTACGATATTGTTTAAACACACCCAGTCTACTCTTAAGTCGAGTGCTACGAGATAAATTTCGATAAAAAGATCCTGAAAAGAAGAGCTAACCCATATTTGATCAATCACTAGTTCTACGCCGGAGAGCAAGTACCAGATAAATACTTCTTCTCTTTACTTTTTTTATTCAAGCCATGGCGTTCCTTAGATGAACCAAAAATGGGGAGGGATACTTACACGGAGGCTTTTAATTTGGCAAAAGAAGATTTAAAAGAAGGAGTCGATTATGGTCATTCAATGATAGAGTCAAGATACAAGATACAAAAAGCATTTAAAATGATAGAATCTAAAGTTGCTGAGATAAACAAAGAAAGGGAAACTGTTGATGATGACGATGGGCCTGAAAACCTTTAAGACTTAAAAAGCTATGGAAGCTGCAAACGCAATGAATGACTTTCAGAGATTCAATCTGGTAGAAGAGCAGACTGATCTTCAAAGTATGATCGCAAAACTTAATGCCGATCAAAAAAGAGTCTTCGTTATGATCACAAATAAAATGGACAACTGATAATAACGCTGACATTTTAAGCTGTTTTGTAAATGGAACTGGTGGCACTGGAAAGAGCTTTTTAATAAAAACTCTGAAAGTTTGGGTTAAGACGTATTTAAACAAAAAAGTGGCAGTTAGTACTCCAATAGGAATAGCTGCATTCAATGTGAATGGATTGACTTTACATAGACTATTGTAGCTGCCTGTGGAACATAAGCAAACACCGAAGTACAAGCTACTTTCTGATAAAGTGCTCCAAGTTCTGTGATCAAATTTGAAAGAAGTAGTGTTGTTTATCATAGACGAAATGTCGATGATATCCAATGTTACTTTTACATAATATTCATTTACGCTTGTCTGAGATATTCGACACAAGCGACGATCAGAATGGGTGGTTTGGAAAAAACATCTTGTAGTTTTCGGGGATCTCTTACAGCTTCCGCGAGTAAGAGAAAAGTAACCATTTGAAAAACTGTCAACTGCTGAAACTAACAAGTTGTTAGGTTCCCTCAGTATGCCGAATCTGTGGATTGAACTGTTCATATACGATGAATGAATGAATGAATATAATAAAACGTTTATTTGGCACACATAAAAGAGAAAACATCTTAACTAACACTTCAAAATTAAATAAAAATAGGTATACAAAGCAGTTAATAATAGTATAAGTCCCAAAAGGCGTCCAGCTCAGCATGTGTTGGATGGAAGCAACTAATGCTTACACTCAACGCTGATTTTCAGCTGTTACCTAAGTTCAGGAGAGTAGTGCAGCAGCGACAACAGAACAATTAAGATAAGGTATAGGATACATAAGGTGCAACAATTAACATAATATATAAGTAAATATTATAATTTGGTACATTAGTAAAATAAGATATCATAAATATAAATAGGTTGAACTTACGATGAACTTACTATTAACATGCGGCCGCTTAACGATTTTGACTTTGTTGAAATGCTAAATATAATAAGATTAGGTGTGGCTACACAAAAAGACCGCGACTTACTCTCGAATAAATAACTCAAATCCGATTCAAATAAAAACAGATTGAATGAAATAATTGAAAACCTCTCCTGATGATACCGTTTGCTTATTACCTACAAAAAACATGTGTCAACAATTATATACTGCAATGTTTAGATCTCTCCCACATCCTAAAATAAAATATACAGCTGTAGATAGCATAAATTGCCCCATATACCTAACAAAAAGAGCTCGTGAATGCATAAAAAAATATGAAGACGATGCTTCATGACTGCAGGCCTGGAAGAGAACATAACTATAGAATTAGGAGCAAAAGTCATGTTAAGTCGAAATATTGACGTGAGTCTTGGTTTAGTTAATTGTTCTATCGGTATAGTGCAAAGAGTAAAGGTTGATCCGGAAAATACAAAAATAGTTAAGAAAATATACATTACATTTAATAAAGAACATGTTTTCGAGCTTGGTCCGGTCAAAAATAATATTTGAAATGATTTTTAGAACTTATTTTCTTCGTGAATAATTTCCCATATGTGTAGCCTATGCTATAACTATACATAAAAGTCAGGGCCTAAGTGTAAATAATGCGCTGATGGATATCGGCTTTGCAGTATTCACATCCAGTCAAGCTTACGTGGCACTTTCGAGAGTTACGCGTCTGGGCGACTTTCATCTAATTAATGTCGAATTTGGAAGTAATAAAGCGCAGGAATCCTCAATTTGTAATGCATTTACCGTCCAGACTTGACAAAAATTGTAACATCAAAGCCTCCGAGAAACCCATAGAGACAGGGAGTGGGCTTTGAAAAAAACTGTAGCTGGAGCTATAAGTAGTACCGGAAAAAAAAAGAGGAAGTCTACCTAAAAAAATAAAAAAACCTCATATGAGAGAGAGTGGGCTTTAAGGAAATCCGTTGTTGGTATTCAAGAAGTAGAAGGTACCGGAAGGGAAAAAGTAGGACTATCTACAAAAAGAAATTAAATGCATTAAAAAACATAACTTGTAAAAAACACCAAGTCTCGCGCGACTCAGTTCTTCTACCGTTAAAACTTGTGAGATCCATGTAATACCAAGTCAGTTAATTTATTCAGTCCCTACTTAAGGGTCCTTCTGTCTTAAGTTATTACGTAATTAGCTAACTTAACAACATCTTATAGTGACTATATCAATATAAAAAATCTTTTATGATTTAAATATATAGATTGACTTGGCCAGAATTGAACACGTCCAAAGAACACTTAAAACACTAGTGTACCGGCTGGATTATTTATGGACCGACTGGATTGATATTTTTTTAATGTAAATTTTACACAAGTTATCCAGTTATAAGAAATAAGTTTACATTATAATAATAGGTTGTTAGCTAATTTAATTTATATGTTTTCTATCCAAATATATTAATTACATTATGTTATCAAGTTTACATATCAAATACAATTGCCGTGCGTCGCAAAAGCTGGAAAAAAGTACTCTGTAATTAACAGATACGTATTGTACCTAATTAAAGTGCTTTATTTATTATATAAACGTATGTAACGTTACTGTCTGCTCCAAGTTCAAAAGCCCAACACGAGATATGATAAAATCAATCCGTGAACAGGACCTTGTCTCGCGAGCATCTTGGACGGCAGTTAAGATACTGACTGACGCACGGGATCACGTAGATAAACACCTAGCAGTGCATGATATCGATTAAAAAGCTATTTAATTAGATGTACCGTAAATATTGATAATTTGATACATAGTTCAGGCTCTTAGATCGCAAAATAGTTCCTTTTTGATTTTACTACTACTTAGGAGGAATCGGCACCTAAATTCAGCATATGTATGAGGGTTCGAAGCGGTTCTTGTGTTCTTCTTCTTTGTTAATGGCCCGTGACATACTAATGTCAATTTTGACAGTGTCAAGTGTTTGTAGTTTATAGTCAGTTTGTTTGTTATTAGAGTTCTAGTCGATTGTCAATTGTCAATTCTAGACGTCACGCGGAATGGCGTCTAGAATTTTCTTTCGATTCGTCGTCGTTCAAATCACATTGCACCACAATACACATACAATTCAATTATCCATACCGGACGGGTACAGCCACACGTAGCCACAATTTATTCATTAAAATTCCGCCAAGATACTGAATAAAACATGCAATAAAACGGGTAAAAATATAAAATAATCAGAGTTTTGTTGCTCCATAAAATGGCAGACGAAGAATCTAAGAGGGTTCAAAGCGGTTCTTGTGATTGTATTAAATAAAACATTGTTGACACTGACTTTGACATTGAAAAGTGACAGGAAAGAAATGCGTTGTATGAGTACGGCTTGAATTATTTTTAGCCGTCATATGATGCAAACATTGCGCTCTTACATTATTTAATTTTCTCCAGTTGTTTCCGGTTTTATTAGTACTTTTGGTGTTATTATTTAAATAGATACATATAGAGTTATTAACTCGGATGTGAATAATTGGAATAAAAGCATTTCTTTGTGGTTCTAGCAAAAATAATCCGGATAATTACTTTATATGAAATGACACCATTTTATACAAAATAACAAATGACTATAACAACTTGTCATTGGAAAATTGACATTATTTTTATCATCATGCCATTAACAAAGAAGAAAAATAAGAAGTACGACTTGATTCTTCGTTTGACATTTTATGAAGAAACATAGCTCTTTCAAATTAATTAGTTTTTATCATGTTGATTATTTTTTTATTGGATACAATCAGCGGTATTTTAATCAATAAAGCATGATTTCTTAGCACAAGTGTACATTGAATTATGAGTATATTAGTGTTTTTTTTTATTGTGCTTTGTATGATGAGGAAGAAATACATGTTTATTTTGTGCTACAAAGCACAAAAATATGTTTGTACGAAGATAAAAACGACAACAAAGTCAGTCGTTACTCAGCAAAGGCTATAGAGTTTTATTAGTGATCAAAACTCTCCTTTATCGCTGGTATTTCGTGACGTCACCTAAGTTATGATCTAGACTGGTCTAGATATTGCTGTCTGTTTTGCTCTTGTTTCTTGGAACTATCGGGAGCCTATATTATTGACTAGAGTATAATAATAAGTTTGAACTGGCTTTAATTGGAAGGAAACAGATTCGTCTCGTTTTGAGTAGATTAACACATCAGACATATTTATCGTGATAAGTACATGATCTCTACTATGCTCGTGGTCTTATGTTAATACCACTTAATTATCAGTTATCATGACCTCTTGGTGTTAATGGATATTGATATTATTAAAATCATCAATTCATACGGAGTTCCGAGAATTGTTGACATGTTTATTGCCGATGCTACAACCATATTACTATCCTTTTATTAACCGACTTCATCAAAAAGGAGGAGGTTCCAATTTGTCGGAATCTTTTTTTTTAATGTATTTTCACCGATTACTCAAAGACGCCTGAACCGATTTCAAATTTTTTTTTGTTTAAAAAGGTAGATATACTTTCCAGGTCCCACTTAAATTTTATCGAAATCGGTCGAGCGGTTTTTCAAAAAATCAACAAAAATCTAAATATTGTATACATCGATTTGATGATATTTTCGTTACCTGCATTGCAGAGCAGTGCGTTTAATTGGTCTACCCATATTATATATAAACAAAATACATCTACTTTCCACTAAAAACCACTACCAGAAATCACTATTTTAACCTGCAGATGGGTGACAGGCGAGTAATAAGCAGAAATGGCTTTTTTTACGACTTAACACTACTTTTGCAGATATTTCTGATGCGTTGCGTTGGCTGTCGCCAGTCGCCACTGCTACTTTCACGTAATAACCGTATCGATCGGTCGAAAATACTTTATTCACTGCAAACTAAATCCGTGGCGCAGTGGGCTGAGGTCCGGCTGAGACGCAGAAGTTTGCGGGTTCGATTCCTGCCACGGGACAAATGTTTGTATGATCTGCAAGTGTTTGTCTCGGGTATGGGTGTTTCTATGTATAATATGTATGTATTTACAAAACAAATATATAAGTAGATAGTATATCAGTCAGATGGTACCTATAACTCAAGCTCTGCTTACTTTGGGGCCAAATGATGCTGTGTAAAATGTCCGGGATTATTTATTTATTTTGTATACACATTTAGTAAGCGCCCCTAGCGAGCACTCTGGTAAACTATTAACGTAACAGTTCAGCGTGACAGCCGCTAGAGGCGCTTACTGAATGTGGTTCAAGTTCTACGACCTACGACGAATGCTTCAAGAACATCGGGGTTGTTCTGTGCCTGGGTGTTATATAGGTACCGTAAATATGTATTTAAAAATATCGTAGCATACATACATATAATGAATATTTTTATAAATTTCTTTTAATAATCACTTTGAAATCAATTTAAGGAAATAAATGTCGTATATAAAAATCAATTATATGAAAATTTAATGTAGGTATGTTCACAGAAATGTTCAGTTGTTTAAAAAAATACGATTACCTATTATAATACCTACTAGAAATTAAAAAAAACTCGCTGATCCCACACTTATGCTCACTAAAGTTGGTATACATATATTTTTAATGGCAATGTGTACCTACGCTTTTATAACAAGACACCAAGCGACGAGCTAGATTTATCGATTGGCAAATTTAAAAACGCAATAAAACTGAAACTGTCTCATAAAGGATATTATAAAATAACTGATTATTTATATGACATAAAACCGGCACAGTGCAAGGAGCCGGCCCCTAGATTCACTAGCATGTATGAAGACGATTCAAAGTGGTCCTTGTGATTTTATTGAATGGGGAAACTTTTGATTTGATTCCAATTCCCAAATGCCTGATGCAGAAATCCATGTTTGTCATATTTAACTGGTTCAAGGTACACTGCTTTTTCATCCCGATAAATGACGCATTATCGACAATACCTTACTTTGACATTTTATCTGTCAAATTGCATGTGTTTATTTGTGTTTGTGGATTTATTTTCAATTAATTCATAAATTACTAGGGCGAAACACTCCAGACTGTAAAAACAAAGGCTCGCATTAAAAGACCCAAATTAAATAAATAATTGCGTTTTAAAAACTAAACAGATTGAAAAGTAGTTACAGTCACGCACTATTAAAGGTTAAAATAAAAAAATATAGTAAATATATATGGTATACATATAATATAGGTCTGTATCAAATTTATTTCAAATAATGAATTATTATTAAATAACAGATGATTTTTAAGACGAGACAAATCATTTTTTTTAGTATCTAATATTCGTAGATAGAACCTTTAAATTCGTAATATATCAGTTCAGCTGTTCACTATTCAGGCTGATATAAGAAGGTGAAGCAAGTATAAATAATGTTGCTTTCTAATTTATATTTAAATTAAGCATTTATGCATAGTTTTCCAGGCAGTGGTCTAGGGAAATCTGCCTTGTAAGAAATTGAGTAGTGATGTGATTTATTCTTGCTTCATTTTCCATAGATTCAGGCATCTGATTATTTGTTTGCAAATTAACCCCTTTGGACCTGATCTATTTTAGATTTGGACAATTTTGCTTCTTTTTGTAATGTTTCCAGTAATTGCAAAATGTTGCAGTGCAATGCAGTTTAGTTCTACCATTAACTTTGTTGTCCGATGACGTTGTCCATACACGTTCCATTTTCTCAAAACATTTCTGGTTTTCAAGCCAGCTTGCGAAAAAGTAAGTAATCATTGAAAATAAAATTTTTATCATTTTTCGGGCAGTCCTCCATGACATAAAATCTACGTGTTCTTCCGGTATTAAAAACAGTGAGGCGCAAAAGGCAATATGTTTCTTGTATAATCGAGATTTGATTTCCAGATCTTTAGCGTTCTTCCACAGTTACTTTAACAAATGAAATGAACACCCAGAAATTAAAGTATCTGGGAAAACCTTTTGTGTATTGCCATCTCAAAATCCATTTTGAACTGACGTGGTCGCCAAGTGGAAAAACGAGTTAAATGAAACAGAATTTCATACGATGTTTGCTTTTTATTTAAAAGCAGCGCAAATAATAATAATAATAATAGGTAATAATAATAATACCGGACATTTGACACAGCATCATCTGGCCCCAAAGTAAGCAGAGCTTGTGTTATGGGTACCACATGACTGATATACTACTTATATACTTTTTTTTGTAAATACATACATATTATACATAGAAACATCCAGACCCGAGACAAATACTTGCAGATCATACAAACATTTGTCCCGCGGCGGGAATCGAACCCGCAACCTTTTGCGTCTTAGCAGGACCTAAGCCCACTGCACCACAGAGGTCGTCAAATAACTAATGGTACAATATTTGTACTGTTAGGAGAGCCTATATCAGCGTAAATGGTGAACAGCTGAACAAATGGATATATTTTACGAATTTAAAGGTTCCATCTACGTAGAATTCAGCGGAACCTGAATCACCTCATTTTTTAGATAAAAATATCAAGATTCGATTTGAACAATCACATATCAATTTTTTTTTGGGACCTCTACGTGCTTTGCTTTTTTAAAAACCAGACGATTAGCATTTTATCTCGCATTATAGAACCCATGTTTGAGATTTTTGAACACGGGAACTTTTTCGACAAAGTCTAGTCCTTTATCTTTGAATTCCGTAATTTCCTCGTCATATAAATTTTGTAGTGGCACATTTATTTCAGAAGCTCGTTTCTTACATTTGGGTTTTTTGAGCTCATTTGTTGTCGTATTTGGTGTGCATAAATGAGCGGTTTATTTTAATATTCGGTTCTAGTGAATAGTGACACTTCCATGGCAAGTAATCCGTCTAGTATATTTCCAATAAAATGAACCATTTTTGTATTCATTCTTCTTGTAAAATTGATATTCTCCTCGAAATAAAATTAAAACACCTCTTTCAGGAGACATATATTCTATTCTGGCCAAACCGTCACTGTAAGATGGTTCATCAGATATTATTATGTTAGTAAAAAAATACTAAATAAAATCAACCTTTTCCTAAAGAACATATTTTATTCACAATTTATGTGATTTTGTGTTGTAAATATATACCATAAGAGCAACACGGTTTTATGAAGGGAAGCTCTACGACTCATTTGGGAGTATTCATTTATTACGTTGCAACTAATATGGACGGAGGTTCTCAAGTGGATGTGATCTACACTGATTTTGAGAAGGCTTTTGATCGTGTAGACCACAATCCCAAGCAGTCGTAATAGGAGGCTTTTTGTTCAAATTACATAGAAATCACATTGGGTGTCCCACAGGGATCTATCCTCGACCCGCTTTATATTATTGCTATTTATATGATATCAGAAAATGTTTTCAGCATTCTAGGTTCCTAACATATGCAGACGATACAAAATTTTTCATGAATATTAAAGGCTACTCAGGCTGTATTCAACTTCAATCGGACAATGATCGTCTTGGACAGAATCACGATGAAAATCGTATAGGTGTCAATGTTAGTAAGTGTCACTATATATCGTTTACACGAAAAAGAAACTCTATGAAATTTTGTTATCATAAACAAATCTTTTAAAAGCCTTGGGTTTATCTTGAGAGTTAGTAAACCTTTTTCTGATATCACCTGTATCAAACTACTTTATTTCTCATATGTTAGAAGTATCCTGGAATATTGTAGTACTATTTGGAACCCACACTATATAACATTTAGAGGATTGGAATATATTCAATACAAGTTTATTAAACATTTAAATTTTAGAAACCTTAACTATTGAAAAAACTATGAAGATTCATGTAATTATCATAATCTAGAAGTCTTCAATATCGACGTACCCTTATGGACATGTCTTTTCTTCATGGTCTATGTAATGAATATATAGATTGTCTTGAACTAATAAAAAAAAATTGCGTTTTTATACTCCAAGAACTCGTACAAGGCATACAAAGTTGTTTGCTGTCGCGAATTCATCTAAAAAGTATGCACAGCATTCGATAGTGAATAGACTGCATAGAGTTTATAATAATAAATTCAACTCAAATGACATATTTCATAGTGATACAGAAACTTTTAGAAAATAAACATTTAAAATATTAGAGGGGGAACTGTTTTAATGCACCACCCACAAAATCATAATCCTAACCTTTTACTTTTCATTTTCATTTTTGATTTCATTTTTGATATAGTGCATATTTACGTCCCTACTAGATATATTATGCATGTGTGTATTATGTTAGGTTTCATAATTATTAATATTTATTTTCATACACATTGGTTTATTATTTTGCAGTGTATTATTGGTACTTTTAATTTTGTTACTTACTTACTCTATTTAAGTATGTCCTTAAGGTAAAACTTACTGTCTGTTTACAAACATTATCTTTAAAATGTGAATTTATTATTGGCCTTAAGTTTAGCCTAGTTTTAATGTATTGTTACTTTTTTTAAGGGCTGTGGATTTTATTAAATAAAAAAAAAAATAAAAAAAAAATGCGTTAATTTTTTTTGACTTCTATCATAGAGATAGAGCAATAATGTAATCTAAGAGCAAAGAGTTTCCAACGTCTGTGGAAGTAATTAAAACTCGTTAAATAGTTTGACACAGTTGTGAAGAAAAGACATTTTGTCAATCGCTTTGACAAAGCGTCTATGAAATTTTCTTCGCGCATGTTGCAACATAAAGAAATGTAAACCATTCTTCGTTTGTCATTTTATGGAGTAACATAGCTCTGCTAATTTACTAGTAGTAACAGGCCATTAACAAAGAAATTAAATTATATTTCAATCTCAATGACCAATAAGATTAATGATCAATAGCTCTACTTATATATTCATATCATATTTTAATTAAAATATAATATTTGTTCAGTAGCACTACTGGGTACCTTCAGTTGAGTTACGAACCCAATCGCACCCGAACCCGAACACAACGAGTAGATGTAAATGGAAAGCGTTCTCCGGGGTCAATGGTAAAAATGGGTGTACCACAAGGATCAATACTCGGGCCATTCTTGTTTTTAATTTATATAAATGATCTACCTAAACTTGTAAAGGATGATCACGAGATTGTACTGTTTGCTGATGACACGTCACTTTTATTTAAATTAAAGCGACGACTTACTAATCTTGACGTAAACAATGCAATCTCTAAAGTTGTAACATGGTTTAATGTAAACAACTTATTACCTAACGAGAAAAAAACGAAATGCATTCGTTTTATACTGCCCAACGTTAAACAGGTGAAAGCTAATGTAAAAATTAATAACGAAAAGATAGATCTCGTCGACACCACAGTGTTCCTAGGCATTACTTTAGATAATAAGCTGCAATGGGGCCCGCACATAGATAAATTGTCGAAGAGACTCAGCTCTGCCGCATACGCTGTCAAAAAGATCCGTCATTTTACCGACGTAGATACCGCTAGACTCGTTTACTTCAGCTACTTTCATAGCATTATGTCTTATGGCATTTTGTTGTGGGGGAGTGCTGCTGATATTAACACCATATTTGTGTTGCAGAAGAGGGCTGTTCGTGCAATTTATAACATGGGCCCCAGAGAATCACTTAGAGATAAGTTTAAAGAAATTAATATTATGACAGTGCCTTGTCAGTATATATACGAAAATTTTATGTATGTGCACAAAAATGTTCATTTATTCAAAAAAAATTGCGATAATCATAGTATTAACACTAGAAATAAAGATAAACTCGCTGTTCCCACTGTTAGGCTCGCTAAAGTTAATAAGTCTTTTATAGGGCAATGTGTACGCTTCTATAACAAGGTCCCAAGCGACGTGTTAGATTTGTCGATTGGCAAATTTAAAAACGTAATTAAACATAAACTGTCTATTAAAGCATATTATAAAATATCTGATTATTTAGAAGACAAAAAAGCTTGGGATGAATCTGCTCCAACTCGACTCGGCATCCGTAACAAAATTGTCAAGGATCATACAAAAAAGTGTTAAGACCAGACAAGTTTCTTGCCGGATTCTTCTTGAACTGGGGTTAGGAGGAACCGGCACCTAGATTCACTAGCATGTAAGAAGACGATTCAAAGTGGTCCTTGTGATTGTAATGAATAAAGTTATTTTGAATTTTGAATTTTTTTTTTTGAATCCTAACTTGGGATTTCAGCCGATTTCATGCCATTTGGCACTCTCGAACGCCATGTTGCCATGAACGGAGTAGCGGGAAACTTACTAACTAGCAATCCATGAAAAAATGTACATCGGCAACCCTCGACCAATTTCAATCTCATGGTACCGTAGATGGAAATTTAACATCACGTATTGGAGTAACATAGCTCTGCTAATTTAATATTTTTTACCCATTTTATTGCATGTTTTATTCAGTAATCTTGGCGGAATTTTAATGGCGGAAAATGAATGAATAAATTGAGTTATATGTGTATTGTGGTGCAATGTGATTTGAACGATGAGGAATCCCAAGAAAATTCTAGACGCCATTCCGCGTGACGTCTAGAATTGACAATTGACCATCGACTAAGGCTCTTATAACAAACAAACTGACTACAAACACTTGACACTGGCAAAATTGACATTAGTATGTAACAGGCCATTAACAAAGAAATTAAATTATATTTCAATCTCAATGACCAATAACATTAATGATCAATAGCTCCACTTCTATATTCATATCATATTTTAATTAAAATATAATATTTGTTCAGTAGCACTACTGGGTACCTTCAGTTGAGTTACAAACCCAATCCTAACTTGGGATTTCAGCCGATTTCATGCCATTTGGCACTCTCGAACGCCATGTTGCCATGAACGGAGTAGCGGGAAACTTACTAACTAGCAATCCATGAAAAAATGTACATCGGCAACCCTCGACCAATTTCAATCTCATGGTACCGTAGATGGAAATTTAACATCACGTATTGGGGTTTCCATCGAGTTTGCTGTAAAATTTTCACAGTTTACACAAAGTTACTTTATAGCGACTGAGTGTGCGGGTTTTAGTGGTATTTCTAAGTTATTTGCATAAATTATAGCATGTTTGAAACTTTGGCTTAATATTTTAGACGATGATAACAGGGGTGACATCCAAGAAAGACGATATAGAAGGAGGAGGAGGGATACACAAGGAGAATAGCGCGCTCTAACCAAACCGCCTTTAACATGACCGACGAAGTGTTTAAAAAGAGTTACCTTGTAAATAAAGCTTTTTTGAAGTCATTATGTCCTAGATCAATACATCCTAGTCATACTTAGAACCGATAATGCCTATACATATCTTCGAGATACAAGGTTTGTAAACGACGACGCTTCTGACTTACAGCGTGAACCCTCAAAATGGTGCTTTTTGTGGTCATGTAGACAACAACACCAATTTTGATTTCCTGAATTGATGTTTTAGATTTTGGTGGCCCCTTTCATTTTACGCGACGGGAAGCTACTAAAGACTTGTTGGTGACACCCAAGGCACCATCATGTCCCTACAGTCTGTATCAACAGCCATAAAAGATGTAACAGATGCGCTTAACACAGAAGCAGTGGTAAATAAGCGGCTAAAATTTCCTCAGACTCAACAGGAACAGAATTTAATTAAAATAAGGTAAGTTTAATTTCAAAAATTAAAAGAATGTGCTTTCCGAATCTATTAACGCCAAAATATTGAGTCATTCCTTAGCTAAGTTAATGAACCTATCATTTCTACTATCAAAGAGCATCTAGTGAGTTGTCACAATCTTCATCTATACCTATAAAAGAGCTTAACCAGACTGACTGATTTATCATCGCAGAGCCGGAACCGCTGTAGCTAGAAAGCTGAAATTTGGAAGGTAGCTTCCTTTCATATCAAAATCACCCACTAAGGCGGGTTTTTTTTTAATTCAACCCCTAAGGCGGAAAGAGGTAAAAACTAATGTATAAAACTTTTTAAAGCGTGGTGATTTACCTACTTGAAACTTGATTTAAATAATTAAATGCCAAATAAATGGACATGTGTTTCAGGATTTTTCAAAATAACCCTCATAAAGGAGTAAAATGGGGTGTGAATGTTTGTATGGAAACTTAATACGTCGCATTTCGCAATTCACTTCATACTTCACAAAAATACATTGCTGTGCCCGAAACACTGTAGAGCGTACAATAGGTGCGCTCAAAAATGGCGATGCTATTATCATCCAGACACAGCTGGAATAATTATGAATGCTTGCTGCGTGAAGCACAATATTTGCTATCAAGCACGTCTACAACAACGTGTGTAATGAATGATTATGATAATGAAAATATACCAACCATGGCCGAAGAGCTAATCCACTGGAGGAAGTACCTACTCGCTGACCTACAGAAGCCCGCCTCCGCTGAATTGAGAAGGGGACATGAAGCTCCTGCTTGTCTGGTTCGGTAATTACGGGCTGCACGGAGACTTCGTCCCAACTAGTGTAAAATTTAACACATCTATATTATATCTATTTTTACCAACTCTAGAAAATAATGAACCAGGTCCTAGCAGCTGGCCGGTATAAAAAGCAGCCGCTAGCAGCGCGCGGGCTCACTCTGCGCGTGGCGTTCGGTCGTGACGGACGTATTTTGTGGTAACTAGTTGCTTAGTTACTCAGTAGTTACTTATAGATCGGTTTGGTATTGTTGTAGTTGTTGGTTAGATGATTTTATAAATAAGTATTGTTGGGGTCATTTTGCTGTTAGTTTTTAAAAAATTGGATTCACTTCTGATTTGTACGATCAGATATGGGATCATAATCACGTGCTCTTAACTCCGGTTTGCCATCAAATTCTCGAAATATTATTTTTTGTGAACGCAGCTACAATTTTTACAGTGTCAAAAAAAAGGGTTTACAAAGGGGTAAAATGGGGTGTATAGGAACTTTTTAACGGGTGGTGTGATTTAATAGAAACTTAGTTTGATACCTACTTAAAATGCAAAATAAATTGTCACGTATTTCAAGATTTTGAAAATAACCCGTATAAAAGAGTAAAATGGTGTGTGAATGTTTTTATGGTAACTTTTTAATAGATCCACCACCTATTGTGATTGGTGTGAAACTTATCAATTTGATTTGGCAAGTAGATAAATTGCATCCTGGGGAAGAATTTAAGTTACAATTCCTTTAAAAAAAATGCGTACGAAGTCGAGGGCAACAGCTAGTAAATTATATAACTTTGACTTATTTGAATGGTAATATATTCTAACAAATCAGAAGTGAATTAAATTTTTTTAAAACTAACAGCAAAATGACCCCAACAATACTTATTTATAAGAAGTTTTTAGTGTTATTTTGTTCAGTAAGTCAGATTTTAACTATTCAATAACCATGATGCGTCCCATCATGGTTATTGAATAGGAAAAATCTGACCGAAATAGTATAATTTTGCTAGATCACGAGAACGTAATTCTTCTCGTAGATCCTGACGAACTAGGAGTAGGTCCCGGAATAGAACACTGGAAAGACGCGGAAGCCATAGCCCACGACATCTAGAGGTCGTGAAATTACGCGCACTTAGGGCATGCAATTATCGAAACTTTTCGATAATCGATAATCCGATTTTTATCGGGTTTTTTTCGATGAAAACCGATAATTACCGATTAATATAAGAAAAATAACTGTATCGTAGAATTGCTTTCTTTGTCCATATCCATAGTATACAAGAACATTTTACGTCTTTTAATTATTGAATTAAAATAATTATTTATTCGATATTATTTCAATTAAACTACAAATTTATACATAAAAATCTTCTTCTACAAACTTTTTGCAATATGACATTGACTCCTGTTGGCGTTGGAGTCCTGTTCATGTTGAGTCATGTTGGCGTTGTGTCCTGTGAGCGTATGGCTCTCTCGGACAATGGGGACGCCTATTATAGAAAACTGAAGATCTTGGTAATGGTAAAATGGAGAATTTATGAGAGCTCTCAATTATTATTTTTAATGTTTTATTGCCTGCCATAAATGTTGTTCATAACTTTAAAACAGTTTTTGTCACAGATGCCATCATAAATATCTTTCGGTGTGGTAATTATTTGGAGAACTGATAATGAGCTCTTGTTAAAAAAAACAATTGTTTTATGTCTGATATCTTGTTTAAATGTTTATTTCCATAACTTTACTGATTGTGACACATTTTTGAGCTCTTGTTAAAAAAAACAATTGTTTTATGTCTGATATCTTGTGTAAATGTTTATTTCCATAACTTTACTGATTGTGACACATTCTCAGACATATTAATGTTTCAGATGACGAGATGTGTGATCTTTGTGCAGAAACATATAGGCCACTTCTACCAGCAGTTAAAGCCGTCTGAGCCTGTGCTTAGCCTCGGAGCGTCGGCTGCCAAGGGTTGCACTTGTGGCGACGGGCAGAGCGTCGGGGACTACGCTGCCGTCTGAGCCTGTGCTGTACTCAGCACCAACCAATAACGCCGAGATGCTTATGTGAACGATGGCCGGCGACAACCACGTACCTTCACAGTCGGTGAATTTTTGTTCGTCAGTAAGCCCTTACAAGGTAGTACGTGTGTTGCCTGACCACCGATATAAGCTAGAACTGCTCGCTGGATCTTACGGAAAACAGACCGAAGCAGCCGCAGAGCATAATATAATGTTATGGCGTGTTGAATGGACACCAGACGCGTGCTCAGCATTCTTTGGGAGTGGTGAGCCAATGGTGACACTTAACCCTACGGGTGTGCATGTTTAACGTGTTCTATGTCACATGTGAATGGCGTAAGCTATGTCACCTTAACTTTATTTGTAAGTAGATAGCGTTGGATAATCACTTTTTATTTTTATAAGTAGTGAATAGCGAACGTGTTCTATGTTACCTGTGAATAGCATAATACCTACTCCATGCTATGTCACCAATGTTTATGAACGTGAATAGCACAAGCTAGGTCACTGAAGTTTCATAAACAATGAATAACGCTAGTAGACTATGTCACAAGAGTCACGACACACACCGTCTCGTGGACGTGAATAGTCTATGTGGGTTATGTCATGAACCATAAATAAAAATATACTACGGGTGATGGAAGTTCGAAATTCGATCGCTCGAAGTACATTCCAGTTTCCTTTTTACTAATATCATTACAGTCATTTTAATCATAAAAGGCTTGTACATGGAAGCTTGAGTGCACGTTAATTTTTGATTCAACTTCAGGCCATATCAAGATGATCTAACCACCGAGGCAGTTATATCAAACTAGGAAGCAAATGAGGAGGCGATCGAGGGCGTTTCGCAGACAGGAACGGCCGTCTTACCAAATCTAGAAAATAATGAACCAGGTCCTAGCTGGGCAGTATAAAAAGCAGCCGCTAGCAGCGCTCGGGCTCACTCTGCGCGTAGCGTTCGGTCGTGACGGACGTATTTTGTGAAAACTAGTTGCTTAGTTACCCAGTAGTTACTTATAGATCGGTTTGGTATTGTTGTAGTTGCTGGTTAGATGATTTTATAAATAAGTATTGTTGGGGTCATTTTGCTGTTAGTTTTAAAAAAATTTAATTCACTTCTGATTTGTTAGAATATATTACCATTCAAATAAGTCAAAGTTATATAATTTACTAGCTGTTGCCCTCGACTTCGTACGCATTTTTTTTAAAGGAATTGTAACTTAAATTCTTCCCCAGGATGCAATTTATCTACTTGCCAAATCAAATTGATAAGTTTCACACCAATCACAATAGGTGGTGGATCTATTAAAAAGTTACCATAAAAACATTCACACACCATTTTACTCTTTTATACGGGTTATTTTCAAAATCTTGAAATACGTGACAATTTATTTTGCATTTTAAGTAGGTATCAAACTAAGTTTCTATTAAATCACACCACCCGTTAAAAAGTTCCTATACACCCCATTTTACCCCTTTGTAAGGGTTTTCTTGAAGAATCCGGAAACAGGAGTCCATTGATTTTGCATTTTAATTATTCATATCAAGACAAGTTTCAATCAAATCGCACCTCGCGTTAAAAAGTTTCATACATTCGTTTTCACCCCTTTTCACCCTCTTAGGAATGAATTAAAAAAATCCCACCTTAGTGGGTGGTTTTGCTATAAAAGGAAGCTACCTTCTAAATTTCAGCTTTCTAGCTTCAGTTGTTTCGGCTCGGCGATGATGAATCAGTCAGTCAGTCGGTCAGGTTAAGCATTTTTATAGGTATAGATTATTTATAAAAAAACGTATAAAATGTAACTCCTTATGAAACAACGTTAATTCTGGTATGCTTTTTATTTAATAATAGTAATGCAATAAGGAGAAATTTACAAAGAATGCTGATAGTTTTTAGTAGTTTTATGGTTTTTAATGGGGTTTGTTTTTGTAGATATCCCATACATATTTCTCGATTCCGAGGCCACTGTAAACTCCACCACTATTTAAGAAATATTATTAAGTAGGTAAACCTATATTTTTTTATTTCGTTTACTCAGCACCGTTCAATCCACGAGCTTGAATGAGTGCCGTCGCTCATATTATTAAAAACTTGCCTTGGAATTTTAGCTATCTATTTATATACTTAAATGAAAAAAAAAGCGAGGCCTCGATAAGCTATAGTAATAATAATAACTATTCTCAATCATACAATAAGTCGAAATTGTCGAAGTGTTTGTTTGAAATTGTCGAGTGTATTTATCTGAATGACACCAAAGGCATTTAATTAAAAATCACGGTCGTAATGCAATAGTCCACTTAATAACAATCACTCTTCTGCTTCATTTACGTGTCCTCTGGTCAAGGAGTTAAAATGCTTCTCAGAGGCCTCCGTTATGAGGCCTCTCATGACCTAATAAATAACTCTCATGACCTAACATATCCGGGAATCCTTGAATAGCCAGGACAAATAATTTAACATGCCCTTGAAAACAGGGAAGCGGGAATTATAATGCTTCTGCGGTAATTGTAAAATAAAACAGAAACTATTAATAAAATAAAAAAGTTTATATAAAAAAAAATCTACCCCTTACACTTGAGGTTAGTACCTAATGCTGTAGTAACTTCATCATCATCATCCTCTACAGCCCGATTTAACCCTCTGGCTGAGGGTAACATTTATATTTTGTAACATTTTTAGTAACTTTTACCTTTTACTTATTCTAATTACCTGTAACAAACTTGGAATAATTTTTTGTAAATCTATCAAAAGACTTTGATACACAAAAATGTACAGAATATACAATAATATTAAAATACATGGTTGAAACAGTTGAACTATCAAATGACCGTTTTAAACAATGTATAAATAGCTCAACTGATCCATATCACTGCCCGAGAGCAGCGTCTTATTTTATTTTATATTGTTTTATCCCTTTGGTCACCAAATGTTTACTATGTAGACACATAGTACTAACTAATGCTAATGCCCTTTTCATACTCACATAACATTATACATTAGGTACATTAAAAATAGCTACGTAAGTTACTGTTGGCTACTAAAATAGACGAATTTCTATTAATAATAGCTAATTGAGCAGTAAAATGCTACACAACTAAATTACACACTAAAAATTCATTCGGTGAATTCCTGACTGTGTCGTGATTTACAAATAGGTTATTGGCAAGTATATGGAGCAAAAACGAAAGATCGTCACTGAGGGTTCGGTTCGAAAATGATCTGTTTACTTATTTCAACGATAGGAAGTCTCCGTTGAATAGTATACCTTTAAATCCAATGCTGCCTTTTGTCAGATGGAGTCGGTGTTAAAATTATATAAAATTAATTGGTTTGAGTTGAAGTCACTGGACGTGACGTACCGCTGGCACGTACGAATGCCCCATTGTGTATTATGTATGTGCATTCGATAATGGAGACTAATATACTAACACATAGAAACTGTGTAAATAACTTCTACATTACTTGTAGGTACTTTTATATTCAACATAACTTGTGAACTTTTCTTTAAATAACTAAAACAAGCACAATATATTCTATAAACGTTATATAACTTTACATGCTTTGGAATAGAAAAAGTTGAATATATAATTCTATTATTAAGAGTAACATTGGGTTAAATATGGTCGTGTTGTTCATACATTTATTTTATTTTATTTTTACTATTTAGTGAAATATATAAAATAAATATTAAATAATATATGTATAATCATTAATATTGTATATCTATGTAAACGTATATAGGACGTATCATTTTCTGTAACATATAATAAGGTAAAATACATAAGCTAAGATATTGAAAGAATTTGAAACATTATCACAGATATGTTACGTCTAGGTCTTTAATATAGGTAGTAACGACTTCTCAATTAAAAAAAATATATATTAGGAACCGAGACAATTTTACGTCCCATCCGAAGCATGAAGTAGCCCCAGGTGTAATGGTTTAAATGCCATTAGCGATCACCTATCTACTAAGCAAGCTACGCCACGAAATGAAAATTACGTACTTCCATAATATCGAAACAGGTTGCTTTTCTGTTACATGCAATCTTATATCAACCTTGTTTAGGCTCGTTTAAGAGCACAAGGCTCTGATTGTTAACCTACCACGACTTGTAAGTAGATAGGAACCAGCTGAACGCTCTAATTAAACGAAAATTCGTCATTCAATCAAAAATCTGTGTCATTTCATTATCTCATTGAGCTTTGTTAATTTGTATATTACTCTATTTATCGAACAGCGTTGAGTTTCCACTTGAGGAGGAGGAAGGCCAAGGTCCTCAGGGTGATTACTGTGATTGTGAGAGCCAGCACATCCCACCAGAACATGTCGGGAGACATAGCGATCTCAGTCAGGAACTGACGGGGGTGCCTAAAAGAAAACATGTACGAATTAATTCATGCTCATAAGTTTTCCATATTCCTAGTACTACTGCTCCTTAAGTCAATGGCCAACTCAGGTGATGGAGTTAATGGCAATATGGTGATGGAGACTCAAAGGTCTCCGTCATTTAATGTTAATTAACACGCTTGCAAGCAATCTTGGAAGGCAAGGTGAATAAGAAAAGCAGTGGTCAGTGGCCGCATCTGAGTTACAATTCCCTAAGGTCCCGCAATTTTTCTTTGGTTTTGGCCAATGTTGTTCTAGCCTCAAATTAAAGCATATCTTGTATTAAGTGACCAGATGACTGATAGAATTAGATTTGATGTGTATAAGTGTGAATGTCATGACGAGAAACACTACATACTCGAGGAATGTATAAAAAATATTTAGAGGATTTTTGCTGAGACGTAGTAAGTACAGAAGTTGCGGGACAGTAGATATTAAAGCTACTTACTTGTAATGACAATACTCTGCTTGGTTGCAGTCTAGGATAGGACGGTTACGTCCATAGATGGCTCCGATGAACCCTTCCAGTCCATATCTCAAGTATGACACATAGGACCCCCAGTACAAGTATGGGGGCAGGTCGCGTAGGGTCACTCCGAAACCGGCAAACATCATCATAGGCACGGAGAGAGTGGGGCCGAGAAATGTGCCGTTCTGAAAAAGAATGATCGATGATGTCCTATGTGTATAGTGCTTGCATGTATCTATTAAATAAGTACTTAATTGCTCAGCAACTAAGTAGATAGGTAGGTAAACTCCTAACTAAACTTTTATGTCTCGTAATGAGCAGGTGATTTATAATTATAACAGTTTAGAGAAGCGCTTAAGCTTAATTGACGGATTTACTTACACTGGATTTTGTACTAATTACAAAAACTATGTTCTAAGAACTAAGAACTAAGTAAGAACAGTTAAGAACTATCTAAGCAAATAAAGAGCTATTAAAATTGAAAATTATGTGTGAGTCCATGTAAGCAAAGCAGAGCTGAGACGTGTACTGACAGAGCCGTGAAAAATCTGCATCGTTTGTTGAACCCACTCACATATCTCCTCATATAAGTTGACTCGCCCATGATTTGTTAATAATATCGGAGTCAATCTAATGAAGAATTAATGCCCTGGTATAGGAAGGCCTGGGCAAAGTGACTTAAAACATCTTGCTAGGAAAAGTGGCAAGGGGCAGCATCTAAAAGGGTAACAAGAGATAACGTTACTCACGACTACGTTAAAAGCGGCACCAATCATAAGCCCGAAGCTTTGTGCCACCAGCACCGTGTAGAAGGAGATGGTGAAGAACATCAGGAATCTCACGATGTCCAAAGGCTGTGACGACATCGTGTAAACAATCACAGTGAAGATCGCACAGGATACAATCTAAAACGTCATCAAAAACAGCGTGTTCAGGAACTTGCACTACAACAGGAATATACTTAATCTTAAAAAAAGTTTTGCAGCGTAGTACTCACGGATACTGGTAGGTCGACAAGTGTGATCGAGATGTAATAGGATCCCAAAGAGTACCATCTATTAAAATGTTCCTTTGACAAGATTGACATCTCCTGTGGAACTGAAATGTTAAAACTTGTTTTTTACCTCTTTGCTTATAACAATAATTTAAATAGGTAATAATCAATCCCTTTGCATTTAAAGATTTGGCAGGGGTAAGTCGAGAAATGCCAGTACTTATCAATGATATTGTGACGCAATCCCATCCGAAACCCATCTGCCAAATCCAAACCCAGACCTAAGTCGAGCTCTGATCTTACATGTGAGAATAGTCAGCATCATAGGTGACATCATGTGGTGCATCAGGATAGCGAACAGCAGATTGTAGTTCTCCAGAACTCGAGAGCCCTCGTTGCCCGCGTTGATGAACAGACTTCCTAACATGATGCCGACAAGAACGTTGACGATCAGTCGCAGGTGAGTCATGGTCTGAAAATAGATAGGTGGATTATGTTGTGCGTTCTTAGTACGAACTTTATTCCGTTCCAGTAGGTACTATAGCTTACCGCATCTCGTTTTGCTTTCATGAACCCTCGCCTGATAAGGACGGACCTCTGGTTGAACTGCGATGTCTCCTCAGCCCCGGCTGACAACGGCTCCTGTTCCCGCATGACGCTGAGAGGGTACTGCTTCCGCAGCTGTTCCATGCTAGGGATAGAGTCGCCATCGTCGAAGTATTCTAGTGACCTGCCGTTCTCTGCCTTTGTGCTTAGAATTTGAATTTTGTCTTCATCGTACTCCCCGCATGCTAGTTCGATAACTAAAAAATAGGCATGTTTTGTCAAATTTTGAATAAGACTGTTTAAGATCAATTTGTTTGCAGTAGACCGGAGACTGCAGAAGCATGACTCTTTATATTGCCCTGATAGAGGGACACTTTTTTAAATATAATTTTGTATGTTAGTCTGTAAGGTATTTATTCTATGGGTCTTTGCTTTTGTATGTTTTACATTGAATGAACACATTGATTAAAATACTCAGTGATTGGTTTATAAACTTACTGTAGTCAGCAGGGTTATGGTAAATAGGGCATGGCACGCCTGCTTGTTCCAGATACGGCACTAGATTTTTGGTCGTGCCCTGATAGAGGCATTGCCCAGCTGCCAGCACATACACTTGGTCGAACAGAGCGAACAGAGAGGCAGAAGGCTGGTGGATGGTACACACTATGGTGCGACCTTGGTGCGCTAGATTCTGGCAGAGCTTCACAACCTGGGTACAGGACGCGCTGTCTAAGCCTCTGGAATAAAAATTTGGAGATGGTACAATTTCTTTCCATAGTTTGCTTCTAAAGGTGCAAAGTCGATCCGAGATTACACGTAAGTAGACGATGTCGTAACAAATGTGGTTACTTGGTGAGTAACATTATCCAGGTATTTGTTATTATAGATTATGATCATAGATACCTAACTAGAAATATACATATTTAATCGATGCATGGACGCATAATTTACTAATATTATTGTGAGAGTCGATATTCCGGCTCTGTTATTTTTTGGCACAAACGCAGAGAGGCAATATACCGAGCAGTTTGGTGAGACTGGCTTTACAAATTATGATGATCCACACTAGTATTATAAATTCAAAGGTGTCTCTAACTTTTTATCTGTCAGTGTTTTACCTTTCTACGGCTGAAAAGATCTTGAAAAAATTGGTAAGATAGATTGTGCCTTAAAAGAACATAGGATACTTTCTAAGTACGAATGCGAAGCCCGGAGCAGAAGCTAGTAATACAAAATAAATGAAGGCTTCTGTAGTTAGTAAACGTTACTGACTTCAGAAGCTTGGCCTGACCATTATCCCACACCATGTAGTCAGTAAAACAACATTTTTTTTGGTAGGACGCTGACCTCATCAAAAACGGCCACTTCAAAATTTAATTACGGTTTAACCTAACTTTGATTCGGCTACAGAAGAAAATAAGAAAACCTAACCTACCGTGTGGGTTAAGAAATGGCTATTAAGACTAAATCAGTATTCGCGTGTAAATATTTTAAAAGAATTAATTAATTAAGAATCCATCCAAAAGATTGTAGCGGCCGGGGCGTAAAATCGTATCGTTGATCGCAGAGCCATACACTGTCAATTCATCGTAATTATATTTATAATTGCGTGGGTTTTTGATGCGATTTCAGATATCTTCGATTAAGTAAATTATTAACGATCATAACACACACTGACGATTCGAACGGTCTGAAACCACGAATCGTAAAGATAAATCGTATTGTATATGGGGCCTTTAAAGGTTCCATGTGAACACGAAACCCTAAAAACTACTTAGGTAAAGTTTTTTTAATATTAATATTGATTACATCGAAAACAGCTGTAGCCTTAGGACTAGGTTTTTTAAATTTAAGTTGAGTGTGGTTTAAAACCTTACAAAGGTGCTAGGTACTTACGTAGTAGGTTCATCAAGGAACATGATGAGAGGATTGTTGATGAGCTCCAGCGCTATGGAGAGCCGCTTCTTCTGACCACCAGAGAGCATGGAGCTGCGAGTGTTCATGTGCTCGTAGAGGCCTAGGTTTGTAAGGATATCTTCAATCTGAAGTTTATAAAATTTTAAACATCAGAAAAAAACATCGTGCATACCTATGGTAAGTTGTAAGAGCATTGCATTACAAAGCTTATTAACAAACCTATGTAAATTTTGACTGTTATGTAACTAATAATGGCAATGTCATGTTTTTTCAGGTATTATGCACATGGTTCGTTGCTTAGGCAAGTCGCAATTTGAAGATCGAGTCAAATAATCTTGACACGTATTCATGGCGCTCAAATTGCGATTTTTTATCAGAAAACATAAGGAATTTTGAGTAATGTTTTAATTAGCATACTTTTCGCCTATTCGTATAAGCTGTAAGTCAAAACGACATCAACTTTAGGAAAAGATGATGATTATAAACTTACAGTTACTTTAAAAACAATTTGAAACGAGGAAGCAGGAAGCAAAATATTCAAAATCCATACCATATATCTTTTATAACGATTAGTATTTCTATTAAGGGGTCATCCATAAAGTACGTCACATAAATTTCGTGAATTTTGACCCCCTCCCCCGTCTTTGTCACATTTGTGAGACCCCCTCCCTAGTGTGACGTTAAATATTTTTCAATTTTACGTAGCTAGAAATTATTAAATTAAAACAAAAGTTCGGAAATTAGTTTTATTTCTAGATTAACACTTAGATGTATAAGATTGAAATGTGACATAGAACACCACCCACCCCTTGTCACACAATGTCACACTTCGTCGATCCCCTCCCCCCCTTAACGTGTGAAGTACTTTATGGATGGTCCCTAAAGAGCAGATATCCAGTAAAAAGCGGTAAAAATAAAAAAAAACCCAAACTAAAGTTCATTTGCTGGAGGCAGTCTAAATCAAACAAAATATTGAAGTAAGAACTGGATTTAGTAGCACTGCACTCTAATAATGTTGATTTTAATTACGTTGACAATAATTATGGTGATGCGTGCAAATGTTCACGTAGCCAACTCCAAATACTTACTTAGTACACAAATATGGCAATTTATGATTACAGGGAATGTTGATAATATATCGAGTGAAGAATGTTTTTGTTGTTGTTTGATGTACTATTCTTAAGTAGCAACGGTAATATATATAAGCGTAATTTTTAACAGTTGCTATTTTGAAATAAATAGCCCAAGAGCACGTGACCATGCACAGCGAAAGCTTCCAAAGCCAGCTAAGAATTACTAGTGGTTAGGTCTCAATGCCAATGGGTCTTTTTGATTTTTTTAAAGGTTTACAAATCAGACTGTTATTCAAAATCTAGTAAAGCCTCACTAACTGTTTTATCCTTTAATTATTTATCCAACCATTTTGTACTTCAATTTAGCCGGCAGTGGCTTCTGACTGACTTCTGTCAAGAATGGTCACATCAAAGCTTAAAATTAAGAAACGAATGTATGTATCGAAACACTGCTTAAGAAAACTCGTAGTATCTCTAACAGACCTATCCAACGATATGTCACACGATGGGGTAGTAAACCATTAAAAAAACAACCCCACTTTACATATAGGGGAGTTATGACCGGGGGCTAAAAACCGTTTCTTTAGTTTTTATTTCATAAATTTATGGTCATTAATACGTGATCTCGTGAAATTATCATTACGATTAAATTAAGTCTGCAAGCAAGAGCAATATTAAGGGCAGACAGACACGCAGACAGACAGACGGACATAAGCGAAACTATAAGAGTTCTTTGTAAACTTCGGAACCCTAAAAATGAGGGAGTGTCTCGTTTCAATAACATTAATTCCTCTCTCAATCAGTTCCAAATTGTAGAATACAGGACCAGGCTTTATAACATACTAGCGACCCGCCCGTGTGCAATGCTGATACTAAATATACTACAGAATGTCTTATTATACAACGTTATCTAAGAGAATAACATAGACTAAGAGATAGACATATACCATTGCGGACTTTTATTTAGACCTTTTTAAGGTGTACAATACTGTAGTACATTATTTTAATCTATCTCGTAGCGTCTCGCCAGTAAAATAATCACTGTTTCTCTACTATATTATGCATGTATTATACATAAACCTTCCTTTTGAATCACTCTATCTATTAAAAAAATCCGCATTAAAATCCGTTGCGTAGTTTTAAAGATCTAAGCATACAACGGGACAGACAGACAGCGGAAAGCGACTTTGTCTTATACTATGTAATGATGATGAAGGAAACTCTAGTAAGTGTGCTGCATCCTCCTGAGTTAAGAAGTTAAGAGTATTTCCTTTTTTCTTCTACACCCTGAATAGGAAACCCTCCCCAGATGTCTAAATGCAACGATAATGATTTGTTAATGTATTGAAGCTAGTAACACACCACTTCTCCCTTCTCGTATACGTCGAGTGCGGTGGGCAGTTTGAGGTCAGCGGCCAGCGACATGTTCTCGCCCACAGTCAGCAGACCCTGCAGCCGGTCGTCCTGCTGAATGTAGCACGACATTTTCTTGAACCGTTCTGCAATTTACAGAATATCATATCACCTAAAATAATAATAATACCTAATCTATATAATAAATAAATAAATAATGCCGAACATTTCTCTCGACATCATCTGGTCCCAAAGTAAGCAGAGCTTGTGTTATGGGTACCACATGACTGATATATCATACTTATATATACTTTTTTTGGTAAATACATACATATTATAGATAGTAACATCCAGATCCGAGATAAATACTTGCAGACCATACAAACATTTGTCCCGCGATAGGAATCAACAAATAACTTCTGCGTCAGACAACAACTAAAGTCCATGGTTTTAGTATGCACTTAAAATTAGGTTAGTATTTGAAAACTACCAGTGATAGAGTCATCTAGATGAGTTTCCCCACCAAAGGACAATTAGAATAATAAGCTATCTCGATGATGTTGCTGCTCGCGCGAAGCTTGCTCAGCAGTGACGCAGTCTTTTGGCGCCAGATGGCGTCGAATGTGTCCTATTATGATTTGAAAAACAATAATTTATATGCAAAAACAATCACTTTTTGAAAAAAACAACAAAAGGTCTGAAAACAAATAGATGATTTTAATCCGCTTGGATAATTAGGTGTAGGTACCTACTATAAAACAATGAGTATAATTAAAATGAACCAACCGAACAAATTAACATCATTACTTTGGAGCTTTATTACATTTACACTTAATTTTATTTTTTTACGTTTCTTGGCTTGTTATAATAGACTGAATGCGTTAATCAATGCCTATGCTCTCAACTACAGTAATTGTAAGAAAATCCTTAAGGATGGCCTCCAAAGTATGCCTTATTGTGACACAGAGAAGTGGTTGATTGTGTTTAAGTACATTTTATTTGTTTTTGATTTCGTTTTTTAGTATTGGTTTAAAGATTAAGTTTTCTGATTCTTTTTTCTCATCATACTTTATGTCCATCTTGTTCACATTATAATACTAATGCATTTAAATGTTCTTAATATTAATTCACGCGGCGTCACGGAACATCGGCGTTATAAGAACGTTTTAAACGATACTATAACTCATGCTGAGTGACGACAGATTTTGCTGTCAATGAATTACTTGTTAGTTCATAAGTCAAAATTCAAAGTCAAAAAAAAATCTAAAGATATTTTATTCAATACAATCACAAGGATCACTTTGAACAAGCCCGAGAAGAACTGGCAAGAAACTCGGTCCAAGCGCTTTTTTACATGATCCATCTTATAGTTATATGTATAAACTCTCTTGTATTCGTTTTTCGTAGTACCTTAACTACGAAAAATAAGAAGAAGAGAGTATACATTTCAAATGTGTCGGTCTTATAGTAATTAATAATAAAGTAATTTATATTATATATAATAAACTTTCTTCAAAAGACTACCCTTTATGTAAGCTTGAAATTTTTAAGGCTATATCATCTAATATATCTAATACATTGTATATATGTATATATATATATATATATATATATATAATCTGAAACTCGGAAACGGCTCCAACTATTTTCATGATATTTAGTATGCAGTATTTCGGGGGCGATTAATCGATATAGCTAGGTTTCATTTTTAGAAAACGTCGTTTTACCCGTGTTTTATACCGAGCTAAGCTCGCTCATCCAGGTACTAAATACTTGAATGATACTAGCTGCTGCTCGCGGCTTTGCACGCGTGGTACCTACATAAAAAATAGCCTATGTTCTTCTCCAAGGTCCCATGTATCTCTATACCAAAATTCATCAAAATCGGTTCAGCGGTTTAGGCGTGAAAACGTAACAAACAGACAGACAGAGTTACTTTCGGATTTAAAATATTAAGTTAGATCACAATGTGACACAAAATAAACATTTCTTTCTTTGTTTTTTTCATTCTTTCTTACATTCTTTCTTTCAATATTGTAAAAAATAAAGAAGTGATTATCTAATTGAATCTAATTATTTTAGATATTTTTAAACTCTTCTCATATACCTGAGATTAATTAGTTCAGGCTCGTGTTAAGCATCTACCTTTGTCTAATATTTTTATTGTTATATTATTGTACTTCGTATTTGAATTTTAAATAACAAAACATTATTTATTATGAGCTACTTACTTCAGAGCTAGAGGTATCTAGAGGTTATTTGATGCGATGTCTTTAACTACCTACGTCGTTAACAGTACCTGCTAACTATAACTGGTTAACTGTAGACCCAATAAATGTCTGTTCGTACTAAACCTGTTTTCTGTGTGGCCTAACGGGTTACAATTTGCACATAAGTAAACCTCTCATATCACAATGTTTTTGCGACAGGCAGAGAAACTGTCTTTCCTGTTAGGAGATCATTTTGAAAAATGTGATTGAGAGCTGATTGACAGGACAAACATTTGTGTGAACATCGATGTTTGTTGTGTTTGAGCATTGATTAAAACAAATTTTAATCAAAGTGTTTGAGTATTCTTATAAATATCAGAAGTACTAGCTGGTGCCCGCGACTTTATCTGCGCGTAATTCTAACGGTTTCTGCAGCGGACGCCAGAATTTTTTCCTACTTACATAACACTTATCGTTATATTTTACGCAATTCACACAATATCTTTAAAAATTATAGTCTATGTGTTATTCTGATGTATAAGCTATATTATTGTAAAGTTTCATTGAAATTAATTCAGTAATTTTTGCGTGAAAGAGTAACAAACATACATACAAACTTTCGCGTTTATAATATTATATTAGTAAGGATGTAGGACGACTTCTGTGGCGCAGTGGGCTAAGGTCCGGCTGAGACATAGAAGGTTGCGATTCCCGCCACTGTACAAATGTTTGTATGATCTGCAAATATTTGTCTCGGGTCTGGGTGTTTCTATGTATAATAAGTATGTATTTACAAAAAAAAAAGTATCTAAGTTTAAGTAGTATTATACTACTTAAACTTAGATACTTTTTTTTTTGTTATAATATCAGCCATGTGGTACCCATAACACAAGCTCTGCTTACTTTAGGGCTTTGGGGCCAGATGATGCTGTGCGAAATGTCCGGCATTATTATTATTTAAATATATCTAAGTATTCTATCAGTAGATATCTGGTAGATACATTGCGTGACACAAGAGCTGGCTCCTATCTGGCTCCGCGTATTAGCATTGCCATTCAACGTGGCAATGGCGCCAGTGTCTTGGTAACGCTGTCCTCTACCAGTGATCTAGATCAGTTGAGCAATCTATAGATCGTTTTAAATGGTCCTTAGCTCTACTGTTTCACATGTATTTTATATGATTATATATTATACTGTAAGTATTATATTACTCATCTTGTTCTTGTTCTATGTTAGTTAGTTAGTTTAGGGGCTAGATGGTGTTGTGTTGATTCTCCACTAATATTTATTTATTATTTATTTTGAATGGCTTTGTTGTTGATACGGTTATATCATCGCCACCTACCATTGTGTACCTACGCGTAGAGTATGAATAGAATCGTGAATAATTGCGATCTGTATGCCATGTCTCTCATTTATACTAATATTATAAATGTGAAAGTAACTTTGCCTGTGTTTTTTACGTTTTCACGCCTAAACGCTGAACTGATTTTAATGAATTTTGGTTTAGAAATAGATGGGACCTTGGAGAAAGACATATAGACCACTACCACCACCACCGGGACCGGGACCGACTACTACCGGGGAGAGTATTCTCCGGTACGTGGACGAGAGAGGCCGATGCCGGATCAGGGAGCCGCCCGCTGTACTTGTGCATGACTTGAAGCGGTTAGAATCAAATAGAGAGTCCAACTTCAAGTCGTACGTGCTGCCAAGTACAAGGACGTATTTCTCACACCCGACTTCTGGTCAGCAGGAGTTGTCTATCGACGGTATAGGGAAGCACCGCTTACGAAGAAAGTGCCTTGACTTTTTGTGTAGTTCATAAGTTTATATGTATATATATGTTAGTCTATAAGGTATTTATTTTCTGTGGGCCCTTGTTATTGTATTATATACACATAATTTTGTTGCCTGAAATAAAATTTTTATTATTATTATTATACAGGCTACATTTTATGTAGGTACCACGCCTGCGAAGCCGCGGGCAGTATCTAGTAGGTATATAAATGTCTCCCAGCATTCTTCTTTAAACAAACATAGTCTAAAGTAATTATGGTTTAATGAATCTGTAATTACTTTTACAGGTATGCAATGCAGTGGAACTTGTAAAGTAGGTTGAACTCGGCGACCGCAACGACATGCGACAGGGTCGCTGGTCACCGCTGGCCGGGCCACGGCCGCAGTGCTCTACTTGTCAAACTATGCTATAACATGTCTTGAGGAAATAGTTTGCCTATTGAGAGTTTAGCCTTTTAATAATACACTCTTCTAATTTAATCATATTAATGACTCTACATCTGTATGGCGATTATGGAACTTTTGACACAACCAATGTCTATCAGTTTCAATTAGCAATCGGCATAATTTCAATCATTTGTTTGATTGTAATTAGAACCAGTTTTGGATGGATTACTATTACGTACTATGTACTATGTACTTATGTACGTGTTTCTATCTCAGACCAAATAAATATTTAGACAAGAGGGCCGTGAATAACCTGACAAAAACGTGACAAAAAGTGTCACAGAATTTATTTATTATGGTTGAACTCCGAGCTCCGTCTTAATATATATTTGGTGTGAGATTTCTATTCGTATGGCAGCATGTAGGTATGACATGAACCTTCCGTAATACCAATTCATCAATAGTAAATGAAAGCGATTAGTATCAAAGTTTTGATAGTATCAGAATTCCATTCCAGTCAGTCAGTTTAGATTCTCTGTGTCAATCTATATAAAAGAGCGACTTAAATAATCATAAATTTTTCTAAGTATGGCAGTAAGACCCTGGAAGCAAGAAATGCTCCAAGCTCTCAGGCTGTGCTCAGTCAATATCATGATTTTATAAATTTCTAAAATATGAACCATACATTTTGAAAAACACGGGGCTTACTCACGTGTTATTTTGTCGATGGAGGCACCGACACTGTTTCGATTAATTTAGAGAATCTTCAGCGGCAACGACCGGACCGTGGATCAAACTCACCCTGATAAAGATTCTCTAGATGCAACAGGGTCGTTGCCTCTATCGACAGAATAATGCGTTAGTAAACCCCGTATTTTTCAAAATGTATTGTACCTACAACTCACGAAAGTTTTGAACGTGAACAAATGTAAACCAATTTTTTTTCAAGAAGCCAAAGAGTTGTCTATTTGTATTTCATGTATTTCCTTCTGCTTCGCACGCTTGACACTGTTATGTACCTACTACATAAACAGTAAACATAAACAGTTAAGCATGTTCTGTCCTTGTCATTCTTATGTCAAAGAACGAAGATGGAAACAGATTATAAGCTGGTACTTGATTATAAGATAGATAGAGTCTATCTTATAACCTTACTAGCGACCCGCCCCGGCTTCGCACGGGTGCAATGCTTATACAAAATATACTACAGAATGTCTAATGTGATTAGAAACCTCTAAAATTATCAGTGTTTCTCTACTATATTATGCATGTTTTATACATATAACCCTTCCTCTTGAATCACTCTATTAAAAAAACCGCATCCAAATCCGTTGCGTAGTTTTAAAGATCTAAGTATACATAAGGACAGACAGATAGCAGGAAGCGACTTTGTTTTATACTATGTAGTGATAAGTCTACCAAGTTTCATTGAAGCCCGTACATCATCTGCAGTTTGAACCACAACCAATAGAAATATCTTAAACTTTCGCATAAGTTATTGAATTTAATTCAGTTTATTTACCTTATTTTAACATTACAGAGACTATCTAATGCGTTTAAAATAGGAACACAAAACAACAGGACAAAAAATAAAAGTTATAATTACGTTTTATAAACTAAAAAGACAACTGACTTCATCTAGGTATATAAAAAATGTTATAGATGTATATATTTTTTTTGAAATTTGTTGATCTTTTTAAAGATCAATCGACTGATTTCGATAAAATTTAAATGGGACCACTAACAAATGGGAACAAAACAAAAAAAAAACAAAAAAAAAATATTGAAATCGGTTCAGGCGACTTTGAGTGAACATACATAAAAAAAAAGGATTCCGACGAACTGAGAACCTCCTTTTTTTGAAGTCGGTTAAAACTAAAAAGTACAGAGAAAAAGTAATAATAGGTAAATCTTACTTCTGAAAAATAAAAACAATGTTATCTAAAAAGAACTTATACCTACACTTAATAATATTATGAGTATAGCTATATTTAAGATGTTTATTCTCACAGTAGGTAAGGCACATACTCTCTATCGTCTTCCAGTTTTAGAATTTGTCGGACAGGAAGAAGAATTAGGTGTCAAATATACGTGTCAAAAGTTACTTGTACGCGGAATTATACTCCTCAATATATAACCTTGATCTCGGCCAAGGTACATACACAGTGGTGGAAGAACTCCGGAAGTATGAACATAACCATGTAGGTATAATAAAATAATGGTCAAAGGTCTACCGACTCAAGACACATATGGGAGTTGATTGCCGCGAAACAAGTTAATAGAAAATAAGAGAGACATTTAAATGAAGGCTCCAAGCAATGTCTGTGAACTTTTAAGATACTATTGTACCATTGTAGCTCTGCCTTCTGCGCTGTAGGTTGAGGGTTCGATTCCCTCCCAAGATAAACATTTGTGTGAAGAACATAGGTGTTTGTTCTGGGTGTTATAAAGTATCATTAGTATGTATTTAAAAATATATAAGTATTCTATCAGTCTTCTAGTCACCATAATACAAGCTATGCTTAGTTTGGGGCTAGATGGTGTTGTGTGCATTGTCTAGCAATATTTATTATTTATTGATTTTGAAGCAAGCAGTTTCGGACAATAGATATTTTTCCCATCTTCTGGTTGCTGAAGATCTGAGGAGGATCTGAGATTTTAGAGGGGTCCGAGCCTGGAAATTACAGTCATGATCTAGTTTGTTTTTTGTGGTTATACTATTATCAGATGTGTATGTTGTGTATCGATTCAAAAGACCTGCAAACGTACAGTAGAGTTCGTTAACCGAACGTTGGTCTGTTATAACCTTGATTCGAATTACGTAGGTGGGTACTTAGGTATCGTAGGTTAAGTACCTATATTGTTATATTATAATTATTTCACTACACGACGTTTGAAAGAAGATAAGAAGAAGTATATTTTTGTGACGCTGATATCTATTTGCATCATCATCCAGAAAAGATTTGCAACTTGTGTAATCTATATATTAATACGTGAATGAAAAACTTTGTACCCTTTTTTTACGAAAATTGCGCGGACGGAGGAGTATGAAATTTCGCACACTTATAGTTATAGAGAAGGGGTGCAGAATGCTATTTTTTTTTTAAATTATGCATATAAAAGACATTAAATTAAATTTAGTTATGGTCGAATTTCGACCAATGGGCGACCTCTAGTAATAATAACGCTTTGTCTCGACTTGTCAGAACTTGGGATTGGCACGAAATAACTAAGTAACCTAATTACAATAGGTATGATATTTTAAAAATCCTGTGGTCTTAGTACGAATGTCAAAGGTTTTCAATTATTTTATCTTGGAAATGATTGATTAGGAGCTAAAGATCCGGTTATACTTGTTTCAGTGGAAGCTACTATACACGATAAGCGCGCTACGTGTCTTGGAATATATTAACTTAGTTACTCATGTTACCTGGAGTTTAACAAGTGAGTTTATATCATTGATTCGAATATTTTTAGTACAAAAAAATTTTGCTTCAAAGTGTATGCTGTGCAGAGGGAATCCTAATTGCAAAATTACATACTAGCTAACCTAGCAGACGTTGTCCTATCTTAATTAGTATTATTGAATTCGAATTGGTATAATTATATAAAAATTTAAAAAAAAACAGCTTTCGCGCCAACAACTCACAGTTATGTCAAACGCCATAAGGTTACATTAGAAAAGTTTATATTGTCAAAAGCGCTAAGGTTATATCAGAAAAGTTAATATTTTTTTTCTTTCATAAGAACCTTTCCTGACAATAACAGACACAACAAAAAAACAATTAGCGAAATCGATGTAGCCGTTCACGCGTTCTGCCGTGACCAAGGGAAATAGGGATTGAATCTTATATACGTATATTATACTAGCTGCTGCTCGCGGCTTCGCGCGCGTGGTAGCTAAAAAGTAGCCTATGTCATTTCCAAGGTACCATCTATCTCGATACCAAAATTCATCAAAATCGGTTCAGCGGTTTAGGCGTGAAAACGTAACAAACAGACAGAAAGACAGAGTTACTATCGCATTTATAATATTATTTAGATATTAATGAATATTTCACAAAGCACTAGTCCCAAGTATGCATAAAAATTATGCATAGGTTGAATAAGTAAAGCAGAAGACGTGAAGAATACATAATTTATTCAAAATACATAGGTACTTACATAATGATACTTTATAACACCTAAACCCAGAAAACCATTTTCATCACACAAATCTTTGTCCTTAGTGAGAACCGAACTGACAACCTACGTCACAGAGAGCTATTAAATGATCAATTATAATTTAAATTTGGATAGTTTCTTCTGAAAACAATAATGGGTTGCGATACTCACTCATGATCCTTCCTCTCCCATTGATGAAAACGGCTCCCCCGACGCCAGTGATGCGGTACCCTGAGAGCACGTCCAGTAGAGTAGACTTGCCGGCGCCAGAGGGACCCATGATCGCGATGAGCTGCTTGGGTCGCAGTCTTCCATAGACGCCATGGAGGATCTGCTTGCTACCTGAATAGAACAACAGTAATATTTTAAGATATGTTTAGATTATGTCTAGACTAAGACTATTACGTATGTGTTGTTTCTAATGGTTTAAGTAAAGATTCTCTCCGGACAACGGCCTTGCAAAGCATTGGTTTGTTCACTTGGACGGAACACTTGCTGTACATGATGTGTTCATTCAATAGTTGGTAATGTTTATGATTGTTTACAGAGTGCAAATAAATAATTACAGTTTTCTAATATAAATGATGAACTGGAGCCACAAACAGCTCAAGTGCATGCTGAGGGCACCGCGCTGACGTCAGCGGAGGTTATCAGGGTCTCGCGCGGAAACTGCGAAGGATCGGGGGCCACTTGTAATGTAATTACCTATCTATTTGTATTATGTTCCAACTGGCACTTGATTGAGGAGATTGATCACACAAACAACAAGTTATATTTTTACTACTGTAAGAGGTACTGAGGTGAGGTAACAAGTTATTTCGAAGCAGTGTGGTGCTGGTGCAGTTTGTGTCAATAAAGAGTTATCTATTTATCTATCTATCAATAGTAGATGAAGTCAGATGATGGCATATATTTTCATGGTTATGATAATCGGCTGTTAATGTGGTACAATGTAACCAAGCAAGTGTTTACTAAACACGTTAATCTTATGTAGCAGCATTGTGAGCTCGAGGTACAAGTCAGGGATTATTTGAACTGCTGATACCGACATGTTTGTTTTTTGCAGTAGATACCTATTGTATACTCAGATGATGCAAAGAGGCTACTAACCTATAGGTTCCACAGGTTAAAACTAACTTTGTGTAATAGGTTGCTTTAGTAAATTGCCAGTAACTTTGCATCATCGACTCAAAGTAAGAACTTTGGTACTAAAATGTATATCAATTGTAAAAGCTATTTTTTATAAGAGAAAAGTCGTGAGTCGTGACTTTTATCGTAATTAAATAAGATTAAAATTGCAATAATGTACGACTCAAAGTCAAATATTTTTATTCAATACAATCACAAGGATCACTTTAAAGGTACTTACTAGGTGAATTTAGGTGCCAATTCCTCCTAACCCAAGTCCGAGATGAACTGACAATAAACTGAGAACTCAGAACCCAAAGTGAACAGATTTTACGACTATTGATACGTAAGCACGAGGCAAACTCGAAAAGCCAACCTATTTACATATATACCTAAAGGAATATCAAATTGATTACATACTTACTCTACACTTGCTTGGGTGATGCAGGCACAGTACGCATCAATTCCGTAAGGTAATTACTTACCCAAGGCTTACCTACATTTAAATAATTAGATACGTTTTAAAAACTAAAAAGAAAACCGACTTCATCGAATGAAATTTCAGCCTATAATACATTTTTAGTGGCAAGTAGATGTATTTTGTATATATATAATATATAATATGGTTAGGCCAAATACACGCACTGCTCCAATGTGACAGCGAGGTATCGGAGTAAACGAAAATATCATCGATGTATACAATTTTTAGATTTGGGTTAATTTTTAAGCTCGACCGATTTTGTTAAAATTTTATTGGGACCACCTGGGAAGTATAATCTTTGGAACAAAAAAGAATTTTCCAAATTGGTTCAGGCGTCTTTGAATAATCGGTGAACACACATAAAAAAAAAGATTCCGACGAATTGAGAACCTCCTCCTTTTTTTGTTGTCGGTTAAAAATAGAGAAATATCGAGAACATTTGTTTACATAAACACAATAACATGTGACGCCTGCATAATGAATTATGTAGATAAGACCGACGGAATCGCCACCTTTTTAGTATTCCACATGCACGATCGCCAGTTTTGCGAGAGCACGTGTGTTGTAGCACAGGATATTTAGCAGTTAGTACTAGATGTCACCCCACAGAACCATCAGCTGTTAGTATGCTGACAATAGGCAAGTGTTCCGGGAGTCAATGTATGCTAAAACACCTTTGTTAGAGCATCGTCCTATAAACAAACATTACATTCTGTGACTCATCGTTTCGACGTTCCAGTCTCTTTTGTTGACACAATTACGTTTCATAGCATACGGATTGCCCAGAGTTTTTTCTTGGATTTGATGTGATACCTGCCTTTACATAGTAATAATATTAACTCGATTTCAGACATCAAAATCATATCTATATAATGACGTTTTAAAAACTAAAAGAAAACCGACTCCGTTGAATGAAATTTGAAAAATACATTATTAGTGGAAAGTAGATGTATTTTGTATATATATTATAATATAATATCGTTAGGTTAATAATATAATATAATATCAAATAAACGCACTGCTCTGATAAGACAGCGAGGTGTCGGAGTAAACGAAAATATCATTGATGTGTATACAATTTTTTGATTTTTGTTGATTTTTTAAAAACCGCACGACCAATTTCGATAAAATTTAAATGTGTTATCGGTGAACATACTAAAAAAAAAGACTTCGACGAGTTAAGAATCTCCTCCTTTTGTGAAGTCGGTTAAAAATACAATATCAAAGGCCCATAGAATATAAATACCTTATAGACTAACATATACATATAAACTACACAAAAAGTCAGGGCACTCTCTTCGTCAGGGGTTCCTCCCTATACCGTCGGTAGACAACTCCTGCTTACATAAAGGATAGTCTTTTGAAGAAAGCATATTATCTTTAGCATGAAAGCATCAAAGCTATCAAATATATATATATATATATATAATATAAATGACTATATTATTGATAAGAATGCATGGCCTCATGTTGCTCTGCCCTAAGTTAACCGACACATTTGAAAAATATAAACTCTCTTGTATTCGTTTTTCGTAGCTAAGGTAGTTATAAGACGGTTCATGCAAAAATGCGCTAGGATCAGGACGAGTTTCTTGCTAATTCTTCTCGGGCTTGGGTTAGGAGGAACTGGCACCTATATCACCTAGTATGTAAGACGTTTAAAAGTGATCCTTGTGATTGTATTAAATAAAATATTTTTTGACTTTGACTTTGCTGACCAGAAGTCGGGTGCGCGGAATACGTCCTTGTACTTGGCTGCTACTAGGAGCACGTGCGACTTGAAGTTGGTCTCTCGTACGAGAAGTACGACGGGTATATAATCTATGCCTGCTTTACAATAATATTTGTCATCTTATAGGACTTACATATAAGCGTCAAGTGGATCCTTCTACTCACTTTTTCTTCTTCTTATCACTTGTTGGTACCACCAGTGTGGTAAATGGATTAAAATTGGCCTCAGCGGCTCTTTTCGTGCGCTTGAGACTTGTCTCCGAACTTTTCAAGTTCTACGACGTGCCAGTTTCCTCATGATGTGTTTCTTCATCGTTTGAGAGTACTGGTATAGCTCACTATTCAGAGAAATCCATTGGTGCACGAGTGGATTCGAACCCACGACCTTAGGATCAGAAGGCGGGGCCATTACCACCTCTTTATTCACTATACGCTGTAGCAGCTGGGATAGTCTATGGATAGAGTATGATGCTTGCCCAGCATCTACACTAAACGATCCTCTCAGCTGGCCTAGTCAGCCATATCCACAAGAAAGACTGTCTTGGTAAGTACATGCAGCGTTGACTAACCCATGGGTTAGATCACGATGACTTTCTTCACCGGTTACTGTACTTACCCAAATTAGGGCAATAACATCAGACATTTTGCAAACTTTATCACACAATGTGGAACGTGTCAATGAACCTGAACGTCAGCTGATACTCGCTGAACCGAGGATATGACGTCAGAAAGGATTTTTTTCGTAATTTTTCAGGTACGTGCTCGCTAATCTTTCAACTGGCTCCGTGGCTTGAAATGTTACCGGCCAATTCCCCAGAGACCTATAAAATGTAGTTATGCAGCACCAGTTCATGTCTTCTTCTTCCTCTTCGTTAATGGCATGGGTCATAATAATGCCAATTTTGCCAATGTCAAGTGATTGTTTGATTATAAAGTCTTAGTCGAATGTCGATCGTCATTTGTCTATTCTAAACGTCATCACGGAATAGTCATCTAAAACTGGCAAAATTTACATTATTGTGACACATGCCATTAACGAAAAAGAAGAATTTATGAAGTGACATAGCGCTGTTTTAATTGATTTATGTACTCGTGTTAATCAAATATTTGTAATCTGTAATCTGTAAGTAATCCGGCGGGAACTTAACCAATAAATAGAGACTACAAGTGTTGTCAATTCATCATCATTGGCCTTCGTTCATCTGTTGAAGATGATAAAAGTGGCGTCAGTAAAGTTACAGAGCAGTGAATTGTAATGGAAAACATTCGTTCATGGATCCTCTCCAGCAATCTGAGGTGGGTGAAGTTTCCTCTCCACTGACGTCACTCTGCCTGGGATTTTGTTTGATAGCGCAGGCCTTCCCAGGTACCCACACTAACCTCTCTCGCTTGCCGACAGGACCCGCAGGAAAGACGAATCAGTACATGCGGTGTCGGTTTGGTTGCAGCATAACGGCTTTTATGTATATTTAAGATTTTGTATTTCACTTGGATTGTCCTCCTTGCGTCTTGTTTTGCTTACGTGATATCTGATTTTGTGGGAATCGTACATCTTATGCCTCTTGTCTCCCGCAATATAGGCTTGCCTTAGTGCGGGGACCATCATAAATTTTTGCTAACACAGTATTTTCTTGGTTCATAAAAAAAATTGTAGGTATTTGTATTCTGTAGTGTGCCTGGCATGTTTGCCGACGTGCATATAAAAAACTTCTATGCTGTACTAAGTAATAAAAGAACATCTATCATCTAAACGCAGAATACTGGGTAGCCCTAATACTCTACTTAGTTAGGGCCATGGCTGATCGGCATGACAGTAGCCTTCAAAGGTAGATACTGGGTGTCGGCTCTAATGTGGTTAATAAATATATATTAACTAGCTGTGCCCCGCCACGCTTCGCTGTGGCACAAAAAAAAAAAACAATCCTTGATACGGATTATATATCATACTAAAATGTCAGCTCGATCGGTGCAGAACTTTTTGAGTTTTTGAAGCGTACACAAACCAACATAACATTTTTATATATATAGATTAAGTGTGTCTTATATATTACTAGCTACTGGGCACCTACATAAAACGTATTTTCTAGTCCGCTAAGATTACTGAATAAAACATGCAATAACACGAGAAAAAGTAAATAATTTAGATGTGTTATGTTACCTCATGAAATGACAAACGAAGAGTCTATAAAATTGGCAATTCTGAATAAGTATGAGTTATGTCATGTATAAACTACTGTCATGTATACATGGCATCCGCGGTGACATGACATCTATGGCCGGTTCCCACGTGCAGTATGTCGGTCGGTTGAAACTATAAGGAACCGGAAGCATACAATAAACGAAGAGGAAGTGCTACTCAAACAAAATAGGTACACAGGTAGGTCTACAAACCTACCATCTTATTATAAAAGTATAGTAACCTCAGACCTAGTAAGTAAAATTGTAATATTCAAATAAAAAACAGATTTTTTTTCAAAATTTCGCAAAATTTCTATTTTCCCTTATTTCAAAAAAAGGAAGAGGTTCTCAATTCAGTTGCATTTTTTTTAATGTTTGGTACCCTATAACTCCGAAATTTATAAATCGATTTGAAAAAATACTTTTTTGTGAAAGGGAAGGTATACATGCCGATTAGTTCTTTCATCATACTGGGTTCAGTAATTTGGTTTTTTAATCAAAATAGCGGAAAAAAGTATGTCATCCAAATGAGTAAATGAATTTTCGTATATTGTTTTCCTGTGATTTTCCACTGGTGTTTTTTCGAAAAAATATAAGGTATTAAAGAACGTAAAATAAAACCGATTTCAAAAAAGGTAGAGGTTTTCAATTCGGTTGTATTTTTTTATGATCAAATTTAATTAAATGAAGTCGGTTTTCTTGTTAGTTTTTAAAACGTATTTTACTTTATTACGTACTAGCGACCCGCCCCGGCTTCGGGGTGCAATGCTGATACTAAATATACAACGGAATGTCTTTATATACGTTACCTTAGATAGAGAATAATATAACCTAAGAGATAGACATATACCATCGCGGAATTTTTGTAGACTTTTTTAAGGTGTACAAAACTGTAGTACATTATTTTGATCCATCTCGTAGGGTTCAGCCAGCGATTGCAATGTAAGCGCAAAAAATGTGTATATTTATGACATCGCATTAGAAACCTCTAAAATTATCAGTGTTTCTCTACTTATGCATGTATTATACATATAAACCTTCCTCTTGAATCACTCTATCTATTAAAAAACCCACATCAAAATCTGTTGCGTAGTTTTAAAGATCTAAGCATACATAGGGACAGACAGACAGCGGGAAGCGACTTTGTTTTATACTATGTAGTGACTTTAGTTTTCATTTGCGGGCGGGAGGGAGGTGCATGCGTCTGCATCGTGTCTAACTCATTGGAATAGATTGGCGGAATAGTAGGTACTAAATATTTGTCCATCTATTTAATGTTTAATACCTTTATTTGTCAAGCTGATAATGTACTTTTTAATTAGATTTTCTACCACAGTAAAATTGAATTTTGGTAATAATTAACACACGATAATGTCGTAAGGGAGATAAGGAAATGGAACGAAGTGGTGTCGCAACAGCGCCCTTGGACGTCCGTCGTCGTTGACTGGTGACTGCCACCATTTACCTACATAGCTAAATACCTACTTCAACGTCAACTTCATGTATTTCAGAACAGACAAAACATTAATAAGATTATATAAAGTATAGAAGAATATCCATATCATGACACATATTATCTCTTCAGATGATTTTTTACATAAATAAATATTACTTTAAACTTAAGTTTTTGAATTTACCATCCGCTGTACTCCATAACGATCAGCTGACCATCAAAAATGGCTCAGCACCCGCATCGGACTGTAAAATCAGGTTGGAATTTTCCGCTGGACTGAATAACAATTCGAATGAGGATTTCTACGTGGAACTTATCCCAGATGAGTGCTGCTTGGAGACTGATGATGAAGATGACTTCGAAAGTCGTCAAATTATTAGGGGTTAGTCCCCCTGCTGACTAACAGAAGAGCTAGCAATAGAGAAGGAAAACTTGAAACAAGCCCGGCTCGGTGCCAGCCGTTATACACCTGCAACCGAACCGACACCGCATGTACTGACTTGAATTTCCTGCGGGTCCTGTCGCCAAGGTCGAGAGGTTAGTGTGGGTACCTACCTGGGAAGGCCTGCGTGAGTATTTTGATACCCTACTCGATAGGTTTCGTATTTTTTTATAAACCTATTACTATTTCGCGCCAAAAATTCAGCATTTTATTTTTTTCTCAAACACCTATCTAAAGACACTTGGGTTTTTAAGACGAATATAACGATACCCTAACTGTCGAAATCCATCCAGCCGTTTGGAAGATACGAGGTAATCAATACATTTATACTTATATTTACATACAAGATACGCGCGAAAAACACTTCCTCCATTTCTGCTCGGAATTATGTTCGGAGTTTGGTGTCTGTTTACGAAAACGAGGTAAACAGACACCACGTTGATCAAGTTAAATGACAAGGATGACGTTTATTGCACAGCCTCTGTAAACAGACCACGAAACTTATACAAACTCGAAAATGCAATTGAGTCTTTTTCTTATTGTGTCACTAGTTATTACGAACCAGTATGGTCAAAGGTTTAAAGTGCGCCTCAGAGGCTCCTTTCATGCACTTGGCACATGTCTTCGAGCTTTTTAAGTTCTTCGAAATGCTGGTTACCGACCCGATTACGATGCTTACGATTTTCCGTCTCCGTTTGGGAGTACTGGTAATGAGTAAAACATAATCAATGACTAATGCACATACATTTTTGAAACAGAAAAATACATTTTTGCACGACTGGCTTAGAGCCCACGACCTTAGGATGAGAAAGCGTAGCCACTGCCACTAGACCACCAGTAGGTACTCTAGGCTACCAGTGGGCCTAGCACGGCACGAGGAGAAATAGTCTTTCCACCTTTTTATCCACCTGTCAGTGGAAATACACCACCACCTGTCCACCACAAGTGGATAAAAACGGGGGAAAGACTATTTCTCCTCGTGCCGTGCTAGGCCCGCTGTAAGGTTCTTATGTCCACGGTATCATCGAAAACTGAAGGACTAAAGAAATATTCAACTTACTCGCGTTCGAATATATATAATCTTTTTCATACACTTTTGGTTCGTAGATCACAAAAAATTATGAGTTAAATATTCGAGGTATAACATCGTCTCAGACATGTGAGATCGTGAAAACGCTTTTTTTGTAGAATCCTTGCTAATTGGTGACAATAACGTCTCCAAGAGCAATAAAATATATTTTTTTATCTGAGGTTACGTGGTGAGATTTGTCCCAAGCTTTTTTGTCATCTAAGTTGACAGTTTTTGCTTTATAAAACAGTTTTTGCTAAATATTTTCTTAAATTTGACAATCGACGAATCTAGCACGTCGCTTGAGACCTTGTTATAGAAGCGTACACATTGACCCATAAAAGATTTTGAAACTTTAGCGAACCTTACAGTGAAAACAGCGAATCTATGTTTATTATGATGACGGCAATTTTTTTGTGAAAAAATATAATTTATTCTATTACCAAGATTTTGATAAACAAGGGTTTCATTCTCGTATTATTTTGTCGGTGGAGGCACCGACACTGTTTTAATTTATCTAGAGAATCTTCATCAGGGTGAGTTTGATCCGCGGTCCGTGAGTTGCCGCTCGAGTTCACGGTTCGCACTCAACATTACCAACATTAGTGGGCTAAGGTCCGGCTGAGACGCAGAAAGTTGCGGGTTCGATTCCTGCCGCAGGACATTTGTTTGTAAAATCTGCAAGTATTTGTTTGTTACACTCTGGGTGTTTCTATGTAAAATATGTATCTAAGTATTTAAAAAAAAATACATATATAAGTATTATATCAGTCATGTGGTATTCATAACACAAGGTCTGTAACTTTAGGGCAAGATGATGCTGTATAAAATGTCCGGGATTATTTATTTAAATTTAAATTTATTTATTTATTTTTTATTATGGGACAGGGACCAATGGAAAGAATTGGGGGAGACCTTTGCCCAGCAGTGGGAAAGTATAGGTTAATAAAATAATGTACTAGGTACGCAGAACCACCAAGAGCTCACCTAAGGCTTGGATTTACCTAATTTACTTTGTTTAACCGCGCGAATTGATTAGTCCGCAAACTGACCTTTGTCTCGGTCTGCTCCAACGTAAACTGTTGTGTTGTATGTGATGACTAATAAATTGATTAGGTAGTAATATAGTCATAAAAACAATAAGCTAATCGCTCGCTGGTCCAAAGTCCTGCCCGGATACAACATGAAAAATAAAACCGACAGAATACCAATACGCAGCCAATAATTCAAATAACAAATAACCTTACAACAATTACTGACATTACTTTTTATTTCCTATCCGTTAAATAATACCGTCCATAGTACTTATCCGGCAGATGATTTCTCTACTCATGGAAACTTCAAAGGACCGTTTCTTTTCTCATACAAAAATGTTACTAACGGATGTATATAGCAACTCGGTATAAGTAGGCGTATCTAAATACCTATTAAGCTATTTATTTTTAAATTTCAATTTATTCATAATTCAAATATTTTTCTTCAATACAATCACAAGGATCACTTTGAAACGTCTTACATACTAGGTGAATTTAGGTGCCAATTCCTCCTAACCCAAGCCCGAGAAGAACTGGCAAGTAACTCGTCCTGGTCCTAGCTTGCTTTGTATGATTGTTTTGTTTTTATGATCCTTCTCATAATTAGCTTATACGATTAACGAATACAAAATTACAGTAGTTTATACATTGCAAATCTGTTAGTTGACTGCCGAGGGCAGAGCAACATGAGTACATGCTATTAATAATGAATGAACTAAATTCTAATAGAGGAATAGATCAATTTAATATTATCAGACTCTATAAACCATAATTAGTTCCGTCAATAACAATATACGTATGTACTTATTTCTATTTACGGCCAATAGATAAATCTGAGACAAACATCAGCCCAAGACAAATGGATCACGTATACAATGCGCGCTACATAGCGTATTAATTCGCAGAAAATATTTTCGCGTGATTTTGTGAATGGAATCAGACGCAGCCGCACGCACTAGCAGATACAACCTTTTCTTTTCTTAGGCACTACCGCTTGGCACTACTAGTAGAGTGAAGGGAAATTTTACTTTCCCGTGCCACTACTGGTAGTGCTACGGTAAAAGTACATTTCAGGTGACACTACACTGTTGCCAGTAGTTTCACGTGAAATATTATTACCCGTGGCACGAGTAAACCTTTTGTGCGTAGTAACATAGTTACTAAAGAAATTGACTAACCTATCATAACATAAACGCCTCCGTAGCATTTGGACAGATTCCCAGCTAAATTCACCTAGTATGTAAGACGTTTCGAAGTGATCCTTGTGATTGTATTAAATAAAATATCTTTTGACTTTGACAAGTTAGCAACTGGACAGAGTTATGTATCTAGACTAAACAGGTGAACTATATTCTTCTGGCGCTTCGGCGGCCGCTGCCGCGGCACGCTCGCTTTGCTCGCTCGCCTTGCGCGTTGTTTTCTATACTCCAACATAACCTAACCAACTAGTTTCGATCTGATTTAACTTTTTCTCCTGATTCTACTTAGTCCAATCGCTAATCTGTCCAAATGCTCCTGACAGACTTAAATTAGTATTAGTAGTGTCATTGGTAATGAGTTAATCCACGGGAGATTTTATAATATGCGTTTAATCAGCCAATAAGAATAGTAGTGGCACGGGAAAGTAAAATTTCCCTTCATTCTACTAGTAGTGCCAAGAGGTAGTGTGTAAGAAAAGAAAGCGATAAAACACAGTGAAAATTACATACTTCAGAATCGAATTCAGAATAACGTGGTCTAAACCGCACGGATTAATTCGCTAGTGTGTGCTAGGCTTAACTATTAACGTGATACGACGACGACAATGGCAATAAACAAAGTCGTAAGTTCAAAGTTTAAAGGTAAATTTTTTTATTGCTTTGCATTTTAATGCATACATTATTTTTATGTTTATATGATCTGCAAGTATTTTTCTCGGGTCTGGGTGCTTCTATGTATAATATGTATGTATTTACAAAATAAAAAATATATATAAGTAGTATATATCAGTCATGTGGTACCGGTAAGACAAGCTCTGCATACTCTAGGACCAGTTGATGCTGTGTGAAATGGTCGAGATTTATTTATTTATTTTATTAATTTAACTAAGGCATTTTTTTATTACATCCGTATTCATTAACTCTAGGAGATATTTAAATTAAGTTTATAAATATTAAATCTTGAAGCAGGTGAAAACAAAACCATGAGACAAAATTATGTGTCAAACATTAGTCGACTCGTAATAGTAGCTTCAACTAGATTATCGATCAGTGAAATAAATAAATAAATAATAATGCCGGATATTTCACAGAGCTTGTGTATATATATACATATTATATTAATACATAAAAAACACTCAGACCCGAGACAAATACGCAGATTAAACAAACATTTGTTTCGCGTTGGGAACCGAACCTGCTACCTTCTGCGTGTTAGCCAGACCTTAGCCCATTGCGCCACAGAAGTCTTCATCAAATGTCTACATGTCGAGTCTTATGTTCAAATTAGGACCACTCGAAGTAGGCGCGGCACCTATCAGGACAGTTTGTATGTTTTTAAAATATACATTAAGTATCTATCTATCTATCATCTGGTCACCATAATACAAGCTATGCTTAGTTTGAGGCTAGACGGTGCTGTGTGCATTGTTCACCAGTAATTATTATTTATTAATATATGTACCTATTTAATTACTGTTTCAACTTAACTGTGTACTAAAATATGTCACACACTATTCAATCATGATAACACAATTAAGTTGACCCTACTTCGTCGGTGCCAAAGTGCTTGATTTCAAATTGTTCATATCCTTTTATTAATATAAAAAGGGTACCATAAATATAAACGTGTTCCGGGATAAACATACGCTTCCCCTCACAAAATGACTCTTTAACGACTAATATTCTGTGACTATATTGTGACTATAATAATATGTGAATATTCTGTTTATTCTGTGACTCTGCGCATACGCAATGTGCGTGACACTACAACGATTCAACGTTTTTTTCTTTAACTTTTTTATTTTGAGGTTAAGTATTTCATATTTAAGACGGTGCTGCTCTCAGCAAATTAAGTTTGTATGGAAAAAAAAAATTGTATGGAAAAAAATATTTTTTTTAACGCTATTTACTGCATATCTGCTAGTTATTTGATGGAACAATAGTTTATAAAAGATATATGGTATGTATTTTCAATATTTTGCCTTCTGCTTTTTTGTTTAGTTCTTCTCTATCCTAGGATGTCTTTCAATTAAACATATTAGGTGATTCGAAGTTCACCGGGTCATCAAGTTATTAAATACTAGCCTCACTTCGCCCCGAGCGCACCTTCGCCCGCCTTGAAGATTTTTGCCGAGATAAAAAGTAGCCTATGTCACCCCGGGGATAGTGTATCTATCCAACGGTAACGGTAGGTCTAGTAGTTTCGGAGGCTATTCAATACAAACAAACATACAATCAAATCTTTCCTCTTTATAATATTACATATAATATATAGTATAGAAAAGTGTTACATTAATATATCAAAAAGGATTTCTTCGATTAAAATATTTATCCAATACCTGACATCGCTGTGGTACTTACCCCACGCGGAATATATTCACGAATTGCAAGCATAGTACATTATAATATTATTTTGTTCTTCAAAGAATATTGGCACATTGAGGTATAGATATCATATCAATTCTCGTAGCACGTGCTATCTTGAGATATTATAATACTTACACTCACTAACTGACTGATTCATTCTTCAGAGTCGTAGCAGTTAGAAAGGAAGCTAAAATTTTGAAGGTGGCTCCGTTGATAGCAAAATCATCCACTTTGACAGGGTTTTGACCTTTAAATGGTTTTACACATGGTATGGTAATACTGTATTGTACTTTTTGTGTTTTCTTTTTTATACGCTTTCATTAGCTTCACTTGTATGTATGTTTGTAACCGACTCCTTAGGACGCGATTTTGACCCACTTTAAACGGCCAGATTTCATTCAAATTTTGCACACCTGTCAAAGACCGATGACAATGTAATAATTCGAATAAATATCCGATTATCCTAAAACTAAAAAGTAGAAAATAAATAATGGTTAAAAAAAACTAAAAAACACGCTTTATATAGAAAACCAAACTAAAAAATAGAAAAAAAATATAATAAAAAGTAAGTAAGAAAAAAATTTTTATTTAAAAAAAAGCGTGGGGTGCTTTTTAAGATATTATCGAAATGATAATCCTTTTTCTCATATCTGTCAATGAAATATTTATAACTATTGACACCATGCACCCCACGCTTTTTTTTATATAAAACATTTTTTTCTTACTTACATTTATTAAAATTTATTTTCTATTTTTTAGTTTGGTTTTCTATATAAAGCGTGTTTTTTAGTTTTTTTTAACTATTATTTTATTAACTTTGTTGTTACCTCATTGTTCTAAATACCTTACAAACTGTTTGTCTCTACTGTATTATCAATTTCCGTATGTGCATATATATGTACCAAATAAACATTAATTCTATTCTATTCTTAAAGGCGATGTGTGTATGTATGTACGTTCCCTTTATACTCCGAAACGACTGGACCTATTTCGATGAATATTAACTGACTCACAATTAAAATTATTACCCACTGCATTACATACGTACTCATAAATAAATGCGTGCGAAGTCTCGGGTAACAGCTAGTCTTAGATATAATAGTACACCTAGTTCCTGATATCCTGCTGATAATGTTTGGACTTTGAATGATGTGGTAAATTATTCTACAATCACACGGCGCGATACCGAGTTCTGTTATTGCTTTACCGAATGAACATAGAATTTATTAATCCTAGAATAATATAATAAAGATATGTATAAATCATCATAAAATGCAGTTCTGCCACCGACGTATCGTATTATGTAATTTATGTAGCATTTTGTGCAGTTGTAATTACGTGTAAGGATTATAAATTACTAGCTGCTGCCCTTCTCCAAAGTTCCATCTATCTCTATACCAACATTCATCAAAATCGGTTATGCGGTTTACTCGTGAAAACGTGACATACAGACAGACAGAGAGAGTTACTTTTGCATTTATAATATTAATATATAGTAGGGATTAGTAGGGATAGTAGGGATTAAAAAAAAAAGCAGTCTTTACTGCTGGTAGAACTTGGTAGAAGTGAAAACTAGGTATCTTGTGAATTGTATCGTTATTCGATTATTGTTTTTGGTTTGTAAAGAAGTGTCAATAGGTAGTTCCTCATGGCCTAACTACTTCGCCTAACTGATTTGGCTACGAGGACTAACATATCCTCATGGCCGAACTCGCGTCAAAATAGGCAGAGCAAGTACAGTTATCTACTTGGTTAAATGAAAATACCTCTGTAATACTTCAGATGAAACCAGTTGGTTAGGTTATGTTAGAGTATAGAAAACAACGCGCAAGGCTAGCGAGCAAAGCGAGCGTGCCGCGGCAGCGGCCGCCGAAGCGCCAGAAGAATATAAAGTAAGCAGAGCTTGTGTTATGGGTATCAACATGACTGATATAGGTACTACATATAAATACTTTTTTTTAAATACAGTAGTTTAATGCACGAGTGTAAAAATCCGTGGTAATGAACTTTAGCGTACCAGTCACCTTATTTCAAAGAAACAACATCAACCGGTTTCAAATTGTCGAATAGGGGGCTGGATCGTGTATGTGGATTTGGATTTGGGTGGATTGGAATTCTTGGGTTGTATTAATGGATCAATGGATTGATGGAAGGATTGGACGGATTTCTTCCAATGGATTTCAGTACTCTCAGATGATGATGGACAGCATCACCTTCCAGCACATTCACTTTCAACATGCATGTTGCATGTTATCATTACATAGTATGAAACAAAGTCGCTTCCCGGTGTCTGTCTGTCCCTATGTATGCTTAGATCTTTGAAACTACGCAACGGATTTTGATGCGGTTTTTTTAATAGATAGAGTGATTCAAGAGGAAGGTTTATATGTATAATACATGCATAATATAGTAGAGGAACACTGATAATTTTAGAGGTTCCTAATCACATTAGACATTCTGTAGTATATTTAGTATCAGCATTGCACCCGTGCGAAGCAGGGGCGGGTCGCTAGTTGACTAAAAAATGTCAGCTATAAATCTATAACCTACATATTATTGTCTTAATAACTTTATTATTCACTAATCTTTTCCTGCTGTAGTTACTTAACGCACAACTCGTGAATCATTGCGTTTAGAATCTTATAAATGACTAAAACATAAAAATGTCACCTCATAAGTTTTTATAAATTAGAACGATGAACGATGTTTTGCCATATAAGTCAAAACGACCTACACTAAACAATATTTCGCCTACATTTTTACCTACCTAGTAGTTCAAATTAGTTTCGAGGTTGGCTGACGTAATGAACTTAAATGCGTAGCGAAGCAAAGGATATGTGTATCGTGTGTAGCGTAAAACAAAACACGCATCTCAGACATACCTTCACTACATAGTATACAACAAACTCGGTTCCTGCTGTTTGTCTGTCCCTATGTATGCTTAGATCTTTAAAACTACGCAACGGATTTTGATTTGATGCGGATTTTTAATAGATAGAGTGATTCAAGAGCTAGGTTTATATGTATGATACATGCATAATATAGTAGAGAAACACTGATCATTTTAGAGATTTATAATGTGATGTCGTAAATAAACTCATTTTTTGCGCTTATATTGCAAACGCTCTGGCTACAGTACTACAGTACTATAATGTACTACAGTATTACACACAAACAAAGGTCTACAAAAAAGTCCGAGATGGTATATGTCTATCTCTTAGGTTATGTTATTATCTTAGATAACGTTTTATATAAAGACATTCTGTAGTATATTTAGTATCAGCATTGCACCCGTGCAAAGCCGGGGCGGGTCGCTAGTATGTTATAATCAGTATAGTATTTGAGCCATCACAATGTCATAATTATTCCGCGGCAGCAGAAACCTCTTTTTGTAGAAACCTCCTTTTGTAGAAACCTCTTGTAGAAACCTCTTTTTGTAGAAACCTCTTTTTGTAGAAACCTCGGGCGACCGGAAGCGAAGCCGGGTGGGTTGCTAGTAAATTATAGCTTTAAAAATATAATTAGATACGTCAGATGTAATTTATTAGACTGGTTTTGTTATTCGTAATAGATACTTGTGGGTTGTGTTACTTACTTGTATACCTTTAGCCAATCTAGGACCACTAACAACCAAACCGCCTGCGTTATTAGTACATAAATAGTATCAGCCCATTCATGTAGTTCCCATAGGTAACACAAGCTCTGCTTACTTTATTTTATTTTTATTTTTTATTTTAAGAATTTAAAAAAACTTACAGCTAATAACAATACGGTAATTACTTAAGATATCATGCTTTATACATACATGTTAAGTTACTGAGGGCTGATTACAAGTTTCAACATTTAAGGTATTAATAGAAAAATAATAATAATTTAGGAACAAATCAGTAGACGACGATATAAAGAAAGCACACACAAAAAAGTAAAAAAAAATAGAATTTGTAAAAAAAAAAATGATTAAAGGATGCAATCTAACAATACTAGGTTAACAGGCTAATTATAAATTATAAGACTAAATTTATTAAAGTTTAGTCGCTGGTCAAAAAGAATTTACCGTTAAGAATACGCTTTAATTTAGTCACTGATGTATTAAATATGTCAATATCATCATTTACTCTTGCTATCGAGTTATAATAATTACTTGCTCTTACAATAAATGCGTTCTGCCTGTAGTTCGTAATCGTTCGATAACGAACGCGGTATATACGTACAACATATTGGGGTTTCTCAAAGCTCTGTTCGTACGCAATCGCACCAGCTCTAGTCCCGAGCTAAGTTTATTTAAAGTACAGTAGTCCTGTAATCTCGTCAGGTCGTCTTGCAGATTATCTGCGTCAGTGAAAGTCTGTATTTTATGAAGGATTTTCATGTCGTCAGCATTAAGTATTATTTTCGAGTGTAGAAAACAGGACGAGATGCCATTAATTGTTATAGCAAAAAGTAAAGGCCCTAACAAGGACCCAGGGGTCCTTGTTAGGGCCAGATAATGCATTATTTATTTATTTAGAAACATGGCGTGACCTTTAGCTGGCTCCTATTAGCATTGTCATTAAATGTAGCAATGCCAGTGTCTTGGGGACGCTACCCTTTGGCAGTAATCTGGATCAGTAGAGCTATCTTTAGATTGTTTTAAACGGTCATTAGACAGCTGAACTGTTATAATGTATTTTATATTATTCTGTAGGTACGTTATGCCAGTAAAAAAAATCAATTTCAATTAAACGATGGTTAAATTAGAAATTGAGTAAATTGTGAGTATGCAGATAATTAAATTAACTAATAAAATAAATAATTATGAATTGTAAACAGATTTTAATTATAATTAATTTATTTCATCTATACAAAGCTAGATACTTTATCAGTGAGTAACATGAGCAACGGCTGGACTGATTTAGCTGATTTTGGTGTTGAAATGTTTGGCGTAGTCCAGGGAAGGTTTAAACGGTGAGAAAATTTGTGGCATTGCAACGCATGCCGGGTACAGCTAGTATTTTATATAAAACAAATGGATATATCTGGGAAAACTGCAATAATAAAAACCCGTGCACCCGCGCACTGTAGCGAAATCGAGGCAGTCGCTAGTACCTAATATTATTAACAGGTAAAGCTTTTTCTTTTGTTTTTTTATTTGTACGGGATACATATCTTGGCAAGTACAGAACGGATCTATAAATTATTTCACTCAGAGCTGGTAACATTATCCCTGATTGCTATGTGAAACCGTGGAAAAGGCGGACTTATTAAATCATATTAGAACTTTTTTACGTGAAAATGTTGTAAGGACTATCCAGTTTTTATTCATCATCTCTAAAGATGAATATAATCGGTCTTACTTAGAAACGTCTCTCAAATTCTGTCAAAAGTTAATCACTGTGTATAATATAGTGTCATCAATTTTTGTAAAATAGTGACAAATACTGACAGGACGGATCTAAAACATTGTATAGGCAGTGTTTAGGTAAGTTGAGAGTCGATTCTTCGTTTGTCATTTCATGAAGTAACATAGCTCTGCTAATTAAATATTTTTTACTCGTTTTATTGCATGTTTTATTCAGTAATCTTAGCGGAATTTTAATGAATAAGTTGTGACTACATGGGACAGGTATGAACAATTGAATTAACTGTTTATTCTGGTGCAATGTGATTTTAACGACAAGGATCATGAAAATTTTAGACGGCCATTCCGCGTACGTCTAGAATTGACAATTGACCATCGACTAAGACTTTAAAAAACAAATTGACTATAAACAAACATAAACACTTGACACTTGCAAAATTGACATTATTATGTCACATGCCATAAACAAAGAAGAAGTTGAGAGGCGTTTATAGAAAAGGCTGGGAAACTTTAATTATTTAGCATGATATCCTCAGTTTAGATTAAATGGTACCTGAAAATCATTGGGTCTGGGTATTTCTATGATGGACAAATATTTTGTACTATTCCGTCAATCTATTCCTAATGACTTAGACACGATGCAAACGCATGCACCTCCCGCCCGCAATTGAAAAGCCTAAAAAAGCGTAAGTAAAAGGCTAGCGCACACAATCCACACATGCTACCTTAAAAATAATTTATTTTTCTGGTTGCATGTGGATATTTGTCCATCTATTTAATGTTTTGTAATAGATTTCCGCAAGTTCACGCCTGAATCAATTATCTATTTCTATGTATAATCTGTATGTACAAAAAAAAGTATACATTTGTAGTACTAGCTGCTGCCCGCGGCTTCGCACGCGTGGTTCCTACATAAAAAGTAGCCTATGAGTCATGCTGTAGTCATGGTGTGAAATGTCCGGCATGATTTATTATTTATTGATATTAATAATAATAAATTACCTTTATTGAGAACATAACACTTTAGGTAGATACAAATTTATGCGACGGCTACAGAATAATGTTCTACAAAGGGCGGACTTATCGCAAACAACAAATATCTCCATATATTTGTTGATACGTCCATTAAATATTAACATTATGAGCTGCTTTACAAATGTATTAAGTAATTTGTGAGTTAAATTGATTCTTATTATTAAGTCCTAATTTATGAGATAATGTTTAACTATTCCCAAGAGCTGGCTCCTATCTGGCTCAGTGTAATAGCATTCCCATTTAAGTGTCTTGGGGAACGCTGCCGCTGATCAGTTGAGCTATCTATAGATTATTTTAAAACGGTCCTTAGATAGCTCAACTGTTTCACATGTATTTTATATTATTGTATATTATTCTGTACATTACTGTTAACAAATAAATATTTTTGATAACGTTTTGAGGTCGTTATGACATCATTTATGACAGTAAATGATAAATTGATCTCTGATTAGGTGTATGTAGCTGATTATCGTGTACAAACATAACTACGACTAGGTAGGTAGGTAGGTAGCACAAGTAGGTAGAAGAAATAAAACTGAATAGATAAGCGAATACTACTTTAAGTAGCAAAGGAAGTGAAATACCTATATATTAAGTACTAGCTGCTGCCCGCGGCCTCGCATGCGTGATACCCACATAAAAAGTAGCCTATGTCCTTCTCCAAGGTCCCATCTATCTCTATACCAAAATTCATGAAAATCGGTTCAGTGGTTTAGGCGTGAAAACGCAACAAACAGACAGAAACACTTTAGCAATTATAATATAAAGATAATGATGACATCAATTTTATATTCCCAGAAAGTTTTTTTTTTATTCTTATCGTGGTGCTAATCCTTTCAATGTGGTGAAAGGTTTAAAGTGCGCCTCAGAAGATATCTGTTACTAATATTATATGTTCGAAAGTGTATCCGTATGTCTGTTTGTAACCCTTTCACGGCTAAATAGCTGAATTGATCTTAAGGAAATAGATCTTTAAGAAGAACATAGGTTACATTTTATGTAGGTACAACGCTCGCAAAGCCCCGGGCAGAAGCTAGTACCCAAAAAAGGCAACAAAGGAAAGAGAGCGCCTCAAAAGGAGCCTAGTAATGAGATAAACAAACACTCCGTAATTGTTGTTATAAATTAATATGTTTTGCTATTTATGCGATAACTTATGAACCTCTCGACACATGCTCCAAACTGGGTCACATATTCGTATTGTTAGTTATAATTATATTGTGCTTCTCATTGTTTTACGCCGAACTCTTCAAAACTTCATAAAAATACTGAAATTATCAGTCAAAACTCACCTTTATTAATTCCAAGCTTAACAGTGCATGTAATGTTGGAGAAGTGTATGTCTACGGGGTTGGTGGAGGGTACTCTGGACAGACCCTGAGATGCCGCCACGGGCTCGGGGGATGCTTGAGGCTTGATTAACGACACTGCTTTTGGAACCTCCTGGGAAGTCGGCACGGTCTGGCTGTATGAGACACTGCTACTGTCCACAATCTGGGCACCAGCGAGCATCATCTTTGAATATAAAGTTCGTTCACTGTATTTACTAATAAATCGCACGTGTGTAGTGCTCCTTCGCGCGAGTTAATGCGCGCGCGCCTCCGCTCGTCTCGGCGCGAACTGGACTGTCGGAATCGAAACCCTTTGTCCGCACTTGGTAAATAATTGCAGTGTATTTGTTATTCTGCATGTAAATTTGTAGATTGAGTGGGACTACATGGCCAAAGGCGGGTGTGCGGTTAATGATACAAAATACAAAGGGTATTGTTTACACGACATGAAACAAAGATGTCACTCATTCACGTCACAGCTAATTATGTCGAAGAAATTATTTTAATTTACACAAAATTATTGTTATTGTAATATTTGTATTTATATAGGTACCTACCTATCACGCATTGGTTTCACAATCGGCCATTTCGTTAAGTATTCACATAGGTAATACCTACATTGATTGTTATTATGTTAAATTATGTATGACCTAATGAGTGATAGTGATGACGCTCTTGAAAAATATATTTTTCCATTTTAGCTGAGGGCTGATTATTAATGTTTGTTTTCATACGAAAACCCAGCCCAGGTGATTTGGACAGCACTTCAAACGAGACTAGGTACTCGATAGAGCATTGTCTCTCATCGTTTGAGAACTGTAAAAAATGAAGGAGGCATACGAAATACCTGGCAATTACTATTTAGGTTAGTCAATTGGTTAATGTGACGAATACCAAGAGATCGATCATAAACCGGTTATCATTAAAACTAAATAAACGGTTTCGATTAAAATGTTAACGATAGATAAAACACCACTGGCTGAGTTATTCTTAGCAAAATTGGCCTAGTCGTTGATGTTTATAACTTTTTACTCGTTTAAATTCAAATATTAAACTACCTATTGTCAGCTATGGCTAATTAGGCCATAAGAATGTTGAAGCATTTTGTATTATCACGTTGTTGTTTTGACCAGTTCATAATTTAGGTGACATTTAATTAGCGATAGACTTAATTTTGAGTTGGCTATAGAAATCCCAGGGTTCGCATACCTAATTATCGTACAATGTACTTTATGTAAATAGGTACCTACCTAATGTAAATTATACAAGGTGCCGTGCCACCAACTAAAATCCACAGATCATAAGAAATGATATTATGTTTAATTGACACATACCAAAAGACAAAGAAAGAAATACGTAGGTAGGTACATTAAAAAAAATCGGGCAACATTAATATTTTTGCAGTGGAAAATTGCACTTCGGAAACGATTTGTCAGTTTTTGAGTTTGATCAGTTTGTATAAAAGACTAGATATGGAAAGAAAGTCATTGGTTTATTCTTGGTTGTAGTTTTCTAATAAAAACTTCCGTTGATACTTATGGGATTTAGTTAGTGCTGCTCTTGCCATGCAGGTAACATGATTGGTGTTATTTTGTACGCGATACTCGGGGCCTACATAAAATATCTTAGCAAACCTCTCTAAAACAACTTGATAAACAATAAAGCCGACTCATGGGCGTCTACTCTGCGATCCAACTTCAATATATCAAAACGAAAAACTTGTTGAATTGCACGTCGAATTCAGTCGAATGGACAGTAATTTCGTTGTCAAATTCAAGATATCGAATCGACTGTTGTGGAGGATTACGACATCGTTTGTCAAAAGTAATGTCTATCGTTCTATTGCTCAAAACAGTCGAAACGATGTATCTAAGAGTAAGGTTTTGCACGATTATTAACCAGATATATCATTAATCGATTTCAGGAGTAGGCCCCCTGTATAAAATAAATATTTAAGTCATCTTTTTGAATCAGTCAGTTGATTTCTCTATTATTTCTTACTAGCTGCTACCCGCGGCTTCGCACGCGTGGTACCTACATAAAAAGTAGCCTATGACCTTCTACAAAGTCCCATCTATCTCTATACCAAAATCGGTTCAACGGTTTAGGTGTGAAAACGTAACAGACAGACAGACACAGTTACTTTCGCATTTATAATATTAGTAGGGATCAGACCTGGGTTAGGAGAAAATGGCACCTAAATTATCCTAGCACATATGATTCCAAGTGATCTTTGAGATTGTATTGAATAAAAATTGACCGAGCGCATGTGACCAAACGAGTCTTCAGATGTCATTAACGATAAGAATGAGTGGTCATGTCAAAAATAATAATTTTAAAGCTTAATAGTTATCAAACGAATTGTCACCTTGGTATCTCGCACTACTCGTTTTACGAGATCTTTACGTGCAGGTTTTGGAGTGATCTTTCTTCTGAGGTTTTTCCACCGAACTACATCATGAACCGCTGCAAGCAAAATTCAAGCAGGCGAGATGTCAGATGTTATACATTTTAAGCGACTACTGTAAAGCTCGTTTTAAAACCTAAAACCTTATTTTTTTAAATTAAAAAAAAAAAGGCCTTACTGTAGTCGCTTAAAATGTGTAACATCTGACACCACGAAGGATTTTGAGTGTCTGAATCTATGTTGCACATATTTTGTAAATATTATCTCAGGTTATTAAAACAAAAACTTATCATGAACCGCTGCAAGCAAAATGCAAGCAACGCATCAGCATTGTTTCTGGTGTTGCAGATGTCTATAGACGGTAACTGCTTACCATCAGATGGGCCGGTATCGAAAAACTCTTCAAGAAACTGTTTCTTGGGGATTTCTGAACCCTATTACTACTCTGTTATGACCAGGCGTTATAAGGGATTTTTAAACGCGACTATAAACGACTGCGAAAGCGACTATATAACTGAGTTGAGAGACGACCGATTTTGTTGTTAATTTGCGTACCTACTTGCTACCAGTTAGGTACCTACAAATGTTCTGAGGCACTACTCTCAAAATTAAAAGTTATCTTCAAATTATTGAGGGTTAGTCACCCGCTGACTAACAGAAGAGCTTGCAACAGTGAAGGTATACTTGAACCAAACCCGGCTCGGTGCCAACCGTTATTGCGGAACTAGGAAGGCCTGCGCTGTCAAACAGAATCCCAGGCAGAGGGACGTCAGTGGAGAGGAAACTTTACCCACCTCAGCTTGCTGGAGTGGATCCATGAACTAAAGTTTTCAATTACCAATAACTGCTTTGTAACTTGGCTGACGCCACCTGATCATCTTCAACAGATGAACTAAGGCCAATGATGATATGGAGTGACATTGTTATGTAACATTATTTACGAGTTATAGAAAATCTGTTTATAAAATCATTCACCTAGAGAAATAAAATGTATTTTACTTAGGTATATTGCTGTTGAATTTCAAAAGGCGAACGAGGTGGAAATACATTACTTGTGAAGTATCTACATTATACTTACCATGAGGCTCATCATACATACACACACATACACATCAACACCAACACCATAGCCAGAGGGCAAATTGTGAGTTTTTAACAGGTGTCTCGAACAGGGTGGGGCTTAGGAGACTCAATGAGTGATTGAGTCTCCTGCCAAAATCAGCGATGTTTAGGGCTTTGTGTAACAATAATACAATTATTTTAGAATCACTTTCAATAATCAATAGTTATTTAAACACGTCAGAAGTTCACAGTTCATAAATCTTTACATAAAACTAGTCAATGCTGTGTAATTTTTAATAGTTATTACATTAGTAATTTAATAGTTATATAAATATGTACGCAAACGTTTAGATTTTTATGTTTCTTTGTTGTTGAAACACGCTTCAACAACGACATCTGTATATGTAACATTTAATGGATCTTTTTTGGGAGTAGGTAAGTTTGTTGCTTGGAATAGCGGGCTATTTTTACTCAAGCATACTTTTTTTGTACAAAAAAAACGCGGTTTTCACGAAAACATTTATATTAAAAGCAACTCTTACAACCCACGAGACAAAGTGTAAATCTGCTCGCACAAGCCTATATTATAATACCTACATAGTGTCTCTCTGTCTATCACGTAACTCTATCTCTTCTGGCGCAGCATTTTACGCGTCGATGAACTTGTAGCTTCATACATAAAGTGCTGAGTTCTCGTGGTCTGACTTCAGACGAAAGAATACCGGCTCTTTCTACATACTCTTTCACTCTTTCTCCATACATTCTCTTGGCTCCATTCTCCGTAGACGACTGTACGTAATTCAATTCAATTCAATTCATTTATTCATCTTTAGACATAATACAATGTTCTTAGACATGTCTTACAAAAGTTATAATATATAAGTATACCTATCTAAGTAATTATACGCGTATAATTATATAATAGACACACACGAAGTTGCAGGCAGAAGCTAGTAACTTGTGAGTACTGAAATATTGATCTAGCTAGCTGAAGCGGTGCTCTAACCTTCACGCTCATGTCACTGCAGTCATTTCCAATGTTTGTTGTAGATATACCAACTACACGTGACTGATGTGCAAGTGCACATGTGTGTGACGTCTTTCTTACAAAGGGCTTGGTATTATATTTATAAAACACAGATCTTGCTCACATTTTATTAATTATAATATATTTAATAAGAAAGTATAGATAAGTATATTTCGTTTTGTATTATTTAGCTACTTAAGGTACCTATACAGTTTTATGTCCGTGAGTTAGTTTGTATTAGTATTAGTAAATGTATTTCTGAATTACTCTTTGTTTTTTCCCTCTTTTGATCGCTTCATACCAACCATTAGATTTTAATATCTCATTAGCCCAAAATTTGCTTGCTTGCTAATGTTCGCGATTCTCTTTTTCGCAATTCACATCGGCCACTCCATATTTTACGGGAATATTTTTTTGAGAATCGAGAATCCTATTTTTTTCAGATTATTAATAGTTTTGTAGCTTAAGTATTTTATTGTTTGTGGACTCATAAGTAGATACTTATTTGCCTATTAGTTTTATAACTGTGGAAAAGTTCATTCATACTCGGATTTTATCGTCCTCTGTTTAAACATTAATATCGTGTCTACAGTATGATAAACCGAAGCCAAAACTAACTATCATCAATTTTTTTTGAATGAGAGAGCATAAATAAGATTGTGTAGTTCCTACACACAATCTTACAAAATCAGGTTAAGACTGGCCTGTCAGCTCAGCTGGTTGTAGCTTGCCTTCTGCGCTGTAGGTTGAGGGTTCGATTCCCTCCCAATATAAACATTTGTGTGATAAGCATAGGTGTTTGTTCTGTGTCTGGGTGTTATAAAGTATCAAAAGTATATATTTAAAAATATATAAATATTCTATCAGTCATCTAGTCACCACAATATAAGCTATGCTTAGTTTGGGACTAGATGATGTTGTGTGCATTGTCCAGCAATATTTATTTTATTTTATTTTTATTGAAGTATTTAGTTTTAGGAAGGACCTTGAAGTGTCCTGCTTTGCCGGAAGCCGGGCAGGGATATAAGGCATGGATATGTTGACACCTTAAGTAAAGATTGATACAACATGTATCAAACTTGCTTAACAAACATTACAGTAAATGTTTAAGTAAAAATGAATGCGCCCTCAGTGTTGTAGCGACTACTCGCGAATCCGCACGGCGCGGCTTCGAGCTTCCCACACATTTGTTGTGTTATCAAATAAACAATAACAATGTTCAAAACTTAAACATAAACTGCACAAAAATATTTAATTTCCAATGACATTTCGAAAATCTATTACATTAAATACATTTTAATATTATTAGTGCATTTATGCAATGCTAGTGATACTCGTATAATTTTAATTAAATAACTGAAAAGTGTAGTGAGCCATGTCGAGGGTAGCGAAGTATATCCTGAGCCACAAGCTTGGCACCAAGGAGATTGATTCAAGCGAATGCCGGATCCTGGAAGTGAGCTTGCCACCCAAGTCCTCGGTCGACGTAGAATTCACGAACATCTCAATGACAGTATCCGAAGGATTTTCTTCACGAAGTAAGTAGCATAGAATGCATAGTATCACACAACCCTATTTCAATTTGCGATGTTTTATCAGTAGGTACATAATCAATTAATCTCCTGTGATCCAGGTATAATCTGTGATCAAGGTATAAAATATAATATTAATAAGATGGCTAGATGAAACCTGTATTTCTTCTTCTAGTAGATAGGAGCTCTAAACAGGTTTTGAAATAATTGATATCTTCCTTCTACCCCGCTGCTATAATGTGCCTCTTTGAAACCATTTTAAAATATCAATAAAAAACTATACATAGGAACCTTATCAGAAAAACACGAAGAACCTAATTACACTTAATTATACCACCTACCAAAGCGATGGACAGAGCACGCGACGGGCGGATGTATTGTGCGAGGGTGTTATATTAATTATTTATTTATTCAAGGGTAGTCACAGTCAAAGTCAATACAACCTCAAGGACAACATTGAATTATCTTACATGCTTAGTTATTGATTATTGATATTTTTACCAAAGACTTTCGTTTCGCTTCTACGATCTTGCACGAAGGTCTAGAAGACACTAATTTACTTCTTGGGTTGATGAGAACCGGATTGTAGTTATCAAGAAAGACAGACGACGGTAAAGTATCCTACCCTTGGCTATACGAATTATAAATGTGGAAGCAAAGCGCTTTGTTCGTAAGGGTGGTAGACTGACAAGGTATGGATGGTATTGAGCGGTGCGTCTGCTTGTCCTGTTGTGAAAAGGAGATGGTGGAATGAGATCATGCAATTCCTGGGCACATTCTCCGAAATGTATTCTATAAAAAAACGAAAGACAGGTTTCGATTTCTCCTAAGCCAAGCCCGAGAATTAGGTATTAATAAATAAATATATAATAAATTTGATACTAATCATGCAGTGTTATTTCAAATGACACGGGATTCTGTGACACGTTTTTTGTCACGGAATGTTATTTTTTTTGTTAGATGTTTTCTAGAAGACAATACATAATAGTACAAGTACCTATATATGCATTATGCCGATTGCTAATCGAATCTAATAGACATTAACAGTGTCGAAAGTTCCATAATCGCCATACTGGTCTAAGAACTGGCTCTTGTATGATGTATTATGTATTATCTTGTTGTATCTCTTGTTTTATCTACAAAGGTAAGGTAAAGCTTCAGTGGAATGCTGATTGATCAAAGTGAGGCCTTGCTTCTTGAGTGTAGGTGTAATACGTCAGACAAGAGATGGGGGTCTCTTTAAATTAGATTTCGATCTCTATGGCGCAGTGGGCTAAGGTTCAGCTGCGACGCAGAAGGTTGCGGGTTCGATTCCCGCCGCGGGACAAATGTTTGTATGATCTGCAAGTATTTGTCTCGGGTCAGGGTGTTTCTATGTATTATATGTATGTATTTACTACGACACTATTTTGTATCTAGTGAATAATTAACAAACATTAATTTAAACTGAACTGCGTTGCATGTGCTATTGACCAAGTGCTTAATTAGGGCAATAGATAGCGGGAGTAGGTAATTTGTTAATCAATATAGTTAAAAACCAAAGTTCTGACTGACTGACATAAGGATAGCTCACAGCATAATCTATGTATAATATGAATTAACAATAACAAAAAGTAAATAAGTAGTAAGTAAGTATATCAGTCATGTGATACCATAACACAAGCTCTGCTTACTTTGGGCACTTTGGGGCCAGCCAGATGATGCTGTGTGAAAAATCTGGTGTTATTTATATATAATACCCTGGTCTCTACTACCAATGGATAATGTATTCTTTATCGTTTTACCTCTAAAGGTGTCGCGGGGTTTTAAAGATTATAAGGAAACACGTGCGAAATTCGCGCCAGACCGTAGAAATACCTACTTTTTTCACAATTACGGTTTGTAATTGTGAAAAAACACAAAATGTTTTACCTTCAGTCTAATTCAGGATAACTACACCGTCTCAAACTAATAAAGCACCGAGCAATGCTCTAGCAAAAAGAATGAAAGATAATTAACTTTGTAGTTGAAAAAATGTTCAGCTACACGCGTTCCTGACAAAAAGGGTCTTGTCATACATACAGACAGACAGACACAGACGGACAACGAAGTAATACTATAATAGTATGCCATATATAGTTACAAACTGGATTCCTCTAAACATAAAAAGAAAAGAGGAAGACCATTTAAAAGGTGGAACGACGATTTTATGAAAGTGGCGGGAAAAAAATGATCAAGGCAAGAGATGGATACGATTGGCAATCCTTGGAGTAGGCTTATAGGCCATCAAAAAGAACCTTAAACTATGTATTATTTTAGTGTGGAAACTTATATTTTTTAGTATAATAGTACTATTTTTTAGTAGTAGGTACCTATACTTAATTGGTAGAGTTTAGTTTTTCCCTTTGTATGGAACCAAAAAATAGGCGAACGAAGTCACGTGGCGTTCTATTTAGATTAAATAGGTACCTATGTTATATAGCCAGACATTTTCCTATTATGAAATAACGGACGGGACTTGGTCCGCGTGGAAGCTGGGTACCTAAATATGTAAGATAAAGATACCAAGCAGGAACTTATTTGGGGGCAAAAGGGCAATTCTACTCATCATCATCATAATCCACAACATCCAGTCACTGCTGGGTACAATCCTGCTTAAGGCCAAAAACACACTGAGCGAATCTTGCTTTTTTTTTTTTTTCGGACTGGACTGATGCTGTTAGGTTGTCTGACAACCCTGCGCCGCGTTCTGCGTATAATACGCGACGCTAAATTCGATTTAGTGTCGCTGTTGTCGCCCAAAATATACTGAATATTATATTATAATTACGTCGTGTAAAATGCCAGCCTAGCCAGTAAGCATTCTGAGCTACCTGTGCTTGATTATGTGTGAAGTGAACATGGATCGCTGGAAGAAACAAAAAAAAAACATTCTAGGTTTATTATAGGTTCATCGATCGTTTAAAATGAAAAAGCCTAATCGGTGGGTGCTGCCGCAACCAACTATCGAACGCAAGATGCGCCTTAGACTTCTTAAGCCCTAGGCGAGGCGTAACGACGCAACGTATAGTACGCGTGGTGTGACCGCGTAGGATAATTTGTACGAAGCGCGATGCATACGCTACTACGTATATGCATAGGATACGCTCAGTGTGTTTTCACCCTTAGTTAGTACCATCCGCCGTGCTTCTGCGCTAATTTTCTCCACACGCAGCCCGCGACTTTTAGACTTCTAGCCCAAATTCTGCTCACTCGATTGGAATCAAACTGCTACAGAACAATGATTTTAGATTTGTTTTATTTTTAACTACTCACGACAGCGCCACTTAACACAAGCAAAGTTAAAAAAAAATGATTCTTTGGTAAATTTATGTTGATTAAATCAAAAATGATTAAAACAAACATGAATTTACATAATTCTGTTACTACAGCATAAAAATAGTTTTGCACAGCAAAAACTACACCTATTGGATGCAAGATTCAAAATATTTTGTTGCACAAGTGTACACGAGGTGATCTTACATGTACTTAAAGTAAAAAAAAATATTATTTTTATATAGATAGGGATAGGTACAGTATTACTTATACAGATGGAGCAATAAACAATAAACAATAGTACCTACCTAGTACATTTATTAGATAGGTACGAGCAGTAAGTAACAAGGTTTACTAGCCCCCATACTAGGATTCCCTGTGTTGAGGGTGGCTAGTCTCTATCAGAAGCAAATTATTTTAAAATGGTTTAGTGAGGGTAGGACGGACCTACTCTTCTTGAATGTTAGGTAAGGTTGTTGCATGTGTGAGTGTGTCTGTGTGACTGAGTAGTTACGTTGTACCTAGTATTAAGGAGGTACTTACCTACCACTTTTTTGCAATCATGCATTAAGTACATGACCAGCTGCATTAGATTTGCTAAAGGCCATGCGATGCGATTTAATTTAATGACCTTGTTTTACCTCATTATAAGTACGTAGGTATATCGTTATCGATTCTTGATTTAACATAATTACGTTTTAAAAACTAAAAAGACAACCGACTTTATGTATATACACAAGGTAGCTACTGTAAAACGTTGTGGAGTTCCCTTGACTGCTTTCGTCTTCATCATCAGACCCCTAATGACAGTCACATCACAACCCATATAGGTGTAAAGTTTTGATCAATACAAATTAATCAAGCCCAAACACCAGGTGATTGTTGTAAATCCTTGAGGAGTTCCCTTGACTGTCTTTCGGTTCCATCATCAGATCGACTCCAGACCTTCATTAAATAGTAGTGCTTTAAAACACTTAATGAAAAAAATTAACAAACGCACTAGTCGCCACTACGATTTTCAAAGGTTCCCCTCGATTTCTCTGAGATGCCATTATCAGATCCTGGTTTCCTTAATCATGGTACCATCCTTGGTATATCTCCTTTCCAACAAAAAATAATCATCAAAATCGGTTCATAAACGACGAAGTTATCTGCGAACACACATAAAAAAAATATACGGTCGAATTGAGTAACCTCTTTTTTTTTAATTCGGCTAAAAACCAACTAAGTCTTCTTCTTATCGTATGGTGTAAGGGCACCTTAAAGGCTCCATTTTAGGTTCGACATGCCGGTGTCCTCACGATGTTTTCCTGCACTTGAGATTTCTACATGACGATTACTGAATTCTTGATACAATCAATGTCTATCAGTTTGGATAAGTCACAGGCATTATTTCATGGATCGGTATTACGTACGTTCGGCTGCTATCTCAATTTCAACACATGTTTTACAATCAACATCAACCTTCCGTAATACCAATTCATCATGAGAAACTGAAAGCAGTTAGTATCAATATTTTGATAATAATAATAATATAATAATAATAATGCTGGACATTTCACACACCATCATCTGGCCCCAAAGTAAGCAGAGCTTGTGTTATGGGTACCACATGACTGATATACTCCTTAAATACATTTTTTTTTCTTAAATACATACATATTATACATAGAAACACCTAGACCCGAGACAAATACTTGCAGAACATACAAACATTTGTCCTGTGGCGGGAATCGAACCCGCAACCTTCTGCGTCTCAGCCAGACCTTAGCCCACTGCGCCACAGAGGTCGTCTAATATAGTATAGTGATAGTATCAGAATTCCATAATCGCCCGGCTAAATTTCATAATCGCCCGCTAAAAGCGTATAAATAGATCGAAAAATCCATTGGTGCACCGGATTCGAACTGAGGATCGAAAGGTGAGGCCACTACCCCTAGACCATCAGTACTCTCCAAGTAGTAGTAGGTAGGTATATCACCGAAGAGTAGGTATTTACACTCTTCAAACTAGGACTAAAATGTCAATTCTGAAACATTGGACTACCGTCAATGGTGTCCGCAACATTTGACTACTTCTTCTTCTTCTCCTGTCACTAGTAATTTTGAATCAGTGTGGTGAAAGGATTATAGCACATGCTTTTTTTGTGCACAACATTTGACTAAAAAGTACTTACGTAGGTACATTCTTCCCTTTGACCCCGGTGAAGCGATGCTTACAATAAATTATTTTAATCATATAATTAAATTAATGAATAAATAATGTATCATCTTAGGTACTTATGTATTTCGAAAATAATTAAATAACGCTGGAAATTTCACACAGCATCATCTAGTACCAAAGTAAGCCGAGCTCCCCAAAGTAAGTATCACTTTAAAACAAGTTATGCTTAGTTTTGGGCTAGATGGTGTTGTGTGCATTGTCCACCAATATTTATTATTATTTATTAACTGCACCTACCTTATAATGCAGAGAAGGAAACCTTGAAACAAAACCTGCAACCGAACCGACACCGCATGTACTGACTTGTCTTTCCTGCGGGTATTGTCGCCAAGGTCGAGAGGTTAGTGTGGGTACCTGGGAAGGCCTGCGCTATCAAACAGAATCCCAGGCAGAGTGGCGTCAGTGGAGAGAAAACTTCACCTACCTCAGCTTGCTGGACTGTATCCATGAACAAAAGTTTTCAATTAAAAATCACTGCTCGGTACTGACTGACGGCACCTAAATCATCTTCAACAGATGAACTAAGGCTAATGATGATGACATATAATGGGACTACCGGGAAATGATACTTCGTGGTATAAACATTGAAATCAGTACTTGTAATAGGATCTCGATTGCAGTGACGAAATACTTAAAAGTACTTATACGATCGCGCGTGGGTGGATGTTTGCAAGGATTGAGAAAAGTCTGGTAAATATTACGTGAAAACCGTGGCACAACAAGTGGAAACATTCCATTGTTGAAAAATGTAGCTAGTCCTCTTCAAAGGTCATGCGTGACATTTCGATAATGTTAATTTAAATATCTCTCTAATATATAAAATTCTTCTGTCACGGGGTGCGTAATCGAACTCCTCCGAAACGGCTCGACCGATTTTCGTGATCCTTAGCGAGGATATTAGTCAGGGGGGAGAATCGAACAACATCTATTTTTCATCCCCCTAAATGTTAAGGGTGGTCCACCCCTTAATTTTTTTTTTTTATTTTTCAGACAAAATTTTTTGTTTTTATTTTTTTATGATACATCATACAAAAATACATGCAACCCTAAATTTTCACCCCTCTACGATCAACCCTTATTTTTTAAACATATTTACCTATAAAAATGTTTCCTAAAAATAACATACATGGCAAAACAACGTTTGCCGGGACAGCTAGTATTTTATAATATATACAGCAACGCCTCGTTTTATATCTAATACTCGTCACACAAATCTCCTATGCGTCGCGCGAAACTGTGCGAAAATTTTAGCGAATCTTTGGATGTTTTGAAGGAAAGAAATTGTATTTAATAAAATCCTAAGAACCATTTTTTATCGTCATATTATATGCTAGGTGAACTCATCTGCTCTTTTTGATACGATTCTTGCTAATTTTGTTACGGATGCCGAATCGAGTTGCCGAGTACACTACATAGTATAAAACAAAGTCACTTCCCGCTGTCTGTCTGTCCCTATGTATGGTTTTTTTAGTAAATAAAGTGATTCAAGAGGAAGGTTCATTTGTTTAATACATGCATAATATAGAAGAGAAACACTTATAATTTTAGAGGTTTCTAATGACATTAGACATTTTGTAGTATGTTGAGTATAAGCATTGCACCCGTGCGAAGCCGGGGCGGGTCGCTAGTCATCTATATAATGTAATCCCTACTATTAATATAAATGCGAAAGTAACTCTGCCTGTCTGTCTGTATGTTACGTTTTCACGCCTAAACCGCTGTACCGATTTTGATGAATTTTGGTATACAAATAGATGAGACCTTGGAGAAGAACATAGGCTACTTTTTATGTAGGTACTTACCACCCGTGCAAGGCCGCGGCCAGCAGCTAGTATTTTATAATATGCTTTACGGCAGTTTTTGCTTAATTACGTTCTTAAATTTGTTTATAAGTGTTTGAGCTCAATCACACTAATATCACCGGCAGCGAGATTGGTGGAAGACTTTACCAAAGCCATTGCCCGTGGTTGAGTTGAGACTAGCGCAGGATCGAGATGGATGGTACAAACAAAGAGAAGCTACAAGACACTGTCATAATATTAGAATAGAATAGAATAAAATAGAATAAAAGTTTATTTGACACACAACACGAAAAAGATTACAAACATAGAGAAACAAACAGGAAAATGATTAGAGTAGAGGCCAAATTACCTACACACTATAAAAGAGTACATTTTTTGCGATTTTTTTATTAATTTCTTTAAACTTATTTCTAAGTGATTCTCTGGGGCCCATGTATCTGAAATAACATCTACATACGTATTATGCGGGCAAAGCCGCGGTAAGAAACCAGTGTTATATATAAATTGAGGTAGGCATACCTATCTAACGTAATTGCTTATCGATCATGATCGCTCTTTGACATTGTCGGTGACACTAGAGAAACAACCCTGACTTGCATCCGATTTCCGAACCGAACGAAATGTAATCTGTAATCTATATAAATTAATAGGTAATCCTATTAAATGTCTGTACAAATAAATGTAATAACTGCAGAGAAAAAACAAGTTTTTAACTTAGTTTGGTAATTAGGGCTAGTATAATGTATTGTACCTACTTTGAAGAAATAAATTTCATTTCATTTCATTTCAACCCTGACTTGCATCCGATTTCCGGACCAATTTTCCACTATTTTTTTCCACTAGGCCATTACCTAACGGCTTGTCTGTACTATTAGATAATAAACAATAGTAAATATATATTCTTGAACAATCCACACCCCATCTAGCTCCAAAAACGAAGCATACCTTGTACTATAAGAAGCAGACTGATAGATTACTGATATATTTCTACATTATACACTCCTATAACACTTTAGACGACCTCAGTGGTAATACAGGGGGCGAAAGCGCGTCTGAGACGCAGAAGGTTGCGGGTTCGATTCCCGCACCGGAACAAATGTTTGTATGATCTACGAATATTTGTCTCCTCGGGTCTTCAAAACAAATATATTTTTAAGGAAAGATTAATTTATTTGCTTCAACATAATGTGGGTTACAATTGTAGGTCTTAAATATATTGAATGTTTCAATTATGTTCTACCTTAAATTAGGCATGCAAATATTTAAAATTATGTTTGTATTACCTAATTAAATCTATATTAATATTATAAATGTGAAAGTAACTCTGTCTGTCTGTCTGTCACGTTTGCACGCCTAAACCACTGAACCGATTTTGATGAATTTTGGTATAGAGATAGATGGAACCTTGGAGAAGGACATAGGCTACTTTTTATGTAGGTACCACGCGTGCGAAGCCGCGGGCAGCAGCTGGTTGTTTATAAAATTAGAAAATTAAATGTCAAAGTTTCAGATTGTCAACTAAGAAGTTTGTCTGAAATTAATTCACTTTGACATTAATATAATATTTATATAATAATATTATTAATATTGTAGTAGCACTTAAATACTAATTATTGTTTTAATTTAGCTTTAAACATAATCTCACTAACATTTAAAAAAATTCTAAAAAAAAAAACACTTCCGTATCTTTTGTATATTTTAGGTGCCATACAGACTAAGCTTTTATTAACAGTGCAGTTTCGCAACTATGCGTACAGAGTCTGTTGTTATCTCGTCTGTTACGTACCGCAACGTCAGCCATTTTTACAAACACATTACGGGTTTTATACGCTTTATATTAGCTTCACTTGTATGTATGTTTGTATGTTTGTAACCGACTCCTTAGGATGTGATTTTGACCCACTTTAAACGGCCAGATTATAGAAGATAGAAAATAAATAATAGTTTAAAAAAACTAAAAAACACGCTTTACATAGAAAACCAAACTAAAAAATAGAAAATAAATTTTAATAAATGTAAGTAAGAAAAAATGTTTTATTTCAAAAAAAGCGTGGTAATTTTACCTATTATTTATTTCTTACAAATAATGCAACTTCAAAAATGTATAGTGAAGAAACTGCAAGAATTATATCGGTATATACTTAATAAATAATGGTTTGCAACTGTCAGTCATAGGTATGCCAAACATGGATCTAATAGTAGGTACGTTTTTGTGCTTTAAATATTATATCCTTGTCAGTAGAGTTACCCCGAAATATAATACCAAATCGGAGTATGGATTCTACTGTCCCGTAATAAGCCGTGAGCAATGACTGTATATTAACAGTTGCGGATAGATTGTATAGAGAATATGCTGAACTACTGATTCGTCTACTTAGTATGTCTATGTAGCATTTCCAATTAAGTTTTGGGTCAATTTGTAAGCCTAAAAATCGTATGGAGTCAACTTTATTAATATTAAAACCTTGGAATTCTAGATCAATTTATATTTGATTTAGTAATATTTATTTTTAAATTGTTGCTGTCAAGCCAGGAAATTATTGAATTAAGAGAATTATTTATGTCATATTTTTGAGTTAATGTTATTGTACCTAATTGACACTGTGCTATCATCAGCAAATAATGTCATAGGTCAGCCATGTGGTTCCCATAACACAGCTCTGATCATTCTAGGACTAAATGATGCTCTGTTAAATGTCCGGCATTATTTATTTTATAACACCAAAAACACTTTTTAATGAGTCTGTGTGACGCGGTTGTTTTATTAACTTGAGATTTTTGATAATTTTTATATTTAACCTACTCAAACACAATCTAATACATGGGAAACTTCATACATGAATACCGGTTGCGAGGATTTTGTAAATATAACCAGTCGATTTTATTCCAGGGTATTTACTTCTGTCAAAGAAGTTCTTCTATCAAAAATTGAAAATGCATGCATGAAGTTGAATGCCGAAGCATGTTCGGCATTAAACTATTAGACAGGATTAACCATAAAACAATCAGGAAATAGATAAAAGTATCAAACATATTCTGTAAATTCAGAACTGGGCTGGTGAAAATTTGTAAGATGGAAAACGCAAGATGGACGAAAATGATTACAGAATGGATACCACGAGATAGAAAAAGAAATAGAGGACGTCCGAAACAACGTTGGGAGGGTATTATAGTGTACCAGACTGGATGAGACAAGCAAGAGATAGAGATCTATGGAAAGATATGTTAGAGGTCTTCCCCATATCTTTCCATAGATCAGATAGATTCCATAGATATCGCCAGAGACGAATACTGCAATATAAACCAATTTATACTTCAATTATATGAAGTCCATAAACCAACTGCAGACCCAAGTCGGCCGTTGTAGAGCACATCGTGACTCTGCTTGTACCCAATGCGACTGCGGAGCTCCCATCCAAATGATGTCACATCTACTCGTCTGGCCCTAGCGCCCTTACACCTGCACAAGGGATGACCAATGGCCGTCACGGACGATGGAGTGAGGGTGGCAGTATTTCAAAACTAATTTATGTGTATCATTGACTCGCAAGAAGAAGAGGGATGATATTTATTATTAGCATGAATTGATTTAATTGCAAGTAAACTACTATTGTAAGAAATGTTGTTTTATAACTGTACTCTAGATGTAGTAGAATCAATGGCTATATTATTATATATATCGATGATAAAACCTAACTGTTATCCGTTTTAGTCATTGAAATAATGAAAGATGGTTAAAAAAACTAAAAAAACACGCTTTTAGCAAACTAAAGAGTAGAAAATAATTTATTTTCTGCAATGAAAGATTTTTTTGTTAATCACATTATTCTTAGTTTAAATTTATTTAAATTATTTATTGTAGTTATTTTCTACTCCTTGGTTTGCTTTTCAAATAAAGCGTGTTTTTTTAGTTTTATTTTACTGTTATTTATTTTTTACTTTTTAGTTCGGTGTTATTAGCAAAAGGGCGTTTTTAATAAAGATGGGTTACTATCCTTGCACAAGGGTTAAATGCTATCTGTTCTACTTGTCCTCTATGTCTCTATAATACATTTTGCAGGAACTAATTATTTACAGTTACCAACCAACTGCTAACTAATCTGCCAATGTATGAACATAATCGATCAATATTTAGATAGATAACGCCAATTATTGGCACATGTAGTGTCGTTACAGCACACATTTTATTGTCCAGGTATGTATCCAAGTGTTCAAAGTACACATTATCATTAATTAATAATTACGTTTTAAAAACTAAAAAGAAACCGACTTCATTGAATGGAATTTGAGGCTATAATCAATTTTTAGTGGAAAGTAGATGTATTTAATATATATATAATATGGGTAGGCCAAATAAACGCACCGCTCCAATGAGACAGCGAGGTATCGAAGTGCATGAAAACATCATCGATGTATACAATTTTTATATTTTCGTTGATTTTCAGCTCGACCAATTTTGATAAAATTTATATGGGACCACCTGAGAAGTATACCCTTTCAAACAAAAAAAGAATTTTCCAAATCAGTTCAACCGTTTTCGAGTAATCGGTGAACATACATTAAAAAAAAAAAAAGATTCCGACGAATTGAGAACCTCCTCCTTTTTGATGAAGTCGGTTAAAAATGAATAAATAATGCCGGACATTTCACACAGCATCATTTGGCATCTACGTAAGCAGAGCTTGTGTAATGGGTACCGCATGACGGATATACTACTTATACTTTTTTTTAAATTAAATACAAACATATTATACATAGAAACACCCAGACCCGAGACAAATACTTGCAGATCATACAAACATTTGTCTAGCGGCGGGAATCGAACCCGCAATCTTCTGCGTCTCAGAGGGACCTTGACCCACTGCACCACAGAGGTCTCCATGATGGGATAAAGGCAGGAAGATGTTAATGATACTGCTATCAGTATAATAAGTATTTGATTGATTGAATGCTTAGATAAATAATATGTATCTATTTGTTTCACTAACTACCACACGCCCACCAGGGCGATTATGGAACTCTTGATACATCAGTTTCGATTAGCAATAGGCATCAATGTCTATCAATTTCGATTAGCAATAGGCATTATTTCAATCAATCATATACGATGTATGTAAGCTAAACACGGTTCCTACTACAATCGTACTTTGTAAATAGGTCGAGTTATAGTTTGACACCAACTTCACATTGTAACTAGCGATAGAAGCCAATAGAAAACGCAGCGATCCGTAATACCTATTCATCAATAGAAACTGAAAGCTATTAGTATCAATGTTTTGATAGTATCAAAGTTCCATAATCGCTCCAAGGTCACATTATTCTGCATAAGTAACTCGTACCTATAAATGATAAGTACTATCTATGTTATTATGACAAAGCACAAAAAACTTTATTTATATAATCTAACTAAACATTATAAATCCTAAAGTAACTCTGCCTGTCCGTTTGTCACGTTATCACACCTAAACCGTTGAACCAATTTTCATGAAATCTAGTAAGAAGATGTGTACTGCATTTGGGGGTAGAACATGGGCTACTTTTTTTCTCAAATAAAAACCTTGAAGGGGTAAAATAGGGGATGAAAGTTTGTTTGGGCACGCGTACGAAGTCGCGGGTAACAGCTAGTGTAAGTATATAGGTAGTTGATTTTGGCTGGGTATTGGACACGTTGAAGGCAAGGTGCCAAGAATTTGTCTTGTACGGTCTACCTGCATGCATGGAGTCAAGAATCTTACCACAGAATGATTCACAATCACCGATTTTTACCAACCTTTTCCTTGTAATACCTGCTATATCTGAAACCGACAAAACTAAATAGCTGATTGAAAGAAAAAAAGAAAGGTAGAAAGAAAAACATTTATTCAGCACACACACAAAACAGAAGAAAACACATGAGCGGAAAACAGGCTAAAAATAGGTCCCAAGGGGAAATTTATACAAACTCATAAGTACACAAAAACAAAACAAAAAACAACTATGCATAAAAATTAACCCTTCCCGCGAACCAATCAACATTTTGTGTTTATAACATTAATTAAATGTTGACAAACCTTATATTAATAGCTATCCCTACTAATATTATAAATGCAAAAGTAACTCTGTCTGTCTGTCTGTTTGTTATCTACGTTTCCACTCCTAAACCGCTTATCCGATTTTAATGAATTTTGGTATAAAGACAGATGGAACCTTGGAGAAAGACATAGGCTACTTTTTATGGAGGTACCACGCGTACGAAGCCGCGACCAGCAGCTAGTATTATATTATATAATTCTATAATTCATAAGTTTGTTAGGGCTACTAATATGTATTACCGTGCTAAATTGCATTACGATATACATAATATACAAACACAAAATGTTTTATTTCACAAATAATTCTTGTAAGTAACCGAGTTACAGAAAACCAGTAACTTTCTAATGTAACATACAAAGTTATAGCAAAAGAGCAAAGTAACTAACAATGTAATTAACAATGAACACAAAATATAAAAATACATAATGAATACATTTCAACAGGTATTTAAAATTAAAAAGTAGGACATATCTAAAACTAGCTGTTTTCCGCGGCTTTGCCCGCGTGGTAGATAAAAAGATAATAATTGAACGAATGAATGTTTCGGAAAAATTATAAAAAAAAATATATATATTAAATTACATTTATTCCAGACTTAGTCCATATTATGGTGAGTAACAAAATAACTTAAAAAAACTAGTGTTAGTGAAATTTACCAGAGAATTTATAGTGACGTGTGAATGTGCAGCTGCATCCAATAATTATGCAGGGGACAGTCCCACCTTTCGGACAAAGTCTCACGATGGTGTTCGGGCTGCCACGGACCCGGCTTCTCAGTGACGCGCTTCTCTTGCGCATTATGGCATGAAAGCCGTCCACTCGATTCTCAGCGAACATGCCCGAAGCGCTGCAGAAACGTGGCAGCCCCAACAGCACCCTGAATGCATTGTTATATTGAACCCTTAAGGCATAATCGCGGTTTTCACGGTGTGACCATGATCCTGAGTGATTTTTTTGAAAACCTTTCTTCGCAAGCACCTACGGCCCTAGAGGTTGCTGCATACCAAATTTCATTCCAATCCGTTCGGTGGTTTCTGAGATTTCGTGATGAAAGAATGAGTGGTATTTGTCAAATATATAGAAGATATACAAAACTGTACACTGCTTTGTAAAACTCGGATAGCACATCTGATACTGAGCTCATAGCAGTACCTAATTAAATTTAATTTTACAAAAAACATTAATATTGGTCATAAAATCCAATGGTATATACATGTATATACAGAAATGTACAGAATTATATACAAATAATAGTTAATAATTCATTCATTTATTTTATTAAGAATCCAGAATTAATTAATGAAAATTCTTTAATGGCCTCAATTCTGTTGGCACCAACCTAACTAATTTTAGCTAAAATAAGATTTTGAATGTCAAATGAAACTTTGGTATTCTGCTGCTACCAACTTATCTTAATTTAATTTTATCTAATTTAATTAAGCGTTCCAAATTTAGTTAGATGGTACCAACCGATTAGGTTTCACAAATGCTATGACTAACTAAAATATATTTTAGACAATTCCTAATTTAAGAAATAAACCAACCGAATTGCCACCAATGTACACTTTAAAACTAAATAAAACAATTTGATAAGTAAATTTACATATTAAAACTTATAGTCAACCAATTCAACATGTCAAACAATTGAGCAATCTATGGTCCATTTAAAACGTTATATAGATAGTTCAACTGATCTAGATCATTGCCAGAGGGCAGCGTCCCTTAATAGTTCTAGTCTCACATAGTTCATTACACACATGTTTGTCCTGTGAGGGAATTAAACCCTCAACCTACAGAAAGCAGAGCCACTATCAACTGCGCCGAGCTGACAGTGATTGCTTATTTGGATAGATAATTGATTCAGGCGCGACTTTGCGGAAATCCATTACAAAACATTAAACAGATGGACAAATATTTAGTACAATTCCGCTAATCTATTCCTAAAGAGTTACCTCCAAAAGAAATTCGACACGTGTTTCGCCTCTCCACGAGGCATCCTCAAGAACACTTGACTCACTCCGCACCCCGACGAAACCTGGGACATTTGTCTAAGACAATGTAAGCAAGAAAAAGCAATAAATCTTGTTAGCACGACTCGACAGTTTAAACTCATTGTCCGCAAATTGTGCTAAGATTACTAGCAATTTCAATGCAACCACTTAATAGGTCAATTATATGACAAAACAATAATACGAGTAGATGAGTAGGTACGTAATTGTCTCTCACGCAAAAGCTTTACAAAATATGTCGTGCAATGCAGAATGAGCAGTGCTTGTGTTATGGGAACCGCGTGACTGATTACTACATATTTTCTTTGATTACAACAAATTAGCGGGCATATTTTATATCCTTTTTGTTATACTTAATATGTGGGATCTATCCCTATATATATAAAAATCTTGTGTCACAGTTTTCGTGTTTATACTCCTCCGAAACGGCTTGGCCGATTTTGATGAAATTTTATATGTATATTCAGTAGGTCTGAGAATAGGTTTATAACTAATTTTTATACCCCTAAGTGTTAAGGGTAGCTAACCCCAAAAATTTTTTTTTATGTTTAGTAATACAAAACAACGTTTGCCGGGTCAGCTAGTAGTTTATAATTCCATACAGGAATCCCTACTAATATTATAAATGCGAAAGTAACTCTGTCTGCCTGTCTGTCACGTTTTCACGCCTAAGTCGCTGAGCCGATTTTGATGAATTTCGGTATAATACATGTGACCTTGGAGAAGGACTTAGGCTACTTTTTTGGTAGGTACCACGCGTGCGTAGCCGCGGGCAGCGGCTAGTATATAAATAATTACGTGTTAAAAACTAAAAAGAAAGAAACATTTTTGTATTTTGTATATATATTTGGGTAGGCCAACTAAACGCACTGCTCCAATGAGACAGCGAGGTTTCGGAGTAAGCGAAAATATCATCGATGTATACAATTTTTAGGGTTTTGTGGATTTTTTAAAAACCGCTCGCCCGTTTTCGATAAAATTTAAACGGGAACACCTGGAACCCTTAAAAGAATAAAAAATATTTCCAAATCGGTTCAAGCGTCTTTGAGAAATCGGTGAAAATACATAAAAACAAAAAAATATTCCGACGAATTGAGAACCTTACCAGAGAAAAATACCATTAAATACATTTTTATTTACCAGGACTTGAGTTACAGAACTCAAGTTCTTAAAAGCTAAATGTTTTTATAATTATCTAGTAAAAAAATATCATAAATTGAATTCATTAATATTCCACAATTACTTATATATTAAGTACAATGTAATGTAATTGATGTTTACAATCAATTACATTGAAACATTTTTTATATCGTTTAGATTTTGTTCTAACATAATAAAAAATTGGAATATAAAAAACAAAATCGTAGGAAGTCATCACAAATTCATTATCTCGTTTTTGCGATCCAGCCAAAGGTCCAACCAGCCGGTTTCATTCTTATTAAGTATTCCGGTTCTCATTAAAACAACTTTTCTAATTTGAATTCGATTTTAATAACTTTGGGATTCCAAGAAAAACTACTCACTGGTTACAACATTAAGTACTTATAATTATAACTAAAATAATAATATGTTTTAACAAAAAAAACAAACATCAAACAGGAAACTAAAAAATGCCTTGACTGTCTTTCGTTTTCATCATCAGACAATGAGAGTGAGAGTCACAACCAGGTGTAATGTTCTCATCAATACAAATTGATCAAGCCCAAACACCAGGTAATTGCTGTAAATCGTTGAGGAGTTCCCTCGACTGTCTTTCGGCTCCATCATCAGATCGACTCCAGACCTTCATTAAATAGTAGTGCTTTAAAATACTTAATAAAAAAAATATAACAAACGCACTAGTCACCACTACGATTATCGAAGGTTCCCCTTGATTTCTTTTTAAAGCCATCATCAGATCCTGGTTTCCTTATCATGGTACTACCCTTGGGATAACTTCTTTCCAACAAAAAATAATCATCAAAATCGGTTCATAAACGACGAAGTTATCAAACACACATAAAAAAAAATATACGGTCGAATTGAGAAACCTCTTTTGTAGTCGGTAAAAAATTGACATTTGCACACAGCATCATTTAGCCCCAAAGTAAGCAGAGCTTGTGTTATGGGAACCACATGACTGATATACTACTTATATACTTTTTTGTACATACATATTATTCATAGAACCGAGACCAATATTTTAAAGACCAAACATTTCCTGCGGCGGGAATCGAACCCGCAACGTTCTGCTTCAAATAAGCCTTCATCCACTGCGCCACAGAGATCCTCTATTTACTAGTTAGATATTTCAAATAGTTAAAATTATAAAGTATGTAATATTTATGATAGATAGATAAATAACTTGTGGAAACTTGTAATTGGCCATCAATTATATGTACTTTCAGTAAGTATGTATAATTATATAATAGTCTTTTTATGTACCTAGCTGTAAGTTTTCTTACAAGTTATAAAATAAAATAAAAACAAAAAAAAATGTTGTCTGTAAATTCAGTTTACGGACGATAGTTTAACGTGACAACGAGCATAACGGGACAATGAGCGTAACGGGACAATAAGCGTAACGGGACAATGAGTCATCCTTTTTGGTGCGTGCAGCCGGCGTTCATCGATTAGACGTTGTCACGTCAAAAATGAATAAATAGATAAAATCTTTATTTGACATAGCGATACACAGACACACAATAAGGTACAAAAATAAAATACTAAACTTAACTACTAACACTAAAAGAAAAATAAAAAAACGCGAGTCACAACTAACACACAAAGTAGCTCAGAAACAAGGTATCAAAAAACCATATTTTAAGTAGTGGATGTGCGCTCTACATAATTATTATGTAAGTAATAATAATAATGATAATAAATATTTATTCAAAATTCCAATGGTACAACAATATAACAAAACAAAATCTTAATTAGACAAAGGTGAATGCTTAACACGAGCCTGAACTAGGTAATCCTGTGTTTCAGACGATAAGAGCTAAAATATGATCTAAAATAATCACTTACTTATTTATTATAAAATTGAAAACAATTAAATGCATAGTTATATAATATAAACAAGGTAGACATAAGTTATAGTGAAAAAATCAGAAAAAATAACCAACTCTAAAAACTAAATTAATTACAATTAAAATTTATTTACACACAATTAACAACTTCTCTGAATCATCGTATATTTAAAGAGAATCTTTAAGGATTGTCTTACAATTACTGTAATTGAGAGCATACATATTGACCAATGCATTCAATGTTTAGTGCCTGCATGTTTAGAGCATGTTTAGAGCCTGTTTGTTGAGGGCAAACTACACTCGTGAGCAACCGAATCGAATCACCCCTACAAAATTTACAAAGTGTAACTTTTTTCCAAAATGACCTGAGTAATGCATATAGAATATATTTTTTTTTGAAAGCTTGATCTTTAAGCTTCAAAATTACACCATTATTTTGAAAATCTACACAGTATTTTTTTAATTAATCAGTTTTGAATGGAAACACAACAAAAGTGAAGTTAATTTAAGTTAACATAGGGCTAATCAAAATTAAAATAAAACAGAAAATTTATGTTTAATACTCTTCATTTATTTAATCAATATTTGGTGTTGCCTCCTCTAGCTCTAATAACACTTTGAAGGCGGTTTTTCATTGATTTAATAAGTTTTTTAATCAGTTCTTGAGGTAGCCTTTCCCACTCCTCTTCCAGCGCTATCTTTAGCTCTGCGATGCTTGTAGGCGCCGGATTTCTGGCTCGTACCCTCCGTTTGAGTTGGTCCCATACATGCTCAATCGGATTGAGATCAGGACTTAATGCTGGCCAGTCCATGGTCCGAATGCCAACTTCATCCATGAACTGACGAGTGATTCGTGCTGTATGACACCGGGCATTGTCATGCATTAACAGAAAGCCGTCCTCGATGAAGCCTTCATAAGGCAAGACATGATCCAGAAGAATGTCTTCCACATATCGCGCAGCAGTCAGACCGCCTCCTCGGCCTCCACCAGGGATGAAAACGAGCTCCGTTTTTCCTTCCAGCGAAATGCCCGCCCACATCATACACGAACCACCCCCGTAGGACACGGTTTCGGCAAAACAGCACTGCGCAAACCGCTCGCCTGGGCGCCTGTAGACCCGAGCTCTCCTATCACTGCCATGTAGACACACTCTGGTTTCGTCAGTGAACAGGACTGACCGCCATTGCTCAGCACTCCAATTAATGTGTTCGCGAGCAAATTCAAGGCGCGCTTGTCGGTGAGCTGTGGTCAATTTTGGGCCTCTGGCAGGCCGTCTTGGAACGAGGTTAGCTTCTTTTAATCTTCTTCTGATTGTCCATTGACTGACAGACACTCCTCGAACTTCTCTCAGCTGCTGCTGGACAGAAACACCGGTAAGATGGCGGTTTCTGAGACTCGTCGAAACGATAAAACGGTCGTCTCTCTCAGATGTTACCCGGCGCCGACTGGTATCTGGCGTCCTGGAGTAAGAACCAGTCTCTTGGAATCTTCTGTACACCCTAAACACAGCAGATTGACTCAGGTTTAGTCGACGAGCGACTTCTCGCTGGCTGAGATCCTGTTGCAGCAAAGCAACAACTTGAGCGGCTATTTCTGGTGTTGTATCCATAGTGGTTGTGAATCGGCGATCGTAACTTGCGTAGGTGTGTTCAGGTCAACGTCTGATGAGCGACTGATAAGTGTGCACTGCTTGCACGGGGGTTTTATAGGGGGTTGGAACGCGCCCGCACAGCTACTGCACAAAGCGCATTTTTGATGCTTGCACTGATACAGCGCTATTTTAAAAAGAACTGAACAAATTTAAATGATAGTAGTGTTATTTTAAAGCCTAAAAATTAAGCTTCCAAAAAATATACTATTTTATATGCATTACTAAAGTCATTTTGGAAAAAAGTTACATTTTGTAAATTTTGTAGGGGTGATTCGATTCGGTTGCTCACGAGTGTATATCCTTCCGTCTTTTGCTAGTAAGTGCAGTGCTATATGGAAGGGCTGTGTGCTGCTTTAGTACTATGCTCATTATAAAGAACTGACGAACTGTTTGAAAGGGCGGGAAGTGGCCACTTTGAGTATCTTTGAGCTCTCTTAGTAGTTAGAGTCAAAGTAAACAAAGTAACTATACAACAAAATGTAATGAAAGACAGGGAGCGAGATAAAATAACCAACTACTTCTTATAGTGTCACCCTTCGAGTCAGTGTGGTGAATGGAATTAAAGTGCGCCTCAGAGTCTCCTTTTCTCTTACTTGGGACATGTCATGGAACTCTTCAGGTTCTAGGACATGCCGGTTTCTCGATGTTTTCCCGTCACCTTTTAGAGTATCTACTGGTATAGTGCACATACATAATATCGATCATAAAAATCCATTGGTGCACGACTGTATTTAAACCCACGACCTTAGGATCTGAAAGCGGCACCACTAGAGCACCAGTACTCTAAAAATAAACTACTTAAATAAAAATATATAAATAAAATTTCTGGCGATATATAATTATAACTAATGATATTGTAACTTATTCTGATAAAATCCATCCATATTAAAATTTCTAAAATGACTGTTGTGTTGTGTCAACTTGTGTCGGTAGATATGTTAGTTGTTTGGCGATTATGGAACTTATGATACGATTAATATCAGTTAGCAATCAGCAAAATATCAATCACCAGCTTGATTGGTTTTGATAAGATGAATGAGAATTACGTAGAGATTATTTTTGGTCGTCTTGCGAAGCAAAACATTGCGCTCTTATTATTTATTTTCAATGAGTTATTTCATTTTTATTAGTAATTTTGGTGATTTTATTCAAATAGAGCTAGAGTTATTTACTCGCTTGTGGATAATTGGAATATTTTTTTGTGTTTCTCTGTTATTTGAGCAAAAATAATCCGTTTAATTTATATGTAAGACACCATTATAAATAAAAAACAAATAACGAACGACAAGATACGACTTTATGACATCAATCAATAAACACTTGACATTGAAGTTCACATTATGATAAAACATGTCATTAACAAAGAACAAAAAGAAAGTGTGACCTTAATTTAGACTAGGGTCATACCGTCATCTATGGAGGTAGGTAAAAAGTCAAAGTCAAAGTCAAAAGATACTTTATTTAATACAATCACAAGGATCACTATGAAACGTCTTACATACTAGGTGAATTTAGGTGCCAATTCATCCTAACCCAAGCCCGAGACGAACTGGCAAGGAACTCGTCCTGGTCCTAGCGCTTTTTTACATGATCCATCTTATAACAATATTAACTACGAAAAACTAAAACAAGAGTTTATATATACATTTCAAATGCGTTGGTTAACTGTCTGAGGGCAGAGCAACATGAGGCCATGCATTCTTATCTTCACTAATATTATTAGAAGGAAATATTTTTATTTTTGTATGTAACGAATACACTTAAAAACTACTGGACCAATTTGAAAAAATATTTTACCGTTAGAAAGCTACACTATTCCCGGGTGACATAGGCTACTTTTATCCCGGGAAAATTGGTTTGTCCCGGGAAAAATCTTCAACGCGGACGAAGCTGCGCACGGGCTGCTAGTCAATAATATAGTCATTTATATTATAATAGCTTTCTTAAGAAGACTACTCTTTATATAAGCCTTAAATTTCTTAATAGGTAGTTTAGTACAACAAAAACAGTACATACTTCCTTGTTTAATTCCACAAGAAGAGGAATAAGTAGGTACTTTAACTACATAATAGATAAATGATGATTGGTAGATAATGCTAAGGTACTTGAGTGGCACACGGTCCGTTCATTATCAATCATTATAATAACAATCTGTGAAGTTGTAGGTAATGTATGTAGATATGCAACTAAAAGCCACACTAAAAATCATTCATGGTTACTTAAATCTCTACTTTAAAATAAAATGTATATTCATTTTACAAATAATTACGTTTTAAAAACTAAAAAGAAAACGGACTTCATTGAATGAAATTTGAGCCTTTAATACATTTTAGTGGAAAGTAGATGTATTTTGTATATGTATGTATAATATGGGTAGCAATTTTTAGATCTTTGTTGATTTTTCAGCTCGACCGATTTCGATAAAATTTAAATGGGAAGTATACCTACCCTTTCAAACAAAAAAAGAATTTTTCAAAATCGGTTCAGGCGTACATTAAAAAAAAAGATGGCGACGAATTGAAAACCTCCTTCTATTTGATGTAGTCGATTAATAAAAATTAAAGCATTTTAAATAAACACACTATAGTCGCGTTAAGTCGCGAGTATTATGAAGATACAACTGCTTAAAATCATGGTCAGACTTATGACCCAAGGGTTTCAAAAAGATCAAAAATTCCAATACAAGCATAGTTTATTTATGAATAGAATGTATCTATTCATAAATAAACTATATTTATGAATAGATACATATATACATATCTACTCATAAATAAACTATATTTATGAATAGATACATAGCATTGGAATTATTTTGGAGTTTGCGTACCTACTCCGTATATTATTTATTCACGCTCAAATATGCGCTAAAATCAAATTTGAAATACGATTTTTTTGAGGCTTGCATCTTTTACCAATTAACCCATAGTTTTTTACGATCCTGTTTTGATACAAGTATATATTATAAAAAGATTTTATATTTTATTTTGTATTTGTTTTTTGTAATCTATTGATTAAATTATGTGTAATTTTAGGCTAATATAATGTATTCAAATACAATGTATTTTGTTTAATGAATAAATGAATTGAATTGACAAATTATTTTCTTAGTTTTGGCTTTACAACATCAGATCTTTCAACGTTTGTATGGAAAGACAATCGACAAATTCACTCCTAAGTAACGGTAAGTGACTTTGAGTGTAGCTGTTAGTAACATAGTATAACACAACTGTTTAGTTAATAGAGATTGCCGGGTTTATGAGGTGTATAAGTATTAAAGTCATTGTAATGGACGTATATGATATTAAATGAACCATAACAATGTCTTAATTATTATAATTAACTGACACATGCTGCAAACACGTGACTTATATATCCACTTTGGTTTTGTGTACGTGTAAAGCTGTCTACACACTAGGTGTTGCGGCACATCGGTAGCATAATTGATATAGTACCTATTGGACCTTCAAAATATGAACGTACCTACACAATAGGACCTATTCGACCTGCTATCAAAAACATGGTACCCACTGGACCTACAAAATAGGAACGTACCTACACGATAGGACCTATTCGACCTCCTATCAAAAACATGGTACCCACCGGACCTACAAAGTAGAAACGTACCTACACGATAGGACCTATTCGACCTGCTATCAAAAACATGGTACCCACTGGACCTACAAAATAGGAACGTACCTACACGATAGGACCTATTCGACCTCCTATCAAAAATATGGTACCGACTGGACCTTCAAATTGGACCCATTGGACTATTTGGCTCTTTTCTATGGGAACGTTACAGTACAGTCGTGCAGAAAAGTAAAATTGTTAAGGAAATAAAAACATAATTTTCACTCAAAACGGGATATTTACCATGATATATGAGTTTTTCTGCTTCTCGATATTTCGGCACAGTTGCATGCGCCATGATCACGAGATAAACTGAAGTCTTTGCGGGTGGATGTTATTGGCAGACAAAACGGTCTACCCTCTTTCTCAGTCTTTTACTGCGAACATTACCCCTACTGTCTGTCTGTATTGTCTGGAGCCTGGAACCCTGTGGTGAGGATGTGTGGAAATCGTAAAAGTGAGGTACCAGTTATGCGTCCAGATACCGTGAGTGTTGTGTGTCGTAATCGTGATCGAGTTGTTAGTGACAGTGAAACCGGTAGTAGGGGTAATGTTCGCAGTAAAAGACTGAGAAAGAGGGTAGACCGTTTTGTCTGCCAATAACATCCACCCGCAAAGACTTCAGTTTATCTCGTGATCATGGCGCATGCAACTGTGCCGAAATATCGAGAAGCAGAAAAACTCATATATCATGGTAAATATCCCGTTTTGAGTGAAAATTATGTGCAAAACCATGATAGTTTTAAAAGTTAAATAAAAACATTTATTATAAATCAATATATTTATAAATTTGCACACATTTATCATTCAATGGGGTCATATTATTATGACCCTATTAATATATATATGGTGTAATATATCTTATGTCATAATAAGGTCTAATATATTTAATAATTGTCATATTCTCGCCGATTACGACGTTTTAACTTGCAACTTAAACTAATATGTAGAGAATAAATCAACACAAATCACATCAATAAAATCACAAGGAGCACTTTGAATCGTCTTCTTAGATGTTAGTGAATCTAAGTGCGCGTTCCTCCTAACAGCGATTCAAAAAAATCCGGTAAGAAACTCGCTTTTATGTATGAACCTTACTAATTTTGTTACGGGTGCCGAGTCGAGTTGCAGCAGATACATCCCAACCATTTTTGTCATCTAAATAATCTGTTATTTTATAATTTACTTTAAGAGACAGTTTTTGTTTTATTACGTTTAAATCTGTCAATCGACAAATCAGGGACGTCTCTTGGGACCTTGTTATAGAAGCGTACATATTTGGTGGCAATTCGGTTGATTCATTTCTAAAATTAGGAATTGTCTAAAATATATATTAGTTAGTCATAGCATTTGTAAAACCTATTCGGTTGGTACCATCTAACTAAGTAAGGAACGCTTAATTAAATTAGGATAAGTTGTTAACAGCAGAATACCAAGTTTCATTTGACAGTCTAAACCTAATTTTAGCTAAAATTAGTTAGGTTGGTGCCAACAGAATTGACGCCTTAAAAAAATTACTTATATTACACTAACTGTGGGAACAGCGTGTTTAATTGAACATTTTTGTAAACATAATTATATATACTGGCTAGGCACTACCATTATATGTATATTAAGTAATAAATAAACTAAATAATCCGTTCAATTAAAAAAAAAATATTCTAATAATAAATTGTGATTTGAGTGCCGTCAGAACGCGTCCATTGCTCAGGAGACGAGTTAAAGAATATAATATTCAAAAATAATACCACGCTACAAACCTATAATATAACCTACACATAAAATCATTTTTATATTTGGTTTCGTTCCAGAACAGAAGACAATTCTCAAAGATGTCTCGGGACTCTTCAGATCCGGTCAGCTCACAGCGATCATGGGACCGTCTGGCGCTGGCAAATCCTCCTTACTCAATGCACTCACTGGATTCTCGTAAGAATGGTTGCCTAAATTCCTTGTATCCTATTTTCATCAGAAACATCACATAACTCAAGAGCTGACTTCTATCTGGCCTATCGTATTAGCATTGCCAATCAACGTGACGATGCCGCTAGTGTCTTGAGGACACTGTTATGAATAGCTTGTTTTGGGTTCTTAGATAGCGTATTATTCTGTATATTTGTTTAGATTTGGCTTTAGTATGTTACCTATTATTGTATTGAATCATCATTGGCCTTAGTACATCTGTTGAAGTTTATTTAGGTGGCGTCAGTCAAGTTACAGAGCATTTATTTGTAATAGAAAACATTCGTTCATGGATACACTCCATGCTGATGCTCCATGCATGCTGAGGTAGGTGAAGTTTTCTCTACACTGACCGCAATGCCTGGGATTCTGTTTGATAGCGCAGGCCTTCCCAGCTACCCACACTAACCTCTCGACCTTGCTGACAAGACCCCGCAGGGAAGTCGAGTCAGTACATGCGGTCTCGATTAGGTTGTTTTGTATTGAATAGGTATACCAATATCTAGTTCTATAGTAATATATTCTATTGAGTTAAACCCAAAATAAATTCGACACGTGTTTCACCTCCACTAGGCATCCTCAGGAACAATTGACTCGCTCTCCTCTAGCTCGCTTCGTCGCACGAAATAACACTAACACAGCAAACAGCTTCACTCGGAACTATCTATTATTATTATATTATTTTATAACTATCGTTGAACTTTAATTGAATATTAGTAGTAAGGCAACGACTGAATTGTGGATGAAGAGATATTTATGTAACAGTGGGTCAACCGACAGAGAGAGGGTGGCGACAATGGTCCTGATTTGATTCTATAGTCGCGCCAAACTAAGATATATAAGAACTGAATAAAAAAAATTGTTGTCTGTAAAGTCGGTTTACGGACGATAATTTTACGTGGTAACGTCATAACATAAGAAAACTAGCAACACAAGCCGAACGCTTAGGCCGATCGTGCTTCTCTATCGCTTGTTCTGCGCTCTCGCTTGCACGCTCGGCTCAGGCTGAACTAGGCAATGAGTCATGCTTTTTCGTGCGTGCAACCGGCGTTCATCGATGTATACGACGTTATCACGTCAAAAATGTTTCGTTCTACGTAACCAAAACTTTGTCTACCAGTTACATAAAATGAATGACAGTGTTATTAAAGCTTATTGCTTATTATAGCAGTGTTATTAAATGTTATTAAAGCCAGATGGGTTACTGGAGTAGTGTAGGTTATAACTTTTCTATTTTTGTTTTATATAGCTAACATACCTACCTCAGTGTTCCCAAGTGATAGTCTACTGTTTAACTGATTACAAATTAAATTACGGACGGCCTTATTTTACTTATTCTAAAGTCCAAATTAGAATAACAGTTTTAAATTGCAATCTGAAACAAGTTAAAATTTACATTTACAGAAATAATTACAGAAATGTACGTTCCCAAAACAATGGCGGCATTACCACGTTGAATGGCAATGCTAATACATTGAGCCAGATAAGGGTTACGCAATGTATCTACCAGACGCCGAGGAATAATTTTGATAATAATTTTCAATTTTAATTATTTACATTTTGCTCCTCAGGATTTTCCGCAATTTTAATCAACACCAAATTATACGACGTCTAAAATAAGCTAAAAACGTCAAATACACTTCAATTTAGCACATTTTAGAAATGTTACTTTATATTAGACTTCACGACTAACAAAATAAGATCGTTTTGTATTTTATTTAGGATATAATAATTAGTCCGGCGAAACAGCAGGATCAAGGCCATGATCAAAGTCGCGGGCCGTAGACCGTTGAGACTAGCGCAGAATCGAAGTGGATGGTACAAACAAAGAGAGGGCTATAATCAGCAGTTATTCGGGCTGTGGATGATGATGATTTCTAGCAGACCTTGTAACACTATCTGCAGGGCGATCGCATCAACGTAATATTTGTCAACGTAATTGCCATTGAAAGGATTGGTTTGTTACGTTTGAAAGCACTTTCAAAAATAACGCGATCCCGCAACGTTTGATCAGCGTATAATCCAAGTTAGAGCTAAATCGCTTCCCTTATAGTGATTAGCGCGGTTTAATACGAAATAGTCAAAAATAACGTTTTGACTTTGTTTAAGCTTTGAAAGAAAGAAAGAAAAGAAAGAAAATTAGTTTATTTGACAACACATTACAGGGCTTGACTTTAGTTTCCCGTAGCACGAGTTGGAGGGAAAAAAGGCTCAAATCTGGTAGGGTTTTGCTTCCTGATTACATATCTACATTCTCACATTCTACACTCTTAACAGAAGGTAGTTTTCGAGAAAATAATATAAAACATTTCTAGCCTCAAATCAGATAAAACGTGAAACGAAACGTAAAAATTGTCAGTTAACAACCATATTAGTCGTATTTTTATTGTCTGTGGTTTAACATGTTGTGCAAAATCCATGCAAACGGAACGTAAAAAACCTGTCATTTATGTCATTTGTGTCATGTGTCACTGTAATAATATAGAGTCATTCAGTCATTCTCCTCGAATCTCGCGAATGTGCTCTCTGTGTCGGTGTTTTGTAGTGTTTTTGTTGTGGCTTCTTTCGAAGACTTTGATTTTTGTCTCCATAAAATCTGGTGCTCTAAGTCCGAGATGAGTAGGTTAGGTTAGGTTTGTATATAAAAAAGGCGAGCGAAGCGAGCCCATCCATAAAATCTGCTATGACAACAAAACTTAACCCTTGAATATCTCGAGAACGGGGCAATCCCTTTTCATGGGAGTGGTACCAGGGGGAAAGGGAGGTTTAACGCAAGGTTTTAAAAATTTGCCTATAAAAGTCATTATTTTGCGTGCGCAGCGAAAACTATTAATTATACATAAAATAATGTACTATATTTTTATAATACTTATTATAACCCAAAAAAGTTCGCGATACTCTAACAATAATAGTTAAGCAAATTATTCAAATTTAAATTCAAATGTTTTTATCAATACAATCACAATGATCACTTTGAAACGTCTTACATAGGTGAATTTAAGTGCCAATTCCACTTAACCCGAGAAGAACTGACAAAAAACTCGCCCTAGTCCTATAGCATCTTTTAATGTAAGAATTTTCCAGTAAAAATAAGTTCTCTGCATCCATATTATATTTTGAAAAACACTGGCCATGACAACACTTGGCATGGAACGAAGCCGCGCTCCACTGCGGACAGGCATAAACGCGCGCGTTGCCGCACCCGTGCCGCTGCCCGCACCGCGCTGCCAGTCTGGCCAAGCAATGTATGATCCATCCTATAACTACGAAAAACAACTACAAGATTCAGTAATTTATATATTGCAAATCTGTCAACATGAGCAACATGAGGCCATACATTAATACATAGAGTCATATATCAATAATACATAGAGTCATTTATATTACAATTTTCTTCAAAAGACTTCCCTTTAGACAAGTTTTAAATTTTTAAAGCACCAACGCGCGGATGAAGTCACCGGCATTCTAGCTAGTATATTATAATAATATCATAGAAAAACCGAAGGTTACAAAATAATAACATAATACAATGGACAAGTACACTAAGTAGGTACCAAGCCGCGATATATGTTGAGGCCAGAGGTACGGTGAAGCTAAAACTCAGTCATGTGCGACATATTCCTACATTCAAAATTATTTGCTTACATTATGGTACACTCACACTGGCAATTTATTTTTTGAAGTGAAAGCGCGTTGAGCACTTTTTGGGTGAACAAAAACATGGAACTCACGTCATCGTCACCGAACGCTTTAGATGACCTATGAGTATATTATGTATTTTTATGTGTACTTTTTGGGTAAACAAAAAGCGTAAAACTCGCGTCATCGTCACCGTACGCTTCCCATGAGCTATGGATGTAAATTGTTTTTTCTGAAGTGTAAACTTTTTTATGTATAACTAGCTGACCCGGCAAACGTTGTTTTGAAGTATTGAACATAAAAATTTTTTTGGGGTGAGCCACCCTTAACACTACGTACCCTATAAAAATTAGTTAAAAACCTATTCTCAGACCTACTGAATATACATATAAAATTTCATTAAAATCGGTCAAGCTGTTTCGGAGGAGTATAAACACGAAAACTGTGACACAAGATTTTTATCAGCTGCCGCACCTGCTCCAACGGAAGTCCTCGACAGATGGGATGTAGCCAGGGTGTCTGCTCAAGTAGCATCCCATACCAATGGCCTATCCATCTCGCAAGAGACAAGTGTCATACCATCAGGCCTAATATATAGGGATAGCTCGACATTACACACGATACAGTTCACAAGTTACTTAGTTTTCACTTATATCGACTGTCTCCCAAAGACTGCCCCGCATTTTTTCAATATTGCCAATTATGACGTCACGATAACATTTGTTTATTTATTACTAGATGGCATCACAGAAAAAATTAAAACGCGCTATCGCTGCGTTGTGTAATTTCTATAAAATCTCGCGATAATTAACCTGTTTCTGGGATTTATATCAATATTAGTAGGTATAGATTTTCCAAGTAATTAAAAACCACTTAATAATAAAAACAATAAACGAACAAGAAATAAATTGTACAAATATGAAATTGTTATCATGTATTATTATAATCTATTTATGAATAGTTATGAATAATTGAATATTTACACTTAAAGTCTCGTCAAATCTCAGGCATACCAAAATATCGTTCTTTTTTCACTTAATCTTTTCGGCAAATATCACAGTCAGGACAAAAAGTCTATTGAGAGCGGTGAGGGTGCGAGGGAGCGGTGAATTAAAGTGAAAAACTGTCCGACTGAAAGGCACAGAGAAAGATCTATGACTTCTTTTGCGAATGTAATTGTTAAGATGATGAAGAGGAACGAGGAGGTTGTGCAAATCTGGGGTGTCAATCGCACAAAGTCAAAATCAAAAGATATTTTATTCAAGGATCACTTTGAATCGTCTTACATACTAGGCACATTTAGGAGCCAATTCCTCCTAACCCAAGCCCGAGAAGAAAGAAGAACTGGCAAGAAATTCGTCTTAGTCCTAGCGGTTTTTTGCATGATCCATCTTATCTACCTTAACTACGAAAAACTAATACAAGACATTGTATTTGTTTATATGATACATTTCGTTTTTTTTGCATTAAGCAAAAAAATGTTTTCCAGTGATCAATCTGATCATACGCTCTGGTATGTACAGAGTTGTAGCCAAGACATCCTTGGAGAAACCTGGTTGCGTACATTAATGGATATCCAGACGCTCTTTAACATCTCGCAGTATGAAGCAATTAAGAAAAACTATTACAGGTTAATCTAAAATATCTGCCGAGCATTTATTGCTCGAATTGCCTGTATAAGTGTGAAAGTTATGGTATATTGCCATAAATGGTTTAATAAGAATTGAATTGCAGGACGCAAGGCGTGACTGGCACAATCCGCGCTGGTGAACGGACTTGCGAGCTAAACAAGTCCAACAACCTGAAGTCTTTGAGGGCATACAGGAAGAAATCCTGCTACATACTTCAGGACGACAGGTTGAACGAGCTCTTCAGCGTGCGCGAGCTGATGCAGTTCGCAGCTGAAATGAAACTCGGAAACATTATCACTCAGGACCTCAAATCTAGCGTTGTAAGTATGAAGTTACATCGCAACATGAACTATAATGTAATCTATTTTTAAATGTAGGTTCTTAGGTATGTAATAGGAGTTATTTTTTCATCATCAGCCCGTGTCAGTCCACTGCTGGACATTGGCCTCTCCCATGGCACACCACTGAGCTCGATCTTCAGCTCTCCTCTTCCAATCCTTGCCCGCTGCCTTACGAATATCATCGCCCCACCTAGCTACAGTTTGCCGACACTTTTGTTATATCTTAATACGACTGAATTCAATTTTTTTTTGCATAACTTAATCTAAAATCATCGTTTCCCAAGACAACTAATGCATCGCAAATATTATAAGATTAGACTTTTATTAAATGATGTCACTCGTGAGGCACTTACCAGCGTCAACGTAACCAGCTATTCTCGAACCGAACGGTCTGATACGTGATGATGGTTAGAGGCCTGATGGTATGACACTGTCTCTTGCGAGATGGATAGGCCATTGGTATGTGATGCTAATTGAGCAGCTTGTCTCTTGCGAGATGGATAGGCCATTGGTATGGGATGCTACTTGAGCAGACACCCTGGCAAAATCCCATCTGTCGAGAACTTCCGTTGGAGCAGGTGCGGCGGCTGACTGTGCAGAGGACCTATATGGGGCCTACATATTTAAGCCTTTTGGAGTCGAGACCCGTGGGGAATAGAAGCCCATCGAGTTTTAAAATGATTTCACGTGTTTAGGGGACGCCCTCTGGCATTGGTCTGGATCAGTTGATCTATCTACAGATCGTTTTAAACAGTCCGATAAACAACAGATAGCTCAACTGTTTCACGTGTATTTTATATTATGGTATATTATTCTGAAATGTCCGGCATTATCTATAATTATTATTATGTACATTTATGTAATTATTTTAAAATGAATGGTAGGTAATTAGTTTTTTTATTTGGTTTTTTACTAGTTGTTATTTATATATTTTTAGTCAAATTTCTGACAATAATTATGTTAGATATGTATTTTGGGTCTCACTTTTTTAAATATGTATTTATTATCTTATAAGAACTTAAATATCAGCCGGGTCTGTCAGTCTGAACGCAAAAACCCAAAACTACCAAACGGATTTACATACGGTTTACACCAATTAATGGAATTTGACGACCTCTGTGGCGCAGTGGGCCTAGGCCCGGCTGAGACGCATAAGGTTGCGGGTTCGATTCCCGCCGTGAGACAAATGTTTGTATGATCTGTAAGTATTTGTCTCTGGTCTGGGTGTTTCTAAGTATAATATGTATGTATTTATAAAAAAAAAGTATATATGTAGTATAACAATCATGTGGTACCTTTAACACAAGCTCTGCTTACTTGAGGGCTAGATGATGTTGTGTCAAATGTCCGAAATTATTATAATTATTATTATTAATGGCGTGATTCATGAGGAAGGTTTAGGTATATAATTCACCCGTGCGAAACCGGGCGGGTTGCTAGTTAAAAATATCTATATAAAATCGTTCTTTGGTAGTTTTCCTATGTTATTCAGTCTATAACTAAAGTGCGTTCATGTCTTTTGTATGCGCAATCTATATTTACCTCGAGTTTGAAAGTTATGTTATTCAAAGTCAAGCCAATTAACCTTGTTACCATGATGATAATGATGATTGCTACTCGTAGTTATACTTACGTACTTTATATAAATAATGGGCATTATATTTTATATCAGCAAAGTTTATATTTTTCATCAACTTGTATCATCTAATTAATAGATCTATCGCCACGAAATATTTTCATTCTCAGATAAATAAAAGTGTCGCCATATATGAATTACTTAAATAATGTCTGTTAGCGCCATATACGTATGGCCCTTTCTTTATTTTTTACCCGCATTAATTCACTTTTTCTAACAACTGGCCTTTGGTTCCTGCACGGTAAGACTCTGCGCGCAGCCTCGAACGCCGACGGTTGAGCTCAGCAGAAGCTCGCTTTTCCAAGACTTCCATCTTTATATTTCGAACTATACTTTGACATTTAATGGTACTGCTACCATCTCGTAGTGATAACCGCATTCGTGAGCAATAAAGCTACTGCTGTCCAGCAGTAAGCTTTTCATCCGCGCCGCGCCGCCATTGTGTTTGTGACACGTAAAGTTAACGCATCTACTTCTGTCGGTAATCGACAGATATCGAAGGCCGCTATAGTTTTACCTCATCAAGAGAGGAAGAGGAAGAAAGAAGGACAACAAGATCAGCCCAGAAGTAGCGCTACCAGGCTTTGGACGAATCTCTAAGCCTACCTACAGGCTAAGGATTGAACACCCACGTTTCCCGTATCGAGGTGATCGTAGCTTGTTCTGTACCTTGCGCGTGGAATTAAGGTCAGTCTTTCTTTAATCCTTTTCGTTAATTATACACGTTTCTGATCCCCAAGTGGAGTCGCTGTTAGCTATATAAATTAGCTACCGCGCCGAAACATTATTTGGTCCTTTCGAGCCGGATTCGTTCTTCAAACATATTTCCTAGGTATTTTACCACATCACTTTTCTTCACCTGTCCTAGTTTCATCTTAATTTCAACCTATTTAAGGTTATAGTGCATACCTACCTGTCGACAAAAGCGTGGCGTGAATTACACACCCACCCACCATTTTGTAGATCATTCCCGTGTACCTAACCTACCTACAAGTTGGGAACTTATATTGGTTATAATAACCTACGCATAACGTATATCAAAAAGCTACTTAGTCACATACATTACATACCTACCAATTACTGCTATTCTGTTATTCCATTTTCCTTTCAAATAGGTATTAAGTATTATCATTAAATACCTAATCATAACAAACTACCTACCCTTTGTTTTGCAAACGATTTTAAATTAAATAGTTTTTAGTGGCGTTTCCAGTCTGAACCGAGCAAAAGAAAGATAAACTTGTTTACGTTATTCAATTGCATGTTGCAGGCACTAGTTTCTCTTCATTAATTTCGTAACTTGACTAGTTTCAATAAATAATGGAAACACGTAGTAAAGACAAGGAACAGTTTGAGGATGCCAAGGGTCTCGATCCTGGTGAGATAAAACGTCTTACGATCATAGGTAAACGTGATGTTATGTTTTCACGTGTACAAGAGTTATACAAGCATTCGTTAAAAACTGCCACTGATGAAGTTTCTAAAGATATGTTTTTGTGTGGCATGACGTCATTGGAAAGGTTGCGCATTGATTTTATACAATTAATTGATGAGCTCAATATCATAGAATTATCGCTAAATCCAAAATACAAGGTCAACTATCAGGCTGTTGATGCATTTGAAGATATGTATTGTCGTTGCAAATTTGTTCATGATGAGATTCAAGTTAGTAGCCAAACTAGAAACATGGCGGTATGTCAACTTTTACCACAACACAAGACTGTGAAATTACCTAAACTTGAGTTAATGGAATTTAGTGGTGAACCGATTAAATGGCCGATATTTTATGAATCATTTAAACGCACTATACACGAAAATTCTGAACTAACCAACCACGAACGTGTGCAGTATTTAATCAATAAGCTTTCGGGACGAGCACTTTCTGCATGCTCCGGTATAGTCCCGAATGCTGACAACTACCCTGTCATCTGGAGCACGCTTATAGATATGTATGAGGACAAGCGTAACTTAGCAGCCGCTTATTTAGATCAAATGCTTGAGTATAAGTCATTTAATAACGCAACTTCTAAAAATTTAGCATATTTTCTTGATAAATTCTGTACCGCAGTATCAAGTATAAAATCCTTACAGGTCGATAACTTATCTGATTTCATGTTTTTGCATCTCGCTTTAAAGAAAATAGATTCTAGCACCGCGCGCTCGTTTGAAATGCACTATCGCGATAAGCCTATGCCAACTTACAATGATTTAATTAAATATGTTCGCGAGCAGAGCAAAATACTAGATCGTACTACAACCTCTTACAATCGTAGTACTAATGATAATAGTAGTAGGTCTACTAATTCTTTTGCCGCTACTGGTCCCTCATGTCCGCTCTGCAATCAAAATGATCACTTTAATTTATATAAATGTCCGGAATTCCATGACTATTCCACGGACGAGAGGTTTAACTTTATAAAGGAACATAATGGTTGTACCAACTGTTTAAGCGTTACACACAATAACGCTGCATGTAATTCCAAGTTTGTATGCCGCTTTTGTGGTTGTAAACACCATTCTATGCTTTGTCGAAAGAGTACATTTTCGCATTCTGAATTGCCTCACACACACGCTATTGCAGCACAACGTACGCCCGCACCGAACACCCCTGCGCGCCCCGCTCGGTATACTTCAAATTTGCCCGATCCCGTAGCTCAGTCAACGGAGTCTAGCGTTCATATCCCGGCACATCAAAACGTATCGCTTTGTAACACACGGCCTAGCTCAAAATCTAACAGTACTTGTTTATTAGGTACTGTACAAGTTTATGCGACCGACTTAAATGGTCATCGGCATGTGGTACGAGCATTAATTGATTCTGGTTCTCAAAGTAATTTTATTACCTCTAAATGCTGTAGAAGGTTGGGTTCTGCGTTTAAAAGGATCAGCAGCATGTTTGTTAAGGGTATCGGCTCGGCACCGAACCCAGTGAAAGGGGTAACGTCGTTAGTCTTAAATTCTCGATTGAGTGATAATTTCATTTCGCTTGACGCCTACGTAATTGAATGCATTACTGATAATATGCCCACCGCTAAAATAGACGTACCGTTATTATCGTATTTAAATCACCTACCGCTAGCTGATGAGAAGTTCGCCTTGCCATCAGAGATTGAGATTCTTATTGGAGCACCGCTTTTTGCTCAAATTTTGTTATCAGGCCGCGTCGTTGGCCCGCCTGGTACACCCACCGCTCTTGAAACCATTTTCGGTTTTATCATAATTGGTAATGCGCCTATTACGTCCGCACCCGCAATCGATGATACAGCGGATGGACTTGCCTCGTTTTTTTGTACTACACCCGAAAATAGTGAATTATATTTCTGTAATGAGGAACCCTGTCTAAATTCAGTTTTACAAAAGTTTTGGCAACTCGAAGAAGTAGAATTTAACCCAGCTTTTAGTAAAGCCACGCTCGAAGCCGAAGAGCTTTTCAAAAAAAATGTATCACGTGACGTAACTGGTCGCTATTCTGTAGCTTTACCCTTTTCTCGTGATCCGTGTTCTCTTGGGAATTCTTACTACGCCGCGCAAAAACGCTTTATGTATTTAGAGCGCAAGCTTTTATCGTCAGCTGTATTGCGGGTGGAATATGATGCTATAATTCGTGAATATTTACAGAAAGGTTACATATCACTCATTAAAAACGATGATCATTTGTCAGGTTATTACATTCCACATCACGCAATAGCCAGGTTGGACAAGAGCACCACAAAATGGCGCATGGTGATGGACGCAAGTTCGAAAACAGATTCAGGGTTGTCACTAAACGACATTTTACATGCAGGGGTTAATTTACAGAATGAATTATTTTTAATATTATTAGAGTTCCGCTTATATAAAACCGCTTTTACGGCTGACATAAAACAAATGTATTTAAGAATTATGACAAATGAAAATTGCCGCAAATTTCAAAAATTTTTATACCGCTTTGAACCGTCTTTACCTCTTGACACCTATCAGTTTAACGTCGTTTGCTTTGGTTTACGAAGCAGCCCTTTTCTAGCAATCAGAGCACTTCGCCAACTTTGTGAGGATGAGGGCACCCGCTTCCAGTTAGCGTCGTCCGTCATAAAGCGGAATACGTACATGGATGACGTATGTTTTTCCATGCCGACTGTAGAAGGAAGTATAAAACTGAGAGATGATCTCCGGGAGCTTCTCAGGGCCGGGGGTTTTGAGCTTGTGAAATGGGCAAGTAACTCTCCTGAGGTTGTCGACTCTATACCAATTTCAGATCGTCACACCGCTAACATTCAATTTGATGAACCTGACACAAAGCTGAAGGTATTAGGATTGCAATGGTCTCCTGCCAGTGATGAATTTATGTTTTCGGTAAATGTGGATAAACGTCCGGTTACTAAACGCAATATATTATCATTGATCGCGCGACAATATGATGTTCTTGGGCTCATAGCCCCGGTTGTTTTGTATGCTAAATTAATTTTGCAAAGACTTCACCTCCTGCAGTTAGATTGGGATGAGCAACCGCCTTCAGATATAATATCCATTTGGCAAAATTATACACGCGAGCTTCCTCATATCCAGGAATTACGATTTGAGCGCCACCTGGAAGTGTATGAAAACTCTAAAATTATTATTATGGGTTTTGCTGATGCCAGCGAGAAAGCCTACGGAGCTGTCGTGTATATCCGTACGCAACTCAACAACAAGTCAAAGCCGCTTACGAGGCTGGTGTGTGCTAAATCCAAGGTCGCCCCCCTAAAGACTATTTCTGTGGCCAGGTTAGAGTTATGTGCATGCTTGCTTATGGCAAAATTAGTACGTCGCGTGATCGACACATTTGGATCGCGTCATACTATTCAAGATGTTTTCTGTTTTACCGACTCCATGGTGGCTTTACAATGGATTTCCGCATCTCCGCATAGATTCAAGACATTCGTCGCTACACGCATAACTAAGGCAACAGCCTCGATTCCCGCTAGTAAGTTTTACCACGTACCTGGAACTCAAAATCCCAGCGATTGTCTTTCGCGAGGCCTGACACCGTTACAGCTACGGGACCACCCACTGTGGTTCTTCGGCCCAGTTTGGCTGTGCCAGGATGTCAAAGAATGGCCAATTGTAGTTGCAGAGCCATCTAAGAATAATGTTGAGTCGTTACCGGACACTAAGAAAATTTTATCACTTCCCGCAGTCACCTCACTATCCGAAAAGAAACTTAAATTGTCCAACCCGCTTCTTGACTTATCATCCCGCGTTTCTACCTGGTTGATACTTCTTCACACAATAGTGTATGTGTATCGTTTCATAAAAAAACTACCACGGTCTAATAATTTTACCGCTCATGATCTTCACTTTGCTGAGATGCAGATTGTGAAGGTATTGCAACAGTCTTATTTTGCCGACGAAATACAAAAGCTTAGTGCTGGTAACCACTGTTCACGTGCGATTCAAAGACTCATGCCGTTCATCGATGATGACGGGCTTGTGAGAGTGGGGGGTAGATTGCGTAACGCTGATTTGAACTACGATCAACAGCATCCTCTTTTATTACCTAATAAAAATCACATTGTGGAAATGCTAATTACTTACTATCATCGACAAAATTGCCATACCGGCCCGCTTGTTTTAATGTCCATTCTTAGGCAACGATACTGGATACTCTCTTGCCGAAGTGTCGTTCGCTCCGTCATTCATAGGTGTAACTATTGCTTTAAGGCTAAACCGAAACCATCTTTTCCATTAATGGGTGACCTACCTGCGTGCCGCGTCAATGAGGCAAAGGCATTTACTCATACCGCAGTGGACTACGCTGGTCCTATTTCTATAATACCATTCAGAAAACACGGCGTTCGCTCCGTCAAAGCTTATCTTTGCATATTTGTTTGCATGGTTGTGCGCGCAGTACACATCGAGTTAGCTATGGATCTTAGCACTAACTGCTTCCTATCCGCTTTCAAGCGGTTTTTGTCACGTCGAGGTGCTGTTTCAGTCATGTATTCCGATAATGGGAGGAACTTTATAGGGGCGAAGAATGCTTTATCTGAAGTGTATAAGTTGTTAACCTCAGACGAGTACAACAATTCATTTTCTTCTGAATTATCTAACAAACAAATATTCTGGAACCTTAACCCACCTAGAAGTCCACATTTCGGAGGGCATTATGAGATTTATGTGAAGGCATTTAAGACACATCTCCATAGAGTAATTGGATCACAGTTGCTAACCTACGAAGAAATGCTTACCGTTCTTACTCAAATAGAAGGCGTAATTAACTCGCGCCCATTAACTTTATTAAGTGAGGATCCTTCCGAACTCACAGCTTTGACACCCGCACACTTTCTCATGTCTACGCCACTCAATCATTTGCCTGCTTGTAAAGTAAACGATGAACCGACTACTCTACTAAAACGATACACAATGTTGGACCAGATGGTTCAGTCGTTTGCAAAACGCTGGAAACAAGAATATTTACATTTGCTTCAATCTAGAGGAAAGTGGAATACACAGTCAAATCCCATAACGCTAGGTAATGTGGTCCTTATTATCACGGACAACATGCCCCCGCTTTCGTGGCCTCTTGGAATAGTAGTTGCCGTTTATCCTGGTAAAGACAATGTATGCAGAGTTGCTTCCGTCAAGACAGCTACAGGTATTTACAAGAGACCTGTAGTACGTCTTTGTGTACTACCTACTCAATAAATATACCTCCTTGTACCCCGGTTTTTTTGTTTATTCTCATCCTTGTCTAATTTGTTTATAAAAACCAAAGGTTTTTAGGCCGGGGGCAATGTTAGCGCCATATACGTATGGCCCTTTCTTTATTTTTTACCCGCATTAATTCACTTTTTCTAACAACTGGCCTTTGGTTCCTGCACGGTAAGACTCTGCGCGCAGCCTCGAACGCCGACGGTTGAGCTCAGCAGAAGCTCGCTTTTCCAAGACTTCCATCTTTATATTTCGAACTATACTTTGACATTTAATGGTACTGCTACCATCTCGTAGTGATAACCGCATTCGTGAGCAATAAAGCTACTGCTGTCCAGCAGTAAGCTTTTCATCCGCGCCGCGCCGCCATTGTGTTTGTGACACGTAAAGTTAACGCATCTACTTCTGTCGGTAATCGACAGATATCGAAGGCCGCTATAGTTTTACCTCATCAAGAGAGGAAGAGGAAGAAAGAAGGACAACAAGATCAGCCCAGAAGTAGCGCTACCAGGCTTTGGACGAATCTCTAAGCCTACCTACAGGCTAAGGATTGAACACCCACGTTTCCCGTATCGAGGTGATCGTAGCTTGTTCTGTACCTTGCGCGTGGAATTAAGGTCAGTCTTTCTTTAATCCTTTTCGTTAATTATACACGTTTCTGATCCCCAAGTGGAGTCGCTGTTAGCTATATAAATTAGCTACCGCGCCGAAACAATGTCATTATGTATCTGAAATGAGAGATGGATTATCAATAAAATCGTAGTTCATTAATAAATAAAATCTTCGTTTTGAAAATAATGGGTTTATTCCTTAAATAATAGCTTTGTGCACTTTTTTTTATTAATTTAAAGTAAATACATATTTTAAATTGTAAACATTAAACCTTGTTAGGTTTGACAAAGATGCAAAAAAGAAAAACATTCCTCAATAAAATTAAGATTAATATAAAGATGCAAGGGTAGTTTTAGGTTTAATAAACATAATGTAGATAAACTTAACTTTAATAATAATCCTAATAATAATAATAAGTAAAATTAATAATGGTAAAGTGGGTAGGTTCACAAAAAGAAGTCTGCCATAAGACGGGCGCCCTTTACATACCTACATACAGTACAATGCACACTCTTATCTCCGATGTCGTATACATGTTGATTACAGGTTGTCGTGTACTCAGAATGGTAGATCTGTCGGTTAAGTTAGGTTATTTTTTTTTAAATTATTGTTAGCAATTGATTATATAGTTATCAGTATAAACCTATAATAATAAATACAAATATAGTACAATATATTTACAATTCCATTATATATTACATATAATAACATAATAATATTACAAAATAATAATAATAATTGTCAAAATTGACATTATATAAATAAATAAAAATTTATTTAATGTCAATTTTACGGAGTATTTTTTCTCGAATCACAAAGAGCACAAAACTTTTATTCCAATTATTCACAGCCGAGTCAATTACTCTAGCTTTAATTGAATAATATCACCAAAATTAATAACATAATAATATTACATGTAATATATAATGAAATTGTTTTTTTTTGGCGAAGACATTTTGGCGACAGATTTACTTTTGCGGACAAACCCTATTATATGAAAAAAAAAAACAATTAAATTGGCAACACTTAAATCATATCTATAAATAATTAGGCAGATTCTCCCGTAGATATTTAGTAAATTTTAAGACAAACCCAGCCTCTAGGCACTTCAGAACATCTGAATTAAATATGTCTAATTAATTTGACGACCTCTGTGGCGCAGTGGGCTAAAATCCGACTGAGACGCAGAAGGTTGCGGGTTCGAATCCCGCCGCGGAATAAATGTTTGTATGATCTGCAAGTATTTGTCTCAGGTATGAGTGTTTCTATGTATAATATGTATGTATTTACAAAAAGAAAAAGAATGTAAGTAGTATATCAGTCATGTGGTACCCATAACACAAGCTCTTGACACACTATTTATACACACTTATACACACCATAACACTATTAGTATTTCGTAGTTAAATAAAATAAAATAAATAAATAATGCTGGACATTTCACACAGCATCATCTGGCCCCAAAGTAAGCAGAGCTTGTGTTATGGGTACCACATGACTGATATACTACTTATATACTTTTTTTTTTGTAAATACATACATATTATACATAGAAACACCCAGACCCGAAACAAATACTTGCAGATCATACAAACATTTGTCCCGCGGCGGGAATCGAACCCGCAACCTTCTGCGTCTCGGCCTGAACTTAGCCCACTGCGCCACAGAGGTCGTCATAAGATGGATCATTATAAAAAAGCGCTAGGACCAAGACGAGTTTCTTGCCAATTTTTCTCGAGCTTGGGTTAGGATGAATTGACACCTAAATTCACCTAGTATGTTAGACGTTTCAAAGTGATCCTTGTGATTGTATTGAATAAATCATCTTTTGACTTTGACTTGACTTGACTTTGACTCTCTGCTTACTTCGGGGCCAGATGATGCTGTGTGAAATGTCCGGAATTATTTATTTACTATTATTATTATTTATAATTAATCTACATTGCAAGCTAGGTTTTGATTTTACTCGTAGTTTTGTTCTAAATTATTGGCTAAATTGATATTAGTAAGTCAGTAAGTTAATAATCAAGTAAGTGGGTAAGTAACACAATAATAAGTTGATATTCATAAGTCAACAAGACGTTTGTAAAAATAAAACGTATTTATATTATACGTTTTCTTCTTCTTCGTTAATGGCATGTGTCATCATAATGTCAATATTGCCAGTGTCAAGTCTTTATATAAAATAAATGTTGCCAATGTCAAGTACATTGGCAACATTGTCAAAATTATAGTTGATGTCGGATTATCTTTGGTCGTCTTGCGAAGCAAACATGCTCTTCTATTATTTATTTTATTCGAGTTATTTCCGGTTTTATTAGTAATGTTTGTGTTTTTATTTAAATAGAGCTAGAGTTATTGACTCGGGTGTGTAATTGAAATAAAAGCTTTCTGTTTCTTTGTGATTCGAGCAAAAATAGTACGTAGCTATTTTATATGAAATGCAGCTCTTTATATAAAATAACAAATGACGTACGACAAGATACGACTTTGTGACATACTATAAACAATATAAGCACTTGACACTGCATATCACTACATAGTATAAAATAAAGTCGCTTCCCGCTGTCTGTCTGTCCCTATGTATGCTTAGATCTTTAAAACTACGCAACGGATTTTGATGCGGTTTATTTAATAGATAGAGTAATTCAAGAGAAAGGTTTATATGTATAATACATGCATAATTTAGTAGAGAAACACTGATAATTTCAGAGGTTTCTAATGTGGTGTCGTAAATAAACTATTTTTTTGCGCTTACATTGCGAACGCTGGCTGAACCCTACGAGATGGATCAAAATAATGTACTACAGTATTGTACACCTTAAAAAGGTTTACATAAAAGTCCGCGATGGTCTTTCATACAAAACAATTTTACGGAGTATTTTTGCTCGAATCACAAAGAAATACAAAACTTTTATTCCAATTATTAACAGCCGAATCAATTACTCGAGCTTTAATTGAATAATATCACCAAAATAAAAATATAATAAAAACATGAGAAAATTAAATAATATAATATGTTTACTTCGCAACACGGCAAAAAATATTCTATAAATACATAATATTGTATTATTGTTTGTTGAACAATGAAACATGTACCAACGTCATTGAGATTTAAATCATGTGTCACTGTCAAAGGTGGTATATGTACATAGTATACACAGTTTGTTTTTTTGTGTATTTTTCACAGTATTCATAAGTTCAAAAGGTTCATACAACTGACTGACTGCTCGACGTGAGTTTAATATATACATACATAAGAACCTTGTACATACAAACTTACTAGCTATAGCCTGCAACTTCATCTCTGCCGATTATTATAAAAATATAAGTGTATATTACACAGAAGAGACCATAAGGGTGTTTTAAATGTTCATAGGAACATTTAATAGGATTTTGATAAACACGGGCTTTTATCATGTTTTATTTTGTCGATGGAGGCACCGACACTGTTTCGATTCATCTAGAGAATCTTCATCAGAGTGAGTTTGAACCGCGGTGCGCTCGTTGCCGCTCGAGTTCCCGGTTCGCACTGATAATACGTGAGTAAAGCCTGTGTTAATCAAAATGTAAAGTACAATTAACGAAAGTTTTGAAAATGTAATAGGATGTTATAGAACCGACGCTGAGTGACTATTTTGATGTCTATTTACTTACGAGTTTTGCTTGTCTCAAGACCATATATTATAAGAGTATCCATGTTAAGAAAAACTGTTTTGTTTCATAATCCCAGCTAAGGGTCTAGACAAATAGGTACCTGACGCCAATGCCTTATCGAAAGAACATATTATAAATAAATAAGTTCTACGTTTAAAAAACTAAAAAGAAAACCGACTTCCTTAAATATAAAAAAATAGAACAGCATTGAGAACCTCCTCCTTATTGAAGTCAGTTAAAAATATTTTTATTTAACGCTTTTTAGTACCCTATCATTATTTTAATTCGTAAACATCACTGGATAGACACAGTAAAGCAAAATACAAAATTTCGTTTACTTGTCTGTCATACTTTTTCCAGCTATTTTATTTAAAAATCAAACTACTAAACCGATTTTGATGAAATTTCTACGGGAGCGATCGAAAAGTATATCCTTTCACATAAAAAAATGTATTCTCAAATCGGTTCATAAATGACGGAGTTATGAGGTAAAATAACAAAATAAAATAAAAAATGAAATAAGGACCTCCTCCTTTTTTTGATGTGGGTTACAGTCACGCTCCAGTCGCATCACTTATCACAAGCTAGTGTCATACCATTGATCTTTCAAGCGGCATTGATTCAAACAGAAAGCGGATCTTGTCTAAGCCTTCAGGTAGGACAAACCGAGAGGGATAAAGAAACGAATCCGTAATTATAGGCTATTTACTGTGCAGATCAAAGAAGTCCTTAACAAACTGGGGCTATCCCGGACGGAAGACACGCGATGCGGGAACTTATCAGGTGGCCAGAAGAAGCGGCTTTCTATTGCAGTGGAGCTGATTGACAACCCTCCTGTCATATTTCTAGACGAACCTACCACGTGAGTAGCAACTGATTTGAATTCTTCGTTTGTTATCTCCTGAAGTAACATAATAGCACTTCTAAATTAATTATATTGACTCGTGCTCGTGCATGTTTAAATCAGTAATCTTAGTGGAATTTTAATCAATATTAATAATAATACCGAACATTTCACACAGCATCATCTGGCCCCAAAGTAAGCAGAGCTTGTGTTATGGGTACCATATGACTGATATACTACTTATATACTATTTTTTTTGTAAATACATACATATTATACATACCCAGACCCAAGACAAATACTTGCAGATCATACAAATCATGATCATGTCCCGCGGCGGGAATCGAACCCGCAACCATTTGCGTTTCAGCCGGACTTAAGCCCACTGCGCCACAGATATGAAGTCACAATTAATTGATAATTGTGACTTCATATCACATGTAATGAATTTTAAGTGTATTATGTTGCAATGTGAATTGAACGATGAGGAATCCTTAGAAAGTTCTAGACGGCCATCCCGCGATGACGTTTAGAATAGACAAAAGACGATCGACTAAGAAATTATTATTAAACAATCACTTCACACTGACAAAATTGTCAACAAGACAGATGCATATTTCGTTCGATTCCCGCCGCGGGACAAATGTTTGTATGATCTGCAAGTAGGTATTTGCCTAGTAGGTAAGTTATTTCCGGCTTTGTTAGTAATTTTGGTGTTTTATTTAAATAGAGCTAGAGTTATTGACTCGGGTGTGAATAATTGGAACAAAAGTTTGTGTTTCTGTGTGTAGTGTTTCTTTGTGATTCAAGCAAAATTAATCCGTAGTTATTTTATATAAACAGCACCATAATTACATAGTATAAAACAAAGTCGCTTCCCGCTGTCTGTCTGTCACTATGTATGCTTAGATCTTCAAAACTACGCAACGGATTTTGATGCAGTTTTTTTAATAGATAGAGTGATTCAAGAGGAAAGTTTATATGTATAATATATACATAATATAGTAGAGAAACAATGATAATTTTAGAGGTTAGCGTATATCAATTATCATTAAGAAAGAATAAAGAAAGAAAAACTTTTATTTAGCACACACAAAACAAAAGAGAACACATAAACGGAAAACAGACTAAAAATACACATTTATATAACACACAAAAACAAACAAAAATCAACTAAGTATGCAAACAGCAACGCGTGGCCGGGTCAGCTAGTTTTATATAAAACTAGCTGACCCGCCAAGGCTTCGCGCGGGTGCATGACAATGCTAAATATACTACAGAATGTCTTTATATACAACATTATCAAAGAGATAGACATATACCATCGCGGACTTTTTTGTAGACCTTTTTAAGGTGTACAATACTGTAGTACATTATTTTGATCTATCTCGTAGGGTTCAGCCAGGGTTTGCAATGTAAGCGCAAAACAATGTGTTTATTTACGACACCACATTAGAAATCTCTAAAATTATCAGTGTTTCTCTTCCATATTATGCATGTTTTATACATAAAAACCTTCCTCTTGAATTAATCTATCTATTAAAAAACCGCATCAAAATCCGTTGCATAGTTTTAAAGATCAAAGCATACATCGGGACAGACAGACAGCGGGAGGCGACTTTGTTTTATACTATGTAATAACAAATGACGTACGACTAGATACGACTTTGTGACATACTATAAACAATATAAACACTTGACATTGGCTAAATTTACATTATAATGACACATGCCATTAACGAAGAAAAATTAAAAGAACTATTTTCAGGACAAGCTGCCTTGTAAAAAGTGATTGGTACTTGTATATCACTACTTTTAAGAATTGCGCACTTCTTTAGTGACCTTGACTTCAAAAAAAATCCTTTCAATTCTTGGCAGTTGAATTTAAATTATATGTAACTTTTTACAAGGAAACTTTTTGCTCAGCTTATTACCTAATGTTACAATGCTGTTGCTTATTAATTATATTTTTTTAAATTCTTTGTTTTATTTATGTTCTGTATGTTTTAAATTATTATTATGATAAAATATGGCTCAAATTTGTGCATATACATATGAAGGCTGAAATAAATGAAAATCGAATTGAATTGAATTATTGCCACATAAGATGAGATATTATAATACTCAAAGAAACAATATTAATGTTATAAAGTACTTATTATAAACGATCTGCTGCCCGCGGTTTCGCACGTGTGCTACCTACATAAGGAGTAACATTTGCCCATCCCCAAGATACAATGTATCTTCTTACCAATTTTCATCAAGATCCATTCAGCCGTTTTGCCGTGAAAAAGTATCAAGCTAACAGACGAATATACAGAGAGGAGGGAAGACAGCGACACTTTTAAATTGATAATATTAGTTTGGATTTATTTGGATTTACGGGTAATTTAACCTATTTAGTAATATATTAGTCTTCTGATTCCCATAGTGCAAGCTATGCTTAATTTCGGGTTAAATGGTACTATATGAATGGCCTACTGTACTTATTTATAACCAATGCCTTTGAAATACGTGATCCTTGCACCAATTCAATTCAATTCAAATATTTTTACTCCTTTTGATTCATTTTGTACATAATACATATATTTCAAAAAGTTGTGGCCATTCATAAAAAGCTTATAACTACCTTAGCAAGTCTATGTGCCGGAATAACTATGTTGTTATTATTGCGATGTATTGTAATTATGTATAATATGTCACTATGTAACTTATAAATGCCAAGGTGTAACTTTGAATAAATTCGAGAAATAAATATATTCGCCTGTAAATGTCATTATATCCAATTCCATACATTTATTTCAGCATGATTCCATTTCGTTACTTTGCAATATGAACCGTATCGCTCGCTTCTCCAATATAAACTCTCTGTTAGATTGTCTATCTAATAGACTAACACAATCTGTTAGATTGTGTTAGTGTATTAGATTTTCTTATACTTTATATTGTTACAGAGGTCTCGACAGCCTTACCTCAATGCAATGCATGACGGTGTTGAAAAACCTCGCCCGCGATGGCCGCACCATTGTCTGCACAATACACCAGCCCCCGGCTTCTCTCTACTCCATGTTTGACCAGGTACGTAGCAGCTAACCTACCTACTAAGGTAGCTAAGCAGACTCTCCTGGAGAGCACCTAAATTCACCTAGTATGTAAGACGTTTCAAAGTGATCGTTGTGATTGTATTGAATAACATATATTTGACTTTGACTTTGACTTTGACTTTGACTTTGATACTAACACTATACCTACATGGATGTACGAGTATGCTACTGAATTTTCCCCCAATTACTATAAAAATAATAATAATTGGTGGACAATGCACACAACACCATCTAGCCCTAAAGCAAAGTTTGTATTATGGCGACCAGATGACCGATAGCATACTTTTATATTTCTAAATATGTACATACTTGAAATAATTTATAACACCAGACAGTAAACTAACACTGTTCATCACGCAAATGTTTATCCTGGGAGGGAATCGAATCCCCAACCTACATCGCAGAAGACAGAGCTACTACCAACTAAACTGGCAGGCCAGTCAGTTATCGTATACCTACCTACGTATAGATAACGGCCTGTACAAAGTCTCTTGTATTCGTTTTTAGTAATGAAACTGGTTACAAGATGGATCATGCAAAAAAGCGCTAGGACCAGCACGAGTTTTTTGCCAGTTCTTCTCGGGCTTGGGTTAGGAGGAATTGGCAAAGACGTTTCAAAGTGATCCTTGTGATTGTATTTAATAAAATATTTGACTTTGAGACATACCCGAGGATACCCGAAAAAGGTTTTTTTTTTAAGATTATTATTCTAAATTACTTATTTCGTTATAAATGGAATGGGACGTCCGTTTGTGCGTGGAAGAAGTCGCGGGACGTTCCATCATAATCAATTTGATAGCTTCACTCTTGTTGCCATAACTGATGCAGTTTCCTCCATGTGTTCCTCTCCAAAGCATTCTCCTTCACCTCTTTATACGACATGACAGCAACCTTATCTATATCTGGCTCTTATATAAGTGTTTAAAAATCGATGAATATATAAACTCAGCGACACTGCAGCATGCCGGTGAGCTGCCATGTTGATGGAGTACGTGTAAACAACATATGCTATTGTAATGACATTAGCTATGCTGATGACATGGTGGTGCTGGCTCCCTCAATCAGTGCACTCCGAAAGCTTCTTTCTGTATGTGAGTCACATGCTGCGTCTCATGGACTTACATACAATGTGAGAAAGTCGGAGTTCATGGTCTTCAAGGCCGGCACCAAGAGACCGATAATATTCCATCGGTTATACTAAATGGCGTGCCTCTCTGAAGAATGTCTAACTTTAAACACCTAGGACACAAGTGACAGAAGACCTAAAGGACGACGATGATATGGAGAGGGAACGCAGAGCACTGTCAGTCAGGGCGAATATGCTGGCCCGCAGATTCGCACGATGTACAGATGCGGTGAAGGTCACCTTTTTCAGAGCATACTGTACTTCATTTTACTCAGCGAGTCTGTGGGTCAACTATGCCCAAAAAGCTTACAATGCTTTGCGGGTCTAATATAACAACGCGTTTAGGTTGCTGTTGCGACTGTCGCGATTCTGCAGAGCCTCGATCATGTTCGCCCAGGCACGCACTGACACCTTCGAGGCCATCTGGCGAAGAAAGTCAGTCTCACTGCTCAGCAGAACCCGAGGGAGCAGCGACAGCATACTAACTGCGATAGCTGAAAAAAATTATTGTCCTGTTGTATATAAATTGGTCCAAAAAAAAACATTAATTAATTTTAGGTACTAACCCTTAGTTATAAGCTTACTAACACAATGAACTTTGTAATTATCTGAATAAATAAATTGAATTATTATTATTATAAATAAACAACAATTAATTCCGGACGAGTATCATCTTGCCCGAAAGTAAGCAGAGCTTGTGTTCTATAGTATTCTATCAGTCATCTGGTCATCATAATACAAACTATGCTATGTTTGGGGCTAGATGGTGTTGTGTGCATTGTTCACCGATATTATTTGATTTATTTATTTATATTTCGTTTATTCTGTGTCCCACAAACTTTGTTCAGAAACTTTGTTGCGGTCCAATATGGAAATGAGACAGTCTAGTTCATAGTTCATACCTGGCCTCTAAATCAATAAAACTCTTTCCACTTTCACTATTCTTTGTAACTACATTCTTTCCACTTAGAAAACTTAGATCCACTTTTAAATACCAGCACTGACTCCCACAGGAGCGTGATTAAAGCTGAGACTGGACTTTTATGGCACACCAAGCGAATAAAATAAACTCCAAAAATATAAAGTTTGGGCTAACTACTCTGATCATTTACTTGTGTGTCAAATAAACCATTCTTTTCTATTATATTTTAATAAGCAGGATTTTAAATCGCTATTTCCAATTATATTCTTATATTATAAAAATGATTCAGGTATACATCCTGGCTGAAGGAATGTGCATCTACAACGGGCCAAGCGGACACACAGTTCCCTACCTCGCCTCCTTAGGGCTACAGTGTCCCAAGTATCACAACCCGGCTGATTATAGTAAGTTGATATAAATTATTATGTTCTCGTACCTATTATAGATTGGCCATTTAGCTCATTTGTGAGCTCATTCAATGCATTTAAAACTAAACTTTGACAGCTTATTGTTGACACTTATTTCTAAGATGTGTAAATACTGATCCTACTTACCTATACAGTAACCCAGGTGCCCAAACGACCTACTTATTACTAAGTTAAATAATAATAAAAATAATGCATATGCATAATGCACACAGCATCATCTGGCCCCAAAGTAAGCAGAGCTTATGTTATGGGTACCACATGACTGATATACTACTTAAATACGTTTTTTTTGTAAATACATACATATTATACATAGACACACCCAGACCTGAGACAAATACTTGCAGATCATACAAACATTTGTCCCGCGGCGGGAATCGAAACCGCAACCTTATTTGTGTGATGAACATAGATGTTTGTTCGGTGTCTATGTGTTATAAGTTATAACGTATCATACGATTATCTGTTATGATTATATACCTACGTATCTCTATATATACCTATAAATCTTCTGTGCGTGTGTTTGTAATTAAAATAATCCTAGACGGCTGAACCGATTTTGATGATGTTTAAATGATGTTCAAGTGGATTCGAAAATGGTTAAGATTTACAATTAGATATATAGTTATATATATTTTTGAAACTCGCGGACGAATTCGCGAACGGTACAGCTAGTTATGTATATAGAGATATTTAATCAGTCTTCTGGTTATCATTCTATGCTTAGTTTGGGGCTAGATAGTATTGTTTATTTATTAAACAAATTGTTGATAATGATGATGAAGAAACGCAGTAGGTTCCTACATACATAAGAATGATACCAGACTTACAAGACTTACAAGACTTGCGAGGAATACCGCTTCCGAAGTTGTCTCAAGTTATTTGCAAACATAGTCACGTCTCAGGAGTAGTAAACGCAAAATAATAAACATCTCATTAAATTGACAAATAAAACCGGGCAAGAAACCATACTTAGATTTTGTGATCCTTGATTTATCATGTGGGTCGATTCGGTTTCATTCTTGAGAATAAATAAATAAATAAATAAATATTGCTGGACAATGCACACAACACCATCTAGTCCCAAACTAAGCATAGCTTGTATTATGGTGACTAGATGACTGATAGAATACTTATATATTTTTAAAAACATTCATATGATACTTTATAACACCCAGACACAGAACAAACACCTATGTTCTTCACACAAATGTTTATCCTGAGAGGGAATCGAACCCTCAACCTACAGTGCAGAAGGTAGAGCTACTACCAACTGAGCTGACATGTCAGTCAAAATTGGAGTTAGAGTTTGAGATGAACCCGATTGGTAGGTAATACATAATAATATACCTACACCGGTATTTGGTGGGTTCATTGACCGTAGTCAGCGATGCACTAGTGAGCAAGAAGCATGTAGAAATTTTATCACTGCGGTTGACCGTCATGAGACCTTACCTTACCTACCTATGGACTCCATTGTCTCTATATATATACATATATAGACTTATCCAGAAGACATCCGCCCCGCTGGGACGATGATAAGTATTTTTATACAAATAATTTACGACGACCTCTGTGGTGCAGTGCGCTTAGGTCCGGCTGAGACGCAAAAGGTTGCGGGTTCGATTCCCGCCGCGGGACAAATGTTTGTATGATCTGCAAGTATTTGTCTCGGGTCTGGGTGTTTCTATGTATAAAATGTATGTATTTACAAAAAAGTATATTAGTAGTATATCAGTCATGTGGTTGTGGTACCCATAACACAAGGTCTGCTTACTTTGGGGCCAGATGATGCTGTGTTAAATGTCCGGTACTGGTATTATTATTTTTATTATTTAAGTAAGTATACAAAAATAATTACAGATACCTATGTACAGAATAAACAATATTATAAAATACATGTGAAACAGTTGAGCTATCTTAAGGACCATTTAAAACGATCTATAGATAACTCAACTGATCAAATAGTTCATTAGTAGGTAAGATTTGATTTTGTTATATTTTAAAAATTCAGTTTAGTTCAGTTCAAATGAATAGAAAATTCATTAACATTTAATTTAGAATTAATTATTTCGCGGCGTCTGGTAGGTACCTACCTATAAACATTGCGTGACAAAAGAGCTGGCTTCTATCTGGCACTGCGCATTAGCATTGTCATGTATTGTGGCAATGCCGCCAGTGTCTTGGGAACGCTGCCGTTTTGTAATGATCTGGATCAGTTGAGGTATCATTATCAGTTGATGGTTTTAAACGGTCCTTTTTATACGCTTTATATTAGCTTCACTTGTATGTATGTTTGTAACCGACTCCTTAGGACGCGATTTTGACCCACTTTAAACGGCCAGATTTCACTCAAATTTTGCACACCTGTCAAAGACCGATGACAATGCAATAATTCGAATTAAAAAAATTAAAAAAAATATCCGATTATCTTAAAACTAAAAAGTAGAAAATAAATACTTAATAGTTTAAAATAACTAAAAAACACGCTTTACATAGAAAACCATACTAAAAATTGGAATTTAAATTTTAATAAATGTAAGTAAGAAAAAAAAGTTTTATTTAAAAAAAAAGCGTGGGGTGCTTTTTAAGATATTATCGAAATGATAATCCTTCTCATATCTGTCAATGAAATATTTACAACTATTGACACCATGCACCACACGCTTTTTTTTTAAATAAAACATTTTTTTCTTAATTACATTTATTAAAATTTATTTTCTATTTTTTAGTTTGGTTTTTTAAAGCATGTTTTTTAGTTTTTTTTAAACTATTCTTTATTTAAAGCTTAACTGCTTCACATGTTTGTTTTTATTATTGTACCTATATTATTCTGTACATTTCTGACGGTACTTCACGGTACTTAGGTACCTACTTATGTAAATGTGGAATTTACTGTGCGTCAACACGTTGCCATTTATACCTACCTACCATGATTGGTTGGTTGGTTCATTAGCCCCGGTGGCTACTCGTACCCGGTCGACACATCGCCAGTGAAATGTTGATCTTAAGGATACACTAGTTGGTACAAACATGTCAACGGGCGCAGCTAAAATGCATGCTATTTCACCTAGCATAGTGTGAGACGAGGATAGACGTGCAGAAAGATAGTGATGAGCGGTAATGATATAGTAAGATTATCATTTCTAATCCTAGGACGAATTGACTGAGTTCTACATTATAAACGACCGCGTAAATATCATGAACAGGCATTTTAACTCAAGGGTTCTCAACTTTTAAAGAAAAAACTTTTTAAAGTATATATTCAAAATAAAGTTATTTGAGATCTTGAATAAATAAACTATGCTTGTATTGGAATCATTTTGAAGATTACGTATTCAAATATGTTATTTATTTAATTCTAAAATTGCGCTAAAATCAGTATTGAAGTACGATTTTTTTGGAGCGTGTATCGTTCAAACCCATTTTTTTTATTTTGTTGCGATACAAGCTTAGATTATGATAAGACAAACTGATATGACTCTTAGTTTTGGTTGTTTAACATCAGACGGTGGAGTGATCCTTCATCCACGTTTGTATGGACAGATCATCGACTAGTTTACTCTTAAGTAAATAAAAATTAAAAAAACGTGTGCTTTTTTTTGTGCTCGGAACGCCCGACAGAAGTGATAACTTAAACTAATCTAACTAGCGCTATGGGTTAGAGTGAGAGAGAGGGCCTGCCTACCGCTGCCGTGTGCGTGATAGAAAGGGTAGCCAGACAGACTGGCGCCGTAACGCGTTACGTAACGAAGCGGTTTATCCTACCATAAAAAGTTATTACTTCAATAAATAATGCCGGACATTTAACACAGCGTTATCTAGCCTCAAAGTAAGCAGAGCTTGTGTTACCACATGACTGATATACTACTTATATACTTTTTTTGTAAATACATACATATTATACATAGAAAAATACCCAGACCCGAGACAAATACTTGCAGATCATACAAACATTTGTCCCGGGAATCGAACCCGCAACCTTCTGCATCTCAGGCAATCCTTCGCCCACTGCGCCACAGAGGTCGTCAAAGGTCATCAAAAAGATCGTAAGCGTACAATACTTTTACGCAAAAAATCGGCCCTAGATCAAACCAGTTACGAGTTTGTTGAGTCGGCCAATTAATTAATACGCACAATTATTTCAAAGTTGCGTGTTACCGAGGCCAGAATACTTAAGCTTAGCATACTTGTAAGTAAATTTATATATTTTATTCATTACTGACTTGTTATTTACCTACTAAAGGTACATCATGCAAATTCCTGATTGCCATCAGCGGCGCTAAATATCTAAATGTCGCTGTTAATTGAACGCGGTAGGCATTGAGATAAATTTATATCGATGGCGGTAGGATATACATATATAAAAAAATTACGGGTAGCACTCTGGGAGTGCTGACAGAAGTGAAAACTTATTTTGGCGCGTTACACATTTTAGATGGGTAAGTACTAGGGTTATTGGGTTATTGGGTTATGAATTGCATTTTATTTATGAACTGTATTTTTCCACTATCAAATCACAAACAAAACACAATCAAAGTTCACTGAACTCACACGGACCAACGCGAAACGCGACTGCCAATCAAATACTGAACGAACACAGATGATGCAATATTTTTTGTTCAGAATGTAGGTAATATATCAAAGAATCTAACTCAGTAAACTTCTCCATACAAAAGTAGACTGTAAACATGTGAATTAAGGTTTATAATCAAATGGGGCGAGTGGCAAGGTTTTACCTCATCTAAAAATATGCGTACCGCGCTAAAATAAGTTTTCACTTCAATAATATAATCATAAAAAAATAATGCCGGATACTTCACACAGCAACATCTGGACCCAAAGTAAGCAAAGCTTGTAGAGGTACCACATGACTGATAGACTACTTATTATTATATATTGCATCCTAGTAGGTATGTGAGAGAACAGGTGCCTGTGGTTAAAAATCCTGTGAAAAATCACCACAGAAAGCCATTGGTGCGTCTGGATTCGACCTTAGGATCGGAATACGGGGCCACTACCACTAGACCACCAGTGCTTTCTATTTATGTACTTACAATAAGTAAGTACATAGATAGATATTTTATTTTGAATTTTTTTTGGAGAACTTACAGCTAGTTTAAATACAAGATAAATAGAAAAACTATTTAACATGCACCTATTAAGAGGTACGTGTCAGCTGATGGCCAATTACAAGTTTCCACTTATAGAATTTAAACAAGTAATAATAAAAATCTAAACAGTAAAGTAGACGACTGTTGTAAAAAAGTTTAAGTATAAAAGGTATAACAATTAAAGAGATTAACGAAAGAGATTAAACATCATTGAAAGATATTAAACATTATTGAAAAATTTGTCACATAATAATCGCTTCAGCTTAGGTATTGAGGTATTGAACACATCAATATCCAGATCTGACTCCGCCAAAGTGTTACCTGTGCTATTTACGTACATGTCTTCAGCAGAGGCGTTAGTATCTAGCATTCGACTTGTACGGTTCTAATCTTCAAGCCTGTGACTCTGGTATTACACCAGATCAGATCCTTGATGCTGTAGATGCTCGTAATCGTACCTACTAATCTTATTTATATAGGTATCTAATAACATGACTCTGTGGCGCAGTGAGCCAAGTCCCGGCTGAGACGCAGAAGGTTGCTGGTTTTATTCCCGCCGCGAGACAAAGGTTTGTATGGTCTGCAAGTATTTGACCGTACAAAACTCGGATCTGGGTGTTTATATGTATAATATGTATGTATAAATGTATATAAGATAGTTTATTACTCATGTGGTACCCATAACACTGGCTCGGCTGCTTACTTTGGGGCTAGATGATGCTGTGTCAAATGTTTGGCATGAAATATATATATATATATATATATATATATATATATATATATATCTACTCTAATACACAAGTAGTTTAGTTTTATTTAGCCAGTATCTTTCCGAATTCCCTAAGCATACGACATCTAATAAATGTATCTACCAATTTGTATCAACTGCTGGTTTTTGTTCCAGTTTTGGAGATTGCAAATGGTGAATATGGCAAGTTTAACCAAATACTTGCAGAGAAGTGCTCACGGGATATAAGTCCATCATCGCCTTTGTCACCTGTCGGCGAGAACCGGAAGCTCGCTCTCCCCAGTGACAAAATATCCGTAATTGTGAAAAGACCACACGAACTCTACAAGTTCGGAATACTCCTCAGGCGATGTATACTGCAGCAATATAGAGACTGGGTACGTTGTTGTTGTTTGTTGTTTTTAGCCCGTACTGTCCCACTGCTGGGCACAGGCCTCCCCTCGAGTTTTCCATTGATTTCGGTCCAACGCCATTGTCTGCCTCCGATAGTCGCTAAAGGTGTCTAGCTCACTGTCTCAGGCTCACTCAGTGGTAGCTTTGGCCCACAGTTCGTTCGGCATGCGGCAGACGTGCCCTGCCCAGTACCACTTCAGTTTCGAAGCTTTTTCAGCCACGTCATACATCTACAAACTCACACTTTCATCACATACACACAAATGCAAACATTCAAGTATTTACTTACTTCGCAATTTTGACGACCTCTGTAGCGCAGTGGGCTAAGTTCCGGCTGAAGCGCAGACGGTTGCGGGTTCGATTCCCGCCGCGAGACAAATGTCTCGGGTTTGGGTGTTTCGTATGTATTTAAAATATATATATAAGGTAGTAGTAGGTATTTCAGTCATGTGGTAACCATAACACAAGCTCTGCTTACTTTGGGGCCAGATGATGCTGTGTGAAATGTCCGGCATTATTTATTTATATTTCGTAAACAGATATATATCAAATAAATATACAATTACTTATAGATAAAAATTACAGTTCAGTTCACTGACCGCAGGCAGAGTGCCCAAAAGGCTGGCAACGTTACCTCGTTGAATAGCCATACTAATCCTTTGTTCGAGGTGAGCACCAGCTCTTTGATCATTGGTCTTGTCCACTAGTCTCTATGATAACTCTCTGAATAGGAGCCACGCCTCAGGTCTAGTAGTGCTTAATGCTATTTGCTTTCTTCCGCAAACATGTTAATTTACGTGCTTTTTTCTAACATGCTTTTTTTTACGGCAAAACAGCATAGAAATATTACAATCACTGTTTACACTGACAAACCACAAAGCAAAATAAGTATGTAGGTATACCTACCTATTACGTGAGCCGGCCGAGATCGCAAATTTACCCATGGTGAATAAAACACACAAAACAACAACACTATTTCTCAAGTCTCAATCAATCGTCCTTTATTACACAATTATAGTCAATACTGCGTGTCCAATTACTGTTTACACAGAAAAACTACAAAGCAGAATAGGTAGGTAGGTATACCTACCTATTACGTGAGCCGGTCGAGATCGCGAATTTACCTATGGTGAATAAAACACACAAAACAACAACCCTATTTCTCAAGTCTCAATCAATCGTCCTTTATTACACAATTATAGTCAATACTGCGTGTCCAATCACTGTTTACACCGAAAAACCACAAAGCACCTATTTATTACGTAAGCTGCCCGAGATCGCGAATTCGCCCGCGGAGCGATGACGCGCGCGACCGATCACAATCGTTAGCATGCGACGACTGAGACTGACCGTGCTTTTTGCTTATGTTATGAATGATGTTATTGTTATCCATGCTTATGCTTTTGCGTTGCGAGTTGCGACTTGCTATTATTGTTATTGCGACTTGCGACGGACAGATGATAGAGAGAGAGAGAGAGAGAGTTAGTTATGCTTTTGCTATTAGATAATCATAAGCATAAGCAATTAGCAATGAACTGAGAGCCACGATATCATTTGCTATTTGCTATTTACGGAAAGCACGGTGCTTTTTGTTGCTATATGATTTTAACCACCACTACTCAGGTCCCCCAATATTTATATTTATTTATTTAATATATTGTTTTCTTTTTTCTCTTTCTACAAATATTATTTGTTTTGTTTCCAATTCAATCTTAATAAGTGAAAGTGTTATATTTGAAACTAGCTGACCCGGCCACACGTTGCTGTAGGCTGTAGCTCAGTAGTTCTAATACGTGGAACACATTTACACTAACCTCTAAAATTATCAGTGTTTCTCTACTATATTATGTATGTATTATACATATAAACCTTCATCTTGAATCACTCTATCTATTAAAAAAAACTGCATCAAAATCCGTTGCATAGTTTTAAAGATCTAAGCATACATCGGGACAGACAGACAGCGGGAAGCGACTTTGTTTTATACTATGTAATGATGATGAAGATATAATGTTATTTGTGGACATATGGAGAACAATCGCAATTATCAACATATTTAAAGTTTAAATACATAATTTTAGTTTTTAGTTCCGTCTACATCAATCGTTCTTTTGACAGCACTGCCAAAAAATTACTCTGTACAATGATTAGCGCGGTACGAAATTTATTTAATATCGTTTTTTTTGGGTTTTGGCTTTGGCATTGACGGACGTTCAAATTACTGCGGTCGGCCCTCAGTTTTAGACTGTTTTTCCTGATCTGGTATTAAAATATGTTACCTAACTCAAGTCCAGGTCATTAGGACTTAGTAATTGCATTTATCATCATAATCAACCTTGGTATGTTTGACAAGATTCCATGTAATAAAAATACCTTACATAAAACATACACATATATAAGCAAATTGAATAAGTAAGCAGTACTCACTCTTTGTATTATGTCTAAAACAAACGAATTACCATGACATTCTCTACCAGTAAAATGTAATTGAACGTTGTTTTTTTCAGGGTTTAATCATATTAAGTACCTAGGTCCACTTTCTGTCTTTGTTCACTTAATATATCTCCGTATTTCATTATATCTTCCCGATGACCTAAGTGGAGGTAGCTCCCTCTATACATATATACAAACTAGCTTCTGCCCGCGGCTTCGTTCGCGTGGTACCTACATAAAAAGTAGCCTATTTTCTTCTACAAGGGCCCATCTATCTCTAGCAAAATTCATAAATATAGGTTCAGCGGTTTAGGCGTGAAAACGTACCAAACAGACAGAGTTACTTCCACTATATTATATTAGTAAGTACAGATATTCGTATATAAAAATCAAATACCTTGCGTTAGTCTGGCAAAAACATGACAATGGCTCGACCGATTTGTTTGTTTTTTTTATTTTGTTCGCCTTTGGTCGTTTATGAAGAAAAAAAACAGGAAAAAATTAATTCGTCCATCAAATCAACTTTCGGTACGAACTCACCATACTCAAGTTATGTAATATAAGTACTTACCCTATTTTATATTAAAAGTATGTGGTATTTAGTAAATTATAATAAATGTTACGCTTTGAAGCGTACCTACTTTACATTAGTATATTTATTATAGTACTTACCTTATCTACTTGTTATGGATATCCTTGTTCCGCAGACGGTCACCCATCTAAAGGTGATGCTACACGTGTTAATCGGTGTTCTCCTGGGACTTCTCTTCGAGAACGCCGGTAGAGACGCTTCGAAGACGCTCAGTAACCTGGGTTTCCTTCTGGTCTCCGTGGTCTACCTGTGCTACACGTCCCTTATGCCAGCTGTGCTTAAATGTGAGTTAATGGAATCATGTTAAATCTAACAAATTATGAGTAGGTACGTAAGTTATTAATCCATACATTTGCGTAAAATATAACTTCAATGTGCAATATCAGCGCCACTGCTTGACCACAAAGTCAAAGTCAAAAGATACTCTAATCAATACAATCACAAGGATCACTTTGAAACGTCTTACATAGGTAGGTACTAGGTGAATTTAGCAGCCAATTCCGCCTAACCCAAGCTCGAATGGTTAATGTTAAAACCAGCTTGTGTTGGCTGGTAGAGAATGCCTATTTTGGCACAAGCTATATTTGTTGTAATAATAGGTTACTCAATATTAAAAATACATTTCGGAGTATGTGCCCAGGAATTGTATGATCTAATTCCACCATCTCCATTTTACAACAAGACAAGCAAACGTTCCGCTCGATACCATTCATTGTCAGTCTACCACCAAACACTTACGAACAAAGCGCTTTGCTTCCACATTTATAATGCGTACAGCCAAGGATTGGAATGCTTTGCCGTCGTCTGTCTTTTCCGAAAACTACAATCTAAGTCAAGAGTGAATAGGTGTCTTCTAGACCTGGATGCCCCTTCGTCTGGATTCCCCCTGGATTAACGCCGTTTTGTTCGCACATTAATGAGGTGGTGTAGATAAAATGTATCAATAGCATTAAGGAAACATTATTATGATTAATTAATGCTTTTAAGTATGGATATACCTGTATTAGAGGGATGCCCTCTGTGCCGCAGTGGGCCAAGGTAAGTAGTATATCAGTCATGTGGACCCATAACACAAGCTCTGCTTACTTTAGGGCCAGATGATGTTGTGTAAAATGTCTGGCATTATTGTTATTAATATTAGAGGGTCTTGCTCTTCCGCAGTACAGTTGTATAGTTACATTAATATTAGAGAATTTAAGTTAAGCAAAATAACATATACTTACAGTAAGTTAAATTAAGTTAATGTTAGTTACGTGTACCTACTAGATAATTCACATTTACTTAGAGTTAAACATTGGAAATGTATTTATGCTAGTTGGCGCCCACTGGTCGAAATTAGACCATAATTAATGTATTTTTTATGCATAATAAAAAAAATATATTAACATTTTGCACTCCTCTATAATAATATAAACTATAAGTGTGCGAAGTTTCATACTTCTCCGTCCGCGCAATTATCGTAAAAAGGGGTACATACAAAGTTTTTGCTTCACGTATTAATATAGGTATACTTAGATAGACTATCCTTAATATATTTTATACTAGCGACCCGCCCCGGCTTCGCACGGGTGCATACAATGCTGATAATAAATATACCTACTACAGAATGGTTCAGCGTTTGCAATATAAGCGCAAAAAATGAGTTTATTTACGACATCACATTAGAAACCTCTAAAATTATCAGTGTTTCTCTACTATATTATGCATGTATTATACATATATATATTATACATTTAAAAAAAACCGCATCAAAATCCGTTGCGTAGTTTTAAAGATCTAAGCATACATAAGGACAGATAGACAGCAGGACTTTGTTTTGTACTATGTTGTGAAGTTCTAATATTTATAATTTTTTGACCTTGTGAGGTGTGCTATATAACGTGAGTCAGCATTGCTCGCGCAGCTGAGAGCGTGTTTTGTGTGTGCTTGCGTTTACCTTACAAGAAGCTGTGATAATGGACCGACTCAACACTAACTATAACAAGTTATGTACTGTACCAGTTAGGTCAGTCCTTATGTGGTTATCTCGGGCATTTACTTAGCCTTTGCAGTGTGCCTGCCAACTTTAATTTAATCTCATTTTGTACTGGCTGACTGATTCATATAGCTAAATAAATAAATAAGTATTGATGAAACATGCATAGGTATAACACCATTATAACACTAAATGCATAGTTATAACACCATTATAACACTAAATTAATCATTGGTTATAGTGACCAGATGACTGATAGAATATTTGTATGTTAAATACATACTTATAACACTTCATAACACATTCATCACACAAATGTTTTCCTGGAAGGGGATTCGAACCCTCAACCTACAGGCAGAAGACAGAACTACTACCAACTGAGTTGACTGGCCAGCCACAGCCTAAGCCGCTGGTCGTAGAGACTTGACATTTTAAGGATACCTATATCTTCGTGCGTAGGTACAGGTGTTGCCTAAGTACCTAGTACTTTCGCTAGTTTTCACATGTAGCATTTTATTGCAACAAACCTTAGTGGTTTCTATGCTATATGGTAAATAAAGCATATTGTTGTAAGGTTTTTTGTTTAAATAAAAAATAAAAAAAAGAGAGAAGTGAAGGGATTTTTAAAAGTTTAGCCTTTCAAGAGAAAAGAGGTCAATACGTTTATATGAACAACGTATTCCTTGAACTTATATGCTTAAAATTTGGCAATAATATTCCACAATGCGATAAAATATTTTCTAACAAAACTATCTCTCAAATGGGGTAGTAATTAATATTTTTATGTGAACTTTATAACATTCACATACATTTATTCATTTGCTCGAAACGTTATACAAATATTTTTCAGTACAAATGGACTAACATGCGTTTTTATTCCCCCCCTTCAACGGAATACACTAGGATGCTAACGTTTGTTTGGAGCTTTTGAACGCGTCGTAAGACTGGAACTTTTCGATAGATAACAATTATGGAAATACCTAAGGTACCCTAGGTACTTTACATACTTTCTATAACCACTTGATCGCCAGGCCTCTATTCCAGAAACAAATAAAGTGCCCCGCCCCCCCGGGCTTCCCCGCGAAATGCCAGGTGTTTGCGCCCCGTTGTAAAGTAAAAAATCGTCTCAAGTGCTTCGCTTGAAAGATTAAGGGACGAAATTTATGTCAAGTGTAGTTAAATAACTAAGAAATAAAACCTAAAATTAACCATAATGGTTGGGTGGGATAGGTCGAGGGCGTCCCAGTTAGTACCTACTTAACAATACTTTATGTAGTTCCTACATTATTTAATCTGGAGTGGGTAGGTATTACTGGACTGGCCTGTCAGCTCAGTTGGTAGTAGCTCTGCCGTATGCGCTGTATGTTGAGGGTTTGATTCCCTCCCAGGATAAACATTTGTGTGATGATTATGTGTTTGTTCTGTGTCTGGGTGTTATAAAGTATAATGTATGTATATAAAAACATATAAGTATTCTATCAGTCATCTGTAGGGTGATCGCGGTATTTGTTAACGTAATTGCCAATTGCAATTAAAATTAAATTAATTAATTTATATAATTAATTAATTAAAATTGCAATAAAAAATGCAAAATACGGATTGGATTCGGCTGATCTAAGTGTCAAAAATGGTACCGCGCTATTCTTCTTGAACGATTCAATCGTTGATTGTACCAATCGATCAAATTTATATATAAAACAAGCTAGTATTACTGTATGCACAGACTACTAGGATGTACTAAATCAAAAAGGTTTGTTTGAAAGCACTTACAACAATAACGCGATCCCGCAACGCTTGATCAACGTATAATCCAAATTAGAGCTAAATCGTTTCCGTTATAGTGATTATCGCGGTAAGAAATATGTAAAAAAAAACATTTTGACTTGAAGCTAAATCAAGCTTTGGTTCAGACGTTCAAAATTATCGCGGTCGACCCCCTGGACAACAGGTAATACAAACTATGCTTTGTTTTTGGCTAGATGGTGTTGTGTGTGTGTCCACCAATATTTATTTATTATTTATTTATTTATAACTTGGAACTCGACCTATCACGTACACTTCTGAGCGAAAAGGTGCTTTGCCTCTCTGTTCTGTATATTTACCTCCTTTTACTTTTTTACTCCATACATCATATGTAATTACTTTAGTGACTAAGTTACACAAAGTAATTCGAATTAATTGTATAAGTACTTATTTGCACGGTCATTTTATTTATAGTTCCGCTGGAGTTGTCAGTATTGAAGAAGGAAAACTTCAATAACTGGTACAACCTGAAGACCTACTACATTGCCACGCTCGTGTCTGGAATGCCCTTACAGGTATCTAAACATAAATCTAACCAAATCAAAACATTATTTATACAATAAAATCACAAGGACTACTTTGAATCGTCTACATGCTAGTGAATCTAGGTGCCGGTTTCTCCTAACCCCAGTTCAAGAAGAATCCGGCAAGAAACTCGTCTGGTCTTAACACTTTTTTGTATTATCCTTGCCAATTTTGTTACGGATGCCGAGTCAAATTGGATAAGTATAAGTATGTATGCTTATAATTATAGGTATGTATAGGTACGCATAATTTTAGGAGGAACGAAAGCCTAGATCTCTTTGTATAACCCACCCTTGAAAATGAAACTAAGAGACTAAGAGAGACAGAAACTCGTCCAAAGCAGCGAGTATAAATGCCGGTTTATAGCTGTAGCTCGTCCTGGAAATGAACACCTCTCATCATGCAGAGCCTTTAGTAAAACACATGAAGTTTTACTAAAGGCGCATGATAGTAGCCCTAGTGAATACCTAATTCAATTCAATTCAAAATAATTACTAACTTCAAGATACAATTCCGCAGTTGTATTTTTACACAGGGTTACCGTACCAATGCACAATTAGACAGGCCTTGTCAGTATTTTGTATTTATTGGTAGTAGTTCTGCCTTCTGCACTGTATGTTGATGGTTTGATTCCCTTCCAGAACAAAAATCTGTGTGATGAACATGGGTTTTTAATCTGTGTCTGAGTGTTTTAAGTATCATAAGTATGTATTTAGAAGTATAAGTATTCTATCAGCCATCTGTAGGGCGATTATGGAACTCTAATTACAATCAATTTCTATCAGAAATCTATGAAAACTGATAGAAATTGATTGTAATTAGAGTTCCATAATCGCCCTATGGTCATAATACAAGCTCATTGTTTACCAATATTTATTTATTCCCTATTTTTGTTCTTTGCCACAGAAAATTTCACATTAGTTCCCAGTAATCTCCAGACATTTTTGTAGATTTATTTATATGTCATGTGTCCCACATGTATATAATCATATATGGTTAGTACTTGCTGTCTGTTGTACTATGCTTAGTTTAACATACGACAAGTTCAGGAGAAGGTCAAGGATTTTGAAATTGACTAGACTCAAATACAGACCGCCCTGGAACATACAATGTAACTTTGTTAACGTGTACCTTACGTTCACTACGTACCCAAAATTGGGTACATTAGTTATAGTACCTGGATGACCGAGCTTTGCTCGGTATAAAACGACGTTTTCTAAAAATGAAACCTATCTAGGTCGATTTATCGCCCCCCTACATACAAAATTTTATGAAAATTGCTGGAGCCGCTTCTGAGATTCAGATTATATACACGGCGTCACAAAAATCGCACCTTTTTCTAAAAGTCTACTTAAAAGTACATTTAATCATATTTGGTTATAAAAGGGACTAGATTATGGGTATCATTAGATCGGATTGTATTTTTCTTTTAATGTGAAAAAAAAACAAAGTTTGTGTAAGGCAAGGAAACAAATGATTTTTATTCACGTGAAAAAGACTTATTTAACAATGACTTAAAATCTAGTGTTCTCTCTCCTGGCCTTGATAACGGCTTCCATGCGGTCCTTCATTGATCTCACAAGTGTAACCACGCGTTCTTGCGGAACGTTTTCCCATTCCGCAACGACGGCAGCTTCGAGCTCTTGGGTGGTAGGAGCAGGTTCACGAGCTCGCACTCGTCGTTTGTCATCATCCCAGAGGTGCTTGATCGGGTTCAGGTCTGGACTTCGTGCTGGCCACTGCATAACGGGGATCTCGACCTCTTGTAAGTAGACGTACAATGATTGGGGTGTGGCAACGGGCGATATCATGCATTAACAAGAACCCATCGCCTACAAAACCAGCATACGGGACCACATGCTCTTCCAGGAACTCCGTTATGTGCCGACCAGCAGTCAGCGACCCTTGCCCGCGACCACCTCCAGCCCGGTAAACGCACACAAATTCCGTTTTCCCGTCGATGGAAATGCCGCCCAGAACATACACGATCCACCCCCTTATGCGACGGATTTTTCGAAGCAAGCTTGTGCAAATCGCTCCCCTCGCCTTCTGTATACTCTTCTACGACAATCGTTACAGAAAAGAGTCACCCTCGTTTCATCAGAGAAGAGGACGTTCCTCCACTGATCGAGTGACCAATCGCAATTATTGCAAGCAAACTGTCGGTCTCTGCGATGCTATAGGTACAGACAATTTCGGTCCTTCAGCAGGTTTTTAGGCTGCGATTTTCTTCTCCCGTAGTTTTCTCCTAACCGTGGAGACGCTCACTGAAGTTCTACGAGCTGATCGGAGCTCCTGTTGCAACTCAACAGCATTAGAAAACCGATTGCGTAAAGTTGTGGTTACAATGAATCTATCGTCTCTCTCGGATGTGCAGCGTTTTCTCCCAGATCTACTTCTTCGGATACAGCCACCGGTTTCTTGGAACCGTTGATACACTCGCCGAAGGGAAAAACGGCTAAGCTTAAGTTGCCGAGCAACATCACACTGCCGCATCCCTCATTGCAACAATCATTTGAGCGGCTTCTTCAGCGGTAGTATCCATCTTGAGATGTATTTTCCTTGCTTGTGATGTTCACGTGTGTTCACCTTAAGGTCTGGGTAGTGACTGAGCCACATTTTACCTGGATCGGCCCCTTTATATCCTTTAAAGGTAGCGCAACTAGTGGCTACTTCAATGAGTAATTTAGGACCAAAAACTTCAACATTCTGTTGCAAAGCATATTCTTTTGTTTTTGAATTAAAACGCATATTTATTTAAGGTTAATTAAATATACTTTAATATAAAATTCATATTTGTTGAATAAAATGCGCTAGCTGCTGAAGACGCTTCAAACATAATTTCGACGAGGTGCGATTTTTGTGACGTCGCGTGTATATAGTATACGTGCAATTCTTGTATATATGATACAAGAATTGCTTGTTTAAAGATATTCGATTTGGGCTAAACACCCAAGCCACAGAGTAAAGTCTCTGTAGCCGAAAACGGCTAGGTGGATTATTATGCTATTAGATGTTGCTGTGTGCATTGTCCACCAATATTTGTGTATTATTATTATTATTTATGACCTTTGTGGCGCAGTGAGTCAAGGTCCAGCTGAGACGCAGAAGGGTTCGATTCCCGTGCCGTGGGACTAATGTTTGTATGATCTGCAAGTATGTGTCTCGGCCTTGGGTGTAAAGGTATATCAGTCATGTGGTACCCATAACACAAGCTCTGCTTACTTTGGGGCCAGATGATGCTTTGTCAAATGTCTGGTATTACTTATTTATTTATAGATATGGTACAGCTTCGTATACTCCGTGCCATCGTACTTCATCTCCGGACAGCCTCTGGAATGGTCCCGGTTCCTGATGTTCGTGCTGGCGATGACGACGGTCACGCTCATATCCGACGCATTCGGCAACGTCATTGGCACTTGCTTCAACCCAGTGGTCAGTAATTTTATCTAACTTATAATATAAATCCCAAAGTAACTCAGACTGTCTGTCTGTTTGTTACGTTTTCGCGGCTATACGGCTAAACGGATCTTGATGAAATTTGGTAAGAAGATGTATTGCATTCGGGGGAAGAACAAAGGCTACTTTTTGTCTCAAAAAACAACCTTGCAGGGGGTAAAATAGGGGATGAAAGTTTGTTTGGGCAACTCATATTTCCTTAAGTTAGAGATCTGAAAATTCATATTTAGGCTTTAGGTAAGAAATCCCTACTAATATTATAAATCCGAAAGAAACTATGTCTGTCTGTTTCTTACGTTTTCACGCCTAAGCAGCTAAACCGATTTTGATGAATTTTGGTTTAGAGATATGTCCTTGGAGAAGGACATAGGCTACTTTTTATGTAAGTACCACGCGTGCGAAGCAGCGGGCAGCAGCTAGTAGCTTGTAAAAAATAAACCTAGGTACAAGTACATATAAATTTTGATCATGCTCAAAAATAATTGTAGTTGGACCAGACTAAAAAACAAAGAATCTCGTTCGCTCTTGTCCTGTAATCATAATCATTAAACTTTTTGCGATTTCCAAAAAACTAAACAATGACCTTGCGTGATCTTATAGAGTTTCATATCGTTGGTACCAACCGGATTACCGAATTAGCCGGATATTATTATTATCAACATCGCACCACTTGTAAAATGCATAAATACCTGAATTCACACATCAGAGTCTGAAGTCACATAATGAAATTTGAATGATGATGATGACGATGATATTTCAAACCAGTGTGATGAAAAAGTGATAGTGCGCATTGGAGGCTTCTTTGGTGCACTTGGCACAAGTTACGATGACGACCTCTGCGACGCGGAAGGTTGCGGGTTCGATTCCCGCCGCGGGCCAACAGTTTATATGATCTGATATCTGTCTCGGGTCTGGATGTTTCTATATGTATAATATGAATGTATTTACAAAAAAAGTATAACAGTCACGTGGTTCCCATAACACAAGCTCTGCTTACTTTGGGGCCAGGTGGTGTGTGAAATGTCCGGTATTATCTATTTAGAGAGACCTGTCAGCCCAGTTGATAGTTGCTCTGCCTTCCACGCTGTAGATAGGGTTTGATTCCCTCCCAGGACACACATTTGTGTGACGAACAGATGTTTGTTCTGTGTATCATAAGTATGTATTTAAAATATAAGTATTCTAACAGCCATCTGGTCACCACAATATAAGGTTTATACTTAGTTTGGGGCTAGATGGTGTTGTGTGCATTGTCCGCAAATATTTATGACCTCTGTAGCGCAGCGGGCTTAGGTCCGGCTGAGACGCAGAAGGTTGCGGGTTCGATTCCCGCCGCGGGACAAATGTTTGTATGATCTGCAAGTATTTGTCTCGGGTCTGGGTGTTTCTATGTATAATATGTATGTATTTACATAAAAAATATATATATAAGTAGTATATCAGTCATGTGGTACCCATAACACAAGCTCTGCTTACTTTGGGGCCAGATGATGGTGTGTGAAATGTCCGGGATTATTTATTTATTTAATTATTAATTAATCTTACTGCAGAACGGTACATTCATCGGAGCTGTGATGACGTGTGCTATGCTCCTCTTCACCGGCTTCCTGGTCCTGTTCCAGCACATGAGTGCCGTGATGCGAGCTGTCTCTCATGTGTCCTTTCTTAAGTACTCGTACGAGGCTGTGGTGCTGTCTCTGTACTCGTACGGTCGACAGCCTACGGAGTGCCCACTTAGCAAAGACTACTGTCATTTGAGGTACGATTACGGAACTGTGGCAATAATAATTACGTTTTCAAAACTAAAAAGAAACAGACTTCATTGAATGAAATTTGAGCCTATAATACATTTTTAGTGGAAAGTAGATGTATTTTGTATATTATAATATGGGTAGGCCAAATAAACGCAACGCTCCAATGAGACAGCGAGGTATGAAAGTACATGAAAACATCATCGATGTACTTATACAAGTTTAAGGTTTATTTTTCAGCTCGACCGATTTTGATAAAATTTACCTGTGAAGTATACCCTTTTAAACAAAAAAAGAATTTTCCAAATCGGTTCAGCCGTTTTCGAGTAATCGGTGAACATGCATAAAAAAAAAAAGATTCCGACGAATTGAGAACCTCCTCCTTTTTTATAAAGTCGGTTAAAATGTGTTTTATGTAGCTAAGATATTACAATACAATAAGGTTGAGGTTTTCTTTTAGGTATAAGAATACTTGTGTAGTGGCCCCGCCTTCCGATCTTAAGATCGTAGGTTCGAATCCGGTCACCAATGGATTTTTGTGTATGGATAAGAATAAGTGGTCAGGTCCCAAACCAATTCAACACCTTATTTATTAATTATAATTAGCACAGCAAAAAATGATATAAATAACATAAAATGTAAATCCATTATTGGCTTTAGGATAAACGCGTTAGATTAAGTAATATTGTTTATTAAGAGCTGTGGATTTTGTTTAATAAATAAAATAAAAATAAAAAAAAATAAAACCACGAATTTATGAAACAATGTATAATGCTTCCTATCTCATTTTCTCTCACGTTGAATCTTATGAATTTATGTGTCTGTCTCTTTTTACTGTCGCTTTTTCGTTTCATCGGCTTTCAAATCACAACGATGCTAATAAAGTTTTCACTTCAAAAAGTATCATAAGTCCAAGATATAATATATTTTAGACAATTCCTAATTTTAGAAATGAACCAACCGAATTGCCACCATTATATTTGGCATAGGATTTCTTAAATTTTCTTCTTCTTTTCTTCCTATAATGGCACCTGTCTTATTGTCAATTTTGTCAGTGTCAAGTGAGTGTTTGATATTCAAGTCTTAATCGATGGTCATTTGTCAATTAAACGTCATCGCGGAATGGCCGTCTAGAACTTTCTCGGGATTCCTCGTCGTTCAAATCACATTGCACCATAATACACTGGTAGTTCAATTGTCCATACTTACTTGTCCTATGTAGGCACAATTTATTCATTAAAATTTCTAAAGATTACTGAATAAAACGTGCAATAAAACGTTAAAAAAATATTAATTTAGAAGTCCTATGTTAGGTACTTAATAAAATGACAAACGAAGAATCTTTCTAAAACCTATTCTGACCATCACCTACACTAAATTAGGAACGCTCGAATGACAACTCTAAATCGATTTGACATTTCTTTATTGAAATAACAGATAACATTTATCTTAAAACCACACATTTTTCTATTTGACGCTAGATGGCGCATACCCATAATATTAATGTTAGTTTATGGAGTATATTTTTCTTTGAATTGCTAACTTGGCGCGTTTTGTGTTGCACTTTCGATTTTATAACATTAGTATTGCTGGATTAAGTACCTAAGATTATTGAATACTACTTATAACAATTTAAAGTACCAAGTATTTTATTTTTCTTTTCACAGGTTCCCCAGACAACTCATGAAAGAGTTCATGTTGAAAGAGGATAACTACTGGACCGACATATCAGTATTATGCGTAGAATTATTTATATTAAGGATATTAGCATATTTTACTTTGAAACGAATTATAAAAAGATCTTGATATTAATGAAGATAGTTAACTATGTTAAATCGGCTTCCAATTCGGCTGTATTGTTTTTTATATGCATGTATTTTTTTTGTATGTACTCGTATGTTACCTCATGTCTGCCAATTGTTAGCCAATTTTCATAATTATTTTTTTATCATACTGTAAAGTTTACCTCCGAAACGGTAGATACCGTAAAACACTAAAAAGGCAAGTATTTAGGTAGATTATCTGAAATTGAGTCTCCAATTAAGTTGTGTTTAGTATTGATAAAGTTTTACTGTTTTGGTATAGGGGCGTATTATTATGTTAAGGTATGTGTAAGTACACCAACATATTTGACTTACCCACAATCGATTATTTATCTAACTTAGTAGCTCAGACCGAGTAAATATATAGATACCTCGCCGCTATCAACCATAATGAAGCCATAAAACCGTGCTACTTTATGTAAATACACGAACGCACCCACACTCATACACCCAAACCGTGCGCCTTGCTCTTAGTACACGTCTGAGTTTAGTAGTAACTTCCTACCTAATAAATACATCAAATATACAATCTATGTAAATACATTAGAAAAAAATATAATTTTATGGTAAATACATACATAATAATATTTATTTTCGGATAAAAGTAATAGTCACTACGGGTATTCAATTAAGTAGGTTAGGTGTAGGTATATAGGTATAAGGTATAAGATTAGTGTACATAATTACTAAGACCCCAGTGGAATGATATCTTGCCATTTTAAACATAAATTGGTTCGGAGAATTGTATTTTTTTTTATATTTTAAGTATTCTAGATTAAGTAGATACCTACACAACTAGGTTATTCAATTTTGTTTTTAAGGTCTAAAACACATTTTTTAAAGTTGTAAACATTCGATACTGGCCTCAATTCTGTTGGCACCAACCTAACTTATTTTAGCTAAAATTAGGTTTAGACTGTCAAATGAAACTTTGGTATTCTGCCGCTACCAACTTATCCTAATTTAATTAATTGTTCCTAATTTAGTTAGATGGTACCAACCGAATACGTTTTACAAATGCTATGACTAACTAAAATATATTTTAGACAATTTTAGAAATGAACCAACTGAATTGCCAGCAGTGGTGGCAATTCGGTTGGTTCATTTCTAATAGCACTGTGCAAAAAATTATCGCGGCAAACTAATAGTTTTCTTGCAAGAGCTCTGATTACTGTTGGACAAATAAACAAACAGAGAGACAGATAGACAGACAGGCGAAATTGAAATGAAAATGAAATGAAAATCGCAACTGCGAGCGACAGACTGTACGCGACCGATGTTAGAGAAGTAAGGAAGATTGTCGATTGTCGGCGTTACATTGTTTCATTTCATTTCATTTATTTAGTAACAATTTTTTTACAAATCGTATTTGAATTTACATACTATGAAATAATTACAATTAAAATACACAAAATAATCAATTAAGAATTACTTATAAAAAAAAACATATATAAATCAACAAAACAAAGCAAAACATAATAATAACACTAATAACGTCATTATTTTGATAATTTTTGATGTCAGGTCCTGTTTTATGTCATAAATTCATCAACAGAGTAGAAACACTTCTCCAACATAAAGTTTTTTAATTTGCGTTTAATGATAGGACTGTTAATTTTCTTCATATCAGTGGGTAGAGCATTATACAGTCTAAAAGCCTGAAACCGACAGCCATGCCTTGCCACATCCAGCCTTGGACATATTGGAGCCGCAAGGTCCATTCTCCTAGTGCCTAAACGTGTGATTCTTTGCTCTGGCGTTTCGTACTTGCTCAGATGCCGAACTATATCCATGAGAACCACTAATATGTATAGGCTTGGAAGCGTTAGAATTCTTAGGTCATGGAAATAGCTTCTGCACGATTCCCATCGGCGGTATGCGTACTATGGTGCGAAAAGAGCGCTTCTGTACTACGAAAGCCCTATTAATTTTGTACATGTAACTGTTACCCCAAAAACATATACTGTACCGCAATTTAGACTCTACTAGCGCATAGTAAAGTAGTTTTAAGTTGCTGTTAATACTTAGGGTACTAGATGACAGGATTATGTAATGCTGGTTACCAGAACATCGATAGATCTGGGTGAAATTCCTATCTATTGAGCCTCTGTAGCTGTAAAACGAGCTTCTGTAAATGATTTGTAATCCGTTCGTAATTCCGTTTGTAATCGTATTGTCTGTGTGAAGTGTGGAATATAAATAGGTTGCTGGTAAAAAAACCATTTGAGTAATTAAAGACCTTAATAAATTTACGTAATTTAAATGTTGGATTACAAATCTTTGTTACACAAAGGCTAGATAGATATACATAATTACCTACCATATCCAAATGACGGTAGTCGTTGAAAAAGCGGATGGAAACGAAATTTATCTACCTTTTAACAATGAGCAAAGGTCGAATACTGTCATTGACAAACAATTCTTCGCCGCGCTGGTAGGTAGGTTACTACTGTAGGTACCATATCTGGTGTGACCCCTAGCAATAATTCAATTTAATTAAATTAAATTGTGTTTATTTACATCTTATTTTAACATGCGTTAAAAATAGGAATACAAAAAAGCAGGAAAAAAAAGTTATAATAAACAGTACCTACAGAAAAAAAGGAAAAGTAGGCAGGTAAGTAATCTTACTTCTAAAAAATAAAAACAATCAGGTAATAAAAGGAACGTATACCTACACTAAACAATATTATGAGTTTATTCATAAAATTGTTTAGTGAAGTGTAATTAAAACGTTTATTCGAACAGTAATTTAGATGTGCACCAATTATGTGATGGGAAGAGGGTAAAACTAGTTGGATAGGTGTACTTAGATGTAAGCAAAGTTGTACTAGGTTTTTACCGACATGAATAAAACTCTTTTGAAATCATGCCTTTGTTTGAATTATGTTTTAGCTCCAAACAACGATTTAGCCAATAAGGAGTGGGGACATTCGGCTGGATTCATATTATAATCTCTGGATCAGACTTTCACGGAACGTTGTAAGATCGAGAAATTTATCCAACGTTACACCACACGATGGGGTGAAATATAGAAATATGGGGAGGTACTTATACTCACCCCCCCAAAAGGACCAAAAAGCAGGTAGGTATGGTAAGGACTGACCACCAATAATAAGTATCTACCTTATATAAGTATAGGTAAATCAGAAATTCGTTAGTTGCTCAGAGATCATAATTTATGATTTACGAGTATGTAACCTAACTTGTCAAAATATTTTTGGTTAGATAATTAATTCAAGCGTTCCTTTGCGGAAATCCGTTAGGTACAAAATATTTTATTTTTATTTTTGCATGTTTATAAATAATGTTTAGAATATTAATTTAGATAAATAAGTAGATAGGTACATGTGGGATGCATGTACTCCATGGCCAATTACAAGTTTCCACAGATAGGTAAAGAGTAGATTATAAATTTAACAGTTTTGATGTGGACGACAGACTAAAATACCACACGTGATAACAATAACAATAATGGTTACCTACTTAAACATTAGAGAAACAAAACACTTAATAAAACTTACATAAAATTAGGGGGTAAAAATAATTAAATTTAAAAAAAATCGGGTTGCACTCCGGGAGTGCCGACAGAAGTGAAAACTTATTTTGGCGCGTTAGAGTTTAGTAATAAATAACTTCAAAATCAGTGATTATGGCGACTGCCAATCAAATACTGAACGAACACAGATGATGCAATATTTTTTGTTCAGAATGTAGATAATATATCAAAGAACTTAACTCAGTAAACTTCTCCATACAAAAGTAGACTGTAAACATGTGAATTAAGGTTTATAATCAAATGGGGCGAGCGCGGCAGCCGGCTGCGTCTATATAAAAAACCTGACTGAGTAAACTACTCGATACAAAAGTAGATTGTAAACATGTGATTTAAGGTTTATAATCAAATGGGGCGAGCGCGGCAGCCGGCTGCGTCTATATAAAAAACCTGACTGAGTAAACTTCTCAATACAAAAGTAGACTGTAAACATGTGAATTAAGGTTTATAATCAAATGGGGCGAGCACGGCAGCCGGCTGCGTCTATATCAAAGAACCTAACTCAGTAAACTTCTCCATACAAAAGTAGACTGTAAACATGTGAATTAAGGTTTATAATCAAATGGGCCGAGCGCGGCCGCCGGCTGCGTCTCGGTAACGGTGTCGCGAATCCAGAGGTTTTACCTCATCTAAAAATATGCGTACCGCGCTAAAAGCAATTTTCACTTCAAAAAAAAAGTTTTAACTTGCCTGTTGGAGTATTAAATTGATCGATATTATCATATTATCGATATCTAAACTTGCCAATGTGTTAAGCGAGGCCCTTGCTCGAATAAATTTATTATTCGCATTCTGCCTATAATTAGGTTTTACTAGCGGAACGTATAAAACATTAGGTTTCCTCAATGCGACTGTGTTAGTGCCTAGTCCCAGTAGCTCTAACAACTCGGATTATTGAATAGGTAAATTCGCGAAAAGGCGAAACACAGATTAGCGGGATAGTAGGTACCTTATCTACCTACTTACTAAATATTGGTCTACCTATTCAATAAAACCAGTTAATTAACTTATTATAAATGATAAGTAAACAAATATTGATTTTTATACATTAAGTATCTAATATTTGTTATTTTTACAACTGAGTCAGCAAACAAGCATACGGCATCTCTTGGCACGTGTCTTGGGTCGTGGCATTGCTTGGGACTCAATGTATGAAGTTTAAAATTCAGAGAACAATAGATGTGGCATTGGTGGGACTAACCCGTTCTAATTGTCTTGGCGCAGAGCGACCTGATGCCAATATTTTTCTTTTTAAAACGCGCGGACGAAGTCGGGAACGCTAGTTTTAAATAAAAGCACATAAGTGAAATCTGAAATTTTATTTGAATATGCAATACAAAGCTAGTTGATACAGATTGCAATAAGTACTATTCTTTGAAGGCACATGTTTGTTTGTTTATACTCAACTCCATTATTCCTATTTACATAACATTTCCTTTTATACAAGTACTATAAAAGTGACTAAGGATATATCAATTTCCCAAGATTGTCCAATTTTACATTGATTTAGATTATATTTATTTAATAAAAAGCCTTTAATTAAATACATCGGTCGACAACGTATTTTTGTACGAACGTAGATGTTAAGCGTCGTCAGTCGAAAACAGACATGGACACACAAAATAACGTACTTGAGACAAAAAGTTTCGAAACATTTAATAGAACAGTTTTTCTTCATCTTCATCGTCTTGATGTAAATTTTGCCAATGTCAAGTGATTTTATTTTGTTTTAATAACGTTACAAAAGCGCAGTCGATCGCCATTTGTTTATTCTAAACGTCATCGCAGAATTACCGTTTAGTCTAGTACTTACATTCTTGGATTCCTCGTACATATCACAAAACAACATAATATACCTACAATTCAATTATCTGTGCTAAGAACCAAATAAAACATTAAATAACACGAGAAAAACAATGAATTTAAATAAGCTATGTTACTTCACTTCATGTGACACGAAGAATCAAAATGGAACACATTTTCAATGCAAAACTGGACAATTCCCAACGAAAATCTCCTTCATAAGTTTATAACATTATCATCTATGCTGCATATCAAAAAGTTTATTAGTGAACTAAAAAACTAAAAAAACTGTACTAGGTACATTCTTAAACCTAGATCATAAAATGATTGGCATATTATATACGACCTCTGTTATCTGAGGCATTTTATATATTGATTTATAGTACTTAACACAACTTTCTATATAAATAGGTGTCCATCTTAAAACGCTCCTTAGCAAATGAGTTCATTGCATCTGCCATCTCTATTCATTGTCATTAGAACGACAAGGACAAAACAAATTAAACGAACGCAAGCTGTGGTTATAGAGGGTAGGTATGAATTGGGATCGGTATGTATAGGAATAGCTTAATTATAAGACTTGGTTCTCGAAGATAACGTTAAATTTATTACAGAACACGATCAGCTTTGCTTTTGAATTATGATGTAGGTATTATTTAGAGGGCATTTAACATAGCAATTTAACGCATCAAATATTTCTGTCGATTTCCAAGGTTAACTGAAAACTATGCTCGCAAAATATGGCTATTGTTTTTTGCGTGTGTATTTTGTTAAGATTGAATATTGGTTTGTTTATTGAAACAGTATATACCTGTATGGCGATTATGGAACTCCTAGAAATTAAAATTCTTGTTTTTCACTGTTAGCCTGAAAAGGTTGCTCGATCTAAGTAAGCGCGTACCGTTAGCACCAGCTCTGAATTGGTACAATCATTGATCAATTTCAATAATTCGTTTGATTTATCTAAAACCTTTAACAATACGTAGACGTGGGATAAGTTACATGTTATGAATTTAGTTTGTCATTCTCTTTGTTTTTCTGTAATTTGGTTCCCTAACATATTTTGTATGCATTTTGTTCGCTCACATTGTATTTTTTTGTGCGCTCAAAAGTTATGTTCGAAACCAGATCAAAACTGTATTATAGTAGGCATTTTTCATTTATTGCGTGTATTGTGTGCCTAAATATCAGACCTAGGATATATATATAGGCTCCTAGGTCTGAGACATATACCTATATAGGATATATTTACTTCAGTCTAGGCCTAATAAACAAAAAGACTGATTGTTACTTTTGATATAACAGAAAGTCGTGCAATCAGCTTCTTAACCTAACCAAAAACCATCCGTAATACCAATTCATCAATAGAAACCGAAAACTAGTATCAATGTTTTGATGGTATCAGAATTCCCTAACGGCTGGTCAAAGATAGTGTTCAGGACAAGACTGATATATATACTATAAATAAATAAAACAAATATTATATACACAGTAAAGTCGTTATATAATAGAAACGTGTTTCTAAGTTCATACTGAACAGTTTGACGATGCATGGCAGGTTACTTAGATTACATGTGACCGGCGCAAGCGCATCGAACAGTGATTTTTGTTGTAAAACTATTGTAATTTAAAATGTAACACTCATACCTATTAAAGACTTCGAATTGCTGATATTAGACTATATGCATTAAAATATAAGAGTTCTGATCGCGAAAGTTCAAAATTACAAAATGTTAGGTAAATGTCATTACAAAAAACGACGTCTTAGGCCTAGAGCGGACTGCAGATTATTTTTTCGTTAAGCTGTGGAACATGATATCAGACGTAGTCGCACGCAGCGGAAAAAACCGCGTTGAAAATTACATACTTCAAAATAAATTTCCTAGCAGGCACTAGTGAATTAAACCTCGCGGATTAATTCACTAGTGCCTGCTAGGCCTTAAGACGATTTGTCCGCAAACGTTGACAGAAAACGAGTAATCTAGAATCAGGAGTTAGGTATACAGTTTTATAGTTTAAACAGTTAAATAGGGTGCTGAAATAAATTCAAGATATTGTTAAAATTTTTTGCATATAATTATCATTACATGTATTTTTATTATTGTATTCAGTAATGGTATTCCAAAACTTTATTTCTTAGCAAAAGCCGCAATACCTTTTCGATACATCTAGACGATAAATGACATGCCAGATTCGATAACGTTCTATAAGGCACACAATTACACACACGGCAGTTTTAATTAACATATTGCTGTAAATCGTTATTGTGTGAGGTTTAGCCCATTGCTGTACATGCCAATGTTCTAATCTTTTTAAACAAATTATATACTGCTAAGGTTCTAAGTGCAATAAGGTAACTGTTAAACGAATAAAAGATAAGTAAAAATTTAATTTCAATGCAGATGCCCGCTTGCTAACTCACTCAACGGTCAATGCAATACAGTACTTCATTCGTAAACTGTACCTAGTGTAGTAATTATCTTAGAATATACAGCTTATATTATAATATATTAATAACTATCTGTACATAGAAAAGGAGGCATCTTAAGGTAGTGTAGATTGTACAAGCTACAGGACAGACATATCTTTTATGATCGTCATTTAAGGTTACAAAGAACGAAATCAATGCGGCTATCTATATATACAATCATTAGGTGACTGAATACAGGGTGTCCCGGAACTAGTATTTTAATCTTGAATGGGATGATTCCGACTTTGAAAACGAATAGATATAGGTGTAAATTCCTATGAATTCTTATATTCAATATTCTACACAAATCAGTTTAATTTTATTTCAATAATTTAAAGTCACAACCCTAATTTTTCAACAATGGTTTCCTAGCACGTAGACAACGTGCAACAACTAACATTAACTCGCGCAAATGCAAATTGATTGCTATACTAAGAAAGGTAGGCATAGATATACTACTTATACCAGTTTTAAAGCAAACTTCGCTGCACATTTCTTCAATGATAATCATGGAATTAACAAAAGTCGTAAAACATCTATTTTTCTTTAAGTAAGTTCCAGGACACCCAGTATAATTCACAGTCTAACTAAACCATGGATCGATGTAAATCAATTTCGTTCTTTTATTTCCTTTCGGTGCAACATTTCAATCTGCACAGATGGGACAGTGTTGCAGTCGTGTAAAGCTTGTAACATATCAAACCCATCAAAAGCTTCGCTGAAACATTTAATATCAAGCTGTGACCATTTTAAACAAGCGGCAGACCTGCACGTCTTATGAAAAGCATATCTTATTATAATAAAATTATTTCACGGCGTCTGGTAGATACATCGCGTGACCCAAGAGCTGGCTCCTATCTGGCTCAGCGTATTAGCATTGCCATTCAACGTGGCAATGCCACCAGTGTCTTGGGAACGCTGCCCTCTGGCAGTGATCTGAATCAGTTGAGTTATCTATCCGAAAATAGTTCAACTGTTCATGTATTTCATAAGATTGTATATTGTTCTGTACATTTCTGTAATTATATCTTGCGATAAGAAGGTATAATATCTCAGCGAAGCCTCGCCCCCCCGGGCAGGGGGAGAGGGCGGGGTCAGTCGGAGTCGCTACCGGACTCGGAGAGACAGAGGTCGTCGTTCAACACATCTGTGAGTAGTGGAGGGTTGTTTTCAGCGTTACCTGAAAACAAAATAGCTTGTAATAGTTTGAAAATAGCTTGTACTAATAATAATAAAATCATAGTTAAGGCCAAAAATGTGTTTATTTAAAACAAACACAAGGATCACTTTGAAACGTCTTACATACTAAATGAATTTGGGTGTAGATTCTTCTTAACCCCAGTTCAAGAAGAACCCGGCAAGAAACTCGTCTGGTCTTAACACTTTTTTCTATGAGCCTTGCTAATTTTGTTACGGATGCCGAGTCGAGTTGAAACAGACTAATTCTTAGCCTTTTTGTCTGTTATTTTATGTTTTTGCGCGTCTGTTTTATGTATTTATGTATTTACCATTGGGAAGAGGCTGCGGCGCGCTGGCGTCGTTATCGTCGCTGTCACTGCCGCTGTCAGAATCGCTGTCACTTGACGAACTCGAAGAGCTGTCATCAGCATTCTGGGCATTCTGGCACGTAATAAAAAATATAAATATATTAGAGGACAATGCACACAACACCATCTAGCCCCAAGCTAAGCATAGCTTGTATTATGGTGACCAGTTGACTGATAGAGTATATATACACTCAAGAGCATAGAAATCGCACATAGTGGAATTTTCCTGCATTTTGATTTCCACACTTGTTTTTTTTAAATTAAAGGTTGGTTGCAAATATAACTTAAATTAAATTAAAGTACACACTGTTAGCTTCCTAAAAACCCACTGCCTGCCATTGATCCATAGTCCAATTAACGTGATTTCGAGCAAACTGAAGGCGTGCTTGTCTGTGCGCTGGGGTCAATTTTGGGCCAGTTGCTGGTCTGTGCGCTGTCAGACCTCCTTCGGCTAGTCTTCTTCTCACCGTCCACCGACTGACTTTCACTTCTCTAACTTCCTGGAGCTGCTGTCCGAGTTGAACTGCATTCAACCGGCGATTTCGTAGTGATGTAATTCACAAGAAAACGGTCATCGCGCTGTGTTGTCGCACGTTTTGGGCCTGTTCCTGGTCGCCTGGTATAGCCACCAGTTTGCTGATATCGCTGGTATACACGTCGAACAGCATATCTGCTCAAATTTAATTGACGAGCCACTTGACTTTGGTTTTGTCCAGCTTCGATTAGTGCAACGCTGCTTCTGGTGTGGTATCCATTTTCTTGTTTAGAGAGATGACGTATTCGTTAAAGGACCTTTCTGACTGGGAGTTGGTATGCAAATGATGTCATTTCAATCATCCCTTATCGTTTTATACCTGCTCAAAGTCCCACAAACCGCGCTACGTGAAACGAGCGAATTTAGGCCATTCCATTGTTAAGCCGCCTCTGCTATGATTTGGAAGGTCAAGGCCAGACATTATGGGTTTTAGGAAGCTAACAGTGTGTACTTTAATTTAATTTAAGTTATATTTGCAACCAACATTTAATTTAAAAAAAAACAAGTGTCGAAATAAAAATGCAGGAAAATTCCCCTATGTGCGATTTCTATGCTCTCGAGTGTATATTTATATTTGCATATACATACATAAAATACTTTATAGTACCTAGACATAGAACAAACACCTATGTTCATCATATATTATTAGCGCTGATATTGATAACGATGATATTAGCGTATTTTCGTCACCATATAAGGTGTTGATTAAAATAGCGAAAATCCTAGCAAAATAAGTACTTACACAAAATTATTCATACTTACATGGTTAGCTGAAGGCGCGTGGGAGTGGTTGGTAGGTGGAACGGCATGAGATGGTGGTCTCTCTTGCATAGAAGCATTACGTTCAGGAGCGATACGTTCAGAGGCCATACGCTCAGCGGCCATACGTTCTGAGGCCATGCGTTCAGCAGCCATACGTTCAGCGGCCATACGTTCAGAAGCCATACGCTCAGCGGCCATACGTTCAGAAGCCATACGCTCAGCGGCCATACGTTCAGAAGCCATACGTTCAGAGGCCATACGTTCAGAGTATCCACGCTCTGGAGGAGGTTGCCGCGGCGGGGCTGAGTAGCCTGTAAAGAATATTAAAGATAGTAAGTTGAATCACTTGTAAGTTAAATTGACAACATTTGGTGATGATTTTTTCAGGCCAGTAACAACATACTGATGTTATCGGCTACTTTGTGAGATGGTGGTACTAGTTGTGGCTCTATAGTATCTGTATAATATCTATGGTAAAGCTAAAATATGCACTGCCGTCCTGTCCTATCATTACTAAATGAAAAACTGGCCGGTCAGCTCATTTGATAGTAGCTCTGCCTTCTGTGATGTAGGTTGACAGTTCGATTCTTTCCCAGGACAAACATTTGTGTGATTAATATAGGTGTTTGTTCTATTGGTGTTATAAAGTATCATATGTATTTAAAAATATATAAGTATTCCATCAGTCATCTGGTCACCATAACACAAGGTATTCTTTGTAGATGGTGTATGCATTGTCCACCAATAAACATTAATTTATCTTTAAAGATTGCAATGCAGAATCTCCATCATTATGTATTGAAGTTAAAAAACCATTGCTGTATATTTTAATTTGATAATAAGCATTGTTCTCAAACTGCATTTGATGTAAAATGATGGTCTACTTAAAAAAATACCTCAGGCACCAGTTTCTCACAAAACAGGTCTACAATATGTGCTACCTACTAAATACTTATCTAACACCAAGAACCTTTTTGATATGAATAAAAATTCGCCGGTATCCTCACATTTGTGAGTAAGTACTGGTATAAAAATCCATTGTTGCATGAGCGGATTTGAACCTGAACTTAGATTTGAAAGGCAGGGTCATTACCACTGGATACAAATACAAATAGAAAACTTTCTTCATTCAATAAAATCACAAGGATCACTTTGAATCGTCTTCTTACATGCTAGTGAATCTAGGTGCCGGTTCCTCCTAACCCCAGTTCAAAAAGAATCCGGCAAGAAACTCGTCTGGTCTTAACACTTTTTTGTATGATCCTTGCCAATTTTGTTACGGATGCCGAGTCGAGTTGGAGCAGATTCATCCCAGGTTTTTTTATCATCTAAATAATCAGATATTTTATAATATGCTTTAATAGAAAGTTTCTGTTTAATTACGTTTTTAAATTTGCCAATCAACAAATCTAACATGTCGCTTGGGATCATCAGTGTTCTATATATGTATTAACCGTACTATTATAATTAGAAATAAAACGGCCAGGCTCAAGTGGGACTGAGCATGCCACGTTAGTCACATGCATTAATCAGATGGACCAATATTATAATAACAATAATGGATATTTCACACAGCGTCATCTAGCCCTAATGTAAGCAGAGCTCGTGTTATGGCTACCAAATGAATGATATACCTTTTTAAATTTTTTTTAAATACATGCATATTTTACGTAGAAAAACACCCAAACTCCGAGACTTGCAGATCATACAAACGTTTCTCTCGCGGCGGGAATCGAGCCAACCTACGCCCCAGGCAGCCCTTCGCCCACTATGCCACAGAGGTCATCAATATGTAATACTAGATAGCTCATGGACAGCGGTGTCGCGGTCGACTAAGAGTCCCTCCAACGTTAGATTAATCTCCTACGAGAGAGAATGGTGGGAGATCTCAGGATTGGGACGATTGGAAGGATGTGGGAGAAATAAATTAAAAGTATATCATACCATTGTGCGAGGGAGCAGTCGGAGGCGAAGCGAGCGGCGCCAGTGAGTCGTCCAGTCCTATCATCGGCAGCGACGCCAGCGTACTGTTCCCGCCACCCGACCATCTGCCAGACAACTAAGATTAAAACCATCCACTATTTGATATTTATTCACTATTCACTAGTTGAGTCCACTATTCGAGTCTTGAGATTTCTACGGGTAGTTTATTATACATGTCGAGCTTCAAGCAGAATCCTTGTCAATGGCCTCAATTCAGTTGTTTCGCTGGAGAAACTAAAATTTTCTAAAACAAAAACGATCTTATTTTGTTTGCATTAAAATCTGAATTGGAATAACATGTTTTAGTGACACTTACTAAATTAACGTATAACTGACGTGTTAGTTCAATTTAATAATTAATAAAATAAAAATTATAGCAATAAAACAAAAAAATAACTAACTTATTTTGGAACTGTGATTTCTAATGGGTACTCTAATTTGAACTTTATTGATAGCAAAATAAGGTTGTCCATATTTTAGAAAATTTTAGTCCGGCGAAACAACAGAATTGCCAGCAATATGTCTCGACAAGACTGGTTCTGCGCACAACTTTTCCATTTGCAATTGTGCATAATATGCATTTTCATAGATAAATCATCCTTTTGTAAATGTACATCCGTAAGAAAATTATTTCTAAAAATAAATATAAACGTCAATATTTTTGATTTCGTAAAATATGCTCTCACTGTTAATCTATGTAATCCGTAGGTAATTCTAATTAATCTCTTTCAATTAGCATTTCCCCATACTGTAATAGCATAGTTCATAATAGAATAGTTGAGGTTAAAACGAGCCAGTTTTCACACTATGTTGTTTTCTAGGGATGTAGTGAGAGTGGTTTACTTACGGTGCGGCTTGGGGAGGCGAGGTCTTGGCTCGTATGGGAGATCGCACCATGCTCTGCGGCTGCGCAGCTTGCTGAGCAGCTTTCTGCGCCGCCGTCATTCCTGCGGGGATTCCACCCTGTCCGTTGAACCGCCCCGTAGCGGTGCTCTGTATACCAGGCGGACCTGCCAAACGCAAGGATCACTTTACATAGGTGATGATCTTACATGCTGTCAATTTAGGTGCCAATTCATCCTAACCCGAGAAGAGAATTGAAAATAATCTCGCCTTGGTCCTAGCCAGGTCTGTTAAAAAATAGAAAATTTAAATTTAGTTTTTCGAAAAATAAAAATAAATATTGCTGGACAACACCATCTAGCCACAAACTAAGCATAGCTTGTAATACGATAACCAGATGACTGAATTTATTTTTAATTACATACTTATAATACTTTATAACACCCAAACACAGAACAAACACCTATGTTTATCAAGGGAGGGATTTAAACCCTTAACCTACAGCGCAGAAGTCAGAGCTACCTACTACCAACTGAGCTGACAAGCCAGTCTAACATAATAATGGTCTCAAACACTTCGTCGTTGACCGACATGCAAACATCAACATGGTTACCGTGAGAAAAGTAGTTATTGCCAGTTATTGGTTGCCAGGTGTTTGTTTTGTGTCTGGGTTTAGAAAGGGTCATAAGTATGTTTTCTTTCAACTACGTAGTAATGTTATCATTAATCACTACATAACCGATCACAAAGAACGTATTTTTTGCTTAGAACCAAAACAGTGCAGTAATGTTATATGAAATCTCATGATTGCACTGTTTTTTATTTAGATATAAATTTACCAGAGGATTAATATCTACCATTAAGTTTAATATAAAATGTTTGCATTAGATCAAAATGCTACTGGCTGATAATAAAAATCGGCTGAATAAAACCGACTTGGTCAAAAAATATAACAAATGGCGTGCATTTTGTACCATTGTGAAACTTTGATTCTTCATATTTTTAGTTTGAGTAGGTATATTTTATCACAGTAAGTAGATTGGTAGTTGAAAGAAAAGTCTTGCTAAAGAGAGTAATTAATGCACTCGTGTTAATTCACCAACAGAACACTCTAACTCACTTTGCGCTCGGTGCAACAATCTACTATTATTATTAATAAAACCTTTATTATCCATTGAATATCATATAGTACATTTTTCATTGATTAACAATATCTGCTAAATATTACCCCTCACCAATCAACATAGGTACAATAAATTAAATTAAATTAAATTTAATTACCTGCATGTACATTCATTTTACTAATATATTTAGTAAGAGTTTGTAATCATTCCTGTACATATTTGTGGAAGGTATATTTTAGCATTATGATTCTACATATTGTTTCATATTATATTAAGAGTGTTATTTACAATTATAAACCTAGCTAAGCATCTGCCTACCTACTATATACTTATATAGTAGGTAGGTCATAAGTATGTATTTAAAATTATATAAGTATTCTATCAGTCATCTGGTCACCATAATACAAGCTATGCTTAGTCTGGGGCTAAATGGTGTCGTGTGCATTGTTCACCAATATTAATTTATTCTAACTAACAATGATTATTAATCAGTAAAAATTGTCATCATCAATATTATAATATAATAGACGACCTCTGTGCAGCAATGTACCAAGGTCCAGCTGAGACGCAGAAGATTGCGGGTTCGATTCCCGCCGCGAGAAAAATGTTTGTATGATCTGAAAGTATTTGTGTCTAGTCTGGATGTTTCTACGTATAATATGTATGTATTTACAAAAAAAAGTATGTAAGTAGTATACACCTGTATGGCGATTATGGAACTTTTGATACAATCAATATCTTTTAGTTTCGATTAGCAATCGGCATAATTTCAATAATTAGTATTATTGTAATTGGAACCAATTTTGACAAGATGGATTACTATTACGTACGTTCGTTTTCTATCTCAGACGAAATAAATATATAGACAGAGACGGCCATGAATAACTAAAGTGAAGCCTCAAAACCATGCTCCTCTGTGTAAATACACGCACCCACGCACACTCATCTACCCAAACCGTGATAATTGCTTTTAGTATATGCATATATACTTGTAGGTACTATTAAGTATTCTGTAATTTCGTCGTCTATAAAACATTACAAAAAAAAATATTACATATTCCGTGACAAAAAAGTGTCACAGAATCACGTTTTACTTGAAATAACACCATTTATTTAATATAAATATATTTTTTTTAGGGTATTTTGTAATATAATTTTCACTCAAAACGGGATATTTACCATGATAAATATATGAGTTTTTCTGCTTCTCGATATTTCGGCACAGTTGCATGCGCCATGAGAATGGCGCATGGCGCATTCAACTGTGCAGAAAAACTCATATATCATGGTAAATATCCCGTTTTGAGTGAAAATTATGTGCAAAACCATGATAGTTTTAAAAGTTATATTTTGTTAAATGTCATTGAACGCAGTTTTTTTTTTTATTATTTCAAAGTAAATACATATTTTTAATTGTAAACATCTTAAAAACTAAGGCGTTCCTAAGGCGCTAAGGTTTTGAACGATCTCTATTGAAGACGACGTGACATGAACTAAGAGCAGGGAGCACAAATTTGGTGTGTGCGTGGGTTATTTACACACAAGAGCACGGTTTTTGGTTGATTGCGGTGCTCTCGTCTTCATATTTATTTGATCTGAGGAGTCTATTCATATGACAGCATGTATGACAAACAACATCAACCTTCCGTAACACCAATTCATCAATAGTAACTGAAAGCGATTAGTATCAATGTTTTGATAGTATCAAAAAATATTTGTCAAATTACCCCTACTTTCATTATCTATTACGATTTACCAATAAACAAGCTACCCTAAAGTATAAATATGTCACCTATTTTACCTGATTATCACTTACTTTTCAAACCCCGAAATGAACTCATAAAAACTTTTGCGCTCGTCTTATCAATAACTCATTAGCACACATTGTTTGTGTAACGGTGAATTCTCAGAATTGCATTGTTTTTGTGACATGGTTTTACAAGATCAAGGTATGTTTTTACTATTTAGCTATATTTTTAAATTTTATTTGACTTTTTATGGCGTATTTTTACGTGCTACGCCACGACACGATTTCTATCAAATGTTTATCTTATAGTTGACTATACATACACTTACTACCATACTACCATACTCTACTACTATCACATACCTTATATTAAAGATTGAACTGTCTATTTTGAAAATAATAGGTGTTTTTTTGCATTAGTTTGCGCATTTAGGCGCTATACAGCCTCACGACTGCGTAGACTTAGGCGTAGTACGATCTACGAGACAAACTTATAAATTTTAATATTTCTTTTCAGATACTCCGATCAATGTACTTTTTCAAAGATGCATATTATATGAGATTTGGTTATTTGGTATTTCCCTGAAACATCGACACGTGTTGCAAACTATTCTAGCTTCTTCTCGCGGACGCCCCAAGATAAGTTTTTCAGAATTGACAAAGCGCTCGAAACGTAGAAGAATGGCCGAATTATCTCGAATAGACGACTCTGCTGTGAATGCACTACTCAATACTTCTGATATGTCTAATACTAGCTCAAGCCTAAATATAAGTGCGGACGAGGTCTTATCCGTTTTTGTTGGGGATAAGTTGACTAAGCATCAATATTTATTTGTTAACCATAAAACTGCATGTGACATTTTACCATCTTACCATAGCGTACTGACTGCTAAAAAGAAATGCTATCCCGAAAACTTATCCGTTACAGAAACTAGACAGAAATTGAATTGCAAAGTTTATTAGATCACACAACTTCTAGAATACTCTAGTCCCAAAATGAAATTTTAGATAGAGTTACAACATGTTTCACTTCCAATTTGACTTTGATTGGAAAGTGGGGATTTGATGGTAGTACAGGCCAAAGTGAATACAAACAGTATTTTTAAAATCCCTCCTACACAGTCGATGATAGTAGTTTATTTGTGACGTCTTCTGTCTCACTAAAGTTAATAGTAAATTCAGACAGCCGCAGTCCTACGGACAGTATTACATTGTGGAAAAATCCCCGACATTTCTCGGTAAGCCACACATGTACAGTTTTTTCCTAAATTGAATTATAAAAATGTTTATATAATTCAATTTGGCTTCTTGCAATAATATAACTGCTTTTATGCGCCAGAGCAGTCTTGCGATATGGCATTATGAATTTGGTAGGATCCCTAGAATTGAATGTTTGTTATTAAAAAACCTATCTCAGGCACCGGTCTCATGCTAAACAGGTGACATTTCTATACAATTGTAACATCAACTGTTGTACATCTTTTTTATTTGTAATTTTAAATTTATAATAATAAAAATAATAATACCGGACATTTCACACAGCATTATCTGGCTCCAAAGTAAGCAGAGCTTGTGTTATGGGAACCACATGACTGATATACTACTTATATACTTTTTTCTTTTTGTAAATACATACATATTACATATTATGCCTTAAAACACCCGAGAAAATACTTGCAGATCATACAAACATTTGTCCCGCGGCGGGAATCGAACCCGCAACCTATTGCGTTTCAGCCAGACCTAAGAGGTCGACAATAATAATAATAATAATAACATATAAATAATTTCTTTTTTTTAGTTAAATTATTGATGCCTAATATAATGGTAGCAAAATTATAATTAATTTTAAAATGTGAATTACGATAGTGGCAACATAGTGTGGGGACCGCTATTAACAAGCCCTGATTCGTCAGTGAAATGTAAAGTAAACCTGCGGGCCTAGCACGGCACGAGGAGAAATAGTCTTTCCACCTTTTTATCCACCTGTCAGTGGAAATACACCACCACCTGTCCACCACAGGTGGATAAAAACGGGGGAAAGACTATTTCTCCTCGTGCCGTGCTAGGCACGCTGAATGAGATAGATATTATTGTACCTATTATAAACTACTTAATTTTTTCACTGTATATAAGAAGAAAATATTTATTTTATACATAGATAAAATAGGATAACTTCACAATAACAGTAAACTAACTAATATGTCAAATGTCATGTTATTGTTGCCTTTGTGGAAAATGTTAAAACTTAAAGTTGATAGTATTAATTTATAAATGAGAGCCAGAGCCGAAAAATAAACTCAATTAGGTGATATCTTGTGCCTGGTCCTAGCCTTTTTTTGTATTATCATTATTTTATATATCTTATCTACGCAAAACCATAAAACTAATACAAGGTAGTTGACCAATTGTTTCGACAGATAAGTAGATATATGTAGAAATAGTAAGTTACATTAAAAGCATATCTATACTAATATTATAAATGTGAAAGTAACTCTGTCTGTCTGTTACGTTTTCACGCCTAAACAGCTAACCCGATTTCGATGAATTATAGTATAGAGATAGATGGGACCTTGGAGAAGGACATAGGCTACTTTTTATAGGTACCATGCGTGCGAAGCCGCGGGCAGCAGCTAGTTATGTAATATTGTTCTCCGAGTTAGCTAACCTGGATTGGGGTTCACTCGTTTGTTGGTAGTGACGCGAGTGCGCGAGGTGGATCGCTGCGTCGTGTTTGTGAAGTCTGTGGTCACCGGCGTCAGCGGACGCGGCTTCTGAGCCGACTCCTGTCTGTAATCGTGGAATCTTATCAATAGGTCACATTATAACTTACACAAAAAAACCCGTATTGTCTACCAATAAAATGTACTTAACGTTTGTATGATCTTCATATAAACACCCAGACCCGAGACAAATACTTGCAGATCATACAAACACTTGAAAATAACCCCCATTCTTCTGCGTCTCAGTCAGGCCTTGGCCCACTGCGTCACAGAGGTCATATATAAGTAGTATATCAGTCATGTGGTACCCATAACACAAGCTCTGCTTACTTTGGGGGAAATGTCCGTCACTATTTATTTATTGATATCATACACTCGACGACACAAAAGTCGCACCCCGTCGAAATTATGTTTGAAGCGTCTCCAGCAGCTAGCGCATCCATTTTATTCAACAAATATGAATTTTATATCAAAGTATATTTAATTAACCTTAAATAAATAAGCGTTTTAATTTAAAAACAAAATAATATGCTTTGCTACAGAATGTTAAAGTTTTTGGTCCTAAATTACTCATTGAAGTAGCCATTAGTTGCGCTACCTTTAAAGGGTATAAAGGGGCCGATCCAGGTAAAATGTGGGTCAATCACTACCCAGACCTTAAGGTGAACACTCGTGAACATCACAAGCAAGGAAAATACACCTCAAGATGGATGCTACCGCTGAAGAAGCCACTCAAGTGATTGCACTATTGTAATCAGGGATTCGGCAGTGTGATGTTGCTCGGTAACTTAACCTGAGCCATTTTTCCGTTCGGCGAGTGAATCAACGGTTCCAAGAAACCGGTGGCTGTATCCTAAAACGTGGATCTAGGACAAAACGCTTCACATCCAAGGGATAAACCTGCTGAAGCACCGAAACTGTCTGTACAGCGTCGCAGAGACCGACTGCAGTTTGCTTGCAATCATTGCGATTGGTTACTCGATCAGTGGAGGAACGTCCTCTTCTCTGATGAAACGAGGGTGACCCTTTTCTGTAACGACAGTCGTAGGAGAGTATACAGAAGGCGATGGGAGCGATTTGCACAAGCTTGCTTCGAAGAATCCGTCGCATACGGGGGTGGATCGTGTAAGTTTTGGAACGCCATTTCCATCGACGGTAAAACGGAACTTGTGTGCGTTTCCTGTGCTGGAGGTGGTTGCGGGCACGGGTCTGACTGCTGGTCGGTACATAACGGAGATCCTGGAAGAGCATGTGGTCCCGTAAGCTGGTTTTGTAGGCGATGGGTTCTTTATTATAAATACTTACGGGTATTTATCGCGTTTATTTACCTATTTTTCCCGACGTTTCGACAGGTTTACACTCTGTCGTGGTCACGGGATGACTAAATAAACGCGATAAATACCCGTAAGTATTTATAATAATGTGTTCCGATGGGTTCTTGTTAATGCATGATAACGCCCGTTGCCACACCGCAATCATTGTACGGGACTACTTACAAGAGATCGAGATCCCCGTTATGCAGTGGCCAGCACGAAGTCCAGACCTGAACCTGATCGAGCACCTCTGGGATGATGGCAAACGACGAGTGCGAGCTCGTGAACCTGCTCCTACCACCCTTCAAGAGCTCGAAGCTGCCGTTGTGGGAATGGGAAAACGTTCCGTAAAAACGCGTGGTGAGATCAATGAAGGACCGCATGGAAGCCGTTATCAAGGCCAGCACTAGATTTTAAGTCTTTTTTGTTAAATTCAAAGTCATTTTTGTTAAATTGTAAGTCTTTTTTCACGTGAATAAAAATCATTTGTTTTCTTGCCTTTGTTGCCTCACAAACTTGTCACATTAAAAGAAAAACACACATTTTTTTTCTGACAGTGGTATAAATTACCTTTCTAATGATACCCATAATCTAGTCCTTTTTGTAACCAAATATGATTAAATGTACTTTTAAGTAGACTTTTAAAAAGGTGCGATTTTTGTGACGCCGACTGTATATTAAATAATATAAAACCATATTTTAGGTTATATGAGCATTCTGTCAGTCATCTGGTTCCCATAGTACAAATTATGCTTAGTTTGGAGATAGCTGGTGTTGTATGGATTGTCCTCCAATATTTATATATTCTAACAATTATGGCCTTACATATAAACACCCTTCAACTTCACTGCCTAAACACTGTTTAAGATTCGCCTTGTCACTAAGGGATGGCACTATTAAAAACAGTAATTAACTTTTGACAGAAGTAGAGACGTTTATAAGTCGAAAAGTGCGCAATAGCTTTGACGCTTCGTACAGCTGGCAATCGCTATCCTCGACTGACTAATGATGTTGACGCACTAACTCTTTTTCACTCTACCTTAAATATTTACCATCTTTAACAGCCAGCAACCCTTATTTGCGGCAAGATTTAATTAAACAACCGTATATCATAATAAACAGAAAAAAAATAGCTTGAATTTGTTATATAAATAATAAATGTACGTTATGAACGTATACATATATCAAACTCGTACCTGTTTACACCTGGCTGCGAAGAGGAGCGGCCAAGTGCACAACGGCAACCGTGATTTTTCAGTCTTTATATACAGTTGGTTGTACAGTAAATTTTTGAGAAAATTATTAACTGTAGGTTAATTAATTTTTTGAGTGAAAGGGACATATTATCCTCTAACCAATATGGGTTCAGGAGTGGGAGGTCCACGTTGGACGCTGTCATTGAACTGACCGGTGCTGTTGTCAGGAACATAGACAAAAAGCAAAAAACTATGGGTGTCTTCCTGGATCTTTCCAAGGCTTTGGATACTGTTTCTGTACCCATCTTACTGAATAAATTGGAACGCATTCGTATTAGGGGAATTGTATTTGACATTTTCCGTAGCTACCTCTCAGACCGATCACAGTGTGTGAAAATTGATGGACTCATGAGTGAGGAGGAATCTATTTCATTTGGTGTTCCCCAAGGTAGCGTTCTTGGACCTACCTTATACCTTATCTATATTAATGATTTTTGTGACTTAAATCTTCCTAACTGTAAAATCTTTAAAAAACCTTTATTTATTATGCTTTAGGTCAATCTGTTCTAACTTACTGTATCCCTTCATGGGGTGGCTGTGTCAAATGCTAAGACTTGAGCGAGGGCAGAGGGCAGTCCTAAAAGTTTTAATAAACAAACCTGTCTGGTTTCCTAACTCAGAAATTTATTCTAGCACTCAACTTCCCACAGTCCGTCAACTTTTTGTTTTGCATACGATCATCAGAAAGTATTCCCAATTAGTCTTTGACCCTACTGTTGTTTATGCCAAACGTAGACCTGATATAGTTTGCAAAACGGAAAAACGGCGCACGGCATTAGCCAGTCGCCATTTCTACTTTTTAAGCACAACACTCTACAATAAGGTAAATAAGGAAATTAACATTTATCCTCTTCCCCGATATAACTGTAAACAAAAATGTGTTCAATGGCTTATGTCCCTGTTTTATGATGACACTGAAAATCTTCTTAAAATTTCGAAATGAACACGGAATAAACATCACTGTACCCCTTGCACACACATACCTATTACTAAATCATTTACTATTGCTATACACCTTTAAACTCACTTTCACTTTACACACACACACACACACACACATACACACGCACACACGCACACACACACATATACACTTACACACATACTCATACACGAACACACACATACACTTTACACGCTACACACTCGCTACTTCAGATTCAAATTTTTTTGTGAAGGGGTCTACAATCCCCCTATAGTATATAGTATGCTATAGTATCTAACTTAGGTTCTGTTTTATTATCTTCGGAGGTGGGCGTTAACATTCGCGACACAGTTACATTTAACTTCTGCGTAATGTTATCGTTTTTTCCCATGTTTTTGATATATTTTTGTTTTTGCTCCCAAATAAATACATTTTGTTTTTTTTTTTCGAGTTGTGTTCATATAATTAAGAACGATTTGAAGTTGTAGAAGTTTTTTATTTAAATCGTGTCATACACAGAGATGTGTACCTTCTGAGAAGCAACTAGTTATGTTATAAAATAGCCACATTAATAGAGCAACGTGGCTTAGGAATAAAGAATAAAATCGCAAACTATATTTATTCACATTTTATTTATTTTCAAAGTAACACATTCAAATAGTACTGAAGCTGGACAAATAATTAGGAACGATTTATGAAACTGCTCGGGAATTGTTTTGTATGACACTTACATTAAAAAAATCACAATATGTAGCGCAGAAAATTTAATACATTTTTAACTAAAATTAATAGTTAATAGCATATCCACGGCTTTTTTAATTACTGCTTTACACCGGCGAGGCAGTGACTATTAATTTTTGACATTTCGCAAGAGAAATAGAGTTCCATTCTTCTAAAAAAACGTCGTACGGCTCTCTTAAATTCCCACACTGTGTATATGAAACCTTTTTCTTTACTTTGAACCACAGATTCTCTATTGGGTTTAGATCTGGGCTGTTAGCTGGCCAGTCTAAGACAGAAACTGATTGCGATGTAAGAAATTTCTTTACGGTGCGTGCAGTGTGCTTTGGATCATTGTCATGCTGGAATGTCCAAATAACCTGTAGAACGTCTTCAGCATAAGGTAACATTGTTTCTTCCAGTATATTTTTGTATTGGAACTGATCCATGTTACCTTTTATCAACTTTACAGGTGTCCAACACCATGTCCAGAAAAGCACCCCCAAATTTTCAGATTTCCACCACCGTGCTTTAATGTATCATTCGTGTACTTAGGGTCGAATGCTGTATTCGGGGGACGTCGTACGTATCGTTTTCGATCAGAACATACTTATTTTCGTTTCGAAGTACATTTTTCCACTGTCGCACAGTCCAGTTCTCATACTCTCTCGCAAATGCAAGCCGGGCTTGTCTGTGGCAAAGTTTCAACATGGGTACCTTTCTTGCTATCCTACCGTGCAATATTTCTTCTACCAAACGTCTTCGAATAGTGCGTGCTGATATTGCTGAAGGGTTGTTTTCATCAATATATTCTTTTATAAAGTCACCGACATAGCACTCAAAATTTGCAATGGCAATGGGCAGGCCATATAGCTCGCAGAACTGATAACCGTTGGGGAGTAAAAGTTCTCGAATGGCGACCAAGGACAGGAAAACGAAAGCGTAGGACGACCCCCCACCCGATGGACTGACGACGTAAAGATCGCAGGAAGTCGGTGGATAAAGAGGGCTCAAAATCGTTCATCTTGGAAATCTATTGGGGAGGCCTATGTCCAGCAGTGGACTTCCTAAAGGCTGGTATGATGATGATGATTCTTTTTTCAGCTCATTGGACCCTTTAAAAGGATTTTGTTTTGCCATACGAACGATGTTTCGGTCATCTCGAGGAGTTGTTTTTCTCTGTTTAGGTACTCGTGGAACATTCGAAGTAGTTTGAAACGTAGCAAAATGATTTACAGCGTGGAAAATCATTGTTTTTGAACATTGCAGATGGTCGGCTACCTTTTTATAAGACCAATTCTTCCGGCGAAGTTTTATTATTACTTTCCTTGTAGATTTATCACAATTTTTATTTTTTCCCATTGTTTTTTCATAAGAAGCAATCACTTTTAATCTTTTACAGCACTACGTGGCGCCAAAATTATACAAACAATAACAAATCAACTGAGTGTTCTCTATTTAAATTTGAATAATGGTATAAACTATTTTTGGAATGGAAAACGAAAGCGTAGGACGACCCCCCACCCGATGGACTGACGACGTAAAGATCGCAGGAAGTCGGTGGATAAAGAGGGCTCAAAATCGTTCATCTTGGAAATCTATTGGGGAGGCCTATGTCCAGCAGTGGACTTCCTAAAGGCTGGTATGATGATGATGATTCTTTTTTCAGCTCATTGGACCCTTTAAAAGGATTTTGTTTTGCCATACGAACGATGTTTCGGTCATCTCGAGGAGTTGTTTTTCTCTGTTTAGGTACTCGTGGAACATTCGAAGTAGTTTGAAACGTAGCAAAATGATTTACAGCGTGGAAAATCATTGTTTTTGAACATTGCAGATGGTCGGCTACCTTTTTATAAGACCAATTCTTCCGGCGAAGTTTTATTATTACTTTCCTTGTAGATTTATCACAATTTTTATTTTTTCCCATTGTTTTTTCATAAGAAGCAATCACTTTTAATCTTTTACAGCACTACGTGGCGCCAAAATTATACAAACAATAACAAATCAACTGAGTGTTCTCTATTTAAATTTGAATAATGGTATAAACTATTTAGCGTTCTTAATTACGTGACCAGCCAGTAAATAGGAATACTATGTTTAGAAGTAGTGTAAAAGTTTGTCTAATTATTTTTAGCTAATCATGTGTATCAATGAATACAGTGGTATTATGGAAAAGTTTTACGATACCGAGAGAAATAAAAAAAATTGCAAGCAATTAGTTTTGCGTCTTAGTTTGAAAAAATCTTCCCTTTATATCAGCGTTCTTAAATATATGACCACCACTGTATATTGCCGTGAAGTGGACGATATTTTATTTAAAAAACAAGTGAATGATTTTTTTTCCGAAATATCAATTAACAATCATTTAATTAAAAATACTAGCGGCCACATTTTGAGAGGCAACTTGGTAGATATATATATTCTCCTAATTATGTATGAGTAAAAATTTGGTTTTTAGCAAACACTTGATGAGTGCACTAATTCTGCAGCCGGATCGCGTACTATTGTAGCAAGGGCCAGTACATACCTAGTCTTCTTAACCTGTATGTTGCTAGAGAGCTTCTCGAGCGTCACCTCTCCTGTAACTCTGTCTATGATGAGCACGCATTCTTTAGTGTAAGGCCTCTGGCTGCCTTTGAACACGGTTTGAGGCACACCAGCGCCATCTGTGATCAAATAACTTTATTTTAAACAGCGTTGTGAAAAACATAGGTGTTGTTCTGTGTCTGGGTTTTAAAAAGTATACTATGTATGTATTTAAAAAATATACAGGTATTCTTTTAGTCATTTAAGTCACCATAATAAAAGCTAAATATGTTTAGTTTGGGACTAGTTGGTGTTGTGTGCATTGTCCAGCAATATTTATTATATTTATTATTTATTGTCGGAGAGAACATACAAGAAACAATTAATTAGCAATAAAGGTGAACAATGTGCGGCTTTATCTCTTCCAGGCAACCTTTAAAAATCTTTATAAAAGCGAAGGTTTGTGTGTATGTTTGTTTGTTTGGGCTTGACTTTAGTTTCCGGTAGCACGAATTGGAGGGTGAAAAAGCTCAAATCTGGTAGGGTTTTGCTTCCTGATTACATCCACTTTTAACTTAAGGAAATCCTTAGTTTTTTAGAATATAATAAAACATTTCTAACCTCAAATCAGATACGTGAAACAAAACTTAAAAATTGACAGATAATAACCAAATTTGTCGTATTTATTGTCTGAGGTTTAACATGTTGTGCAAAATATATGCGAACGAAACGTTAAAAAACCTGTCATGTGTCAGTGATTTTGTTATGGCTTCTTTCGACGACTTTGGCTTATCTTCACTTCACCTGGTTACTTATCACTTATCACTTGGTTAGGTTATGTTAGAGTATAGAAAACAACACGCAAGGCAAGCGAGCGAAGCGAGCGTGCCGCGGTAGCGGCCGCCGAAGCGCCAGAAGAATAATACAAGGTCACGGTAGGAGCATAAGGACATATTGGTCCTTTTTGAGGTTAGGTTTCATATATTCAAATATCTCGAGAACGGGGCAATCCCTTTTATGGGAGTGGTACCAGGGGGGAGGGGAGGTCCCTCCATCCATCCCCCTATTTTTTTTCCTTCATTTTCGTGCTACCGGAAACTAAAGTTTAACCAAAAAAGTATATCAGTCATACATAACACAAGCCCCCCTTACTTTGGGGCCAGATGATGCTGTGTGAAATGTCTGGGATTATTCATTTATTTTATATTGTTTTGCTATATATTGTATAAGTGCATTTAACAAGGTACCTACATATTGCAACATGAATTCAATTAAGAGTCAAGATTACAAAATTATGCCAAATAAATTTTAATTCTGTACATAACTAACTACAATAAAGGAAGTAGGCTAGATACATAATTTACTAGCTCACCCAAATGAGGCACAGTGACGGTCACTTGATTATTTGTGCCAGTATCCACTGTTGCCATTTTATTGACATCCACGGAAGCTGGCTTGAAGTCATCTGAAAACAGTATAGGAATTACGAAAACGCTAAAGATCATTTAAATTCAACACCGTTATAATCAAAATTCAAGGTTCACTGAATCATCTTACATGATAAATGATATGAAGTGAAGTAACATAAAGTCCATTTTTGTTTGGTTTACTGTTTTTAGGGCTGTTCCCTAGACAGTGCCCCTGATTTTTATGTTTCGCTGGATTAAATAAAGTTTCGTGAAGCACAAATGATTTTATTTATAAAAACAATTTCAATAAACTAACAATACCTATGTCAATCTTATTTTAAAACTGTCATGTGAAATGTTGAGATCTACTGAAGAAAAGTGGAGCCAAACCAAAATGAACTGGTATCTAAGAGATGGCAAGAGATGTTGAGGACAACAACAAATGCGCTGGGAAGATGAGCTGAAACTTACAGCGGGACCCAAATGGAGAACAGTTGCTCTAGACAGGAAGCAATGGAAACTACTGGAGGAGGCCTTCGCAAAAAGGCACACTGAGTTGAGAGACACCCTATAGCCAAACGAATCAAATAATAGTCTTAAAGATCAATTTCATCCAGTTTAACAGGCTAAATAAATAAATATATGTGAAATGTAACTCTATAGACTTTGGTATGGACAATAAAGATTGTTTTTAACAAAGTTTTTGAACTAGTCCAGCAAAACAGCAGAATTATATATTCATATCACCAGTTTTAGAGATGTGCCATTCTCTTTCAAGGTTAAAAATAACAATAACAAAAAATACTTACACTTAATTGTATGGTACTGGGATGTCTTGTTGTTGGTGAAACTTGTTCCCAGATTCAGCTCCCTCACTTCATAGTTGAGGCTGTGTTTATCCGCCATTGCACTAGATTAGGCCATAAGGTATAGAATGTTCTGGAAGACCTAATGAATTAATTAATAATACTAAACAATGTTAGATATGACACTGAAGGGTGAATTTAATAAAATCATCAAGCACATGCTGAATTACCGAAAACATATAATTAAAAAAAAAACTTTATGCTCATGGGCTACCACTTTTTTATAACACAATAAAAACTAAGAACTTCTGATCATCAAAACCCTGGTTCATAGTTAAGTATATATAATTATCCTCATGCATTCATCAATTCAATTATTTTTAAGGTATGTTGCATTTGAGTACATACCTATTCATAATTCTAAGTAAATAATTAAACTATGTTCATAATGTAATTAATATAATGTAGATTATTAAATAAAGAAAGGTAAGAGGACATATATTTCTCCTAAAGCAAATCAAAATCATAGTAGGTAGGTGGGTAAGTAGTTATTATTATTATGTATTTATCTTTATCATACGTTAATAGTCCGTGCTATAAGTATGTGCACTTAGTAGGTAAAAAATCACTGGCAGCCTATGTGAACCTATTTCTTTAGTTTTCTACATCAAACATATTTTGACAAACTTACGATTAAATCAGTGTATTATCTCTACGTGACACAAAGTTTAGAGAATGTTGCAATGCGCCGTTACTTCAGGATGTAAAAAATAAAAAAGAAAGTTAAAATTAATAAAATAATCAAACAAATGGAATTGGAAAGACGAACGATAGTGCACTTACCTTCGAATGGCTGTTTTCGGGGTTGGTAATAAACCAATGCCTGGAATAAACTTTATTTCTAAAATCAATAGACAGTAAAAACAGCTTGAAAAATAACATGAACTTGCTCAAGTCAGGACAAATATTCCCGACCCGAAATGAAAGAAAGAAATTGAAATAATTATTCGACCATCGATCGATCGACCCAGATTTAGTGACGTGACGTGACGTTTTACTCCACAGAATAGACACCGAATGAACTAGGAGTGAACATCTACTCAATCAATTGGATTTGACATTTTGACATTATGAACATCGATAAAATAAAATAAAATAGTTTAGGGTGCTTACAGTGCTTACGTACGGCTAATGACGCCAACACCGACGATAATTTGCTCAATTTTAGTTGTACTTATGTAGGTCTACTAAAGTGTTTTAGGTACGTAACGATGCGTCACCTTCCTATTATTTGTGACGTAACGTTATGGAATGAATGAACAAGTGAATGCACTTTTCCCAATGTGTAAAAAAACCTCTTTCGCATTGTCTTTTCCTTTCGCCTTTACTTAACTAACTTTGACATGACATACATCATGCACGTCATGCACGCACGCACGAAAGAATTTGACAGATTAGTTTGACTTGACATGACAAACAAACAAAACAAAAAGAAACTAAACAACTTAGAATTGTTTTGACTGACACTGGGCCATTTACCCATTCTCGTTATTTTCCGATTACTGTGCATGCTCTTGCCATTTCCTTCGTTTACCAATATTATATTATCCATAGTAACCATTTAAACAAGATGTCTAAAAAATCTATATCATTAGAAGTGGATCCTTCTTTAATGGAGCAAAATATGAGAATAATAAGGGTAAGCATTTCAGCCTTAATATTATTGCTGTGCAATTATCATTGCGGGCCAGGTCGTATTTAATTAGTACCTTGGTACTTACTTTCAGAGCGAGCTAGACACTTGCTGCAGTGCAGCTACTTTCACTGCATGTGTGTGTAACCATTTAGTTTCTTATTATTTTATACTTTATAAGTCAGTCATGAGCGGGAATCTGACGACTTATCTTTTTTGTGTTAAGCTCTAGGCTGGGGCGGCTTCTACGTCAAGGAAAGTCTCGAGTTACAGCTATGCGAATACGGTGGCGAGAGCTAATCAAGTTGGCCAACCAATAGTTGGCTTTATCAAAATATTTACATGACATGGATGAGGTTCAACCAAAAGGTTGACTTCAATTGAAATGAGTAATAAAAGTAATTATTATTTATGAATTGAGATTATTTATTGATCTCATTGAATTCTACTTGCTTGAGATTGCATCAGAAACCATAACTGCATCAGGTAGAAGTAACAAACATTGAAGACCATGTTAATCTTAATGACCATGCAAATTGTGTGTGTCTGTGAAAATGGTCTTTGTGATGCGATTGCATTAAAATATATGATTCCACCTATAAATTGTTATTCCCTTTTACAGGAAACCCCAACTGAAGAAGAGTTTAATAAAATATTAGCTTCTGTAGATACTGTACCATGGAAACTTGTAAAACCAGTACCAGGTAGGTACAACCATGCTTTTAAATAGTTTTCTTACTGTAAAGTTAATCGATCTCACAAAGTCATGTCCTATCACTCTTACATTACTAATAGCAATATTGTGTGAATGAGAGTACTGTGTACCACCACCATTTGTTTCTTGTATACAAACAAAATATTCCTTTACAGGTTTCTGTGTCAAAACTCTTTCAAAGCCAGACAACAAAAAAGTTTTTGTGAACATTTGTGTGACAGACACAATTCCATGCCCACGTGATGTCACCAATGAACAGCTCATGCAGATATTGAATTCATCTGATCCCTCCAGTTACAGAGTTCCAATGAGCATTGGTGAAGGAAGAACGGAATCTGATAAAGCTGGATCACCCTGCACAGTTTATGATGTTGCTATAAACTCGGAGTTTTTTAAGAAAGTTGAAAAGGATGACCTCTTTCAAACATTTTTCCTGACTGTAGTCTTTGAAGGCTTGCAGGATAAGTACCAATGTGAATTGGACGTGCAAAGATCTACCGTCTTAAAAAATAGGAAATCTATTGGCACATTACAGTCTCATAGGATCCAATTGAGAGATATTAAGACCACTGAAAATGCTTTGAAAGCGCCTCTCATTGAAGAAATAGGGGAAAAGCCCACTGTAGTTTCAAAGAAGCCAGAATTATTGTATAGAATGAGGCGTGAACCTCCTATTGGGGAGATTGAGTATCTGATAGCAGAGTTCAAAATCCCATCTGTTGTAAGTGAAAAGTCATTCCTTTTTATCGTGGCACTAGTTCAATATGGTTAAAGGATTAAAGTGCATTTAGCATATTATCTTCAATAGGTTCTATGACGTGCCGGTTTCATCCGGTACTAATTCACTCACTTCCCTCACTGTTTGAAAGTACTGGTATAGCATAGCACACTGCATTTTGATGGAGGCAAGCATTCAAAACTGATACTGTTGATTGAAAAGTTGTATAATTTTGTATTGTAGATTGTATGTTTGCCTAGAGTGGATTTTTATGTGTTGAGTAATATTTTTAAAATGATCTTTCAGGTAAAATTCAAAGACCTTAATTTGGAAGTGGGTGAAGACAGACTGGTGTTAGACTCCAAGGGGATGTTTGAATTGATAGATTTCTTTTTACCATGCAGTGTTGATCAGGAATGCATAGATGCACAACTAAACAGGAACAATGATGTAAGTACAAAAAATAAAACCAATATCATTATTGGCTCTAAACACATTATATATTTAAATTCGACTTAACATTTAAAAGGGATTTTCGCCAATATCAATTATGTTAAACCTTTGTACAAAACAGGGGTTCAGAGGGGTTTATTAGCGAAAAGAATTGGTGGCTTTATACAACTAGTAATTCAATTTAATTATCGGTTGTGTTGAAAAGACCACTATTTCGCCAATATCATGTTTTATGATTTTATTAATTATTTATTGACCAGCACTAAATTAAAACTGTCTCTGTCAACACTGTCACAGTGCCAGCATTGGTGCTTAGTAGTTTGCCAGCACCATGATGCTAAGCAAATCTTTGTACAGCATGTGTGTACATTATCCTTTGCATGAAGGAGAGGTCTGGCTAAAATTTCTAGTGCTTTGATTTATCCTGTTGGCATTTTTATTTTTATACCTTTGAGTGACAAGAACCCAAATTAAATAAATATAAACATTTCACACAGCATCATTCGATCCCAAAGTAAGCAGATCTTGTGTCATGGGTACTACATGGCTGATATAATACTTTCAGATCATACAAATATTTGTCCTGCAGCGGGAATTGAACCCGCAATTGCCATTAAACATAAACATTGCTGGACAATGCACACAACACCATCTTGGTCCTAAACTAAGCATAGCTTGTATTATGGTGATTAGATGACTGATAGAATACTTATATATTTTAAAATACATACCTTTCATACTTTATAACATCCAGACACAGTACAAACACCTATATTCTTCACACAAATGTTTATCCTGGGAGGGAATCGAACCCTCAACCTACATTGCAGAAGGTAGAGCTACTACCAACTGAGCTGACAAGCCAGTCAATGGAGACAAACTGGCGACACGACTGGATTTTATTTTGAATATAGTATCATATTTAATATTTCAGATGCTGCTGGTAAAAATGCCTGTGATGAACTAATAAAACCAGCTGATAGAATATGTTTGAATTGAATGGTGTGCTTATGAATAGTACCTGATGCAGTTAGTAACCTATACATGTGGGAAAATAAAACGAATCTTTTAAGTTAACAGAATTATAATTAGTTTTTGCTCTACTGTAAAAGTTAGAACAATTTTCTTTATGTTACCTACTGTTAACGTTATTATGACTAATATTATGCTTAAAAATAAAAGTTGCTATGATTTGAGATTTCGTTTTGATGATTCATATAGCACTATTGTAAGTATTATTAGCAAAGACTTAATTTATATCACATGTTATAATAAGATAAATGCAAGCCTTAATTTTATAGGTTTTTCAAGATCGTGTTACTCCTTCAGATAGGAATTAATAAATTAAATGTACCAAGCGTAGATTGCATAATTGTTACTACTTAATCTACCTACTTATTTTCTAAAGCTTAGATTAGATCACTTTTCTATTAATTAATGTAATTAATTGATTCGAAAATCAATTCAATTTGAGTTATTGCGTTATATACAGCCCGTTATATCTAAAAAACCGTTGGAGTCCTTAGCAGTAGATTCGGAAATGGCAATTTTCAGAGCTAAAAAAGATGAAGCCGTTAAATACCAATTTTCATCACAAATAAAGCAATCCTTCAGTTCTTCCACCACGTTGCTAATGCTATCAGAAGCACGAATCTATAAAACTTTGAAAGACAAAATTGTCCAAAACGACTTAGTGGTTTCTAAAGCTGATAAGGGTAATACAGTAGTTATTTTAGACATAATAAGTTATATTCAGAAGGTTTATGATGTTATACAAGGTAATGATTTCGAACGATTAGGTCTGACCCTACTAAGACTTTTACATCAGAGTTAAAGAATATTACAAAAAACACATCTTATGTATCGCCAGACTCGATGAAGTATATTGTTCCAATGAATCCTAGGTCCCCTATGTTGTACGGTTTGCCCAAAATACATAAAGATAACATTCCTATACGCCCAGTAGTATCGTATATCGGTGCTCCAGCATATAATTTATCAAAACATTTGAACTATTTATTAAAATCGAAATCAAATTTTAATCCCAGATATAGTTTAAAAAATTCTTTGGATTTAATAGACAAGATTAAAAATATCAGTTTGCCTAGCAGTGCTAAGTTGGTGTCGTTGGATGTAGAAAGTTTATTTACAAACGTTCCATATGGGGAGTGTTTGCAGATACTAGAAGGTCATTTTGAAAGACAGCGTATGCACCCAGGAGAGGTAGATGAATTGATATCTTTAGCCAAAGTCTGTATGGAACAGAATTACTTTCGATTCAACAACCAATACTATAAACAGAAAGAAGGTTTAGCTATGGGATCTCCACTAAATCCACTCATGGCTGATATTTTCATGGACTATTTTGAAAATAAATTTATTATAGGTCAACCTAATATCTTATATTATTACAGGTATGTCGATGACATTATTATGTGCTGGAACGGTACTCTCCGACAAATCGATATGTTTGTTAATAAAATTAATAGATTACATCCCAAAATTAATTTCAAATTAGAAGTAGAAGTTGATAGTTCCCTCAATTTTTTGGATTAGACTGTTACAAGAATGGGCGAGAAACATGATTTCAAAACTTATAGGAAACCTACGTATACAGACGTTACTATTCCGGAGACATCTTGTCACCCTCGTCAACATAAACTGGCAGCTTACCGTAGTTTTGTTCATAGATTGATGACAGTTCCACTTTCTCAAGAGAATTATAATACAGAGCTTACCATACTTTATCACATAGCTATAGAGAGTAACGGCTACAAAAGAAATATAATTGACAGTCTAATTAGGAGTAAACGGTCTAGTATTGTTCGTTCTCTTTTGTACCCAGTGCGTCCTGATAGACCAGAAAGATATTTAGGTAGCCTGACCTACTTGGGATCCATTAGTGATAGGATTTCAAACACTTTTTTGAGCTATCAAGGTAAGAGTGGCCTTTAAAACCAACAACACTTTAAAACGGATTTGTAATGGAAAAGACAGATTAGAGAACCATAAAAAATCAGGGGTTTATAAATTAATTTGCGATGAATGTAATGGTGTTTATGTGGGTCAAACCGGTCGTAATTTTGAAACTAGGTACAAAGAACATATCGCAGCTTATAGAAATAATTGTCCAGAAAGGTCTCATTTTGCCAAACATTTGATAGATTCAGGACATTCATTGAGTAATAATACTTTTAAAATTTTACATACATGCGAAAAAGGTTTTAGAATGTCTGTACTAGAAACTTTAGAAATAACAAGACATAATTCAGTAGATTTTACACTTTTGAACGAATTAAATACAAGTTTTCCAAGATCACCGCTATTACGTTTGTTTACAACGGCTGGCGCTGATAAATATAAATAGTAAAGTTGGAGCGCGACTGGCCCAGTCTCAGTCTGAGGTTGGTCGAAGCAACAAGTATGCAGAGCAGAGTGTTTTTTCGTCGGGGTGCGGAGTGAGTCAAGTGTTCTTGAGGATGCCTCGTGGAGGGGCGAAACACGTGTCGAATTTCTTTTGGAGGTAACTCTTTAGGAATAGATTGGCGGAATTGTACTAAATATTTGTCCATCTGTTTAATGTTTTGTAATGGATTTCCGCAAAGTCACGCCTGAATCAATTATATATCCCACATATATCTATTTAGGCGTCTATTCGGCAAACCTATTTATATCGGAACTTCGTTGAATTGAATTGTTCGTCGAATTAAGTCTTATTGACAGTTGTTTCTTTGTATAATTCAAATGATTGTATCGTCTGTTGTAGAGGATCACAACAGCGATTTTCGATTTGCTTCGATTGCCATTTATGAAATGAGCTTAGCTCTTATAAATTAGTTAGACTTATTGACTCGGGTGTGAATAATTGGAATAAAATTAACTAGTGGCTCTGTGAGCTGTAGACCTCGCGAACATTTTTCGAAATGACAGAAATATAACTTTTTTACGTTTTCAACCCCATATCTCTGCCATTTTGAAAAAAATTCAAAAACCGAATCGAAAAAAATTCTATATAGTTATAGAACCTGCTCACAAAATTTCACGAGAATCGGGTAAGAAATGCGACCTGTAGAGGAGATCATCCGGACAGACAGACATACGAAAGCATTTTCGCTTAAGCTGAAACGGAGACACTCGTTCGCGCTTCGCGCTCGCTCGGTCAATTATGTAGTTACACTTCTGCTGCAGTCGCAACAAAAAATAAGGCTATGGTAGAAAAGCTTCGTGTACCTTTCCTTTGTGACATATCGTTTATCGTTCTGCCGGGTACACTTTATGAACATCGTCACCTAGAACTCGTCATGTTTGGCGTGGACACGGAAGCTGTCCGGCCGATGGTCCAGTAAATGTTCCTTCACATCAGCGAGCACTCGTCCCTGGTCTCCCAGCGGCAAGGCGAGCACGAGCCCGGCGCGGCGCGCACTGCGGGACACGTACAGCCGCAGTGCGGGGTATGACGTCACTCCCTCGTGCTGGCACAGACCGCGCTCTGTCAGGCAGTTCACGCGTCCCAGTTGAACCGCGTTTCCTAGCATCTGTACAAAAGAATAAGTTATATATTTGACTAGCTGCTGCCAGCGGCTTCGCACGCATGGTACCTACATAAAATGTAGCCTATGTCCTTCTCCAAGGTCCCATCTATATCTATACCGAAACTCATCAAAATCGGTTCAGCGGTTTAGACGTGAAAACGTAACAGACAGACAGTCGGTTACTTTCACATTTATAATATTAGTAGATATCAACAGCCTAAAATTTGATGCTTCTAGTTCTGAAAATGACAATACTTTCATACAACCTTTAATCCCCCTTTTCAACCCTTTACAACACTTTTCCAATTAAAAAGTCTATGTCCTATGTCCTTTCTCAGGCTTTAGACTATCTGTGTACCAAATTTCATTTAAATCGGTTCAGTAGTTATGGCGTGAAAGCGAGACAGACAAACAGAGTTACTTTCGCATTTATAATACATATTAGTAAGGATTAGAACATGATTTTCAAAATGTATCTATCAGAATTAATATTAAATTATCAGCTCAGTTGGTGGTAGCTCTGCCTTCTATGCTGTAGGTTGAGGGTTCGATTCATATACGTACATTAATCATATCAAAAGTTTTATAATCACAATGCGGATGTGATCAAAGAAACACGCTTACAACATATATTTAAAGCATCGCTTTAATTTGGTTTGCTAAAACACCGCCATTTCTCGCGGGTGTACTATGACGTCACATTCAATGCCTATATACCTAAGGTATACCTAAATCCTCTCTCCACATTTCAGCACATTGGGTCGAGCTGATGCTATATCACTACTGGACGCAACGAAATGTGACGTCACACATTCCTTTAGATCCATGGTGATGCCTGCGTTTGACCACGTTCTCGCCTGATGTTAAGCGACGATGGGGCACGCAGGCCTAGAAGACACCTATTTACTCGAGACTTGAAGAGACCCACATTGTAGTTTTCAGGAAAGACTGACGACGGCAAACCGTCAATCCTTGGCTGTACGCATTATAAATGTGGAAGCAAAGCGCTTTGTTCGTAAGGGTGGTAGACTGACAAGGTATGGATGGTATTGATCGGTACGTCTGCTTGTCCTGTTGTGGAAAGGAGATGCGTTTCGCAAACTTCAATTTCAATTTCACCTATAAATTCATAGGTGATTGTTTTACAATAGCAAAATGTACTTACAATGCCTGTGATAGCGAAATCCGGATACATTTGGTAACACCGATAGCACCTCGGTGAATGGAAGTAGACCAACCAAGGTTTGACGGAACTGTAACAATGCATTTAACTGTTTAAAAAATTGAAAGCCCACAAGGAGCTCAAACAAGCCCACGACTTTGATCTCCAGACTTGGTACACCTGAGATCTCTGGTCTTTATATTATGTTACCGGCAATCTGTATAATTTAGGTATTCTATACAACACCTAGGTATTGTATAGAATACCTGGGGCGTCCAGGCAATGTATGAATACTATTGTCAATTACTTACATACTTTACCTAAATGCATACATGCTTTAATGTATTGCATATATGAAAATCTCGTGTCACGATATTTGTCCGGGACAAATTTTGAATTATAAATACTTGTAAACTCACCACCTAGATAAATCTTTACGACACGTTAAGAGCATCCTAAAATGATGTTTTGTATAAGTAAGCTACCTCGCCGTAACACAGTTACAAACCAGCACGGGAGCCTTCCGGACCCAAGGCACAACTACTGTGCTGAACTGGTTGTACCGTGGGTATTATTGATTCCCTTCTACACAACTGAGTTACCAACGACACAACCCGGAATTACGGCACAATTGCTATGCCCACCTGGTTGAGACGTAGGGAACTCAGAAACCACTCTGATTCCCCATAGCACAACTTCCTCTATTCTCTCAAGCACTGATAGTAAACCTCTTTGTTCAAGAGTTGCACTTTACATTCATCATCTTTTTAAAACATATACTAACAAAACGTAAAAATGATCAGTAGGGCGATTATGGAACTTTTGATACAATCAATCTCTATCAGTTTCGATTAGCAATCGGCATTATTTCTATCATTCGTTTAATTGTAACTGGAACTAGTTTTGACAATAGTATGACATGACAGATGACAACAGTGTAACAAACTTCATTCACTATACTATAGTTACTTTACTCGTCGTTTAAGTGCAATGTAAATAATTTAAATCAATTACCAAAAGTGCCATTATTTGAGCTTCTTAATTTAAAAACACAAGTTGTATGTAGCAAAGTCTATGAACTAATGTACCTAACTTGGATTACATGGCAATGTAGGCACTTATTAATTTTACATCAATCAATGTACCGACTTGCTCTCCAAACAGTTTCAGCATATATTGGTTGCGTTGGAGGTTACCTTAGGTATTATAACATAACATTTAAAATAATATGGTTCAAATGCCAAATTGATTGGAGATGTAAACCAAAGAGTATGTAAGACATAGAAAAAAACTACATGTAAACAAACACGGGTCTTTAGTCGTTTCGCACCACAAGCGATTCGAACCGCGGTGCGAAAAACCCAAGTACTGTTTCTGAATGGGGCCATTCGCACCGCAGTAGTTAGGGCGGTGCGAATCGCCCAACATTCTTTTGAAATGGTTCGTTTCGAACCACGAAAAAAAACGACTCGATACTCATTTTGTAAGTCTAAATTAGACACGAATCAAAAATTTAAGGATTTAAATTTTTTATTTATACAGGTAAGAAGAAAAATGGATAGTGGTATAAAAAATTGATAATATGTAATTTTTATATTTGTTTAACAGGTGTATCATTTTTAAAGTATTAAGGTTGGTTTTAAATCACAGCTTGATCAACATTGTACATTTTACTAAAAATTAACTATTGTTAATCACAGGGGGTCGGGTCTAGTATGACTGAATGTTGAAATGTACATATTCCAGAAAGAAAAATTTTTAAAACGTCCTTTTGCCATAATGTCTGAAATCCCAAAAGACTGATTTGTATAATAACTGAAAATAAAAAGTGCCCATCAAGGTACAATGGCACAAACAATTTGTACATATTTTTTTCGTTTATTAAAACAATGTAATTGTTTTTTAATTCTTTACTGTGTATACCTAATATATTATTTAGGTAAGTATAAACATTAAAGGTATTATTAAATTATTTAAGGTAAAAAAAGTTAAAAAATCTTCTAGTTTTAATTAAAGTAGGTAATCATTTTAATTTTTGATGAAGTATTTATGTTATATTAGACTAGCGACTCGCCCCGACTTCGCACGGGTGCAATGCTGATACTAAATATACTACAGAATGTCTAATGTGATTAGAAAACTCTAAAATTATCAGAGTTTCTCTACTATATTGTGCATATATTATACATATAAACCTTCCTCTTGAAACATTCTACCAATTAAAAAAACCCGCATTAAAATCCGTTGCGTAGTTTTAAAGATCTAAGCATACCTACATAGGGACAGACAGACAGCGGAAAACGACTTTGTTTTATACTATGTACTGATATATTTTTGTAGGCACAAAATTCAAAAACACCTTTTTCTTAGAATGACTGATTTTATAAAAGTCTTATTTATTATTTGTCCGAAATAAAACTATCAAATAGGAGTACAGCCGTGAACACTATATTTTGAAAAACTTTAAAACTAAATTACATATTCATCAACATCAAAAAATAAAATCGTTACTCCTAAAAAATAAATACTTATTATTCTTAAGTATTATTATACAGTGCTTGGTTGACTTGAGACATGTAAATTAGATGAATGACCATACATTTTTACTCAATATTAGCGACCCGAAGAAAAAATGATTGTTCTGTAGATATTTAAAGATATATTGTTGTTGTCATAATAGTGACAACAAACTTCACATTTCGAAGCATTTCTAAATGAAAATTATCTTTTTCTAATAATCGCGGGCAGGTCAGCTTGTCTTATTAAAGATCAAAAAGATTTTATGCTTAATTCAAAGACTACCCAAAGAGAACATTTTTTGTTTGAATATCATATCTTGTTAACAAAATATTTTTAACTGTGTATAAAAAAACGATAAAAACAACAAAATATCTCAAATAATGTTTTTATACAATAATATTATTACAATATTATATAAAATGTATGTATTATTTATAACTTTTCACTACCTACCAGCAACAAATTTTAGGTCACTTGGACCTCAAATTAATATCATCAGTTGTACTTACCATATAAACTTCACAACACATCATCGCTTTTGTTTCCAGGTTATTATATCTATTGTTTACATGACCGGTAAGTCTATTTTGTACAAAGGGTCATTTTTACCCGAGATTCTAGGAATGTATGTGCGCATATTGGCACCTTTTTAAACCTATTAAGGTGGCGGTGATGTTCACATAGTAAAAAAATACTTAGTGGGCTTTTGTTATTAATTTGTAACTTAAGAATGACTTTGCTTGTGCTGTTATTTTGTGCCTGACTGTACTACATTATTTTTATCATAATTCACCCATTTAAAATGAAAACTGCATTGTTATTCTCTGCGGTATGAATTGACTAATTCAAAAAAAGGTTTGGCCTATTCGCACCGCGGTGTGAAAGAACCCATTCAAAAGGGGACTTGGGCGATTTGCACCGCGGTTCGAATCGCCTGTGGTGCGAAACGACTAAAGACCCACAAACACTCGGTCACTTCACTTTTTCTTGTCGTTCTATAATGTCTGATTGTTTTGTTGTAAACTTCATTTCACTTAGTAATTTATGGATGTCACAAAATTAAGTCGTAGGTATTATACGATATATTTAAATGCCTAGTACGGTAAACACGGTTCCTACCACAATCGTTCTTTGTAAATTGGTCGAGCTATGCATAGTTTGACACCAACTTCACACTGTAACTAGCGATAGAAATCGCAGGGATAAGCTGTCCGTTCCGTAATACCAATTCATCAATAGTAACTGAAGCTATTAGTATCAATGTTTTTATAGTATCAAAGTTCCATAATCGCCCCAGATCATCAATGACGATGTTATTAGATTTGCTCAGATGTAACTTATCAACGGTGAAATGAACCTCGGTCATGCCTTAGATAAATTAAGATGAAATAATATTAAAATATTTGAGTTTTTAATAACTTCCTTTCATTCACAGGTTAATTCGTTTTAAGTTTTAACTTTGGCAGTGTAGGTACGGCCGTTTGCGTCTAATTTTCGTCAGTTGAGCCATAGGTTTTTTTTCCGGAACGGACCAATTAGTTGTGTAGAAGGGAATCAAAAGTACCCACGGCACAATCAATTGAGCATAGTAGTTGTGGCTTGGGAAATGTACCTATGGCCCAACTGACGAAAAGTGGACGCAAACGGCCGGGAAAAATTATAGCCGGAGAAATTAATGTTTCAAGATTTTTAGTTATTGCATTGCTGGCTGCCGCAGTATTATGTATTTTATATAATATATGCCGTAGTATTTTAAGGGATAGTATTGTTACGAGCCGGATACTGATAAATTTTGAAACCACTTGATTTTACCAAATAATAACTTTAATTTCAAAGTTGCTACACACTGAACTAAATCCACTGATTCTACTAGTAAACTTCTCAATAGAACACAATAAAAGTCACAACACTACAATACAACTGATAACACTTCGAAACTATCGCACTTATATCACTTGTTAAGCGAATAGACTGACTGTATCCGCAAACCAACGCCGTATTTATACGACGAGCGTCGAGTGCGTCGCGCAAAACCGGGACGCAACTCGAACGTTTGAGAACGAACCGGAACGCGCTCAAATGTTCGCTTGCAATAAAGATATATTGCTATCTCGTTCTCTCTTATGCATTCGATACGTGTACTTTGTAGTTTGCATCTACTCGATACCAGATGGCGTTATAGGTGAATATTTAATGCGTCCGCCTGCCAACAGATGGAACTATGTATCGGGCGCAACAGTATGAATGTATTTCATATATATATATATATATATCATCTGGTTCCAAAAGTACAAATTATGTGTAAAAAGCTAGGACTCTTTATGGTGGGAGTCCTAGGCCTCTTAGTTATTGATGATTGGTATTTGGTGTGGAGACAAAATGAGAAGTCCAAAGTTCACTGTAGATGGTTATGTATTTTATCGGACTTCACACTGCATCACGAAATGGTGATTGGAATATATTCAATCATATTTCATCATATCAGCCTTTATGAAGTCCATTGCTGAACATAGACCTCCCCAATAGATTTCCAGGAAGAACGATTTTGAGCCCTCTCCATCCACCGATTTCCCGCGATCTTTATAATGTATAATATAAATATCAGTCCATCGGGTGGGGGGTCGTCCTAAGCTTCGTTTTCCTGTCCTTGGTCGCCATTCGTCAACTTTTATTCCCCAACGGTTATCAGTTCTGCGAGCTATATGGCCTGTCCATTGCCACTTCAACTTGCAAATTTTGAGTGCTATGTCGGTGACTTTGGTTCTTCTACGGATTTCCTCGTTGCGGAATTTATCACGTAGTGAAAACACCCAACATAGCTCTCTCCATAGCACGTGCGCGACTCTGAGCTTGTGTATGAGGCCAATAGTTAGCGACAAAGTCTCAGTTCCATATTTCATCACTAGCAATATGCACTGATTGTAGACTTTCGTCTTGAGGCTCTGCGGTATCTGTGACGAGAAAATGTGCCGTAATTTCCCTAACCGAGTTGGATTCGTCGGTTGACCTCTTTGTCGAAGTTGGACTTGCCTAGTTGAATCGTCTGACCCAAATAGACATAATGGTCTACAACTTCGATTATATATATCGCTCCCAATATGTACTGGTACCCGGGGGGTAATTGTTAAACTAGACAAATTTAAGTAATAACTTGAATGGTATAAAATGGTATGTAACGCGGTGCCGGCTCGGCAGATGGTAGCACACGGTATGTAGTGATGGTATAAAATGGTAAGTATGGTATGGTGAGATGGTAATGAGTAACGCGGTGCCGGCTCGGCAGATGGTAGCACACGGTATGTAGTGATGGTATAAAATGGTAAGTATGGTATGGTGAGATGGTAATGAGTAACGCGGTGCCGGCTCGGCAGATGGTAGCACACGGTATGTAGTGATGGTATAAAATGGTAAGTATGGTATGGTGAGATGGTAATGAGTAACGCGGTGCCGGCTCGGCAGATGGTAGCACACGATATGCTTGTGGCCAATTGTGCATATTTGCTTGTAAGACAAAAATGCATAAATGCTGTGTTCGGTGTAAACTCGAACATTATGTTTAGTTTAGGGCTAGGGTGTTGTGTGGATTTTCCAGTAATATTACAAACTAATGGGTGGACATACGTATGACGAGTATGATTATGTACATATTATTTTTATCGACACTCTCATTATTTTCATCACCCCATATTCAGCTATATTGATTTCTATCCATCCTAAGGTTGTCTGGCAGAGATCGCTATCTAGCGATAAGACCGCCCATTGTACTACCGTGAAGCTAAACATTGTTTCTTATAACAGTCCAATGTATTTGTGGTATGCAATAAAGTATTTTCTATTCTATGATAATTCTGACACGATTGGATGTACACTAATGGTAGAACTGTGAGAGTATTACCTGGAGGGATTCAACTCCTCTGCAATAACAGTTTTGCTGAAAGTACGCCAATTGTGTTTCTGTACGGAGTCGTCAATGCGTTCCAGCGCCCACTCGAGGATGTAAGCCGCGTCGTTTAGCTGTTGCAGGTTTACACTGAAACAAAATCAGCTCTATTACTAACTAGCAATAGGCTCAAATTGCGCAAACACTGTTGTCAAACTTTTTTAAAATCATATGAAAGTAATTTATTGCGTAATATGGCTTTGTAACAGTTATTATGTGATACAATTTATAACAGCGATAATCAACGTGGTTAGCATGCAATATTTAATTATACATTATTATTCATATTAAGTAGGCACAAACACGCTTTGAATCAAATTTTGCGACGGTTTTTTGCGCGATAAGTCTAAATTAGGTTAAAATTTTAAATTGATAGATATAAAAACGTTTAATTGACATTAGTTCCTTTATTGAGTTGGTTTTCCGCAATTCTTTTCAACACCAAATATAGCGTCTAGAATGAGCTAAAATTCGTAAATCAAACGTCAATTTAGTACATATAAGAAATGTTATTTAATAAAGTTGCTCTAAATCAGACTTTGGTGCAAACAAAATAAGGTCGTTATTTTAGTAGTATCACTAGCACAATTAAAAAAAAATATAAAATGGTGTATTCATATTAAATAATTATACGGATTATTTTTGCTCGAATCACAAAGAAACAGAAAGCTTTTATTCCAATTATTCACACCCGAGTCAATAACTCTAGCTCTATATAAATAAAAACACCAAAATTACAAAAAAAACCGGAAATAACTCTAAATAATATATGAGTGCAATGTTTGCTTCGCAAGACGACCAAATATAATCTATGCAACATTATTTTACATGATAACTCAAATGCGCTTAAACACGTCAATTTAGAAAACTTAAGAAGTGTCATTTAAACGCGGCATTTGACTTAGAACTACATACATAAAGAGTAAGATATTCAATACCTGAAATGATGGGCCGAAGCAAGTGGATAAAGTCTCGCAGTCGGCATTCTGATATTCGCGCAGAACCCATCGGTATTTGTGTCGCATTTCAGAATGCCCACTCGCACAAACTCTAACGGACGGAGCTGGAAATAAATAAAATAATAATATTTGGTGGACAACGCACACAACACCATCTAGCCCCAAGCCAAGCATAGCTTGTATTATGATGACCAGTGGGGCGATTATGGAACTTTGATACTATCAAAACATTGATACTAATAGCTTTCAGTTACTATTGATGAATTGGTATTACGGATAACTGCGATTTCTATTGGCTTCTATCGCTAGTTACAATGTGAAGTTGGTGTCAAACTATAACTCGACCAATTTACAAAGTACGATTGTGGTAGGAACCGTGTTTAGCGATCTCAGCATTTAAATACATCGTATATGATTGATTGAAATAATGCCTATTGCTGATCGAAATTGATAGACATTGATGCCGATTGCTAATCGAAACTGATAGACATTGATGCCGATTGCTAATCGAAACTGATAGACATTGATTGTATCAAGAGTTCCATAATCGCCCTACTGATGACTGATAGGATACTTATGATACTCCATATTGATCAGTTCCTAAACTGGAAAAAATAATTAGAGTCTATAGAGAACTCTGTAAGTTCTGCCTGCTATGCCTAAGAAGTCTGAGAGATGAGGTAAATATTAAATAACTCAAAACTGTATATTACGCCTTGGTTGAGTCAAAATTAAGGTATAGCATTCAATTCTGGGGACACAGTTACGCCTTTAACATGAATAGAGCTTTTGTTATCAAAAAACGAGCCATTCGCACCATGGTGCGGATTCCGCCATGGGAATCGTGTAAAAAGTACTATAATGAGCTAAACATTTTGACTCTTCCTAGCCTCTACATCTTCATAACTGTCATGGATATTATACGGCATCCCTCTAAATATGAATCACCAGAACAAAGAGCACTAAGGTTAGAAACAAGAAGAAAAGATTTAGAGAACCCTCAATGTCTGAGGTTAGAAGTTGTTAAGCATGGGTGTCAATTTCAAGCGGTTAGATTATACAACTCTCTGCCTGTTGAGTTGAAAACTATTAATAGCCCAAATATATTTAAAAATAAGCTTAAAAAGCTCTTGCTGGAAGGTGCTTTTATACCGTGGACGAACTCCAACTGTAGTAGTTATTAAAATTTAATTACATAACATTAATATTTATTTTTATTTTCTTTAATTTAATTGTATTTTATTGTTTGTTTTTTTAATTTATATTGTTTTAATTATGTGTAATTTTAGGCCAATTTAATGTAATATATTCAAATACGATGTATATTGTTAAATGAATAAATAAATGAATGAATGAATATTCATAACAAGCAGAACAGAAAATCATCACACAAATATTTGTCCTGGGAGGGAATCGTGCCCTCAACCTACAGAGCAGAAGGCAGAGCTACTACCGACTGTGCTGAGAGATCAGTCAAATAAGGAAATACAAGGTTTATTTATTTATTTATTACCTTAATATAAACCTCTCTCCATTGCGTCTCCAGTTGGTGACAGAGCGAGCCACAATGCGCCGGGAAGTGAGCAACAAGCCAGCTGTGCGTCCGGCTCGAAGCGTCCAGGATCTCTAGCACTTGTTCTACGCTCACCTCTATGTCTGGAAGAAGACATTTATTTTATAGGATACATTTCGGAAAATGTGCCCAGGAATTACATCATCTAATTATAATTCTAATCATCTCCTTTTCACAACAGGACAAGCAGACGTACCGCTCAATACCATCCATACCTTGTCAGTCTACCACCCTTACGAACAAAGCACTTTGCTTCCACATTTATAATGCGTACAGCCAAGGAATGGAATGCTTTTCCGTCGTCTTGTCTTTTCTGAAAACTACAATCTAGGTATCTTCAAGAGTAAATACGAGGTGTCGTAGGTGTCGCTTACCACAATAATAGCATATCTATTTAATAAAACAAAGTCATGTTAGTTACACCATTTATAACTCGAGAATTGCTCAACCGATTTTCATGATTTTCAATTTGCTGGATTTGTCTTCGCTCCGAATAGTAGAATAACTATCAAAAAAAATGAAATAATATAAAAAATAAAGATTTAAAGTGGTGAGTTCAGTTTGATACAACCTTTAATAGTACCTTTCCATGCTTGCCAAGCCTTGGCAAACGTCCACAAGCACAAAGATGTAAAGAGGGCGTTTGGCTCGGCTGTCGTGAGCTTGTAGACGCTTGTCTCCAATCCGGTCAAGTGTTTTTTGACACAGATCAAAGGGCGCTAGCGGCAAGTGCTTGCGACGCATTCACATTGGTGCGTTTTTAGTAGCCATTGTGATCTCGCGACGAGTGCACGTTTAGTTATTTGTTATAAAATGAGTGGCTGGTCCAACGAAGAGAGTTTATCGTTTCTGGAATATGACCAGAGCGAATCGACTATCTAGAACCCCAAAGACGTTAATCATAAAGATAAAAAGAAAGTTGCAGATGATTGGTGTCGTCTTGCCGAATTACGGGAAAGCCAAAAAATATTAAATAAAATAGATAAATTATAGAAAAAATTGATACCTAAATAAAAATAAAAGTACGTTAAACCAAACGCAATAGCCGATACAAGTTCGGTGTCCGCCATGCTTGTGTGTACGTAGCACACTGACGCATTCACAAGCATGTAAACGACTTGCAAATGCTGGTAATCGCATCTGGTAAATACGTTTAAAAAACGTATTCTATCAGTCATCTAGTTCCCATAGTATAAGCTATGCTTACTAGGCTGTTTTTTCTAACATTACCGACGATTGTATAAATTTATACTTAATATCATAAATGCGAATGTTTATTATAAATGACAATTATGATAAATACTTACGGGTATTTATCGCGTTTATTTACCTATTTTTCCCGACGTTTTGACAGGTTTACACTCTGTCGTGGTCACGGGATGACCGTGAAATAGGTAAATAAACGCGATAAATACCCGTAAGTATTTATAATAATGTGTTCTGATCGCGTAAGTTTAAAAAACTTTATAAATGACAAATCAATGTCTGTCTGTTTGTGACGTTTTCAACGCTGAACGGCTGATCGGATCTTGATGAAGTTGGGTAAGAAGATGTATTGCATTCGAGGGAAAAACATGTGCTACTTTTTGTCTCAAAAAACTACCTTGAAAAAAAAAATGGGGGGGTAAAATAAGGGATAAAAGTTTGTTTGGGCAACTCATATTTCCTTAAGTTAAGGAACTGAAAATTCATATTTAGGCTTTTGGTAAGAAATAAAGAAATATGTGTTTTTAGGTCTTCGCAAAATAATCCCCTAGGGGATAAAATAGGGGATTAAACTTATGAAATCTTCTTAACCCTTAAGGTATTTTTGTTGACTATACTATACATAATATTCAAAAAAATCTGACGTCCAATCTGGGTTTGATGCAACGTTTCTTTTTATCAAAATTAGTTTCCGAACGCACCTTCCTGCTTAGGAAAAAATCAATATGACACTGACATTGACGCTTGTGTGCGTGTGAATGACGAGAAAGAAAAAGGGAAATAGAGAAGGAGAACGCTTTAGCTGTGTGCTTAACCTGCAGTGTTGTGTAAAGTGTGCTGTTATATAATGTTCGTACAATCTGCACGTATTTGTCTCGGGTCTAGGTGTATCTAGTTATAATTATGTACGTATTTATCGAGACTATCCGACGTAGAACTAATGTTGTCGACATAGCTCAGAGACTTGGTAAGCTGAAGTGGCAGTGGGCTGGCCATATCTGCAGAAGAACCGATAACCGTTGGGGTAACCGAGTTCTTGAGTGGAGACGGCGGCTCGGCAAACGTAGTGTAGGACGCCCTCCGGCAAGGTGGAGTGACGATATGCGAAAGGCTGCCGGCAGAAGCTGGATGCGTCGAACTGAAGACAGGGCGCAATGGCGCTCATTTGGGGAGGCCTATGTCCAGCAGTGGACTGCTATGGGCTGATGATGATGATGATGTATAATTATAAAAAAAATGTATTTAAGTAGTATATCAGTCATGGGGTACCCATAATACAAGATCTGCTTACTTTGGGGCCAGAAGATGCTGTGTGAAATGTCTGAAATTATTTATTTATTATTTACTAGCTGTTACCCGCGACTTCTTACGCGTATGCTTAGAACCTTTATTTAGAATGGTATAATTGTATAAGTGATGTACTTAGTACAAAACATTCAAAGAAAATTGCGTAAAAAATTACGTAAACCTAACTGTTAACGTAAAATTAAGAAGTAGGTAGATTAAGGACCTCCATACTTAACCCTTAAGGTAGCAAAGCATTTTTTGGTTAAAAAAAACGAAAATTTTCTTAAATCTGGTTTAATAAGACTCTAAGAAGAGACGTACATCAAATAAAAAAAATCTAAATAGCATAGTTTAAAACAAAAAGCATGTATAAATTGCTATACATTGCCACATTTATACAATACAACAGAAGGATGACAATGTATAACATGCTATACATTACGACTATAACGTATTGCAGTGGAAGGATGAAACGGAATATCATTCGAAAATATAATTTTTTTTGGTGATAACTCAAGAAGCAGTTTCTGCCCTTTACGTAGCATATATGGACTTTGCATTTGGTGCAAACTGTGCTCGCCTGTCCTCCTTTGCAATATTTGCATCTCTGGTAGCCAGCTAATTGTGGCCAATGATCAAATTGATCGTATCTCACACCGTCAGTGGGTCTTGCTGCTACTGGCTTCTTTATCTTCTTAGGAACAGTTTCTCTATTTTCGACTAGAACTGGTCTATTTTTCTTCAACAGCTCTGCATAAATGTCATATCTAAAGTCTTTCAGTAGATCCGATTTATTTTTGATGCCTTTCATTTCGTAATGCCTACGGCGTAAAAGTCAAGCTTTATTGACACAAATGTCCAGCAGTTGCGAGAAGATGTTGATGTACCATCTGTGAGACTTTATGCCAGTGCGGTATAGGGCAATCAGCATGTCAGCCAGGTCTACTCCTCCCATGTGACGATTGTAATGCTTGACAATTTGGGGACAGGGAACTTCAACATACTGTTTTCTTTCTTTGTTGTACCGTTTGGCAGTCTGGACCGGGTAGGCGTCGCAAAATGAGCTGACAAGTATCACTTTCTTGTTGTCGACCCATTTTACAACACTAATTTTATTTTTGTTACAAACAATCTGCGCAAAAGAGCCTCTTCCTTTCTTTTCTAGCAGCTTATCTGCGACCAACAGCTTGTCAGCTCCTTGCAGTCGGTTCTGGCGGATAGTTCCTAAGCTGAAGATTCCGTAATTCTCCCGCAGTAAATACACTAGCTCCAGCGATGAAAAATAATTGTCAAAATACACAACTGAAGCTGGCGTCTTGATTGTTTTGCACAACGCTAGTACAATCTTAGCTCCAACCCCCAAAGTCTCTTCATCCTCTATGAAATAGATTCCTCGAAATGTTGTCTCCCCAGCATACAACATGAAATCGTAAATCATACCAGACACTCCAGCTCTTACAAATTCTTGAATCCCCACTTCTTCGGTTTGTTAGGATTGTACTGCCTCCTGCTACCGGCTTTTTTGCCTTTATAAGGCATAACCATTTCATCAATACTAAAAGCATTTTCTTCTTCAACAGACAGACATTGGGCCCTTACTATTTCAATTACAGGACGTATATTGTAGTACCTGTCTTCAATATCGGCATTGTTATTGTCGGCAAAATGTATAAAGCGGCGGATTTGTTGGAACCTTTTTAGTGGCATGATATCTACTTGTGCGTATCTAAAATTAGTTTTCCAGTAATCTTTATACGAAGGCATAGCGACGATGCCCATGAGTAAGTTGATTGCCAGGAAATCCAAGATTTCCTCTTGCGTCACTTTTATGGATCTATCTTTTTCTTGGAGACTGTAAAGGTTGATGTGCATCACAATATTCTCTTGATTTCTTCTGTGAAAAAACGATAAAAATAGTCAAGAGCTGACCAATTCTCAGGTACAGCGTCTTGAAAAACCATTTCTGGGATTTCAGCTTTGCTTTGCAATTGTACTTTTTTCCATTGGCATGTTACTTTATATTTTATGGTAGGTTTTTTGACAGTCTTTGCCAAAACAGTTGGCGCTTTACGTTTCCTCTGGGATCTGGTGTTAGTGACTACAGGAGTTCGTGGAGAGTTTGGGTTAGATGGCACCGAAAGTAATGATGATAGTGACGGAACTGCGTATATGTCAACCTGTGACGGACTCGGAAAAACCTCTTGCAGGACCTCTCTCACCTGGCTTTGATAGTCGTCTGTAGAAGTGTTGTACTCCTCGTCATCAGTCTTTGCCAAAACAGTTGGAGCTTCACGTTTCCTCTGGGATCTGGTGTTAGTGACTACAGGAGTTTGTGGAGAGTTTGGATTAGATGGCACCGAAGGTAATGATGATACTGACGGAACTGCGTATATGTCAACCTGTGGACTCGGAAAAACCTCTTGCAGAACCTCTCTCCCCTGGCCATGATGGTCGTCTGTAGAAGTGTTGTACTCGTCATCATAATAAACTGCATACGGTTCCGGACTCTCTAATAAGTTTAACCTCTCTAAGGAGGAGTTTAGCGAAGGTGGTGGTGAGCTTTCGAAGGATCCACGGACTTCATCTTCACTACTATTTCCATCGCTTGCTTCAGAATCAGCGTTTTCACGAGGGACCAGTGACAATATTCGCTGCGAGCGTCGACTAGCGTAGCTCTAAAATAAAAAAGAAAGCCCATGCTTGCAAACCAAAACCAATAAGCAAATATAAATGCATAGATGAGCATAAGATTCCCAAACTGACTTAGAAAATACTTTAGGTAAAGTACCGTAACCTACATGTATGTACGTACGTACTTGCATAGATAAGTGAGACTGTATCTCACTTATCTGACAAAGTGAACCAAGTAAGAGAACAAAGTTATCAAAAAAGTACGCCAAAACCGTCTTAAATTTAAATACCCAATAAGTAGCTATGTATATTATGCTATACATAACAAACAAGTTGTAGTTTGTATAAGATGTAGCGATGTATAGTATGCTATACATAACAAACAAGTGTTACATTGGATAAGATGTAGCGGTGTATAGTATGCTATACATAACAAACAAGTGTTACATTGGATAAGATGTAGCGGTGTATAGTATGCTATACATAACAAACAAGTGTTACATTGGATAAGATGTAGCGGTGTATAGTATGCTATACACTCATAGAAAACACAATGATTCATGCAAAATAACAAAGCTAGAAGTATTCTCTTTGCATAAAAATACCCGCAATAGATTAGTTATCTTATTTTAGGTGCCTAATAACCATAATTTACAGAAAACATAGTAAAATACAATAATTTACCTTGTACATCGTGAAGCTCCAACTACTTGTTCAAATGATTTGAAAATTGTCACTTAACTGTCAATGTCAGTGTCATATTGATTTTTTCCTAAGCAGGAAGGTGCGTTCGGAAACTAATTTTGATAAAAAGAAACGTCACTGTCAAAACGTCGGGAAAAATAGGTAAATAAACGCGATAAATACCCGTAAGTATTTATAATAATGTGTTCTGATCGCGTAAGTTTAAAAAACTTTATAAATGACAAATCAATGTCTGTCTGTTTGTGACGTTTTCAACGCTGAACGGCTGATCGGATCTTGATGAAGTTGGGTAAGAAGATGTATTGCATTCGAGGGAAAAACATGTGCTACTTTTTGTCTCAAAAAACTACCTTGAAAAAAAAAATGGGGGGGTAAAAAAAGGGATAAAAGTTTGTTTGGGCAACTCATATTTCCTTAAGTTAAGGAACTGAAAATTCATATTTAGGCTTTTGGTAAGAAATAAAGAAATATGTGTTTTTAGGTCTTCGCAAATAATCCCCTAGGGGATAAAATAGGGGATTAAACTTATGAAATCTTCTTAACCCTTAAGGTATTTTTGTTGACTATACTATACATAATATTCAAAAAAATCTGACGTCCAATCTGGGTTTGATGCAACGTTTCTTTTTATCAAAATTAGTTTCCGAACGCACCTTCCTGCTTAGGAAAAAATCAATATGACACTGACATTGACAGTTAAGTGACAATTTTCAAATCATTTGAACAAGTAGTTGGAGCTTCACGATGTACAAGGTAAATTATTGTATTTTACTATGTTTTCTGTAAATTATGGTTATTAGGCACCTAAAATAAGATAACTAATCTATTGCGGGTATTTTTATGCAAAGAGAATACTTCTAGCTTTGTTATTTTGCATGAATCATTGTGTTTTCTATGAGTGTATAGCATACTATACACCGCTACATCTTATCCAATGTAACACTTGTTTGTTATGTATAGCATACTATACACCGCTACATCTTATCCAATGTAACACTTGTTTGTTATGTATAGCATACTATACACCGCTACATCTTATCCAATGTAACACTTGTTTGTTATGTATAGCATACTATACATCGCTACATCTTATACAAACTACAACTTGTTTGTTATGTATAGCATAATATACATAGCTACTTATTGGGTATTTAAATTTAAGACGGTTTTGGCGTACTTTTTTGATAACTTTGTTCTCTTACTTGGTTCACTTTGTCAGATAAGTGAGATACAGTCTCACTTATCTATGCAAGTACGTACGTACATACATGTAGGTTACGGTACTTTACCTAAAGTATTTTCTAAGTCAGTTTGGGAATCTTATGCTCATCTATGCATTTATATTTGCTTATTGGTTTTGGTTTGCAAGCATGGGCTTTCTTTTTTATTTTAGAGCTACGCTAGTCGACGCTCGCAGCGAATATTGTCACTGGTCCCTCGTGAAAACGCTGATTCTGAAGCAAGCGATGGAAATAGTAGTGAAGATGAAGTCCGTGGATCCTTCGAAAGCTCACCACCACCTTCGCTAAACTCCTCCTTAGAGAGGTTAAACTTATTAGAGAGTCCGGAACCGTATGCAGTTTATTATGATGACGAGTACAATACTTCTACAGACGACCATCATGGCCAGGGGAGAGAGGTTCTGCAAGAGGTTTTTCCGAGTCCACAGGTTGACATATACGCAGTTCCGTCAGTATCATCATTACCTTCGGTGCCATCTAATCCAAACTCTCCACAAACTCCTGTAGTCACTAACACCAGATCCCAGAGGAAACGTGAAGCTCCAACTGTTTTGGCAAAGACTGATGACGAGGAGTACAACACTTCTACAGACGACTATCAAAGCCAGGTGAGAGAGGTCCTGCAAGAGGTTTTTCCGAGTCCGTCACAGGTTGACATATACGCAGTTCCGTCACTATCATCATTACTTTCGGTGCCATCTAACCCAAACTCTCCACGAACTCCTGTAGTCACTAACACCAGATCCCAGAGGAAACGTAAAGCGCCAACTGTTTTGGCAAAGACTGTCAAAAAACCTACCATAAAATATAAAGTAACATGCCAATGGAAAAAAGTACAATTGCAAAGCAAAGCTGAAATCCCAGAAATGGTTTTTCAAGACGCTGTACCTGAGAATTGGTCAGCTCTTGACTATTTTTATCGTTTTTTCACAGAAGAAATCAAGAGAATATTGTGATGCACATCAACCTTTACAGTCTCCAAGAAAAAGATAGATCCATAAAAGTGACGCAAGAGGAAATCTTGGATTTCCTGGCAATCAACTTACTCATGGGCATCGTCGCTATGCCTTCGTATAAAGATTACTGGAAAACTAATTTTAGATACGCACAAGTAGATATCATGCCACTAAAAAGGTTCCAACAAATCCGCCGCTTTATACATTTTGCCGACAATAACAATGCCGATATTGAAGACAGGTACTACAATATACGTCCTGTAATTGAAATAATAAGGGCCCAATGTCTGTCTGTTGAAGAAGAAAATGCTTTTAGTATTGATGAAATGGTTATGCCTTATAAAGGCAAAAAAGCCGGTAGCAGGAGGCAGTACAATCCTAACAAACCGAAGAAGTGGGGATTCAAGAATTTGTAAGAGCTGGAGTGTCTGGTATGATTTACGATTTCATGTTGTATGCTGGGGAGACAACATTTCGAGGAATCTATTTCATAGAGGATGAAGAGACTTTGGGGGTTGGAGCTAAGATTGTACTAGCGTTGTGCAAAACAATCAAGACGCCAGCTTCAGTTGTGTATTTTGACAATTATTTTTCATCGCTGGAGCTAGTGTATTTACTGCGGGAGAATTACGGAATCTTCAGCTTAGGAACTATCCGCCAGAACCGACTGCAAGGAGCTGACAAGCTGTTGGTCGCAGATAAGCTGCTAGAAAAGAAAGGAAGAGGCTCTTTTGCGCAGATTGTTTGTAACAAAAATAAAATTAGTGTTGTAAAATGGGTCGACAACAAGAAAGTGATACTTGTCAGCTCATTTTGCGACGCCTACCCGGTCCAGACTGCCAAACGGTACAACAAAGAAAGAAAACAGTATGTTGAAGTTCCCTGTCCCCAAATTGTCAAGCATTACAATCGTCACATGGGAGGAGTAGACCTGGCTGACATGCTGATTGCCCTATACCGCACTGGCATAAAGTCTCACAGATGGTACATCAACATCTTCTCGCAACTGCTGGACATTTGTGTCAATAAAGCTTGACTTTTACGCCGTAGGCATTACGAAATGAAAGGCATCAAAAATAAATCGGATCTACTGAAAGACTTTAGATATGACATTTATGCAGAGCTGTTGAAGAAAAATAGACCAGTTCTAGTCGAAAATAGAGAAACTGTTCCTAAGAAGATAAAGAAGCCAGTAGCAGCAAGACCCACTGACGGTGTGAGATACGATCAATTTGATCATTGGCCACAATTAGCTGGCTACCAGAGATGCAAATATTGCAAAGGAGGACAGGCGAGCACAGTTTGCACCAAATGCAAAGTCCATATATGCTACGTAAAGGGCAGAAACTGCTTCTTGAGTTATCACCAAAAAAAATTATATTTTCGAATGATATTCCGTTTCATCCTTCCACTGCAATACGTTATAGTCGTAATGTATAGCATGTTATACATTGTCATCCTTCTGTTGTATTGTATAAATGTGGCAATGTATAGCAATTTATACATGCTTTTTGTTTTAAACTATGCTATTTAGATTTTTTTTATTTGATGTACGTCTCTTCTTAGAGTCTTATTAAACCAGATTTAAGAAAATTTTCGTTTTTTTTAACCAAAAAATGCTTTGCTACCTTAAGGGTTAAGTATGGAGGTCCTTAATCTACCTACTTCTTAATTTTACGTTAACAGTTAAGTTTACGTAATTTTTTACGCAATTTTCTTTGAATGTTTTGTACTAAGTACATCACTTAGGCAATATACAATTATACCATTCTAAATAAAGGTTCTAAGCATACGCGTACGAAGTCGCGGGTAACAGCTAGTAAATAATAAATAAATAATACCAGACATTTCACACAGCATCTTCTGGCCCCAAAGTAAGCAGATCTTGTGTTATGGGTACCCCATGACTGATATACTACTTTAATACATTTTTTTTATAATTATACGTCATCATCATCATCATCATCATCATCATCATCATCAGCCCATAGCAGTCCACTGCTGGACATAGGCCTCCCCAAATGAGCGCCATTGCGCCCTGTCTTCAGTTCGACGCATCCAGCTTCTGCCGGCAGCCTTTCGCATATCGTCACTCCACCTTGCCGGAGGGCGTCCTACACTACGTTTGCCGAGCCGCCGTCTCCACTCAAGAACTCGGTTACCCCAACGGTTATCGGTTCTTCTGCAGATATAGCCAGCCCACTGCCGCTTCAGCTTACTAAGTCTCTGAGCTATGTCAACAACATTAGTTCTATGTCGGATAGTCTCGTTAAATACGTACATAATTATAACTAGAAACACCCAGACCCGAGACAAATACTTGCAGATTGTACGAACATTATATAACAGCACACTTTACACAACACTGCAGGTTAAGCACACAGCTAAAGCGTTCTCCTTCTCTATTTCCCTTTTTCTTTCTCGTCATTCACACGCACACACTGTTGGCTGACAGTACCAACCTCTCGGAAAATGGTTTGCCAACCAATGCCAATGCCAATGGTCGGCCAACTCACCACTTCGCACGTGCATTGGTCATATCAAATAGCACGAGCTTCCCCGACTTCCTGTTACACACTTCCGTCCCTTTTCACGAAATCCCTTTACCTTTTCAAAAAGTCTATGCTTACTTTGAAGTTGTTTTTTCTATAATTATTTCCGACGATTGTATAAGATACCTGCAGTGTTCTTGATAGTGTTTATAAAGTGTATGAGGTCATGTTGATTATCCCGAGACGAGTAGTACTCGCGTCGGGTCCCGTTCTGCAGCAGTATAGTCGGCTCGCTCGGCGCTACGCGAGCGCAATGAGACTCTGTCTGCGCTGTACACGACATTATGCCAAACTGGAAAGTATAAAACCACATAAAGCATACATAACATTATTGATTTATTTATTCGTTGTACAAGATCCACAGCTCTTGAAATAGTAAACACAAAACTTAAGTTCATAACCGACAGAAATCAAGATGTGTTGCTTGTATGTAATTATTATTATTGAATGTGTATGTGTTGGTGTGTGTGTGTGTGTGTGTGTGTGTTGTTTGTTTGTAAAAGGTATTTAAAAAAAAGCGTATGTCTATTATGGTGATAACGGTTCGCTTCTATAATAAGCTTCCTGAAAAGGCAACTAAATTACCTAAGAAATTTAAAGCTTTACATAAAGGGTAGTCTTTTTAAAATAGCGTTTTTTATAATAATAATAATGTCGAAAATTTCACATAGCATCATCTGGTCCCTATGTACGACATTTCTTGCAAATAAACTATTTCTATGTCTAAATGTATTTTAATGTCATTTCTTCATAATTCAAGTTCTAATAGAATCAAGCAAGTAACTCGTCTTGGTCCTATCACTAAAATAAGTATTGCCATCCTGTGCTATCATAACTTAAAGAAAGAAGACCGCGATACTTTTAATTTATCTTCACAATTACACTTATATCATAAGTTAGTTGCTGCCCGCGGCTTCGCACGCGTGGTACCTACATAAAAAATAGTTTTTATGTCCATCTCCAAAGCGATTTCGATGAAGTTTGGTATAGAGATGGGATCTCTATACCAAACTTCATCGAAATCGGTTCAGCGGTTTAGGCGTGAAAACGTAACAAACAGACAGACAGAGTTACTTTCAGATTTATAATATTAGTAGGGATGCGGCAACGACTGCGCAGATTTTGATGAAACTTGGTATAGTTATAGTCAGTGACCTGGAACATCATAGAGGCTATTATTTAGGTACCACGCGTGCGAAGCCGGTCGCAAAAGGTAGTATAAGCTTAAGTAAGAACGAGTATAAAAAAAATTGATACTTACATGAATATTGCTATCTTTGAAGTGAATACTGGCGCGCATAAATGGCTCGACGATATCATCCCATGATAACAAGTGGGGGATCACTAGCAACACCCAAACACCCGTATCTGTAATACGAAGATGAGGAAAATCAAATCAAAGTAATTTATTCCTTAATATGGGTTTGTAATGGTTGTTTGGTGATACATTTTAGAATAGCCATAATCAGCGTGGTTCGCATGCAACATCACTTCATAGTATAAAACAAAGTCGCTTCCGGATGTCTGTCTGTCCCTATGTATGCGTAGATCTTTAAAAGTACGCAACGGATTTTGATGCGGTTTTTTTAATAGATAGAGTGATTCAAGAGGAAGGTTTATATGTATAATACATGCATAATATAGTAAAGAAACACTGATAATTTTAGAGATTAGCGTATATTGGTTCAACGTATTAGAACTACTGAGCTACAGCAACGTGTGGCCGGGTCAGCTAGTTTATACAATATATTCAAATTAATTAGGTAATTACAAACATGCTTTCAATTTAATTTGATTAATATAAGTCAATGTTCTAAAACAATGATGTTAAATGTACTTTATCTTTTAAATAATCATAGGTAGAATAAGTATTTTATAATAATATTTTCTTCAGCCTTGCTTTAAACACCACTGGGCTTGAAGTCTCTAATAAAAATGAAGGTAGACGATTGTAGACACGAATAGCCATAACTAACACGCCTTTGTTGTATAAAGCAGTTGTATTTGGGGGTATCATTACTGCTCTAGTGAAAAAAACAGTAACTTTGAAAAGTCTAATTTCGACACGTATACTTCTTTAATAAACTTCAACGTGAGATATCGGCGATTTCAACGTCACTGCATGACCACTGCTTGACGATATAATAGACGTCCGTTACTAAAAGTTCAATTTTATAATATACTACCTGCCCCGGCTTCGCACGGGTGCAATGCTGATACATCAGCCAGTTTTTGCAATGTAAGCGCAAAAGAATGTGTTAATTTACGACATTACATTAGAAACCTCTAAAATTATCAGTGTTTCTCTACTATATTACGTATGTATTATACTTATAAACCTTCCTCTTGAATCACTCTATCTATTAAAAAAAACCGCATCAAAATCCGTTGCGTAGTTTTAAAGATATAAGCATACATAGGGACAGCCAGACAGTGGGAAGCGACTTTTTTTTATACTATGTAGTGATTTAGTTTATCGGTCACGGGATCTCTGCATAAGAATGTGAATAAAATTTCCTATTAAAAACTATTTACACATAACAATGATTTGAAATCTCCAATAAGTTATTGCGGGACGAACAAAAACAAACAAAGAGGCGGGTAAAAATTATTTGATTACAAAAAGTTCGAAATTCTAATTGATTTAAACAGGGCGCAAAGTGGTCACTTTTGTGTCTTGTGCGGATACAAGCAACCGATGAATATTTAATTTCTATAGAACCAGTATGAAATCACCGACTCCCTGCTCCCTGTACACACGTAAATCATTTTTGTGTCCAGTTGCTTCCACTTAACACATGCTCATTGACGATCAAAAAGTGTAAGGTGTCGGCAACTAGAAACTAAAAGTCGTCAGTTGAAGACACAAGCAACATTAACAAATTTCCTGACAATTGTACTGAGCTGCGCTGTACCAGTGGCCAGTAGTAGCAACGGGCTACAGTGTCCGATCACCGCTACAGGACACATAAACTACGGTTCCCTGTGTGCGTGTGCCGTGTCGGCAACAAAAAATGTCTTCGAAAAACACTTCAAAACCGGCAAAATAACCAAGTATTGTTCAAAAGGCTCAGATAAAACATCTGAGTATTGTACCAACAAATCAAATCGATATTCAGCCGAATAGTTCAACGGAAATGACGTAAGAATAAACGGGTGTTTTTATCATAGAATTTCGATTAAATGTCCTCTTCGAAACTAGAAACTTCCATATATCAATAGAATCGTCATTCCCTGTACTACTAATACCAACACAAAAGCTACAGATAAACTTGAGCGGGACGATCGCCTCAGTTGACTGTACCTACGCAAATGGAATGATAGCCTGCATACGTACTCAATGGTGGTGCGTGGAATAAGGATAAATAAGGATTAATATAAGTTGGTGAGGTGGATTAATATAAGTTGTATTGTAGTGTTGTGACTTTTATTGTGTTCTGTCGAGAAGTTTACTAATAGAATCAGTGGATTAAGTTCTGTGTGTGGTAACTTTGAAATTAAAGTTATTATTTGGTAAAATCGATTGGTTTCATAATTTATCAGTACCTGACACGTAACATTATTGTTATTTTTTTTCCATTCTAATGCGATTTATCACATAATCTCACAGACCTGCTGCATCAAGTATTCTGTTGAACTCGGTGAGTGAGAGCGTGTGTAGAGTGGTGGCTGCGGCTGCGAGAGGTATGTGCTGAACTCGCGCGAGCTGGTAGCCTCCTCCGACCTTCAAAACCCCCCAGGCGGGAGCAGACTCCACGTGGAGAGATGCGCACAGCTCCACCCACTCGTCGCAGTCTACTTCACCTGTAGCAAACAGATATACCATTATATATTTTTGATGTGTTACATGTATCTTCGTGCTTTCCTGCAATCTGTGGAAGTGATTACGATAAGTGTGTAACAGAAAGACGGGGAAGCGCGTGCTATATGATTTGACCAAAAAGCGCGCGGTGGTAGAGTTGGCCGTCAGATGGTGCCAACCCATTTTCTAAGTGGTACTGTAAAACGTTATTTTTCTATAATGTAGGCGTACTGATATCGTCGGTATATTTTCTAGTTTACTTATTTTTTCATACACAAAAGTAACCTTAGAAATGCATCTACCTTTTTAAAACCATAGCTTAGTACTTTTTAAGTTGTTTAACCCGGTTGATGTAAATTTCTAATGTCACTTATCCAACCTCGGTTGTTTTAGTGTTATGATATTATTACGAGCCTGCCTGCCAACAGATGGAGCTATGTATCGGGCGCAACAATATTTAAGTTTATAATAATTATAAAATAAAATGTATGTATTAAGAAACTTACCAAAATTCATATCAGGCATAGATAGTCTCCTTTGATGAAACTCAAGTTTGTCGCTTCCTTTGGTGGAGAAGTACAGAACCCAAGGAGTGCTGGATCCAGTTCGCAGTTCCGATCTGTATTTCTGGGAACAAACACGTTTTTAGTTACTAAAATTGAGACTTGAACAATTGATTGACCTTCAATTCTCATTTGATTCTCATCTCATCTCAGATTCTTGACGACTTTTGTGGCGCAATGGGCGATGACCCGCCTGAGAAGCAGAAGGTTGCGGGTTTGACACCGTGAGACAAATATTTGTATGATCTGCAAATATTTGTCTCGGTCTGTTTTTTAATGTATAATATGTATGTATTTAAAAACAAAAAGGTTTATAAGTAGTATATCAGTCATGTGGTACCCATAAAACAAGCTCTGCTTAATTTAGGGCCAGATATTGCTGTGTGAAATGTCCAGCATTAGTATTATACATTTGTTGATTGAATAATACCTGTGAACCTGGAATAACATATACGAGCTCCTTTTTACCTACGAAGGCACGCTGGAGACGCAGAAGGTTACGTGTTCGATTCCCGCCGAGGGACAAATGTTTGTATGATCTACAAGTAATTGTCTCTGTTCTGGATGTTTCAATGTATAATATGTATTTACAAAAAAGTATACAAGTATACTTCAACCAGGTGGTACCCATAATACAAGCTCTGTTTACTTTGGGGCCAGATGCTGGGTGAAATGTCCGGCATTTATTATTATTTTATACTAATTAACTATTAAAATTGCACAAAAAATACCTGTAATTTCACGGGATCAATAACTTTAACTTTAGGCAGTTGGTTAACGATTTCTTTCAACAATTCCTTTTCCTCCGTGCTCTTAAGTTCTGCACTCGTGCCTTGGTACTTAAACACGACTGTAGCGTAATCGTTTGACGTCAGCTTTCCCCGAAGGCTATCGTCATCGACTATCGCTAGTGTTACTAGTCCATTCTGAAAACGTTTTTGTTTATATATTTGTCATTTTTTTGTCGTCTCGAAACGACACTAACTAAAACAATTCTTGTTGCTTTTATTATGCAACAACATTATATTTCTAGTTGTTTATTATACTTGTATGTATTTTATTTATGCGAGTTCATAAATCCTCATTTTATTTCTAGTTCATTATTTTACTTGTATGTATTTAAAACGATGAAGATAGATAAACTAAAAAGGAAACGGCATTGGCAATTTACACATAATATAATAGTACATTTTAAAAATAAAAATATAACATTCTTTATATTATTATATTCTTGTTATATTTGTATTTTCACATTATTGTATATTAATCATATACACATATATATATTTGGCATTGTAACCTTGTTGCGACTATCGATACACCACAAAACCAGTCACATCACTAGATTGAGGTCTCCTCACTTGTAGGAGGACAGAGGACACAAATTTAGACTTGTCAGATAGATAGCTAACTGGTTGTATAACGCGTCAAAAAAGTGAACCCACTTACTAGACAACAGACAAAAGGGCTGCTAGGGCTGGCAACATGATACCACCTGATATTGCAAGCGATTGCTATGACGCTATGACGATTGTTGTATAAAAAACGTGACCCTTACAGGAAAATGGGTTGTACTATATGACGGCCAACTCTACCACTGCGCGCGCTCAGTGGTCAAATCAAATTGCGCACGCTTTCTCGGCTTCCTGTTACACGATTCCCTTTCCACGAAATAACGCCCGCAGGTTGCAGAAATGTAAGAGAAAATATGTTACACATCAAAATTTGATCAAAACTTAACATACCAATTGGAAAGCAATCCTCGTCAGCGCATTACGTCCAATTCTATTCTCTCCTAGGACATAGGCTGTGGGTGTGTTTGCACTTCTGATGTGATTGACTACAGGTAAATGAACCCTGCTCTTTAGGTAAGTCATCACGAACGCATCGAGAGCGTCCAAGGTGCGGTCGCCTCGGTAGTAGAGATAGTTGCCGTTTTTCCCCTGAAAATTAATAATTTATATTAATTTCAAGTAAAAATTATTGCACGCCGTCTGATAGAAGCATCGTGACCCAAGAGCTGGCTCCTACCTGGCTCAGCGTATTAGCATTGCCATCCAACGTGGTAATGCCGCGAGTGTCTTGGGAATGATGCCCTCTGGCAGTGATCTTGATCAGATGAGCTGCCTATAGATCGTTTTAAACGGTCCTTAGATTGCTCAACTCTTTCGCATGTATTTATGTAATATTATAATACTCATTTCATTCTTTCTTCTTAGGTTAAATGATTCGAAATAATACTTACATTAGGATAAAATATAAGTGTAGGATAACTGCCTATTCTCATTGAATTGTAGCAGAATGAGTTATGGTACTTGCAATTTACAGCACCAACTTTAACCTGTAAAGATAAATAAAAAAAATAGTTCTGTTTATCTAAATCTATTAATTATATAAAGAAAAGATTAGATGTTTTGTATGTTTGTTTTTAATGAATAAATTGTAAATTTTAAAAACTCATATTCAATTTTAAATATTAAAAAATTACTTCACCTATAGAAGGCTACATTATCAGTGAGTATATATACCTACTGGTAGTTGTAGAAAAAAATTGGTTGGAAATCCGCGACAGCGGTTCCCATATAGATGGCATACCTTTCTAACCTATTATCACTTCTGTGTTTAATAACGCCCAGCGACTTCGTTTGCGTACAAACTAAGTATCTTTTCGTTTATGGGATAAAAAATGTCCTTATCTACCTATTGTAGATGTTACATTACAACGTGTTTAAAATAAATATTAATAATAAATAAATAACCCCGGACATTTCGCACAACATCATCTGACCCCAAAGTAAGCAGAGCTTGTGTTATGGGTACCACATGATTGATATACTACTTATATACTTGTTTTTTTTTTGTAAATACATACATATTATACATAGGAAATACCCAGACCCAAGACAAATATTTGCAGGTAATACAAACATTTGTCCCGCGGCGGGAATCGAACCCGCAACCTTCTGCGTCTCAGTCGGACCTTAGCCACAGAGGTTGTTTGAGTAACAAACATCGAATATTATCCAAACTTTACTGTCCATAGACAAATATTAGGCTTTTCATATCAAAGAAAGGTACCATAATGGATTAAAATAATAAATAAAAAAAGTGAGCGAGCCTTACAGTAGTCGCATATGATGTGTAACATCTGAGATCTCACCTTCGTAATAAGCAACATTAACATTATATCCTGAATTAATTTATATAACTATACACTTTATACACAACACTGTAGGTAAAGTGCATAGCTGATGCTTTCTCCTTCTCTGTTTTCCTTTCTCTTTCTCGTCAAACACACGCACACAGTGTTGGCTGACAGAACTAACCTCTCTGGGTTGGTAACATCTGACGGCCAACTCTACAACTGCGCGCGATCATTGGTCGAATCAAACAGCGCGCGATTCCCCAGCTTTCTGTCACACACATCCGTCTCTTTTCACTTTACTCGCACAGATTCCAGGAAAGCGAGAGAAAAGATGTTACACATCAATAAATAATTATTAGTATTTTTATAAAAGCTTACTTCTTAAAATACTTACAACTCCTTTATAAATTTCAGCCAGTTTCTTCCAATGGTCAGCCACATTTTGACACGGAGGACAGAATGGTGAATAAAAGTTTATGAAATAGAATCCTTCCTTCAAGTAATTATCTGAAAGGGAGAGAAATAAATATTCAATTAACTTTAATACCTACTTTGCTTTTTAAACACCCAGATGTTCAAGAAATTCGAAAGAACTTCATATTGAGATCCTGAGACCGCACTGTGTCCGAAGTTAAATATTGTTAGGCATGATTGTAGATTGCAGTTGCACTGTACAACTCTCTTCTTGTGGCTATGAAAATCATAGAAAGTCCCACTACCTTTAAGTCTGCGCATTGATAAAGCGTTTGCTGGAGGGGTGCTTCTAGACAGTTGATAATTGAAAATTAATGAACTATGAATTAAGAAAAATGAGATTATTTGTAATTATTTGACATATAAAATAGATTATCATGTTAGGAACATTATGTATAGTCTGTAATCTAATGGAGCATCAGTAGCCTTAGTAGCATTTGCACCTAATCACTACTGTGCCTCAAAGGACAAGTTAAGTTGATTCGACTTTTCTTTTTTCGACCATGACGGAAACCTTTGAGCAGCATATTAACTACACTTCGAAACAACATAGTTCGACAAAACACACATTCGAAAGACAACTACTTCAACAGACCCTACTGCGACATGCACTTGTTCGGCAAATAATTATTTCGACAGATACCTACATACCTTCGACAGATAGTATCTGATACTATCTGTCGAAGGTATGTAGGTATCGGGCATCGCTTTGTAATGACATTTCAAAAAGTCATCAAAAAAAATGGTTGTCTGTACAGTCGGTTTACGGACGATAATTTTACGCAATGTTTTCTTATATGAATAAGAATAATTCTCGTGTTCCCCGCTCTCGCTTGCGCGCTCGGCTCAGGCGGAACGTGACAATGAGTCATGCTTTTACGTGCGTGCAGCCGGCGTTCATCGATTTATAAAACGTTATCACGTCAATAAATAACCTAACTTAACGTTACTCAATTAGTTTTATACATTTTGATAAACACGGGCTTTACTCACGTATTATTTTGTCGATGGAGGCACCGACAATGTTTCGATTCATCTAGAGAATCTTCATCAGGGTGAGCTTGATCCGCGGTCCGCTCGTTGCCGCTCGAGTTCACGGTTCGCACTACAGGTGAGGTATCTCACGGCACGAGTCGTGTGTGCAGGTAGAGGGGGAAACGTTGTCACGGCAGGCGGTAGCAATTAGTTTTGTTACGTTCTAAAGCAGTATTATGTGTTTCTGTCGAAATAATTATCTGCCGTACCTACTAGTGCATGTCGCAGTAGTGTCTGTCGAAGTAGTGGTCTTCGAAGGTGTGTTGTCGAAGTATGTTCTGTCGAAATAATGACTTGTTGAACTATGTTTTTTTGAAGTTAGCGACGTGTCAAAATAACGAACTGTCGAAATTCAGTGGGACATCGGAGAGTAACAGTAGTAAAATACTTACAAAATTGATTTCCCGATATAGTATCCACAAATGGGTCATCATGATACAATCCATTATAGTACAAATTATCGTACTCAGCCTGCGATTTCTGGTCGTACCTCCGTGAATATGAGGGGTACAACCCGTGGAGGTCATACTTGTGTCTCTTGTCTGGATCTTTCAGAGTTTCATATGCTTCAGTGACTTTTAGAAATTTCTCCTGATTAGAAGTATCCTGAAATCACTCTTGAATTTGTTGGTATGTAGGAATAACAACTATAATGAATACTAGACTACTAGACCAACTATACTAGATAGAATACTTGTATAATGAGGATCTGTAGCCGTAGATGGTATAGCCATCTGCATTCTCAACTAAAAACAATACGGATAAAAAATCCTTAACATACAGTGCAAAAAAAGTTGTTTTATGACAAAAATTTACGAAATGACTAGCGAAGTTCACTGAGTGTTTGCTGCGGTAGCTGTGACGTCACAGGGACGGTCGCCGCCAGTTATCGAATCGTGAATTAAGAGGGCCGGCTGCGACCGTCCCAGTGACGTCACACGCACCTGCGTAAGTACATTGATTTTACCGGTTGGAACGGCATAATGTTTATCACTTAATATCTTCGTAAGTAATGGTCCGATTTTGATAATTCAAAAAGATATATCATTCTCATGTCATAAAGAATAATGAGGATACTAGTTTTTTTAAATTTGCCACAACTTTACTGATTCTCATTGTTAATACTTACTTTACATAGGTATTTATGATATCATAAGAAAAAAGAAAAAACATTTATTTGTAAGTACTTACCTATATTTTTTTTATATGTATATTGATACACATAAAAATAGACATGAAAGTACATACAATCAAAATAAAAACGAAGAAAAACAGAACAGCCAACTTAAATTAAAATAAACTAAACATCAGTGTCTCACAAATTGGTGTCCGATTCAGCATTATGTTGCGATATACAGTCTGAACTATACAACACAATTCTGATTGTACATGAAGCATCCAGACAAGCAACAAACAACACAGCACCATCTAGCCCGAAAACTAAGCATATCTTGTATCTTGTATCCACCATGACTGTTAAAATACTTGTAAATATTTACAGACTTACAATACTGGTGGCAGAGCCACTCGGCTGCCACTCATGTGGAACATTTTACTAACAGGATGCTGGTAGTGTCTGGCGCAGCTTTGTTCAATGGAGTTGGCTCTCCAAGGATCTGTACCACCTTCTCAGTATAACATCTTAGTCCGGTAGGTACTTACCTATTACAGGTAAGTACTACTTACTAGTATGAATAATTATGTTTTAAAAACCAAACAGAAAACAGACCATTTGGAAAGTATATCCATTCACATAAAAAAGGTTTTTTTCCAATCTCTTCACAAATGACAAAGGTATGAGGAATAAAAAAAAATATGTGTGCATCTCGGTACTCCCGACAGATATGTTAATTAAACTAATCTAACTATCGCTGTGGGTTAGAGAGTATGCGTGAGAGAGAGGGAAGCGAGACAGACTGGCGTAACGCGTTACGTAACGAAGCGGTTTACCCGCCCATGAAAAGTTATAACGGAGGTATGAGATACCAAAAAAGAGTATATATAATATGCAATCGAATTGAGAACCTTTTTCTTTTTTTTAAGTCAGTTAAAAAAACAGTAAAGCTTACAGGGTTCTTGTCTGGATGAAGCTTTATGGCGAGTTTCTTGTATGCCTGTCTGATCTCTTGCGCTGTCGCCTGTTTGGTTACTCCAAGGATCTCATAGTAACTGACATCAGTTAGGTTAACTGTTCCAATGATGAAAGAAACTACGAGCAAATATTTCAGCCTGTAATTTACAAATTAGAGATTAAATAATTTAAATAGGATGACATAAATAGGATGTAGTTTTGTTGTAGTTTTTTGGTTATTTCTTTACAAAGAAAGTTTTGCCGATAATAAGGTACTTTATTTACTTACATTTTTATGTAAACACATAAATAGGTACCTGTAAAGCTTGGAAGTAAAGTTGGAGTAAATGTAAGTGTAAATGTAAATGGAGTAAGTTTTGTTTTGTTTACAGTACAAGTAGGTTATGTACCAGGCTTGGACGGTATTGTAATTGGAACACTCAGGCAGAGGACAGAGAAGTTTTGGAAAACTTGACAGTTTTTTAACAGCTTAAATTCCAACAAACATAATCATAAAAGGTCTTCTTCTCTTCCGAGCTCATTTCCCCTTGACATGAATGGCATTAATTTTACTCTAGACAATAATTTTGATCAGCCAGTAAAAAGAAGTACGGTATAGCCGTAAAGCCGCATCTCTTCGACAATTCAATTCAGTTTATTTACACCTTATTTTAACATGATATACAGATAGGTACTATTTATTGCATTTGAAATAGGAACACAACAAGAAATTTTTTTCTTAAAAGTACATAGAAAAAGTAAAAGTAAATCTTACTTCTAAAAATACAAACAGTCTAATAATTAAAGTAACTTAAACTAAACTAAATAATATTATTAGTATTTTTGGGCATGGTCAGGAAATATTAAAAACACAGCACTGTTCAATCAACATGTACAATTTATTTATACTCTCTAAGGCGTGTTACCTCGTCTCTCTCTCAACGACGACTTTTTACCCACGTTGTCACAAGCCGTTGCTTGCTCAATTACGTTGCTGCGTTGCTCAATTTATCGGTAATAAGAGCTAGAATGACTCGTTAGTCATTCTAGCTCTTAATACCAATAAATTGAGCAACTATTATTAATAAACAACATTTCTATAAATCAAATGATTGACTACTAAACTTGTTTCAATTAATGTAAATATATTAAATAGACAATTACTTCAAAAATAATAACTTGACAGTAAATTTAACCAGTATTAACCCCTTTGGTACCCTAGTAGGCACTTCATGTTTCTGTAAGTCAGTTGCCTGACCATTATCGTCATATTAAACAACTATAAAAAATAGTAAATTATAATAGATGTGCTAAATCATGGGCCATATTGCTAGTAACAACCTACATACCCTCTTGTCTGTTGCTCGGCCTCGGAGGCATATCGGCGCATCTGTTGCCATGCCTCGGAGGCCGCGAACGGATCGCCCGCTTTGGCGCCTTTATTAACGAATATTGGCAGGTAGTAGAGTGAAATGGATGTATGCAAACCATTCTAGATAGACAGAGGTAGATATCTTATTGAGTGTTCAACCTTTAATTTCACTCGAGTGTCAATGGAATTTCATATATATAACCGCGAAGTTTGTATACAGGGAATTCAGGAACTAGTATTTTAAGCCTGAACGAGGAGATTCCGACCATGAAAATTTACAGTTGTGGGGGTACACATCCTAGGAATTAATATTTTCAGATTTTCATACAAAAACATTCAAGAAATAAAATTGACAACCCTTATTTTGTCAACAATGTTTCTAAATGCGTTACCTACCTACATACCTACCTACCTAGTTTCGCGTGAGTTCAAATTGTCTGCTAAGCTAGGCTAGATAGGTACCTAGGTTGGTGTATGTAAGTATCTTTTGACGTAGGTACCTACCTACATCACATACTGACTGCGGTATTCACACAAGCCATGTTGTTTCGTTTGTAGCACAAAACTAAGTAGATATTTATTTAGTAACTACCTAGTAATCCAGCGGCTAATCTAGTTAAGTATTCGTCTCTTGAAAAACAATGTTTGTAACTTTATGGTAAAAGAAGTTACATACCGTTTAATGTCTTGTTCTAGGCGGATCCATAAAATTTTGAAAATTGACAATAACAAACACCACATTACACGATTAGTACTTTTCTAGGTACTACCTCCTAGGTATCCAACACAAAGCACTTATGATTGAGTTAAACAAACACATGGTCACTCACAATGGTCACAAGAAACGGAAAGACGAAACTCTTTACTAGAAAGTTGACCGCACGAAGTACAATAAAACACTGAGCTTAAATCAATTCAAAGCATGCAAAATAAAATCCTTTGAAATTGCCGACAATTTTTTAGTGTTCATTTTTGATGTGAAAATTCAAACCTATCACAATGATGACATGCATGTTGGTAAATTATTCTGTAGTTCGTGTGTAGTTCTTAGTTTATTCTGTAGTCATGTCACTGCTTCTTTCTTGGTCACTGAATCCTTTAACCACTGTAGTTCTGTCACTATTAATCACTAGACTCATGTTAAGGCTACATATAGAAAAAAAACCAGTGACAAAACAAATTAATTCAGCACAGAGTGACCAAGAAAAAACCAATGACAGAATTAATAAATAAATTAATGAATAAAATAAATAAAGTCTTAATCGGAACAACGACTAAAAATAAATACCTACGGAACCAATTTCTGACAAAATAATAAATGTCGGCTTATTACAAAGGTAGACTATTTTCGGAAATTTATTATCGCACAATGAGGTGGACAGATAAAACTATGGGAAAATATGGGATAGACAAGATTTTTCATAGAAATTCAAATTATTAGATACCTAGCCTAGAAATGTTAATAAGAAATCTATCTACCTACCTAAGAAAAATGTTGTAGGTTGGGTACCTAATACTTTGAATTTCTATGAAGATCTACCTACCTGTGTATTCTGCCTACTTACGAAAAATGTTGGTTAGATACCTACCTACCCTATGCTATAAATTTCTATGAAAATCCAAATCAAGTTGTTTTAATAAAGAGTTGTGAACATGTTATCATCATCATCATCATAAAAAAATCCTGTTTAGTTGCAAATTATTGTTTGTCAACAAAAACTAAATGCAATAAATCCGAAAATTTTATAGAAGAATAAACAAGATTCTTATAAAAATTGCAGCTGATCTCAACAAGAATACAAAAATTTACTTTCTTCTCAGAGGCATCACAATGTAGGCAACTTTTATGTTTGTGTTGCGTGAACTCAAACGATACTTCATTTTGAGGTCACGCTCAGAGTTCAACAAACAGCTGATTTTAGGGACGTTACCACTTGTAGTAAGTGCAGTTTTGAAGCAAACTTAGCTGCTCATTTCTTCAATGAAAAACATTGAACTTATAAAAGAGGTAAAACATATGTGAGTATCGAGAATCGGCCCACCTCGGCATAACATACTAGTTCCGGGGCACCCTGTATACATGTAAACTTTACAGTATAGCTATATTTATGTTTTTATTTCCATAGTAGGTAAGGTGCAGTCTCTCTAGTCAATCGCAAACAGATCCGCCTGAGAATTTTCAGTGAGAAGCATATTTAAATGTCTATGTACGCGGCAGATGGGCGACTGTTGTCGTGAAACCGTACGTGCAGGCGTTGGTGCAAGTAAAGAGACACATCCAGCCGGGCGATTATAGAATTCTGATACTACTCGTATCAAAACTTTGATAACGTTGATGTTGATTGTCATGTATGCTGTCAAGTCATATGAATAAAAACCTCAGGTCACATAAATATAAATACTTTATATATCACGGAGCACCGTGATCATCCATAATAAAGCCTCGAAACCGTGCTCCCGTGTTTAAATACCCGCACCCATACACACACATTACAGAAATTAGCTCCTTGCTCCTTGTTTGTCACATCGTTTTCAATAAACTTTGTTCAAAACTCTAGCGCTTTAGGTCAAGTGCGTTCGATAACTTTGTACCTACTCAATAACCTAAATAATTTACGGCTTATATATAAAAAATGGTGTTATTTGAAATAAAACGTGAGTCTGTGAAACTTTTTTGTCACGGAATATGTTAATGTTTTTTTTGTAAGATGATTTTCTAGACGACGACATGACAGAATACTTAATAGTACAGGTATGTTAGCATTATACTATGAGCAAGGAGACAGTTTGGGTGGATGTGTATGCAAAGATGCGTGTATTTACACAGAAGAGCATGGTATTGAGGCTTCACTTTGATTATTCATTGTAACCGAACGTACGTAATAGTAATTCGTCTTGTCAAAACTGGATCCAATGTCAATCAAACTAATGATTGAAATTATGCCTATTGCTAATCAATAATTGTGTTAAAAGTTCCATAATCGCCATACTGGTCTAAAGCGAGGACGATTCTCAGCAACGGACAGTTGGGTAGGTTCACTCAGTAGAGTTGGGTTACATTAAGGTAATGCTTAAGGAGAGTCGACGTTCGACGTTCGAGGAGCTGTCAACGAGATCTACCTCGTCGTTTTTTTGCTAACAGAACAAAAAATTGCTTTCATTGTGTTCATTTGTTCAATTGTTCATTTTATTTGTTGGCAGTCTAAAACATGCATTTCGTATTTTTCTCATTATTTACTTGTACGCCTCTCCACTAATAACTTATAAACGACTCTCCACCTGAACACTATTTGTTACAAAAAGGGGTGGCACTATTATAACAGTGATTAACTTGACGGAAGTTGAAAGACGTTGTTTATAATATAAAATGGGGTTTAAAAATTATTTGGGGACTTTTACGTATAGTGCGTGCGATTTGCAAAAAACATGTTTTACCTCAAATACCAAATTAATGAACGCGTATTTAAGCGGCTTTTAAAACTAACCCTGGGGAGTTTCAAATGGTAAAGGGACATTTTCATGCGTTGTGCGCTGTGTGTATAGAGACTTGCTTCTTGCAACTTATGCGGTAAGTCGTACAAATTGACAGATTTACAGAGGAGCACATTAAACTGAATGATAACGTCCATATTTGACGAATACTGGTTGGATTTAAATTTATATACAGTTTACTTTCTGTATTTTGCACACTATATTTCTATTAAAATCGGCCATTAGAACTAGTAGTGTTCAAAGTTGCTATATAACTTGCTTAATGTTATATGCTTTATTTTTTAGCAGTTATTCTACATGCTTTTTTCTATGCGTATTTGTTACGGCAAAACAGACGGGCGCGAATAGAGCAAGCGCGGCATCTGTTGACTCGCAGCTCAAATTTTATTTGCTCTAAATTTGTTACACTAGTTTTAAACTACAACACTTGACGACAGGAAAAAACACATAGCAGCTTTACTGCCATCAATGGACCTATAATAACATCAGTTCCTTCTTCTTTTAGACATTTTTAATCCATTAAACACACAATTCAACAACACTAATTCACAATCAAGGACGATTTATTGAGAGATACTGCGTGTCCTATCACTGTTTACACTGAAAAAATCACGAAGATATTACGTGGCCCGCCCGAGATCGCGAAATCGCCGGCAGCGCGTAAAACAGTGACGCGCAGTGACACCGATAACAATCGCTACTATGCGAATGCGACGACTGGCCGTGACTTGCTACTAGCTTAATACTCTGCGTTGCAACTCGCGATACTTGGGATGTGAGACGGACAGATCATAAATAAGAGAGAGAGTATGTTATTTAATAAGCATCAATCTCATAGCAACAAGTGAGAGCCACGATATTATTTGCTTATGCTATGTATAATAAGCACGGTGCTTTTTGTTGCTATATGAGTATATTAACCACTACTAATTTAAACGTATGAATGAATAAAAGATTGCGTCAAGGTAGTTTGTGCGTCAAGGTGAAAAAAATGTTAGGAGACTTCTTTGTTTTTTTATTAAAATATGGATGACATGAATGGATTTTGGATACCAAGCTTTTGAGGCATTACGCGAGACCGCGCTGTTAAAAAACTGTCAAGTGCTCCAAAACGTCGCTGTCCCCCCCCCGCCTGGAGTTGTGTATTGTTCTGTGATAGGATAATTCATGGCTCTCTCTTTGTTTTTTGTTTATTTTGTAAGCAAATGAGCAAGCACAATGTATTTTTCGAATGATTTTCTTTGAAGTGTGCTACAAAAAACCAATTCCATCAATAATTGGTCTAAATTAAATATATTTGGTTCAGAACACTATATATTTTCGAAGGTGTTAAAAATAATGTCTAACGTGTCGTCCAGGAACCACTCAAAGAAGTCCAAAGATAGTGGCAGAGATCGTGATAAAAACAAAGCAGCTTCCTTAGAATCTGGTGGATCTAGTCTGTGTGATACCCCGCCACATGTAGATAAGGTAGGTACCATGTCCGAGAGTCAAGTTAGTAGTAGCAAGAAAAAGTATGACAAAAATGTATCTGAATTTAGAAACACCTAAGATGTCACATCTTAGAGTGCTAAAACTTTTTATAAAGTATTGACTTCTGAGTACACTCAACCTCAAGCTAACAACAAAAACACTTAATATTCTTGGTGTTTTGTCAAAATGTACCTGAGTATTAATTTCATATGGTGATGGAACTTTTGTTTCAGAACCATAACCTTCACTTTATAATCAAACTCAAACTCAAATATGTTTTTATTCAATACAATCACAAGGTGAATTTAGGTGCCAATTCCTCCTAACCCAAGACCAAGAACAAAATAAGATAAGATAAGATAAGATAATATTTATTTACCAAATAAATTTCACATACTTACATAATATTACCAGTTACTGGTGATCCCCGCACTAGGCCAGGCCTGTATCACGGGAGATCGGTCAAGCAAAACATAATTACCTATCACAAAAGTACACATTACAGGGCAGATAAATAATAAAAATGTCAAAAAACTTGTCCTGATCCTAGTGCTTTTCTGTGTGATCTATCTTTTTTGATCATTTTTTATTTAAAGAGGGGATTTATTCACAGTGCCAACATGCCACCCTTGAGTGAGATCCATAAGATTCCTTACCTATAATCTATGCCTTATACTTATTTTAACCATATCAAATAGCATTTTAGCAACTTTATAATCAGGATTTGCTAATATGTAATTACATTATGCCCACTTCATTTAAAATTTTAAACACTCAGCATTTAATGTACATAAATAATTTATCTCAAGCTTGTTTCGGCAACATTTCACTAAAATATGGTACACATCTTCTATGACATCACATTCTGTGCAATTTGGTGATTCGATTTTCCATGATCCATCTTATAACTTATTACGAAAAACTAATACAAGGTAACAGAATTTTATACATTGCAAATCTGTCAGTTAACTGTCTGAGGGCATAGTAACATGAGACTACATTGTTATAAACAATATAGGTAGTCATTTATATTATAATATGTTTTTTTCACAATCCTACCTTCTAGGTAGTTTTGTTGCATTTTCAGGAAGCTTGTAATAGAAGCATATCATGTCTGAATTTATGTATACTTATGTTTAAAACTAATGTAGCTACCTATTTACTTAGCTTTACAAATCAATATAAATATAGAATGTTTCAGGATGGTGGGTCTTTGCAGGGTAAGTTTGCAGGTGTGGGGCCTGAATCTATCATCTGTATATCGGAGCAAGTTGGTGTGGAGATGACTGGTGAAGCTGCCACTAATCTTGCTGAAGATGTCAGTTACAGACTGAGACAGATGATTAGTGTAAGTACATATTATTATGTTATTATACCCAGTCACTTTTGTATACTGCTAATTCTCAATTTTTTACATTTTGAGCTCTATTATTTATCTTGTTGTTCTTTGTCTCTGTTTGTGAAGTCACTAACTACACAGGCCCAGTCTGAAAACCAGTGTTGCCCTTTGCCTAATGGCGCAGAGTAACAATGAGCTGAGACTGGTCCTTTTTGGCATACCACACGGACCTCCTTGCACCTACCTTGTTTCTTAGCTACTTTGTGTGTTAATTGTCTCTTGTGTCCTTTTATTTTTCTTTTAGTGTTAGTAGTTAAGTTTAGTATTTTATTTTTGTACCTTATTGTGTTATGTTATGTCAAATAAAGCTTTTATCTATCTGTCTATCTTTTGTGATCTTGAACAATATTCTGTCATAGCTTCTTTTCAATTCTTCTTCTTAAACTTCTTCTTTTTTTACATTTGTTGTTACTGCTCACTCTATCAATGTGTTTAAAAACAAGCTCGACAACAGGCTACAAATCAGTGCTCAAAAAGATTAACCATTAAATGAAGACTATTCAACACTGTGATATAGATAGAAATATCAGGGACAGCTGCTTGCCTATCATCAATAAATAAATATATAATTACGTTTTAAAAACTAAAAAGAAACCAACTTCATTGAATGAAATTTGTGCCTATAATACATTTTTAGTGGAAAGTAGATGTGTTTTGTATATAATAATATGGGTAGGCCAAATAAACGCAACGTTCCAATGAGACAGCGAGGTATGAAAATACATGAAAACATCATCGATGTATACAAGTTTTAGATTTTCGGTTATTTTTTAGCTCGACCAATTTTGATAAAATTTATATGGGACCACGTATGAAGTATACCCTTTCAAACAAAAAAAGAATTTTCCAAATCGGTTCAGCCGTTTTCGAGTAATCGGTGAACATAAAAAAGATTCCGACGAATTGAGAACCTCCTCCTTTTTGATAAAGTCGGTTAATAAATAAACTTTTGCTCACCAGCCCATATATCAAAATAGTTGATTTAAGATGCAGAGCTCTTTGTAGTCTTGGTGGTATATGCATAAGGATTCTTACAAATATATATTTGCATACATAAATATGAAATAATGCCGTACATTTCACACAATATCATCTGGTGCCAAAGAAAGCAGAGCTTATGTTATGGATACCAACATGACTGTTATACTACTTACATATTTTATAATATTTAAATACTTACATATTATACATAGAAACACCCAGACCTGAGGCAAATACTTGCAGTTAATACAAACATTTGTCCCGCCGCGAGAATCGAACCCGCAACTTTCTGTGTCTCAGCATATATGAGAGGGAGTGTAAACTATAATTTATGTATACAACCCACACATGATAGCTTCCAACTTAAAAATTAAGCCTTTGCTTGTATTTAATATACAAGCAAAGGCTTCATTTTTTTTGTTTTTATTTTCTATTTTCACTGATTACTCTAAGAATTATGTGTAAAAAATCTAGTCATGTTTTTATTGATGGGTGTAAATTTCCATAAGTGTAAGAAAAGACTGTCTATCAGGATTTGAATCTATCAAGTTGGCTATCTGAACTTTCTAATCTATATGTAGATAGATAGATAACTCTTTATTCATTGGTAGATAAATTACAAAATTACAAAAACAGTTATTTTACAATAAAAGGCAATACAATGGGCGGCCTTATTGCTAACAACGATCTCTGCCAGCATATCTGCTCTGTACCTTTGGATGGACTACTATAAATAAACAGAGAAGAGGCATGTTGGTGTGGTGTTTATATAACATTATTATACTTACATAATCTGTAAATAAACTGAATAAAATACTGATATAAATACATACAAACATTATAGGTATAATAATAAACAGACAAAATTATAGCACATAAGTGGGTATTATATAAGATCAACAATAAAGAAATAATTAGGTATAACAGCACAACAAATAATGTTTCATGACCATGTTCTTGAAGATGGGGAGAGACTGGGCCTTTCTAATATCTACAGGCAACGCGTTCCACAAGCAGACAGCCTGCACTGTTAACTACTGTGTATGTACTTTGTATCTAAAACCTACTGTCTGGGTCTGGGTGTTTCTATGTATAACACAAGCTCTGCTTACTTTGGGGCCAGATGATGGTGTGTGAAATGTCCGTCCGATTATTTATTTATTTATTTATTGATTTACTGTAATCTATATCTACGAGTATGTCTGTAAAAACTCCCTACACAACTCATTCCAGTCTGGTTTCCGTCCAAGCCATAGCACCGCTATAAAATTAATCAAAATTACCGACGACTTTCGGTTTGGGATGGACAGTGGTAAAGTTACCATACTTACACACTCCTCGATTTCAGCAGCGCTTTCTGCTGCTGAAATCGATTAATATATCACAGTCGGCAGTTGACTGGTTTCATAGCTACTTATTCTATCGCCGGCAGCGCATCGCATTCAAGACGCATTCTCTTCATGGTGCAGTCCTTCTGCTGGTGTCCCTCAGGGCGGCGTCTTTTCTCCTCTTCTCTTTACTGTTTTTGTCAACTCCATAACGAAAAATCTAACATCTACCTGTTTGCAGATGAATTTCAAATGTACTGCCAAACCTCGATTCATAATGTCAACGGTGCTATAAGTCTATTAAACTCCGATTGAGACCGTGTTTGTGATTGGAGTAAATCGTCAGATTAATTAAGACTTACGATTAATCCTAGCAAAACTCAGGCCATTAAAGTTGGTAGTCCGAGGCAAAATGCTTAATTTAAGTTTAATTACTCTCTTCTCTAACCTATTATATTTGATGGTACAAGAATAGCGATCAGCCCGACGTTAAAAATCTTGGTATTATCATGGACATTTTATCATGTCATTTTATAGCTATCTTTGCAACCATGGATCAATAAAATCAGTCGGAAAATGTTTCCATCATCTGCGTCTTTACGTTGACTCCGTAATTTTCTGCTGACGGCAACCAAAGTGATGCTTGCACCATCCCTTCTCCATCCGTTATTAGATTACGCGGACGCCAGCTATCTTGAACTTTCCGAAGTTTTACTAAATAAACTTGAGCGCCTTTCTAAATCTCTCTATTAAGTTCATATAATATGGCTTGCGCAAATATGACCATGTTTCCGACTTTAGCATGAAGCTCCCTATTCGTTTTCGCCGGAATGCTCATATCCTGCCCTCTCTATCCTTTTTCTGTCTTCCTCTCCCTGTTATCTAAAGAAATGTTTTGTTTTCCTGCATGAGGCAAACGATCGTATTCTGCGCTCTTCTGACACTCTCCAGACCTGACCAGTTCTTTACTCCTGTCCATAGTTCAGCTTTGTATGGTGAATCCTTAACTGTTCAAGCTGTACGCTTATGGAACTCTTTACCTGTATCTATCAGTGCATCCAAATCTATACATATCAAATTTAATATCAAAAGTTCATGATCATTATCTGTCCACTTCTGGAAACTGCTAACTGGTATCATTTATCACTACTTATGTTTTTTTTTTATAAAAATTTGTTTGTATTTGTCAATTTATCTTGTAGGTATATCGATTAGCATCGTTACAATAATATTTTGTAATATTGTAACAATACAAAAGTTGCATGGAGGAGATCGCTTTTAGCGATAAGGCCGCCCATTATACAATTTTATTTCTTATGTTTTCTTTTTGTAAGTGTTAAATATCTATCTATCTATTATATTATAAACATTGAAATTACATTTTCAGACTATTGCATTACAAAGTGATTTGCTGAAGAAGTCAAAAGTGGACACATGGGATGTAAACTCGGTTTTTACTCAGGCAGATACGAGTCCTTCTATAAGTACGAGAGTTACACAATTCACACAAGTAGGAGAAGAGAAAATATACACTGCTGTGGTGAGCGATATCAACTGAACCATAAATTGTACAAGCTAACTAGTGACTACCTTTGTGGCGCAGTGCAGGCCCGGCAGAAGGTTGCGGGTCGATTCCTGCCGCGGGACACATTTTTGTGTAATCTGCTAGTATTTGTCTAGGGTCTAGGTGTTTCTATGTATAACACATAACACAAGCTCTGCTTACTTTGGGGCCAGATGATGCTGTGTAAAATGTCCTGCATTTTTTTTTAAATGGCTATGCTAAATAAATTCAATTGTAAAAGATTGGTCAATCTTATAATCATTCTTAAGCTAATGAGTTGTTTAAATCTGTTGATATTTCTGTTTATTGACATTAGACTGACAAGGACGAAACAGACTTAAATGCCACAATACCTACATTATGTAATTATAGAATAGACGTTAAGGGAACCAGAAATTTCACACAGCATCATCTGGCCCCAAAGTAAGCAGAGCTTGTGTTATGGGTACTAAATGACTGATATACTACTTAGATAAGTACTTTTTTTTAAATAAATATTATACATAGAATCACCTAGGATTCAAAACACTAAAACCGCAGACCTGCTGACTGATTCGTAGGTTGGTGATATATTTTATTTCTGGAGTATTGTTTGTAGAACACTATGAAATAATGCTGCTGCTTACAACACTCTGTTTTTCGGCGGGTTTGTTGTTTAGACTTCACTGTAATAATTCTTCTTCTTCGTGTCATAATAATGTCAATTTTGCCAATGTCAAGTGTTTATATTGAAAGAAAGAAAGAAAGAAAGAAAAACATCTATTCAGCACACAAAAAAAAACATACAAGAACACAAGAGCGGAAAACAGACTAAAACTAAGCTACAAGAGAAAATTGATACAAACACATTAAAACAAACAGAAATAAAACTAACTATGAAAGTTATGAATAAAAAATAATAATAATAATAAGAATAAAAAATAGCCCTTCCCGCGAACCAAACAACATTTAAGTGTGGCTGAAAAGGTTCCATCTCAGCATGTACTACTTATATTGTTTACTAGCTGCTGCATGGTACCTACATAAAAAGTAGCCTATGCCTTTCTCCAAGGTCCCATCTATCTCTATACCAAAATTCATTGAAATCGGTTCTGCGGTTTATGTGTGAAAACGTAACAAACAAACAGAGTTACTCTCATATTAATAATATTAGTAGGAATTTATAAAATTTGTAAGTAGTTTTATTTTGTATTATTTTTTTACACAGAAGCTTGATAATTAATTATTATTTTGTATAGAGTTAAATGTCCACTTTCTTTTTCTTTATATGAATAATAAGCTGGAAACCCCGCGCCTTTTTCGCGCGTTTGTACGAGAAACCATCAAGATTACCTATTCTATTAGTATTATTCATATCAAGTTTCAAGCAAATCGCACCACGTGTTAAAAAGTTTCATACATTCTTTTTCATCCCCTTTTCACCCTCTTTATGAGGGTTATTATGAAAAATCCTGAAACACGTATCCATTTATTTTGCATTTCAGGTATCCAAACCAAGTCTCTAAGAAATCACATAACCCGTTAAAAAGTTCCCATACAAACTTATTATTCATATTCATATTCATTCAATTATTCATATCAAGTTTCAAGCAAATCACACCACGCGTTAAAAAGTTTAATACATTAGTTTTCACCTCTTTTCACCCTCTTAGGTTTTGAATTTCAAAAAATCCCGCCTTATTGGGTGGTTTTGCTATAAAAGGAAGCTTCCTTTCAAATTTCGGCTTTCTAGTTTCAGTAGTTTCAGCTCGGCGATGATGAATCAGTCAGTCAGTCAGTCAGGTTAAGCTCTTATATGGGTGTATAGATGTAACTGTGGAATCTTTATTGGACTATCTGTTATATTCTGTGTTAAATATAAGCAAAATACTGTGTGTTTGTTCTTCAAATAAAGTAAGTTATACATATATATTCATGTACTTTTTACATTTTCAGGAAGAGTTAATCAATGTGAAAGATATAGCGCTGACGTCACAGATTTACGTTTACTCGTCGCATCCCACTCTGTCCACGGAATGGATTACTGATGACCGAAGCCAGAACCACAGTAGTAGTTATAGTAGTAACATAAGTATGCAATTGCAGAATTATTACACAAAAGTAGCCAGATGTAAGTATTATTAATAAATAATGCCGGACATTTCACACAGCATCATCTGACCACAAAGTAAGCAGAGCTTGTGTTATGGGTACTACATGACTACTTATATACTTTTTTTTGTAAATACATACATATTACACATAGAAACACCGAGACCCGAGACAAATACTTGCAGATTATGCAAACATTTGTCTCGTGGCAGGAATCGAACCCGCAATCTTCTGCGTCTCAGCCGCGCTTTGGTCCACTGCGTCACAGATGTCGTCTATTATATATTTGTTATATGTGTAGATTTTTGTATGTTTAAATATTTGTTTGTAGCTCTTTTCCGTCGTAACGCCTGAATTAATAAATGGATTATAACGCCTTATAATATTTTTGTATTTAATTATGAAGCTATCATCGTTTTGAAAATAATTTTCTAAATTTTTTTACGTGATATTTATTGATGATAGATGAGCAGTTGTCGCTAAAATGTCTATATTATACAGTGTTAAAATAGTTGTTGACTGACTGTATCCACACATTACCGCCGCTTTTATATGAGCGGCGAGTGCGTCGCGTAAAACCTAGACGCTACTCGAACGTTCGAGAACGAACTGGAACGTGCTAATATATTTGTTAATAACCCGCAACCCTCTGGGTCTTAGCCGAACCTTGGCCCACTGCGCCACAGATGCCGTTAAACTATGGCACAGAAGGCAGTGTTATCAACTGAGCTGTATTAGTCGTCGCTTTTATTTCTATAAGTAGTTATATCTGTATGCGTTTTATGTTCCAGCGATATTGAACCTTAGAAAGAAACCAAAAGAGGTTGCAGTGCGTGATCTGATGACAAACACTAGAATAGGACCTATATTTCCCAACCTCTTCAACTTAGCTGTGTTAGTACTAAACGACGATAATTTAAACGCGCTAAATGTTCCCGCCAAGAAGCCACTGCAATCTAACGTATTGGATATGGTCGACGCCCTTTGTTCCAACCCTTGTAGTTTGGATACTAATATACAACAGCAGGTACCTACTTTATATTTTTTTAAATAATAAATAATAATGCACACAACACCATCTTACCCCAAACTTATGGTGACCGGATGATTGATAGCATGCTTATATATTTTTAAATACATATGGTACCCAGAAAATGAATACATGTGTTAATTACACAAATGTTTGTCCTTGGAGCGAATCGAACCCCCAAACTACAGCGCAGAAGACAGAGCTACTACCAACTAAGCTGACAGTCCAGTCAATGAGACAACTGCGGTTTCTATCAATCTGTTGAAATTAAGGATAATCTCTCTTACAATATAGAGTAATTATTGCAGTTAAAATATTGCAACATTGATTTTGAATGAACTAGAACATTGAACATAGTTCCAAACTAAGCAACGCTTGTACCATGAGATCCATATGTCTGATAGAATACTCATATATTTAAAAATACATAATTATAATTTTTATAGACCCAGACACAGAACAAACACCTCTATTCGTTATACAAATGTTTGTCCTGGGAAGAAATCAAACCTCCTACAGAGCAGAGTTACTATCTACAGAGCTGACAGGCCATTCAATGGAATGCATAAAAAATATATAAATAATGCTTGAAAATACACTCAGCACCATCTAGTGGTAGTAGGCCCAAACTAACCTTGTACTAGGGAACCAGATGACTTATAATGCAACGAATCTAACTAAATTACCTATTATGAAATGTAAAGCATCCATAAAGGGTAGTCTTTTAAAGAAAGTTTATTATAATATAAATGACTATATTATTGATAAGAATGCATGGCCTCTTGTCGCTCTGCCCTCAGACAGTTAACCGATTTGAAATATATAAACTCTCTTGTTAAGGTAGTTATAAAATGGATCATGCAATGAAGAGCTAGGACCAGAACGAGTTTCTTGCCGGTTCTTGTCGGGGTTGGGTTAGGAGGAATTGGCACCTAAATTCACCTAGTATGTAAGACGTTTCAAAGTGATCCTTGTGATTGTATTGAATAAAGTATCTTTTGAATTTGACCATGATAGAATTCGTACCTATGTACTATTATTCACATACCAAAGATAAAATACCAAAACACTTCTTTCACCGACTATAGGTAATCTGCCTTCTAAGTTCTATTGCGACAACTCACACATCACTTACTACACTCGCCCTTACCTGCCACATCTACGTGGGCCTCTTCTTAGCCAGACTCTTAAAAGACTGCTGCTATCAGAAGAGACCACACCACACGACACGAATAAAAACTCACTCATAAACATACACACACTTCCACAAATACACATACACACACACACACACACACACATACATACATACGCACATACACATACACACACACGCACACGCACATACACATACACACACACACATACGCACACACACATACGCACATACACATACACACACACATACACACATATACACATTCACACACAAACACACACTCACACATACACACAGGCACGCGCGCATTCGAACTGTAGGTACACGTTGTATTGCGGTCGTTTTCGGCTTGTCATCTCGAGGGTAATAGCTGAAAATCAGTGTTTGCTTCTTAGGCAATATTATCGCTGAGCTATGGCCCTTTTGAAATTGCACCACACACGCACTATTAGTTTTAAGTATCTAGTGTATCTAAACCATTATGACCTTACCATTATGTACAATGGTACCATTGATTGTACGTGTGTGCTGGTTTATCAAATAAAATGTGTTATTTATCTATCTAAATTAACATTTATTAATACCCAGACATAGAACAAAAATATATGTTGTGCACACAAAAGTTACACACATCAGATTGGCTCGGATGAATTCTCTAGTGGTGCTTTTTATTTCTTGTGAGTAAAATCTATTTGCAACATTAAAAAAAATATGAATTAATGTTTTTGTATTTTATTTTCAGTTTCAAAGGCTTTTTCCAGTTATGGTGTCTAATATTCTCGGAAACGGATCGATGTCTGAGAAAATGGTCAATATACTTACTAAAATCACACGGACATGGCCTTCTTTTATTACAATAGGTAATACTTCATCATCTGAGACTATTTTCTTTAACTTAACAGTCAGTAATTACATCAAGTCTATCATCCAGAAACAACATTAACCTAAAAACTACAAAAATAAACATGCTCTGTAATCCCCAGGCTTCGTAGACACCTCCTTAGATCTTCTTGAGAATGTCTAAGTGGCATAACTGCAATCCCCAGGCTTCGTAGACACCTTAAATCTCCTCAGATCTTTTTGAGAATGTCTACTGGGCGATACTGTTTTCCCGGCTTGGGGGACACCTCCTTTGATCTTTTTGAGAATGTCTACGGGGCGATACTGCTATCTCGGCTTGGGCACAACTCCTTAGATCTTTTTGAAAATGCCTAAGGCTAGTTGCTGTAATCCTCAGTCTTGATAAACACTTTCGATCATTATTTACATGGATCTTTTTGACAGCGATGCGTTTAGCCAACGCTGAAGAAAATTTGAGAAATTATAATTTTGCAGGTAAAAGCATTCTTTTCGAATACCTGTCTCACAGTACCAAGGACCGTCTCACGGGCCCTATGATCAGGTGTGTGATGGCACTAGGACGGCAGGCTCTCTACGAGTGCCTCAACAGTCAAGACAACCTGGTGCATTTAGACGACTGTCTGATGGCTGAGAAGTGGACACACCAACAAGCTGACTTAAGAGGAACTATGTTGGTAAGTGTTAAAGTTTAGTCTTAACGGGAGTGACAAAACTCCCCTAAATATATAAGATAAAAAAAAGAGTTAAATGTTGCCAGGATATAATTACTCCAACATTTTCTTCTAATATTAAATAATAAACAATTTGGTTTATTTATTATTATAAATATTTACGGGGTCACGGGATGATCAGTCATCCCGTTCATCCCGTGACCACGACAGAGTGTAAACCTGTCGAAACGTTGGGAAAAATAGGTAAATATTTATAATAATGTGTTCTGCTCGCGTAAGTTTAAAAAACTTGGTTTATTTATTTATGTAAATTAATGTTGCTGGACAATTCACATAATGACATCTAGTTCCATTAAAAAACACCCCCATATAAATAAAAAAATAAGTATTCAATTTTACCAGGATATATTTATTTATTAAGTTGTACCAACAAAGTATACACCGAAACATACATACCAAAAACATACCAGTTCCAAAAAAGAGTTAAGTATTACCTTAATCAAAGGTACAAACCAAAATACAAATATAAAACAACAATGCCTAAAAATTCAAAATATAATAGTTTGCATGCAGACAAAAGCTTGAAAATTAGGTAATTTTACGTTGAATAATAATAGCTAAGACAAAATTAAAATTAAAAATATATAAATTTAAATACACAACAAAAAAATAAACATTTATGAACATCAAGATTTAAGCAAACACTCCAAAATTTTTCTAAAGCTATACAGGCTGTTAAAAAAATATGATGCTTATCCACATTTATCCATATTACTCAAACATTTCCTTCTAATATTTAATAATATACATTTTATTAAATTTTTTTATGTAAATGAATATTGCTGTTCACACAATGACATCTATTTCCAAGCAATGATTTATTTGCAATTTACATAATATAATAAGAAACATTTCAATTAACTATCTGGCTTTTATTTAGTACCTAACCTATTTCTAAAACAATTAACTGGATAATATACGAGATAATTACGTTTTAAAACTAAAATGAAAACTGACTTCATTTATATAAAAATACGAAATTTATTGTATAAAATATTTTTTTTAACAACCCCTTGTCTAATAAGTTATATAAGTTGCCAGCTCATTTATATATTATAATCGGTTGACCTGCCAAATTTCATGCAGATCTGCGAAGCGATTATGGGCTTCTGATACTATCAAAACTTTAATACAAATCACAAAAAATAAATTCTGTGACACTTTTTACATGTGACGACATAAGAGAATACTTAATAGTTAAATTATTTATGGATATACTAAGAGGAAGGAGCACAGTTTGGTTGGATGTGCGCGACAGTGGGAGCGTGTATTTACACAGAGGAACATTGTTTTGAGGCTTCACTTGAGTTATTCACGGCCCTCTTGTCTAAATATTTATTTGGTCTGAGATAGAAACCGAACGTACGTAATAGTAATCCATCTTGTCAAATCTGGTTCTAATTACAATCAAACTAATGATTGAAATTATGCCGATTGCTAATCGAAACTGATAGACATTGGTTGTGTAAAAAATTCCATAATCGCCATACATATCATCGATTTGATAGTTATCGTCGAACAAATAAAAACAAAGCTAAATCACCCAAGTTACTACTGAGATCTTCGGATCAATTATATGTACCTTAACCATTTAAAAGGTTAAACAATGTACTAAAACAATTACTAAATCATGTATCTTTGTCCTTAGGATGTCTCATCTGTCCTTCTTAGATCTGAACCTACTACTTACTGCGAAGACTTCGTGGGGTGCGATTATGTTTTATACGAAATGCTTGGCGACTCAATAGAACCAAGACGAACCATATTCCCAAAATCAAGTAAGTTATTTATTGTACCTTCTTGAATTAATTTCGTGTAATTAGTTATCTTTTAAAAGTGCTCTCATAAATCGCGAACGTCTCCTGTCCGTCTTCTTGTTATACGAGGCACGTCACATTCCTGTCCCGCCGATGTGTTGTGTTTTAATAAATATTGGTGGACTATTCGTACAGCGCCATCTAGCTTTAATCTAAGCTTGAACGATAACCAAATGACTGATAGAATATTAATATACATATATGCAGCAGGGTGGTTTGCAGGACTCATTAGGCATGTATGTTCGATTCGTTCCGACATGATGGGTAGCCTCGAGCAAATAATCACGATCACAGTCAGTAAATCAAGTACCCAACTTCTATTCTAGCTATTATAATAGTTAAAGTAGGTACACAATCAAAATAAGTGATTAAATCGGACAGACACGTCTGCTCGAGCGAGCGAGCTCGGGTAGAATGCCCCTGCTCCAACAGTCGTATCCAAGCATGACTCGCTGTGCTGTACGTCACGCTTGTGTTCGGTAGTTGTAGTACAAATCAAAGTTGCGACTGCCTGATTGTAGATGGCGCTACTTCGAAATATATAAAATACTGTAAAACACCCAGACATATAATAAACATCTTTGTTCACCACATAATTGTTTATCCTGGACTGTGATCGAACCCAAAACCTTCAGCGCAGAAGCCAGAGTTACCAACTGAGCTGAATGACCAATATAATTCACTTAAAATACCATCATTTCTTACAGAAAAAACCAGCGCAGACGACACGGATAAAATGACCGAAGATAACCTCATATTTTCCCACCGCTCCTACCTCCGAAGGCCGAAGATCAGAATCATACCTACCACCCCTCGAATACGAAACGGCGTCTACAAAGAAACAGTGTTTGAACCCACGAGGTTCTCCAGTGACAAGTGTGTGAGACTGAAAATAAAAAATTGTAGAACTATACACGTTCCTAGAAAACACCAAGCGCCTTATGTGCACACTAGTAATTCCAACCAAGTGGTAGTAGCCAGTGGTTGTTTGCAAAGGTTTAAGTATAAGTTAAGTAAACCTAACCCGCCTCCGAATCTTGGGGCACTTATGTTGTAAGCTGAATAGTTTAATGAATGATAAATTATTGTTTGTCTATGAATTGTTTTATTTACGAACCAACGCGAGGGTCTGTGGTCGAATCAGACTTGAAAGTAGGTATCAGGGTACTTATTCAGAAAACTTTGATGCTGTGTCTTTAGGGACTTGAAAAATAATTCGCGATTAGGGTCTAGAAAAAGTTTTCTTCACGTCAACGCCTTTGCGGAATACAGGACATATATAAGACTAGCTGTCCCGCTCCCGACTTCGTCCACGGGTTTTGAAAAGAAAAATATATCACAACTAGCTGCTGCCCGCGGCTTCGTGCGCGTTGTACCCACATAAAAAGTAACCTATGTCCTTCTCCAAAGTCCCGTCCATCTCTATACCAAAAATCATCAAAATCGGTTCAGCGGTTTAGTCGTGAAAACGTAACAAACAGACAGACAGTCAAAGTTATCTTCGCATTTATAAAACCTTAACATATTTAGAATAACAATGTTGAAAAACTGCACACTTTTTTGCTGGCAGCATTGCATGAAAAATTACTGTATAATAAAATTAAAATTAGATATAAATTAATTTATTATCTTATTTACACTGAATAACAAAAACGAAAGTACCTACGATTACTTGCGAAATATAAACCTCTGCTTGCTTTTTTGTGTTTGTGATCGCGAATCACACTCCTTCATAACTCCACACTCCACATTCTGTCATTTTGTATGAAAACAATTTTGGACGACGACGCACAGCATGCAAATTTACCCTCAATTTAAAAATCAGACATCCTTGTTTAAAAAAATAGGTACCTATTTCAAAAACACGAGTAGACTTTTCGCGTGAAAATTCTTATTAGTTTTAAAGAAAACCGATCGCAAAAATCTACATTTTAATATCGGTTAAATCGTTATATAATTCATACGATAAAAATTAAGGGCTAATAAGGCTAATAGAAGCATCAAAAATACACGTACTAGCTTTATTTACCACTCGAAATGAAGTCCAGGGTCTTTAAATTTTTTTTTGTGTTTAGTTTTTTTTAACCTATAGGTTTTACCTACCGCTGAAACCTAATCGAAAGCTCATAATTCGTTAAATATGAAATAACTAGCTTGTGATCTTTAAAGCTGTCTGTTTTTGGAATACTGTGATTTCATACTGTGCGAAGTCAAGATTGCGTCTGATTGAATGATAGATGCAATTCAATCTGGATTGAATTACGGTGACTTCACTCTGCCGCGGCTACAAATTTGCACATATCTAGTTATTTATATCAATGGCTGATTCTATTAAATAAATATGAAAAATATTAAAGATATTTAAACGCTACTTTGAAATTAATGCTATAGAAAATCACCCCCAACTTGATAAGGTCCTATCTTTAGGTAATACAGGCAAATATTGCCTACATTAGATATTATCTATTATACCCATTAGTTTGAAGGTACCTATACCAAAGTACAAACTAATTGAACACAGGTTTTTAGCAGCCATTTCTTACACTTTCTATTAGAGAATGGAAACCGGTTTTCGATATTATTATCGGAATATCGGAATAAAAATCAGATATCGTAAACCGATACTGGACTGAATAAAATCGGTCTTTCGATATTTGATTAAAAAATATAGGTACTTACTTACATTTTAGGTTTTTTATAAGTTTAGAAGATATTTTTAAATTTCAGTCAAGATCTCCATAAAAAGCGTATTATTGATGAATGCCGTTGATTTACCTATATCTATAATTTTCTTGAATTTCTATTACCATGCCTTCATTACGTAAAAAAGGTACCTATTTGTTTTTTTTTGCTATAATATCGGAAAAATATTGAAATACCGGGATTCCGGTATTCAAGAAAATCGAAAAAAAAACCGGTATTGGAAAAAGATTACTATAGTCCATGCTCTACTTTGTACCTATAGGGACAGCACTGGATATCCCAAATACAGGGAAAACTATTTGGGAGTTGGGAGAGGGTTCACAGCATCGTCTACCTACACACTTATCGCAGACCAAGCTTACAATGTATACCACATGATACCTATACCTACCTACCTACCTAAAAAAATGGTTATTTCACTTATTTCATTGTCTTTGGTAAGTAGGTATTGTACAGACTTTAGTGGACGGAAACGACAGTCAATTATAAATTTAAATAATTCATGGTAATAACGGTCTAAATATTTATGATTCACGAAAAATATATTTTGGTAGGTACTTATGTTACATAAGGTAAAGGTGTGGTGCTAGTGAAAGCATAAGTATCTACAAGCTTTTATCATAAATACGTAAATAATGATAAGGTTTATTAAATGCAAGTAATGCATATTCTAAGTCAAGTACCTAATAATATTGAAGAAAAATTGTACCTTTGACTCTTTGTACCTTGGCCTATTCTGTTATAAATAAATATATGAGGACAATACACACAACACCATTTAGACTCAAATTAAGCATAGCTTGTATTATTGTGACTGAAATTATACTTATATATTTTTTAAATTAATTAAACCTGATGAATTAATCTATCGCACGAAATACGTCTCCGTTTCAGCAGCGAAAACGCTTTCGTATGTCTGTCCGGATGTTCTTCTCTAGGTCGCATTTCTCAACCGATTCTCGTGAAATTTTGTGAGCAGGTTCTATAACTACTTACATATTTTTTTTTGTCGATCACCGGAAACCGGAGTCCGGTCGGGTATGGAGTATTGCTGTCATCTACTTATGGGATGGTTCAGCCAAACACCAGCTGGCTGGTGTTTGGACTCGATCGAGCGTAGAGCATTGAGGGTGATGAGTGAACAGCTTAACGCTGAGACTAAGTTCCAGAGTCTCGAGCACCGTCGTAAAGATGCATGCCTTTCGATCTTTTATTGGATACATTTCGGAGAATGTGCCCAGGAATTACATCTAATCTAATTCCACCATCTCCTTTTCACAACAGGACAAGCGTACCGCTTAATACCATCCATACCTTGTCAGCCCACCAGCCTTACGAACAAAGCGTTTTGCTTCCACATTTATAATGCGAACAGCCAAGGATTGGAATGCTTTGCCAGCGTCTGTCTTTCCAGAAAACTACAATGTAGAGGTATCTTCAAGTCTCGAGTAGGTAAATAGGTGTCTTCTAGACCTGCGTGCCCCATCGTCGGCCACATCGTCGCTTAACATCAGGCGAGATCGTGGTCAAACGTACTTAGGTATATCGATGATAAAAAAAAACATGTTTGCAATTCACACGTGGTAGAACTGAAACCTTCAAAAATGTTAGAATCACGAATATAAGAAACACTATAATGCTTCCTATCTCATTTTCTCCCACGTTAAATTTTATGAATTTATGTGTCTGTCTCTTTTTAATGTAATTTCACCGATTACGCGAAAACGGCTGAACCGATTTAGAAAATTCTTTTTTGTTTGAAAGGGTATACTTCATAGGTGGTCCCATATAAATTTTATCAAAATCGATCGAGCTGAAAAATCAACAAAAATCTAAAAATTGTATACATCGATGATGTTTTCATGTACTTTGATACCTCGCTGTCTCATTGGAGCGGTGCGTTTATTTGGCCTACCCATATTATATATATACAAAATACATCTACTTTCAACTAAAAATGTATTATAGGCTCAAATATCATTCAATGAAGTCGGTTTCTTTTTAATTTTTAAAACGTAATTATTACTGTCGCATTTTCGTTTCATCGACTTTCAAATCACAACGATGCTATAGATGTTTTCAATTAAAAAAAAAACGTAATAAAAGTCAAGTATACTTTCAGTCATTTCGAAAAATGTTCGCGAGGTCTACAGCTCACAGAGCCACTAGTAAATATTTTAGTTTATTTAATTAAACGTCTTTACTTTACCCATGAAGTTGTCATTCTTAACATAGAACCAGTATTAAATGATTACCAGTAGGTACCTACTATTATAATAGTTGGTACCTACTAATTATAGATTGTTACGGCGCGCCGGCCGCCGCCGTTCTGGCGCTGCGTTGTCATTGTAGTTGTAGGCAAACTACATTATTTTGCTGTCTCAGTCTCTGTAGGTGTTAAGTTAAGATTCACCTAATTGAGATGCGCAGACGCCGACAATTGGCGGCGCGGCTGTGCGGCGCGGCGCTTGATTAATGTGACCATTGTTGACACACAAAAGTGCCTTTTAATTGGGCTACTACTATGTTTATGTTATGACTACATAATCAGACGGCATAATAAATATTTACCTGGGTATAATGCTACCTATATTATATTTAGATTGGTACTATGCGAGAAGATATTGTATTATTTGATGGTATAGAAATAGTGACTGGTCTCTTAGCTCAGTTGGTATACCTAGTAGTAGCTATGCCTTCTGCGCTTCTTCTTCTTAAGGTGCCACTAGTTATTAAAACTAGAGTGGTTAAAAGATTAAAGTGCGCCGCAGAGGCTGCTTTAATGTAGACTGTGGATGAAGAAATACATTTGTGCGATGAATATAGATGTTTAAGTTGTGTCTGGGTGTTATAAAATATCCAAAGTGTGTAAGTAATTACAAATACCTATATACGAGTAAGTACTGCTGGTGCTCGCGGCTTTGCACGCGTGGTACCTACATAAAAAGTAGCCTTTATCCTTTTCCAAGGTCCCATCTATCTCTATACCAAAGATCATCAAAATCGGTTCAGCGGTTTAGGCGCGAAAACGTAACAAACAGACAGACAAAGTTACTTTCAGATTTAAACTTAATATTAGTTAGATTTTATCATTAATTTGTTTACCATAGTACAAGCTATGCTAAGCTTAGGGCTATATGGTGTTGTGTGAAACGTCCACCCGTATTTATTTAAGATATCGTCATAACAAAATGTAAACTCCCCACCATTATAGGTAGGTTATCATGCCGATGGTTTGATTGAAATAATAATAACATTAACGACCACGGAATTACAAAAGTCCATGGACACTACCAGTTTGACTTAAAAAATTTAAAGTTGTCCGCAGATGAAGTAATCGAAGGCCCTGTAATTTTTTTCACCTATTTCCGGCATCCATCATAGGTGCCACAAAGCCAGCGTGTGGCAAAATTCTCACAGCATTTGACGAGCATGCGTCATTCCACATCCACCGCAAGCCACTCAAACTTCGCTCGGTTTTGTTGTGGCATGCAGAATGTTGCCAAGGGCAAATTATATCTATCTATCTAATTATTTCTGAGTAAGAATCTGCAAATCCATTATAATATATGTTAAATAAATATATATAAATCCAAATCGCCTGTATCCTCCGAATCATACTAGTGAAAAAGAATAAAGTTAAATAGATACCTACCTAATTACTAAATTTTAATAGATGTTAAATATACAGAACAAAGTCCCATCGTCTGTCAGTCTGAACTCTATAAACTCGAAAACTACCGAACGTATTTTCATACGGTTATCAGCAAGGCAATGAGTGGTCCGTGAGGAAGGTTTAGGTGTATTATTTCACCCGTGCGAAGCCAGATCGGATTGCTAGTAATCAAATAATTATTCGTAGACATTTCACACAACACCATCTAGCCCCGAACCAAGCATAGCTTGTGCTATGGGAACCGATGACTGATGAATACGTATATGTCTTTAAATACATAATGTATAACATAACTTTACATGTATTTTCTTACTGAAGGCTTTATTTACGTAGCTACCCCAATGTACCTATTCATCAGGTACATTGAGGTACAAGGTACAAACCTATACCTATTACCTATAATTAAATTTAAATTTAATTTAAACGAATTTGAAATGTGTGAGCTTTTGACCAATGCGCCGCTTTTACAGTTTTCCGACAACGGATGCATCCAACTTTGCGATTAGAGCTATCCTATCACAGAGTCCTAACTAATTTATAAATTTCATTGTTTTTTTCATTTCTAAAATCATGCCTTTCCTTGTCAGTCTACCGACCTTTCGAACAAAGCGCTTTGCTTCCACATTGATAATGCGTACAGCCAAGGATAGTCTTACTTTGCCGTCGTCTGTCTTTCCTGAAAACTACAATCTGGGTCTCTTCAAGCCAAGAGTAAATATGTGTTTTTTAGATCTACGTGCCCCATCATCGGCCGCATCGTCGCTTACCATCAGGCGAGGTCGTGGTCAAACGTAGGTCTATCTATGTTAAAAATAAAAAATAAAAAATGCTTATTGTCCCTGAGGAGTAGGTACGAGTAAGTAATGTCCAGGTTACCGGTAACCTAAATAAATGCGGAATTAAAATGATATTGTTTTAGTTTTAGTTGTTATGTTGATAACATGTGGTTGTATGGTGTCAAGTACGTCCAGTCAGACGTTAGTCGGTTGAAGATGATATTTTGCGGTCAGGGTAAAAATAGAGAAAGCACCGTGAGAACGTTCAACTCGATTCGATCGACACTCGCCGATATGCTTCTTTATATCATTTAGGTCAAGCGCTTATCCATACATGTAACTGCACTTGTATATTTAAACTTTATTATGAAACAAATTCAGATTCAGATTCAGATATTTATTTCATTATAATCGTTACATTGCATAACATTGGCACGAAACAAATTATACATCCCTATGTTTCAACTACAAAAAGTAAATAAGTCCTTTATGGGGAACACGGTGCGCTTCTATAATAAGCTTCCTGAAAATGCTACTAAACTACCTATTAAGAAATTTAAAGCTTACGTAAAGAGTAGTCTTTTGAAGAAAGCGTATAATAAAAACTAATTATTAATGATTATTAATGCATGACCTGCACTCGTTGCTCTGCCCTCAGACAGTTAACCGACACATTTAAAATGTATATATAAACTCTCTTTTTTTTTTTAGTTTTACGTAGTTAAGGTAGTTATAAGATGGATCATGTAAAAAAGCGCTAGGACCAGGATGAGTTTCTTGCCAGTTCTTCTCGGGCTTGGGTTAGGAGGAATTGGCACCTAAATTCACCTAGTACCTACCTATGTAAGACGTTTCAAAGTGATCCTTGTGATTGTATTGAATAAAGTATCTTTTGACTTTGATTTTTGACTTCGTCAATGAAAAAATTACAATGTCACATAAAATATAAAAAAAATAGAATAAATAACAAGACACTCTATCTTAAAACTATGTACAAATAAGTATAGGTTTGGTACAGCTATATTTTAAAGGCCATTGGTAGTTGGCAAGGCTCAATGAATGCAAATCAGAAATGGAACAACTCATGTATTCGCTGATGTTGTAGAATGGGTGTATTTATTTTCCTTTTGAAGTCATTTAGGGGTAGTCGTGTTATTGCTAACGGCGACTTATTATAGAGTACGAGCTTTAGATAATCACCTTGTTTAAAAGTTTTTACTAATCTAGTCCTCGGTACATGTAGTTTCTCTTTATTACGAGTGTTAAAATTGTGAATGTGCATTTTCATTGGGAACTCAGCTTTTTTCGAATGTATTTTTATGACGGAATTCGTAATAAACAAAGATACAACTGTTAAATTTTTTTTTTTAAATAATCTCTCACTGATGCTATGCACTGATTATATTCTCACAAAAGTTTTATTAAAGGATATAAAAATGCTCGCTTTCATAGTTTTTCTGGTCATCATGGTTACTTGGTTAATCTCTTTTACTTCTAAATAAGTTGTAAATAAATAGTGATTGCATAATAAAAAACGATTTTATCCTTCTGTATCTAATTATTCACAGTTTGTAGCATTATTTATCTCAGTTTACAGGTTCATGAATATTTTAGTCAATAATTTTTACCTTGTTTTTCTACATTTATCTTATCTCACATGCATGTGTGTGGACTTACATACCGACTGACCGATGTAGAAGTTATAACGTGGCCACGTTGGTTGCCATGTTATAACGTGGCAATGCATCCATCTGAACGAAATGGACTGACTAAATTATTTATATCATTTTTGTCAACAACTTAACTGAATCATTTATATTCAGTTAAGTTGTTTGTAAAACAGGTTAGTTTACATTTGAATACTAGGTAGCTAGATTATTGATCTTATTTGTTTTTTAGTTAAAACTATGTACATTTTGAAAACCACGGGGTATACTCACGTACTATTTAGTCGATGGAGGCACCGACACTGTTTCGATTCATCTAGAGAATCTTCCAGTTCATGGTTCGCACTCAAACCGTGAACCGTGAATCGTGAACTCGAGCGGCAACGAGCTGACCGCGGATCAACCTCACCCTAATGAAGATACTCTAGATGAATCGAAACAGTGTCAGTGGCTCCATCGACAAAGTAATACGTGGGTAAACCCCGTGTTTTTCAAACTTTATAGAACGACATGAAAGACGAAAGTTTTCATGCAAGTTTTGAAAGTGAAACTAATATCTGAATAGATGTGACATTTAATAAAAAAAAAACAATTACATAGGTTATTATAGACACGTGTTTACAGTTAATGTTTATGTAAATAAGACTAAGTATCTACTTAAACGTTGCCACAATGTAGTAAGCATTTGAATCATCATTTCAAACGACTTATTCGGCGCCAGTCTTCATCACACCACAACACGAACAAGCTTAATATTGTGTCGTTTTCAATAAATAAATAATTTTGAATGGATTTTATCTCACAGTGAAGCCGTTAAATTAGCGAGTAAGTGATTTCGCCTTGATGATTAAGAATAAAGTTATTTATGATTTCTTTATTGATACGTAACGTGGTGCGGCTATTTTTGTACTTAGATGCGTAGGCACGATTTTAGTGCTTCATGCATGTCAGTGCATTGTACGTATATTCGACTTCTTTATAAAACTTTCTAAAAACTCTTGAAAGTCCCAAATTAACGTATTAAATAAATATTGGTAGAAAATTCACATAACATAGGCACATAAGCATAGTTTGTTTGTGTAATCGTAGCCATATGACTGATAAAATACTTATGATACTTTATAACACATAAGTAGACCCAGAAAAAACATCTATGTTCATCATCACACAAGTGTTTGTCCTGAGAGGGAATCGAACCCTCAACCTATAGCACAGAAGTCAGAGCTACTACAGACTGAGCTGACAGGCCAGTAAGTCATAACTTTATGTAAAAATGAAGCGCATTGAGATCAATCGAGCGTTCGTCGTCGCTCGTCGTCGACCCTGATTCTCTATTTTTGCCAAACTAACTTAAATTTAGTAAACACGAGATATCTTATTTCGTTTGCACCAAAGGCTGAATTAGAGTAACAATTTTATTTACACTTTTTAAATTCATACAAATGATATGTGATTGACGTGTTTGCGATCATTTTAGTCATCACGTTAAGACTGATTTAAGATACGGAAGATCCCACGGAAACTCAACTCATTAAATCGTGGATTTTAACTTCGGTATTTTAAAACTGTCAATAAAACATTTCTTCTTAAAAATTCTTGATGAATCTTGATGTTCATGAATGTTTTTTTTGTTGTGTCATTAAATTTATATATATTTTTAATTTTAATGTTGATTTAGTTATTTTTATCCAACGTAAAATAATCTAATTTTTAAGCTTTTGTCATGTAAATTTGTATTACCTATATGAATTTTTAGACATGTTTAATATTTGCATTGTGGTTTGTACCTATAAATAAAAATAAATAAAATAAAAAAGCCGTATATTTCCTTATTTCTAACATATTAGATATTACTATTTTACGGATTTATTCTTAGGTTGGTTGCGAACTAAGGCCCCCTCCTTGGGTGAAGGCCTCCTCCAGCTTCTTCCATTCATCCCTGCTTTTCCCCAGGTTCATCCAGTCCCTCCCTGCGACTTGGATGATGTCATCTGCCCACCGTCTGTTTGGCCGGCCAACATTTATTTTTCCTCGTGGACCCTTCCATCTTGTGGTTTTTATGGTCCACCTATTGTGGTTTGTACCTGCAATTAATTAATTAAGGTAGCACTTAACTCTAGTTTGGAACTGTTTTTTTTATGTTTTATATTGGTAGGTACAACTTAATGAATAAATAAATAAAATGTTGGTCTAATTTGGATCTTAATGTAGATGTAATAAAAATAATTCGTATATTACGAATTTTCAGCTGTGAAACAACAAAATCAACAACATTGTAAATTCAACAGACCTACAGAATTTAGTTTTTAGTAGACATGACGTATTGTTTTATAAACTGCGGAATGTTGGTTAATAACTTAATAGCTAACGCACGACTCACGAGCGAGATAACAGAGTCCGTTTGACACGTTTCTATTAAATATTTATTATAAAATCTATCATGGCTTTAGATTTGCATACAACGTTACAAGGTAATTTATTGAAACAAAATGTTCTAGTTCGTGAATGCATCGACTAAATGTTTAAGGGTTTAGCTCTCATACAGTCGTGTCTGTGGTTCGCTTATTTGACAGGTTTTCTTTTAAATACCTTAATTATAAATATTTAGAAAAAAAATACCATACATATTTGTGTACATTCAAAATCAATTCAATCAATCAATTCATCAATTCAAAAGATATTTTTGATTGCAATTGCCATTGCCATTCAACGTGGCAATGCCGCCAGTGTCTTGGGAACGCTGCCCTCTGGCAGTTATCTGGATCAGTTGAGCTATCTATAGATTGTTTTAAACGGTCCTTACATAGCTAGACGGTTTCACATGTATTTTATATTATTTTGTAAGTACATTTCTGTAATTATTATGTAAATAAATGTACCTACGTGACAAAGATATTTTATTCAATACAATCACAAGGATCACTTTGAAACGTCTTACATACTAGGTGAATTTAGGTGCCAATTCCTCTTAACCCAAGCCCGAGAAGAACTGGCAAGAAATCCTGGTCTTAGCGCTACCTTAAAACTTAACTTTACTGCAAAAAACGAATACAAGAGAGTTAATACATTTCAAATGTGACAGTTTACTGTCTGAGGGCAGAGCGACATGAGGCCATGCATTCTTATTAATAATATAGTAATTTATATTATAATACGCTTTCATTAAAAGACTACTCTTTATGTAAGCTTTAGTGTTTACAATTACATTAAGTGTTTGGGGCAGAGTTTAACATATTATTTAACAAATTATAAAACTAGCTAGCTGCTGCCCGCGGCTTTGCACGTGTGATACCTACATAAAAAGTAGCCTATGTCCTTATCCAAAGTCCTTTGTATCTCTATACCAAAATTCATCAAAATCGGTTCAGCGCAGCGGTTTAAGCGTGAAAACGTAACAGACATACAGACAGACAGACAGAGTTACTTTCACATTTATAATATTAGTTAGATACCTACTTAGCTAAAGTGATTACTATAACTGAAAACCAAAATCTTCCGACGGACACCGCAGCCTAACAATAAATTATATTAAACTAGCTGTACGCGCGCAGCTTCGCCCGCGTTGAAGATTTTTCCCGGGACAAACCAATTTTCCCGGGATAAAAAGTAGCCTATGTCACCCGGGATAGGGTAGCTTTCCAGCGGTAAAATATTTTTTCAAATCGGTCCAGTAGTTTTTAAGTTTATTCGTTGCATACAAAAATACAAGTCTTTCCTCTTTATAATTTAATTAGAATATATGAATGGTTGTGTAACGTCACCGACGATACGGACTTACCTAGTTAATAATTAATTATATTTGCTAGAACATTTTACCGAATTTTGCCTTCCGAATTCTTCTCGATGCTAAGTTTTGCAGCATTATTCTCATACCAACATAACCTACTCATATGAAGAATTACTAAAATTCGATTCGGTCAACTCGTTCGATGCTGTGGGTTCGGACATTTGCGCGTTCAGCACACAGCAACTTAACTCATACTAATATTATAAACGCGAAAGTTTGTATGTATGTTTGTTACTCTTTCGCGCAAAAACTGCTGAATGGATTTTAATGAAACTTTACAATAATATAGTTTATACATCAGAAAACACATAGGCTATAATTTATAAAGATATTGTGTGAATTGTCCAAAATATAACGATAAGTGTCAAGTAAGTAGGAAAAAAATCTGCCATCTGCAAGCTATTCTGGCGTGCGCTGCAAAAACCGTTAGAATTACACGAAGTAATAATCCTGAGCAGACGAAGTCGCAGGCACCAGCTAGTAAGTCATAAATCTGCTATGTTTATGCACGCCACATTTCGATTTATAATAAATTGAATTGATTGCATAGACTCTAGATTGTAGTACTTTATGAATTAAGTTGAATTTATCAATGGCTTGATACTACTATTGAAGTGATAACTTCTTATGAGAGGGTAAACCGCTTCGTTACGTAACGCGTTACGGCGCCAGTCTGTCTGGCTTTCCTTTCTCTCACGCATACAGCAGCGGTAGGCAGGCTCCTCCTCTCTCACTCTAACCCACAGCGCTAGTTAGATTAGTTTAAGTTATCACTTGACACTGTCTGTTACAGTTAGTCTGTAAGGTATTTACCTATTGGTTACACGTTTTTTTTTTAAAAGAGGCGCAGTAGATTCCTTAAAGTTTGCAGTTTGATAGGAAGCACTAGGAATCTCCGTGTAAAAAATGAAACACTTCAAAGAGCTTTTAGGACCCACTTACACTGAACAGTGTCTTTGCTCGCCTCGAAACTCTGCTACAAGGGATGCTGTCCCTATCTCACTGTAACCCTCTGTAATCTCACGTTTCCAGCGAAGATAGGGTATATATAAGCAAGTTGTACCTAATTGTCTTCTTCTACTTCTTTGATAATGGCCTGTGACATACTAATGTTAATTCTGCCAATGTCAAGTGTTTATAGTTTATAGTCAGTCTGTTTGTTATTAGTCTTAGTCGATGGTCAATTGTCAATTCTAGACGTCACGCGGAATGGCGTCCAGAATTTTCTTGGGATTCCTCGTCCTTCAAATCACATTGCATCACAATACACATATAATTCAATTATCCATACCCGTCCTGTAGTCACAATTTATTCATTAAAATTCCGCCAAGATTACTGAATAAAAAGTGCAATAAAATGGGTAAAAAATAATAAGTTAGCGAGCTATGTTACTCCATGAAATGACAGACAAAGAATCCTACCCAATTGTCTATTCGGTCCGAGCATCATCTCAATCTGACTAACAGAAGAAGAAGAAGTTACTGTAATAGTGACGTAGGTACTTAGGTTTACCTACATTAATTTTAAGTACATAGTAGCCTCAATTCTGTTGGCACCAACCTAACTAATTTTAGCTAAAATTAGGTTTAGAACTGGCAAATGAAACTTTGGTATTCTGCTGTTACCAACGTATTCTAATTTAATTTTATCTAATTGAATTAAGCGTTCCTAATTTAGTTAGATGGTACCAACCGAATAGGTTTTACAAATGCTATGACTAACTAAAATATATTTTAGACTATTCCTAATTTTAGAAATGAACCAACCGAATTGCCACCAGTGTATCTGTATTATTCCACGACATTGTCGATGACGTTTAGAATACATAAATTTTGTTTTATTATAAACGCCGGACATTTGAAACAGCATCATCTGGCCCCAAAGTAAGCAGAGCTTGTGTTATGGGTACCATATGACTGATATGCTACTTACATATATATTTGTAAATACATACATATACATATAATTACCTAGACCAGAGACAAATACTTGCAGATCATACAAACATTTCTACCGCGGCGGGAATCGAACCCGCCACCTTCTGCGTCTCAGTCGGACTTTAGTCCACTGCGTCACAGAGGTCGTCAAATTGTCCATACTTGTGCTATGTCACAATTTATTGATTAAATTCCGCTAAGATTACTGAATAAAACATGCAATAGCATGAGAAAAAAGAATTAATTTAGAAGTGCTATGGTAGATAGATAGATAGATAGAAAACTCTTTATTGACTACCACACAGAATATTACAATAACAAAAAACTAAACTTATTTAAGGCAATACAATGAGCGGCCTTACGCTAATAGCGATCTCTATCAGGCAACCGTTGGATGGACTGGACTATAAATAAACAGAGAAGGGGTATATGGGTGTGGTGTATTTATATAATTACGTACTTACATATATGTATAAACTAAACAAATACTGATATAAACATATACATTACATATGTACTCAATATAAAATCAATATAGTATATAGATATAGTACCATATTGATTCTCAATATAGTATAAAAAATCAACAATACAGAAATGACTAGGTACGTATAACAGCACGACAAATAATGTTTCATGACCATTTTTTTGAAGATGGGAAGAGTCTTGGCCTTTCTGATATCTACAGGCAACGCGTTCCACAAGTTATGTTACTTCATGAAATGATAAACGAAAAATCCATCATAATACTATAAATGTAAAACTATTAGATTTCGTAAAACACGCACATGAAGTAGCTACTCTACTGTTACGTACCTATGTTATCATTTTCATCAATCCATATTACGTCACACACAACACTGTTGAATCATATCCATAACTGAACCGATAATGCGACTTAATTTTTTCTCACCGTCCAAATTAGCGGCCCAAAAAAGCTTAGACAAAAAGTGTATGCTCTCTTTTAAATTAGTACACGTGTTAAATGCCGTCATTTATGGAAAAAAAACATCATGATATCACCGACGAAAATGGCCAACGCTGGGCTGGGTCCAAGTTTTTTTCGAATGCGGTGCGGGCGACACTATGTCGTCTATTTAACTAGGATAGGATAACTATCTACGATGCATCTGAATCTATCGAACGATTGTGTAATTCTGAAACTATTAAAACATTGATACTAAAAGCTTTCAGTTCTTCTTCTTGTAGTGTCACTAGTTATTTCTAACTAATGTGGTGAAAGGATTAAAGTGCGCCACAGAGGCTCCTATCGTGCACTTAAGTTAGTCTTAATGTAAGCTTTCGACCTTGCCGACATGACCCGCAGGAAAGACGAATCAGTACATGCGGTGTCGGTTCGGTTGCAGGTGCATATCGGCTGGCACCGAGCCGGGCTTGTTTCAAGTTTTCCTTCTATTGCTAGCTCTTCTGTTCATATCATCATCATCATCATATCAGCCTCTAGAAGTCCACTGCTGAACATAGGCCTCCCCAATAGATTTCTAGGAAGAACGATTTTGAGCCCTCTCCATCCACCGATTTCCCGCGATCTTTACAATGTCATCAGCTCTTCTATTAGCAGTTTATATTACTATCTATGAATTACGGTTGATGTTGATTGTGAACAACTGGAGGGTTTAATTGTCAAAAATGTTTTGTGTTTAGGTATTTGCAGGACGCAGAGACAGTGCAGTTCTCGGAGATTATATCTGAAACTATACGTTATAAAAACTATAAAGAAAACCGACTTCATTGAATATAAAAAAAATACAACCTAATTGAGAACCTCCTCCTTTTTTTGAAGTAGGGAAAAAAGTTGTTATTTTACGCTTCTTCTTAATAATTTTTGAAATTTGAATTTGAAACACCACAAGTAAGGAAATTCACAGGAAATCAAAATACTAAATTTCATTTACTTGGATGACATAGTTTTTCAGTTATTTTGATTTAAAAACCAAACTGCCAAACCGATTTTGATGGAATATCTATGGAAAAAATCGGAAATCCTTTTACATGAAAAAAGGTTTTTTTAAATTGGTTTATAAATGACGGAGTTATTAAATAACAAATATATAAAAATTAAAAACAACAGAATTGAGAATCTGCGCTTTTCTTTGAAGTCGGTTTAAAAATACCTCAAAGCTCACTCAGGGGAAAAATTTATCCTCACTTTTGCCATGGTCCACAGAATCAGAGTGTATAGTTATCGCCATCGGTTCGGTTGTGTTACGTGTACCTATAGCCAACTAGCTGCTTCCCGCGGTTTCGTACGCGTGGTACTTAAAAAGTTGCCTATGTTCTTCTCCAAGGTCCCATCTATCTCTATACCAAAATTCATCAAAGGCGCGGAAACGTAACAAACAAACAGACAGAGTTGTTTTCGGATTTATAATATATTTTTATTATGTATTAGATAGTCCGTTAAAAAACTGTGAGAGCTTATTGATGTTTGCGGCATTAATATTTATCTATTAATGCAGGTCCAGTACCTTATTAATATTTGCTGCATTGATATTTGTCTATTAATGCAGGTCGTTATTTTGCTCTACCCTGTATATTTTCTGAAATTCCAAAATTAATTAATGCACGCAATATGTGTTTAAGTTTGAATGCAAACGACATTTTGCAAATAACGTAGTATGGAGTTCTACCAGTTATGACATAGGTACAATACTCGTACAACTTAACTGTGACAGACAGTCGCACTTTGCTTATCTCCAATCAAGTAGCACTTTATTGATTGATTATTGATCAGTTAATAGCTGTAGGTAAGCAATGTAGGAGCCAGCTTTAATCACCATAATAAATAACGGTTATCTTGTTGAGCCAAAACAAGGATCTAAATAAGCCTAGGCAAGACACCAACCTATCTATTAAGGATGGTCGACTTTTTAAATTATATATTTAAAAAAACCATGTATATCTAAAAAAAAAATAAAAAAAAAATATCCGATTATCCTAAAACTAAAAAGTAGAAAATAAATGATAGTTAAAAAAAACTAAAAAACACGCTTATACGCTTTATATTAGCTTCACTTGTATGTATGTTTGTATGTTTGTAACCGACTCCTTAGGACGCGATTTTGACCCACTTTAAACGGCCAGATTTTATTCAAATTTTGCACACCTGTCAAAGACCGATGACAATGCAATAATTAAAAATATATATATATATATCCGATTATCCTAAAACTAAAAAGCAGAAAATAAATAACAGTTTACATAACACTTTTAAGTTTTTTTGTTTTTTTTCGAATTATTGCATTGTCATCAGTCTTTGACAGGTGTGCAAAATTTGAATGAAATCTGGCCGTTTAAAGTGGGGCAAAATCGCGTGCTATTTTTTTTTTTTTCGAATTATTGCATTGTCGTCGGTCTTTGACAGGTGTGCAAAATTTGAATGAAATCTGGCCGTTCAAAGTGGGTCAAAATCGCGTCCTAAGGAGTCGGTTACATACAAACATACATACAAGTGAAGCTAATATAAAGCGTATAAAAAGGAGTAGAACTCATTGTCAGCATCTGATTTACAAGTCATTATAATTTCAGAATCCGGATCATTATAATCTATAACAAATAAGCAACGGGACAACAAGGAATAAAAACATGTACAGTAAATATTTACTTTTTAAACACAGTATTAAGCACTCTACTAAAAAGTATTCAAACGTGTGGTCTATACCATTTTAATTAAAATAAACTTTGAAGTTTTGTTTGGAGATTAAATAGTTAGTCTGAGTGCTTTAAAATATAATTTATTGTGATATGTTTAATAAATAAATAAATAATGCCGGACATTTCACATAGCATCATCTGGCCCCAAAATAAGCAGAGCTTGTGTGACTGATATACTACTTATATACATTTTTTTTAGATACAAACTTATACATAGAAACACCCAGACCGAGACAAATACTTGCAGATAATACAAACATTTATCTCGCGGCGGGAATCGAACCCGCAACCTTCAGCGTCTCAACCGGTCCTTAGCCCACTGCGCCACAAAGGTTGTCATTGATTGTCTCGAGTGCTTTAATATGTAATTTATTGTGATATATCTTCTTATTAAAACGCGCAGACAAAGTCGCGAGCGGAGCAGCTAGTTAATGATATGCGGCATTAGGTCATAGTATTATAATAGAACAGAGAAGCTTATATAAAAAGTGATCTTGAACTTTTTATCGACCTCTGGAACTAAATATCATTGAATGCAAAGGACCAGTGGTGGCTAACTGGCCGAATAAACCTCAAACGTGCGGGTATGATTTCATTCCTGTCACCTACATTTTACGAGTTTTTTAACTTCAAAATTATTTATTTATCTGTTTATTCCGTAAATCTTTACCAAGTTTACCGGTGAAGATCACAAGTTTTTTAAAAAGCATAATTATTAAGTAACTAAACAAATCCGATTGTTATAAAACTAAATAATTTGTTAGTTGATTTCTTCAAAATCATAACAGGCTACTTCAATTCCTTTCTCATGCCAATATTTACCGACATCCGTCAGTAAATATCTATCGAACGGTTTGTAAGTAAAACCTTAATGTGCGGAAAATGTTGCAGAATTAATTGAATGAATAAAGTTAATACATTATGACAGTCTTGTGATACCCATAACACAAGCTCTGCTTTGGGGCTAGATGATGCTGTGTGAAACGTCCGGTATTATTATTATTGTTATTACAGGATGACCGGTGAATAGATAATTCTTACAAGATTTCGTGTAATAGATTAACTTTGAAACTACATAAGCTACAATATAAAAGGTAGTAAGCGGGTTACGATTTTGTTTCAGATTTTCAATCGAGGAGAACTTTTCGACCGATCGAGGTGGTCGCTCGTTAAATACCTAATCAGCTGATTTTGTGCAAGCATTTCGATATTAAATTCATGAAATATGAAATATAAACTCGATACGCACTAGGATGCGTATCGAGTATAAATAGAATGAGGTATGAATTTACGAATCGCCAAGGGCATTCGTGCCAATAAGCGCTTTGAGCGATTCATCAAGTAAACTGAAACTTCATGTTTTTAATCGAGGTGCACAAAATCTGCTGATTGTAAGCGAGCACCTTGACGAATCGAAGTGTTCACCTCGATTGAAAAACTGTCAAACTCTTAATCAGCCCTCAGGAGCATGCTATAGGTAGGTAAAGAACACACTTGGAAAACCGGAATCACTCCCTGCATTTGTATCGCTGCATGTCTGTTATTTGTTATGCTAAATTCTGAGTGAGCACATAAATGTGTTGACATAATGACATAGATGAACAACTCAAATTACTGGTGTATAATAGCAGTCTGTTTATCATATTAAATCAATGAAGTGTAAAATACTGCAGACGATATTTATGCTGATGTAATGGGTCTGAAGAACATCATCGGTGTAGGTTGTTTACGTACTTTTAATATAATAATTATTCAATAGTTTTACAAGTTTACAACTAGCAAGCAGCTTTAATTTTCACTCAATTTCTTGCAAGTAAATAGGTACATATTGAAAAAACTTAAAATAAATATATATAGTAGTAAAGAATCTTATTCTATTATTTAAAATTTTATAAATGTATTGCAAGAACCTCTCCGCAGGTGAAGGCCTCCTCCAAGGAATGCTACCTTTTCTCTGTCTTTGGCTGTTTGCATCCAGCTTGGTCCTACCGTTTTTATTAGGTCGTCCGCCGATCTCCACTTAGGCCTCTCCGTGGCAAGCAGCTGGTAACTTAAATTAATATGCAAGCATATTAACCTAGTGTTAACAGTTTGGAGTTTTACGTTATTGGGACTTGGGATCGACCCGACTCATCTATAGTTTGCTCACCTCATGCATCAAGCTGTAGCCAGCTGGTCGGGATGCGCAAAGACGTTTAATTTTTTAGAGGCACACTTGCTTTCTGATCCTATGGTTTTGGTTTTGAACCTCGGGTGATGTTCTTAGTGTGAATCAATAGATTGTGAGTGTGTGGACTGTGTGATTGGTCTAATGTGACGTATGTAAATAGGATGTTTTACGTTTAATAAAATTAAAAAGAAAACCTACTCCATTGAATGAAATTTGAGCTCATAAAATACAACCGAGTTGTATTTTACCTTCTCCTTTTTTTTAAGTCGCTTAAAAAATTCGAGATTTCATTTATTTGGACGATTCATTTACAGGACCAATCGGGGAGTACCTATATATTTTTACATTCAAAAATATATTTTTTGAATTGGTTTCATTTAGGAAATGACGAAAGAATGTATTAAATTATCATCAAATTTCGAATTTGTTAATTTAATATATTTTTTGGTTTTTTTCAACAATATTTAGGTATTTGAATAGTTGTAGGTACGTAAATAATACCAGCCTAAAACCACTGATTTCAAATACAGTCGACTTAATAAATACAGGTAAATAAGGCACTTCTTACCTATAACTAAAAAAATATATTTTGAAAACGTTCCGCGTTACTTCGATTTTTTACAGGATAAATAATAAATAAATAGCGGATGTTTCCAAGACCTATTTAGCTGTGTATAAAAAATATCTTGCAACAACACAATACCCAATTAAAAACCGCGTCAATTGTCCATGTGAGGTGTCAGTGATTGTACTTACCTACGTCATTTCTTATTGACCAGACTGCTTTAGTGAAATTAAGTAGTTAGCCGATGTGCAAGGTGTCATTTTGCCATTTTCTGTTAGTGCTAACAGAATTGAATCCACTGTCGTGTCGTATGTATAACGAGATCAAAGAACCTGCGCTGGAGAGTAACAGGTGGAAAGAGCAGCATCACTCACTCACCGACATGAGCACATCTCTTAAATTAGAAAAAGACTTTTCTTATTTCTAAAACCTTAAATCCTTGTTCAAAATCGTTCGAGTACCTACCTAAGTAAACGAGCAAGGGGTTTTCGTTTTTGCCGACAAAAAAGTATGTACTATGTTAAATCGACTAAAATTTAACTAAATTAACTAAAATTTAACAACGTCTCTAACGTTGTTGATTGTGTTGAAATAAGTTTTTGTCGATTTCGTTTTTAACCGACTTCAAAAAAGGAGGAGGTACTACATTTTTTTAAAATGTTTGTTACCTACCTCATTACTCCGTCATTTATGAACCGATTTAGAAATTTATTTTTTTATGTAAATGGCCTTAGAAATTTCATCAAAAGCAATTTCGAAGTTTGGTTTTTAAATCAAAGTAGCTGGAAAAAATATGTCATCCAAGTAAACGAAATTTTGGATTTAATTACCTAGTTCAGGCTCGTTTTAAGCATCTGATGTTGTCTAATTAATATTGTATTTTGTTTGAACAAATATTTTATTATTAGGTACCTACTTGGTACTAAAAATAAATAAATAAATAATGCCGGACATTTCACACAGCGTCATCTAGACCCAGAGTAAGCAGAGCTTGTGTTATGGGTACCATATGACTGATATACTTTTATACGACGACCTTCGCAGTGGGCCAAGGCCTGGCAGAGTATAAGTAGTATATCAGTCATGTGGTACCAATAACACAAGCTCTGCTTAATTTGTAGCCACACATGATGCTGTGTGAAATGTCCGGCATTATTTATTTATATATAATTTTTTGTAAATACATACATATTATACTATGGCAGTACATTTATACTACGGCATTTATTCACAGTTAGTAGTGACTGAGAAGTATTGCTGAGAACGTTTCATGCACATCATACTGATTTAGTGGAACGTCAGAATAGCCCGGTTCTTAGTTAATTCCTACATCGTTTAATTGATCGTACCAGTTTACACATTACTATAAATAACTCGCTCAGTTACAATAAGATGATTATATTTAATTGTCAGAATTAAGTACATAAGACTCAAGACTTGTCTTTTTATCTGGTTCTTATCACTAGTTCTTTTTAACCAGTGTGGTGAAAGTATTAAATGTGCACCTCAGAAGCACCTTTCTTGTTTGGCACCTATCTTTGAACTTTATACGTTCAATGACAAAGTCAAAGTCAAAAAATACTTTATTCAATACAATCACAAGGATCACTTTGAAACGTCTTACATACTAGGTGAAATTAGGTGCCAATTCCTCCTAACCCAAGCCCAAGAAGAACCGGCAAGAAACTCATCCTGGTCCTAGCGCTTTATTGCATGATCCATCTTATAACTACCTGAACTACGAAAAACGAATACAAGAGATTTTATATATACGTTTAAAATGTGTCGGTTAGCTGACATGCCTGTTCCCTCACGTTTTCCTGCACCGAGCACACATTACCTTTTTAGAACAGAAAAAAACATTGATGCACGACTGTATTCGAGCCCACAACCTTAGAATCGGAAGGCTATACTACCACTAGACCATCAGTTCTCTCAGCATCTCTAGATCTCTTCAATAGGTAACTAAAAAGTAAAAAATCAGATGATGAAGACGAAGGTAAGACCCCTAATGACGGTCACAACCCATCTAGGTGTACAGTTCTCATCAATACAAATGAGTAAAGCCCAAACCCCAGGTAATTGACAACCTCTGTGGTGCAGTGGGCTAAGGTCTGGCTGAGACGCAGAAGGTTGCGGGTTCGATTCCCGCCGCGGGACAAATGTTTATATGATCTGCAAGTATTTGTCTCGGGTCTGGTTGTTTCTATGTATAATTTGTATGTATTTACAAAAAAAAAAGTATATAAGTAGTATATCAGTCATGTGGTACCCATAACACAAGCTCTGCTTACTTTGGTGCCAAATGATGTTGTGTGATATGTCCGGGATTATCTATTTAAATTTATTTAATTGCTCTAAATGGTTGAGGAGTTCCCTCGACTGTCTTTAGGCTCTATCAGATCGACTCCAGATCTTCATTAAATAGTAGTGCTTTAAAATACTTGAAAATTCACAAACGCATTAGTCACCACTACGATTTTCGAAGGTTCCCCTCTATTTCTCTGGATTGCCATAATCAGATCCGAGTTTCCTTATCATGGTACGACCCTTGGGATATCTCCTTTCTAACAAAAAAATTATAATCAAAATCGGTTCATAAACGACGAAGTTATCCGCGAACACACATAAAATATATAAATATACTAGCTGTACCCGGCATGCGTTGCAATGCCACAAATTTTCCCACCGTTTAAACCTTCCCTGGACTACGACAAACATTTTAACACCAAAATCAACTAAATCAGTCCAGCCGTTCTAGAGTTTTAGCGAGACTAACGAACAGCAATTGATTTTTATGAAATAGATATACGGTCGAATTGAGTAACCTCCTTTTTTTGAAGTCGGTTAAAAAAAAACAAAAATCTCTTATTAATTATAAAAAAGTAGTACATAATATGTGTTGGGATTTCTTCTATTAATTTAAAAATACCTGTGTTAGAAGAGTCCCCTCTTTTCCGTGGTCTAAAGGAGCACTTGAATGTAACAAAACAAAATTCACAATTACAATAAACCTTAAAGTATACATAATAGAAATTACCATTTTAATGACGTACGTACGCAAGTTACAATTAGTTAGGGTATTTCATGATTTCAATTATTTGTAATAGTAGGTAGGTAAATTGTTGGTAAAATGGTAGGTATCTAAGAAACAAATAGAATATAGGTAAGAAGTGAAAATAAAAAAATGCGTATTAACATCTGGCCTAGCATATTAGTATTGCTATTGGCGTAACAATGCCGCCAGTGTCTTAGGGACGCTGCTGTCTGGCAGTGATCTGGATCATATGTTCTATCTATAGATCGCTTTGAGCGTCCTATAGATAGCTCAACTGTTTCACATGTATTTTATATTTCACTATTATATTATATCTGGAAGTACATGTTGAGAGACCATAAGTATCTATGTTTCATATTTTTCCGTAATTTAACGGATTGTAGGCTCTAATTAGTAAAACCGTTTTAGAGTTCCATTCCTTATGTTACAAGGTAACCATTACTTACCTAATTGTTTACGAAACTCTCAGCGCATAAAAGTATACTCCCACTTGGCGAATTTAATTTTCCTTAATACCTGTCGTGAATCATTTTAATCTGTTACGTAAAACGAGTTATTACCATAACAAATTGTTTACTGGTAAATAGATCTTCCATTCCATTAAAAAGGAGACTTAATTTTGCAAGGACCACGCCTGAGCATTCCATTCATGCATAGATCTTTTGTGGTGTCTAATTCGCCCTGAATGGAGTAACTTCTACGAAGCAGTTGCCTGGCTTGCTTGAATGACATTTATGTTTTGTCATACCTATGGCATGACAAAACATCACGTCTTAGCACGTCTTTATTGTGCCATTAGTAGCGCCCTACAGCCTCCGCACGTTCGTTCCATTCATTCCATTCATTGACGACCGCTGTGGCGCAGTGGGCTAATGTCCGGTTGAGACGCAGAAGGTTGCGGGTTCGATTCCCGCCATGGGACAAATGTTTGTATGATTTGCAAGTATTTGTCTTTGGTCTGGGTGTTTCTATGTATACCATGTATGTATTTACAAAAAAAAAAGAATATAAGTAGTGTATCACTCCTGTGGTACCCATAACACAAGCTCTGCTTACTTTGGGGCCAGATGATGCTGTGTTAAATATGTCCGGCATTATTATTCTGCTGCTCGTTCTGACCGTGGCAGCGTCCAAACCGACGTCGTGGGTAATCGTAGGTAGTCCTGTAAATGAGTAGTGGTACGGTTCAGAGAGACAGAATGGAATGCTGCCATTCCAGACCGTCGTTTCGACATCGTGTCGCGGCGCTATTCAATTCAAAGGACGAAAAATAAAAGTGTTTTAATCCTGTAGCACCTACCATTTTTTATTGAGCTACGTGTGAATAATAAAGGAGTTTATGTCATAAGATGTAAGCCCTCTTTGATTTATGCGTCTGGTAAACGTTGCTTTACCTGGCGTTTAAGATTGTGTTTGGTTTTTTGTGATGTCTGCCTGAAGTTGCGTTGTGTGGCGCCCGGGCGATGTTAAATTAAGTAGGTACCTAAACTAATAACAAATAGTAATTTATTTACAGAAATAATTGCAGAAATGTACAAAATAATATACAATAATACACGTGAAACACTTAAGCTATATAAGGACCGTTTAAAACGATCTATAGATAGCTCAACTGATCCAGATCACTGCCAGAGGGCAGCGTTCCCAAGATACTGGCGGCATTACCACGTTGAATGGCAATGCTAATACGCTGGGCCAAATAGGAGCCAGCTTGGGTCACGCAACATATCTACCAGACGCAGTGAAATAATTTTGAAAACGCGGTGGGCTCCTGTTCCCCACGGGCCCAGGGTCTCGACTCCAAAAGGTTCAAATATGTAGGCCTTATCCAAACCAGCATATTGGCGGTTTTTGAGGTCCCCGGCACTCAGCCGCCGCTGAATGTGAATTAATTTATTATTTCATTAATAACAAATTAATTAGAAAAACTAATTAATTTAGATGGTTTGATGATATGACTCATTGTCTCTTGGGAGATGGGTAGGCCAATGGTTGGGATCCACCCGCGTCCCATCTGTCGGGGACTTCCATTAGAGCTAGTACGGCGGCTGAATGTGCCGAGGACCTCCAAAGGCGTTCCTGGCGGTCTTGGGAATGCTATCCTCTGTCATTGATCGTTTTAAACGATCCTTAGATAGCTCAACTGTTTCACATGTATTTTATATTACTGTATATTATTCTGTACATTTCTGTAATTATATCAATAGTAGATTGTTGCACCGAGCGCAAAGTGAGTTATTAATGCACACGTGTTAGGTATGTTGGTGCTCCAGCGCATGCGAGGGCACTGAATTAACACGAGTGCATTAATTACTCTCTTTAGCGAGGTGCGTAATTTACTTTTCTTTCAACTACCAATCTACCTACTGTGATAAAATATATCTACTCAAACAAAAAATATGAAGAATCAAAGTTTTACAATGGTACAATATGCGCGCCATTCATTTTTTTTCATCAAGTCAGTTTTATTCAGCCGATTTTTATTATCAGCCAGTATCTTTTTTATCTAATGCAAACCTTTTATACAGTCATCCCGTGACCACGACAGAGTGTAAACCTGTCGAAACGTCGGGAAAAATAGGTAAATAAACGCGACAGTGCAATAATGAGATTTCATATAACATTACTGTTTTGGTCAAAAATACGTCCTTTGTGATCGGTTTTGTAGCGATTAATGATAACATTACTACGTAGTTGAAAGAAAAATTAATTATCTACCTATGGTGGGTTCAATTAAGTGTGACTTTTCTTGGCCTTAGTGTTATTTTATGATCTTGTGATCTTGATTAGACAAAAATGACACGTTTGATATTATAGTATAAAACCTTGACGGTGTTCTGAGAAGCGAGCGGTGAGCTTTATTGAATGAACACTTCACAGCGGAATGCCTTTTTATATAGGGTGTACTAATTTGTATATATTTAAACTCCTATTCATACATCTAGTAGCTATGGTAGTTCTTTTACGTTGTAGGCTGTGAAGCTTTGTAATGAACGCCATTCCGGTATTCTAAATAGTTAACAATTTTTGAAATCTTTGTATATAATCACTATCTCACATCATAGCTATATATTTAGTTTGTAAGTAGGTACGAGTATTTATGTATTCATGTTTAAGTATTTAAATATATTAAGGTTTATGACGACCTCTGTGGCGCAGTTGGCTAAGACCTGGCTGAGACGCAGAAGGTTGCGGGTTCGATTCCCGCCGCGGGACAAATGTTTGTACGATCTGCAAGTATTTGTATCGGGTCTGGGTGTTTCTATGTATAATATGTATGTATTTACAAAAAAAAAAGTATATACGTAGTATCAGTCATGTGGTACCCATAACACAAGCTCTGCTTACTTTGGGGCCAGATGATGTTGTGTGAAATGTCCGGGATTATTTATTTATGTATCTTAGAATTATGTATAATTGTACTCGTATTTAGTTATGTGATCACAATATTTGTTTAAAGTCCACTCTGGTTCTTACATCCATAGGTTGCCAGGAAGAGATCGCTTGAAAGCAATGTGGCCTCCTATTATACCACTTGAGTACTCTTACTATATTTAAATTGTTATTTAAAATATCATAATGTACAATAAAGATATATTCTATTCTATTTTATTCTATTCTAAAAATGTACACTCATACACAGATATACACATTAAAAATACACAAAATCAATGGGTAAACAAATCTAGGGATCCCATTATCATGGGTTAAAAAACGAAAACTTTATTACTTTTTATTTCAACTGTATTTATTTGTTTGTTATAGGTATGCATCATAAATACATTACTTAATTAAAAGTCCAATACAATTTTCTTTCCGTATTTTCTAACCCTGGGGGTGGTGTTTTTCTTCATATTAAAATGGGATCAAATGGCAACATTTATGCCATATTCGTCCCGAGAAAGTTCAGCCCATATAAAAAAATGTGCTTTCGTCCCGCACGGTATGCTATATTCGGCCCATAATACACTTTATTTAAAAAAATCTTATTTCGTCCTACTTTTTAACTCCACATTCGGCCCAAGTTTGTTTTGTATAGGTAAATTCAGTTATTTTAGTACAGTTAAAGCATAAAGTCTTCACTTGACTTTTATAATTTTATGATATAAACAAAGGTCAGGGAAGTAAAACTTCCAAAGCAAAAAATTGTTTTCCAAATTGTTTAATAAAGAAATGAGTTCTGAAACATAAAGCAACACCGGATAAGAACCTCGTCCTTTCGTGGTTAATAAATGAGTAATAAACTCAGACAATCAAATTCGGAAAAAAATATTTTTTGCTTGAAATATACACTCCGTATACTTCCCGTTTGGTTCCATTTAAATTTGCAGAAAAATACCACAGCCAATGGCTAAAAAATTAAGGGAAGAGCTTTTGTATTATTAAACTTTTAATTGAGTTATGTATTTATTTGTAAGGAATTTTAGATAAGATAAATAAATATATACATTTGAAAAAAAAACAGGTACATTATATGGACTCGAATTTTATGCAATGCTATCAGTTTTCTTTTTAGTTTTCAATAAGTAATCTATAAAATAAAAATTAATTGCTGTTCGTTAGTCTCGCTAAAACTCGAGAACGGCTGGACTGATTTGGCTGATTTTGGTGTTGAAATGTTTGCCGTAGTCCAGGGAAGGTTTAAACGGTGAGAACATTTGTGGCATTACAACGCATGCCGGGTACAGCTAGTTATTATTAAAAATGTATTAATATAATCAGGCTGTATAACTTAAACGGCAAAGTCTCTAAGGTTCATTTTCGTTCCTATACGAGTTATACCTATTTTTTGACAGGGCTGGGTGGAAAAAAAACTGTGAATGAATGACACAAGAATGGAATTCCATTGATATTTGAAGGAATTCTAAGCGCCGTAATAGAATGAACAGATTTTAACGGTTCAAAGACTTCCTTTAACCATTTAATTTTAAGCTGTTTTAAAATTTAAACAGCTTGAATAAGTGTTTAATATTATGTATGGTCGTGAATACGGCCAGAGAATGATTAAGGCAAAAAATATATTTCAAAATTGCTTATTTTTTATTAAGCATAGATGCAGTTCCAAATACCTAACTTCTGATGGTGTAAATAGGTAATTATAGTATTTATCTTTAATTTATTTATTCCTACATATTTGAGCCTTTTAGAGTCGTGAGGAATAGACGCCCAACGCGTTTTCATAATTATTTCACGGCGTCTAGTAGAAACAATGCGTGACCAAAAAGCTGGCTCAGCGTATTAGCATTGCCATTCAACGTGGCAATGCAGCCATTTCCTTGGGAACGCTGTTCTCTGGCAGTGTAATCTGGATCAGATGCTATCTATAGATCGATTAAACGGTCCACAGATAGCTCAACTGTTTCAAATGTTTTTTATATTAATGTATATATCTGTAATTATTTCTGCTGCTATACATTCGAGTACCTAAAGGCTAGAATACCTACCACAAGCCAGTAGATAGTAGACAGAGCTTGAATCATAATTTGTAAGTACCTGCAACTTTTTACAATAAACATTTTGTATACCTATGTACTTGTATTGTGTATTTCTAGTTAAATTAATAAATTGGTAACAACAACCTTCTTATTTCTTAATTTTAAAAGTAGGTATACCTAGTATCTAGGAGGTATATTGTAACCTAGGTTTATTATTTACAGCGGGCCTAGCACGGCACGAGGAGAAATAGTCTTTCCCCCGTTTTTATCCACCTGTGGTGGACAGGTGGTGGTGTATTTCCACTGACAGGTGGATAAAAAGGTGGAAAGACTATTTCTCCTCGTGCCGTGCTAGGCCCGCTGAAGTATAATTATTTCACGGAGTCTAGTGGAAACTATCTGGCCCAGCGTATTAGCATTGCCATTCAAGGTGGCGATGCTGCAAGTGTTTTGGAGACGCTGCCCCTTGGCAGTGATCTTGATTAGTTGAGCTATCTATAGATCGGTTTAAACAGTCTTTGGATTATCCATTTCTGTATTTATTGACGTGATAACGTCTTCTAAATCGATGAACGCCAGCTGCACGCACGAAAAATTGTCACGTTCCGCCTGACCCAAGCGTGCAAGCGTAAACACGGAACAAGCGATAGAGAGGCACTATCGGCCTAAGCGTTCGACTTGTGACGCATATTAATAGATTAAAAGTATGCAATTTTTCATCAATGTTTTCTTATGACAAAAATTATCATCAGTAAACCGACTTTACAGATAAACATTTTCTTTTATTATAAGACATGTTTATTAGTACTTTACAAGAAAGTAGGTACTTTTTGAAATGTTGCGTCTACTCCTACGTTGGCCGACTAGGTAGATAAGTACTTACATTTAGCAGAAGGCTTTATGGCACACACACAATGTTCTTTGAGCATTGTGGGAAGCACAAATGGGCGGAAATATGGTGGTTCTAACGCAGCATCTGCGCTGGCGGCGCCTAACTGGCCGTTTGGCGCCACAAACTTTGCATAGGTGAGAAAATCTCACCGGATTCGAATATCGATTGTGGAATATGAAATATTATAGAATTGTATTGCCTTAGCGCTGTAAGCTTCTGTGAGGCTTTTGCGTGAAAATACCTACTTATTTATTAACGACTTCTGTGGCAGTGGGCCAAAGTTTGGGTGAGACACTGAAGTTTGCGGGTTCAATTCCCGTCCTGGGACAGATGTTTGTATGATCTGCAAGTATTTGTCTCGGTTTTGTGTTTCTATAGATACATACAAAAAATAAAAAATCAAAGTATTTTAAGCAGTAGTCATGTGGTATGGTATCCATAACACAAGCTCTGCTTACTTTGGGGTTAGATGATGCTCTGTGAAATATCCGGCATTATTATCATTATTTATACTTTATTAAAAGAATAATAGGTATATGAATGTTTATTGAAGTTAAAACACATGTAAGTTGATCAAAGTTTAATAAGTATGTAAGTATTATTAATTAAGTTTTCACATTTATAGTGTATACAGGGTGTCCCGGAACTAGTATTTTAAGCCTGAACGAGGTGATTCCGACCATGTTAATAAACAGATATGGGGGTGTTTTTTTTTAAAATTCCTATTTTCAAATGTCCATACATATACTTTTAAGTTTATTCCAATTATTAATATTGACAACCCTCCTTTGTTTACAGTGTTTCCAAGCACGTTACCTACCTAAATAAGTTTGTGAAAGTACAAATTTATTGGCATGGATACATACTTCTACCAATTATAAAGCAAACTTTGCTGCACATTTCTTCAATGAAAATTTATGAATTCGTAAATTCGTAGAACATGTGTTGTTCTCCCAAGTGTCGAGAATTGTCCCCTCTCAGGATAACATACTAGTTCCGGGACACCCTGTATAATGTTGAGCTTTCTGTTGTAGAGGACCTATGTAGTAAACTTTTGTAATACCTACATAGTTTATTCAATAAAATTAATTAATTAACCATTAAAAAAAACATGAAATCTATCGGCAGTTTGTAAAAAGTGTAAAAAGTAAAAAGTGCAATTTTTAGGTAAAATAAATAATAAAATAAAAAAAATATTGGAGGATAATATGTACAACACAACCTAACACCAAACAAGGCGTAACTTGTATTGTGGTGACCAGATGACTGATAGAATACATATATATTTTTATTATAAACTTATGATACTTTATAACACCCAAACACTAAACAAAAACAAATGTTCATCACACAAATATATATAATCGGAGGGAATTGAACCCTCGACATACAGCGCAGAAGGCAGATCTACTACCAACTGAGCTGAAATGGCCAGGTACTTATGCTAATACAGTTTTATGGACAAATGTTATTATCCTACGTAATTTATATTTATTTTACGCAGTGACTAACTAAGAGGCCTAAGCATTAAGTATTTTTCATTAATTTTTAAAATCGGACTAACCATTCGCAACCAATCGTTGTAATTAGATATAAAAAAATGTATAAAAAAATCATAAGCCCGGATTTGAGAATGTTCTTTTTTTGTTGAATTCTGGTTAAAAAACATTGTCCAGTGTCTCAGGCAAACCGTAACACTTTTGTGTGCAAACAGGTGTGCCGTTTCGGGCAAAAACATAATCCTATGAACATTATCTATTATCGTTACAATAATCCCAAACACGTGTGCAAAAAGTAGGCTCTGTGCTTATTATCAGGCGGTAGTAACTATTCTATGGCGGAGGCGCGGTGCGTGAGTCATCTCTCGTTCATTGAGAGTGGTAGGTACGTGGCGGTCCATTCAGATCCAGGCGCGCTCGCCGCGCTCATTACCGCTCCGCCGGCCGACCCTGCGCACACGCACACAGAGCGCTCTCGGACATTATACACCGACGCACTGCCTACGACAATGATTGCTCCCATCTCGCGACACGACGTGAGTTCAGATTCTAGCCTACAACATCCGCTCCGACCGAGCCTACGCTGTACCTTCGTTGCTTTACCTACACAAATTGTTTTAATATTTCCAGATGGAGAACTCTAAATCCCACTTTTGGCTGGCAGCCGCCGCGCTTCTTGCTACTTGCGGCGTCTGTGTCGGTGCTGGGGTCGGCAACAGGAAACCCTTTACGCCGACCGACTCGATCCTGGATATCATAGACACGAAGCAAGTTGAACGATTCCTTGCTGAGCGACGACGAGCCGAACAGGCAACTTCATCTTCGACTTACATGCATAGAAATGAACTGGGTGATGGAAGTTCCGAAGGTGGATTGGTAGTTTCTGCACCCGATCAGGACGATAATACCGAGCTGCCTCCGGGGGTTGATTTTCGAAAGGTCCTCAAATCGTCTAAAAATGCGCTGCTCGTCACCAAGAAGAAATATCTCAAGGAAGACTGGTGCAAAACAGAGCCGCTTGTTCAAAAAATTCGAGAGCCGGGATGCTTGCCGACGACCGTGATTAATAAATTCTGCTATGGCCAGTGCAATTCGTTCTACATCCCGAAAGGCCCACGACGACGTGAGGATAGGCCTCAAAACGCGTTTAAGTCGTGCTCTTTCTGCCGGCCTAAGAACTTCACCTGGGTGACGGTGACTCTGCGTTGCCCGGGGCAGAACCCTCCCTTTAGACGGAAGCGCGTGCAGAAGATTAAACAGTGCAGGTGCTTATCGGTAGGAGTGAATTGATTGCGATATAGTGTCGGACCCTCCGTGGAGAGGCGGTATGGACGTCGCGGCTCGCGCCCGACGAGAGTGCTGTGGAGCACCACAAATAGAAGAACACGCAGATGAACCCACGACATGGTGAGAACAGCTTGTCGACCTTACGCTGCCGCCGTCCCGAGCATCCACTTGTGTACGGACTGGTTAATAGATTCAGATTAGTGTGCTCGCATACGTCAATGGCGATGACGCAATGTGATGCATAGATTAGTTGCCTATAGAATTAATTTTTAGAGCGGCTTTTAGAGCAAGCCGTTTGTAAAAGCTTTAATTGATTTATAACAAAACATTTAATTTTATCGTAGGTTGAATCTACCATTGATGATTTTATTCGGTAAGTACTTATAAAAGTCTGACACTGTAGATTCTTGAAATGTGGTAAAAGTGTGGTACCCATAATTTAATTATTATACCTAGTAGCCACACTCAGAGTTAAATTGGCCTCTTAAGTCGCTTCTTAGTTTAGATTTTCTTTGTCAAATCTATACTAAGGAGCGACTTAAGGGACAATTATGGACTGAGTACGGCTATTAGTATATTTTAGTTGTAGCTTCAGAACAATGTGTGATATTAGTTTTAGTTTTTACTAGATGACTGTATATTAGGTATTACTAGTATATTCCTATGTACTAGGTTATGTACCTACAAGTTGTGAACACACGGCGGTATACGTAGTACTAATATTTAATTATGTTGTACATTAATAACGAATTGAGAATCGCCCAACAATCGTTTTCCTGATAAATAAGATGTTTGTGCCCCAGATTTAGGTAAGTAGGTTGTTAGATTTCAGCGAAACTTAGGCGGCAGTTACAGTTTTGTTAGGGGTTTAACAAAGACAAGTCAAAGTCAAAACTTTTATTATTTAATAAAATAACATGGACCACTTAATAAATGCTAGTGAATCTAGGTGCCGGTTCCTCCTAACCGCAGTTCAAGAAAAATCCGACAAGAAACTCGTCTGATCTTAATCTTTTTTTGTATGATCTAAGAAATCTTAAACGTCGCTTGGGACCTTGTTGTAGAAGCGTACACTTTGCCCTACAAAAAAATTATTAACTTTAGCGAGCCCAACTGTGGGAACAGCGAGTTTATCTTTAGTGTCACAATTTTTTTTTGGACAAATGAACATTTTTGTGAAAATACATTAGATTTTAATACATATACTGACAAGGCATTTTCATGGTATTTATTTCTTTATATTTATTTCTAAGATATTGTCTAGGGTCCATGTTATAACACAGCCCTCTTCTGCAATGAATAAAGGTGTTAATATCTGCAGCACTCCCCTACAACAGAATGCCTTAAAACATTATTTTCCTTGTAATATTGTAAAGGCGAAAGTTTGTATACATGTATTTGTATACTTGTATTTGAGTGTTTGTTTATGACTTTGAAGACAACAACGCTGAGTAAGCTGGATGGATTTGGATAAAACTTTGTTCAGATACTTGTAGTCAGTAACCATAGTAAATAGGCTATATTTGAATAAGAATTACACGTAAAATTACACGTAGCCGCGAGCAGGACCTAGTATTTTAATAATTATTGGAGCAGGAACTTCGAGGCAATAAATAAAAGAAACAATTAATTTATACGCAGATATTTATTTTGATTATATATTGGTGAGTACAATTGCGATGAACGATTATGAATGAAAATCAAACGGAGAATAGATTCATTTTTTAAGTACCTACTAAGAGAACAATCAGAGAACTATTGATTAAAATGATATGATAATGATATTAATTAATCGCTTCTAAGCGATTTAATATTCCATAACTCGTTAGGTACATAGGTAATCTAAATTGAAAATTTTGAGTATTACAAGAGTAGCCTGCATACAAGACTGATTTACTTCTGCTTTGTTTTCTATGTCTATTGGAGTTTGATGCACTTGTTGTGAGGCAAGCGTCAATCATTATAATCGGACATATCGATTTAGGTAAAACAGTGTAATAATTAACAAATTTATTTGATAATGATAATGCTATTTCGAAATCAAAGCAGAAATAAATGTCTAATTTTAACTAAAAGAGTCGCCCTAAATACACATCGAACTACTTAATCTTTCCGATTTATCTGATCTTAAAAAAAGAACCCATGCGAATATTATTGAACTCTTGCGGAAAGGTACCGACCGAATGGAAATGTAAATATCCGTGTGGCAGAGAAGCGGAGCCGGGGCGCCGCCTGTGTAAAAAAATCATTTACTTACTCAAGTGTTCAATATAGAGTCTTAAAACATTGCATTTTGTATCTTATGCTATTGGCATTAACCCCGCACAACTCTTCTTTAAAAGATTTAAATACATATAATGAAAAATGAAACAATAACTTCGAATGTCGGTACAATAATAAGTCTACAATGGAAAAAGAAAAACCGGAAAGGATTACTTAATAACGTTTAACACTGCTGAGTCATCTATTTTTGAACATCGAATTTTAGACACAGATAAGATTATACCTAGTAAGATACATACTCCAAGAAATTGAGTTGAGTAAGTACTATTCTGTTACAATCTCACATACGCCGTCTATTTACTCTTTCAAAGTACTTCATTATAAACTACGCCATGCTTTTGTTATACAATTTAGCTCACTTCGGTTTTTTTTATATTTATCAAACGACGTGTCTATCGTAACCGTCCGACGTCGTTTTTTTCTGTCATTATCAATATATATAATAAATAAATATTTCCGTGGACAACAGAAGTCCAATGGCAAATCCAAGTCTGGCAGATACATTGTGTGAGCTGGTTCCTATCTGGCTCAGCGTATTAGCATTGCCATTCAACGTGGCAAAGCCGCCTGTGTCTTAGGAACGCTGCCCTCTGGCAGTGATCTGTTAAGCTATCTATAGGTCGTTTTAAACGGTCCTTAGATAACTCATCTGTTTCACATGTATTTTATAGTATTGTATATTATTCTGTATATATCTGTCATTAAATATCTTGTATCTTAACATAAATAAATTAAACCATGATATAACTAATGCACCACCATTACCCACTAACGAAATTTTGTTGCTTGCCGAACTAGCTAAAATTTCGTAAAGTACGAACGATATTATAACAGAAATAAATTATGTTGAAATTGACATTTGTCATTTGAATTGATTTTCCTAGGGTTCCACGTAGTTAACGTAGTAGTTAGTAGGTAGTTATTGAACACCAAATTATATATATAAATAAATAAATGCCGGACAGTTCATTCAGCATCATTTAGCCCCATTGTAAGCAGAACTTGTGTTACGTGAACCACATGACTTATATTTATATATTATATTATGATTATTATTATTATTTTATTATTATTATTAGCCCACACTGTCCCACTGCTGGGCAAAGGCCTCTCCATTCTCTCCATTCATCCCTCTCCTGCGCTAAGAATGTCCAGTCGGCGCGGAATTTGGCGAGCTCGTCCCTCCACCTGGTTCGCGGTCTGCCGCGACGTCGTCGTACCGTATCAGGGCACCACTCCGTGGTCAGTTTGGCCCACTGGTTTCCCGACATGCGGCAGACATGACCCTCCCAGTCCCATTTGAGCTTAGCGGCTTTTATGACATATTTATATTACGATATATTTTGTTTTCTTTGGTAAATAGATAGATATACACCCAGACCCGAGACCAATACATTCAGATCGTGCAACTTGTCTCAGGCGGGCCTTAGCCAACTGCGCCACAGAGGTCGTCAAATATTGTATAAGATCAAACGAACTTCTAAAGTGAAGTTCGATCGATATAATATGAGTGGTTTCATTTGAAGATCGGGCTAAAACACGCTAATCTCACTTCAATTTCACAAACTTCAGAAGTGACATTTAAAAATGTTACTCAAATTCAGACTTTGGCGCTAACAAAATAAGATCGTTTATATTTTACGATTCTTTAGCTAGTCCAGCGAAGCATTAGAATCAAGGTTATAAATACATAAATAATATTCGTTATAACTATAGAGATCGTGTTTTGCTAAAAACATATTAAACTAAACCCTAAGCAGTCATCTAAACAGTTGGTGTATAATTCTCACACAGGTTGTCTGGAAGAAATCGCTCAATTAGCGATAAGACCTCCGATCGTACATATTATTTTTAGGTATTCTTAGTTGCCAAATTGTTTATGTGCTAGTTTTAAGGTGTACAATAAAGTGTTTTTATTCATTCATTCATTCACACGTATCAAGAATCCAGGCGAACATATTTCTAAAAAATAATTAATTAAAATTGATAGGTACCTAAGCCTTAGAACAGTTGGCAACTAATAAGTAAATATTTTTATTAACATACACACTTCTAATCAATAATATAATGTACTTATCATAAACTAAGTACTAGTTTATGTACATGTAAGTACCAATTTACTTTAATTTAATATAAAGAGTATGACATTATATTATTTTAATCACAGGTTTCTTTTATATTATTATTTTAAAAACATACTTTTCAGGATGCTATAAATTAATATTTTTATTTATCCTATTTTATTAAATAAACCGTACTTTGACAATAATAAAAAAAAAAAACACCAATAAAGTTTTCACAGGTAAATTTGAATAAAATCTGTTTTGAGATTTTATTTAATGTTTTTTAGAAGCCTAAAAATAGTTCCGAGGCAGTATTATATTATTATTTATATTATCTTTATTTTTAAAACTTATATAAATTTAAACCTATTTTGCTGACATGTTCGCGAGTTTTTTTTTCATATTAATGTACATTTTCTCACTTATACTATTTACTTAATAATATTTATTGATGAGAACGTTTTCTATTTAAACCTACATTTATTTCTCAACACTAGTTTTACGAGCACAAGTAAGCAAGGGAAGAGTCTGGTACTTTACAAAAAGTATAGCTATGAGCCGTACTTTTTGTAAAGCTCATAGCTCAGCTCATAATTTGTACAAAACATTAATTTAAAACCCAATAAATTAGGGAATAAGTATGTAATTCCACAATACAACATAATGGTAATTTCACTGCCGTATAGAAATCATTCGGCTCTCGTTTTCGATTTTCGTTCGTTTGCATGCGAAACCTCTACAAAATTATTTTAAGGATTATAATAATAGGTTTTAAATATATTAATAAGTTAATTAACACATTTAAACAGCCAGTAACAAAGCATTTTTGTATCGACCTACATATCTAATCCATTTATTAGAAAATACTTAAAAAACCTTATGACAGCATTTTATCAAATGAAGTTTTTTCCTGCTCAGTGTTAGCAAGAAATAAATGAACACTAATTAGAAGTTAACTCTCAATAAATATGTTTTATGATGATCACAGATAAAGGAAAATACCCAGGGCTTGTTCACAGTAAAGATTATTATCAGATAGTGAGTCATTGTACTCCAGTTGCGTACCGATTCGCCATTTGGAAAGTCCAACTAGGAAGGGAACATCACGAGATTTGTTTCATGTAAGCACTTTGAGATATTTTGCAAGCGAATTTAAAACGACTAAAAACCGAACGAATTACGAATTTTAAACTCTAAAAAGCCCAAGAGTTCTTGTAAAAAGCTTGTAAATACTGTATCTGTCAGATTATATGACGATTACTGTGTTACTGATAACATGTAGGTCTTACTATTTCTAACGTATCCAGCATTTAACGGGTATTTATCATTGTTCTCTAAACTGGACATTACACAGAAAATTAAACTATTGAAGTATACATAACATATAATAAATACATGAGTGTATGACCAACTAGAAGAGACGTACTTAAAATATCTTATATTTCAATAAAAGAATGAAAAATAAATAATTCCGGACATTTCACACCAGATTATTCTGGTCCCAAAGTAAGCAGAGCTTGTGTTATGGGTATCCACACGACTGATATACTACTTATATACTGTTATGTGTGTAAATACATACATATTATACATAGAAACAACCAGACCTGAGACAAATATTTGTAGATCATAAAAAACACTTGTCCTGCAGCGGGAACTGAACCCGCAACCTTTTGAGTCTCAGGCGGGTGTTCGCATACTGCACCACAGCGTTCGTCAAAATTTTAAACAATTGAATTAACCCGTTGACTCGTTACTGGTACAATTTACCCGGTAGTGAAAACTTCGTTGACTCGCAACTGGCCTGAAAGTTCTAGCGCGGGAATTGTATTTAAAAGTCTAAATTTAGGCTCGCCACTCAATGGGTTAAAATAATCACATTACAACAAAATCCCGGATGCCTACCTAATGACATCGTACAATATTGCTTTGTTGATTTGATCCTGTAAGAAACAAAAGACTAAGGTAGCTGAAGATACTTGGATCTATTTTATAAACACACACAATGTAATGTGTTAATTTTCACTCAAATCGGGATATTTAACATGTTATATGAGTTTTCTGCTTCCCGATATTTGCCGAAATATCGGGAAGCAGAAAAACTAACCATGGTAAATATCCCGTTTTGAGTGTATATTATGTTAAAAACCATGATAGTTTTAAAAGTTATATAGGTAATGTGTTGTTTAAATCTGTTGCCATCTCTATTCTTTGACATAAGAATGACAAGGACAATGCATACTTGAAAGCCCCGTTAGATAAATAGACGAATATAAGATAGATTGTACGTATGATTGTTTCAAATCCATTACAAAAACGACTAGATCCTAAACATAACTGAAAAGATTATAAAAGTTAGTATTTTCGTGGTATTTTCTATATAATACAATAACTTATTAACCCTTATAATAAAAATGGCGCTCAATATTGTCGTTTTTATCATATTTACAACAAAGGTTCATATATATATATTTTTAAATAATTATTTGCTAATATACACTTATGTTTTATTTAAACAATAATAATATATTACTTAAATTCAAATAAAAACTTTACTTGAAATAATTTAAACTTAGAATGCTTTTGTATTGAAAATAATGTAATTAATGATTATAAATATATTTTTTAAATACAGACAATAAATTGTATATAATCATGTTATATTATTAGATACTTACTAAAGTAATATAAACCAAATCATTGTACCTACAACCTATATTAAATTATTTTAACCAACTTCTGCCCATGGCTTTCCAAACGTGGTACCTGCATAAAACGTAGCCTAATTACTTCCCCGGGATACAATCTATCTCTTTACTAAATTTCATCACATACTATTCTGCCATTTAGTCGTGAAAAGATATCAAACATACATACAAAAAAACTTTCGAGTCTATAATATTTGTATGGAAGTATAAATGTTAAAGAAATTATTACAATAGTTATAACTATTATAACTCAAAAGGGGATATTCACCATAATGTGAGATTTTCTGCTTCCCGATATTTCGGCACAGTTGCTTGCGCCATGATCACAATACAAACTGACCACTGACTAATACGTGATCATGTCGCATGCAACTGTGCCGAAATATCGGGAAGCCGAAAAACTCACATATCATGGTAAATATCCCGTTTTGAGTAAAATGGTTTAACTGTTTATCTGTAGAAACTTATTATAATTAGGTATAGATATTTCATTTACTAAAAATTACGTAATAAAATTAATGATGTATTAGGTATATTTTATAATCACACATCTACTAACTTGTTGTTTAAATCTATTGCTATACTTGAATATAGCAATAGATTGAATCTATACTTGATATTAGAATGACATGGATAGCGCATACTTAACGCCATAACTTTCACTCAGAACGGGATATTTACCATGATATATGAATTTTTCTATCATTTTCTATAATGGTAAATATCGCGTTTTGAGTGAAAATTATGTTCAAAACCATGATAGTTTAAGAACATAACGCCATGACAGTTAATTATGTAATTATAAAATAGATGGTTAGATTATTTTGTATAAAAATGAGAATAGGTATCTACTGTTAAGTAAATATAAACTATGATATAATTTTGACTGATTACTATCATACTGTACTGTAATATCAGAGGTATCTGTGGTTTAAATGCTTACTTACTGAATTTATAGTTTATTAATTTAATGAGGTTTTTTTCCAATATATTATGCAACTACCTACATAAAGTTGAGGTCACTTCGTTATTCCAAATATCAAAGAGGTAAGTAGGTTTTTTTAAGTATTAATAGAGGTAGATACCTATTTATTTGTAGACGTGCTCTCAATGAACATATTTTCCAACTTGAGATAAATTAATGTGATTTAAGGAGTATTCTAAAAATAAAGCTAATATATAAGTGTATTAACACAGTGCTAGATTAAGACTTTATATTTGATTTAATTTAATTTGATGATTTGATTGTGCATGGTTATATTTTATTTTATTTAAATTTGAAATTTGTAACTTGTAATTGTGTATTTAAATGTGTTTGTAATTGTGTATTGCATTGTATCGTGTAATTTATGGTCCGAAATAAATGTTTTTTATTTATTAATTATTCATGGAATATTAACTGTGCAATGGTAAACATGTGCCAAATATAAGTGTTTTTTTTGTCGTGCCTCTGACCTACAGGGAATTGATTTATTTTACATGTACTTGATATTTACCATGCAACTGTGCCGAAATATCAGGAAGCAGAAAAACTGACATCATGGTAAATATCCCGTGTTTAGTGCAAATTATGTTCAAAACTATGATAGTTTCAAAAGTTGTGTAGTTACAACGATGTAAGAAAAATTACGAATTAAATGTTTATAACGAAAATATTGATGATAATAGGAGTAGAATGCTAACCGAGTGTTAGCCTAGAGACGGTAGAATTAACGTCGTCGTCGGCCGTCCGCCGCGCCGGCAAGATAGGTCGACGACATAGTTAAAGTCGGATGTCGTACAGTTACAGTTGTTGTACGTTAGTTAGATTGAAGCAAGACCAAGGTAGATGGTAAAACGAAGAGAGGCCTATGCCCAGCATTGGAATGAGACAAGCTGCACGTGATTATGATAATTTAATATGAATCAATCAAATGGAAAATGAAAGCAGAAGGGAATCAACGGAGTCTACTGAAAAATTTGAGAGTCGTAAAGTTTCTGTTCAACCTTTATCAGCCAGAGAAGATGAAGCTCAGATGAAATCCAGCTTTAGTTACGTTTGGGGAATATCAACCAACACAACAGCATTGTCATTATACTATATGTATGGAAGTGTTCAAAGTATTATTATTAGTATATCTAGCCTATTGTCACCAGGGTCTTTTAGTCTATGCTAACTATAATAAGTTTTTTTTTGTTTTTATATTTTTCATCTTATTATTAACCATTATTTTAAATTGCGTATTTAAAAAATACATTTTGTCCTTATTATATTGACCACAAGAGTTAGTTTTCTACTTTCTATTATAAATAACCAACGTTCATCTTCATTTACGTGCTACAATAATTACTACGCATTGACTAGATGCACTCTTCACCCGTTTCGGGAATAATGTACAAACTACTTGACTAGAATATGACTAGATTACTATAACTATGTGCTTTATTAGTATTTAGTATGTGTGTTAGTTGCTGCGTCATAATTAAGTAGGTATTACTTGCATAAATAAAATGTACAACAGCTCAAAATACATTAGGAGATTTGTTTTACTGTTTTTGTCGTTTCGAAAAAATTTTAGGCTAATGAGCCCATGGGTCGATCAAAAAAAAATAGACATAAGGTATTTTTTTAAATAAATTTGATTTAATAATAATAAGTTTTTTTTTGTTTTTTTTTGTTTTTCACCTTATCGTTAATTACTATTTAACCACATTTTTTTACCTGCATAATTAAAAAAATATATTTTGTACTTGTTATATTCGACCACAAGGGTCAGTTTTTTACTTTCTATAATAAATAACCGACCTTCATCGAAATTTTATTTACATGTTACAATAATTATTAGTTTGAATATATTCACTCATCACCCGTTTCGGGAATAATGTACAAACGACTTGACTAGAATAAGACTAGATTACTTAAACTGAGTTTTGACTAGACTTCACCCGTTTTGGGAATAATGTACAAACTATTTGATTAGAATATGACTAGATTACTTAAACTATCTTCTTAGTATAGTGCATGAAATAATTTGTTTTACTTGTATAAAGAAAATGTGCAACAGTTCTAAATACTTTAGGAGTTTTTTTACCTGTTGTTGTAGTTTAAGAAAAGTAGGATTCGATTAAAAAAAAAAATAGATTTTAGGTCTATCTTATAAACACACACTTGCTACATAATGAGTTGTTTAAATATGTTGCCATCTCTATTCTTTGATATTAGAATGATAAGGATAGGTAGATTATTATGTGCTTATTTGTGCTCATATATTATTTATTTTTTTCGAGTTATTTTGTGTTTTATTTGTAATTTTGGTGATTTTATTCAAATAAAGCTAGAGTTATTGACTCGGGTGTGAATAATTGGAATGAAAGTTTTGTGTTTCTTTGTGATTTGAGCAAAAATAATCCATGTTAATATTTTATGTAGCATTTTTTATAAAATAACAACGAACGACAATATACTTTGTGACGTCATACTATAAACAATTTAAACACTTGACATTGGCAAAATTGACATATATGACACAATACATGTGATCAACGAATAAGAAAAAGTGGGTTAGATATTATGAAGAAGTTTAGGGTAAAAAAGTTGTTTTTTAAAAAAAAACGTGCAATAACAAAATTTTTACAAAATTTAAGGTTTTATTAACTGTGCAGATAATTAAGTATACGCTCATATATATCAATCTTGTAAATGGCAGTAAATTAGTTGGTGATACAAGTTTTTACACAAAACCACAACACGCGGTGTGTATGATGTGGATATGTGCTGTTCCCGTGGCACTAAAAGCCAAGTTCAGGAAACTGCTTCAACATATTGAATTTAATGTTAAAAATTGCCAAAGATCAATTAAATGATATGATAGGTACTTTAAAACTTCCTTACCGTATCATATGCATCCATGTCATGATTTTAATTGCTGTTAACATAAGTAAATACATGGTTTATTACATTATTCATTATGGTTCAACATAAATTTAAAAAAATCATGGTTAATACTTGTGTTCTTACTTGTATCTTAAAAATTTAAGGAAGACGTTCGGAAATAATTAATTGCTATATTTTGATGTAGATTTTTGTATTTTATAGTTAGCAGTTATTACGTAAATTATTAAATATCTTAGATTATGTCTATACTTAATGATGAATCTAATTATATGTACTTAAGTAGACTTTTTTAATTATACTACATCTTTGGTATTGGGTCTAGCTTCGGTTATCTATATGATACATTTTGACCTTAACTTTTACCTCCCTCCTACTCACTTATTTATAATAGTATCTAGCTTTTGCAAAGAAAATATAAGCGTAGGTACCTAAAAATATATTAAGTAAATTATTAAGAAGAAACAGTATAATATAATATATAAAACTCTGTGGAAATACTGTGCGTTAGTCTCGTAAAAACTCGACAATAATTACCGATTTTAATAATTTAACTGGGGTGGTTTACAATCAATTAAATTTTAGGTGGTGCGAAGTTTATCCGGTCATAAAGTTATATATAAAGTTATATATAAAATAGCAGATATGTATTCAATAAATACATATAATTCTTTTATAAATTAAGTAGCCAACGTTAATGCTAGTAATTTCGACATTATTTACTCATAGTAATTCATTGGATTTTTTTAATTTTACAATTGCATGTTTTTAAAAGAAATTTCATTCCTATACCTAGCTCAATCCTAAATGTGAGATTGTAACAGAGTCTCGTTATATAGAAATACAAAAATAGCCGATAGGGTGGAGGGATAATATAAAAATACTAGTACTTTCCCTCCGTGGCACTAATAACATCTATAAATTTAAATGTACTGCATACCTAATCTAAAAGTTTTTGCGTTTAAAAAGAACATCGAAACCCTTTTTGGCTGCAATTGGCAGACGAGCTCCCTTCAGAAACGGATTGACTCCAACCTGAAAGTTTGTACATAAATAAATATAACAACATAGTAATATATCGACACGGTTTTGTTCTACATTATAAAAACACGGCAAATTTTTTGAGCATCTGATCTCAAAATAAAAAAAATGGCCATTTTAAGCTCAATATTTATTAAAAGAATTTTGATACAGAAAAACTGTTCACGAAACCTTCTAGTATTTAAAAAAAACTATCTAACGATCCGCCGATGTAAGATGGGTGGAAAAATAACATGAAAATCAACCCCACTTTACATGTACATTCATTAAGTCAGTGCTTACCCACCGTCCACCTCATGAGATCACCTGGGTGATCCGTTGAAAGTTTTTTTTACAACGGCTCAACTTTGTTCACCTGGGTTATCCTTGGGAAATATTTAGTTTCTACCGTTCTACCTTGTTATCAAAACTCTTCAGATTCTTCTGAAACTATATTCTTCTGGCGCTTCGGCGGCCGCTGCCGCGGCACGCTCGCTTCGCTCGCTGGCCTTGCGCGTTGTTTTCTATACTCTAACATAACCTAACCAACTGGTTTCAATCTGATTAATTTCTGAGGTGTACACTCACCAATATAAAGGCGCGTTCAAATTTAATCTGAGAGGTGAGCCGATGTAAAAAAAACTTTCAACGGTTCACCCAGATGGTCTCAGGGAGGTGGACGGTGGGTAAGCATCACATTAAGTAACATAACACTTCATTCATTGTTTTATTGCATTTTGTATTCAGTAATCTCAGCGGAATTTTAATTAATAAATTATATCTTCATAGGACAAGTATAGACAATTTAATTATAAGTGTACTAATGTGCAATGTGATTTGAACGACGATGAATCCCGAGTAAGTTTAGTGGGGCGATTATGGAATTCTGATACTAATCGCTTTCAGTTACCAATTGATGAATTGGTATTACGGAAGGTTGATGTTGATTGTCATACATGCTGTCATATGAATAGAATCCTCAGATCCAAAAAATATGAAGACAGAGCGCCACAATCAACCAAATAAAGTCTCAAAACCGTGCTCCTGTGTGTAAATACCCGCACCACACATACACCGAAATTGTGCTCCTTGCTTTTATTTTATATCAAATAAATGGTGCTATTTTCAGTGATTCTGTGACACTTTTTTGCCGCGGCATGTTTTTTTGTAATTTGTTTAACAGACCACGACATAGCATAATACTTAATAGTACAAGTATGTATACTAAGAGCAATGAGCACGGTTTGGGTAGATGTGCATGCGAGTATTTACACAGAAGAGCATGGTTTTGAGACTTCACTTTAGTTATTCTTGGCCGACTCCGTCTATGTATATATTTGGTCTGAGATGGAGATAGAACGTACGTAATAGTAATTCATCTTGTCAAAACTGGTTCCAATTACAATCAAACTTGTGATTGAAATTATGCCAATTGCTAATCGAATCTAATTGACATTGGTTGTGTCAAAAGTTCTAAAATCGCCATACAGGACGGTCATTCCGCGATGACGTTTAGAATATACAAATGACGATCGATATCAAGTAGAGGTACCTATGCCGAAAAAACTATTTTTTCTAAGTTAGTATCTCATAGCTATGTCGGAGCCACATTTCATCACGATAAACCTAATAGTCTGTGAGCAAGGGAACATACAGACAGTTAGACAGACGGACATAGCGAGACTATAAGGGTTCCTTGTGAAGTTTGGAACCTTAAAACCCAGCATTTCGGACAACAGGTAGTTCTGCAGTTTACGGAACCTCTAATTAAGTTTTTTGTTTAAAATAACTTTCTGTATTAATGCAAAATGCTTGATTATTGCTTGTTTTGAGCTTTACGTTAGCCCAATGGAGACAGGGCAGTCTGGATACTTCACCTCCTCCACTACACCTCCAACCGACACATCCTTGTTTTTAGGTGGACGTTCTTAAATAACATTATTTCGATCAAAACAAATCTTTATAAGGAAGAAATTAAACATTGCTCAATTGCTTATGTTCAGCAATTTTTTTGTTGAATGTCAGCTATTATATACCTGTACCTGATAGGTACCTACAGTAAGTACCTCAAATATAGTTTTTTAAAAGAAATTAAAATTACAAATCCTGAATAGGAAAAACACGATTTTTTGTAAGTAGGTAACACCGACGGCAATTTTAAAATTCCATTAAACGGACACTTACTTTTGGCATGTATTTCTTCGCCACCATGCTCTTATGGTGATTAGGAAAGCGCATGTTCATATCGGAAGGTGATTTATCCTGCGGGCAGCTGAACATGTGCTCTTCATCGCACATGCAATCTTGGGAGAGCTGGTAATCGCGGCAAAAAGCGGCTGTGTTTTCAAACTCTTCGATGCAGTCCATCATTGCTGTTTGAAGTAGAGGAGTAACTTAAGATTTAGTTCAAGCTACAAGTTATATCTTACTTGCAACTCTGTTTGTCTAATAAGCCACTATAAGTAAACAGTAACATTTTTTTTGAAGAGATAAGTTTTTTTTTGAATAAAATCTTATTTATTTATATTTGGAAAACCAACAGCTAAAATAAACAAAATAATACTAAAAAAGAAACAGATAACCAATTAAAAGTTTTCACTAACGGAAAACATGGGAGGGTAAACCGCTTCGTTACGTAACGCGTTACGTAAGCGCGCCTGCCTACGGCGCAGCGGCAGCAAGGCTCCTCCTCTCTAACCCACAGCGCTAGTTACATTAGTTTATGTTATCACTTCTGTCGGACGTCCCGAGACACATACGTTTTTTTTTGGAACTGCGATATACAGTCTTTTACCATGTCAAAATGTGGCTTTCCAAGAAAAACATGAGACCCAGACATGGACCAACAGCCAGATAAAAAAATTATTTACGTACTTACCTGACCATAAAACCTATTTCAAATAGTTTTATCTTAGTACTTACAAGTGTATCCGACAGGGCAAGGATTGGGTGGGTTGCAATACGCCGGTAAAACAGCATCAGTTTTCACCAGCAGCCGATTTGGCTTCTCTCCTGATGGCTGCAGACGCTGTTCACCCTCGCCTGCGCCACCCGTCATGTACTGATGGCCCCAGAGCGAACTGCTGGAAAGTGCCAAATTATTAGTTTATTTATACATCGTGGTGGCTTTATAATGATCAAAATAACCATCATGACACCATCTTTGTGGCGCAGTGGGCTAAGGTCTGGCTGAGACGCAGAAGGTTGCGGGTTCGATTCCCGCCGCGCGACAAATGTTTGTATGATCTGCAAGTATTTGTCTCGGGTCTGGGTGTTTCTATGTATAATTTATGTATGTATATATTTACAAAAAAAGTATATAAGTAGAATCTGTCATGTGGTCCCATAACACAAGCTCTGCTTACTTTTGGGGCCAGATGATGCTGTGTGAAATATCCGGGTTTATTTATTTATAATATGTGCTGTAGGAATAGAGAGCGAACATTAAGGTAATACTCATATTTAAATTAAAGTTACAACGATTTACAAGGTGAATATGATCTAGTTGCTAGTTTATTTAATTACAAATAAACAAAAAAATCACATGTTATATGCCATTTATAAAATGAAACCACGAGAATCTTTAAGAGAAATATTCAAAGAAATTAATATTCTCACAATAGCTTCACAATATATATATGAAAATTTGTTATATACACATAAAAATAGAGATGGGATTCAGCAAAATAGTGACCTTCATAAAATCAACACTAGGAATAAACATAAATTATACATCCCTAGGTTTCGACTAGAAAAAGTTAATAAGTCATTTATGGGGAACACGGTGCACTTCTATAATAAGCTTCCTGAAAATGCTACTAAACTACCTATTAAGAAATTTAAAGCATACATTAAAGGTAGCATTTTGAAGAAAGCTTATTATAATATAGATGACTATATTATTGATAAGAATGCATGGCCTCATGTCGCTCTGCCGTCAGACAGTTAACCGACACACTTGAAATGTATAAACTCTCTTGTATTAGTATTTCGTAGTTAAGGTAGTTATAAGATGGATCATATAAAAAAGCGCTAGGACCAAGACGAGTTTCTTGTCAATTCTTCTCGAGCTTGGGCTAGGATGAATTGGCACCTAAATTCACCTAGTATGTAAGATGTTTCAAAGTGATCCTTGTGATTGTATTGAATAAATCATCTTTTGACTTTGACTTTGACTTTGTTACAGATTCATATAAATCCATAGACTCCCGAACTAGTAAAAATTGTGTTTCAGGAGTCAGTGGTTTCTCCCAGCAGTTCTTATGTCTGTTTTGAGCATAGGTATTCTCTCATATTCTCTCTCTATTCACTCATAATCAGTTTCTAAGCCAGTTGAGTATCATTCTTTTAATTTCATGATAACCATAATTTTTAAACCTATGTTCATTATTGAAACCATTATACAAATGTGTAACCAAAACATAAAACTGCCTCTGAGTGTGTGTTGAACACTATACCAGGACACGTGTCTTTTAGAGATTAACGGTAACGGAACCACTATTCTAAGATAAAGTCTAATAAACTCGTACATGAATAACTTTCTAATGCTTAAGACGTTTGTATTTTAATAAACAGCTGTTGTAGGGTATCTGCAGAACAAAACTTTTAAGACAGAACATCAAATCGCTTTCATACTTCTGTTATTGCTGTCATAATGGAAACGAGTCAGTTCAGCAGAGAGACGAACCTGTGCTGCAGGAATTCCCTGTCGCGCAGGCTGGGGCTGGGGTTCCCTTCGATAAGGGACTCGTAGTCCAGCTGCTCGTTCTCCAAATCCTTGTTGGCGCGGGCCATAAGCGCCATGTGGCCTTCGTTGGACGGGAAATCCAGGTATCCCGACGCTGCTGAGTCGAAGTCCTTGCCCATACGTTCGACAACCTCACGAAGTAAAGCCTCCGTTAGCATATGATCCTGTTGAAAAGCGGCCTTTTTAAACGATTTTTTTAACAGCCAAGGTTAAAGACGGTGTATTTTATAATAAGATATCAAAATTATCCAATAAATCTTTAGATCTAATGAGATCGCTATAGTTCTATCGCTGACGATTTTGTATACCCAGCTCACCTTTTCCCCAATAGAACCAGGGGGGATAAAGCCCATGGTTCCGACGACGCTTATCACCAAAAAAAGTGCTTCGTGGCGGCCCATGTCGTATCTGTAACAAGTACGATTGAATATCATCTCATTAGGTTATCGGATTAAAAGCAAGGACTGGCAAACCCACACGTTACACGCCATCCGTCACCGTGTCAATCAGTTCAGTCACCAGAACCTCCGTCGTCGTTTAGTCTAAAGTAAATTTGCCAAGCACATGTCGGACCACACACAATGTTGGCTTCCGAAGTCATTATGCGAAAGTAGTCAAACTTTCGCAGTTGTCAGGTTTCAAATTAGTTAAACATAAACGTCTGGTAGATACATTGCGTGACCCAAGAGCTGGCTCTTATCTGACTCAGCGTATTGGCATTGCCATTCATCGTGGCAATACCACTAGTGTCTTGGGAACGCTGCCCTCTGGTAGTGATCTGGATCTATAGATCGTTTTAAACAGTCCTTAGATAGCTCAACTGCTTTACATGTATTTCATATTATTGTATGATTGTTCTCTACATTTCTTAATATGTAATTATTTCTTTAAATAAAAATATTTAAACATTGGTTTTTAGATTTTTGTAAGATTCATTATGAAACTCCATATCTAGAAAAACCTGACTGTGATATGTTTTCTTATAATGAAATAAATATATATTGCTGGTCATTTCACACAAAATCATTTAGTCCCAAAGTAATCAAAGTAATATTTATAAACATCAATGACCTACTATGACGACCTCTGTGGTGCTGAAGGCCTCTGTGGCGCAGAACAAATGTTTGAATGATCTGCTGGTATTTGTCTCGGGTCTGAGTGTTTCTATGTATAATATGAATGTATGTCAGTCATGTGATACCCATAACACAAGCTCTACTTACTTTGAAGCAAGATGACGCTATGTGAAATGTCCGGCATTATTATTATTTTAAAAACATTTCAGGTATTTTCAAACAAGGGTTTATCCTGTAGGACTTTGATCAATAATACATTTTTAAACGGCATGTGACCAGCCGCAGTGTTGGATTCGGAAGTCGGTTAGGATTTGAATGACTAGTAAGGTCCCAATACAAATTTAACACCATCTAGTTCGCGATTTAAAATAATTTTGTATGGAGGTTTCATTATTTTTTACTTATAATCTAGTAAAACCTATCTAGCCATGGTAACTTTTTTTATAATTTGAGTATACACTCGTATACTAGGTACTCACCCATATGCTTAACCTTTCAAGAAAACTTCTAATATATTAAAAAGAGCTATCCAACGATATGCCTAACTTTCATATGGTTGTAAAATCAAAATAAACTTTACTTTTACATCTAAGGGATGTACCTAAGCTATCATTTAATAAATGCTTAGGCTAACATTTAATAAAACGAATAAAATAAAATGAAATAAAAAAATAACATTTTCATTACTTTAAGACGAATGGTTTGCGACAAATACTCAACATCAAGGCTTAATATATATCAAATAAGTATCTGTAATGAAAAAATGGCTGTCTGTAAAGTCGGTTTACGGACGATAATTTCACGTGATAACGTCATAAAAAAAACATTGATGAATCGATCGTACCTCTCAGTCGCTAGTTCCGCGCTCTCGCTTGCACGCTCGGCTCAGGCGGAACGTGACAATGAGTCATGCTTTTTTGTGCGTGCAACCGGCGTTCATCGATTTATAAGACGTTATCACGTCAAAAACTATTCAGGAAACCTTGTAATATCTTTGAAAGATCTATCCAACTGTAGGCACGATTGGCTAAAGAAATAAAATAAAACAACCCCATTTTTGATGTGTTTAGTTTAGTGATGTAAAGACGAGTGGATTTTTTTATTACTACCGCTAAGAAAAAAATATTTTAAAATTTTATTGAATACCTATTTTTTTAAGGCAGATGAACAGCGTAACTTTAAGGGTTCCTTGTTAAATTTCGAAACCCTAAATATTGTAATTATCAGAATGATAAGCGCCTATATGTAATCAAATTAAATCAAATTATGATAATTATAATGTAGGTAGATCGGTGCCTATATGACAAAACATTGAAGTTTTTTTACAATGCTCCCATGTAGATCCTATTGTGTGGACAATCTGTGTAGGTGTCCAAATAGAGAAGCAATTAAATTGTTTTGACGGCGGCTTCTTTTGAACTGAGCTTGCATAAAATAAATAAATATGTACATACCTTATCTAGGTACAGTGATGTTAAGTAATATACCTACTTTACCTATGCTTATTCAATTACTGTAAGGCTGATTACTCTCAGATGAAATACCCATATAAGTATTGGTACCAAGTGGTATAAGTATAGGTAATAGGTAGATATCAATGATCTAAACTATCTGTCCATTCACTAAGGCTCATTCAGCTTTCTCGTGCCAAAGAATAAATGAGTGGAAACAGATCTGACAAATTTAAACTGATAGGTTTTAATTACCATTAATATCTACTTACTTACCTTACCAACAATGACACCATAGCACAAATGCGAAGTTTATTAGGTTTCGAGTGATACTGTTTGTGGTGTAGGTGATTTTTTTCGTTTCAGTGCAGAGCGAGTTGATTGTTTCTATTTAATAGTTGTTACCTATTCTTTACTCTTTAAAAAATGGATTTATAAATAGTTACCTACCTACTTAATACCTATATAACATTAGATGGGTGAGAATCTTTTATTATTATAACTTGTTGCGATGTTATTGAGTTTTTAACTTAATAATCCCTACTAATATTATTAATGCCAAACGAAATCTGTCTGTCTGTCTGTTTGTCACGTTTTCACGCCTAAACAGCTGCATCGATTTTGATGAATTTTGGTACAGAGATAGATGTGACCTTGGAGAAGGACATATGCTACATTTTATGTAGGTACCACGCGCGCGAAGCCGCAGGCAGCAGCTATTATTAAATATTGATAGACAATACACACATCACCATCTATTCCCAAACTAAGAATAGCTTGTATTATAATGACTAAATCATTTATATAATACCTATATGTTTTTTAGTATATGCTTACGATACCTTATAACACCCAGACACAGAACAAACATCTACGTTCATCAAATGTTAATCCTGGGAAGGAATGGAACCCTCAACCTACAGCGCAGAAGGCAGAGTTACTACCAACTAAGCTGACAGGACAGTGTAATATAACAGTAACATTAATGTTAAGTGCCTGTAGGGTCTAGTGATGATAATAAAAATATTATTATTTTGTTATCCTGTAGGTATAAAGGCTAAGGCTCAAAACATAAAAATACTCGGGATAAACGGGATACGGCTAAACATACTTTTCAGTAAACGGGCATGTTTATCACATAAAGTAAACACACATCTGCATCTTAATATATTTTACATCTCTCATATCAGAGTTATATTATATAGTATTATATTTATATTATTTATAGAGACTTATAGGTGGCGTCAGGTGCGCCGGCGCCCGTGGGCGACGATCTGTCGGCGCGTCCTCCCGCGCATAAACCTATTGCAACTTCATCATTTTCAATGTCGCGCTATCGTTGTACCGAGATAACATGCTAAGTGTCTCTTGCCTAGAGTAAGCAAGACTGGTATCGGTTAGATTACTGTATGAGTCGACGAACTGGCACCTTCATTTATCATTTTCCATATTCCTCATATAAATATATTTCATTCTGCGCGCGGAAATTATAATAGGTAAGTATAATAGATATATCTTAAGTCATATAATAATAAACAAGTAGTCGGTTTTAGGTTTCGGAAGTCCAATAAGGAACCCTTTACCCTTGTCTGTCTGTCCCTAATTAGAGCTTAAGCTATTAATAGTTTGTGCTATAATTTTTATCGTGTCGTGATATATCTTTATAAATGTGTTTTTGTTAAAAGTCTATTTAAGTTAAGTTAAGATTAGTCAGTAAGTAAAACGGTTGTCTAGTAAAAATCGTAACCACGATAAGACCGCCGATTGCAGAACACTATTAATTTATTCATATGTACTAAGGTTTAAATTTCTTATTTCCTTTTGTAATGTTCTCAATAAAGTTTTTATTGTTATTATTATTAGTATTATTATTATTAAACGTATGCAAACGGAATTATAAAACGGTAAAACGTATTAGTGGCACTACAAAGTTATAAAATTAAAACGTTTGAAATGTTTTTGGAGGTACCTTCCCTACATATAAAGAGGGTTGTATTTATTTTTGAATTTTGAATTTTTGAATTTAAGCTTTAAAGAAGAGTCCAGTTGTGTACCCCCGACTGGCTAAAACGTTGTTTGGAAATTCCTAAAAAGTTTTCCAAATAGCATTGGGCATATATGTATAATATAATTATTAGGAAAATTATCAGGGTTAGCTTATCTTATATATAAGCTTAGCTTATATTAAGCTTATCTAGTTTGGGTGTTTCTATGTGTATGTGTATGTATTCAAAAAAACGTAAAATATACAAATAGTATATCATTTTCACTCAAAACGGGATATTTACCATGATATATAAGTTTTAAGTAGGGGTAATGTTCGCAGTAAAAGACTGAGAAAGAGGGTAGACCGTTTTGTCTGCCAATAACATCCACCCGCAAAGACTTCAGTTTATCTCGTGATCATGGCGCATGCAACTGTGCCGAAATATCGAGAAGCAGAAAAACTCATATATCATGGTAAATATCCCGTTTTGAGTGAAAATTATGTGCAAAACCATGATAGTTTTAAAAGTTAAATAGTATATCATTCATGTGGTACCCATAACACAAGTTCTGCTTACTTTGGGGCCAGATGATGCTGTGTGAAATGTCCAGCATTATTATTATTATATTAAGAGTCTGATTTTAACAATTAAAAATATAATAAAAAAAACTCTATCCTACAGTATTTTAAACTTAGATGGTGTCTTGGGACATGATCTCTCCTAACTTTATTGACTTCGGAGACCTTCAATGTGCATGGTCACATGCGGCCAATTTATTATTACATTTATGTTTTTCAGTATTTTAACTCCACCGCACAAATTATTAAAATTTTTAGCAGTGGTACCTTTCTCAAAGCAAAAGATGAAACTACAGCGTTTGAGACGAGACGCGTTGATGTCTTTTACTTGGGAAATAATAAGTACTACGCGTAGACTGGGGAATAAAAGTTCTCGAATGGCGACTAAGGACAGAAAAACGAAGCGTAGGACGACCCCCCACCCGATGGACTGACCACACTGTAAAGATCGCAGGAAGTTGGTGTATGGAGAGGGCTCAAAATCGTTCGTCCTGGAAATCTATTGAGGAGGCCTATGTCCAGTAGTGGACTTTTTAAGGCCGATATGATGATGATGATGATGGCGCGTAGACTTGAATTGAGAATCTCATCATGTAGTTATACCTACTTAGTTTAAAAGCTTCTGATAGGGGCGAATGATGCATACAATTTTACTGAATAATAAACACAATTAATGGACAGTGTATGTAAAGTAATCGGTGTATTAGGCTATCTCAAGTAGCGTCTTCTAGGCGCAGGCGCATCTTGCAACTGGTTCTAATGCGTAGGTGTTTACCTACGCCTTTACATCAGCATAAGTAGCTATCTATATGTAGTTTATTTCTTAGGTGCTGGTACTTACCTACTTTATTGAACACTAGCTGTTTCCCGTGGCTTTGCCCGCGTGGTAGATAAAATAAAAGTAGCAAGATAATAATTGAACGAATCACGGTTTTCGCGGTTTGACCATGATCCCGAGTGATTTTTTAAAAACCTTTCTTAGCGAGCACCTACGGCCCTGGAGGAAGCTGCATACCAAATTTAATTCCAATCCGTTCGGTGGTTTCTGAGATTTCGTGAGTATTTGACAAATATATTATTGAATATTTACATTAAAAACTGAATCTTTTTTTATGAGTAAGTTATTATTTTATTTTATTATTTTGTCTAGCTAGTTTAATAATAATAATAATGCCGGACATTTCACACATCATCATCTGGCATCCAAAGTACAAAGTAAATAGTACTTGTGTTACGGGTAGGTACCAAATGACTGATATATATTTGTCAATATACATAGATTATACATAGAAACACCCAGACCAGAAAAAATACCTGCAGATCATACAAACGTTTGTCCCTCGGTGGGAATCAAAAACCTGCGTTACAGCCGGGTCGCGGCCCAATACACCACAGAAGTCGTCAAAATTTGCACTGGTGCTCTATGTACTTAAGAGAGCACCGGTGGTCTAGTGGTGATGGCTCCGCTTGCTGATCCTAAGATCGTGGCTTCGAAGGCAGTCGTGAACCAATGGATGTTTCTGGGTCAAAAAATTTATGTGCACTATACCAGTACAAACGTTCCTTTCGTTTGTACTGGTATAGTGCACATAATTTTTTTGCATGTTTATTGCACCGGCATGTCGGAAAACCTAAATAGTTCAATGGACACAAAAGAAGCCAATAAGACGCACTTTAATCCTTTCACCACACTGATACTAATTGACAGGAGACACGATAAAAAGAAGCTAGTATGCCAAAATCTACAAAACACGATATTTGAGTTTTCTGTGCGAAAATCATAATGTTTACACGTAAGCTTATCACAGAACACATAAATTTATGTTTTCTATGTATTAAACCATGGAACAAGTTAAGTTGGCAATACCAGTGTCTTGGGAACGCTGCCCTCTGGCAGTAATCTGGATCAGTTGAGCTATCTATAGATCGTTTTAAACAGTCCTTAGGTAGCTCAACTGTTGCACATGTATATTATGCTGTACATTTCTGTAATTATTTCAGTTAAGAGTACGTTATAAACTGATAAGACTTCGGTGTATTTATGTTCGGTGTACTCTAATTTGGTCGCGTCACGCACGACTCATTTGTATTTTGATCACACGCAAGCAGTTAACGCAAGTGAATCCGGGATATAAATTGACAATTGTCTGCTAGGATGTCTAAATTACGTATGTTATTTTGTGATGCGACCTGTTGTAGGTATGTTTCATAATAGTTTTACAATTTAATTGCTAGAAAGGATAAAACGCGCGTCCAAATCTGCCATCTTTAGAATTCAAAATGGCGGCGTCTGAACGAGTTCTATGTTAAACGATCTTATTGTTTCGATAGTTAGGTAAGTATAGGTATTTATGTTTTATTGCTATCATAAGCACAATTTTACTAAAATAAACCACTAGTCACTGAAAACAAGAAGTCTCACTTACCCTTCTTCAGCAGCTCGAGCTACTCGCTTATAAGAAAGTATTACTAAAGTCACTCAAAATTGAATGTCGAATAATTTAAATTTAATAAGTAAAGATCATTATTAAAAGCCCAACCTTGAAACACGGGCGGTAAGCATCAATCTCGAATAGGAATTGACTATGCGCATTCGAATGCAACCCCTGATGAGCTAGGGAGACTTTCTATCCACCCTCCACCCTCTATCCACCCTAGAGGGCCTATTATAAGTTTTGACAGGAACTACTCGATACCGAACAGAGCAATTAACGAATGCTGTGTGTTCTAGGTTTGTTTAAAAGTGGCCTTTTCCTTTTTTTTTCTTTAAGTGTCATTAAATATTTGAAACAAGTGTGGTGAAAGGATTAAAGTGCGACTCAGAAGCTTCTTTCGTGTGCTTTTTTCGTTCATTAGTTGGCTTGTTAGCAGGTAAATCGAGTCAATAGGTGTCTTCTAGACCTGCGTGCCCCATCGTCGGCCACATAGTCGCTTAACATCAGGCGAGATCGTGGTCAAACGTAGGTTTATCGATGATAAAAATTAGGTAATTTTTGATTACCTTTTATTCCAGGAAACTTAACATAGACCATTGGTCTTTGGGTGATCAAAGTAATATATAAAATCAAAACTGTATCAGAGCAAATAGATAAAAGATTACTCCGTATTTCCTTGTTCGATATTGAGTAGGTCGTGTAGATTTTTACTGTAGATTTTTACGACTCGTAATCAACTCTCAAAGAGGATGGATCCGGAAATAGGTGTTGAGTGGGAGAGTAGCGGGGCGGGGACCCAGTAGTTACTTAGGTTCGCGACGAGACCAAGACCCGATCGATAACAGCTTTGCATCATTGCGCAGGTCTAGAATATCGGTCGATAAAGGACTGGAAGACCTGTGCCCCGAATGCTTATTTATAAGGTGTACTCAGCTTGGGAAATTTACAACAAATCGCTGCCTACCTGCCGATGCCTCGGTACTTCATGGCAGTCGTATTATCTTATAGACACGGGGTACCAACCTACCCACTTACTCAAGTAACTAATACAAATGCTAGATTGAATCGTATATAAAATCAAAACTAATCTAATACGCTCGCTTTGAGATATAATTATGGTTAAATAGCTACTTCCCGCGGCTTCGCATGCGACCTATGTTCTTTCCTAAGATACAATCTATCTCATTACCAAAATAAATCAAGATCCCTTGATCCGTTTAGCCGAAAAGGCAATAAACAGACAGACATACAGAGAGACGTACAGACAGATAGACTGAGAAACATTCTAATTTATAATATTAGTATTGATGTTACACTTATTAATGTAAATGAAAATTTCGTGAATCGGTTGCTTCAACATTGAGATACGGATTGATTTTTTGGAGTAACAGTACAAACAATTACGTCTTTATTGTATCTAACTAATATTATAAATCCGAAAGTAACTTTGTCTGTCTGTCTGTCTGCTTGTTACGTTTTCACGCCTAAACCACAAAACCGTTTTTTATGAATTTTGGTATAGAGATAGATGGGACCTTGGAGAAGGACAAAGGCTACTTTTTATGTAGGTAACACGCGAGCGAAGCCGCGGGCAATTAATTACAACACGAACGGCTTGTATTTGTTTTCATCGAAGTCTGAACTAGATATTTTTTTGACGTGTTCCAGCTCATTTTGAATCCAGGATGTAAATTGTCAATTGTCTTCTAGGATGTCTAAACTACTTATTACTACTACTTATTATTATTGTGTGATGCGGCTTATGTTGTAGGTATGTTTTATAATAGCTTTTCAATTTAATTGCTAGAAAGGATGGAGCGGGCAATCGGTTAAACGCGAGTTAAACTCGAGTCAAACTCTGCCATTTTTTGAAATTCAAAATGGCGGCGTCTGAAAGAGTTCTATGTTAAACGTTCTTATTGTTTCTATAGTTAGGTAAGTATAGAAAATTATGTTTTATTAATATAATAAGAACAATAAAAACAATGAATAAAACAGAAAACTAGCAGTCTCACTTACCCTTCTACGGCAGCTCGAACCACTCGCTTATAGGGGAGTATTATAGTCAGTATATATAGTCTCTCCAAATTAAATTACTATATTATTTTAATAAATGTAAACTTAGATAATTATTAAAAGCCCGATGATGAAGCACGGGCGGTAAGCATCGATCTCAAATAGCTATTGAGCGCATTCGAATGCAACCCCTGACGAGCTAGGGAGAGCCACCCTCTACTCACCCCAGCAGCGGGCCGATTATAAGTTTTGACAGGAAATACTCGATATCGAACAGACCCTGTCCAATTTATAGTTTAACGAGTGCTCTAGGTTTATTTAAATGTAGACTTTTTTTGTTTATGAGTTTGCTAGTTAGCAGCTTATTGAAAAACAAGAAACTTAACATAGACCACTGGTCTTTGAGCGATCAAAGAAACATACAAAAATCAGAACTGTATCAGAGCAAATGGATAAATGATGCACTTTGTAATTCTTCCATTATCGCTCTGTCTGTCTGTCTGTTGTGTTTCAAGCCGTGAAACAATGTTCGATATCGAGAAGGTCGTGTAGATTTTTACTGTTACGACTCGCAATCAGCTCTCACAGAGGATATATCCGGAGATAGGTACCTACAGGAGAGTGGCGGGGATGCGGTAATTTCATCGCAATAGGTTCGCGACGAGACCTAGACCCGATCGATAAGAGCTTTGCATCATTGCGCAGGTCTAGAATATCGGTCGATAAAGGCACTGGACGACCTGTACCCCGAATGCTCATTTATAAGGTATACTCAGCTTGGGAAATTTTCAACAAATCGCGGATTACCTGCCCATGCGAACTAAATCGTAGAGAAAATCTAAATACGAGTACTAAACGCTCGCTTGATATGATAAAGAAGCTTGATAAATATAATTATGATAAAGAATATATTTTTATTTTTTTATAAGAATATGCTTCCCGCGGCTTCGCACGAGTGGTCTTACAAAAAAACTAGCCTAAGTCTGTCCTTCAGATACAATATATCGCATTAGCAAATTGAATCGAGATCCACTGATCTGTTTAAAAGGTAATAAACAGATGTACAAATAATAGACGTACAGACAGATAGACATACATAGACACATTCAAGTTTATAATAGATATTAGTATGTATCCATATTAGTATGTATCCATACTAATATATATTATAAACTAGAATGTGTCTATATATGTCTATCTGTCTGTACACTTATTTATGTATATAAAAAAAACTAACAGTTTGTATTCCTATGGAAATTTCGTGAATTGCCCCTCAGTTGCTTTAACATTGAGATACGGAATAATTTTCTGGGGTAAAAGTACAAACAATGCGTCGTTATTGCGCGACAATGTGTTTAATATACAATTTAAAAAATACTGCCATAAATGATTGCCTTGTGCCATACTTCAAATACTGATTTCTGTGCGCCATACTATAATAACTGATTGCTGTGTGCCATACTTCAAATACTGATTGTTGTGTGCCATACTTCAAATACTGATTGCTGTGTGCCATTCATTAAACCTATTTTTTTTACAAAGGCATTGATTCTGTTGTTTCCCCGAACTAATTAAAATTTCGTATAAGATGAACGGTCTGTAGGGATATGTTTTCACCTAAGTCTGAATTAGAGTATTTTTTGACGTGTTCCAGCTTATTGACGCAATGTAAATCGGTGTTAATTAAACTGCGGGAAATTTCATCTACGAAGTGGGTAAAGCATCGGAACCAGTTTTTTCCTAGTTCCGAAAAAACAAGGAAGCTACTCTGGAAGCTACTAAAAGAACTTAAAGAACGGGTTCCTAAGTTTTATAAACCTGTTCTTTAATTATGTTTTTGGTTATTTCGATTTTGTTTTAATTTTGTGAATATCGAAAATCTATTTCTATCATACGACATGTGACACATTTTGTTTTGTTTGTGTTAATTATAATTTATGATTATCTGACTGTTTTATCCTAAGAATACAGGTAAATACTCTTACGAAAATAGAAAGAAACGAATGATTATGTGAACATGTTTTTTGATGTTAGTTCCTAAATTACAATGAGGAGTGAGTGGGTGGAGAGAGTTGATTAATACGTTCTGGGCATATTCTGTCCTTTGGGAAATACACTAATCTACTCTGTCGGAAGACACGTCTGTTCAACCCTGTTCTGCCTACCATGACTTACGTTGAGACATGGACATGTTGAGACATGAACAATGCAGAAGCTGTGAATTATAGGATACGAGTTGCACAAAGGGGTATGGAGCGTGCCATGCTCAAACTCAAGAGGTAAATATTCCGAGGACGAAGGATTATTACTCTATTTTTAATGCCTGGATGATTGTTACTAAAACACATTCTTACAGTAGAGCTGATTTCGAAGAAATTAGGTTTTTGGTCAACGTGATAATGTTTAAAGAACATTGACTCGCTTACCTGTTACTTTTATTACTAGTTCTGTGCTTCGATATAATTGGATAATCTGGATTTAAAATAATATAGTCATGGTATATGACTATATTATTTTAAAAGTTATTCTAAACTTGTGTCAGACAGTACCTATGTGGCAATCGAAGCGAGCTCTTACCACCCACAATGATATCCTTAAAATTTTCAACTTTTATGTATCTGGCGAGCGAAGAAAGCCGCATTTTTTTAAATCTTATCTATCTATAAAGTAAAGGTGTTATAAAGTATCATAAGTATGTGTTAAAAACTATATAAGAATTCTATATGGCATCTAGTCATCATAATACAAGCTATGCTTTGTTTGGGACTAGATGGTGTTGTGTGCATTGTCCAGCAATATTTATTTATTTATTATAGAAACAAAGCGATACGCAATGTTTTTTGTAGCAAACGAAGCAAGCTCTTTAAACACATACGACGTGCTAGATTTGTCAATTGGCAAATTTAAAATCGTAATAAAACTGAAACTGCCTCATAGAGCTTATAAAATATAATAACAGATTATTTAGATGACATATACGATTGAGATGAATCTGCTCCAACTCAATCAACACCCGTAACCAAATTAGCAAGGATCATATGTACAAAGAAGTATTAAGATCAGACGAGTTTCTTGCTGGATTTTTTTGTTCTGGGGTTAGTAGGAACCGGCACCTAGATTAACTAGCATGTAAGAATACGATTCAAAGTTGTTCTTGTGGTTTTACTCCTCTTATTAAAATGGTTAAGCCATTGATAACTCTGAAGTATGTCGTGCCTTTGCATGCACCTGGTGTGTATAAAATGACTGCAAAATAAAACGAAATAGATCTAAATTTACTAAATTTGTTAAAAAACCGATGGAACCGACAGAACCAGGTACCCGGTTCTGTATTGGAACAAAAATCGAAAAAACCCTATAGCCATATAAGCAGCGATATCCTCATTGAAAAAAGCTTTAGCGGAAGAATTTTATTTTCTATCACATTTCGGTATCTAAATTAATGTATATGATATGAATGTGTTTTTTAAATACGTGCAACTTTCTTTAATAATTAACGTGAAGCTACAAGAGCAGTCAGGGACTGAACAGTCCCCCAGAATCTGTCAATCAACATCCACTACAAGTACAATTTAATTATAAGTGTTCCTATTATGTTCCTTTGTGATTCGTACAACGAGGGGTCCATTCTAGACTGCCATTCCGCGATGATGTTTAGAATTATGACGATCGACTGTGACTTTGTGACTTTGAGAATGGAAATCAGGCAACAAGTATTCAGCCCCTTGCTTTTGTCAAACTGGAGGACCCTTTTGACTATTAAATGAGTAAAGATTGTATTCGGCACCCAGGGACCAAATGGACCCCTGGAGGATCCACTAGCTTGTCTGAATTGCAAATAAACCCATGAGTAGGGATTAGTAATCATAAATAAAGTTTCCGATGTCAGTAATGATAAGAGTAGTCAGGTGCCAAACCAATTCAAAACAATATAGCAAAATCAAAAAAATTGTATGGAGTTTTTTATATTTATCAAACGAATATACGTGGGACACTCAGAAAGTTTTAAGAAACTGAAAAACCAACTTATATGGATACAATATTTTTATTAAATCTTTTCAAAGAACTCTCCACCAGTCTCTATACAAAGTTTAATGCGTCTGAACCAAATTTCGAAACACTTTATCAGTCCGAGGCGGACACCTCTTCTACGGCCTTCTCGAACGCATCTTCTGGCGATGAAAACTGTATCTCTTTCAGTTGATTTAAAAGTCACACGGTGCCAGATCAGGACTGTGAGGAGGGTGACCCAAGACTTTGACTAGTGTGTAGTTCAGGTCCCTTGTTTTGAGCGCTGGGTGCGCGGGCGCATTGTCGTGGTGAAGCAGTAGCACGCGGAGCCTGGTGTTCGGTCGCTTGCTCATTTCAGTGAAAACTTCTGGCATATTGTAGTATACCATTCGGCGTTAATGCTGCTTTGATTATGTAATGGAATCAACACCGGATTTCCCTTAAAAGTGAAGAAACTAGCAATAAAATTTTTCTCTGTGCCTTTCCATCGCTACCTTTTGGTAGGCATTGGTTTGTTTTGAGACAGCTAAATTGTCGACTGACGCTTTGTTTCTGGATCGTATTGATAAATCAAGGATTCGTCACCTGTCACAATGTCGTAAACGCGCCGAGACCAGCCTGCTTCAACTTTATTAATCATGTCACGGCACCATTCAACACGGGCCTGCTTACGAGCTTCGGTGAGGTTGTGCGGCACCCAGCGCGAAACTATCCTTCTCACGCAAAGGTGCTCGTGTTGAATCTTGTGAACGCTTCCCGATCCAATCTGCAATATATGCTGAATCTCTTCGTACGTAATTTGCCTGTTTTCTTGGATTATTTTTTCACTGCTAGCACGTTTTCCTCGGTAACAGCCTTTGAAGGACGACGTTGGACGACGACTTGTTTCTTCATCCCCCAAAGTTATATAACCGCGCTTAAATTCGTTATGCAAACGGTAAATGGTTGCTTTAGAAGGGCCTTCATAAATGCCATTTGAAAACGATCAAACGACTCATCTGGTTTTAGGACACATTTGAAATCGTAAAAAATCATCGCACGAAAATGTTCCCGACGCAATACATTTAACATTGAAACACGACAATTCAATTTAGCTTTCAAAAAGATGTGGAGGCAAATTAAAAATTCGAACGAAGTTATTTTTACTTGTATTATAATTTTTTTAATAATTATAATCAGCCAGGGCTTTATACATTCAAAATTGTTTCGCATTGCTCTCTGAGTGGTCTGATATGTATCGAAAACTGTTCAAGAAACCTAGTATCTTTAAAAGACCTATCCAACGATATGTATATAATTATACACACAATGAATAGTAAAAAAAAAATATAAACCCCAGAACATGCAGGGATTTTTGTTTTTTTTAAGTGAAACTTCTTATGCGACTTCCAACAAGGTTGCGTTAAACGTTAAACGTTAAACGTTCCTATTTTCATTTCCACATTACGAAGTTTCACTTCTTCCGCGCGGAGGGACTCCACGCACAATTTTTTTTTAATTACCCTGCGAGCAGAAGCTCTGATTAGGCGCGGACAAACAAATGGACATACCAAAATTTATTTATTTATGTTTGGAAAACCAACAGCTAAAAAAACAACATAGTACTAAAAATAGAAACAGAGAGCCAATTACAGGTTTTCACTGATGGAAACATTAAAGTCAAAGGTGAGAACACTATTTTATCACACCTTCATAAAAAGAGACACATGCTCGCTAACCAGATAATTAAAATCTTCAGTTTCTCATTCCATAAAAATAAAAGAATATAAAACAAAAGTAAAAACATCAAAAAGTATCTATATAACACCTAGGTTGCATATTGAATGGATCAATGTCTAATAACTTACTAAAACCGTTATCGGTTGAACTCGATCGCATTATAAACGAATTTTGTCTGTAATTAGTAGAAGCTCCAGGTACATAAAGAAGGGAGGTTGAATCTGAACGTTCTATGCGGGATAATAAAATTAATTTTAAAGAGAAGGTCGGGGCAGTCAATATCATTAGAAATTATTTTTAACATAAATAAATAATCAGATATGTCCCGACGAATTGATAAAGTTATTGATCAGTCATCCCGTGACCACGACAGAGTGTAAACCTGTCGAAACGTCGGGAAAAATAGGTAAATAAACGCGATAAATACCCGTAAGTATTTATAATAATGTGTTCTGATCGCGTAAGTTTAAAAAACTTGAATTGATAAAGGTAAGAATTGATTTTTTTTGCAGAGGTTAATATAATTACTAGAATTGTAAGGGGTATGGTATGTACTCTGTAGCATAGGTATCTTAAAAATCGTTTTTGAATAGCTTCAATATGATCAATGTAAGTGCCATAGCACGGGTTCCATACCTGAGACGCATATTCCAGATGGCTTCTAACAAACGAGCCATATATAGTCCATTGAAAAGTTACATTTGGGTATGCATTTGTCAGAGGACGCAATTTTATTTTTTTAATGTGTAGGGGGGGTCAGTAGAAGCTTAAGTTCAAGTTTGTGGGGTCGGCACCCTTGTCCCCCGGCCGCCATCTTGGAAAAGGGGGTGCAAAGGGTTTTCGCGCTGTATCTCGTAAACTAGTTACCTTACAGAAAATTTAATCAAACATAAAATGTAGCAAATTAAATTTCCTACAATTTTATTTCTATTACTTTTTATCGTCAAGTGACCAACAAAAAAGTTATAAACAAAAATAAATGAAAATTTTGTTTGTTTGTTCTAGGTTTTACAGCGCTCCAAACTTAAACGGATTCTCGAATGCTCATAGGGATGCAATAAAAACTAAAAATTAGGCTTACTTTTCTATCTATATTTTTTTTATTCATACAATTTATTATGATCTTAACATTCCTATGCTATTATTGAACTATGTTTGACCCTTTTACCCACCACCTATGAGGTATAACATGGGCAAAGTCAAATTTATAAAAATTTAATGCATTTTTTAATGCATTTTTTGTCACTGTCTTAGCAAATCGTTTGTATCGCAGAGTGTCTAGAGTATCGTCTTTATTTCCGCCATATAAAAAGACGAAAAAACGTTCGCCAACAACACTGAGTAACGATGACTCGACTTTCTCACTCATAAATAATTTAGTTCCACTTGCTAACTCTGGATGCTTCTGCAAAATTTTTATAAATTTGACTTTGCCCATGTTATACCTCATAGGTGGTGGGTAAAAGGGTCAAACATAGTTCAATAATAGCATAGGAATGTTAAGATCATAATAAATTGTATGAATAAAAAAAATATAGATAGAAAAGTAAGCCTAATTTTTAGTTTTTATTGCATCCCTATGAGCATTCGAGAATCCGTTTAAGTTTGGAGCGCTGTAAAACCTAGAACAAACAAACAAAATTTTCATTTATTTTTGTTTATAACTTTTTTGTTGGTCACTTGACGATAAAAAGTAATAGAAATAAAATTGTAGGAAATTTAATTTGCTACATTTTATGTTTGATTAAATTTTCTGTAAGGTAACTAGTTTACGAGATACAGCGCGAAAACCCTTTGCACCCCCTTTTCCAAGATGGCGGCCGGGGGACAAGGGTGCCGACCCCACAAACTTGAACTTAAGCTTCTACTGACCCCCCCTACACATTAAAAAAATAAAATTGCGTCCTCTGACAAATGCACACTAAGGCCTAAAAAATGTAACATTTTAATGGACTAATAGTATTTTAAAAGTATTAGCATTATTAAATTTTTTTGACAGCCGCATAACAAATCCTAAGGATTTTGAAGCTTTACTGACTATTTTGTCGACATGAGTATCAAAAAGTAATTTGGAGTCATGATGAACTCCAAGATCGCGTATATTATCACTTTTAAGAAGGATTTGACCTTGCAAGGTATAGAATGTAGGTATAGTATTATATTTTCGAGTAAATGTAATAAAAGAACATTTATTTGGATTGAGCTCAAGCTTATTGATAAGACAATACTCTTCCAAAATTATAAGGGTTCTTCGTGGACTTCGATTAAAAAATCTAATAATTTGATTTGGTCCATGGTTAAAATTTAGTTCTAAAATTTCCATTACCCTAACATGAGCACTACCGTCATCGAGATAAATCGATAACGGGCGGGGTAGTTACGCGGAGGTGACGCGGGATGCAGGGGGGAGGGGAGATTAGGGCAGGGGGGGGATTGGGGCGGAAGAGGATTTTACGTATGTAGCTACAGGTTGCTCCGAGATAATAATAAAGACTTTTATTTCGATAAAAAATTAATATTTATAAAATCTGTAAACACAATATACACAGGTATATTGAGATACATATTGGGATACGTAGGTACACGTATAATTTTGTCCAGAATTTCGGAATTGTATTTAACTCGTAACATCTAAATTATGTATTGTTATTCATTATTTGTTTGACTCTACTGTTACATTGTAGGTTGGTTGGACAACGGTATAAACACGAGAGAAAATATTTGGTAGGTATTTTGCTCTTAAAAATGCAAATTACCTACAAGTTGTTTTAGATATAAAAAGGAAAGTTATGGGTTTAGACGACCATCACATATTTGTCTATTTAACCTATTTAGTAAGAAAGTAAAATTATAGGTAAATAGGCAGGTAGGTACCTAGAATGTGCGAAATATAGAGAAAGGTCAGATACTGAAGGTGAACTACAAAAATTATGTAATGAAAATTCGACTTACATGTAATTTGACCAAACTGGCAACAATAATGATCAATGCCACAGCTAGATACATACGCGATGGTTTCGGCAATTAGTGATTATTTTAGAGAAATTTCAATCATTAACCGGAACGCGGAATTCTGTGTACTCACCAATTTGGTCACAGCGGGTATGTGAGCTCTCGGCGAAGTTGGAACGTTGGATCGATAGACTCGAGCATGCGTAGTAACTCATCCACGGGGGTTACTACGCAGGCTTCGTGAACTTTGGCATTTAGTTAGGGTTAGAGAAAGGAATTTTCCATTGGTGACTCAAACACAAAAATAATAAGAGTAGGTATATGGAACATCGCTAGAAATGGAAAATTTCCGAGCTGTGACGACATGTACACCCACACGAATGATACCTATACAATGACAGACATTGAATATATTTTACTTTGAAATAGAGATTTTATGCATAATATTTTCTCCAAAAATGCTAACCTTCATATAAAAATACTTGATAAGGGATGACAGGGGGGTCCGCGGGTGGTTTTCGTATTATTAATTGTTTACTTTTACGCCATCTATCTGTTCTGGTAAGAACTCGTGATCTGCTTAAGCAAACAGCAAATTTACTAACATATTGGTTAGACTTATAACATAAGTTGAAGTTTTAGTTTTATTCTCTTTTCATAGATGGCGGTAGTTACTGATATCTTCGCGATAAGTATGAGTAGGTAGTTAACTAGTATTAAAATAAAGCTTTGTACTGAACTTGAAAACGAAACTATTTAAAAAACTACAGCCTAGAGTTTCTTCATAATAACTACGATCTATATTATATTATCACTACTATAATAAGTATCTCTGTCTGTCTGTCACGTTTTCAAGCCTAATCCACTGAACCGATTTTGATGAATTTTGGTATAGATATAGATGGGACCTTGGAGAAGGACATAGGCTACTTTTTATGTAGGTACCATGCGCGCGAAGCCGTGGGCAGCACTTAGTATTACCTCTATAAATAAAAATGAATCCATATTTCCCTTGGTTACGGCATCACGCGTGAACGGCTAGACCAATTTCGTTAATTCATTTTTTGTTGAATCTTAAGAAAAAAATTAAGAAAGTTTCGTTTTAAATTTGAAAATTTAAGAAAACTTAACGGCGATATTAAGTTTTCCAATGTAACCTTAGCACTTCTTACAGTATAAACTTTTCTAATGTAACTTTATGGCGTTTACTTCATTTTGCTCGAATCACAAAACTTTCATTCCAATTATTCAAACCCGAGTCAATAACTCTAGCTTTATCTATATACCTATAAGTGAAGCAAAAACTTTGTACCCCTTTTTACGACGCGGACGGAGAAGTATGAAATTTTGCACACTTATATTTTATATAGAAAAGAAGTGCAGCATGCTACAATTTTTTTCTTAAAAAATACATTAAATTTAATTGAATTATAGTCGAATTTCGACCAATGGGCGACCACTAGTTTGAATAAAATCACTAAAATTACGAGAACAATATTTACACCAAAATTTACGGCCAAAAATAATCCTTGCTACTTGGTAATAAGGCTGTGAATAAACTGAATTGATACGAATTTTCCAGTGTCAAGTAAGTAACTTGACACGTGGCTACTTCGGTTTCATATCAGGTGTGATAATCTAGTGACATCACAAAGTTATATTTGTCATAATAATAAAAAATTATGTTTATTGACATAAATTTAAAGTTTTTTACAAACATTCTATAAAGTCTCTGACTCCTGAGCTAGGTACAAAACACCTGTGTTACAGAAGTCAGTGCTCTTTCCCATTTAAGGTAACACAAAACTAAGAATTTGATGGAGGAGCCATCACTGTTTTCAGAATACCAAAAAAGCACTAACATCATCATTACATAGTATAAAACAAAGTCGCCTCTCACTGTCTGTCTGTTGCGATGTATGCTTAGATCTTTAAAACTATGCAATGGATTTTGATGCAGTTTTTTTAATAGATAGAGTAATTCAAGAGGAAGGTTTATATGTATAAAACATGCATAATATAGTAGCGAAACACTGATAATTTTAGAGGTTTCTAATGTGATGTCGTAAATAAACTCATTTTTTTGCGCTTACATTGCAAACGCTGGCTGAATCCTACGAGATAGATCAAAATAATGTACTACAGTATTGTACACCTTAAAAAGGTCTACACAAAAGTCCGCAATGCTATATATCTATCTCTTAGTCTATGTTATTCTCTTAGATAACGTTGTATATAAAGACATTCTGTAGTATATTTAGTATCATCATTGCACCCGTGCGAAGCCGAGGCGGGTCGCTAATAAATAATATAAAGGATACAACTCGGATATCATAATAAAAAGGATATAAGTAGAAAGTAAAACTACCTACCTACTTATGAACTGAACAAGTAAAGTATTCCTTGAGTATGAGAAGTGTGTATGGTGTATGTACACACACACACACATATGTATATATTATATAGATAAGTATAGTTGCTGAAATGTTATTCTTAAATGTTATATTATGGTTAAAATAGGTATAAGTCGTAGATTGTAGTTAAAGTAATCTTGAGGTACTCGAGGATGGCATGTTCACTGGGAACAAACCCTCTATAAATAATGAAAAAAGGCGTCCGAGGGCACTTACCAGAGGATAAAAACTGATAAGTGGTCAGATCTTAAAGTTAAAATAAAAATTTTGGAAACTTCAAATTATAACATCTATCTATAGACCTATTTATTGAGACCAAATAGGCCCATGCACGATATCTGTTGTAAGTTGGTAAGGAGTTGGGTATCTTGCATATATCCGGTGTTGCGGGCAGCATCAGGTCAAGATAACTATGGTCTTGCAATATCATTGAAATAATACCAAATATCGAATCGATTAGATCTATGAAAGTTGCTTTACGAACTAGAAAAGAACTGAAGATTTTCAAATGATTTTAAGTCTTTACGGTACAGGCTTGCCTAGTGTGAAGACCGCTGAAAGTTGCCTAGTGTGAAGACCGCTGAAAGTTGCCTAGTGTGAAGACCGCTGAAAGTTGCCTAGTGTGAAGACCGCTTAAAGTTGCCTAGTGTGAAGACCGCTGAAAGTTGCCTGGTGTGAAGACCGCTGAAAGTTGCCTAGTGTGAAGACCGCTGAAAGTTGCCTAGTGTGAAGACCGCTGAAAGTTGCCTAGTGTGAAGACCGCTGAAAGTTGCCTAGTGTGAAGACCGCTGAAAGTTGCCTAGTGTGAAGACCGCTGAAAGTTGCCTAGTGTGAAGACCGCTGAAAGTTGCCTAGTGTGAAGACCGCTGAAAGTTGCCTAGTGTGAAGACCACTGAAAGTTGCCTAGTGTGAAGACCGCTTAAAGTTGCCTAGTGTGAAGACCGCTGAAAGTTGCCTAGTGTGAAGACCGCTGAAAGTTGCCTAGTGTCAAGACCGCTGAAAGTTGCCTAGTGTGAAGACCGCTGAAAGTTGCCTAGTGTGAAGACCGCTGAAAGTTGCCTAGTGTGAAGACCGCTGAAAGTTGCCTAGTGTGAAGACCGCTGAAAGTTGCCTAGTGTGAAGACCACTGAAAGTTGCCTAGTGTGAAGACCGGTTAAAGTTGCCTAGTGTGAAGACCGCTAAAAGTTGCCTAGTGTGAAGACCGCTGAAAGTTGCCTAGTGTGAAGACCGCTGAAAGTTGCCTAGTGTCAAGACCGCTGAAAGTTGCCTGGTGTGAAGACCGCTGAAAGTTGCCTAGTGTGAAGACCGCTGAAAGTTGCCTAGTGTGAAGACCGCTGAAAGTTCTACTGATTTAAAATTCAAGTATCAAAGTGCATTTGAATATTGTAATGTAAATGCTATCATAGGTATATGCTGAAATAAATATTTTTTAGTTTTTCATTTTCGTATGGCTGAACAGATTTTCAAACAAAACAATAAAATCCGGTGAAATCTAGTGCAATTAATATATAAAACAAGCTAGTGTTTTTTAGGAGCTATGAAACCACAAACAAAAACATATATCTACATACATCACACTTATAACACGAGGGGTGTTTGTTTTTTTGTTTGCTTCTGGGGTTAAATAAAACTATTTGGTATTTGGTTTAACTAATATCTTTCGTGATTTTTCACAAATTACTACGTATTATCTGTATTTGTGTATATCGTTTATGTAAATATACATATGATAGCGCCTATGAAATTAAAAGTAACCAAAACCGAACAGGAAATAACATAAACACAAACATTTTGTGATTCTTTGATTAAATTACGATATATTATCAAAAAAGTTCTAATAATTATTCTTAATAATTGTTTTTCAATTTATTTTAATCATGGTATAGAATTAATTTAATTAGTAAAAACGAACCGGAAGTGTGATGATTACAACTAGATTTATTGATTACGATAAGTTTATTTACATTATAGAATTACTAAAATTATATTTCATTCACAATCGAATATTTAGTCTATTATTGTATTTCTTAAACTAAGTTAAAAATAATTAAACTGTAAAAAGAACGCCACTGATAGTAAGAAGCTATGGTGACGTCACCAGACTGTCATGGCGCTCTTTCGTAGATACCGTGTAAATAGGCTTGCATGTGCAGAGAACGCTCACTTTAAGATTGTAACTCGATGTACTAACAGCTATTAATAATGACAAGTGTTCCACGATGTCAGATCGTTTTCGTATAAGGTCTTCGAGTCCACCCCCTCTTACATAATATAAGTATCAATAATGTTGTGTAAGTTTGCGTTTATTTAATACAAAAATATTAAAACATAATTTAGTGAACCCCAATCAATCTTTCATTCAAGTTATCCTCTAAATCCAATGGTTGTCTAGAAGAAATCACTCCCTTAGCTATAAGACACTACATTGTTACATATTGTACATACATATTTAGATATTCTTAGTTGTCATGGTGCTAGTTTTAAGGGGTAAAATAAAGTGTTTTCATTCATTCATTCATTCATTCAAACTGTTACTCATAATCTAGTAAGTATAGCCGTGATATTTTTTATAGGCATGTAATTAAATCGATATCTGTGTATTCCCTTTTTTCGAACCAAATATTTCAAAGTTAAACCAAAAATACTGACTTGCACACAAGTTATGCACACTAAATAAATCAAATTATATATACTGTTTAATGGTATTTGCAGAACTCTTATGCTCCTACCGTGACCTTGTATTATTCTTCTGGCGCTTCGGCGGCCGCTGCCGCGGCACGCTCGCTTCGCTCGCTTGCTTTGCGCGTTGTTTTCTATACTCTAACATAACCTAACCAATTGTAGGACATGTTTAGTTAATCAATTAGTTTTTTAGCACAGCATTCATTTTTCTGGTATGCATTTAGTTAATTAGTGGAGTTACCTAGTGTGCTGAAAAATTATACAGATGTGCATTTAAAAATATCCCTTTTTTTATAATTTAATTGTGATTGCTACGCGGGTCGAGTCGTGGCCTACTTTGCCACTGTGCACTCTTACTGTGCAGGTAATAGCGCCGAGCTGTGAGCGCGCGACGTCGGCTGAGAGCGTCCATTCAGTTTGCGTTACCCTAGCATAATGTTGGCGAATTTCATGGTTTTGAGTATGCAGATAATTAGAGCATTGTTTCGTGTAATTGTGCACTAAATTTTATAATTGTAATCAAATCATATAATGCGCCTGAAAAGAAAATTTATCTCAAGCTCGTTTTGGGCATACTCCACCAAAATATGGTACACATCTTATGTGACATCACATTCATTTCGCGATTCTACATAAGGAATGCAAAACAATTATGTGGAATGTGTCCAGAACGAAGTCTTAAGGCCAACACAACATCTGATCTTCTTAATCATGTTCCAACAAACCATGGTGAGCATGTAAGGACCTCGGAAGCCTTCAAGTGACCAGTTTTGCTTTAACTAAATGGTTTTTCTCCAGTTATTTTTAGTTTCATTGGTAATTTTGGTGATTTTATTCAAACTAGTGGTCGTCCATTGGTCGAAATTCGACCATAATTACATTAAATTTATTGTAATTTTTTTTTAAATATTAGCATTCTGCATTCCTTCTCTATATAAACTATAAGTGTGCGAAATTTCATCCTCCTCCGTCCGCGCCGTCGTAAAAAGGGGTACAAAGTTTTTGCTTCATGTATATATTAAATATAGATAAAGCTAGAGTTATTGACTCGGGTTTGAATAATTGGAATGAAAGTTTTGTGATTCGAGCAATAAAGTAAGCCATAAAGTTACATTAGAAAAGTTTATACTCTCAGAAGCGCTAAGGTTACATTAGAAAACTTAATATCGCTGTTAAGTTTTCATAAATTTTTAAATTTAAAACGAAACTTTCTTAATTTTTTTCATAAATCTTTTCCTGACAATAACAAACAACAAAAAAAGAATTAGCGAAATCGGTCTAGCCGTTCACGCGTGATGCCGTGACCAAGGGAAACAGGGATTAATTTTTATTTATTAACTGAAAAGAAAGTATTTTCACAAAAACAATCCCATCCTTGGATAACTGATACCTTGAAGCTGATGATGCAGCTCAAAGATGATGCACATGCTTGCATAGCTGGGCATTAACTCGTTAATCCAATAATCGTTAATTAACGAAGTTAATTAACGATTGTTAATTGTTAATCCAGTAACTACTATTTACCAAGCATCACGCCACGCCACCCCACGCCACCGTTGCCGGTTTCCGTGAAAAACAGGTTCAGACAAGAATGTTTGGGCTGGTCGACAAGTGCGGTGCGGCGCGTGCCGCGAGTGAGTGAGTGAGAAAAAAAACTGCGAAGAAATTTGATTCATATTATTATGTCTGTTTCGATTGATTGTTTCTATTACTCGGCGCCGGCGCTTAGAGTGTGTTGTTGGTTTTTTGTCCCTTGAGTGGGCGAGCCTAAATTTCGACTTTTCAATACAATTCCCGCGCTAGAACTTTCGGGCCAGTTGCGAGTCAAGAAGTTTTCACTACCGGGTAAATTGTACCAGTAAAGAGTCAACGGGTTAAGTCTACAAATACTACGTACTTTTTGGATTTTTATATATAATACTGCTAAGTATACCCTCAAGCACTGAAGTTGAACGTCTTTTTTCCATTAGCAAAGATATTTAATGCCAAAGCGAAACTCGCTTTCAGACAAGAACTTAGACATATTAATGTTCATGAAGGGCAATATCCACATTAAGATGATTAAATTCAACATTCCAATTATACACGTTATTTTGATGTTCCTAACCTACATATAACTTACAGTTTTATAACCAAACCGGAACCCAAACTAACAGTTTTTATAAGTAGTTAATTAGTGCAACGATATAAAAAATGCAATTTGAATCACAGGTTAACGGATTAACGATTAACGTTAACTTGCGTTAAATCTTCCGAAATGTAGCGCTCTAACGTTTAACAAAGTTAACTTTTTTATTAACGGATTAGCGATTAACGAAGCTAATTATTTGTTTAATGGTGTCCATAGATAGATCTTAATTAACATTTTAAGGACACAATAGATTCTGTGAGGGTTCGTTACAATTTAAAACTGTTTCGCCTGATAAGGTCTATAAAGCTCTCCATTTACTTAAATATAGTGCTAAGGTAGTTAAATATAGTCTAGATATCCTAGATGATATAAATCTAAACATGATTTTGTTGACTTTGCCATACTCGACCTCTGAAAAATATCAATTATCAAGCTGATTCCCAAAATAGCCTATCCAGGTAGTTTTAAATATTATTGACCAACCAGCATTGTAACTTGTCTCTCTAAAATCTTAGAAAGATAAGTCCACGATCAGGCCTCTCACTATGTAGAGTTAAATAATATAGTTCCAAATGTTCTATCTGGTTTCAGAAAAGTTCACAGTACTGCTACTACTTTATTCTTATAATATTCTTGCTCTAGAGGATCAGGGCATTTACTTGTACTTTTGGATTATTCTCGAACCTTTGATAGTATAAACACAAGCTTTCTTATTTTTATGTTAAGTTACTATGGATTTGATGGCAATACTATAAATTGGTTTGATAGTTATCTCCGGAATCGTTCTCAAAGCCTGATGGAGAAAGGTTCTGTCTTCATCTCGTTTTGTTTTTAGAGGCGGTTCTCAGGGCTACACATTGGGACCTTTATTGTTCATAATATATGCAGTAACAGAATAATGCGGTAGCATTATGCTTTTACTGCATACCATTGAGCTGAGTACCATTAAACCACTACATGTACCTAAATGCCTAGATACTAGAAAATTAATTTAAGGATTTAATTTTATTATTATTAACTTCCTTTTTTTTATATGTATTTTAGTGGTGAACTGAATAAATGTTTTCTATTCTATTCTATTCAATTCACTTATTAATTTTAAGCTACTCAAAACCCTGATCTTCGCCCACAATTTGCTAGAGTAACGCACACATGCGTTCAGAATGCAGAAAAGAGCCATTGTGCGAATACGGAGTGACGTTTCTGCGAGGCCGCACTTTATGAGTCTAGGATTTCTCACGTTGCCCTGTATACCTATGTAGTCGATTTGCAATTTACGTGAGACGTAACCTGGACTCTTATGAAACTCGGATACATGAGAGGTACACACTCGGATAGCTACAGCGGAATATTACGAAGTTATCGAGGTTCGAGGAAGCTTCGTCATGACGTACGTCCTAGACAATTGGCCTCAATTCTGTTGTTTCACTAGAGTAACTAAAACTTCCTAAAACAAAAACGATCATATTTTGTTTGTATTAAAGTCAGAATTAGAATAACATTTTTTTGGTGACACTTCTTAAATTTACTAAATTAACGTTTAATTGACGTGTTTTAGCTCAATTTAGTCATCGTGTAAAGAGGTGTTGATTAAAACTGCGGTTATTTAACGCAGTTTTTATCAACACCTCCATACATTATTTTTAATAAAGGGATAAATTGGAATAAAAATTATAGTAATAAAACAAAAAATAATTTTAATTTATTTTAGAACTGTGATTTAAAATCGGTACTCCAATTTGAGCTTTATTGGTAACAAAATAAGGTCGTCCATATTTTAGGAAATTTTTGCTAGTTCGGCGAAACAACAGAATTGCCAGCAATGTCACAGAGACCATTTCACCTTTTAATTTGTTCTCGACGTTTCGGTTTTGTTGCAATAACTGTGGTCCTGGACTGACTGGATGCCTATGGCTGACTGGATGCCGTGTGATCCCTCACAAATGTTTTTGACGCGAATTCACGGCATTCAAATCGTATTTTTTTCCGTGTTCTGAAAACATTAAAATAAAGAATTCTGAAAAAAGTTTAACTGGAAATGTTTTAATAAGCTTACTTTCAGCCTATTAGTGTAAGCTGCAAGTTAAAACGAGGCGAATTTTAGGAAAAGATGATTATTAAATATATTTTAGAAATTACTTCATAAATGTATACGAGAGTGCTACAGACTGTGTAGTTAGTTAGTTAACGTTTGCATGTTGTGTGTGTTATAATGTCTCTGCGACTGCCGTTAATTACTGCGTACCTGAATATTATTGTACTCGTAGTCCGCTACAATTATTATTGTTACTTAAGATTTACAACGTATGTGAGTATCTAGAGAATTAATAGTACAATCTTATACAATTTGAAATGAGGAAGTAGAGGGCAAAATATTAAAAATACATACTATGTAAATACACCTTTATTTCTTTTATAACTTTTATTTCTTCAATTAACGAGCAGATAGCCACTAAATAGCTAAAAATTTGGTTCAATTTGGTTCATTAGGTTACCAGCTTATATCTCAATTCCTTAAATACCTTAAAACCCTAGACTTACGAATGTCAATGGGTGCAAATTGAGCATCTGCTGTTAATAGATAGGTATACTTACATATACAGCGCTGTTTTTCAATTTGCCCCACTCGGATAGTTCTTCACCGAGAGATAAGAACAAGCAAGGTTACAGGTTTAAAAGGATACATATAGATGATTTGTAATCAGATCTATTAAATTAAAAGCACCTTAGATATAAATAATAAAATTTTAATATTTTTATGTATAATTACTTTATTTAGAACCATTGTGAAAGGATCATACAATATGAACAATTTTTTTAACTAATCTAAAAACATTCATTAATGCGTTAAAGTTGGTGCGGCGGTGAATATGCCGAGGACCTCAAAAGGCACAAATATGACGGTCTTGATAAGACCTACATTTGAGCTTTGGAGTTGAGACTCTGGGCCCGAGAGGATCAGGAGCCCAACGCGTTTACAAAATTATTCCACTGACTACGTGGCTACGTGGAATAATTTTGTTAAGCACGATAGACTTTACCAGACTTATTTACCAGACTTGGCAAAAACATTGCGTGACCCAAGAGCTGGCTCCTATCTGGCCCCGCGTATTAGCTTTGCCATTGAACGTGGCAATGCCGCCAGTGACTTAGGAATGCTGGCAGCTATCTATAGTACGTTTTAAACGGTCCTTAGATAGTTGAACTTTTTCACATGTATTTTATATTATTATATATATCTGTACATAAATATTATTAATTAATTAATTTGTACGTAGCACGTTCGTGTATACAATAGTTATTTAAGTTAAATACTATCTAACTTTGTCAGTTAATTTTTGTAATTCATATGAGAATAAACTTCTTGAGCCTGAAGTCTTAATTTTTGTACAGTCCAGTCCAGACTCCAGTTTACTACTGAACTACTATACTGTATCTGAAAAGAATACAAAATTTTAGCATTTATCCTGAAATTAAGAAAAGTTTTACTAGATTACTAGTAACAGCCTGATTTGTAAACCTTAAAAAATATGAAAGCTCCTTACTAATAAATTATTTTATTTTGTTAACTTTTATGGTGTTGAATTAGTTTGGGTCTTTTGAAAGCTAAATAATTAATCTACCTATACTAATATTATAAAGAGGAAAGATTTGATTGTTTGTTTGTTTGAATTGAATAAGCTCTGAAACTACTGCACCGATTTGAAAAATTCTTTTACTGTTGGAAAGCTACACTATCCCCGAGTGACACAGGCTACTTTTTATCCCGGGAAAATAGGTTTGTCCCGGGAAAAATCTTCAACGCGGGTGAAGCTGCGCGCGGACAGCTAGTATATATAAATGAATCCTTATTTCCCTTGGCGCTAAGACTACATTAGAAAAATTTAAATCGTTGTTAAGTTTTTTTTAATTTTCTCTTTCTTTGAACTTTGTGTCTTCATGATGACAAATTTGTCAATGTCAAGTGATTTTGATAGTAAGACGACGTATGTTGTCGTTCGTCATTTACAATTTTATATAAAACTAGCTGTTGCTCGCAACTTCGTCCACGTGAATATAACTTATCGCGGTTGTATAAATATTATAACTATGTCCTTCCTTGAGGTTTAAGCTTACTCTATACTATATTTCGTCAAAGTTGATTCAAAGGTTAAACCGTGAAGTCGTTGCAAATCTAGACAGGGAGAGTAACTGCGCGCGTGAACCCGAATATATATATTATATTAGGTTGGGGAAAAAGTCTTTTCGCATTATAGAATGTATGAACTTGTAATAAAATCACTTTGGCTATTTCTATCTGGCTGGTTTTGGTATCATTAAAAGTTTAAATTTGAATGAACATAATTCCAAATTCAAATTAGGAAAATGTGTGATTTTTATTTGTTTTTCGTACTGTCAAGATGAGTGAATCTAATGAAGAAAGTCGATACATTTTAAAATTTTACTACAAAAAAGGTAAAAATGCAACGCAAGCCTCGAAAAAAAATTGCGATGTTTATGGACCTAGTGCAGTGTCTGTGAGAGTAGCACAAATTTGGTTTAAGCGTTTTCAATCCGGAAATTTTGATGTCAAAGATGCACGTCGCTCTGGTCGCCCTATTACGGATAAAATGGATGCTCGATATTTGGGTACCTCACGAGCTCACTGAAAGAAACCTAATGAACCGTGTACTCATTTGTGATTCTTTATTACGACGTAATGAAACCGAACCATTTTTGAAGAAGCTGATAACTGGTGATGAAAAGTAGATCACGTACGACAAGAACGTGCGAAAAACGTGCGTGATGCTGTGTGTGTGGTGGGATTGGAAGGGCATTATTCATTATGAGCTGTTACCACCAGGCAGGACCATCGATTCTGAAATCTACTGTGAACAACTGATGAGATTAAAGCAAGAAGTTGAGAAAAAGCGGCCGGAATTAATCAACAGAAGGGGTGTGGTTTTTCATCATGATAACGCTAGACCTCACACATCTTTAGCCACTCAGCAAAAATTAAGAGAGTTTGGCTGGGAGGTGTTAATGCATCCGCCGTATAGTCCTGACCTTGCACCTTCAGATTTCCACCTGTTTCGGTCTCTTCAGAATTCTTTAGGCAGTGTCAGGTTAACATCACGAGAGGACTGCCAAAACCACTTGTCGCGGTATTTTGATCAGAAGTCCCAAAATTTCTATAGCAATGGGATCACGTCCCTACCTACAAGATGGCAAAAAGTTATCAAACAAAATGGTACCTACATACTTTAGTTAAATGTAAATTAACTATATTAAAAAATGTTTTGAATTTTCTTAAAAAATGCGAAGAAACTTTTTCCCCAACCTATTAATATCTCCTAAGATATTTATTGAAATCAAGTAATGTCAAAGACAATTTTGTTTATAATTAAATTAATAACATATTTATTTGGATAATGATTAATATAATGTTGATATGAGTTTTATCAACATTATATTAATCCTTAGCAAATAATGCATTCGAACAAATTTAATAACCATAAAAATGGTTATAGTGACCCAATCTTAAAAGATAGACGTATCCTGTCGCGGATTTTTTTTAGAAGTTTTAAAGAGGAACAATTCCATGATACACAATTTTTGCGTAACTTATCCCGTTTACGCAGCGCACGCAACGGTAGCTCTCAAAAAAGGAATAATTATTCCCGTTTTTGCAACATTTTCCATTGATGCTTCGCTCCTATTTGTCGGAGCGTGGTGTTATAAAATTTAAAGCCTTCCTCGATAAATAAACTATCCAACACATAAATATTTTTTCAATTAAAACCAGTAGTTCTTGAGATTAGCGCGTTCAAACAAACAAACAAACTTTTACAGCTTTATAATATTAGTGTAGTAGATGGTGACTTTTCATAGGTATAAAATAATAATACGGATTATTTTTGCTTGTCACAATAAGGCCGAATGTGGATGGTTAAAAAGGTAGAGATAAAGTGAAGTAAAAGAAAAGGTAAAATATTTTTTTTGTTTTTTTAGATTACTAGTATGATGTATAAATTAGGGTGGGGATCTCTTCTGTTAAGTTGCAGTAACCCATGTTGGAATAGTCACTTCTTTCTAAAATATTGTGGATAACCATTTACAGTACAGTACCTCCATAAAAAGTAGTTGATGTTCTTCTCCAAAGTCCCATCTATCTCTGCACCAAAATTCATCAAAATCGTATCAGCGGCTTAGGCGTGAAAACGTAACAGACAGACACAGTTACTTTCGCATTTATAATGTAAGTATAGATAGCTAGGTAGGTACAGTGTAAGCAAGATTAATAAAAAATATAACAATTCAATATTTAGAGTAACCCACTTGCAAAACTAACTAGTTAACTAAAACCAAAAACTGAGAAAAACGCAAAAAACTATAATCCTTTGTTTACTGTTGTTTGCGTTGCGTTATTGACATAATCGGGTAGAATAGTACATAGGTATTATGTTAGAAATAATAAAAGGTTGATTTTTCTCACGTATTTTTATTTAAAAAGGATAATAAATTCTAAGTAGCCACTTTTGCAAGTGAACTTGCAAACTAGTCAGTATTGCACCTGTAATTAATAAATATAGCTACTTTTGCAACGTTTTAATGCTACAGTCTAAAATAAACAGTCTTTCTAATAGCTTCATTATCACATTTTCATACAATTCTTACACACTAAATCCTTAATTCTTCAACCTCTTCCATAACAGTATTTTCGTCATCGGTTTCTTCTTGAAAAAAGGTCTCTTTGTAGGCAGGAACACTCATTGAAGGTGAGGCAGTTGGTAGATCTTCTTTATTAGCATTGTTGCTGCCAGGATTATTAATACCCAGTAGATCGGCATAGAATTGAAGGCATTGGCGGCTGTGCCATTCTATGCCAAAATGTTTTTGCAATAAGTTCTTAATATCTCGTATTTTTGCTACATTAACTTTAACTCCAATGTTTAGTTTGTTTGGTGCAATGTCGGCGAATGATTTATTCCTTTTGCAAATGTTTCCATAGTTATTGGTAGTTTGTTTCCATAGTTAGTCTCTGAAGCATAGTACGGTTCTCATTTTACAGCAATCCGATTAGACTTGTCCTTTCGAAGAAAAAACCTTTTTGACCGGTTCATTTTAAAGTGCCAACTACCTGGTAGTTTCAATACCTCTTGAACAGCAGTTTTCCAGTCGAAAAAGTCGAAGTTTTGGCCTAAACGCAATACGGTCCCGAATCCGGAAAAGGTCTCAAAATATTCGTCAGGAGTCAGAATCATTTCTTTCTTCCTGATTTGCCTTTCAATGTTCCCGAATTCGGCCTGGAGGTAGAAATGAATGACCTACTATCGGGAAGAAAACCGTTATGCTTTTAATGTGACTTGGAGCCTCCATCTTCAACCAGTAACCCAACATACCCAGCACGATGCTATTCTTATTTTGCCCACCGCAGCCATCACACATCAATCGCACATGATTAATATTTTCAGTGAAGTTCGTTTTGGACAACCGATGGTGGATTGCAGATGCTATCTGGTTCGATCCTTTAAGTTCTTCAGACTCTAGCCAAGTGTATGAAAATGTGTTTCCTGTAGTTTGAGAATCGTGTGAAGTTCCTTGACACATGGTGAGGTTGTAGACATAAAGCTATCTAGAATAATAGGTTGCTTGATCTGGAAGTTTTGGAACTGGCAAATTCTTTTGACAGTCAAATGAAAATGTTATTTTATTTTCCTGTCGATTTGCAAGGTTTGTGTAAAACCACTTAGCACGCAGTTTATGCACGCGCAACTGAGCCATCAGTAAACTTTTTTTCCTCATATCAGTTTCAGTCTTTATTACCTAGCTCCCTTATTTCAGCACATTTCGAGCAACAGTCAGTGGCTGGTGTCTTGAAGCAAACATTGAAATCTTGCGTAAATATGCGTCTAAAAAATTCATAGGTCACTCGAAGATCAGCGTGATCGTGATCGTGATTATAGATATTCCAGATTTTACGGATGCTCAAATCACTGCTGAGATACTGAATCTTAGATCGCCCTCGCACGTAATGAGACTCCAATGACTTCAGATTCATTATATACTGCTTCACATTATCTTTGCGGTCAACGTATTTTGCAGTTCTCCTGTCTCCTCCTCGATTTTTCTTTGGCATGGACATTGTAGTCGAATTTTGTCTGCAAACTCTTAGAATTCTGGCTCTTGACACACCTAATATTAGGACGAATGCTTTTTGACAAACTTTGACTATTTTTTTTACATCCTCTCGGAGTAATTTCGTATTTAGGAACGAAGTATGATATTGTTAGCTGCTTCTTGTTCGAACATGACTCTGGTACCCCAATGCGAGAAGGCGTTTTAGCTACGCAATATTTTAATAAAAAGGTATCTTGCATTATTTTGTTAGGTTCAGCATAAAACTTCCTATGAAATCTGCTTATATCTTGAGCAGACAGTAATGAACAGCAAAATTTCCGCTTTTTATATCCGTGGCGACAACTGGGCTTCTTGGGTAAACTTTTAGGTTTGTGCTTGCAATTGGAGAATAACTCAATAAGTTCAAATTAGAGTTTGCAGTAGGTAGGTTGTATCTACCTAGTAGGAAGATAGTACTTAACTACTGCACCTGGTACCTACTAGGTACCTACTATACTCAGGAATCTCAAAATCAATCCAATTTTTCAACACCAACATCATTCGAAAGAGAAATTGGCATAAACATTATTAGTACCTATAGAATGATAGGCAAATATTAAGATACTGAAACGATCTGACGTATTGCAAAATAACTAGGTACCTATCTTTCGACTTTTGCTCTTTCTCTTTTCCAATTCGATTTGTCTGCTATTTTCTTTCTTCCTTTCCGTTCTTCCGCCAAAACAACTGCTTCTTCTCTAATCTCATCCATTACAACACACAGAAATCTCACATTTATTGAAAAAATTTGAATAAATCGACTTTATCTAGATAAACTCTGAATTTGAAATACCAGCAAGTGTAAAAAACGGACTTGAATGATTGGATTGATCGATTTATTCAGAACGACAACCAAATAATAACAAAAAGAGCGCCAAATGCAGATGTTAGAACGTGACATACCAACTTTTGCAAAAGTAATCAGAACTAGCAACTTTTGCAAGTGACAGTCACGGTAAAGTAGCAAGTTTTGCAGGTGGACTCAGTTTTTGATGCTAATTTGTAAATAAACTAATCACTTTAGAAGGTTTAAATTTAAATTCTATCATATAGCCCTAAAGACGATCTTTTGACTTCTGTCACTAGCTCACATCCGGTCAAAAATTGATATAGCAACTTTTGCAACTGGGCTACTCCTATTGCATGATACTTTAAATTTTAAAGTATCATGCAATAGGTTTCTGAGCTTGGATTCACCCAAACTCGATCAAATACAATACAGATGGTTACAATAAAACCTAGATAACTAAATACAATCTTGTAATTTTACTTAGGTACACTATCGCATTGGTACATTTCTAGAAAGATTACATTAGAGGATAGTCAAAATGCAACTCAAGTCATTATAATAATAATTGGTAAGTATGTATATGTAGGTACGCGTGAGAACGTTTTAATGAATGTGTACTTTTATTTTATGTATTTTCGTTTTGTTGAAATAAGATAAATACTATATAAATTAGGTACGCCTTTTATTTTACCAATAATAATTACATTACATTTTATCGTAATAATTCACAAAATTCAAATTCTATTGTGTAATTTTTTTAAAACAAAACTAAATTTTACTTATTAATTTTATTTATTTAAAATTATATATTTTGTCATGAGGCCACCAAATGGCGGATAAAGGCCTCCTCAAACTGCTGCCAATTTACTCTTTGATGGGCGAGTCGTGTCCACGTAGCACCCGCTACTCCCATTATGTCATCTCCTCATCTTCTTTTGATCTCCCACGAGAGCCAGTTTCCTGTCGTGGGTACCAATGAAGTCCTTTTTCACTCCATCTTCCGTCTGTTGCCACATTTCAATCCCATCTAGTTTTGCGGCTAGTTATATAGGTAGGTTAAATAATACTATAATTGCTTCTAGACATGCAAGAGTTCAATGGAATATCTATCTATGTATATAAAAAAAGGTCGTGTTAGTTACACCAAGTATAACTCAAGAACCGCTGGACCGATTTAGATAAAACTTAAAATGAATATAGTTAGTAACTTGGATTAGGATACAGGCTATTTTTTATCCCGGAAAAACAACGGGAACGGGGCGGGCGAAGCCGCGGGTGGCCGCGGGTTGCCGCTAGCGCCATCTATCAATATTTATCCCTATTTTTGTTAATCTCTGTAATTATTACAATAATTTTAATAGATATCTTTTTTTTGATAGTGATATTAGTATTTTAATATTTTTTTAGGTTAGGTTAGTTAGGTATAAAATGATTAAATGAGGGTAGGTAGGTAGACTGTTATTTTAATCATTATAATATAGATTTTAGAAGATCTGCAGTTTGTTTGTTTGTGATTTTATTGTAGTGGTTGCCGTTTTTCTGCATTGTGAATAATACATTGTGTAGGTATATAATGTTATTACATGTTTTATTTATATTTTATATATATATTTGATAGTAAACTTGTTTTGATTGGGATGTAAACTGTTTTGAAGCGAACACTGTTCTCATTTTATCATAAGGTAATGTGAATTCATGATTACATTTTTTATGAATTTTTGGTATTGGCTTATTTGTTTATGGGTTTTAAAAATACATTGTAACACGTATAACTGTCGTACAGTCAGAACATTAGGTTCATTATAATTTTTTTCCGTACTAAATCATTTTTTCTTGCGCAGCCTTATTTTTAGGATGTTTCTTTGAGCCCGTTCGATACAAATATGGCAGTGGAGTGATAGAGGAGAGGGGAAAAGAAGAAACTGTTTTGCTGTCCCTACTTAACGTTTAAAGGTAGGTAGTTGATGATGATACGTAATTTTACTTTAAACAATCTAATCAGTTTATATTTAAATAAAATATCAAATGACACATGCCACTAACGAAAAAGAGGAAAAAGTAAAGACATAATTTGGAAACTGGAAAACAGGCACTTACCTACAATATCGTCAAAACTTGCACAATATCGAAATTATTCGGAATCCTTGCTCAGTTGTGCTCTGGAGATCAAAGTGATCTCCTCAACTTTGACAGTAAAACGAAATGCGTAGCGTTTTATTTATTTTACCATTTAAAGGTTCATACACATAAGACCCACTTATCTAATGATTGAATGAATGAGTGAATTAAAATTAATTAATGTTACTTAGTTAGTTTTAAATAAATATACCTTAAAACTAGCTAATAAACCATTTGAAAATTACGTATATCTAAGAAAATTGTGTACAATGGGCAGTCTTATCGCGGAATTATTTCTTCCAGACAATCTTTAGGTGGAGGAGGGCTTAACTTGAATGGAAGACTGGTCTAAGTACCTCCTTCATACTCTGATTTAAGAGGGTTGAGATCACTGGCAAAGCATGCGGACATACATTATACAAATGGAAAAAAATATAAAATGTAAATCTATAAGGAGTTCGAACCCACTACCTTACAACAAATTTATATTAGCTTATTTTATCAAAATTTTACCTAATATTCACAAACTGTTGTTTTTATTTAAATATATTGTTCCCTGTGTAGAAGAGTCTTAATAAAAGCGGGGTCAGCTTTACGACGAGTTTTTATATGCAAGGCGGAATACGAATCAAGCTTTGGCAGTTCAGAAAACGGTTTTACAAAATGCTATTAGGACACAATGGATTTATGTTTTATACCGGAACAGTAACAACGATAACAGGATGGTGTATTGTTTCATGCTCTTTTATTTTCCAAAGTTTTTTTCTGGAGCATCCATAGTTCTCCATACTAATATTTATTATTAATTCGAATGTGTCTGTTGGTTTGTTTTCACGGCTAAACAGCTTAACGGATCTTGATAAAATTTGATAGATTAACACTTTATTATTTAGACGACCTCTGTGGCGCAGTGGGCTAAGATCCGGCTGAGACGCAGAAGGTTGCGGGTTTGATTCCTGCCGCGGGACAAATGTTTGTATGATCTGCAAATCAGATGAAAGATGATGTATACAAATGTTTGTAAGTATTTGTCTCGGGTCTGGGTGTTTATATGTATAATATGTATGTATTTACAAAAAAAAACGTATATAAGTAGTGTATCAGTCATGTGGTACCCATAACACAAGCTCTGCTTACTTTGGGGCCAGATGATGCTGAGTGAAATGTCCGACATTATTTATTATTTATTTATTTATTATTGTACACCAAAGGAACACAAGAAATAACGCGATACAGGCCTGGCCTAGTGCGGGGATCACCATTTACTTGTAATATGTATGTGAAATTTATTTGGTAAATAAACATTATCTTATGTTATCTTATCTTATAATAGAAATATAATTGTATAATGAGCGGCCTTATCGTTAAAAGTGATCTCTTCCAGGCAACCTTTGGATGGACATAAACAAAAACAGAACGACGGCGGTGTACAAGAAGTTACTTAATATTTTTACTAATATAAAAATATAAAATACTAAATATTAAAGAAATGTACAGAATAATATACAATAATATAAAATACATGTGAAACAGTTGAGCTATTTAAGGACCTTTTAAAACGATCTATAGATAGCTCAACTGATCAAGATCACTGCCAGAGGGCAGCGTTCCCAAGATACTGGCGGCATTGCCACGTTGAATGGCAATTAAATATGGGATATTTTTAAATGCACATCTGTATAATTTTTCAGCACACTAGGTAACTCCACTAATTAACTAAATGCATACCAGAAAAATGAATGCTGTGCTAAAAAACCAATTGATTAACTAAACATGTCCTACAATTGGTTAGGTTATGTTAGAGTATAGAAAACAACGCGCAAGGCGAGCGAGCGAAGCGAGCCGCTGATGCGCCAGAAGCGCCAGAAGAACAATACAAGGTCACGGTAGGAGCATAAGAGTTCTGCAAATACCATTAAACAGTATATATAATTTGATTTATTTAGTGTGCATAACTTGTGTGCAAGTCAGTATTTTTGGTTTAACTTTGAAACATATTGTTCGAAAATGGGAATACACAGATATCGATTTAATTACATGCCATTAAATATTATGGTAATGATGCTAATAAATATAATAAACAAACAATTTGGTAAAAAGAGATTGTATCTTGAGATACAATAGGTACATATGATATATAGGCTACTTTTTATGTGGATACCGACCTACCTATCTCGCATGCGAAGCCGCGGTCAAAAGCTAGCGGTCTAATAAAATGTCTTTTGAAAAAAGTACATAATACACCTATGCCCATTTCAGAACGAAAATGTTATGAACGTGAAATTTTCGTGCGAATATTTGGAGCGAACACTTGTGACAAGTGTGGACAAGAGCAGGCTTTCAGCAAATGTTGCCTTTTTAGTTGAGGGTCACTGACATTCGGAGCCGTAAAGGGGTGTTTTTATAAGGCGGTTGAGAAATAATAGAGATGTGAATTACTCACTTTTTACATTCAAATCGTAGCGTAGCCATTGTCTTGCACCAAATAAAACTAGCTGTCCCGTTTGCGACTTCGTCCGTGCGTTTTAAAATAATTAAAATCTAAACCATTCTCGAATCCACTTGAACAGACAAAAAAAATCATAAAAATCGGTCCAGCCGTTTTGGAGGAGTTTAATTAAATAATAAATAATGTCAAACATTTAACACAGCATCATCTGGCTCCAAAGTAAGCAGAGCTTGTGTTATGGGTACCACATGACTTATATACTACTTATATACATTTTTTATTTTTTATTTGTCCCGCGGAAATCGAACCCGCATTTATCTGCGTCTCAGCCGAGGCTTGGCCTACTGCGTCACAGAGGTCATCAATTACAAACACACGCACAGAAGATTTATATATATATCTATAATGAAGATATACAAAAATACAAACAGTTAAAAAAGTTAAAGTTAAAGTAAAACAAACATTAAATAACTAGCTGACCCGATAGACGTTGTCCTGTCTTAACTATGAATAATGAATTCGAATTGATATAATCTATAACTGTCAAACGACTGACAGTTATGTCAAACGACATAAGATTACATTAGAATAGTTTATCGTCACGTCGTTAAGTTTTCTTAAATTTTCTCTAATTGTCCACGCAACTTTCTTATTTTTTTCTTTCATAAGAACCTTCTCCAGACAATAACAAATACAACAAAGAATTAGCGAAATCAGTCAAACGAAATCGAAGAAATCGGTGACTACAATCTTTCACAATACAATCGACGACCTTTGTAGCGGTGTAGGGCAAGGCCCGGCTGAGACGCAGTTGCGGGATCGATTTCCGCCGCGGGTCAAATGTTTGTGTGATCTGCAAATATTTGTCTCTGGTCTGGGTGTTTCTATGTATAATGTGTGTGTATTTAAAAAAAGTATATCAGTAGTATATCAGTCATGTGGTACCCATAACACAAGCTCTGCATACTTTGGGCCCAGATGATGCTGTGTGAAATGTCCGGCATTATTGTTATTGTTATTAATCTTCTAAATACAAGCATACAATAAAAAAATGACATTGTTTTTGAGGTGACAACAGGTGACATATTTGAAATCAAACCTAGACAGGTACAATAAACTTCTTTTTGCGTGTCAATGATACAGTTAAATATTTTTTTAGTGAAATACCTTTTTTTAGTGTCACCTTCATTCCATTGTCCGAGACGTCCGGTCATCCATTGTGCAGGTCCATCCATAGGGCACAAAAGCTCCGCAGTTGCATTAGACACCAATATAATTGCATTTGCACAAAAATAATAATCCCGGACATTTCACACAGCATCATCTGGCCCTAAAGTAAACAGAGCTTGTGTTATGGGTACCACATGACTGATATACTACTTACGAGGGCGGGTCAATAAGTCCGTGACTTTTTGAATTTCTGACCTCTTTACTGAAAAAGCAACACTACTCCTGTCAACAGGCATCTGTCAGTTGACTCCTGTCAAAATTTGAACTTGCTGTGTCAGTTAGTTTGTGTTTGACAGCTATCTTTATCAGACTACCCACTAATTTGAGGAAAAAATGGAAAAAAGTGAATTTCGTGTGCTTATTAAGCATTATTTTTTGCGAAAAAAAACCATTACCGAGACCAAGGCTAAGCTTGATAAATACTATGGGGACTCTGCACCATCGATTTCAATGGTAAAAAAGTGGTTTACTGAATTTCGTTGTGGCCGTACAAGCACTGAAGATGCCGAACGTCCTGGAAGCCCAGTTGAGGTCTCTTCACCCGAAACAATCGAAAAAATTCACGATATGGTGTTGGCCGACCGAAGATTGAAAGTGCAAGAGATTGTGGAAGCCGTAGGGATCTCGCATGGCTCAGTGGTTTCAATTTTGAATGATCACTTGGGCATGAGAAAGCTTTCCGCAAGATGGGTGCCGCGTTTGCTCACAGTCGACCACAAACGCAATCGTGTAACAACTTCACTGGAAGGTTTGGCGTTGTTTAATCGCAATATGGAGGAGTTTTTGCGCCGTTTTGTAACCGTGGACGAAACATGGATCCATCACAACACACCAGAGACCAAACAACAGTCAAAACAGTGGGTTTCTAAGGGTGAATCGGCGCCAAAGAAGGCCAAGGTGGGTTTGTCAGCCAATAAAGTTATGGCGACTGTTTTTTGGGATGCACGCGGGATAATCCACATTGACTACCTTCAAAAGGGAAGAACAATCAATGGGGAATATTATGCCAACTTATTGGACCGATTCAATGACGATTTGAAAAAAACCCGACCTCATTTGTCCAAGAAAAAAGTTCTTTTCCACCAAGACAATGCAAGGGTGCACACATGTGCAGTTGCCATGGCAAAAATCCAGGAATTGGGCTATGAATTGCTCCCTCATCCGCCCTATTCTCCAGATTTGGCTCCGAGTGACTACTTCTTGTTCCCAAACCTGAAGAAATGGCTTGGTGGAAAAAGATTTGACTCCAATGATGAAGTCATCTCGCAAACAAAGGCCTATTTTGAGGACCTCGACAAATCCTATTTTTTGGAAGGGATAAAAAAATTGGAGAAGCGTTGGACAAAGTGTATAGAGCTCAAGGGAGACTACGTTGAAAAATAAAATTATTTATTTATCAAAAAATCTGTGTTTTATTCCAAAAGTCACGGACTTATTGACCCGCCCTCGTATATACTTTTTTTTTGCTTTCTTACATACTTTCTTACAACGGCCGACTGGTCTGGAGTCGGTTTATGGACTTCCAAACTGACCATGGGAGATTGTGTTGTGTCCAGGGGCAGGTGTTCCTGCGATGTAAAAACGGATGGTGCTGGATAGTGAACTATATTAACTTATCTAATTAAAAGATTATATAAGATAGACAACGCTTACCTATGACCTTATTTTATGAATACAGTTACAAAATTAGCTGCGCTATTAACAAAATAGGTAATAGCACACCCGGATCCCATTCAGTCTGATTACAACCAATTATTTACATTTCCGTTCTCACGAGCCGGATTGGGAGCTCTTGGAACACTGTTCAAATATCTGTAGATGAGAACTTTCAATTGGGCATGACTATTTTCAGTTTTATTGTGATGAGTTGTAGCTTTGAATGCAGGTTTAACAGTAAAACTACGGTTTTATTTAATCATAAACTCAGCTGACAAAAAAAATTACTTGAAAACGAAGTCTAAGATATTCAACTACTTCTACTAATAACAAAATCAGGTCTGGGTGTTTCTATGTATAATGTGTATGTATTAAAAAAAAAGTATTTAAGTAGTAATATATCAGTCATGGGGTACCCATACAATAAATAATAAATAAATAAATAAATCAATACAATACAATACAATACAATACAATACAATACAAGCTCTGCTTACCTTGGGGCCAGATGATGTGTGAAATGTCCGGCATTATTTTTATTATTATAACAACAAATAACCAATAAATTCCAATGTGGACCCGCCTGAGACGTAAAAGGTTGCGGGTTCGACTCCCGTCGTGGGAAAAGGACAAATGTTTGTATGATCTGCTAATGGTTTGGGTGTTTTTCTATGTATAGTATGTATGTATTTACATAAAAATTATATAAGTAGTATATTAATCATGTGGTATCTCATAACACAAGCTCTGCTTACTTGATACTAGATGATGCTGTGTGAAAAATCCAGCATTCTTGATTTATAATTTGTGCCTTTTCTCCGACTCCTAAATCCACTTAGTAGTAATAAAAACTTTCGTTTCAGTAAAAAATACAGCGAAATTAGAAAAGTTTTGATGTCTTTGATCAAAACACTTCAATCAAGCTAAAAGTATCTACTAAGCGATGGAGGCGTGTGATTTGGTGCCTTAATGGACGAGTAGTAGTAGTAGGTAGGTACCTATCGACGCTCGTGGCAATGGCAGCCGATAAGAGCTGGGTAGGTAGGTTAGAGTGTCTTATTTAAAGTTCGTAATTATTATTTAATGATATATAGATCAAGGCATTTATTTGTAGCTACAAATACACGCATACATAAAACAACAAAAGAAAAAAGAGGAATTTAAATTGGTAGATACAAGCAAAAATATAACTTAAAACAAATGATTTAGATTGGTCTTTAATTTATCTACTTGCTTCTGTCCGCGGCTTCGTACGCATAGTACATACATAAAAAGTAGCCTATGTCCGATACTAAGATACAATCTGTATCCATACCAAGATAATGCAAAAAAAAACCAAGTGCGAGTCGGACTCGCGCACCGAGGGTTCCGTACAAACCTGTAGGTATATAAGTAAAAGTTCACCCATTACGACAATCGAGTCATAGTTGGATGATGTAACTAAAATTTTACGGTTTTCGCAATTTTTCCTTTATCTGTTCTATAAGACGTTGCTTCGTACCAAATTTCAAGATCACAAGAAGTTCTGAGTTCACAGGAAGTACCCTTTAGGTTTTTTATTCCCTTGCGAGTGTCGAAAATTTGCGGATTGCAGCATAAACGGCTGTATCTTTTGTTTGCGTTGCCTTAGAAGTTTGTTTTTTTCCCAGCTTTAAGGGACAATAGACCTGAGTATTTGATATGAATTACAGCTTTATACCTCCACCACGCGTTCCTGAGCAAAAGTATCTTGACAGACAGACGGACGGATAACAAAGTGATCCTATAAGGGTTCCGTTTTTTCCTTTCGAGGTACGGAACCCTAAAAAGAGGTCTTCATAGGATCAATCGCTTGGCCAATCTGAAGATTTCCTAAAAAAATCATCGAAATCGGTCCAGCCGTTTCGGAGTCTTTATCCCTAAAGACTCCCTAATACTAAAGTCATACGTACACACATCCCCTTTTATAGATATAGATGTGTGTGTTGCAGACAGACAAAAAGGTCATAGCTCAGCGCATAATTTTAATGGTGTATCTGATATCAAATGTAAACTATTTCGTAGTTTGGTTCTTGAATTTTACTATAAGTAGTTTAGTTACTACTTGAATAAGTTCGTACATTAGCCGACCAACAACTAAAATTTAGCCACCACACGTAGGTACTATGCAAACTAATGTAATTATATCTAGGTTTTCATACATTCCCGAATCACAATTGGTCGCATTGGATCTTTTAAAAGTAAAACGATCACCATTTGAGTTGAAGTCTTTTGGAACCGGACAAATTTAGCAGCGACATATATTTCTGTTTAGTGCAACTGAAAGTGCAAGTAACAGTGACTTGCACTTAGTTTATTAAATAACATTAAATAGTTTTTCAATATATTTATTGCAATTCGCACCGCGCCGCTATCGTAACTGAAACAAAAACTCGAACCTACATCTGCATTTTGAATATGATACACTAGCTGTTGCTCGCGACTTCATCTGCATTTTTTTTACAAGGAATTGTAGCTTAAATCCTTCCCCAGGATGCAATTTATCTCCTTGCCAAACTTTATTGATAAGTTTCAAACCAATCACCCCCACCACCTATAAAAAGTTTCCATAAAAACATTCACACCCAATTTCACTCCTTTAAGAGAGTTATTTTGAAAAATCCTGAAATACGTGTCCATTTATTTTGCATTTTAAGTATCCAAACCAAGTTTCTAAGAAATCACACCACCCGTTAAAAAGCTCCCATACAAACTTTGACACCCTATTTTACCCCTTTATTAAGGTTATTTTGAAAAATCCTCATACACGTGCCCATTTATTTTGCATTTTATTTATTCCTATAAAGTTTCAAGCATATAGCACCACGCATTAAAAAGTTTCATACATTCGTTTTCACCCCTTTTCACCCTCTTAGGGGCTGAATTGCCAAAAATCCCGCCTTAGTGTGTTATTTTGCTATAAAAGGAAGCTACCTTATGAATTTCAGCTTTCTAGCTTCAGCGGTTTCGGCTCGGCGATGCTGAATCAGTCAGTCAGGTTAAGCTCTTTTATAGGTATAGATTGCTCCACGAACAGTTTCCTAATAATTTTGTAAACAATATTGTAGGTACTGCACACCAAAAATATAATCGCTGCAATTCCGAGAGAAACCTTACGAGTTTACATTGAAAGAGCCTTTCACTTTGCGAGCGTTTTTTCATTTGCGAGAAGCGACGCATTGTTAGTCAGAGCACTATTCATCTACCTAAGTAGAACTCATGTAGGTATATCACGAAGTCTTATGTGATGACATTTGTGTCATAGGTACGCATAGAGATAAGATAATAATAGAGGAGCAAGCGATTCTTCATAAAGTAACATAGGACTACTAAATTAATTTATTTATTTCGTGCTATTGCATGTTTTATTCAGAATACTTAGCGGAATTTTAATTAATAAATTGTGACTTCATAACACAAGTATGGATAGTTGAATTATAGGTGTGCTGTGGTGCAATGTGATTTGAACGACGAGGAATCCCTAGAAAGTTCTAAACGGATATTCCGATGACGTTTAGAATATAAAAATGATGATCGACTAAGATTACCAAACAATCACTTGACACTGGCAAAATTATCATCATTATGACACATGTCATTAACGAAGAAGAAGAGGAGCTGACCTATCACTCATTCAAAAAATGAATCCACCTATAATACACATATCTATACCTATAAAAGAGCTTAACCTGACTGACTGACTAATTTATCATCGCCGAGCCGAAACCGCTGAAGCTAGAAAGCTGAAATTTGGAAGGCAGGTTCCTTTTACAGCAAAACCTACCACTAAGGCGGGATTTTTTGAAATTCGATCCCTAAGGGGTGAAAAGGCGTGAAAACGAATGTATGAAACTTTTTAAAGCGTGGTGCGATTTGATTGAAACTAGATATAAATCATTAAAAAATCAAAATAAATGTACACGCGTTTCAGGATTTTTCGAAATAACCTTAATAAAGGGGTAAATGGGGTGTCAAAGTTTGTATGGGAACTTTTTAACAGGTGGTGAGATTTCTTAGAAACTTGGTTTGGATACTACAAACGCAAAATAAATGGACACGTGTTTCAGGATTTTTCAAAATAACTCTCATAAAGGAGTAAAACAGGGTGTGAATATTTGTATGGAAACTTTTTAATTGTTGGTAGGTGTGATTGGTTTGAAACTTATCAATCAAATTTCATTTCATTTTCAAAAATTAGGAATTGTCTAAAATATATTTAGTTAGTAATAGCATTTGTAAAACCTATTCGGTTGGTATCATCTAACTAAATTAGGAACGCTTAATTAAGTATAACATTAAATTAGGATAACTTGGTAGCAGCAGAATACCAAAGGTTATTTTGACAGTTCAAAACCTAATTTTAGCTATAATTAGTTAGGTTGGTGCCAACAGAATTAAGGCCAATATCTAACGTTTTAAAGAATGACGGACGAAAATAAGTAGGTTATACTTGTCAAGGTAACTTTATTTTTATTATCTGAAAAATAAGTTACGGATCTGGGTGTTGCCACTATGGTAAGTAGGAACTTGTAGCTACGTTCATTGACTTATGTTGTTACCAATGAGGCCCTTGCCTCGCCACAAATCCAAAAGCATGTTAATTTCCATTCAATGCAGGGAACCAATTATCCAGAGTACCTATAGGTACCTATAAATTTTCCCTATCAGAAAATAAGAGCGGCCCGAGGTAAAATAAATTGTACAAACGGCATTAATAAACATTTTGTACCTTGTCCCCAATTCATTCTCGCTCGCAATTGTCAATTTTTTTATTTGCATTACAAATGTAAATCGAGTTACGAACTTTGTTCTTTCTGTCGAGGGTGACTTTCACGATTACTTTGCGACGTGTCACTTTTGAAACTTTTTAACGTTTTCAACCCCATATCTCCGCCATTTCGAAAAAAATCCAAAAACAGAATGGACAAAAAAAATTACGGGTTGCACTCCGGGAGCGCCGACAGAAGTGAAAACTTATTTTGGCGTGTTAGACATTTTTTAGATGGGTACTAGGGTTATTGGGTTATGAATTGCATTTTATTTATGAATTGTATTTTATTATTTATTAGAAACTTTAAAATACATATAATATTCTTTTATGTTTTTGTTCAGAATGTAGATAATACATCAAAGAACCTAACTCAGTAAACTTCTCCATACAAAAGTAACATCATTGATTTACAAAAGTAGACTGTATATATGTGAATTAAGGTTTATAATCAAATGGGGCGAGCGCGGTAGCCCTGCGTCTCGGTAACGGTATCGCGAGTCCAGAGGTTTTACCTCATCTAAAAATATGCGTACTGCGCTAAAAGAAGTTTTCACTTCAAAAAATCTTTATTGTTATAGGCATGCTCACAAAATTTCACAAAAATCGGTTGAGAAATGCGACCTGTAGAGGAGAACATCCGGACAGACAGACATACGACAGTATTTTTGCCTAAGCTGAGACGGATACACTCGCTTCGCTCGGTCAATAAAAAATAACCTGTCAGTTAGGACTTTAACATTGACTTTGACCCGCCATGCGCCATGTCGGCGGCATCTCTTCGGCATTATTTTGTAGAAAATACTCTAAAGTAATTCCGCTGACATAAAAACCCCAGGTTATGTCCGTGGGTCAGCTTGGCTTTGATTGAGTCTTAGAATCAAAGTCCTGTCGGACTGACTTAACTTCAACACACAGACTATAAACTTTGGAGTGTGAATGCAAGATTGGTCCTTCTTCTTCTTTGTTGATGGCATGTGTCACATGATGACTTTGGTTTTGCCAATGTCAAGTGTTTAGATTGTTTATAGCAAAACGTCACAAAGTCGTATGTTGTCGTTCGTCGTTTGTTATATAAAAAATTGTGTCTCTTTATAAATAACTAGGTACAAAATAAAAAAAAAGGTGTTCTATAAAAAAAAAGTAAATCTAAACTAGCGTTAAATGTATAATGTATATACTTTTATAAATTTGTATTGTATACTTTTGTTCTTCGCGATTTAGTTTGCTTTTATTTTCATACCTTTCTATTAAAATAAAACGCAAACGAAGTCGCAGGGCATTCCACTTTTTATTAATATAAGCAGAAAGGTAAGTAGAGGTTTTGAGAAAACTTCTTAAATTAAACAAATATGAAAACTCATTAGAGCTTATGCGTACAGTCATGGATTTAAATCGTCGTGCAGTTATGAGAAAAGTGGCTACGCATTATTAAAATTAGGCCCTAACAAAGAGTACACAAGGGGCTGGTTGAACATAATTACCGTGTTTTAGCCGTGAACAGAAAGGTGTGGAGTATACTTGAGGACTCGGGTTGCTCGACCCGTTGGGTCCATACAAACGGTAGAAAACAATCGTCTCGTGTTTCGTCTTTTATAATGACAGAAGAAATAATAACACTGGTCTCTCAGTTTAGTCAGTAGTAGGCCTGCTTTCTGCTCTGTAGTCTGGTTTGATTCCCTCCCAGGACAAACATTTGTGTGATGAACATGTTTGTTCTGTGTTTAGGTGTTATTAAGGTATCTAATGTAAAATTTAAAATTTAAAAATTTAAGTATTTCTATAGTCACTATTATAAGTCATGCTTAGAGGGCTAGATGGTGTTGTGTGCATTGTCCACCAATATTATTATTATAAATTTATATAGGATAGAATACTTTCATATTTTTAAATACATACCTAAAATACAACGTACTTTATAACACCCAGACACAGAACAAACATCTGTATACGTCACACAAATGTATGTTCTGTGAGGGAACCGAACCCTCAACCTACAGCGCAGAAGGCAGAGCTACTACCAACAAAGCTGACAGGCTAGTCTGCTAGGCTATAAAGTATCATAAGTATTTATTAAAAAATATATAAGTATTCTATCAGTCATCTGGTAACCATTAAACGAGTTATGCTTAATTTACGGCTAAATGGTGTCTCTCATTTCAACTTGCATGCTTAGCATGAATGCAAGCATTCTAATTGCATCCTTTGTGGTATATTTTAATATTAAATTAGGCATTGACCACTCTGCTCTTTGGAATGAAGTAATTTTTCTAATTACTTCTCTAGTAAAAGGCCAAATTTGACATCCGTGGAGCAGCGATGGGAGTATAATGTTATCCATGATTTTTCACGATCTTTTGAAAATATTTTTGAGCAACCAATACTCCATGATATGACAACTCTCCTTCCACTTCATTAACAATGGCTCTCAGAATTAAATTAATTTCTTCCTACCGTGTTATTTCGAACAAGTGTGGTGAAAGGATTAAAGAGGATCAGAGGATCCTTTCGTGCACTTGGTACATGTCTTCGTTTTTTTTTGGTTCTACGACATGCCGGTTTCCTCATGATGTTTTTCTTCACCGTTCGGGAGTACTGGTATAACAGCGCATACATCTTTCGATCAGAAAAATCCATTAATGCACGACTGGGTTCGAACCCACGACCTTAGGTAGCGGGCGGGCCACTACCAGTACACCATGAAATTAATTGTCCAAACTACATGTATACAGTTACATATTCCACTGTACGGCTTTTTAAGTATAAAAGGTGTTTGGTGCTCATTTGACATAACAGAAGCAATAATAGTCAATACATATTATAAAACAGAATCCCCCCGTGTCTGTATGACTGTCTGAACGCGACAAACTTAAAAACTACCAAACGCAATTCAGTACGGTTTTTAGCAAAGGGCGCAGTGATTCATATGTAAGGTTTAGGTGTATATTTCACCCGTGCGAAGCCGAGACGGTTTGCTAGTTAATTAGTAAACACAATAACTCACCCCGTTTTGCCTATTTTTTTAAAGCTATTTAAATGAAATTACGTACAAAGATTATGATTGATAAGATAATATATGTAAAGAATTAATATTGCCGGACTGGTATACTACATATATGGAACCTTCAATAAATACATATATATTTATACAAAGAAACACCAAGACCCAAGACAAACATTTACAGATCATACAACCATATGATCCACAGCGGGAATCGAGCAGGAATATACTACTTATATACTTTTTTTAATACATACATTTTATACATAGAAACAAACACTAGTTATAATAGAAAGTTAATAAACAATAAACAATAGTTGATTCTAATATTCCTGTAACCTTTATCAAGCTAAACTATAACTCCAGAAGCTAACACTGTAGTAGGTACATAAAAGGTAGTCTATACATAAAAGGTAGTCTTTTGAAGAAAGCTTATTATAATATAAATGACTATATTATTGATAAGAATGCATGGCCTGTCGGCATGGGCATGGCAGGCATGTCGCTCTGCCGTCAGACAGTTAACCGACACACTTGAAATGTATAAACTCTCTTGTATGTATTAGTATTTCGTAGTTAAGGTAGTTGTAAGATGGATCATATAAAAAAGCGCTAGAACCAAGACGAGTTTCTTGCCAATTCTTCTAGGGCTTAGGTAAGGATGAATTGGCACCTAAATTCACCTAGTATGTAAGACGTTTCAAAGTGATCCTTGTGATTGTATTGAATAAAGTATCTTTTGACTTGACTTTGACTTTGTACCTAACACAAATTGCAAAATGTTACCTTGTGGAATCGCGAGTCAACAGCACTCTCGTTGAGAACGTTCATAAAGGATTCTTTTGAAATATAACTTGTCTTTGACATGTGCAGCATGTATTTCCTCTTTAATAGCAAATCGTCGTCTGTGGGTTTGAATTCGTCGTTCTCTCTCTAATAGAATCACTTGTTGAATTGATTGCGGTTAACTCCACGTCGTCATTTGAATCTATGGCCAATTTTACATCTAGGTAAATATTTAATTGGTCTCTTTGACCAAGACCCAGCACGCACTATACGCACACGAGAATGAATCCGCGCGCTTTAAATCGCGCTTCAAAAGTCTGTTCTGAAGCATGTCATTTTAAACGCGTTATTTTCCGTAAGTGGGTGCATCCATGTTAGATAGATAGATAACTCTTTATTGTTATACCACACAGAAAAATACAAAAACAATTATTTTACAATAAAAGGCAATACAATGAGTGGCCTTATCGCTAACAGCGATCTCTGCCAGGCAACCTTTGGATGGATTGGACTAAAAATAAACAGAGAAGGGTGGTGTTGGTGTGGTGTTTCGGTAAATATACTCACATAATCTTTAAATAAACAAAATATAATACTAATATAAATAAATATATACATACAAACATAATAGGTATATTAATAAACATATAAAATCATAGCACCAAAGTATTATATGAGATATCAACACGTTCCACAAGCGGACAGCCTGCACTGTAAATGACTTTCCATAGAAGGTAGAGGAGTGAACGGGAATTTTAAGTTCATTGGTTTCTGAGGAGCGTAAGGATCGAGAATCGATTGACCATGTTCCACAGAAAAACTAAAAAAGTAGGCTATGCCGATGTGGCTTAGGTTGTATTTTTTGTATAATGTCATTGAGTCAATTAGGATATTCATTCTTATTATATATGTGTGTAGCGACTCTAGGGCTCGCCACATTTTAGATAAGGTAGTGTCAAATGCGGAAGCAGATATCCCGTTTACTACAAAAAACCAAAAATAAAAAAATAAATTTATTGACATAATACAATGTTACAGATCTATAATAGCCAGTGGCTTCTCCCATAAGTTATTATGTCTAACTAAATTAATAAAATCCAAAGCTAAAAATGTAAAAAACTAAGACGAACAAGTGGCATCTAAATTCACCTATTATGTAAGATGTTTCAATGTGATCCTTGTAAAATTAAAATATTTTACCTTGATGTTGACTCTGAACTTTATTTTTAACGGAATTCAAATAACGATTAGTTTTTCATGTATATTCACCGATCACTCAAAGAAGCATGAACCGATTTAGAAAATTCTTTTTTTGTTTCAAAGGGTATACTTTCCAGGTATTTTTTGTTTCAAAGGGTATAATTTAAATGGGACCACCATATCAATTTTATTGAAGTCAATAAAGTTTTTAAAAATCAACAAAAATCCAAAAATTTTATACATGATGATATTTTTGGTATACATGGTATTTACAAATTGAAGCACTTACAAAAATTAGAAAATTAATATGGATTTTTTAAATTCTAAGATATGTGGCTCCAGAGATGTTACTGAGTAGAATATATATTGCTTTGGCAGATTCGGTCTTAAGATACTGTGTCCTGGTTTGGGGCGGTGCCGTTAAAACAAAATGTTTAGAGGTTGAAAGAGCACAACGATCTCTTTTAAAAGTGATGTATTTTAAACCATATAGATTTTCTACAGATTGTCTAAACTCAGCGAGTCGGTTACTTTCTGTGCGGAAAGTATACATTCTACAAATCATCTTAAGAATGACTAAATCACTACATTTTGACCTTAATATTCTTAAACGGAGAAGAAAAGACAAAGCCGCTAAAACTGTCGTTACAAAGACCTCGTTCGCAAATCACCAATACGCAAAGCAATCAGCACATCTTTATAATTCAGTTAATAAAATTCTAGATATTTATCCAAAACAGTATTACGAGTGTGGGAAGACGTTATCTACTTGGTTAAAAACTTATAAGGAAATTGAAGTTCTTCGCCTGTTTGTGACCTAATTTATAAATTATTCGTAATAGATTATTACATAATAGGGCAATCAAAACTAGTTACCTACATAATATTGACCAAATTTTATTATATATAACCAATTTTTTTTTTTTTTTTTTTTTTTTTTTTTTTTTAATATAACATATATATACACAATCACTTAAAAATAATACATTACCTTTATTTACTTACTTATTTTACAATAAATACGAATACTGGGCTCCTTGGTCCATTAGTTGTCACAGTTTAAAAAGATAACATGTCATACAAGAAACATACATAACAAACTATCATGCATATTTTTGGAGTACCTACTATATAGTTAGGTGTAACTGAACATTTATAAATTTATGTAAAAAGTGTAATTCAGTTAGTTTTATTGTTGTTATTGGAACATTTGTTTTTGTATTAGTTTTTTTTTTCTATATTAATATTACCTTATTTTAGTTTAATATAAGTGCCTTTCTGTAACTTTATATAATGGATATAGAAGAGCGGGGTTTTCTAACACAAGTATTTTATACTTAAAAGAAAACCTCAACCTTATTTTTATTGTAATATTTTGGCTACAGAAAATAAACATTTTTCATTTTTTTCATTTTTTCATTTTTTATATTCAATGAAGGCGGGTTTCTTTTTAGTTTTTAAAACATAATTATGTTGGTAACACCATGTTTAAAAGAACCTACAAAATGTATTGCGGTGAATTTGACTTTTGACGTCAATGAAGTACAGGAACTAAATTGTTACGGTTAAGCAGATGCGGAAACAGGATTTCGTTTGTGGAGGGACAATATTCATGTAATACTTGTGTTTGACTAGTTAATTGTTTTTCTACGTATAATAATGTATGTATTAACAATATATAAGGTATAAATAATAAATAAATAAATAATATTACCGGAAATTTCTCAAATTTCACATAGCATCATATAGCCCCTAAGTAAGCAGAGCTTGTGTTATGGGTACCATGACTGATATACTACATATATATACTCCATATATATAGACCCGAGACAAATACTTGCAGATCATCCAAACATTTATCCCGCGACGGGAATAGTACCAAATAATGTCATGTGGTACCCATAACACAAGCTCTTCTTCTTTTAGGACCAGATGATGCTGTGAGAAATGTCCGGCTTTATTATTATTATTAATTACGGAAACCGGATAATGTTCTATTACCTGTTTTTTGTTTGGAGGAAAAAACAGGCGCGGGAAACAGAACAGGAAGATGGGAGATGGGAGATGGGAGATGGGTAATGCAGCACATTGTATGATCTATACAAACATTTGACTCGCGGCGTGAATCGAAACTGCAACTTTCTGCGAATCAAGCGGGCATCCGCTGACTGTGCCATAGACATCCTCATAATAATGTGTATTGTATTAAGGGGCGGGGCAATTACATCTATTTACCCCTCTCTGTATCCGTGCCTGCTGTTAAGCAAGTTACAATGCTAACAAAGTCGCCATAAAGATTAAACTAAAAGCTGAGCTTTGCATCTTCTTGAACCTAGGTACTTGTACGTTGTTGGATTCACTAAAACAAACAGTAGGTACATGAACGAAGTTGTGGAGACTTCCAGTGTATGGTATAATTTTTGATTGACTTGTTTCTGTGCTTTCTCTTTCTGTTTAAAAGAAATTCGTGAGATAAATAGCTCAACTGTTTCTTGTGTGTCAGTTATTAATGTTATAAATTATTATAAATACTTACGGGTATTTATCGCGTTTATTTACCTATTTTTCCCGACGTTTCGACAGGTTTACACTCTGTCGTGGTCACGGGATGACTGGAGTACTGGAGCTACCGCCTCTGCGAAGCGGGGGCAGCATTTTTTGCAACTACCCTCACTTGTTCTTCCGAAATAGAAATGTCTTAATGTTATAAATGTTTTAATCAGGTTAAGTATCGCGACGTATTATAGAAAATCTGACTGATCTGAATCTGACCCTACATTTTTTATATTGTTATTACATAAGTTATTATGAGATTGGCGAGGCTTTAACCTATACATTTTTATTCTGTGAAACACATTCTGTATAAAATCCCAAATATTGTTATGACATATGTAAGTACAAGCAACATGTAAATGAATTATAAATTATTATAAAATCCAAAAAGCAACGATAGCGCGTTCTAATTTTTCCTATGGTGCCACTTAGTTTTACATAAATGTATATTATTCTGTACTTATACAGATACATGTAGAGACTTATAGAAATAAAAATAATGACAAAAATGTACAGAATATTACAAAATACACATGTGAAACAGTTGAGCTATCTAAGGACCGTTTAAAACTATCTATAGATAGCTCCACTGATCTAAACCACTGCTAGAGGACAGCGTCCAAAAGACATTGGCGGTATTGTCACGTTGAATGGCAATGCTAATACGCTGGGTCAGATAGAAGCCAGCTCTTAGGTCACGCCATGTTTCAAAAATAAATAAATAAAAATAAACTTATAATCCTGACATTTCACACAGTATCACCTAGCCTCAAAGTTTGCAGAGCTTGTGTTATGGGTATCACACATGACATACTTGTTATATACTTTTTTTTTGTAAATACATTTATTATACTTACTTTGGGGCATCATCTGGTCCCAAAGTAAGCAGAGCTTGTGTTATGGGTACCACATGACTGATATACTACTTAAATACTTTTTTTTTTTTAAATACATACATATTATACATAGAAACACCCAGACCCGAAACAAATACTTGAAGATCATACAAACATGTATGTCCTGCTGCGGGTATTAAATCCGCAACTATCTGCGTCTCAAGCGGGCTTTGGCCGAATCCGTAGAGGTCGTCATGGTAACGATATTTTTAAATTTTGATTCTATTAATTGAACTGAGAAGAACTAAACAGATTAACTGAACATGAGTTAGTTAGTTTATCGAATGAGTTCCAACAACCTCTAAAAGTGGTTAACTTACACAACGAAAAGTTGGTGGTGACTTTTGACGTATTGGTAAGCCACTGGATCGGAAAGGACGGGAGCAGGTCAAGTGTAACCCTCTCAAGTCCCCTGTGATCCCTTTCTAATGTCGGTAGTGAGTGGAACTCGGCATTATACTACATAAATGAGATTCGATAAGGAACTTTGGTTAGATAACTTTGGGTTTTTTACGGGAAGGTTTCAAGAAGGTACGACAAATAGCCGCAAAATAAATAACAAAGCATTAAATATAGCATGAGTTAATAAATGAAAGCTCCCAGCAGCACCCGTGCTAGAGGTAAACCCCTAGAAAAATGGACAGATGAATAACCGTTAAAAGTGAAGAGACACATCACGAAACAGGAAAACATGGCAAGCTCTGGAGGAGCCCTTTACCCCAAGAGGGGTCCTCAAAAACAAAAGTAAATAAGAATAAAAAATAAAAGAAAACATGGTACCTATGTAATTAAAAACTTAAATAAGACTAGCAACTAAATAGAACTAAAGTGAAAAACAAACATTGTTTAACTGAAGAAATAAAGGCTTTTTTTAAATATAATTTTTATTTAATTTATTTAATAAATGAAAAAAAGCCAATAGCCCTATACCGAAAATTCTTATTATAAATGCTTTTTATTTTCTTCTTATTAATAACAGATCAAGCAGGTACTCCTCATAGTGACTTAACAATACGCGTCTCAACTTTAACACTGCTTAAGATTCGCCCTGTCGTTATTTGTCTTACAAAACGGGATGGCATGTTTTTAAACCGTGTGAAAAGGTGTGAATAAAAGCTTTGTTTCTTTGTTCTAGCCCAACCTCCTGGCTCCCAGCTCCCACCTCTCAACTCCTATTTCCCATCTCCAATCTCTCAGGTTCCATTTCCCATCTCCCATCCACTTACCACTTCCCATCTCCCATCTCCCATCTCCCATCTCCCATCTCCCATCTCCCATCTCCCATCTCCCATCTCCCATCTCCCATCTCCCATCTCCCATCTCCCATCTCCCATCTCCCATCTCCCATCTCCCATCTCCCATCTCCCATCTCCCATCTCCCATCTCCCATCTCCCATCTCCCATCTCCCATCTCCCATCTCCCATCTCCCATCTCCCATCTCCCATCTCCCATCTCCCATCTCCCATCTCCCATCTCCCATCTCCCATCTCCCATCTCCCATCTCCCATCTCCCATCTCCCATCTCCCATCTCCCATCTCCCATCTCCCATCTCCCATCTCCCATCTCCCATCTCCCATCTCCCATCTCCCATCTCCCATCTCCCATCTCCCATCTCCCATCTCCACCTCTCACCTCTCACTCTCTCCTTATTTTATTATATAACTAGCTGCTGCCCGCGGCTTCGCGCGCGTGGTACCTACATAAATAGTAGCATATGTCCTTCTCCAAGGTGCCATATATCAAAAATTATCAAAATCGGTTCAAAGGTTTAGGCGTGAAAATGTGACACACAGTCTCTCTGGCTTCTCTTACTCTCACGCATACGGCTGCGGTAGGCAGGCTCCTTCTCTCTAACTCTAACCCACAGCGCTAGATAGATTGCTTTGAGTTACCACTTTTGTCAGGCGTCCCGAGACGCACACGTTTTTTTTGTGGTTTTGATTTCATAACATTGTGAAATAACTTTCTGTGCAAAATTTCATCGGAATAATATCAAGACAGACGGACGTAGCAAAACTATATACTGCCCAACGTTAAACAGGTGAAAGCTAATGCAAAAATTAATAACGAAAAGATAGATCTCGTCGACACCACAGTGTTCCTAGGCATTACTTTAGATAATAAGCTGCAATGGGGCCCGCACATAGATAAATTGTCGAAGAGACTCAGCTCTGCCGCATACGCTGTCAAAAAGATTTTACGGACGTAAATACCGCTAGACTCGTTTACTTCAGCTACTTTCATAGCTTTATGTCTTATGGCATTTTGTTGTGGGGGAGTGCTGCTGATATTAACACCATATTTGTGTTGCAGAAGAGGGCTGTTCGTGCAATTTATAACATGGGCCCCAGAGAATCACTTAGGGATAAGTTTAAAGAAATTAATATTATGACAGTGCCTTGTCAGTATATATACGAAAATTTAATGTATGTGCACAAAAATGTTCATTTATTCAAAAAAAAATGCGATAATCATAGTATTAACACTAGAAATAAAGATAAACTCGCTGTTCCCACTGTTAGGCTCGCTAAAGTTAATAAGTCTTTTATAGGGCAATGTGTACGCTTCTATAAGAAGGTCCCAAGCGACGTGTTAGATTTGTCGATTGGCAAATTTAAAAACGTAATTAAACATAAACTGTCTATTAAAGCATACTATAAAATATCTGATTATTTAGAAGACAAAAAAGCTTGGGATGAATCTGCTCCAACTCGACTCGGCATCCGTAACAAAATTGTCAAGGATCATACAAAAAGTGTTAGGACCAGACAAGTTTCTTGCCGGATTCTTCTTGAACTGGGGTTAGGAGGAACCGGCACCTAGATTCACTAGCATGTAAGAAGACGATTCAAAGTGGTCCTTGTGATTGTAATGAATGAATTTTATAAGCCTTCCTTGTGAACGGAAACTTCGGAACCCTAAAAACATCAGTTCGGGAAAATAAATAAGAAATGGTTATAAATCAGCTGTTCTAGCTATAAATAAACACGCGTCTTGGAATACGTGCGGTGTACACTATACTTAGAGCTGTGGTGTCCATAGATTATAAAGTAACTGCACCGTAAGCGTAGCAATGATGAAGCTAGTGGCGCTTTGTGTGCGAATTGTACAGACTTGCTTGTATTGTGCTCAGTGCCAACATGTTCTTGCATTCAACTTTGCCTTGGTAGGGTCTGCAAACGAAGAAAACTGAATACAACTTTAGATAAATATTGGACTGGAAATAATAAAAAAATATTGGTAAAAAACCGTGTGCGTCTCGGGACGCCCGACAGAAGTGATAAATTAAACTAATCTAACTAGCGCTGTGGGTTAGAGTGAGAGAGGAGGAGCCTGTCTACCGCTGCCATATGCGTGAGAGAAAGAGAAGCCATGCAGACTGGCGCCGTAACGCGTTACGTAACGAAGCGGCTTACCCTCCCATAAGAAGGTATCACTTCAATAATAAACAAATATTGGTAAAAAAACATTAAACAGATGGACAAATGTTTAATACTAATGAGATAGACACGATGCAGACGCATGCACCTCCCTCCCGCTCGCAATTGAAAAGCCATGTTTTGTAATGGGTTTCCGCAATGTTTCGCCGGAATCAATTATCTATCAAATATTGGTGGATAATTTACTCAAAGGTGGCAAGTCGGTTGGTTCATTTTTAAAATTAGGAATTGTCTAAAATATATTTGGTTAGTCATAGCATTTTTAAAACCTATTCGGTTGGTACCATCTAGCCCCAAACTAAGTTTAGACAGGTTAGGAAATTTTATTAAAAAATTTCATGTCATTTAGTTGTTACAAAATGAAAATTTATACTAATATTATAAAGAGGAAAGATTTGATTGTTTGTAAGTTTATAAAATTGTTTGTAATGGATAAACTCAAAACTACGCAACCGATTTAAAAAATTCTTTCACCTATGTAAAGCCATATTATTCCGGAGTAACATGATGTATATTGTAATTTATGAAGATTGTTATGTAAAAAATATTGAGGCAAAATGAAATTCGCTGCAGCTAGTGAATAATAAAGATATAGTCGGATAACGCACGCACCATCTTAGCTCCAGACTAAGCTAGTACTATATCAAAATGTGATCTAAAAATATTTTTGTTTAGGATTAATTTAGCTTTTTTTGAATAGTTTATTTTTAAATAGCAACAGAAATGTATAAAATAATTTTCAAAATAAAAACAGTTGTGTTCAAATAAAAATACATAAAACAGTTGATAGATAATTGATTCAGGCGTGACCTTGCGGAAATCCATTACAAAACATTAAACAGATGGACAAATATTTAGTACAATTCCGCTAATCTATTCCTAAAGAGTTACCTCCAAAAGAAATTCGACACGTGTTTCGCCTCTCCACGAGGCATCCTCAGGAACACTTGACTCACTCCGCACCCCGACGAAAAAACACTCTGCTCTGCAGACATGTTGCTTCGTGTTTAATGTTTTATAAAACAGTGAGCAATCTAAGGACAGTTAAAACGATCTATAGATAACTCAACTCTATTATTTGACGGCGTCTTATAGAAAAATCGCGTGACCCAAAAAGTGGCTCCTATCTGGGCCAGCGTATTAGGATTGCCATTCAACGTGATAATGCTGGTAGCGTCTTGGGGACGCTGCTCTCTGTTTCTGATCTGGATCAGTTGAGCTATCTATAGATCGTTTTAAACGGTCCTTAGATTACATCTTGTTATGATATTTAGCTAAACATAGTATTAAAAAACCTCTACCATACGTAGAGTACCATACGTACCATACACGTATAGTTCAATATCGGAGTTAGAATATCTCAGGCAACCCTACGATGATATGGGTAGGAAGAAATATTACATGTTGCATTCTAAATAAAGACGAAACGTGGACAAAAACTGAAGTAACTAGGTGTTAGGCTTTGCACACACCAAACCGGAACGAATATGAATATATATAATAAGACTACCAATTTCTTGCTGATTATATGATGTCTGTGGTGCAGTGGGCTAAGACCCGGCTGAGACGCAGAAGGTTGCGGGTTCGATTCTCGCCGTAGGACTAATGTTTGTATGATCTGCAAGTATTAGTCTCTGGTCTGGGTGTTTGTATGTATACCCAAATAATGCCAGACATTTCACACAGCATCATCTAGTTCTAAAGTAAGCAGAGCTTGGGTTATGGGTAACAGATGAATGATATACTACATATATACTTTTTTTTTGTAAATACATACATAATATACATAGAAAAACACCCAGACCCATTTAAATACTTGCAGATCATACCGTTTGTCTCGCGATGGGAATCGAACCATTAACTTTCAGCGTCTGTAGATGCCCTTCGCCACTTCGGCACTGGGCTACAGAGGTCGCCATGTATGTATAATTATGGGTATATATGGTTCCCATAGCACAAGCTCTGCTTAATTTGGTGCTAGATGATGTTGTGTGAAATATCCGTTATTATTATTGTTATTATTTTATTTAAAATGTGGACAAATGCCAAATAATAATGTTCCGACGTGCCTCTAGGTATCCCCTTTAGACATCCAAAAACGATAGGTGTCTACTAAGTCAGAGTTTTTTTAACTATTACTGAAATGTACAGCGTAATTTACAATAAAATAAATTTATAGATAGTTTAACTGATCCAGATCACTGCCATCACTAAGATAAGAAAGTAGGTAAATTTTTCTCGCGCTTTCGACTGTCTAAATATCCGCCTTCTACTCGCCAAGCTATCATATTATGGTCTAGACAAAAACTCGATCTTGTGGTTCACCAGTTACTTGAGCAACCGATATCAGTCAGTAAAATTGGTAGAGTGATGGTTCTAGTGTTTGTTCTCACCCAAGGCTCATTGATCGTGGCGTCCCTCAAGGTTCAATACTTGGTCCACTTCTTTTCATTATTTACAGTGGTGATCTTGCCAAGGTTATTAAATATTCTAGGTATCACTGCTACGCCGATGATGTACAAATTTACTTGTCAGATACGCTAGAAAAAATACCACAAGCTGTAACACGGCTTAACGATGACTTGGGTAGAATTGCTGACTGGTCAACACGAAATGCTCTTGTTTTAAACCCTACAAAATCAAAGTTTATGGTCATGGGTACAAAAATGCAAATTAATAAAATCGGTGGTGATCTGAAAGTGAAGGTACATACATGGTGAACAAGTTGATCGTGTAGATGAAGCAAGAAACCTTGGCATAATCTTCGATAGTCAGCTGAGATTCGAAAACCACGTGCTTAGTATGGTCAAAAACTGTTTTTACCGCCTCAAGGTGTTATACCAAATCCGGGACCAGCTGTGTGAATCTTCACGTATCACTCTCTGTGAATCACTAATCTTATCCAGGCTAAACTACGGGGATGTTGTTTATGGACCTCGGTTGCTTAATAAGACTCAGCGGTTAGTACAGTTTAATGTTCGGGGGGAACATTACTAGGAATCACGCTAGGAATCACATTACTCCTTTCTTAAACATTGCTTCTATGCTCAATATGGACTCTCGTAGAGAACTCCATTTAGCTGGACTTGTCTTCGACTTTCTTAAGTTTGAAAAACCAGAATACTTGCACGCGAAGGAAGTTTGCAAATCAAAACTCTAAAAAAGAACTTAGGTATATAAGGTCAGCACTGCTATATCACAGTCATAAAACACCAGCATTTAATGGTAGTTTCCGATATTTGGCAACGAAGTATTGGAATAATATCCCTCCACCCATAAGAAATCTCAATATTAAGTACACCTTTAAATCTAAATTCAAAACGTACCTTCTAGAAAAACAAACACAAGGCATTCCAAAACACTTCGTTCGCCGACTATAGGTAATAGTGCCGTCTAAGTTCTATTCCAAAACTTACACATTACTTAATACACTCGCGCTTAACTTCCACATGCACATGAGGCTCTTTTGATAGCCAGACTCTTAAGAGACGCTGCTATCAGAAGAGACCACACTACACGACACAAGTACAAATTCATTCTCCCACTCATATACATACACACACACACACACACACACTTTTTGTACGCCTGTTTTCACTCATACACACTCGAACTATAGGTACACTGAATGTTGTATTGCGCTCGTTTTCGGCTCGTCATCTCGAGGGTAATAGCTGAAAATCAGTGTTGGCTTCTTAAGCAATATTATCGCTGAGCTATGACCCTTTTGAAACTGCAACACACACGTACTTTTAAATTAAGTATCTAGTGTCTAACCTAAAGTTTAATGTATTTACCATTATGTACAATGGTACCACTGATTGTACGTGTGTGCTGATTTATCAAATAAATGTTGTATCTATCTGTCTATCTATCTACATTCTTATCTCTGGAAAATTTCGTGTTTTTTTAAAAGAAGATTTACTGATACCTTTTCCATATAAAAACCTATCGAAAAACACTAAATTTCCACCTCTTGTAGATAGATTTATCTGTCTCAATCAAAATGAGGTGTCAACATCGTCAGACCCTGACACATTATTACGTGCCACTCCGTGATAAAATATTTATGATATGTTTTAGTGACATATATGGTGATGAGAAAGGATACTGGCGGTCTATAGCATTCTAGGTATAGGTACGTGAGATACCTTACCCACATAATTTGATACACGAATGGAATACAAACTCACTAGGGTCAAAATAAAAATATTTGTGGATAATGCACGCAATCTAGCTCCAAATTAAACATAGCTAGTGACCAGTAGGGTGATTATGGAACTCTTGATACAATCAATGTCTATCAGTTTCGATTAGCAATCGGCATCAATGTCTATCAATTTCGATTAGCAATAGGCATTATTTCAATCAATCTTTTACGATTCATTTAAATGCTTAGTACGCTAAACACGGTTTCTACCACAATCGTACTTTGTAAATTGGTCGAGTTATAGTTTGACACCAACTTCACATTGTAACTAGCGATAGAAAACGCAGCGATCCGTAATAGCAATTCATCAATAGTAACTGATAGCTATTAATATCAATGTTTTGATAATATCAAAGTTCCGTAATCGCCCCACATATGACAGAAAACAATACCTATACAATATTTAAATACATAGTTTTGATACTTTATAACAACCAGACACATAACAATAAATACTTACGTTCGTCACTCAAATGTTTGTTCTGGGAGGGCATCAATCCCTCAACCTACAGCGCAGAAGACAGAGCAACTACCAACTGAGTTGACAGGCTGGTCCAAATAACAGATATGTACAGAATCTATGTTGACAGGCTGGTCCAAATAACAGATATGTACAGAATCTATAATTAATACGTGAAACAAAAACATTGTAACCCTTTTTACGAAAATTGCGCGGACGGAGGAGTATGAAATTTAGCACACTTATAGTTTACTAGCTGACCCGACAAAAGTTGTTTTGCCATATAAATATCTTTCGTAAAAAAATTTTTTTTTATAAAAAGTATCCTATGTTACTTCTAATAACTTCAAGAATATGTGTACAAAGTTTCATAATGATCGGTGAAGTCGTTTTCGCGTGAAAGCGTAACAAACAAACTTACATTCACAATTATGATCAAGATATAGAGGAGTGCAGATTGCTAATATTAAAAAAAAAATACATTAAATTTTATTTTATTTTGGTTGAATTTCGACCAATTAGTCGTTAATTACTAGCAAAATATAATTCATGTGAAAGAGTCTATAGACGACCTCTGTGGCGCAGTGGGCTTAGGTCCGGCTGAGACGCAAAAGGTTGCGGGTTCGATTCCCGCCGCGGGACAAATGTTTGTATGATCTGCAAGTATTTGTCTCGGGTCTGGGTGTTTCTATGTATAATATGTATGTATTTAAAAAAAAAAAAAGTATTTAAGTAGTATATCAGTCATGTGGTACCCATAACACAAGCTCTGCTTACTTTGGGGCCAGATGATGCTTTGTGAAATTTCCGGTATTATTAGTATTATTAGTATTAGTTGAGCTTTCTAAAGACCTTTTAAAAAGATCTATAGATAGCTCAACTGATCTAGACAGATATAATATATATATATCAGTATACATGATAGTACATAGATAGATGTAACTTTTCATAGCTATTTCATTTGTGTTTTCATTCCAGTATTCGAGTTTCCGAATAAGTGGCATGTTCTTGTTAATGCTAACATTAATTACGTTTGCTGTTTTGATGAGGCTATGATTACAAACGGATTGGTATAAATTGTATACAATGTAGTTATTTTGTTACTTCAGTTCATCATCATCATCATTGGCCTTAGTTCATCTGTTGAAGATGATTTAGGTGGCGTCATTCAAGTTACAGAGCAGTTATTTGTAATTGAATGCATTCGTTCATGGATCCACTCCACGAGCTGAGGTAGGTGAAGTTTCCTCTCCACGCAACTTTGTCTGGGGTTTTGTGGGATAGCGCAGGCCCTCCCTGGTACTCACATTAACCTCTCGACCATGCCGACAAGACCCGCAGAAAAGACGAATCAGTACATGCAGTGTCGTTTCGGGTTATTCCCAAACTACTCCATTATTTTGTTCTAAAAAGATAATAATCCCATACATTCATTCTCAAACTACTCCAACAATTTATTTCTTTTAAATTTTGTTTATAAAAATATTGCATTTAAGTTGTATTCTACTTCGCAGTTAGCTGGCATTATTCTCAAAGTACTAAGTGATTGATCATCATAATTCCCAAGCTACTCCATGGAAAACATCGAAATATTATTATTTTAATATTTTAGTTTCATTCTACTCCATGAAAATGTTGAAAAGGTACAGTAAGCCACAATATTTATAATAAGCATTGTAAAATAATATTCATTAAAGTATCCTCTGCACTGTATTAGTCGTTTACGTTTGTGGTAAATGGAGTAAAAATCATAATTAAAAAAATAAGTGTAAAAAAGACCATGAGCTTTGTCGCGCTTAATACAAGTATGACTTTACGCCAAGTTCTCAAAACCCGAGCATTTTTTATGATATACAATGCAGCTCAGACCAATGATCATTTGGTTTGGATTGAAAAAGAAAGACGAAAAAAATGTGAGCCGTCACGTGACGGCTGGCATTAAACCACAGATAGATATTTTTTTATTATTAGATAAATAAGCTAAATAAGATACTACTGATACTCTATAACACCCAGACACAGAATAAACACCTATGTTCTTCACACAAATGTTTATCCTGGGAGGGAATTGAATTCTCGACCTACAGCGCAGAAGGCAGAGCAACTACCAACTGAGCTGACAGGCCAGTCAAATATAAAAATAAAATAATAAATAATTCCCAAATAGTAAGTACGTAATACCTACATACAAGTACCCAACATACTTTAATAATAATTGCTAGGTTTTTCTTTACCTATGTACCTACCTACCTACTCTTGAATTGCAATTCTTCAAAAAAAATACACACCTTCCTACCTACATTACGCTACAGATGGTTTAGGTAGGTATATAAATAAAACTTACCAATAGTCGGAAGGTTAGGTAGGTACCTACGAGAAGTCTACATACTTTAATCTTCATACCTAGGTGAGCCTAGCTGTTTAGTTTGCCTAGAACCAACGCATAATAAATAATTCCCAAATAGTAGGTACGTAATACCTACATACAAGTACTCAACATACTCTAATAATGATTGCTAGGTTTGCACTTACCTATGTAGAATAGAATAGAATAGAATAGAATAGAAAATACTTTATTGCCCACCACAAATACATTAGACTGTTATAAGAAACAATGTTTAGCAATGTATGTACCTACTCTTGAAATTACACCACAGATAAATTTTACGAAATGCGTCGCTCCGGCCCAGACAGTGACAGCGCTATATGTAAGAAGCGTTTGGCTATGTTATAGAGGATATGAGAGCTGAATTGAACTTTGTTGCGTCGCCACAAGAGTCTCTATTTATATTCCATCATAGCGCTGCGAGGCGTCGCCACCGCCTGTATCGCCAGGCCAATAATTACGTTTATCCTAGCCTATAGATGTTTCACATCAAATTACAAATATCAGTTACTGTGTTGTATTTAAATTTTAGCTCATAGTTAAACATATTTTATAACTCGAATCTTTGCAACTCAGCTGATGACAGCTGACTGTACGTCAGCTATCTTTTGAAGTAGGATGCAACATAACATTAATCAGTAATATTCTTTTGATAAATGCGTGGAGTTGTTTAAGAATAAATGTACGGAGTATTGAATTTTTTAAAACCTGAACCTGGTTGCAGGTGCTTATCGGGTGTCACCGAGCCGGGTTTGTTTCAAGTTTTCGTTCTCTGCTAGCTCTTCATTTAATCAGCAGGGGACTAACCCCCAATAATTTGAAGAATATCGCAGTTGTGAGAATAACGGAGGTGGGGGGGGGGGGGGGGATCATTTTAATGTCAATGAATAGAGATGGCAACAGATATAAACCACTCATTAACCACTGTTATAAGTCTAGTAGTAAGGCCTACTGCGTGCTAGGCCTACATATCTAGTATATCACTAGATATATTATGTAGGCCTAGCACGCACTAGCAACTTAATCCGCCGTTTGTGTGAAATGTCCGGGATTATTTATTTATTTAATCCTCGCGGCTTAAACCGCGCTTAAAGTCTATTCTGAAGTATGTTATTTTTAACACGATTTTAGCTCGATAAAATTCACTGCTAAATAATTCGCAGTGCGCGCTAGGCCGAAGTCAATACTCGTATAATATTAATGTTTTATTTGTAAATATCCGATCTCATCGAATTAGCAGGTTATTGCCATAACCTTTGGGTAGAGTGACGGTTTTTACTGGATAAGCAATAATAACTATACATATACGTGAATCTGACAATCAACACCAAGGTTAGATTCAATACCACCGGATGTATTTAAACCGTTTTGCACATGCTAGGTGTATACATTTAGGTGCCGAATTTCCCTAATCAAGTCCAAGAAATAGTTCATTGTACACCTAGGCGAGAAAGTGCCCAATCGTCTCGGGCCTTAAAACACTCGAGGTAGAAATCGCACTTTCTCTCCAGTGATACGGAGTAAAACGGAGAATTATTTTTTAATTGAAATAAAATTACCGAAATTCAAATTTCGAAGAAATTCCCGTGCATGCCTTTATTATGTACTTGGGTTCTTTTTTCAAAATATTGTTCGGAAATCGGAAGAGGAATAAATCATTTGGCGGACTTGGAGTACAAACTCTTTGTCGTTTGACCTATAATGAAAATAACCATAGCTACCGGCTGATCAATGAAGAAATCTAAAAAAAATAACACTTAAGAAATGGATTTCCACACACTTTTCTCTCCCGCTAAACGCGTTAGAAATGAAATTTCATAGACTCTTCGTCTCGCAATTTAGTAGGCCTGAAATTATTTACTTTCTAAGTTATATTTGGAAAAGGAATGGGCATGTTTCTCAGTAGGTGTGGTATAAAAATAAAGATGAAACTTGGTCATAAGTCCACAAGAAATCCTTATTGTAGACAGACAGCCTAGCAATACCTACTATGCACGGTAACACATAGTGGGTCACTTATGCGTATTACCTTCAAAATCATGAAATACAAACCTCCCCCTACTGGTCAAAGCGCTGTTAGGGGATACCTCAGTAGTTTTAAAAATAGTATTATTATGTTTTTGAGTACTTACAAAAAATACACAAAAAGTACATACGCATGTAAACCACTTACCAATTAACGAAATGAACAAAAGATACAAATAAAAGAGTTTTAAAATGGGTTGTACTGTCATATAAAGGATTTAAAGTGTCGTATTTATTTGTATACGTACGTATCTATAGGTACGTAGAGATAGGTACAGCAATGTAAGAAAATCAAATAATCTCCTATTAATAGAATTACAAAGAAAAAAAAATACGTCGAGGCTGCCATTTCCTGCATTGTAATGAATTATAATTTTGCAGTTTTATTATGACTGAGCGCTGCTTAAGATTCGTCCTGTCACTATTTGTCACTATCTTATAGAAAGAGATGGCACTATAGTGATTAATTTTTGACAGAAGTTGAGATAAGTAAGGCTTTAAATCTTTTTAATAATTTTTTACAGAACGTTCACAGTAAGTAGTCGTATGTTGGTGATGTTGCCGTGCCTGCCGTGATGTTGGCACTATTGATTGTCAATCTGTTGTTGTCTAATTCCACTCAATCAAGTGCGATCTAGCGACGCCGCCATGACAGGTTAGTATAATAGGGATACCAGCTTCCGACACAATGCCTTTAGTATGTGAACGTTGTTCGAGCGAGTTAACACCATATAACTTATATAAGAACCATCGCCAATGAAACCCAAATCCTCTACTTCTGTAACTGTTCTGTTACGGGTTTCTGTGTCTAGATCGGTTTGACTGTTTGGAAACATTAATGTGCACATACAGACAAATAAACAAACGATCTCTCGCCCTAAATAAAATTAAAGCTGAGACTGGACCTGTTTGGCACCACAAGCGAAAAATGTACTCTTTTATAGTTTGTAATTTGGCCTACCTACTCTAATCATTTTCCTGTTTGTTTCTCTATGTTTGTAACCTTTTTCGTGTTGTGTGTCAAATAAACTATTATTCTATTCTATTATTCTAAACACATAATACAAACACGAGAACCTTGGGGGCTTTGGGGCTAAATGATGCTGTGAGATATGTCTGGCATTATTTATTTATTGTATACTGCCCGCGGCTTGGTACCTACATATAAGTAGCCTATGTCCTTCTCCAAGGTCCCATCTATCTCTATACCAAAATACATCAAAATCAGCTCAGCGGAATTTAACATGAGAAATGTGCTGGTAACTTATTGAATCAAATTTAACAAGGGGTTGTTAAGATATTGCGTTTCCAAAAAGGGATGAAAAAAATTTAACAAACACGTTCAGTTTTCCCGAATATTAAAACTCCGGGAACATCCAATTTCTCTTTCCTAACTCTAACTCATTGGTTCAGCCGTTTTTAGGTAGATAGATTAACAGTTTATTGTACCCAAAAAGAACACAGAAGAAATAATAAATATAAAATTGTACAATGGGCGGACTTATCGGTAAAAGCGATCTCTTCCAGGCAACCTTTTAAGGGATTGGTTCAGCTGATTGGTTCAGCCGTTTTTAAGGGATGGACTTACCTATGAACATTTATCTCTTATTATAGATTAGCATGCAGATTCATACTCACATTCCCTATCTTAGTAATACGCCATTATGCAAAGGACCGCTATTATTTTAATAGAACTTCTCTATGACACAAGGACTATGATAGCATTTTCCTTTCTACGTCAACTTCAGGGATTGGATACACTCACCCAGCTTACAGAACTTATATCAAAAGGCTCCGGGCTAAGCCGAACCCAACTCATTAACTTCAAAGAGCAATAAAACACTACAGTGACTGTTTCTCTTTAAGCGAATAAGCTTGGAAGAACCGGAAACGTATCCAGGTGCCTGGAAGTATTCACTCTTTGGATAAAAATTTAAACATAAACTAGTTACTAGAACAAACATCTATGTTCATCAAACAAATGTTTATCCTGGAAGGCAGCAGACCAGTCGGATTGACGATTGTTGTGAAGTAGGACTAAGTATGTATGCAATGATAATCCAGTTATCCAAGAAACTACACACTGTTTCCACTAATGTCCGACAATGTGGCACGAAACAGACGTAAAGATAGCCTTAGTTTATTTGGATCCAAGACGTCATTGTGACGTAAAAGTATAGCCTGTATGGAGCCAATATTTTTTTATAATAATATAGCAAAGTGCTATTTCAATTTAAAATGGAGTTAGGCGGTGCACGTCAGCCGTATGAGTGAAGACAGGTGGGCAGAGGTCGTCAAACAGGGTGCCTGCGACTAGCGACGTAGCCGGGGCAGGCCGGAGAAACGTTGGCGTGACGATCTGGGGACATGTACAGTTGAAAAAAAAAACACAATAAAAAAATATTAAAAAAAAAACAATATTGACGAATTTATAATTACAAATGTATGCAAATACATTATCTTTTATCTTTATTGAATAAAGAAATTATAACAAAGGAAAGCTTTCACGTGCTATGTAACTTACGTAAGTTTGGTTTAAAAAAAAAATAACCTCTGGAGTTGCGTGTAATAGTTGCGCAATGTAGCGCTGCCGTACCTCAGCTGGACCCTAAAATGGCCATTCGCGTGAATATTCATGCACGAAATATTTGATCAGGGTGTTTTTGATAATATTTATGTCTCAAGTTGTTTGAGTCCAGGCATGAATTCTCACAACAGCCTGTAACCCCTGGAACGTCGATAAATGATCTGAACCGTGAGATTGGAACGGCCCGGGCCCACACATACGGACCAACCTACTCGTTAATCTTTGAAAGTAGAAAAAGTACCAATAAATAAATAATGAGATGGATCTATGGTTTTCTCTCTGTTACGTAAAATTCCAGAAATCAGTACGAGACAGTTTTATATACCCCGCAAATAGGGTCTTATACGATAATCATATCCTGAAAATGCTAATAATATCCTGATGCTAGTGAAAATACATATTTTCAGTAGCATCTTACATATTTCAACCTTTTTCGTCTATTAAGTAACATAGCTCTGCTAATTTAATATTTTTTACTCGTTTTATTGAATGTTTTATTCAGTAATCTTTGTGGAATTCTAATGAATTACTTGTGACTACATAGGACAAGTATGGACAATTGAATTGTACATATGTGTATTATAGTGCAATGTGATTTGAATTTGTGATTTGATTTGATTAAAGCATACATTAAAAGTAGTCTTTTGAAAAAAGCTTATTATAATATAGATGACTATATTATTGATAAGAATGCATGGCCTCATGTCGCTCTGCCGTCAGACAGTTAACCGACACACTTGAAATTTATAAACTCTCTTGTATTGGTATTTTGTAGTTAAGGTAGTTATAAGATGGATCATATAAAAAAGCGCTAGGACCAAGACGAGTTTCTTGCCAATTCTTCTCGAGCTTGAGTTAGGATGAATTGGCACCTAAATTCACCTAGTATGTTAGACGTTTCAAAGTGATCCTTGTGATTGTATTGAATATATCATCTTTTGACTTTGACTTTGACTTGACTTGAACGACGAGGAATCCCAAGAAAATTCTAGACGGCCATTCCGCGATGACGTTTAGCAATTGACCATCGACAAAGAAGAAGAAGAAGACTTTGGCAATGTCAATCGATAAAATAAATCGTATATTTTAAATAAATAACAATAATATAAAGTACCTCTTACGTATTACCTCTTAATTTATTCCCGACATTTCGGTTGTATTGCAAGGTCAGGTGCAACTCCTTTAGCTGTCGCAATAGCATAACCTCTTTATTGACAGCAGTAAAAATCAGTTGGTTGGTATAAATCAGGAATAAATAAAAAAAACTGGGTACGAGATTGATTGTGTACAAATTCTATTTGACTGTCCCCCAGCTTGGTAGTCTGCGTTCTGCGTTGGAGGTTGTGGCTTCGATTTCAATATACAGGGCAAACGTATTATGCATGATGAACATTTTATGTTTCTTCTATGCCTGGGTGTTATATTTATCATAAGTATGTATTTAAAGGTATATATACTCGTAGGTCATCAAACATTTGGTTCTCATCGTAAAAACTGGGGGCATGTTTTGCATTTGCATGTGGGGGCAGGGCAATGGGATTGTGTTGTTTGAAACGTCTACCGATATTTATTTATTTATTCATTTTAATGATATAAAAATTGGCATATTGATACTGGTTGTCAATGTAATTCAGTGAGTGGTGTAACAGATAAAACCGGAAGTCAATGTTAAATAAATATTATACTTAGGTACAGAAATAATTACAGAAATGTACAGAATAATTTACAATAATATAAAATACATGTAAACAGTTGAACTTTTTAAGGACTGTTTAAAACAATCTATAGATAGCTCATCTGATCCAGATCTCTGCCAGAGAGCAGCTGTCCCAAGACACTGTCGGCATTGCCACGTTGAATGGCAATAGATAGCTCATCTGATCCAGATCTCTGCCAGAGAGCAGCGGTCCCAAGACACTGTTGGCATTGCCACGTTGAATGGCAATAGATAGCTCATCTGATCCAGATCTCTGCCAGAGAGCAGCGGTCCCAAGACACTTGATTGCCACTGGATTGCCACGTTGAATGGCAATACTATATACTAATACGCTGACCCAGATAGGAGCCAGCTCTTGGGTCACGCGATGTATCTACCAGACGCCTTGAAATAATTTTGAAAACGTGATGGGCTCCTGTTCTCCACTAGTCCGGGGTCTCGACTCCAAAAGGCTCAAATATTTAGGCCTTATCAAGACCGGCATTATTGGTCCTATTATTACTCTCCGAATCATGTTTATTATTTTCTCAATAAGTATTGCGGCATTGAAATGGAAGGGCCAACACTCTGTATTCACTATGAATGTTGAATTGTGTGTAAAGAGCTCTTGTATCCCTTATTGTTATTCCTAAGTTATGGGCTTGTTTACGTGGATGGGGTTCGGCAGCGAGCCAAAGAACAACAGGTGGGGATGTTCCGACAACGCTCTGATAAGCTCTTACCTTAATTGAAACGGAGGGATTCAGTGGGACAGTTTCAACACGCTATTAGACCATTGGTTGATATAGATTTGCGGTTTTTGGATTTGGTTGCTAAATGATAGAATTTGGTAGATAGTTGAAACAAGTAAACGCCAATAATAAAAAAATAAATGGGCTGAAATATCGGGAAGAATAATTCACGTATTATGGAAAACAAAATAATATAAATAGGTAATAAATAATTAATCTTATATAATAAGTAAACTTATATACTCTTTTTTTTGTAAATACGTAGATACACATTATACACCCAGACCAGAAACACATACTTGCAGATCCTACAAACGTTTGTCCCGCGGCGGGACTCGAACCCGCAATCTTCTGCGTCTCAGACGGGTGTTTGCCTACTGCGCCACAGAGGCCGTCCCGTTAAATATCACGTTTTGCGTGAAAATTATTAATAACAATGCCTAAATGAATATTTTCTTCGTGTAAAAATCAAATATTTGTATCTTTAATGATGGCTGTTTTATATTCAATAATATCTATTATACTTTGCAAAAACAAAGCTGCATTTATTCCTGCAAAATAGTAAGTGAATGTCACAAATTCTACTTCGAGATGGTGTACATTTGCACGGATTTTGCATTTACACGGAATCAATTAGAGATGTCTAAATTTCATAAATTCGTCCCGTGTTCCAATCATTACTTTGTAATTAGAATTTTTATTAAAAAATATGACCAGACATAAAATAACTGAACAAGATTTGCACTGAGCATAAAAATAAAAGGCTACATTTGTCCTTTGAGCGAGCGAATCCACTCGGCACTGGGCACTTTATTATCTTTGTTCGTTTCCGTGTTTTTAATAACAACAGTTTTTTTGCAATAGCATTTAGGTACCTATTCATCAACCTTTTATCAAGTACCTTTATTTGCTGTATATCTCGAAGTTTTATCTTTAGAAATCTGCACAAATACTCCGAAGCGCTAAAGTTAGAAAGGTAAAACGTTCAAAATCACAGTTTGATCTGTTTAGGATTTATATGATCGTTTGCTGAAGCTCTCTTAGTACCTTGCGCCTTTCATATACACATACTCACTCTAGCTTCTATCATCAAAATATGAGCAACGACAGATACTGTAGCTAAGGCGCTGTGCACACATACACAATTTTTGTTGCCGACACGGCACACCATTACAGGGAACCGTGGTTGCTGTGTCCTGTGGCGGGGATCGGACACATTCGCCCGTTGCTACTACTGGCCACTGGAGCACTGGACCAATTTGTTGATTGTACAATTACAATATAATTCGTTTGCGTAGCTCAGTACAATTGTAAGGAAATTTGTTAATGTTTCTTGTGTCTTCAACTGACGACTTTTAGTTTCCAGTTACCGACACTGAACACTTTTTGATTGTTAATGCGTATGTGTTAAGTGGAAGTAACTGGACACAAATAATGTTTACGTATGCGCAGGGAGTAGATGATTTCATACTTGTCTATAGAAGTTAAATATTCATCGGTGGCTTGTATCTGACACAAGACACAAAAGTGTCCACGTTTGCGCCCTGCCTAATTCTTTCAGACTGATATGTTTTTTTAGAGAACATTCAACTTTTTGGTCAATTTATCTTTTAACTTCGCTTTCTTACGTATATTTCAGGATGGTACGTAATTAATTACTTAATTAATTAAGTACTTACCTAATTAATTAATACCAATAAAACTAAATAATTTTATTGGTATCATCTAATTATATAAAGCTTTCATATTAGAAAGTTCTAGAACATAAAACTCTGGTATTACCCACTTTGTAGATAGAATAAAATAACAAGCTATCCGCGTAGTACATTTATTTTCATAAAGAGATAAAAGTTTCCACATTTGTATAGACAATTTATGCAATTTAGCTCGACTTTAGTCGAAGATACAATAATACACACAATATAAACATTATACTTGCTTATCTAAATACAATTTAATTACTAGAAATTAACATTAATTTGTAAAGAATAAGAGAGTAGCCAGGTTTGATAGCTGAATAGTGAATTCTGTTTTATAACGGTAATATTTACCCATAACTGCAATCGCAAGTTTTGTTCTGTGCATTTAAAATCGAGTTAAATACTCGATTGAAACGGCATCGAAATTTAAGTTAAACGACATCGTCATATTATATTGAACTACCTAAATCTCTGCTTACTTAAGCTGTTACTGTAAACGAAAGCAAAAATAGGAATACTAAAAGAAAAAAAGGTTTTTTTATTCAAAGAAAATATAACGGAAGATCAAATACTTTTTGCTCTTGTTACGACCGTAAGCTGAGATCGTATTATGAGGTCAATGGTATTCCGATATCAAGTGTCAGCACTATAATAATATAAAAATATGTTTTTTAACAATATTACAGGTATATATATTTCACCGTACATAGAAGAAAACAGGTACCAAGTATATATGCCTTAGTAAAATTATTTATAAAACGGGCAATTAATAATTGACTAGTTTTTGAAAAATTATCTACTAGCAAAGCAAACACCGAGAAATATCGTTGACTGCTTTAATAGGTAAATATCTAACTGTTACAATATAAAATCTAACTTACCATTATAGTTCTTAATGTTTATAAGAGTGTATAGCAATAAGGAAGACATCGATAGCCTGCATGTATAATATTACATCATAACAATAAAAAATAATGACATCAAGTGCGGCCGGGTTTCGTAATAAGATAGTTAAGTACCTGCAGCTTTTGTTTCTATGATTTTTATTTTCTTTACAATCAGGATTTCGTAGGCTTGAGGTGATTTGCTACAAAGTAAATGTCATCAACTCAAAATAAAGCATACGTGAATCTTAGAGATTATGTAGGTACCTACATGGTTTGTAATTCATTCATTCATTACGTTTATTTCAGACAACATTACATTATAAATTAGCTACAAAAAATAATTAAAGTGTCCATATTTGATTATAATTAAAATTAAATTACCCCTAACTATCGCACACTGTTCAAGAAAGCACAATAATACACACTCTTGTCCAGTGTTCCATAAAGAAACAGTCAGTGTCCAGCCTCTGGGCAATGAGCTGTAGGTAGCTGTTGGAGCTGTCGCGCACCCGGCGCATTAGGGACGCAGATCTTTAGCGCATTATCGCCGCGAATCCGTCTACTCGTGCGATGGTAATTATTTATGTGAGAGGGATTTTTGATTTCTAACGATGTAACAAAACAATAATACTTATAATTTTCTAATTTGGCTAGGTACCTATATCAGTTTTGTAAAATATTAACCATCGTAATTAATTACAAATACAGTTATTTTTTCACGACTTTCTATAAAAAAATTAGCGACAGTTTAGATTTAACCCTCTAGAATCAGGTTGAAAAACCTCATCTGTGTAAACCAGTGTTCTACCTGCATGATATTTAATTTGCACCCTCTCGTTTCACTCCAACCCGAGGCAAATTCTTCTAATCCTTTTAAATTGTGAAATTCCAACGTAGTATGAGCATTCAACGCATTACTTACACTTTATTTAGGTTTGTGTTTAAGCTACCGTGTTAAAGGCACGATAAAGGTAATAAAATAGCACTGATGTACTGATGTAACGCCAAACATTGCTGTAAAAGAGTAGGTATGTTTCCCACAATGCTGAAACATTTGCTAATTACCGGTGTAATTTACTGAATAAAGGAGAGCTCGTATGTTGGTTATTGAAAAAATCTAAGCTATCCATCTTTAGGGCAATCATGCAGAACTTTTACTTATAATTAATCTCTCAAACATTGAACTGATCATGACGTCTCTGCTCTTTACGATGAGCCAAAACACAGTAATACGATTGAGACGAAACAGATTTCGAGAACGCTGGTTCAGTTTGTCGTTTCAATTTGATCGCAATCTACTATCGCGTCGATCGCAACCTCGACGTATTTCAACGAAATTTTTAAAAGCCTACAGAAGTAATTTTGAAAGTTTATTAATTTGATTTAAAATACTTATTTACTTTGTTTATTATTATCAAAATTTTGAATAATAGACATGAAGGTTATTATAAATGTTAGTAGGTATATTAAGGACTAACTTAAGAATAGCCAGGTACCTCACTTAATGATAGAGTAAATAAATTAAAAAAAATGTGTGCGTCTCGGGACGCCCGACAGAAGTGATAACTTAAACTAATCTAACTAGCGCGGTGGGTTAGAGTGAGAGAGGAGGAGCCTGCCTACCGCTGCCGTAAACGTGAAAGGGAAGCCAGACAGACTGGCACCGTAACGCGTTACGTAACGAAGCGGTTTATCCTCCCATATGAGTTATCACTTCAAATAATATAATAATGTTATAACAAATTCAAAGAGTTACCGCACTATTGAAAAAATTGCCCTACGTATAAGTAACACTAATCTATCGACTTATCAATAAAGCGGAACTATCAGGGTAATGATTTTATCCATTCTATAAAACATAGAGTTAATTTTATATTAATTTTCAAATATTAATAATGGATTAATGATTGACACCACAACGTTTATAAACTAAATTATTATTAACATCCCAATCACTTCTACATGATATGTTTTAGTTGCAAAGGGCTTTAATAGAAGCACGCGTTAAATAGTTCTACGACAAAATAACTTTACTTAAACGCTAACTGGTTCAAAAATGTATAGGCAGGTCGAACTAAGTCATAAACTTATATTCAATTAAGCTATTTAAAATGTTTTAAAATAATAAAAACTTAATAACTTATTGTCAAAGCGAATGGAATGACGCCACTATTTGTTTTCTCCTAAGGATTTAATTACGAATTCCAGTAGAGCAGCAATTTCAAGCCAGGTTTCGTGATTACATTCGCCTTGAGTCTTTCTGGATGAAATCTAATAATTATAAATAAAATATACAATTCAGTTTATCCAAATGTAGTATATAAAGTAATACCTACATATTGCTGGACAATTCACACAATACCATCTAGTCTCAAACCAAGCAAGCTTGGATACCAGATGACTTATAGTACGTTCTGACATACGAAAGCTCGAAGTATACACTTAGTTTTCTTACGTCAAATAACGGTCACCGCACTGCTGGTGACTAGGGTTTTACATCTGTGTTGGCATTACACAATAATGGACTTGAATTCTAGCATTGGGTTAGGGGCAATGGGTCCTTACAGATCCCTAAATTTCTAATTCAGTCTCACAAATTGCGCATACATAAGTTCAACGATTGATGAAACAAAATACCTACCTTATGAAATGTTTTTGCTCTCTGCAAAAATAAAATTGGAAGTCATATTATCCACTTATTTCTTTCATAAACTGTTTCATTCATATACCTTGATAATAAAAGTTTTTTTAAGATAATAGCGCGTCGAAACGCGACTCAAAGTCAAATTTATTAAAACATTCATAATTGCTTTTGTTTAATGAATAGAACACGAGTATTTTAAGTAGGTACCATGGTTATATACTATCTGTTACTTTGACAGGAAACATTGTAAGCCCTGCAATTTGTAGGTACTCAAAAACAAAATAATTTATTATTTAGCTCTTTATCTCTCAAAAAGAATGGAATGGTAAGATATAAATTATTAAAAGCTTCACATTCAACATTTAAAACAATGTCTCTACTTTGTTCATAAATAAATAATGCTCAATAAGGCTGAAGTTATTAGACTTTTACATTATTTTAAAGAAGGTAAACCAATGTGAAAGTGTAATTTATTGTTTTTCTTCATGAAAATGTCGAAATAAACTGTTTTTAACGATATAAATACGTTCACATTCTGAATAAGTACCTACTGAATTGAGTAACCCTTCGACCGCAAAACTTTCCAATAATATTCTGATGTTATCAAGATATTTAATAACGTACCTACCTAAAGGCTATTTTATAACAATGTTGGCTGTAATGTACATGAATGCTTTAGCTGTTACGACACGATAATAAGACACATCTATTAAGCACATAAAATTCAAAAACTGAAATAGCACATGAGTAAAAACACCATTAGCTTACTGGAGAACCATCTTGTTGCAGAGTTTAGTTCTGGGCTGACTATTTTCACAGGAAGTTGTGTTGGCGCTGATTCGAGGCGAACAACGTTTACTGAAACAAGGACATGCCGTTGTATTTCATTGTTTCCATATGGTGTTGGTAATAATAAAATAATAATGCCTGACATTTCACACAGAATTATATTTCCCCAAAGTAAGCAGAGCTTGTGTTATAGGTACCACATGACTGATATACTACTTATATACTTATATATTGTAAATACATGCATATTATACATAGAAACACCCAGATCTGAGACAAATACTTGCAGATGATACAAACATTTGTCCCTCGGCGGGAATCGAATTGGCAACCTTTTGCGTTTCAGCCGGGCCTTGGTCCACTGAGTCACAGAAGTCGTCGACATTACAGACATGCGAATGGAAACTTCATAAAGAAAATCTATACTAAGGAGCGACTATGTAACCATTCACCTAGCATATAGTGACAAAGGATAGACAGACGTGCACGAAGGATGATGAGCAGTAAGGAGATGGTATGATTATTATTTCTAAGCATATGTTTAGATTCAACAGATTTTTACATTAAACGCTGCTTAAAAATCATGGCTTATAAAAAATGTAAAGCAGGGCGTAAACGTGGACACTTTTGTGTTTTGTGTCGGACACGCGCACACGTAAATATTTTTTGTGTCCAGTTGATTCCACTTAACACCTACTCATTGACGATCACAAAGTGTTCGGTGTTGGCAACTGGAAACTAAGTCGTCAGTTGAAGACACAAGCAACATTAACAAATTTCCTTACAATTGTAATGTCGGAAAACAAGCAACGAATTGTACCAGTGGCCAGTATTGGCAACAGGCGACTGCGCCGATCACCGTTACAAGACACAGCAACTACGGTTCGCTGTGATGGTGTGCCGTGTCGGCAACAAAAAGTGTCTTCGTTTGCACAGCGCCTAAAGTACCTAATCAAAATAAAGTTATATGAACTTGGGAATGAATAAACTATGCTTGTATTGCAATTATTTTGGTGTTTGCAGTCTCTGTAAGTATCACTACATAGTATAAAACAAAGCGCTTACTGCTGTCTGTCCGTCCCTATGTATGCTTAGATCTTTAAAACAACGCAACAGATTTTGATGCGGTTTTTAATAAATAGAGTGATTCAAGAGGAAGGTTTATATGTATAATACAGTCATGCATGATATAGTAGAGGAACACTGATAATTTTAGAGTTTTATAATGTTATGTTGTAAATATGTAAACAATTTTTTTGGGTTTACATTGCAAACGCTGGCTGAACCCTACGAGATAGATCAAAATACTGTACTACAGTATTGTACACCTTAATTATGATGAGACAAATACATCAGGCGGTGGTGTTGCCATCCTTTAACCAGTTCCGTTTCCATCCGTTTATATGGAAAGATAATCGCCTAATTTACTCTTAATGACTCTATATGTAGGTTAGTCTTTATTTTAATTTTAAGAAGTAAAATAAAGACTAAGAAGAAAGCTTATTATAATATAAATGACTATATTACTGATAAGAATGCATGGCCTCATGTTGCTCTGCCCTCAGACAGTTAACCGACACATTTAAAATGTAATAAGATGGATCATGCAAAAAAGCGCTAGAACCAGGACGAGTTTCTTGCCAATTCTTCTCGGGCTTGGGTTAGGAGGAATTGGCACCTAAATTTACCTTGTATGTAAGACGTTTCAAAGTGATCCTTGTGATTGTATTGAATAAAATTTCTTTTGACTCTGACTTCACAAAAAAGTCTGACGATTTCCTTTTCCTAGGTCCATGATATAACGATCCAATCATCAGATAGCTCAACTGTGTTTCTTTCTATGTATTAGTTCATATCTGAAAACAAACATTAACACAGGGTATTCTTACCAGCAACAGTGTGGTTCTGGGCGTCAAAGAACCCTTCACCCAGGGTGTTATACCCGGGGATGGTGCTCAGGCACGTGATGTCCACGGTCTGGTTGGGGAACAGCTGGAGACTCGACAGAGGGTAGTGCAGCGAGGAGGTCGACATGGTTAGTTGCATTCCGAAGTGCAGGCGATGCACGGCCTGTGTGCCGTGAGGGACTGTTAGCTTCTCGTCCACCTGTGTAAGGGAATTTTAATATTAAAATACAGCGATTTTGATGAAATATAAATGTTAAGGGGTGCATCTGTGTCTTAGGTATCTAATTAAATAAAATATTGCCTAAATAGATAGCTACCAGGGTCAATAATTTTGATTGGGTAGTTTTTTAAGAATGCCAATGTACAGCAGTTATGTACTCAGATACATATATGTTAGAAATAATGCGTTTGCAGTTAATAACTGCACACATTGAACTTCTGCACTGTAGAAGGTTGCGGGTTCGATTCCCGCCGCGGGACAAATGTTTGTATGATCTGAAGTATTTTTCTCCGGTCTGGGTGTTTCTATGTATAATATGTATGTATTTACAAAAAAATAAAGTACATAAGTAGTATATCAGTCATGTGGAACCCACAACACAAGCTCTGCTTACTTTGGGGCCAGATAATGTTGTGTGAAATGTCCGGCGCTATTATATTATTATTTAATAAATAAATATTGGCGGATAATGCATACAAGACCATGTAACCCCAAACTAAGCATAGCTTGTATTACCGTGACTAGATGACTGTTAAAATACCTACTTTATATGTTTCAATACATGCTTATGTTACTTTATAACACCCAAACAAAGAACAAATAACTATATAACCTATGCGTACTAAGAACTTGGGTAACCTACGTGTTTTCATCATAATGAATCACCCGACACAATGTTACATAAAATACCTACTGGTTTTGTATTTTGCGATCCGTGACATTTACGAAAACCTACAAATTAGAAGTCGGTAAAATTGCCGAACCGAATAACATGAAATTATTTACGGAAAATGAATCTCTGTCAAACGTCAATTAGCATTGATTTTATTGACAGCTTGATGGAATAATGTATTTTGGCCTTTATACCTTTGTTCAATGTATATGTTTTGAAACTTATTATTTGGTGAGGTTTTTATGAACATCGAGGTAGTTAACAGGCCTAAACACTCACATTTTATAAAGCTTTTCGGTACCGACAGTACTATGTAATTATTAGCTGTCCGCTCTTTAAAATTATCATAAATACGCTTCAAAAACTAAAAAGAAACCGTCCTCATTGAATAGAAATATCAACGGAATTGAGAACATCCATCTTTTTAACCGACTCCAAAAATAGTTGTTGAAAAAAGTTGAAAATAATATAGAAATGATTGCTATCAGATGCGTTTTCTATGCGTGTCATTAGGTGGGGGCACCACTCTTTCCCAAATCACCACAAGAACAAGTTAATTACACTATATAACAAAGAAACGCAAATATACACACGAGTAGAATAATATTTTCAAGGAGAATAGGCGCAGAACATGTCATAATAACTCACACGTCTAAACTGTCGCAGAGCTCGTCGCGGCTCACTTTTCAAGCAAGACGCATTCACAGAATAAATTATATGAGTATTAGATCTGCAAATTGTAAATTAAAAAAAATATATGTATAAAATATTTTCGGAAACTCGATTATATTGTTGTGCTTATCGGTTTATTTTTTATTATTCTGCATTACTCCAGCTTTACAAACTAGCTGCTGCCCACGGCTTCGCACGCGTGGTACCTACATAAAAAGGAGCCTATGTCCTTCTCCAAGGTCTCATCTATCTCTATACCAAAATAAATCAAAATCGGTTAGTTAGATATTAGAGTCTTAGCCCTGGTAGTAATTGAGGTACAAGGAGGTTAACGTGCAGGCGTAGAAATTCTTGGGTGCATTCCTTGTACATTCCATCGAGATCAAGGGGGGTGAGGGAGGGGGGGATACCTAAATGCAAATGGGGTGGTTAGTCTATTCTGGTGTTTGTCATTTTCCGAACTTTTTTCTCTAGTGCGTTCGCTTAAGCCTGATTCCAAATCTAAGTCAAAAATAAATATATTTTATTCAATACAATCACAAGGATCACTTTGGAACGTCTAACATACCAGGTGAATTTAGGTGCCAATTCCTCCTAACTCAAGCCCGAGAAGAACTGGCAAGAAACTCATCCTGGTTGCGCTCGCTTTTTTGCATGAGCCATCTTTATTTATTTAAGCACACACACATCATTATTAACATTATACAAAATTATTAGTGAAAATATGATACACTTTTGATATGCATGACAATTACGGTGTATTATTAACTACGAAAAGCTATTACAAAAGAGTTTATACATTTCAAATGTGTCGGTTAAGTATCTGAGGGCAGAGCAACATGAGGGTTTGCATTTTTATCAGTCATATAGTCATTTATATTATAATTCGCTCTCTTCAATATACTAACCTTTATGAAAGCATTCATTTTTTGGAGTATGTCATTTTCAACGGGTTTTTTTCTATAGTGTGTTCGCCTACGTTTGATTCCATATTCCAGAGATTATCGCAAACACATTTGCCGCAGATGAGAATTACGTAGCGTAGGTTTTCTTCCACTTTTTTTAGCGCAACAAATCCTTGTTTATTTGGGTTCACTGCTCTTTACCATTGATTAACTACATAAATGATGTTGATGAAGGTTTCGAGGCTTGAACAAAATGAAGATCCGTAGGGATCTTATTATTGACTATTGACGTAGGTCAATAGTCAATAATAATGGTAGCCGAAGATATCTGAATTTGCCTATTAAAGTCATTATTTGGTGAGCGAAAACGATTAATGATACAGTGATGAAGATGTCGAGGTCAGAAAAAAGAGGTCTTGCCGAAAAAAGAGGTCTTGATAATGATTATCTTGCTACTTTTAGTATCTCACATGGTGAGCTAACTTTGATGTGAGACCTCAGGTGAGGCGCGAGTTACTCGGCCGTATGTAATAGCATGATAAGAACTTTTGGCCTTTTTAAAGCGGTTCGTACGAGATACAAGCTTTTTGTGTTATGCGTATTTCATCCCCGCGATGAATTATGTTATGAATTTTGTACAAATATTATTTATTGCGCAAGTAAGTAAGCTTTAGCTAGCTCTCTTTCATAGAAAAGCATGGGAATAAAGAAGGTTCAAAAACACTTAGGTACGGAACCGTCATATAATTTACTATTTTTATGATAACTAACCCTTTCTGCTTAAGCCGGGGTAAGATACTTGTGCGCTTTTTATTTTCTAAAGCTTCAAGATACTTTATACTTGAACTAACGATCCACCCGGATGCACACGGGTTATGTTATTGCAATTTTCGTATGCATCGCTAATTTTATTGAGTTTATTCAACTAAAACAACAAAATAACTATATACTATTAGAAATTTTACTATTTAGAATATTTATACTATTTAGAATATTAGTCTAGAGAACATAATATTCATTTACAGAAATTTATAAAAAAAAAGTACAGGATAATATAAAACAATCTATAGATATCTCAATTAATCCATATCACTACAGAGGGCAGCGTCCCCAAAACACTGTCACGTTGAATAGCTAATACGCCTAGCCAGATATGAACCACCCTTTGGGTCGTGATGATTTTAGCAGACACCGTGAAATATTTTTGACTACGCGATTGGCTTCTGTTTCCCACGGTCCCAGGGTCTCGACTCCAAAGCACTCAAATATGTATGTAAGCCCTATCTAGACCGGCATATTCAAGCCCTTTGAAGTCCTCAGCATAATCAGCCGCCGCACCAGCTTTAACAGAAGTCCCCGACAGATAGATAAAATAAATAAATAATGCTGGACATTTCACACGGCATTATGTACATCCAAAGTAAGCAAAGCTTGTGTTATGTTATGAAACCCACATGACTGATACTAGTAAACTTTTTTTGTAAATTCATATTAAACATAGAAAAACACTCGAGTCAATTATTTGTAGATCATACAAACATTCCACCCGACTTCTGCATCTCAGACGGGCCTTCGCTCGCTGAGCCACAGGAGTCGTCAGTCGTCACACAGAGAATGGAGATAAATAAATTAGTCTAGATTAATATAGCTATAGAATCCTTCTACTTAATTGTATAATGAGGTAGGTTGATACCTTAACGTTGTTTATGAACCAGTAGAGGTTGGGTGGGGGGTAGGCTGCGGTGCTCGAGCAGGTCGCTTCCAGGTAATCGCTCGCTGACAGCTTTTTGTGTTTTATTTTTATCTTCGGACGGTGCTTCTGACGAACTGTAAACAATTATGCGGTCGAATGATTCATGATTTTACGCACCTAGGCGCAGGATATGTAATAGGCACACAACATTATCTTGCTCCAAACTAAGCATAGCTTGTATTATGGTGACTAGATTGCTGATAGACTACTTATATATTTTTAAATACATAGGTACATAGAATACGTTATAACACCCATACACAGAATAAACATCTATGTTCTCATACGAATGTGTCCTGAGAGAGAATCGAGTTTATTAAATATCAGTTTGTTAATTTCCTTTAAGCTGGGCAATTTAAGATTCCAAATTTAATGTTGAAACAATAGGTTATGGGTTATGTATATATTAATCTTTATAACTTAGATAGATAGAAAATACTTTATTGCACACCATACATACATTGGACTAGTTGAATAAAAAACTAATAAGAAAACCTACATTTATATGCTACATTTATATGAAAACACGAAATTTCGCTTACTTGGATGGCATTATTTTTTGTTTTTTTATTTATTTAGAAACCAGACTATTTATTGAACTGGAAGTGCTTTATTATAAAGTACTTTCACATAAAAACATTTTTTCAAATCTGTATATAAATAATGGAATTTATGACAAACAATGGTAACGGAGTTATGGTAACAAATACAATCGAAAAGGAGGAGAACATCCTTCTTTTTTATGTCGGTTAAAAAGGAACAATGTTGGAAAAATACAATGGGTGGTCTTAACGGTATGTAGCGGTCTCTGCGAGACAACCTTGGGATTGAACTCGATTTAGCTGACAAAAGAGTGGTGATTTATGATGAAAATTTGTACATCCCAATCTATAGGATAATGAACAGATACGTTATTTTAAGTGGTTAAATTATAATTTAAAAGTCGAATATTGAAAATGTTTAACTGTGTAACTTTAACTTTAAAAACCAAAGACCTGATTGACTTGAGACAATGTTCAAGCTAATGGGCGCTGAGACTTCCAAATTAAAGGAGTATTCTATAGAGTGTACAAACGCGCACTATGAAAATAATTTTCGAAATTAACCTCTAAGAGATCAGATGTTTAAACCTGTTAGTTTGTATTCAAAATAATTACGATGAGTGACTGACCCGTTCCACCTGGGTATGAAAATTAAATGCGTGAAACTTAAATCGTCCGTAGCAATCCTTGCCGAACGTACCAGATCGCCGCAACAATTTGGCACACAAACGAGGGTTGTCGAACGAATTCACCATTAGTAATGCCTAATGCCATTTGTTTGGAAGTATTTATTTCCAGATCAGTATCCGTTGAATTAAAAATAAATAAAATGAAAATGTACTCACCGATTACCGTTATTTCATGCATTTTCGAAACTTTGGAGTATAAAGGAGTTTCTAAAGCAATTTCGCAGGCGTACTGGCCTGCCGCGCCGAAATCCATCTTGTCCAAAGTTACCTTTGTTGGGGAGAGCTTTTGAAGCTGTAATAAAATAGTTTTCTAATAAAAAAACGTTTTAATCACAGATATTATCTAGTAAGTATTATCTACATAGTTGAATTTTGAATGATTAGTCATACAATTTCGATGTGTAACTCTTTTCTCTCGTTTTCTGTAATCTGTGGACGTGATTTCGTGAAATGAAACAAGAAGAAGAAGGAAGCCAAAGCGAGTATTTAATTTGTCCAATGAGCACGCGCAGTATTTGATTTGGCCAAAAAGCACGTGGTAGCGTTGGCCGACAGATGGTACCAACCCATTTTCCGAGAGCTCGGTACTGTCGAGAAAGAGAAAGGGAATTATAGAAAGGGAACGCATCAACTGAACGTTTAACCTAATGTTGTGTCTAAAGTGTGCTGTTACCTAATTTAATTCAGGATATAATGTTAATGTTGCTTATTAACAAGGTGAGATGTTAGACATCATAACACATAATATACGACAACTGGAAGGCTCTGAGTTATCTGATTGTTGATAAATCAACCATAACTCAAATAAGTATAATAAAATATTGCTTGGAGTTATTGTGCAATGTCTGGACCGACTCCAAACTATAAGTACTTATACTGAACATACATATCTACTAAACATTATTCTCTATCACAATAATGTACATAGCTCTTTATAAACGAATAGCCTCGCTGTATTCTTTTATGGCATGTACCACGTGTACTATTCTCAAAATTTGAATAATCACATTGTAACAGGTCTGATATTTCCTCTTCCCGCATACGAAAAAAACGTATAATATTACCATAATGGAATATTTGGCGCGAATGTTGCGTTTTCTGTGCACTCTATTCAAACAATGAGAGCAATTTATATTACAGGATTTTCATAGTCACACTGTGAAAACATTGTGCATGGCTTCTGTTGTGTGCTGGTTTATATTACTCGTACAAATACTGGTCTCTGCCGCGGCATAGCATTCCTACTAGGTAATAATTAACTAATAGACCAACCGCGTCTGGATCATGCACATTGAAGGCTTCCATCGGTAATGATAACAATGACAGGTCAGGTGTCAATGGTCAGGTCCCAAACCAATTCAAATCATTTAATTAGTATAATTAATGAATTAAGTAGTATATTTTTTTTTATTAAGCTTTATAAACTAGGTATTAAAAGCGGTTTTGATGTTCCTCCAGCCTCTACAGGTTAAGGGGACACTTGATTCTATAAAAATAGGAAAAATATTCTGTTTCTAAAAACTGTTCGAGAAACATCGTAATAACTTTGAAAGATCTATCCATTGATATGCCACACGATAGGGTAGTAAAATTAAACAAAACGTGTGCGTCTCGGGAAGCCCGATAGAAGTGATAACTTAAACTAATCTAACTAGCGCTGTGAGTTAGAGTGAGAGAGGAGGAGCCTGCCTACCGTTGCCATATGCGTGAGAGAAAGGGAAGCCAGGCCGACTGGCGACGTAACGCGTTACGTAACGAAGCGGTTTACCCTCCCATGAGAAGTTATCACTTCAAAAATTCAAGATCACTTTACATTAGGGAAAATATCCCTGAAACATTTATTTATAGGGGTCATTAATAGTCTGCAAGCTGAAGCTTTGATAAGGAGCGGACAGATGGATAGACCAACAGACAGACACACAGATAGACGCACTTGGCGACAATACAAGGGATCATTGGTTGAACTTCGAAACCTACAATACATAGTATAAAACAAAGTCGCTTACAGCTGTCTGTCTGTCCCTATGTATGCTTAGATCTTTAAAACTACGCAACGGATTTTGAAGCGGTTTATTTAATAGATACAGTGATTCAAGTGGAAGGTTTATTTGTATAATACATAATAGATAATTTTGGAGGTTTCTTATATCATTAGACATTCTGTAGTATATTTAGTATCAGCATTGCACCCGTGCGAAGCCGGGGCGGTCGCTAGTAATCATATAAACGCTATTCCAGGCTGCAGATATCTCTGCTATATAATTAACACATAGTTGGTTGATGTGCTGTTAACGTGTTTAGGTACCTATGATCCGGCCTTTTCTTATTAATGTCATTAATTTCATTAATATCATTAAGTAACATAGCACTTCAAAATAATATTTTATTTCTCGTTTTATTGCATGTTTTATTTAGTAATCTTAGCGGAATTTTAATGAATAAATTGTGACTTCGTAGGACAAGTTTTGACAATTGAATTATAATATTATGGTGCAATGTGATAGAACGACGAGGGACCCCGAGAAAGTTCTAGACGGCCATTTCGCGATGACGTTTACAGCTAATTAATAATAATGAAGAAAGTGCCCTTACTCTCACGGTTTTTTTTTTATATTAGTCTGTTAGTTATTCTTTTACAATTACACATTTATTACAACTAGTGGTCGCCCACTGGTCGAAATTCATCATCATTCATCATCGCCGAGCCAAAACCGCTGAAGCTAGAAAGCTGAAATTTGGAAGGTAGCTTTTACAGCAAAGGCATCCACTAAATTATTATATAAGTCCTGTAAAGTACTAACAGTTCGACAGCTATTTATACTAAACCTTGCTCTAAGACAACATAGACTCCTTCCTTATTGTGCTAAAAATATTGACAATAGACGTAATAATATTCGTACTAATAGCATCTCACTATAATATGCTTTCGCCTCTAGATACAATAATGTATTCCTCGGGGTTTTCGTGTATAAGAGACTTAATCGTAAACTAGGCATCTATGCAGTGAATTTTACTAATTGTAAAATAACCCTATATCATGCGTTATCATGTCTATCTTAGTAAGAAACTGAGTTGTTGGTTGTAGTAAGGTAGGTAATGTTTTAAACTTTCTACCTACCTATATGTTTAAATTAGGTTTTCGCTTTGTTTGTCTTTCACATGAACTTATATCACCGTTTATATTGTAACCTTGTTTATTTTATTTTATCACTTGAGTTTACAGTAATTTTGTTTATTTACATACCTATAAGTTAATATTGTTAGTCCTATCCAGTCCGAGACACAGGTTCTCCTAGTTCAGGGATATTGTGAACAGTTACCTAAGTATAGTTACATAATAAACTTTTGGGAACTTTTTAACGGGAGGTGTGATTTATTTGAAACTTGGTTTGAATACTTAAAATGCAAAATAAATGGACATGTGTTTCAGGATTTTTTTAAAATAACCCTCATAAATGAGTAAATTGTGGAAAGAATGTTTGTATGGAAACTTTTTAATGGGTGGTCAGGTGATTGGTTTGAAACTTATCAATACAATTTGGCTTCAATGCCTTTCAAAAAAATGCGGACAAAGTCGCGAGCAACAGCTAGTAAACTATAAGTGTGCGAAATTTCATACTTCTCCGTCCGCGCAATTTTCGTAAAAAGGGGTACAAAGTTTTTGTTTCACGTATATAGATTACAATTATAAACATCTACACAACTTTTAATACATATTATACTCCATGCCACGTGTATTTTATTTTAATTCTACTTTAGGTGCGGCGCATACCACATCAAGTGCTCTCGTTATAGGTAGAGTGGTTTGCGATAGAAATTGGCCTGTGGAAGCAAATACATACATCCCATCGCTGCAGGCGATACGGAAGCATAAAGTCTGTTTGCTAAGAAATATTTGAGTAGGTACTTTGGTAAGCACTTTGGCTAGCGGTATTTTTATTTATTCCAAATTCTACATTTGACGACCTTTGTGGCGTAGTAGGTCCGGAGACGCAGAAAGTTACGGGTTCGATTACCGCCGCGGGAAAAATGTGCAATCATCTGCAAGTATTTGTCTCTGGTCTGGGTGTTTCTTTGTATAATATGTATGTATTAAAAAAAAAGTATATAAGTAGTATATCAGTCATGTGGTACCCATAACACAAGCCCTGCTTACTTTGGGGCCAGATGATGCTGTGTGAAATGTCCGGCATTTTTTTTTTAATTTATTTACATAAAAAACCACGGATAGTAAGGCTTTACTACTATTTTGAGAAATAGCCTGATATGTACCCACAAAAATGTTGATATGCTAATTAAATTGTGTTGGATTGGTTTAAGACCTGACCATTAGTCATTCTTAACCTTACTAACTTCGGAAGCTTTCGATTGACCAATTTATTTATTCTTCGTCTTCTTCTTATCGTATCACTAATTTTCTAACTGTGGTGGAAGGATTTAAGTGCGCCTCAGAGGCTCCTTTCGTGCACTTATTTATTTCGTTTATTTATTAGAGTTAAAAGTTATTTCAAAATTTACGGTAAGTTTACATAGGTATTTAAATTTTTCAATTTAATTTGTAAATTGAATACTTATATCAAAATCTATGTGTGAGAGCTCGCCCAGGCAAGTACTATTAAAAAAAAAATGCCGGACACAGCATCATCTAGCCCCAAAGTAAGCAGAGCTTGTGTTATGGGTACCACATGACTGAAATACTACTTAAATACTTTTTATTAAATATACCTATACATATTATACATAGAAAAACCCAGATCCGAGACAAATACTTGCAGATGATACAAACATTAGTCCCGCGGCGGGAATCGAGCCCGCAACCTTCTACATCTCAGGCGAGCCTTCGCCCACTGCGCCACAGAGAAATTGTTTTATTTTGTGGTTTTCAAAGAGTTAAATCTACTCTCGAGTCGTGAGTATACTCGTAGTCAGTTTGGTACAAATATATGTTACGAGTAGCTCCATCCATAGTGCTCCAGTTTTGGATTAGTCGGGAATTCCCGGGATCTAGGCCACGCTCGTAAGTTGGTTGAAGTACACATATTGCCATTCCAATCCAAATACATGTAAGAGTTCGAAATGGCAATACATAGAAACTAAATAATACCTGAATGTAGGTATCTAGTATTTACTGTGACAATATTTCTTGGCTACCCGAGCTTTTAAAATTACGTTAGGGTTTCGGCTCCATTCATGCACAATACATCATCTACTTCTTGCAGATTCTCTTCAAGGCATTTGAACAGTTTTAAACATAATAATTTAACATAATAAAATAACATGACCCAAGAGATGGCTCCTATCTGTCCCAACGTATTATCATTGCCATTCAACGTGCCATTGTTTTGGGGACGCTGCCTTATAGCAGTGATCTGGATCAGTTAAGCTATGTATAGATCGTTTTAAACGATCCTTAGATAGCTCAACTGTTTGTCATGTATTTTATATTATTGTTTATTATTCAGTACATTACTGTAATTATTCTATATGTAAATAAAGATTTAGGAAATTATGCCAATTTCAAGTGAATTTGTTTTTCTATAATCATCACAAAGTCGCAGCCGATTGTCATTTGTCTAATCTAAAACGTCATAGCAAAATCTTCTTCATCTCATCATGTTACTAATTATTTTTAGCCAGTGTGGTGATAGGATTAAAGTGCGCCTATGTGGCTCCTTTCGTGCTCTTGGCACATGTCTTCGAACTTTTTAGGTTCTACGGTGTGCAGGTTTGCTCACCATGTTTTCCATCCCTGTTTGAGAGTATATAGCACTGAATTTTTTAACAGAATTAGATACATTTTGCGTTCAGAAAACCCATTGGTGCATTACTGGATTCGAGGCTACGATCATAGGATCGGAACCTGGAGCCACTACAACTAGACCACTAGTGAGTCTCAGGGGGGCCTTGACATAATGCGCCACAGAGGTCGCCAGAGAGACACACTTTTGTGTTTTGAATACCCGTTGGTGCACTACTGGATTTCGATTACCACTAGCCCACTAGTGCTCTCGCAACATCGCAGAATGACCTGCTCAAATTGTCTTTTATTCCTCGTCGTAAAAATCACATAACAACATAAATAAATAATGCTAGACATTTCACACAGCATCATCTAGCCCCAAAGTAGAGCTTGAGAGCTGCAGAGCTTGTGTTATGAGTACTACTTATATACGTTTGTTTTTGTAAATACATACATATTATACATAGAAAAAGACCTGAGACAACATTTATAACATTTCAAATAAAGAATAATAAATCCAAAATTTACATAGTACTAATATTAGTGCAAACAATCAAAATTTCCACAAACATTACGAGGCACTGACGAAAGCGAACTTAGGTTGTAGATACTTAAGTCGTTACTCACGTCTACAACCGCACCGGTGAAGTTATAAAGCTCGTAAGGAGGATCTCTTCCGTAAACATACTTCAAAATGCGTTGCCCACCTTTGAAGAACACCACCTGTAAAGAAAATCATAATTTAACAAACACTCACAGAGTTACAGCTTATGCCACCATCAAAATGCTGGCAATTTAAATTATAATTACTAGTGGTCGCCCACTGGTCTAATAATTAATGTATTTTTTATGCATAATTAAAAAAAATATAACCATTCTGCACTACTTCTCTGTAGTGTGCGAAATTTCATACTCCTTCCGTCCGCGCAATTTTCGTAAAAAGGGGTACAAAGTTTTTGATTCACGTATTAATAGAGTTTTTTAAACTTACGCGATCAGAACACATTATTATAAATATTAACGGGTATTTATCGCGTTTATTTACCTATTTTTCCCGACTTTTCGACAGGTTTACACTCTGTCGTGGTCACGGGATGACATCCCGGATGGGATGACGGGATGAGTCATCCCGTGACCATCTAGACCATCCATCATAATATCTATAATAATATGTATTAATATATAGATTAAATTAGATGACGATAAATGGCGTATTCTCGTGTCGAAGGCCAAGACTCACTGCGGGTTACTGTGCTACTGGAAAGTATGCAAGTACTTTGAACACAATAGCGTAGCTAATTATAATAATTGAATGATTTCAGCCTAAGTTTGTGTTGCCCTTTTCTCAAATATATTTGTTATAAAAATAGTGAATTTATGTTTTATGAGATAAATTGTATTATAATGATATCGCGACAAAATTATTATCATTTATTAACTTAATTCACTGTGGAAATGTTGAAAGTGTTAAAACTTAAACGCCTGTTAATTATTGTAATCTGCGTCCTGAGAATTAATATTTTCCTGTACGTATTTTAAATAGTTTTTCTTGGCTTAAAAAGCTCTTATTTCTGCTTGTTCGGGGAATAACTTAAAATTAATAACAAATAGATAAATATTGGTGCACAATTCACACATTACCTAAACCAAGCAAATCTTGTACGGAACCTCGTATAAATAATAGCTGAGAAAGCGTTTGGTATTTGATTTGACCAATGAGCAGTGGTAGAGTTAGCCGTCAGATGGTACTCACTCATTTTCCGAGAAGTTGGCACTGTCAGCCAACAGTGTGTTTGTGTGTGTAACGAGAAAAAGTAAGGGAAATAGAGAAGGAGAACGCATCAGCTGTGGGCTTCATCTACAGTTTTGTGTTAAAAGTGTGCTGTTATATAATGTTAATGTTGCTTATTACCAAAGCGAGAAGTCACATATTAAACATCATATGCGACTGCTGTAAGGCTCGCTAATTTTTTTATTTACTAGCAACCCGCCCCGGCTTTGCACGGGTGCAATGCTTATACTAATTATACTACAGAATGGTTATCCCTAAGAGATAGCCATATACCAAATAATAATAATAAAATATCAAAATAATAATAATAAAATAATAATTTTGATTTTTGATCTATGTAAGCGCAAAAATATGTGTTTATTTACGACACCACATTGGAAACCTCTAAAATTATCAGTGTTTATCTACTATATTATGCATTTATTATACATATAAACCTTCCTCTTGAATCACTCTATCTATTCAAAAAACTGCATTACAATCAGTTGCGTAGTTTTAAAGATCTAAGCATACATCTGGACAGACAGACAGCGGAAAGCGACTTTGTTTTATACTATGTAATTTACGAATAATTACATTCTTGTAAATACATAGATAGTATAGTTACATAGTTATTAACCTGTTAACACCAATGATTGTTTTGGTGGGTGGGAATAGAATCTACAAGCTACGGTGTCTGCTCCGAAGGTCGATACCAACTGAGTTGAGAGGACAGTCACAAAGACACCTGACATAACAAAACTTAACATGAAACATTGTTTTGGGCAAGATCAGGAAATATTAAAAACAATTTACAATTTATTTACACTCTCTAAAATAGTACAAATGTTTCATGTTTGGAGTGGATCGAATGTTTTCAATTACAAATAACCGCTCTGTATCTTGACTGACGCCACCTTAATCATCTTCAATATATGAACTAAGGCCAATGATGTAAATCAATTGATTGACTATTAAACTTATTTAAATAATAATAATAATAATCCCGGACAGTTCAAACAGCATCATCTGGTCCCAAAGTAAGCAGAGCTTGTGTTATAGGTACCACATGACTGATATATTATGAATGAATATTAAATGAATGCAACTATAATAATTAGAGAGCTATTTCTAAAAAAATTACAATTTAATACAAATTTAATTACCATAAATTGAACAAGTACCTACCCCTTCTGTACCATAGTATTTCCTATTTCTGTAAGTCAGTTGCCTGACTATTACATTCTTATCTATTTATTTACATAAACGTACAAAATAATATACAATAATATAAAATACACGTGAAACAGTTGAGCTATCTAAGGACCGTTTAAAACGATCTATAGATAGCTCAACTGATCCAGATCACTGCCAGAGGGCAGCGTTCCCAAGATACTGGCGGTATTACCACGTTGAATGGCAATGCTAATACGCTGAGCTAGATAGGAGCCAGCTCTTGGGTCATGCAACGTATCTACCAGACGCCGAGAAATAATTTTGAAAACGCGACTATTAAGGTATTTGATTAATTATACTGATGACCTCTGTGGCGCAGTGGGCTAAGAGCCGGCTGAGACGCAGAAGGTTGCGGGTTCGATTCCCGCTGCGTGAAATGTTTGTACGATCTGCAAGTATAGTATAGTATAGTCGTTCTGCAAGCTGGAACGGAAAAAAACTTTTTAAACACGTCCAGTTTCTCAATAGAGCGCGCTCGCTTCCTCGCTGTCTCGAAGTTGAATACAGGAATTTAGCTGCATGAGTTGGTTTAAAAAAAACGGAAAACTTTTTGATACCTGCTATTTTCGGGTGGAATCCTCTCTATGTTTAGCTTCACGTTGAGATGGCATATCGATGTCAGTGTGGTGAGAACGCTCTCTATCGTGAGCTAAAAGTGCTTGACGTATGCCCCGTAAGATCTCAATTAATGATTTAATTTCATGGGCTTTTGTCAGCATCATTATCACAGCTGTTCTCGAACCAAATGGTTTGATGCGTGATGATAGCAAACGACCCGATGGCGTCAAACACTCATCCCTTGGAAGATGAGACAGCCATTGGTATGGAATGCAATTTGTGTAGAATAACCTTTCATCGTTGCATTAATGCGAGCTGGCTACGTAGCAACATACGTAGAGTCCTTTATACGTTGAAATGATGTAGGTAAGATACATCTTGATAGGGGTGATATATATGTGCCTATATGTCGTAGAGTCTGATTGAGACCATGTGTAACCGGAATGCTGGCTTCTATTTAATTGCAATTACCATAAAACGTGGCAACGCTGCCAGTGATCTGGGCACGCATCCATCTGCTGACGACTGGGGTCGACTGGAATAATGTTCGTTTATTGAATTTAATCTTTGTTCTTTATACCATATTAATTGCAAATAAAAACATGAAACTACATCAACCATTCTAGATTGCAACATTATCACTAAGAATGTCGGTATAAACAAGACGTGCAGTTATGTAACCATGGTATAACGTACGTCTTCATTACTATCTCGGCATCTTGGTATGCAATTATTATACACCGACTGTGGGATATGGGTGCAAGTTTAAATTGAGTTTTGCCTACACATACTGAAGGAACTCCTAGAACTGAAGACACTGATGCCAGTCTTAAACTATAATTACAAAATTAGTTACTACTTAAGTATATTAATATGTGGCTAATTACTCTATAACTGTAACTCTCAGCCAAGTAAAGCTCCTGGTGACAGGAAACATACAGGGAAGGAGTCCGATGCGGTGGACAGACCAGATCCAGTTTTTTTTGAAAATCCATATTGTACATATAAAAACACCTAAACCCGAGAGATATACATGCAGATCATACAAAGATACCTCCCAGGAGAACCATTTGTATTATGAAGATGGTGTTCTATGCTTTGTCCACCAATATTTATGAATTTATAGATTGACGACCACTGTGGCGTAGAGTAGGCCAAGGCCCGGCTGAGTCGCGGATGGTTGCGGGTTTGATTCCCGCCGCGGTCAAATATTTGTATGATCTGCAAGTACCTATTTGTCTCGGGTCTGGGTGTTTCTATGTAAAATATGTATGGATTAACATAAAAACGTATATAAGTAGTATATCAGTCTTGTGGTACCCATAACACAAACTCTGCTCATTTTGGGGACAGATGATGCTGTGTGATATACCCAGCATTATTTATTTATATTTTTTTAATTTATTTTTTATTTACTGTACGACCAAAACACAATAAAACGCCTTAAGAGATGGGATATCCTCTCGCTTGACCAAAGGAACTAAGAAGTTCATCAACAGTAATTAGGGCAGCTCAATGGAACTGCTACTAAATCTCCTCCTCCCAGAACACTGATCATGGCTGACGAGCTGATAGCAGATAAAGAGGGAAGAAAAAAAATTACTCAATATTTTGCCCATATTTCTTTGCTAATCAATGATTGATATTTCTATGTTGTTTAAGGCCATTTACTAAAACTTTCTCACATCCAAATCTGGTGGTTACGCCGGAAATAATTACAAACATAAACTCACAAACAAACTGCATTTGTAATATTAGTAGTTTAGGAGAGAATGTTATTTTGAACTCTCACAACACGTTTTGCTCATTGGTGCTTAGTTTGGAAACGGAATATTCATTTGCCGAATGAGTTTATATTCAACTAGCCGTACCGCACGCAACTTTGTCCGCGCGTTTTAATAGGAAATATATCACAATAAAACAATTTGCTTGACTTTGCTTCTATATAACTCAATTATTTATGCGCGTACAATAATAACCTAACAAACCGAACGTCATCCAAGGTTGTATCAAACTGCACTAACACTTTGAATATATTTAAAAAAAAAATTATAATGTACAATTATTTTATATATAGTTATTCTGTTATTCGAGGCAGAGACAAAGCCAACACATAAAAATCGTGAAAATCAGCCCAGCCGTTCTCGAGTTATAATAATAATAATAAAAATGCCGGACATTTCACACAGCAACATCTGGTCCCAAAGTAAGCAGAGCTTGTGTTATGGGTACCACATGACTATGTACTACTTATATACTTTTTGTTTATATATACATACATAACATAGAAAAAACATCCACACCGAAGCAAATACAAAATTAGTGAACTCAAAACGGGCCATCACTTATTTGTTTTTTATTTCTACGGTTTCTCATTAGGTAGGCCATTAAGACAAAAACATACATTGTTTGAGCAAAAATTGTTGTTATATACTGTATTGAGTGATTTTATGAGTTAGGTTGATTTTATTTAGTGGCTATTTCTCAGTGACCTACTGAATATCCATAAGGAAACGGTTTACTTATTACTTATTAGGCCCGATTTTATTCACGGCTCTATGAAATTTAACGCTCGTCACGTTATTCTTTGAGCCGCAATATTTTTAAAAAATATGTCTTTACAAATAGACATATACATATACTGTATAAGTACATGTACACATCAATAATAAAAAGAAGATTCAATATTAGGTAAAAAAGGAAGTAATACACATTAAAAAGTAAAATGAGAAAAGACATGAAAAAAAAAATACATTCTGCGTAGGTACTTACTTACCTAACAGTGCTGTGTGCTACAGCAGCAAAAATATCTCGACTGTATCCTTCAGCGCTTCGACTTCGAAACGCTTCGTTTCTGATTAAAAACATTAGCTTAAAAGACTTACAAATTTAACGCAATAACGTCTAACGTTTAACTAATAATATAGAGATCTAAAAGACCCATAATCGCCTCAAATAGCCAGATCTAAATTGAAAATGTTTCGGTGTTTTTAGGATAGCAAAGGATTTTAAAATGCGCTCCCGATTCAAACCCGGACAATCCGCCGAGAGCGATCCCATGGGGCCGCTTTAAGCGTTTAATATTGCATAAGCATTAGCCGACCGTTCAATGACTGAACTTTGCACTTTGTTTACTGTCTATTAAGAACTTAATGAATATAAAGTGACAACTAGACTATTAGGCACAAATGCATACAGATTGTTTTACGAGAACCAAATGAATGGTACACTACTTATAATACTTTTCTAGTTCACTCTACTTTTCTGTAGATACCTCTATACCTATCTATAGTTTGCCAAACATATAGATCCACTTTTCGGTGTCACTTTGCTTATATCTATCAGTCAAGTTCCGACGACCGACTTCTTTTAAATGTTAATGTAGTAGCTAGATAAAAAGTGGGCTGGTAATTGAAGGAATATTTTTTTATCGTGTCACTAGTTATTTCTAATCAGTGTGGTGAAAAGATTAAATTGCGCCTCAAAAGGCTCCTTTGCTGCACTTAGGTAAGCCTTAATGTAAGCTCTCGACCTTGCCGACAGGACCAGAAGGAAAGACGAATCAGTACATACGGTGTCGGTTTGGTTGCAGGTGCATAACGGCTGGCACCGAGCCGGGCTTGTTTCAAGTTTTCCTTCTCTATTGCTCTTTTATTAGTCAGCAGGGGTACTAATCCCCAATAATTTGAAGACTATCGCAGTCTTCTCCATCATCAGTCTCCATGCAGCACTCATCTGGGATCAGTTCCATGTGGCAATCCTCACTCGAAGTGTTAATTCAGCGAAAATGACCAACCCGATTTTACTGTCGCATGCGGATGCTGAGCCATTAAATAATTTGTTAAAAATAAATATGAGTTACAGTCCATTTTTTAAGTCGTCCACAAGAGTTTAAAACTGCACACAATAGTTTGAGTCATTTGCACTAGTTTAAATATCGCAGTTTAACTGAGCACAGAAATTATTTTATATGTAGAATTTTTCTCTTTTACGATGAATTGCTCGTACCGTAGATAATCGTCAGAAACTAGTGCTATTTGAACAACATAATAGCGGAGCAAGGATGCTTGTCTCATAAATTAAGTGCCTGTCTAGTCTACTTTTAAGCGAAAGCCTCTTGTACCCCGCTAAGCCTTCTGTTTTGGTTAGCTTAAGACTCCAAGGTTCTATAAAAGTGGGAAACGCGTTAAAGTTGCGATAACACCGAAGCGGCCGCATTTTAATTAATTTATTACAGGCTAATCTAAGGCAAAAGCTTGCGTGACGATGTCGATTGTTCTATAAATAAGCACTTACCTAAGTAGCACAGAAAGTAGAAAATAAGCAAACTTATGTAGGGTATCATCGTGTCGAGTTTATTGATTTTGTTTAGGGGGATTTTTAATAAACCAGTAGAACATAAAAGAGAATAATATATTATATGTGTTCTGTGGGTAACACGATGTTATAAATAAATATATATAAAATAGAAATTACGTTTTCATAAATTGTTTTTAGAAACCATGGAATAAATACAGACACAAAGTTATTAATTGTTGTTTCAATGTAATTCAATTCTTAGTTAGTGTTCAAGTATTGGCTATGTATTTGTTATGACACTAGTATAAAACGGACATTGGCAACTCTATTTGTCACATTGGCAACTTGGCAACATTGACATTGGCAACTCTATGTGTTCAGTGATAAATAAAATAAGAAGTGAAGTAGATTTTTTCGGGCGTTTTGAGAAACAAACATTGCGCATTTATATTATTATTACTTTTCGAGTTATTTCCAGTTTTATTTGTAATTTTAGTGTATTTATTTAAATAGAGACTCAGATGTGAATTATTGCAATAAAAGCTTTGTATTTCTTTGTGAGTCAAGAAAAATATTCTAATTAATTCTAATAATTATTTTATGAATATCAAAGATATTTATATAAAATAACAAATGACGAACAACAAGATGCGACTTTGTAACATACCATAAACAATATAAACACTTGACACTGGCGAAATTGTTATTATTATGACATAATAATAACAAGAAGAAGAAGAAGAAGTGAACTATTTGAGCAAAGTGACAGTATTTGCCTCACATAGAACCAAAGTCGACCCTGAGTGAGACCAACGCTAATAAATTGGTACCTACCTTGATTTAAAAAAAGTTCTGAAACTTGAAGTAAACCGAAATAAAATACCTTACCGTTTTGTCGTCTTTTCAACCTACAAATTAACTAGTCAACTCGACTGGACAATAACACGATTAGAACTCCAGCTTCCACTTTGTGTCTATTGAAGCAAACTGCGGACATCGCCGAGAATGTTACAAGATTATAGAAGAGCCGAGTGGACGTGGCATTTTGCGCTGACAGTTTTATCCTTAGTCCGACAGTAGCCCAGTTGCAGCACTTGCAATTTTAACAGCGTGACTTGTAAAGCGTAATGCTATTATAATTCTGGCATGGAATTGTGTGGCAAATAACCCGTTTCTAATAATACTGGTTTAATTACTACTGTTTGTCAATGTAAATTAAAAGACAATAAACTCTATTTATTATTGGTGGTATATTTAAATAGGACAGATGGAGTAGCTACATAAAACTACCTAGAACTGTTATAGCCGATATTTTTGCTTTACAAATTTAACAAAAACAATAGAAATAAACGTGTGATTTTCACGCATTTTTTTTTATAATACCGGACATTCCACACAGCATCATCTGGCCCCAAAGTAAGCAGAGCTTGTGTTATGGGTACCAGATGACTGATATACTACTTATAAACTTTTTTTTTGTAAATACATACATATTACAGACAACCTCTGTGGCGCAGTGGGCTAAGGTCTAGCTGAGACTGAGATGGCTAAGTATTTGTCTCGGGTCTGGGTGTTTCTATGTCTAATATGTATGTATTTACAAAAAAAAGTATATAAGTAGTATATAATAATAATAATAATACTTTGGTGCCAGATGATGCTGTGTGAAATGTCCGGGATTATTATTATACATAGAAACACCTAAAACCCGAGACATATACTTGCAGATCATACAAACATTAGTCCCGCGGCGGCAATTGAACCCGGAACCTTTTGCGTCTCAGCCAGACCTAAGCCCACTGTGCCACAGAGGTCGTCACATTTTCGTTACGTATCATTTATTTGGGAAGTTATTTTCTAGGTTTTTTATTAATTCAGTTAATTATTTTAGTTAAAAAGAAACAGATATGTAGAGACAAATAAGGTTTAACCGATTGATTAATGGAAAAAAGTGCCAATAAACAGTGAAATATATTTTTTCATAAATATTATTGAAATTATTTTCATTAAGCGCCACTACTCATTTAATGATGAGGACCTCTTCTAGGTCATCCAAGTACTGAATTTGCCATAAAACTATAAAATTTATAAGTAGTAAAGTATGGTTTTACTTTTAATTCAAAGCTCACTGTACAAAGTAGCTTCAACACCACGCTCCAGAAACTTCGACAAGCACGTTTCTATCGATTACTACGTTTTCCCCCCAACTACATAGGTACCATTACTGTCGCCTTAAATAATGTCGCAACAGGTTAATTAGATTATATCATCGTTGTTGAGTTTTGTTCTTCTTCGCTCGGGTCATTGGTACAAACTAATGAAGGGTCACCTAGTTTTTGGTACATAGGTACTCCGATTAGAGGTTCAAAAACAATGTGACATCCTTGAATAAGCAATGCCTTCCGTCCACCTTCCGCATTGACACTCTCGCTTTATATTAGGGTAGTGGGAACAAATAAAGCGTGTGCTTTATTCCGAACGGTAATGCCTCAGTCAGCCAGGATCAGCTGTTTGAAGCAGCTGCTGTTCTTGGTCAAGCTGTATGGCCCGCCCGCTGTATGCCAGAACAACAGCTAATTACAACAGGCCTACTAACTTCGTTATACGTTGATTCAACGACACTCTCGCTCGACATTAAAAGAGTGCTAGAAATACGGTATAAATATGATAGAAATATGCTATAGACGTCACACGTCACACATCACGTCACGTCTCCGTCTAAAAACCAGCGCTATTCCATGGGTTTGATACAGCATCACCCTAAGTTGAGGACCTATTTGCACTTTCATAATCAATTACTTCATAATACTTAAAAGAGTATTATTTATACCCACCGATTTCAATTATTATAATTTGTGCTATACAAAATTAAACAGTACGAGAATGAAAGTTTGGCGGCTCGGTGACGTACGTGTCTCCAAATTAGTGCCAATGAGCAGTTGTCCTACGGCTTTTGACGGCTCTAAAGTCACCTGCAAGCTTCAAAGGCGGTAGCACGTGTGGTTTTAGAAATTGTTTGTATATAGAGCTATTAAAACCCCCAGTTGGCACATTTCATGGCAGTAGGTATTTTTTTGGATATTTAATTTTTATTTTCAGAATAAATTTCAAATTAAATAAAGGAAAGCTTAAGCTTGACGCAATTGGGTTTCAACATTGTACATTTTTTATTTTATTTTCGAATTATTATAATAATTCACCATCAAAACATTAAATAGATGGACAAATATTTAGTAATATTCCACCAATCTATTCCCAAAGAGTTAGACACGATGCAGACGCATGCACCTCCCTCCCGCCCGCAATTGAAAAGCCATGCAAAACGTTAGTAAAAGGCAAGCACACACAATCCACACATTCAACCTCCAAAAGAAATTCAACACGTATTTCACCTATCCACGAGATTGGCAGAATAGTACTAAATATTTGTCCATCTATTTAATGTTTTGTAAGGGATTTCCGCAAAGTCACGCCTGAATCAATTATCACACTAAAAAAAAATATACATAGTTGTTGTAATAGCTCTAGATAAATATAAATATCAGGCGTTCGAGTTTCCGATGATAGATGAAATTTGCTGGGGCGCCAAGTTTAAATTTGTACTATGTACAATTACTTTACTATAAATTGATGTCAACATAAAAGCCTAACATAAAATATTGTTTCTACCGTGTGGGTCTAATATACTATTGTCTTTTTTTCTATCTTTCTTTCTAGAAAACAGTGGGAACTTAAAAGTCTAGGATGACAGATCATGATGGAATATCGGTTTTAAGAATAGAATCGCTTAATGTGATATTCAAACAATATATTGGCTTTGTAGATATAATATATTACATATATGATATATATACATACTACGTGAATGCGTACATTGCTAGCTGCCGCAATAAACAAAAATCTTGCAACATTAATTTCTCCGGCTATCATTCGTTTGGGTATCGGGGTGCTGTATCTACCACCCCCTTTTGTTTTCGGTAGTGGTCTTTTTACACCATGTATGTAATATAATACATATGTATATGACATATATATATGTAATATAGATGTAATCAAAATTAGAGTACAATAATTGGTAGGTAAATGTAGAAAAAAATAAATGCTTTACGGATTCCAACACTTTACCTTATTCCATTTGTGATCACGGATCACGGTTTCTCGAATGTAAAGTAATTTCGTTTTTTTTATATACAGTGATGGTGGGTTTTATAAAGTCATAGTTAAATAAGACCTTTATTCATAAATTTTGAGCGATTTGTAGTTTTTTGGCATAATTAAACATATGTTTGGCATAAACCAAACATAACTTTGTCGTCGAAGTGTGATTTTTCTAAAGCGTTATCTTATATTTAACTTTTTGAACAATACCACGAAGAATTCCCGTTAATGAGCTCATTTTATTTAGAATTTTCCGTACCTTATACACAGATGCAGGATCCACGTTGTGCTCGCACCGTAGCTCCGCGGTGTGGTGATGTACAACGTACCGCGGTGCGCTCAACTCCACCCATACGTCCATGCCTCCCACTGTAACAAAGAGAGCACATCAAAAAAGTACAAATACAAAACACCAAATTTCTACTTTCTTTATACCAACTAGTGGAGCTACCCCCGCGTAATTCAATTTTCATACAAGCTTTGACCCTTTCAGCTGCACCCCCAGGGGTTGAGTTACGGGAATTTCTTTCTCAGTGCATACTGTATATAACTCAACCTCAGTCTTTACAATCAGTAGTACATTCTGCGTAGTCTGTCAAGACATTCATTCTTATAATGACGCAGATGGTTGCGGGTTCGATTCCTGCCGCAGGACAAATGTTTGTATGATCTGCAAATATTTAACTCAGGTCTGGGTGTTTTTCTATGTAAATTATGTATGTATATACCAAAAAGTATTTAAGTAGTATATCAGTCATGTGGTACGTATAACACAAGCTATGCTTACTTTGGGGCTAGTTTATTCAGTGTAAAACGTGCAGCATTATTAATTAATTTTTAAATTTACTTTTATTGGACTCTTTATTTTAATCGGAAGTGACGAACGTAGTGTGACACCAGTCACCATGAAAGGCATTATCCTAAAAGCTTCAAGTTTACTCACATAAATTAACCTTTACCTCGTTAGAGCCTTCTCATCGTTGACTGTCAAAGCTTTTAATTAGTAACATACCTACAGTGTATGTGGTATAGGCATTAGCAGGTGGGTATTTGTAGTTTATTACCACACGTTTTAGGCCTACTGGGAGAATCAGGCCATAATTCACGCGTACGAGCCCTGTGTGAATTTAATCTCTCGAATTCCTTCGCGCTAATCGAGCGATTCAAGCGAGAGCGAGAGCTCAGCATCTTATTATCAGACTATGGTAAGATAGTAGTTGACTAAACATAGATGACAATCAGTTGCAACTAACAATCTTATATATTTAGATTAAAAATTAATAATAATCGCACATAAAATATGGTAGTACAGTTCCTAAACTAGAATAAGAGTATTCAGATAACTCAGCCTGCCATGCCATAAGAAGTCTAAGAGGTGAGGTAGATCTTAAACAACTCAAAACTACGCTTTGGTTCAGTTGAAGTTAAGGTATAGCATAAAATTCTGGGGATACAGTTACGCCTATAACATAAAAAGAGCATTTGTAATCCAAAAACGAGCCATTCGCACCATGAAGCGGATTCCGCCATGGGAATCGTGAACAGTTTTATACGGTACATTTTGACTCTTAATAGGTTCTACATCTTATGGACATTGTACGGCATCCCTCTAAATATGAACCACCAGAACAAAGATAATTAAGGTTAGAAACACGAAGAAAAGATTTAGAGAATCCTGAATGAGGTTAGAAGTTGTTAAACATGGGTGTCGTTTTCAAGCAGTCAGATTATACAACTCACTACCTGTTGAATTAAAAACCAACAATACCCCAAGTATATTTAAAAATAAGTTTAAAAGTTCTTGCTGGAAGGGTGCTTTTATACGGTGGACGAACCCTTACTTTAGTATTGATTAACATTGAAATACATAACATTAATATATTTTGTTTTGTTTTCTATTGTCTATAGTTTTAATAATGTATAATATTAGGCAAATACAATGTATATTGTTTTATGAATAAATTAAGTTAAATTTGCAATAAATCATTTAAATAGTGAGTTAGTGCTGAGAAGCCGTATACGAGGTATACGAAAGTTACCGACTTATAATTACTAAAATAATTACAGAAATGGTCTGAATAATACACAATAATATAAAAAAAACATGTGAAACAGTTGAGCTATCTGTTTAAAGCGATCTACAGATAGCTTAACTGACCCAGATCACTGCCAGAAGGCAGCGTTACCAAGACACTGGCGGCATTGCTACTTTGAATGATAATGCTAACACGCTGAGCCAGATAGAAGCCAGCTCTTGGGTCTCACAATGTATCTACCAGACGCCGTTAAATTTTGCTAACTAGATGGTTTTCATTGGTTTGGGGTCTGACCACTACCCACTAGTCAATCTTATCTTTACCTGCTTCGGAAGGCTTTATTGTGCGTGGTTGAATGCTCTTGGTCAATTTATATTGTGGATAGCTCGTGTTAGCAACACGAAATCTAATTTGAGTGAGGATAAACAGGATCAAGTGTGTTGGTTTAAAATCTGACCTTTAACGACTTATCGAAGTTATTTGATCTGAACCCCTCTGCCTGTCTACAAGCTGTCTACTATTTTATGCAATGATGAATTCTGTACAAAATGGATTATCTAAACAACCTTGGAACAACTTTACAAAATTGAATGGAGATGTATTAAACTTTGGTTTAGTTACGAATTTCCTTAAAGACATCTTGTAAGACGTGGGCTTTAAATGATTTCCCTAGGGAATGTGAAAATCTGCCATCTGACATGTACTACCTAGGTATGTTTGAGCTTAATAAGAACAAGCATCGATTGAAATAAGATTGCCTAGGTAATAAGATTGCTTGACTTGTGTAATTCCATTTAGAATAAAAGCGTTCAGCTGTTTTGGTTATCAAAAAAATATATATTATTCATTCTTTAGTAAAAAAAATAATAGCGAAAAAAGGTGGCGCACCGCTAAGGTTTGAAACAAAATATATTAAAACTAAAAAAATAATATTAATGGACAATGCACACCCCAAACTGAGCATAGCTTGTATTATGGTGACAAAATGACCGATAGAATACTTATATATTTATAAATATACTAGCTGTCCCGTTCCCTACTTCGTCCGCGCGTTTTAAAAAGAAAAAAATATATCTAATTGTACCGACTGCAGCGCCATCTGCCGGGCTGATTTGTGAATCTAAACCATCCAGGGCGACAAACGCATACAAAAAAAACATTCAATTCGGTTCATCCGTTTGGAAGGAGTTCAGTAACATACACGCGTACAGTAGAATTTTATATAAAGATAAGTTATAAATATGTTACTTTATATATAACACCCCGAGACAGGATTTTTTTTAATATTCTAAAGTCGTAATTTTGTGTAAAGCCGAGTGTATATGATGAATATGATGACTAATCTAACTTCAGCCACACTCGTGATGATCTACACCATGTTTAGAAATGATGTTTGTGTGTTCAAATCACAGATTTATAGTTTCTGCTTATAAGACCCTCCAACCACAGAAAGTTTGCTTTGAGTGTTGATATTCAGGGTTATCGGCAGCGGAGACTACGAATGATTTTGTAGATATGAATAATTCATAGTTTATGTGGGTGGTTGAAAATGATTGTGGTAGATTAACTTATTTAAATAGTATGATAATATTCTGAGAGTTAGTCAATAGTGGCAGACAAAACTTCATAGTCTTTATTATCAAACCTATTGAATAAAAGGTTGCGGTTTCGATTCCTGTCTCGGGACAAATTTTGTGTGATTAGCAAGTATTTGCCTCGCGTCTGGGTTTTTCTATGTATAGATTGTAGTTACAAAAAAAATATATATATAATTAGTGTAACATTCATAACACAAGCTCACTTTGGGGTCAGATGATGCTGTGTGAAATGTCTGGCATTATTTATTTATGTATTCATAATATAACTTTGTAGGGGTCATTAATACGTATTACAGAGCAAATTTTCTTTACTATAACACTAATAGTACGCGAGCTAGATTTCTAAGGATGGATATATAGACAGACACCACACCATACACCACATAATATCTAAATACATAATACTAAATACATAATACACCACGTCTACATGCCCCATTCTCCGTTTATTCATAGTCCAGTCCACCCAACGGTTGCCTGGCAGAGATCGCTATTAGCGATAAGGCCGCCCATTGTATTGCCTTATATAAGTTTAGTTATTGTTATTGTAATATTCCGTGTGGTAGTCAAGAAAGAGTTTTCTATCTATCTATCAGACATGGCGAAGCTATAAGGGCTCCTAGTTGGACTTCAGAGCCCTAAAAATAGCGGTATTTTCCTTTCACTGGTCTCTACGACGATCAAGACATTTTAAAGTGATCCTTGTGATTGTATTGAATAAAGTATGTTTTGACTTTGACTACACGGTCATCTTTTATCAAGTTGCAAACATTTAAACACAGTATTTTGCACAACAAAGATTTCGTAAATAGTATCTCAAGTCCAGATGACGTTAAGCCATTACTCTGCAAAGGGACGAAAATACTTAAGACTTTATGCGGGTTAAATTAGCCCCATTTAATGGAACAGTGCCCCTTTCATGGGACAACTGTTGTTTTATGAACGTTCGGTTTGACGTTTGTGTTTATGTTTAAACTTTGGGTAATTTATCGGTTGGCTGAAACTGTTTACATTCAACAACGCTACGTGTTACGATAACCTTTGCCAAATCTAAATATATCCTTACCATAATATTATAAACGCGAAAGTTTGGTATTTATTTAGTATGTATGTTTGTTACTCCTTCACCCAAAAAACTACTGAATGGATTTTAATAAAACTTTACAATAATGTAGCATAAACATCAGAATAACACATAGGCTACAATTTTTAAGATATTGTGTGAATTGTCCAAAATATAACGATATGTGTTAAGTAACTAGGAAAAAAATCTGCCATCTGCAAGCTATTTTGGCGTGCGCTGCAAAAACCGTTAGAATTACATGAAGTACTAATCCTGTACTAATCCTAAAAAAATAAACTCAAAAACTACTTAACCGATTTAAAAAAATATTAATTTGTCATATATAGAAAGCTATATTAATAGACTAGCTGGTGCACGCGACTTCGTCTGCGCAGGATTAGTACTTCGTGTAATTCTAACGGTTTTGGCAGCGCACGCCAGAATAGCTCGCATATATCAGAACTTTTTCCTTGTTACTTGACACTTATCGTTATATTTTGGACAATTCACAAAATATTTTTATAAATTATAGCGTATGTGTTATTCTGATGTATAAGCTATATTATTGTAAAGTTTCATTAAAATCCATTAAGCAGTTTTGGCGTGAAAGAGTAACAAACATACATACAAACTTTCGCGTTTATAATATTAAGTAAGGATAAGGATAGATGATGTATTTCAAAATATACAAAGTACAGAGGTTCGTTAGTAATGTCTTAGAACCTATATTAGGTTTGTCTAGACACTGGGTTCTTGAAATAGATATTTGCATCAAAAGTAGTAGCAATGCGTCACAGACAACATAAACTAATCTAACTAGCGCTATGGGTTAGAGAGACAGAAAAGGATCCTGCCTACCGCTGTCGTATGCGTGAGAGAAAGGGAAGCCATACAGACTGGCACCGTCACGCGTTACGTAACGAAGCGGTTTACCCTCTCATAAGAAGTTATCACTTTAAAATCAGTTAAATAGACAATTAGAATATGGCTATTTAACCAGTTGTTATAAGGACAGACACAAGTAATATTAGCTAACGATTGCGCATAGCGATAACTCGCTCCTTCACAATGGAGATGCACATCACGAATCAAACCAGTCTAGCGAACCACATAGCGAAACACATATACATACCTCAATAATAGCCAGAGCATCCACGCTAATATTTACGACTAACGCGATACGTGTGCGTGTGTTCAATATTATGTGCTATAGGGTGCTCCAATTTATGGACCGCTTTATTCTTATTTTTTTTCTTTATCCGTTTAGAAGTGACCACCGGTAGTAGGAACATTTACATTATGGACTACAGTCTTCATCATCATTGGCGTTTGTTTATCTGATGAAGATGATTTAGGTGGTGTCAGTAAAGTTACAGAGCAGTTAATTGTAATTGAAAACTTTTGTTCATGGATCCACTCCAGCATGTTAAGGTGGTTGAAGTTTCCTCTTCACGACGTCACTCTGCCTGGGATTTTATGATAGCGCAGGCCTTCCCAGGTACCCACACTAACCCCACGACCTTGCCGTCAGGACCCGCAGGAAAGACGAATCAGTACATGCAGTGTCGGTTCGGTTGCAGGTGCATAACGGATGGACTGGACTTATGGACTCTATTTACCTACATACATTAACTTAAAGTATTTTTTTATTTTTCTTTTTATGTTTTTAATAGTGATTTTATTTTTAAGTTCAATTGGTAAATAATTTCTTAAAAGCAATCATTATTGCACACAATGTAAAATTAGCAGTGATAAAACTCAAGGTATCAAAAATCCATACTAATATAATATTATAAATGCGAAAGTGTCTCTCTCTCTATCTGTCTGTTTGTTACGTTTTCACAGCTAAACAGCTGAACAGATCTTGATGAAATTTAGTAAGAAGATGTATTGCATTCGGGAAAAGAACATAGGTTACTTTTTGTCTCAAAAACAACCTTGAAGGAGGTAAAATAGGGGATGAAAGTTTGATTGGGCAACTCGTATTTCTTTGAGTTAGAGATCTGAAAATTCATATTTATAGTCCAGGATTCCTGGTCCATTTTTGCTTTTGATTACTATCAAGTTAATTTGAGCGTAGGACCGGGATAACGTACCACGCAATTTGTAGGACAATATGACTTTTAAATTATATAAATATTAACTAAGTAAAAAAGAAATAATCAGCTGGTTAGTAATCATACATGTTGGAAGGAGGGGACTCTTTGATCAAACCATAGATTTTGTAGGACTAATATTGTTTCGAATAATTTAGATAATTAACCTGAGATTTAATAAAAAAAAAATCAGCTAGTAATAAATATTTGATAATCATAAAATCGATATATTTTATCCTTGCTTCCTCTGTTAGCTACCACGATAGAGAGTTTAGTACAAGAAATTGTTGGGCGTCTCATCAAAATGAAGCTACTCACGCAAAATTAGCTTGATAGTAATCAAAAGCAAAAACGGACCAGGGATCCTGGACTATCAGGCTTTTGGTAAAAATTAAGGAAATATATGTTTCAACGTTTTTGCTAAATCATCCCCGAAGGGGGTAAAATAGGGGAATTAACTTATGATATGTTCTTTGGATGCACAGAGTGGATTCCTTACAAAAATAAAAATAAAGGTTCGCATACGCGTACGAAGTCGCGGGTTGGCTATAGATGACATTATTTAGCACACGCTATTTCTGATACATAATCTAATGTACTACATGTACCTATATGCTATTTTACATTATACATACCCACAAAAAAGTTCACGAGGCTATTGGCCGAAAGATATGGATTCGATTCTTACCCAGGACTAACATTAAGTAGGATTTGGGCGGATAGAGTAATCTTTCTGAAGACCAAGATTAGCCTGGTATTTTCAATTTTCCTCTATGGCGCTAAAACGTGGACCCTCAAAAAGGCTGATATAATGGCATTGACGCGTTCGAAATGTGGTGCTGGAGGAGAATGCTAAGAGTACCCTGGACAGCGTACCGCACAAATGTGTTTATTCTGCGTGAAGTGAGAATCACCGTAAGGTTATCAACGATCTGTCTCCGAATGATCTTCGACTTCTTCGGGCACATGGCCAGAAGAAAGAACGACAGCCTAGAAAACCTTCTGGTGACAGGAAAGATATAGGGAAGGCGACCAAGGGGAAGGAGCCCGATGCGGTGAACAGTCCAGATCCGGGACAGCACCAAAAAGAACGTTCATGAAACTACACACTGCCGAAGACCAAAGAAACTGGAAAACGATCGTCCAAGGAATGATTCGCGGAGATCACGACCCTCAGCAATGAGGAACACGACACAAGGAGGAGGAAAGTATATTTTGACAGCCTCTGTGGCGACAGCCCACCTGAGACACAGAGACAAACATATATTATATGCATATATTTGTCTCGAGTCTGTTTTTTTTTTCTATGTATCATATTTACAACAAAAATATATGTGTATATAAGTGGTATACCAGTACGTGGTTCGCATTACACAAGCTCTGCTTACTTTGGGGCTAGATGATGTTGTGTGAAATGTCTTGGATTATTTACTTATATTCATAAAAAAGGATTAAACTAAGTAACTTTTGCTTAGTTTTGGGCTAGATATTTCAGTGTGAATTCTTCCCCAAAATTTAAATAACTATTTAACAAAACTCTTCAACGAACATTACTTTGAAGCCAGATGCGTAAATATTAAAAGCGTTTTGATTGTTTGGTTGCTACGCAAAGGACTATCACATTCTTAGTGGTAAAGTTTCCATTTATGTAGGTATGTGACTTAATAAGGTAAGACAAACAAAGGTAAATTTAGACCACGTAGCAAACAGTACCTACCCCTAAGTTTAAAAGCCCTACGTGAGTAACCTACCCTTACTCAAGGGTTAACAGAAGCCCCCTTCTGTTACTGTTATGTTACTTCAAAATTGAGCCCTAGCGGAAACGCGGAAAGGTTATTTTAATAGGTAGTAGACATATACGACTAAATGTATTAGAGATGTAATTTTACAAATTAGTACAATTTCCGTTTTTAATACCCTTCTTCCTGAACACAAGTGTTGTTTTTTTGTATTTTTTCAAACAAAAATAAAGCATTTAAACCATGACTTTTTAATAGCTTTTCATATAGAACTGTTAAAATCTATGCATAGTACTTCTCATAGTTCTCTACCTGAGTTTGAACGCTATTCAAATTTCTTTTTCGATAGCGAACTGTATACATATGTACCGAAATGTACGTCGAATTCAGTCGAGATAACAGTTTGGTCCACGTTCGTAACTAAGATTTCATAACTATTTATATAATATATCAGGATTGTTTTTCACTGTTTTATAACCAGTTATTAAAAAATACTTTTTTCCATTTTTATTAAGAGAACCTCTTAGTCATAGTCCTGGTACACTGGACAAATTAGCGACCGGGACAGAGTAGAGTCAGGAGAAAAAGTTAAATCAGATCGAAACCAGTTAATTAGGTTATGCTAGAGTATAGACAACAACGCGCAAGGCGAGCGAGCAAAGCGAGCGTGCCGTGGCAGCGTTGCTCCTGGTACTTTGTCCTGTGTACCAGGAGACCATACATTACTAAGAGGTTCTCGTTATCATAATGGAAAAAAAGTCTCATTTAATAACTGGTTATAAAACAGTGAAAACAATCCTGTTATATAACTAGTTATGAAATCTTAGTAACGAACGTGGACCAAACCGAGTTAACAGTTGTTTCGTTGTCAAATTTAAATTATTGTATTGCCTGTTGTGGAGGATTACGACATCGATTTTCGAATGTAATGTTGGTCGTTCCTTCGCACAATAGGAGTCCAAACGATGTAGTTAAGAGTATGGCACGATGATTGACTCGATGTATCGATTATCGATTTTAAGAGCCCCTATTCTGAACAACAGCCATTTACTCATAAATTTGAGTAACTTATCAGGGTGTGAGCACAAAAAGTGTGACAGATTGACATGTATGCGGATATGGCAAAAAAAGAGGCATAATATGACATAGAATTTCCGTTCTTACAATTTGGTTTCGGGTTCAGAACTTTGCCGTATGCATACTGGATGTGTTCTTTAATGTTCTAGTCTAATTAACACATGAGATTGTTGGATTGGAGCGAGAATGAGATCATAAACATTCTACATGGTCATCACTTCTATTTTAATATGCAACACTAACCTAGAAATAAGACTTACATACCTACTAGCACCAAATGGGCTTATAATGTGTCTGACTTAACTAAAATGAATTTATTATTATTATTATTGTTGTCTATTTAATGATAACTACTGACCATTTACTGCATATTCACTTTCACTATACTAGGGGTTCATAAGTCCAAACGGTGAGTCGGTGATAAAACTGTAATAATTATATTTCCTGTGAGTCCTAACGGTAAGTTACACTTCAAAATTGAATATGAAGGTACTCATAATGTACTATGTTGTACGTCTTGAGGGCAACGACTAACCTGCTTTGCGGGATCTGCAAAACGTGCAAAACGTGACTCAGTCATTGTGCTATGTTGCTACAGAACCAAGGAGTAAAAAACGTTCATCAAAACAAAAATAACAATAAATACTCGCTATAATCATATTTACTGCAAAGTGGTAACTTTTACCTGCCGTCAGTGATCTAAACTCTGTTTTTGACGTGATAACGTCTTATAAAACGATGAACGCCGGCTGCACGCACAAAAAATATCACGTTCCGCCTGAGACGAGCATGCAAGCGAGAGCCCGGGACAAGCGATAGACAGGCACGATCGGCCTAAGCGTTCGGCTTGTGACGCATCTTAATAAGTTGAAAGTATGCAATTTTTCATCAATGTTTTCTGATGACCTTATCAAGTAAAATTATCGTCCGTAAACCGACTTTACAGAAAGCCATTTTTTTCAATTTAATTATGGTTAGAAAATAAAGATCTGGTTATTAATAATTGAATATGGGATACCTAGGTTAGTTTATATACTGTTTATAACTGTTTATATCTTTCAGCAATATTATCAACGCACGTTCATACACTCAAATGATTGAACCTACGACTTCAGCTGTTCCAAAAACTACACTGCTTCAGTTTTTGTTACCCTCAAGTGTAAAAGCTTTTGGACTAGCTCCTTGGAAAACATTTCGAGAGCCTAGTGACTGTTGACTCAGTCAGGAGTTGTTTGCTTAAAGTCGAGTGGAACCAGTAAACCGATGGAATGTAAATTTGGTTCTATTTCGTTCAACTCACGTTAGGCTTGGTTTAAACTGGATTTAAAAAGATTCGTTTTTTGACATTGCTATTTAAACCTATGGCAACGTAAAAAAACAAAGGCGTACTGGTTTTAATTATATAATTAACTAGCTGACCCGTGCCCACTTCGTTGAACGGTTACAACTTCACAAAAAAATGTAAAGTACTAATACCGCTACTAGAAAAAGATAGCTATTCAAATTATTGTAATAATTACAGAGATCAACAAAGTTACGGATAAATATTGATAGATGGCGGCCACCCGCGGCTTTGCCCGCCCCGTTCCCGTTCCCGTTATTTTTCTGGAATAAAAAATAGCCTATATCTTAATACAAGTTACTGACTATATTCATTTTAAGTTTCATCCAAATCGGTCCAACAATTCTCGAGTTATAAGTGGTGTAACTAACACGACTTTCTTATATATATATATAGATAGATAGATAGACTAGATGACGCCACTGGAAAAATTTGAAAGAGCTATCGTTGCGTTTCGGATTTTTTATTAATATCTCGCGATACTTATTTACCTGACTTTTAATATTAGATGAATGCATCGTATAACAATGTACACTCTAATTTTGTTATGATAACCAATCCTTAGCCTCTATATTCTCGATTACACGAAGATAATAATTCAAAACCAACCGTTTAACAAAGCTTCTGTAACATAATTTACGAGTTTATTATACCAGATACGAGGCTGAAAATAATGAGAGACAGAGAGAGAGAGAGAGAAATTTAAGCTTATTCTCAACATCAATAGAGTGTTATTCTTCAGTAGCAGTGGCAAAAGAAGGTTTGTAATCGAAATAAAACACCAGGTAATTTTAGGACGCATGCAATGAAGTTTGTGTTATAGTGAATCGTTTGGTTGTTCATCGCCATTAGCCGTCGTCGCTTAGCGTGGGTTGGCTGTCATAAAGATTAAAGATTTATATAATATTTCGTATATAAATAAATAATAAATAATCCCGGACATTTCACACACCATCATCTGGCCCAAAGTAAGCAGAGCTCGTGTTATGGGTACCAACATGACTGATATACTACTTATATACTTTTTTTTGTAAATACATATATATTATACATAGAAACACCCAGACCCGAGACAAATACTTGCAGATCATACAAACATTTGTCCCACGGCAGGAATCGAACTCGCAACCTTCTGCGTCTCGGCCTGACCTTAGCCCACTGCGCCACAGAGGTCGTATATAAATCTATGTGTCGCAAAATCTCTGAACTATACAAGGTATTGGTAACAATCACAATTCTAATTTTCTCAATACTCGCAAATACAACATTACGATTTCACCAAAGACAAAGCGATAAAAATACATGGTTTCTTTAATAGTATTGTTAATTTAATTTACAAGTTTACAGTCCAGTTCTATGTGATTGTTTAAAGCTGACTTAATCTTGATTGATTGCTAGTTTCAAAAAAACTGTCGCTTCCTATGACTAAATAAATATTGAAATAATGTCTACTGTGGATCACAGCTTACCTGCAACTAGATAGAGATCTCGCTTCGGCTTAAGGAAACGGAAATTGCTTCCTGGACAATTCCATTCCTGGTGCTTTTATTTATACAATATTCAGACGGATACTGGTACTGGCTCATTTTTATGATTCGTATTACGGTCGCGTTTGATTTTATTTCCTGTCTCAGGAACTAGAATAAAAATAAATACAGGTCGTCTCTAAAATGAATTGCTCAAAAGAGGGTTTAGATGGTAGATTTTGCAGACGAACCAGAATAGAAATCACTATTTTAATGCCAACTTGAACACTTGGTAACCTATGAAACATTTCTAACAATTTTTTCTCTGTGGAACGTGTTTTCAGAGACCTGTAAAACGTGCTGAAATAAAAGAAAGCATTTTTTTCTATGGCTAAGAATGTCACAGCGTATAATATTAGTGCTGGAGAAGTAAACAAATTAACTGTTTAGTAATCCATTGCCGATTCCGTGCTTTGGAGGGCACGACTTTTAAAAGTTAATAAAAGATAATGACGGGGACTTCGGGAGACCGTTTAACTCCGTTATCAGATCAGTTTTCGACAATATTAAGACAATTATTATTGTTCAAAATGCTTTTCATACTGTTTTATATTGTTTTGTTATTGTTTTGTTGATGACCTCTGTGACGCAGTGGGCGAAGGCCTTCATGTGACGCGGAAGGTTGCGTGTTTGATTCTCGCCGCGGGACAAAAGTTTGTATGGTCTGCAAGTATTTGTCTCTGGTCTGGGTATTTTTTATGTATAATAGGTAGATATTAACAAAAAAAAGTATGTAAGTATTGTCTCAGTCACGTGGTATTCATAACACAAGCTCGGCTTACTTTAGGGCCAGATGATGCTGTATGAAACGCCATTATTTATTATTTATTTTATTTACAAATAAAAGTTAAGTAGTATATCAGTCATATGGTACTCATAACACAAGCTCTGCTTACTTTGGGGCTAGATGACGCTGCGTCATAATTTGGCATAATATGGTGGTCATATAATTAAGAACGCTGATATAAAGAGAAGATTTTTTCAAACTAAGACGCAAAACTAATTGCATGTAATTTTTTTTATTTCTCTCGGTATCGTAAAACTTTTCCATAATACCACTGTATTCATTGATACACATGATTAGCTAAAAATAATTAGACAAACTTTTACACTACTTCTAAACATAGTATTCCTATTTAATTACGTGACCTGGCAGGTCACGTAATTAAAAACGCTAAATAGTTTATATCTTTATTCAAATTTAAATAGAGAACACTCAGTCAATTTGTTACTGTTTGTATAATTTTGGAGTCATTTAGTGCTGTAAAAGATTAAAAGTGATTGCTTCTGATGAAAAAACAATGGAAAAAAATAAAAGTTGTGATAAATCTACAAGGGAAGTAATATTAAAACTTCGCCGGAAGAATTGGTCTTATAAAAAGATAGCCGACCATCTGCAATGTTCAAAAACGATGGTTTTCCACGCTGTTTAGCATTTTGCTACGTATAAAACTACTTCGAATGTTCCACGTTTACCAAAACAGAGAAAAACAACTCCTCGAGATGACCAAAACATCGTTTGTATGGCAAAACAAAATCCTTTTAAAGGACAATGAGCTGAGAAAAGAATATTTTGGTGAAAATAACCTTTCAGCAATCTCAGCACGCATTATTCGAAGACGTTTGGTAGAAGAAAAATTGCACGGTAGGATAGCAAGAAAGGTACCCATGTTGAAAATTTGCCACAGACAAGCCAGGCTTGCATTTGCGAGAAAGTATGAGAACTGGACCGTGAGACAGTGGAATAATGTACTTTTTTCTGACGAAACGAGAGTATGTTCTGATGGAAAACGATATGTACGACGTCCCCCGAATACAGCATTCGACCCTAAGTACACGAAAGTTACATTAAAGCACGGTGGTGGAAATGTGAAAATTTGGAGGTGCTTTTCTGGACATGGTTTTGGACCTGTAAAGTTGATAGAAGGTAACATGGATCAGTTCCAATACAAAAATATACTGGAAGAAACAATGTTATCTTATACTGAAGACGTTCTAGTTCTACCGGTTATTTGGACATTCCAGCATGACAATGATCCAAAGCACACTGCACGCACCGTAAAGTAATTTCTTACAGCGCAATCAGTTTCTGTCTTAGACTGGCCAGCTAACAGCCCAGATCTAAAGCCAATAGAGAATCTGTGGTTCGAAGTCAAGAAAAAGGTTTCAAATACACAGTGTGGGAATTTAAGAGAGCTGTACGACGTTTTCTAGAAGAATGGAACGCTATTTCTCTTGCGAAATGTCAAAAATTAATAGAGTCAATGCCTCGCCGGTGTAAAGCAGTAATTAAAAGCCTTAGATATGCTATTAATTATTAATTTTAGTTAAAAATGTATTAAATTCATTGTTAAATTTTCTGCGCTACTTATGTGATTTTTTAAATGTAAGTGTCATACAAAACAATTCCCGAGCAGTTTAATAAAATGTTCTTTATTATTTGTCCAGCTTCAGTACTATTTGAATGTGTTACTTTGGTAAAATAAATAATATGTGAAAAAAAATAGTTTGCGATTTTATTAATTATTTCTAAGCCACGTAGCTCTATTAATGTGGCGATTTTATAACATAACTAGCTGCTTCTCAGAAGGTACACATCTCTGTGTATGACACGATTTAAATAAAAAACTTCTATAACTTCAAATCGTTCTTAATTATATGACCACAACTGTATTTATTTTTATCATTTACATTTCGTCCAGTGAATCATTGAATGAAATCTTATACAAATGTCAACAAATCTCATCGGACAGGACTTCGTGACTTCGTGAGATAGTTGAACTCTATTTCATTCTTCTTCTTATCGTGTCACTAGTTATTTATAACCAGTGTGGTGGAAGGATTAAAGTGCGCCTCAGAGGCTCCTTTCGTGCACTTTCATTTCATCATCATCATCGTCTACAGACTTTACCCACTGCTGTGTATATCCAGGCCTTTAGACCTCCTGAAGGTTGTACTGTAAGCAATGATCCTGTTTTAATCTTGTTCACTAGTCACTAACACACATACTTGCCGTGGTATTCAGCACCATACGCAAACACAAAATCACACACACACACACACACACACACACACACACATTCACACATACACACATATACACATGAACGCTCATACTCTAGTTTAACTTTTCCGCATTTATTTAAACCTAATTTTCTATAAATTCACAAGTTTGCACTCTTATTCTCTTTGTTCATTTAAGGCCCGTGATTTCGTCTATATCGTCGACCCATCTTGCGAACGGACTCTATTTTGCTATGTTAATTATACCCGTTAGCCACTACATTAGACGCTTCTAGAACAAACGCAACGCCTTAGGGCAATGAACGGAGTGTCAAAGCCAAAACTGTCTAATTTCTGTAACAACAAAGGGAAACACTCAGTTAGTGCTACCTCAAACACAATTTAATTTATTAGACATACCTACCTTAATTGTTTAGCCTTTATGGAAAAGGTGTGCAGACAATGTTAATTTCAATTTGCAAACCGTGCCCGTGGGTAAACTTTATTAAGCCGTGTAAACTTATACTTCTATTAATGGGTAATGGAGAGAATTTGTTTTCGGTCATTTTTATGATTACGGAATCACAGTTTATGGTATAAATTTGGGTTATTAATTAAATGATATTCGGCTTCTGTATATGCCCGATTAATACTACCAGTCGACCATTATCGAACATTTGAGCTATATATATATGACGGAGGACCGATGCCCTGATTATTTTTAAAAAGCGTGACGTCAGCAATGCTGACGTCACTACTCTCATCATCAGGGTGGTCGCTCATGCTTGACGAAGAAAAACAATCTTGTTCACCGTAGCCGTTTATTTACTTCTTTACAAAGTTCAAGAGATCCGACGGCTCCGACAGTTTGCACTCGACTGAGCTGTGCGCTGTCGGCCGGCCATATTTATACGAAAATCAAGGAGCTTGTGTTATGGTTACCACACGAGTGAAACTTATACTGATACTTATATACTTTTTTTTAAATACTGCAAGACATTATTCTCTTGGCGAGAATCAAACCCGCAACCTTCTGCGTCTCAGCCGGACATTGGTCCACCGCGCCACAGAGGTCGACTTACGACACTCAGTTGAAATTCATTGACGAACACAAAGACGATAAATAAGGCTTTTATAAAAAATACTTACGTCTTCGAATAGGTACGTTTTCTTTTATTACGTGTATTTAAATTATTTAGTATGCTCGCTTAAAAACACGTTCAATACAAATTTTAATTACAAGCTTGTAATTTAACAGCGTCATAAGAGCTGACCGCTGACTCGCTCCAAATGTATTATAGTTAAACTTTTAAACGAGCTATTATTATATTTATATTATATCATCTCAATCTCGGAAACGGCTTCATCGATTTTCATAAAATTTTGTATGCAGGGGGTTTTGGGGGCGATAAATCGATCTAGCTAGGTTTCATTTTTAAAAAAACGTCGTTTTATCCGTGTTTTATACTGAGCCATCCAGGTACTTATAGTTATAAACATATTTTAACTGAAGTATAAATCTATTACTACATGATTTGTAACAATAAACAACAATAAAAAGTATCATTGGTTTCTCATCAGTTGCAGAGAAGCCTTCGAAAGAGCCGCGTAAGGCGAGCAAACCCTGGAACCTACCATCTACCGAGTGAAAACTACAATTTTAAAATGTTGCACAGTGTTATTTTGATTGTGCAACATTTTAAAATTAGTCGGGTCGTGTCGCAGAGTTGATTTAGAGTAGAATGTGTATGTGTACGATCACATACACTGCGTATTGTATACTTGTATATTTACGTTGAATGTACATTTGTACATTCAACGTAAGTAATCGATATAGCTATGATCGATTTCAATCGATGTATAGTCTGAGTTCAATATGAGTAGAGTCGTAATCGAGTCTTTCCATTTTATATAATTACTAGCGGCTTATATCATTGATTTTTCTCGAAGTATTTCGAGTTTTATTTGTTATTTTAATGATATTTCTCTAATAAAGCTACAATTATTGAATCGTGTGTGAATAATTAAAATAAAATGCGTATTATTGTGATTCGAGCAAAAATAATGTATTCATAGATTTTATACAAAAGATCAGCCATTTTGTATAAAATAACAATTGACAAATGATTTCACGTGACTTTGTGACTTAACTTTTTTATCTTTTCTTCTTATAATGACATCTGTCTTGCTAACATTTGCCAGTTTCAATCGTTAATAATCGTTATAAAGTCAATCATCATTTGTCTATTCAAAACATAGCGGAATTGCCGTCTAGAACTTTCTCGGGATTCCTTTTCGTCCAAATCAAATTGCAATAAAATACACATATGTACGTATAATTCAATTGTCGATACTTGTGAAGCCACAATTTATTGATTAAAATTCTGCTAAGATTATGAAAAAATTCAATATTTCAAGAAAAAAATATTTTAGAAGTGCTATGAAATTCGTGAAATAAAAAACGAAGAATCCGACGTTACTTTTGTCAAGCTGTTTACTTAATGCTGGCAAAAGTGGTATTTGAAGACAGATGACGTACGTTAATGACGCAGAAGTAAGATCCCGTCTAAATATAACTAACGTTTTCAAGATATATGAAAAAAAGGAAATTTATTACATATCTCATAATTTTCTGAAAAGTAGGAAAATCAGCTTTTGTAAATTAAGCTCACTTGAATTCAGCGCACGTTCACATTGTAATAAACATTACGACTGAAGTAAATTTTCACTTGGCTGTATTTATTCTGAGTTTATAACCATTTTATTCGTGTCAAGCTTCTTGAATTAGGATTGGTGGTAAAACGCAGATAAAACTGGAATGTAAAAGGTTACCTACCCTGGAGTGAAAGTAGATAACGGTAGGGGGGTGTTAATAATTACTCTTTTCTATATTCTTGCATGCGTTTACAAATTTACGGGGTTTTTTGAATGGCCTGTCAGCTCAGTTGGTAGTAGCTCTGCCTTCTGCGCTGTAGGTTGAGGGTTCGACTCCCTCCCAGGTTAAACATTTGTGGGATGAATATAGGTGTTTGTTCTGCGTCTGGGTGTTTATAAAGTATCATAATTATTTAATAAATATAAATATTCTATCTGTCATCTGGTCACCATAATACAAGCTATACTTAGTTTGGGGCTAGATGGTGTTGTGTGCATTGCCCAGCAATATTTATTTATTGATATTTTATTTATTTATTTTGTTTATCAATTGTCAGAATATCTCTGAGATTGCATATCTGTCAAGTTAATACATTTTGGTGGACAATGCACACTAAGCATAGCTTGTACGAGAACAAGCTGATTGATGGAATACTTATATATTTCTAAATACATACATATACAATACATATACATAATATACTTTACAACATCCAGATACAGAACAAATACCTATGTTCATGACACAAAATGTTTATGCTGAGAGGGAATCGAACCATCAACCTACAGCGCAGATGGCAAAGTTACTACCAACTAAACTGACAGAACAGCCAGAAAAATGTATGAAAACGTTTAAAACTAATTCTAGGAAATAAAGTTACGGGGCTGTTAAATAATCAACCCTAAGTATTATTATAAACAAATAAATAATGCCGGATATTTAACACAGCCTCATAGCCCTAAAGTAAGCAGAGCTTGTGTTAGGTACCACATGAATTATACTCTACTTTTATCCTTTCTTTTGTAAATACATACATATTATACATAGAAAAATACCCAGACCTTAGACAAATACTCACAGACAAACATTTATCCCGCGGCGGGAATCGAACCCGCAACCCTCTGCGTGTCAGGCAGGCCTTCGCCCACTGCGCCACAGAGGTCGTCAAATACGTAATATATTTATAATATTAGTATATCTTACTAAATAAATCACAAGATTTATAGAAATCCCAAAACGCAACGTAGCGAGTTCTTATTTTTCCTGTGGCGCAATCTAGTAATACATAAATCTTCCTAAAAACCTTAGACCGAGCACCTAAATGCCTCGATAGGTAAGTATCTAGATCAGTGGCTTCAACCACCCTTCAGAGTTTTAGAGCCCGTTTTCTTTTAAAAATCTTCCTAGCCTGCTTATCATTTATTATTATTTCTCGAATCTAACTACATTTCATATTATAAATCCGAAAGTAACTCTGTCTGTTTATTACGTTTTCACGCCTGAACCACTGAACCGATTTTGATAAATTTTGGTATGGAGATAGATGGGACATTGGAGAAGGACATAGGCTACTTTTTATGTAGGTACCACGCGTGCGAAGCCACGGGCAGCAGCTGGTAGCTTATAATTGAGAGATGATATTAATGATCGTCATATTTTTTTAATCACACACATCATACATATCAACAATATACAACGTTATTAGTGACGAACACACTTCTGATATGTATGAAAATTACGGTGTGCCAACATTCACCGTAATGGACTCTATGATAAACAGTAACTAAACCTAAGGATTTAAAATAATAAAATATATCTTAACTACATACTTAACCATGGTATGGGAACGGGGGTTAAGCCAAGGTGGCTCAATATTTTATGTTTAAAGGTACGCAGTGTTGCCAAAAATATCTGAATCAGGTTTCTTGGATTAGTGTCATTGCATTCATTATATATTCGCGTGGACTTGTATTAAATATAAAAGAATTTGGGGGACTAAAGCTGCTAAGGATGGTACTATGCATATTTTCATTCATTGATGAGTTACGGAGTTATGCTATGGGGAACTGCTGCAGTATCAAATAGGATAATTTTACTGCAAATACGCTGTGTTAGACATATTTATGGCTCTAATATCCGCCATAGATAGAGACGCATACAGAAATAGGTTCAAAGAATTTACCATGACCATGATTGAATAGTTTATTTTATCAAAATATTATTTATATCAGAGAAAATATCACCAACATGACATTTGTAGCACTTAGGTATAATACGACAAATAAAGGAAATTTTCTGAATATTAGACTGACTAAAACATAATATAATGTTATGAGCGTTTCTATTAATTTATACAATAAAACTCCTACTGACATTAAATCTAAATCAGAACCGGAATTTCTCAATATTGTATTAAGGCTATTATTACATTAGAGTAACTATCCTTAGCGGGTCCTGTCGGCAAGGTCGAGAGCTTACATTAAGGCTTACCTAAGTGCACGAAAGAAGCCTCTGAGGCACACTTTGATCCTTTCACCACACTAGTTAGAATAACTAGTGACAAAATAAGAAGAAGAAGAAGAAGAAGAGTATAACTATAACTATAAGGTTGACGAGGCTATGACCGATAAATTTATATTCTGTAAAACATATACTGTATAAGACCCTAAATATTGTTATGACAAGTACGTGCAACATGTGAAAAGTGGAAATAAATGAATTATTATGTTACTGCAAATCAATTAATGATTGTAGATCTTAAAAATGCTCGTTAACTAAAACCTAAATAAACATTCCACTGCTACGCCAGGTCTACGAAGAGCTACGAGTACCTCTACACAGTGCTACGAATTCAAAACGACGGCGTGAAGAGTAAAGGTTAAGGTTTAAGGTTAAGCTGCTGTGCTACGTAAAAAGGATTGTTTTTTTTATCTTAACATCTATGTTTAGTTTTTGATCTAAGTTTTAGTCTTGTTTTAAAATTCAAGACTAATTGCCAACTAAACTGTACGTTTGGCACTCGTCTTCATTATCATCCTCATATCCTTGTCCCTAGTCAGGATTATCTAGTCCTAGAGGACTCTAATTCGTGACCATATCACTGACAAGTTTTTACATTGTACTAGTGGTCGCCCAGTGGTCGAAATTCGACCATAATTAATGTATTTTTCATGCATTATTAAAAAAAAATATTAGCATTATGTACTCCTTCTATATAAACTATAAGTGTGCGAAATAGCATACTCCTCCATCCGCGCAATTTACAAAGGATACAAAGTTTTTGCTTCACCTATTAATATATAGATTTCTGATAGTATCTTCGTTCTATCACAGATTTCTGAGGACTTCATCAACTAGATACGTTGAACTTTTACGTCGCATAGATGTCATTTGTGGCGAAATGGGTCATGACCCGGCTGAGACGCGGAAGGTTGCGGGTTCTATTGCCGCCGCGGGGCAAATAATTGTATGATCTGCAAGTATTTGTCTCGGGTTTGGGTGTTTCTATGTATAATAGGTATATATCTACATAAAAGTATATCGGTAGTGTATCAGTCATGTGGTATCCATAACACGAGCTCGGCTTAATTTAGGGCCAGATGAAGCTGCGTGAAATGTCCGGCATTATTTGTTAATCTTAATACTATTGTCTTTTTCATGCCATGAAATTCCATTTAGATAAGTTTGGGTAATGAAACTAACGAATATTTTTTATAAATATTTTTATAATTTAAAAAGAGTTTTTGCGGTTAATACCGTACATCAAAAAGGGGTCTCTTTATGTCTGAAAATTGTGTTCCAAATAGGTGAGGTCAATGGAAAAAAATATCTAGTATAATATTATACTGACTAAGTATTCGGGGGCACACTCCGACATCGCCTCGTGAGTTCATAACTTAACGCGAGTTACCTATGTAGTGTGCATGCATTCGGAATACATAATAAGTTATGTCAATATTCAAAGAGCAAAGGTGTAAGAAATAAGGTGGCGTGGTCTTTCAGAATATTGAAAAAGTAATCCTTGTATTTTGATGCGCCATTGATGTTTCATTTCAAGGTAGTTGGTAGTTCTGCCTTCTGCGCTGTAGGTTGAATATTGATTCACTCCCAGGATAAACATTTGTGTGATGAATATAGATGTGTGTTCTGTTTGCGTGTTATAAATTATCTTAGGTATGTATTCAAACATATCGGTATAAAACGACGTTTTTTAAAAATGAAACCTAGCTAGATCGATTTATAGCCTCCGAAACCTCCCACATACTAAATTTCAAATCGTTGTAGCCGTTTACGAGATTCAGATTATGTATGTATATACACACATATATTATACAAGAATTTCTCGTTTAAAGGTATTAGATATATAAGTTGACTGGCCTGTCAGCTTAGTTGGTAGTAGCTCTGCCTTCTGTTGTAGGTTGAGGGTTCGATTCCCTCCCGGAATAAACATTTGTGTGAAGAACATAAGTGTTTGTTCTGTGTCTGGATGTTATATGTCATATGTATGTATTTAAAAATATATATAAGTATTCTATCAGTCATCTGGTCACCATAATACAAGCTATGCTTTGGTTGGGGCTAGATGGTGTTGTGTGCATTGTCCACCAATATTACTTACAATTAAACAATAATAATACAATCTGTGTGGTGCAGTGGGCCAAGGCCCGGCTGAGATGCAGAAGGTTGCGGCTTCAATTCCCGCCACGGGACAACCGCTGTATATTCTGCAATCATTTTTTTTTAAATATTTTTTTCTAATTCAAAAAATATTTATTTGGAACCTTTAACACATGTAACACAAATGACTTGGGTCTGGGTGTTTTTGTGTATAATATATATGTATTTACAAAAAAAAAGTATATTAGTACGTTATACACATGTGGTACCCATAACACAAGCTCTGCTCAATTTAGGGTCATATTATGTAAAAATGTTCGGCATTATTTATTTATTTATTGAAATAATATTATTGACGTGATAAAGTCTTATAAATCGCTGAACGCTGGCTGCACGCGGGAAAAAGCATGACTCATTGTCACGTTCCGCCTGAGCGTGCAAGCGAGAGTGCAAGCGAGAGCGCGGAACAAGCGAATGAGAGGCACGATCGGTCTAAGTGTTCGACTTGTGACGCCGGTTTTCTTATGACGTTATCACGTAAAATTATTCTCCGTAAACTGATTTTAGAGACAATGATTTTTTTAACATATTATATAGTGGAAGTTTTTGGACCGGCTGTATCAGAGACTGTTTCGGAGAGTGCAAATTAAAGCACTTCAATGTTATAATAATTATCATGTCACTAAATATTACATACCAGTATCGTGAAACCATTGAAGTGCTCAGAGTCTTCTTTCGTGCACTATTGAATAAATGGATGCTTCCTATTCTGGTTAATCCTCGCCAATTTCTAGTTAAATTTAACCCGAAATTGGCGCACAATGCCTGCTGTTACATTCTGTGACGGCATTTCTGTTGCGTGATTATAAAACATTAAATCGTATCAAAGTATTTACATAAACACAATATACCCTTGTAACTTTCCCTAATCTCAATAACGTGAAAATCTTTCCCTTGCTGGTCTTTAATGTAGCCATTTACAAGAAATATTATTATTATGAAAATTTAATGTCTCAGAAGCGGATTAGAGCCAGCGTCCTCTCTAAGTAAACTAAAAAGATTATTTTGTCGATCAAAGACGCGATATAAAACAGAAGGTTTGCTTTTTGGATAAACAAAAATCATGAAACTCGCATCATCGTCACCGAAGTCTTTCCATGAGCTATATGTATACTGTGTATATATGAATACTTAGGTAAGCCTTAATGTAAGCTCTAGACCTTGCCAACCGGACCCACGGGAAAGACAAATCAGTACCGACACATGTAGTGTCATTTCGGTTGCAGGTGCAAACGGCTGGCATCGAGCCGGGCTTGTTTCAAGTTTTACTTCTCTATTGCCAGCTCTTCTATTAGTCAGCAGGGGGAAGACTATCGCAGTCGTCTCCATCATCATGACGACCTCTGTGGCGCAGTGGGCTTAGGTCCGGCTGAGACGCAAAAGGTTGCGGGTTCGATTCCCGCCACGGGACAAATGTTTGTATGATCTGCAAGTATTTGTCTCGGGTCTGTGTGTTTTTTTTTTGTAAATACATACATATTATACATAGAAATGTATAATATGTATGTATTTACAAAAAAAAAGTATATAAGTAGTATATCAGTCATGTGGTACCCATAACACAAGCTCTGCTTACTTTGGGGCCAGATTATGCTGTGTGAAATGTCCGGGATTATTCAAAAAATAAATAATCAGTCTCCAAGCAGCACTCATCTGGGAGCAGTTCCACGTAGAAATCCTCATTCTCAGTGTTATATAATTCAGCGAAAATTACCAACCCAATTTTACAGTCAGATGCGGGTGCTGAGCCATTTTGGATAATCCTCAGCTGATCGTTATAGAGTACAGCGGATAGTAAAGGTAAAACAAAAGGAGCCTCTGAGGCGCACTTTAATCTTTTCACCACACTGGTTAGAAACAACTAGTGACACGATAAGAAGAAGATATGTACTTTTTGGGTGAATAAAACGCGTGAAACTCGCGTCATCGTCACCGCACGCTTCCCATGACCTCAATATTAGATTAATATTTTTGAATTATTTTTGGCTTATAAAGAGGTGTTTATGATTAAGGATTAAAGATTTTAAATTGGTCATTAACACTTCTATATAAACCAAATATAATTCAAAAATGATAATCTAATAGCTCGACGATACAATTCGAAAGTAACTTAGTTTTCACTTCTATCGGCAGTCCCCAAAGACTGCCCCGCATTTTTTTTAACCACCAGAACATTTTCTAGCTATTGTGCTCCCAGCGCGAGAAGCTTATTTTACGCCAGTGATGTGAAACACTGATTTCCTAAGTAAAATATAAATTTTCAGTCAATAATTCAGGTAGGCTTAGGTTTCAATAAATGTATTTTCAAAAAGACACAGTTACATGATAACAGTAGTTTATTCTAAGTAGGTAGTTAGTCGTTCTAATTGTATTAATTAGGCCTAATAATATTATATTAGGCATATGATAACAGTCATCTAAAAGTCACGTGACGCCTTTCCTTAATAAGAGTCGTCTTCTGAAAATGGAGTCCCGTCGCAAGCTTCATCTAGCTTGTTTGCTTTTTGGTGTAATTTCCTATCAAACCCCTAAATACCTTTATGACAAACACAGTTGGCCCTCTACGAGACGTGATGGTGCTAGAAGGCAGTGCGCCAATCATTTGTCAACTCAATGTCACAAGACACAGGCCTTCAGAGGTAGTTTTCGATATGCCGCTTCTAAGTGTTGGAATAACCTGCCACCACCAATAAGAAATGTTTAAAGTCCCAACAATTTTAGAGTCAAACTCAAGGCTTTTCTTTTGGAAGCTCAAATACGGCATGGAAATATAAATATGAACGTCTCGTTTATACAAAGCAGATTTCGTAGTCCTTGTAATAGTACCTTTGTTAAAAATTCTTAAAAAAAAATCAAAATTCAAAATAACTTTATTCATTACAATCACAAGGACCACTTTGAATCGTCTTCTTACATGCTAGTGAATCTAGGTGCCGGTTCCTCCTAACCCCAGTTCAAGAAGAATCCGGCAAGAAACTTGTCTGGTCTTAACACTTTTTTGTATGATCCTTGACAATTTTGTTACGGATGCCGAGTCGAGTTGGAGCAGATTCATCCCAAGCTTTTTTGTCTTCTAAATAATCAGATATTTTATAATATGCTTTAATAGACAGTTTATGTTTAATTACGTTTTTAAATTTGCCAATCGACAAATCTAACACGTCGCTTGGGACCTTGTTATAGAAGCGTACACATTGCCCTATAAAAGACTTATTAACTTTAGCGAGCCTAACAGTGGGAACAGCGAGTTTATCTTTATTTCTAGTGTTAATACTATGATTATCGCAATTTTTTTTGAATAAATGAACATTTTTGTGCACATACATTAAATTTTCGTATATATACTGACAAGGCACTGTCATAATATTAATTTCTTTAAACTTATCTCTAAGTGATTCTCTGGGGCCCATGTTATAAATTGCACGAACAGCCCTCTTCTGCAACACAAATATGGTGTTAATATCAGCAGCACTCCCCCACAACAAAATGCCATAAGACATAATGCTATGAAAGTAGCTGAAGTAAACGAGTCTAGCGGTATCTACGTCGGTAAAATGACGGATCTTTTTGACAGCGTATGCGGCAGAGCTGAGTCTCTTCGACAATTTATCTATGTGCGGGCCCCATTGCAGCTTATTATCTAAAGTAATGCCTAGGAACACTGTGGTGTCGACGAGATCTATCTTTTCGTTATTAATTTTTACATTAGCTTTCACCTGTTTAACGTTGGGCAGTATAAAACGAATGCATTTCGTTTTTAAACTACTAACTACTTAAACTACTAACAACCTAATTAATCTAATTTTTTAATTTTTATTTTAACGCCTATTTATATTTATGATAATTATTTTACTAATGTACCAAGTTATAATATTTACTTATATTTTATGTTAATTGTTCCACCTTATGTATCCTATACCTTATCTCAATTGTTCTGTTCTCGCTGCTGCACTACTCTCCTAAACTTAGGTAACAGCTGAAAATCAGCGTTGAGTGTAAGCATTACTTGCTTCCACCCAACACATGCTTAGCTGGACGCCTTTTTGGCACTTACGCAAACTGCTGATTATTAACTGATTATTAACTGCTTTGTATGACTATTTTTATTTATTATTGAAGTGTTTTAGTTCAGATGTTTTTTTTTGTGTGTGTGCAAAATAAACGTTTTATTTAACACCGACTGCACGGACGAAAAATTGTCACGTTCCCCTGAGCCGAGCGTGCAAGCGAGAGCGCGGAACAAGACATATCACGTAAAATTATAGACCGTAAACCGATATTACAGACGACCATTTTTTTCTAAGGTTTATCATCGGCTTTTCATGGAGTTAACCCGATACATTTTGGTGAACGTACTTTAAATACACCTTAATTAAATGTGCTCTTATATTTATAAATAATATTGGGTACATCGAGCCACATCAGAACACATCATAAACCAATAAAACGAAGCTTTCATCGCATATTAAATATCCATTCCAGTCCATTATTTAGTCGCAGTAGCCGAATTCAGTGAGGAGTACATCACTACTACTTATATTTTTCTGCATATTATTATTATTCATACATATTATAAATGCAATGCCTAGCGGCATTCGTCTTCGGAACTCTGGCCTCTGACGGTTATCTGGATCAGTTGATCTTTAGATCGTTTTAAGCAGTCCTTAGATAGCTCTACAGCTCAACACATGTATTTTATATTATTGTAATGAGTAAATAAAAATAATAAATAAATTCATAATTTAATAATTTAATTTAATAAATTAATTATTAATTTATATTTGTTTATAATTATGTTACAATTATTAATAAATATGTTTCGAAAACTAAAAAGAAAACCGACTTCATTGAATGAAATTTGAGCATATAAAAAATGTTTAGTGGAAAGTAGATGTATTTTGTATATATATATATATATAATATGGGTAGGCCAAATAAACGCACCGCTCCAATGAGACAGCGAGGTATCGAAGTACACTAAAACATCATCGATGTATACCATCTGTGAATACCCTTTTGAACAAAAAAGGAATTTTCCAAATCGGTTCAGGCATTTTCGAGTAATTGGTGAACATACATAAAAAAAAAAGATTCCGACGAATTGAGAACCTCCTTCTTTTTGATGAAGTCGGTTAATAAACAAACAACTGCTATTTAAATTATTTTTTTAATAATCCTTTGATAAATATGCAATACTGCTTTATACATACATACTATATTTGCAAACTGAATCTAGTAGTTTTATAGATCATTTAGAAACAATGATAAAAAAAACTAGTAATTTTTTCAGAAACATGATAATCGCACCTAATATGATGCTCAATTTTTCAGGCGTGTATATCCGTCTGCAGTGCTGGTCAAAGTAAAATACGTCGGCTCGACAACGCACGAGAATGTGATACCTACCTCTTGTATTACAAGCGCCTCTTGTATTTTATGGGATACAATAACTACGTGCCATCAGGTGGGTCGTAAGCTTGTTTGCTGGTTCAATACGGTCTAGTGGGAAAGTCACGTCTGAGAGGGTTATCGTACCTATCTGGCCACCTATCATCCCTTCAGTTGATTTTTACAAAAATAAATTTTCCTTTATAAGTTTTTTACTTTTACCATCAGCTGTACTCTATAACGATCCGCTGAGGCTCATTAAAACAAGCACCCGCATCTGACTGTAAAATCGGGTTGGTATTTTTCACTGAACTATAAAACCCTTCAGGATTTCTACGTGGAACTGACCAAAACCGTCAAAGACCGATGACAATGCAATAATTCGAATAAAAATTAAAAAAAAAACGATTATCCTAGAACTAAAAAGTAGAAAATAAATAAGAAAAATAATAGAAAATAAATAATTAATTTCAATAAATGTAAGTAAGAAAAAAATGTTTTATTTAAAAAAAAGCGTGGGGTGCTTTTTAATATATTATCGAAATGATAATCTTTCTTCTCATATCTGTCAATGAAATATTTATAACTATTGACACCATACACTCCAAACTTTTTTTAAGATAAAACATTTTTTTCTTACTTACATTTATTAAAAATTTTTTTCCCTTTTTTTGTTTGGTTTTCTATATAAAGCGTGTTTTTTAGTTTTTTTAATCTATTATTTATTGATTACATTGTCTTAAAAGCTTGACGCTTTTACAGCTCCAAGAGACCCTATTGATATAAAATTTCTAAGAAAACGGGGTTTACATACAGACAGTTGGACAACGAAGGGATCTCCTTTTTACCCTTTAAAGTACGGAACTCTACAAACTAAACAGACAAAAGGCTTTGGGTGGTTTCACAACGCAGGTCTCTGCCACTGTCTACACTATTATCAAAGAGGTTATAATAAATAAATACATAAAGCCGGACATTTAACATAAATAAATAGAAATACACAGACCCGCGACAAGAACTTGTAGATCATAAAAACATTTGTCTTGCGGCGGGAATCGAACCCGAAACCTGCGTCTCCGCCGGACCTCAGCCCACTTCGCCACAGAGGTCGTTAAATAATTGTAACCCAATTTATAATAAATTTTCTCTCGACATTTTCTTTTCCTCTAATTTATTTTTGCTTCGTTTCAAACTGTGCATCTTTATAAAAGGAGAACTCATTTAAAAGGTATATACCTGCGGCTATTCAAAAACAGTGCTCAAAGTAAACTTCGCTGACTTAATTACAGTGAGTAAACCTACGCAATAAAGATAAAGGCCGAATAAGAGACAGTTATTTTCAAGCCGTTCACGATTCCTAAATATTGTTAAAATATTATTTTTAGGGTTCTAAAGTCCACAAGAAACTCGCTATGTCCGTCTGTCAGTTTGTCTGTCTGTCCGCCCCTAATATTGATCTAGCCCGTATAATATTCGTTTTTTAGCGATAGTTACAAACTAAATGTGCTTATATCATATCTGAATTAATAAAATGACAAATTTAATTAATTAATATTTCACAGTGACGTTAATATTTAACTAGCTGCTACCCACGGCTTTTCTTGCGTTTTATCTACTTAATAAGTAGCTTATGTCCCATCTCTATACCAAAATTCATCAAAATCGGTTTAGCGGTTAAGGCGTGAAAACGTAACAGATAGTGTTAATATTAGTTGGAATTATTATTGTGTTACCATGTTTTTTTCTTTATGTCTCAGTTGGTTAGAAAATATTGTACACCATTTTCCAAATGGTAGCATAGCATAACATAAATAAATAATATAAAACCTATAATATAATAAACAAACTAATGCCGGACATTTCACACAACATCACCTGGCCCTTAAGTAAGCAGAGCTTGTGTTATGGGTAAGACATGACTGATATACTACTCACATAATTTTTTTGTAAATACTTACATACATATACATACATACGACCTCTGTGACGCAGTGGGCCTAGGCTCGGCTGAGACGCAAAAGGTTGCGGGTTCGATTCCCGCCGCGGGACAAATGTTTGTATGATCTGCAAGTATTTGTCTTGGGTCTGGGTGTTTCTATGTATAATACGTATGTATTTACAAAAAAAAAGTATATAAGTAGTATATCAGTCATGTGGTACCCATAACACAAGCTCTGCTTCTTTGGGGCCCGATGATGTTGTGTAAAATGTCGACAAAGAAACACCCAGACCCGAGACAAATACTAGCAGATCATACAAACATTTGAATCGCGGCGGGAATCGAACCCGCAACCTTCTGCGTCTCATCCACACATCTTATAGTGTGTGATTAACATAGGTGTTGGTTCTGTGTCTGTGTGTTGTAAAGTATCATATAAAAGTATTTAAAAATATATAAGTATTATTATTAAAAATATAAATATATAAGTATTCTATCAGTCATCTCTTCATCATAATACAAGCTATGTTTATTTTGGGAGTAGATGGTGTTGAGTGCATTGCCCACCAATATTTATTATGTATTTAATTAAATAAAAGGGCGTTAAATTTATGTTCTGTTACAATAAATAATGCCAGAAATTTAACACAGCATCATCTAGACTCATGGTATGCAGAGCTTGTGTTATAGGAACAACATGACTAATATATTACCTATTTAAATTTTCGTAAATACATACATTTATATGTATATAGAAAAACACCCAGACCCGAGACAAATATTTGCAGATTATACTAAAGTTTGGGGTATTAAACCCGCAATTTCCAGGATCTCAGACGGGCGTACACCCACTGCGCCACAGAGAACAACAAATAAAGATTTTAATGCCATACTAGATAATATATGTTTTTATGAAAATAGACCCTAAATGCTTGGATGATTTGTTTGTAATCTCCCTGCAACCACCGAGCGGTTTGTATTAAACTTAGTATAGATATACTCGTAATTGTTCGTAAATCAGGACTTTGAATATCATATATATGGTTTGGATAAAACTAAATGTAGATATAGGTAGTGAGTCATTTTTCGTTGTTTTTGTTTTTAGTTTTTAGTCGTTGCATTAACAAGTTTGAAACTTTCGCACGTTGATTGCACATGCGACTCCAAAAACTACTAACAAATGTGCCACGTGAAAAGTGTTTAAACTCATAAAGTTTTTCTCGTGATCATGGTGCATGCAACTGCTGGAATATGTGGAAGATGTGAAACTCACATATCATGTTAAATATCGCGAAATGATTATAAAAAAAATCTTGCCGATATTTCGGCACAGTTGCGCCATGATCATGAGATAAACTGAAAACTTTAGGTAGATGTTATCTATATATTAATACGTGAAGAAAAACCCCTCTTTAAGAAAATTGCGCAGACGCATCTCGTCCTTGGTGGCAGACCGGCTTTTCTTCTTGTGACCCGTCAACATGCGCAACATGATGCTATTACAGAGGTGGTCTATAGAGCAATGGAACATTTTATTCCATTCTCGGAAGTCTCGTCCTCCGGCAAAGCTAGCCCTTGGTTTGGTCCTGCATGTGCCGCTACAGAAGCGATAAAACGCGCAGCTTACCTTGCTTGGGCTGACGCTCGCAACAGCAAAGCCACGGATACAAGAACTTAGTAAAAAAGCCCTTAACCAAGCCGCCTAGTTCTGCAAGAAAGTGCTACGGAAGGCTATTCCGTAGCAGCTTGCCAAGCTTGCAACACATCCAGCTGGCAGCAAAGCATTCTGGTCCTTGGCCAAGTCGGTGGAAGCAAACTAAGCCGCTTTTCCTCCCTCCACTAGTATTGATCTCTAGCCCACACTGCAATCGAGAAAGCAAATTTCTTTGCTACTCAATTTGCAAAAGCTTCACGAAAGCTTCACACCTTTAACAATACCCCACCTAGCCTTCTTCAATGGGGAGCAATAATGGAGGATATTCACATCCATCAAATAGAAGTGCTCAAAACGTTACGTAGTCTTGACGTGAACAAAGCTAGTGGTCTGGACGGCATTTCGGCAGTAGTGTTGAAAACTTGTGCCCCTGAGTTGTCTCACATACTCACAAGACTCTTTCGCCTATCTCTAAAAACTGGAATATTCTTAAAATCCTGGAAGCTTGCTAATGTGCAACTTGTGCCCAGGAATGGTAGTCGCGCTGACCCATCAAACTACTGCCCAATTTAGGTCACATCCTTACTATGCAAATGTATGAAACGTGTCCTGAATACGAAGCTTTTTACATACCTTGGAGACAACGACCTCCTCAGTGATCAACAATACGGTTTTCAGCGAAAGCAATCTACTGGGGATCTTCTTGCGTATATCACGCACATTTGGAGTGAGCTCATAGAAAAAAACGGTGAAGCATTAGTAGTTTCTCTCGACATCTCAAAGGCCTTTAACAAGGTCTGGCACGCCAGCCTTATTGACAATCTTCCAGCTTACGGATTGCCAGTTCTGCTCATGGCTTGCTGACTTCTTGAGGGAAATATCCATTCGAGTAGTTGTTGATGGCTGCTCTCGATTTAATCTCAAATTAATCTCTATTATCGATTGGCAAATAATGCCGGGGTACCTCAAGGGTCAGTGCTCTCTGCCACACTGTTTGTACTGCACATAAATGATCTGTTTATGCCCGGAATCATTGAGTATGCAGACGACAGTACAGTTGTGTAGAGATACTTTGTCAACGCACGAGCCAGTAAAACTGACATTCAGAAACATAAAGACTAGATGCTTATGCGTCTGGTTTGACTCTCCAGGCCGTACCCGATTAGGGCGATGCCAATCTTGTTAGGTTCAACGCATCCAAAACGCAAGCTTGTCTCTTTTCCGTGAAAAAAAGTAAGTTTACAAAAGGTAACTGTAGAAGATCATCTCGAACTTTTGGGAGTTTCACTTACACGGACTCTTGATTATGACTTCCATATCGAGTTCAATGCCAAGACTGCTGCCATGAAGCTTGGCATCCTCAACAAGGTGAGGCGATTCTTCACACCTGGACAGCTTTCCACTTTATATAAGGCTCAAGTCCGGTCGGGTATAAAGTATTGATGCCACCTATAGGATGGCTCAGCCCAACACCAGCTGTTTGTTGCCACCCATGGGATGGATCAGCAAAGCACCAGTTGGCTGCTTTCGATTTGATTGAGCTTAGGCATTGAGGGTGATAGGTGAGCAGCTAGACGCTGAGACTACCGTAAAGTTGATTGGCTTTCGATCTTTTATAGAATACATTTCAGAGAATGTGCCCAGGAATCGCATGATCTAATTCCACAATCTCCTTTTCACAACAGCACAAGCAAACGTACCATTCAGTACCACTCATACCTTGCCTTGTCAGTCTACCACCCGTATGAACAAAGCGATTTGCTTCTACATTTATAATGAGTACACGTCACTTTTATTTAAAAGTCACAATGCTTTTATTGTATCATAATTTAATGTTGTATTGTACCTACCTAAATATTGCTTGATTTAAAGCTGATTATATAATAATAATAATATATATAAATAAATATCTTAATCAGGGTGAGTTTGATCCGCGGTCCGCATGTTGCCGCACTCGTTTCGATGCCTCCATCGACAAAATTATACATGACTGAAAGCCGTGTTTATCAAAACTTACGAAAGATTTGAAAGTGAATTATGAATTATAAAGTTTTCACGAAAAAATAGTAGTAGGCATTGTTTATAGTAAAAGAATAAGAAAAAAAAAAAAAAACTGTAAAAAAACATTAAGACATTTTTGCCGGTTTCACTTACACTATTAAGAGACGCTTTAATCGAATTCAAAAGTAATATAAATAATGAACTCTAATTATATTATGTTAGACTAGCTGTAGCTGTTTCAAACCAATCACACCCACCAACCATTAAAAAAATTCCATACAAACATTCACACCCCGTTTTACTTCTTTATAAAGGTTATTTTGAAAAATCCTGAAACACGTGTCCATTTATTTTGAATTTTTTAACCGACTTAAAAAAAAAAGAGGTTACTCAATTCGTTTCGTATATATCTTTTTTTTGTGTGTGCGCGGATAACTTCGTCGTTTATAAACCGATTTTGATGATTCTTTTTTTTTGTGGGAAAGAGATATCTTAAGGGTATTTTTTATAAAAGTATTTTATAGCACTACTATTTAATGAGGGTCTTGAATTGATCTGATGATGGAGCCGAAAGACAGTCGAGGGAACTCCTCAACGATTTACAGCAATTACCTGGTGTTTGGGCTTGAATGATTTGTATTGATGAGAACTGTACACCTAGATGGGTTGTGACTGTCATTACCCCTAATGACAGTCACAACCCATCTGATGATGAAGACGAAGGACAGCCAAGGGAACTCCTCAACGTTTTACAGTAGCTACCTTGTGTATATACAATTATAAGTATTCAAACCAAGTTTCTAAGAAATCACACCACCCGTTAAAAAGTTCCCATACAAACTTTGACACCCCATTTTACCCCGTTGTAATAGTTATTTCGAAAAATCCTAAAACTCGTGTCCATTTATTTTGCATTTTAATTATTCAAATCAAGTTTCAATTTAATTTTAGCACGCGTTAAAAAGCTTCATACATCAGTCAGGTTAAGCTCTGTTATAGGTATAGATGTGTTAAGAGAAACATCCCTCTCTGTTAGACGCCAACTAAAGATACGAGAAAATGCTGACCCATAAACTGATAGAAATAATAGATTATAACTATAAATAAGCACAATTTAATATATTTTGTACCAAAAAGTTATTTCATAACTACCCTTTATCATAGCTCTTTCAAAAAGATAAACGGATTGTTTGATTGAATGAAACCACAAGTCTACCTCAGGCAGATTCATCTGGAATTGCTCGACGGGTGCTACGAACGGCCGGTCCTGGCAGATAAATTGGGAGTAATTTTATCACTCATCCCTCCCAAAAAGTTCTGGGAAAACTCAAAGTCGATAATGTAGATGGAACTTTATAGATACGAGCTTCTTTGTTGTGAGATAAACATCTGTTTCTTATCAGGTATTCTACATTGACGTCTGCCTTCGGGCAGCTGATTTGCAACACTAGCAATAATAAATAAATAAATATTGCTGGACAATGCACACAACATCATCTAGTCCCAAACTAAGCATATCTTGTATCATGGTGACTAGATGACTGATAGAATACTTATATATTTTTAAATACATACTTTATAACACCCAGACACAGAACAAACACTTATGCTTTTCACACAAATGTTTATCCTGGGAGGGAATCGAACCCTCAACCTACAGCGCAGAAGGCAGAGCTACTACCAACTGAGCTGACAGGCCAGTCAATATCAAAAACTTTTTTATGGGCAGCGTATTTTAAAGACAACGCAAATGAGCCACAAAAAATAATTTATATATATATATATATATATAAAAGAAAGTTGTTTTAGTTACACCACTTATAACTCGAGAACCGCTGGACCGATTTGGATGAAACTTAAAATGAATAAAGTTACTAACTTGGATTAGGATATGGGCTATTTTGTATCCCGAAAAAACCACGGAAACGGGAACGGGGCAAGTGAAGCCGCGGATGGATACTAGCGCTATCTACCAATATTTATCCGTAACTAAGTTACGTATCTCTGTAATAATTACAAGAATTTGAATAGATATTTTTTTTATATGGATATCAGTACTCAGTACAATATTTTTTGAAGTTGTAACAGCTTAACGAAGTGGGCACGGCTCAGCTAGTCACTACATAGTATAAAACAAAGTCGCTTCCCGCTGTCTGTCTATCCCTATGTATGCTTAAAGCTTTAAAACTACGCAACGGATTTTGATGAGGTTTTTTTAATAGGTAGAGTGATTCAAGAGGAAGGTTTATATGTTTAATACATGCATAATATAGTAGTGAAACACTGATATTTTAAAAGTATCTAATCACATTAGACATTCTGTAGTATATTTAGTATAAGCATTGCACTTTTGGTCGATTATAGTTTGACACTAACTTCACATTGTAACTAGCGATAGAAGACGATAGAAATCGCAGTGATCCGTAATACCAATTCATCAATAGTAACTGAAAGCTCCACAGATGACTGCTAGAATACTTTTATCTATATAATAAAACGTGTAGCAAAAACTTTGTACCCCCTTTTTCGAAAATTGCGCGGACGAAGGCGTATGAAATTTCGCACACTTATAGTTTATATAGAGAAAGAGTGCTGAATGCTAATACTTTTTAAATTATGCATAAAAATACATGAATTATGGTAGAATTTAACCAGTGGGCGACCACTAGTAAATATAAATGTTGCTGGACAATGCACGCAACACCATCTAGACCCGTACTAAGCATAGCTTGTATTATTATGACTGATAGAATACTTTTATTATGTTTACATACATTATAATACCCAAACCTGTGTAGTGACTAGTGCCAGTTAATGACCATTGGTAAAGAAAAACATATTTCTAGTACAAACTCTACCCAAGAGAGCCGTTGTATTACATTAAGTTAAAAAAGAACTCACTCACGTACTCGATGCAAACCTATCTCAAAGAGAGACTTAATGTAATATATTCCCGCGTCTGGTCCATTAATGGACCTGTTCTTATTACTAATCCCGTTTTGTTGGAATATAGCCTTTATTATGTACGAGGCAAAGTCCTGACTTACTCACGGGCCTAAGTTCTAGAGACTTGAGATTTTGAAGGCTATGTTCAATAAATCGTTTCACAAGTTTCACTAACTCACTTTGCAAGCTAATTAGAAGAGATATACATAGTGTGAATCTAATAGTATCTACTAACTCACCCAGTATAATTCCCGAAAGGTACATCACAAGCGTGTACCCCACACGCCTACACTCCATCTTGTCCTTCTCTTACTAAATTAATTTGAAAATAATCACTACCACACTAAAGCAGCACAACTCGTCCATTTTCTGAAAAAGAAAACGTCTGTTAATATAAATCTATAAATATCACATAAATATTACTACTCCATCATATTTTTTCAAGTATATTCAGACTTATAAATCCCAAAGTTGTCTGGCTGAGGTCACTACCTCTAATTAAGATTGACATAGCGATAAGACCGCCCATTGTACTACCGACTAGTTAATCATTATTTCTTCTCCTACCTGTCTAATATATTTATGGTGTGAGATAAATTATTTTCTATCATTATTTATATATTTACTCAATAACAGAATAATGTGTCGATAACAGGGTAGGTAAAAATAAACGCTTTATTTATTAATTTTAACTAACCTTTAAGTATTTTTACTTACTCTTATATCAAATAAATATATACATATTGGTGACATTGCACACAACACCATCTAGCCCCAAACTAAGCATTTTCTATTATTGTGACATGATGACTAATATAATACTTATATATATATATACTTATACTTATATTAAAAAATATACTTATGATACTGTATAACACCCAGACACAGAACAAATACTTACCTATGTTCATCACACAAATTTTTGTCCTGGTGTGGAATGGAATTCCACCTACAGCGCAGAGGACGGTCAGTCAGTCAGTTTATTACTATAACGTTACAAAAAACGATAATTTCTTCCCTAAATCTAAGTAATAAAACCAGGGCGTGCCTTCGAATCCGCGGTCCACCCTGGGAATGACTCATCGTATTTTGATCAATATTAAATAAAGGAACTCCACTTAGTCTTACTTTTATTGGGTTTTGGATCATCAACAAACGTAGTATCTCATTTCCGCAAAAGTCTTTTGTACCAACAATCTAACAAAGGTAATCTATTAAGTCGCGGTTTGAAATTTATTGATTTATTTTACGAAAGATATATTCCTAATTCCAGTCTTAATCGCATCTTTATAATAATAATAATAATAAATAAACATTAAAGGACAATGCACACAACACCATCTGCCCCAAACAAAGCATAGCTTGTATTATGTGACCAGATGACTGATAGAATACTCTATTACACCCAGACAGAACAAAGACCTTTGTTCATCACATAGATGTTTATCCTGGGAGGGAATCGAACCCTCAATCTACAGCGCAGAAACCAGACCTATAACCAACTAAGCTGACATGCCAGTCTTTATTTATTTCCTTAAAATTATGACGTTTTTAAAGGGAAATAAATAGAAATCTTCGGGTAACCTCGACCTGTTCGCGTTCTGTAGACTACGCGATAAATTATTGTAAAAATTAACCGAGGCAAGGACCACGTAAAGAGAAAAATTGAACGATTTGTTACGTGAGATGCAGTAAATTTGTTGGCGTGGTTAATGGTTAGCACTCAACAACAAATAAAAGTAAAGCAACTTTTGTTCAATCGTGCATCTCAGAAGAGTCGATCAAGTTACCTATATAAAATAAGAAATAATTACGTTTTAAAAACTAAAAAGAAACCGACTTCATTGAATGAAATTTGAGCCTATAATACATTTTTAGTGGAAAGTAGATGTATTTTGTTTATATATAATATGGGTAGGCCAAATAAACGCAACGCTCCAATGAGACAGCGAGGTATGAAAATACATGAAAACATCATCGATGTATACAATTTTTAGATTTTTGTTTATTTTTCAGCTCGACCGATTTTGATAAAATTTATATGGGACTACCTGTAAAGTATACCCTTTCAAACAAAAAAAGAATTTTCCAAATCAGTTCAGCCGTTTTCGAGTAATCGGAGAACATACATAAAAAAAAAAAAAAAACGACGAATTGAGGACCTCCTCCTTTTTGATAAAGTCGGTTAAAAAACGAGTGACTGATATGATAGCATATAGCATATATAGCATATGATGTGTAACATCTGACATCTTACCTTGGTAATAAACAACATTAACATTATATCCTGAATTTGTTTATATAACAGCACACTTATACACAACACTGTAGGTTAAGCGCACAGCTGATGCGATCTACTTCTCTATTTCCCTTTCTTTTTCTCGTCACACACACGCACAAACTGTTGGCTGACAGTACCAACCACTCGGAAAATGGGTTAGTACCATCTGACAGCCAACACTATCACCGCGCTTGCGCATATTTCTAACCACTATTTGATTAGACCATTACGCGCGCTAATTCTCGCGTAATGGTCTATTCAAAGAGCGCGCGCGCGCCTTCCTGTTACACACTTCTGTCCCTTTTCACGAAATCACTTTCACAGATTGCAGAAAAGCGAGAAGAAGGATGTTACACCTCCATACCTACAAAAAAATACCCACATTTCATTATACGTAGAAAAGGAAAGCATAAAGGCAGGTAAATACACGCATGTATATTACATAGTAAGAAAGTACTTAAGTCCGTAAGTTTTTACATATCCAGATATACAGATTTATTCAAATAAGCAATGTAAACATTACCGCGCAACACAAAGACTTGTTGAACACTCTCTGCCAACAACGTATGCAAAGTATATTCATATTAAACTCATGCCAACTTAGCAAAATTGAAAACATGCGCTGTAAGATGATTATAATTACGTTTTAAAAACTAAAAAGAAACCAACTTCATTGAATGAAATTTGAGCCTTTAATAAATTTTTAGTGGAAAGTAGATGTATTTTGTATATTATAATATGGGTAGGCCAAATAAACGCCACGCTCCAATGAGACAGCGAGGTATGAAAGTACATGAAAACATCATCGATGTATACAATTTTTAGATTTACGTTTATTTCTCAGCTCGACCGATTTTGATAAAATTTATATGGGACCCTGTGAACCCTTTCAAACAAAAAAAGAATTTTCCAAATCGGTTCAGCCGTTTTCGAGTAATCGGTGAACGTACATAAAAAAAAAAGATTCCGACGAATTGAGAACCTCCTCCTTTTTGATAAAGTCGGTTAAAAATAGGCTTATTCCTTAAGAAATGAATGTTTTTTATTAACATTTTTCAGTTAATGGTAAATGGTTTGTGATATTACTAGCATCTGCCCACGGTTCCGCTTACATAATCTATAAAAGAGCCGAGCCGAAACCGCTGAAGCTAGAAACCTGAAATTTTGAAGGTAGCTTCCTTTTTCACTTATGCGGGATTTTTTTGAAATTCAATCCCGAAGTGGGTGAAAAGAGGTGAAAACGAATGTATGAAACTTTTTAACGCGTGGTGCGATTTGCTTGAAATTTGATATGAATAAATAAAATCCAAAATAAATGGACACGTGTTTTAGGATTTTTCAAAATAACCCTAAAAAGGGGTGTCAAAGTTTGTATTGGAACTTTTTAACGGGTGTTGTGATGTATTTGAAACTTGGTTTGGATACTTAACATGCAAAATAAATGGACACGTGTTTCAGGATTTTTCAAAATAACGCTCATAAATGAGTAAAATGTGGAGTGAATTTTTGTATGGAAACTTTTTAATGGGTGGTCAGGTGATTGGTTTGAAACTTATCTATAAATAATATATTTATATATAAATAATATACATACATAATCTGTATATAAACTTAATAAAATACTGATTGAAATAAATATATACATACACAATAAGTATAATAAGTAATTTGCCGCGGGACAAATGTTTGTGTGATCTGCAAGTATTTGTTTCCTGGGTCATTCTATGTATGTAGGTACCTATTTACAAAAAAAAGTTTATAAGTAATCAGTCATGTGGTTCCCATAACACAAGCTCTGCTTACTTTGGGGCCAGATGATGCTGTGTGAAATGTCAAGCATTATTTATTTATATTTATATATATTTATGTTTGCTGGTTTGTTCTGTTTGTCTGTTACAAACAGAAACAAACTGTCTGTGCGTTTCTATATGTTACATGCATATAGAAACACAGTCGAATTTATAATATTAGAGTATTTATAATTAGTATGAATACATAATACACACCTATTAATCGTAAAATAATCTGTAGTAAGTTTACAGGAACAAAACAAAGCAATTAGAATAGAAAGTCGAGGGAGGAGCAACCAAAGGCTGTAAAGGAAATGCTGGCGATCCTCGGCACCCTGTGGAAACGGAGAGTCAAGTCAAGTAAAGTCAAAAGATATTTTTACCAATCACAAGGATCACTTTGAAACGTCTTACTAGGTGAATTTAGGTGCCAATTCCTCCTAACCCAAGCCCGAGAAGAACTGACAAGAAACTGGTCCTATCGCTTTTTTGCATTATCTATCTTATAACTGCTTTAACTACGAAAAACGAATACAAGAGAGTTTATATATAAATTTCAAATGTGTCGGTTAACTGACTGATGGCAGAGCAACTTGAGGCCATGCATTTTTATCAGAAATATAGTGATTAATATTATAATACGCTTTCTTGACCCGCTGCCAATCCTAGACCTTTTGTGGACTATACAGTCTTTTAGTGTACACTATAGAAAACATCGTGAAGAAACCGGCATTTCCTAGAACCTCAAAAATTCGAAGACATGTGCCAAGTGCACGAAAGAAGCCTTTGGAAGCACTTTAATCCTAAAATAATATAGTAATATATAATATAGTATAATAGTGATACGATATGAAGAAAAGGATTATACATTTTGATAAACACAGGCTTTACTCACATTTTATTTTGTGGATAGAGGTACCAACACTGTTACGATTCATCTAGAGTATCTTCAGTGCGAACTGTGACCGGCAACGGTGGACCGCGGATCAAACTCACCCTGATGAAGATTCTCTAGAAGAATCGAAACAGTATCGGTGCCATCGACAAAATAATACGTGAGTAAAGCCCGTGTTTATCAAAATGTATAGAACTCATGAATGTTTTGAAAAAGAAGATTAGATTGGAGGTAGTAAAGAATTTTTCCTCTGGTTATTATTAATTAATTGAGTACATAGTAAGTAAGTGAAAAACTTACTTAATAGTTACTTACAACGTAATAAGGAAAGTTGGTTGTAGACAGCTTGCCTTGAACCCACATCATAATAGGTTGAACAGATGAAGTTTTCATACCAACCTAGTATAATAGAGTACTTAGGTGCGTGTTTTAGTAGAGTTTAACCGATATGGGTTGTTTCTAAACTTTTGCGATCAGAATACATAATGTTTTAGTGGGCGGGCTTCAGTAATTAATATAACAGTGTTTTTAACAATTAAATAGTATTTCTAGTTTTTTAGTTACAATTAAATCCTTAAGATTTCAGTTTTAAATTAAAGATTTAATATTCAGAATTCGACATAATAATATATAAATATTGGAGGACATTGCACACAACATCATCTAGCTCCAAACTAAGCATAGTTTGTATTATAGTAACCAGGGAATAATTCTGTTAATTTCCCTAAGCTCTATTGGAATTGAATCGCAGCCGAATGACAACTTTTGACGTGTTTTCGTATTCTGCTAATAAACAACGTCTCAGCTTATGCTACGTTTATGAAATCGCTGTCGATCTATTGAATGTTTGCTATTCGTTGGTCATAGAGATAGCAGAATATAATTTTTGGTAATTATCGAATTATCGACAGAATACTTATTTATTTTTAAATACATACTTATGGTATTTTAATAATATTATAATACTTGTCAACTAATTGTTCTCAATAATGTAATAAATAATTATGTGATGATTTTATAGTATATTTAAGCGCTTAATATTGTGCTTCAGATGACTGAAGCACAATATTAATTAGTTCTGGCTCGTGTTAAGCATTTAACATAGCATAAGCATAAGCATCTTTGTCTAATGACGATATTGTTGTGTATAATTATTGTTCTTTTAAAATGTTAAATAATCTATTATTTATCGCGTAATACTTTTTAATGTTGCAATAACCGTGTTCGCGGGCTGACTGAATACATAGGGTGTGGCCACCGAGTAGCATGGGCATTTTTTTCGAAGCTACCATCACTTGGTTTTCTTATTTTTGGAAATGTTCGCGTTCACATTACGAGTATCCATGAGCAGTATCAATGCATGATATTATAAAACGCGACGCGCACACTAAACAATGCGATGCCATGACGAGTCTTAGGCCTAGCATGCTTTAGGGAATGAATCCACACGGTTTTAACTGCAGATTTTTTAGGTATGTTATTTTCAATTCAGATTTTCCGCAGGTTTTCTTGTTTCCACAAGATTTCTTGTTCCGCGGAATAACGTGTTTAAAATCGCCGGGTATTAATGCGCTACGCGCGCTAAGCCTACAACCAAAATCTCGATTGAAATTCGCGCACTTAATTTTAACCGCGTCACGGACCGTTCTCCTACAGTCGCACGTACGTTAATTGTAAAGATCCTTTCAATCGTGAAGCTCAATCTAGTGATTAGGTCCCGAGTCCACCATCACTCCGTAATCACTGATTGTGAAGGTTTTAACCTGCTCCAATGTGCTCTTTACACGTATGGCTAATTGTACGCTTCGTTTGCCCAATGAAGGAACGACAACAATTGCGTCTACTTTATATATACCAGGTCCGACATCTTTAGGTGTTCGCAATAACTTAACCACTTTAGTGAGAGGAGTAAAAATCGATTTGATGTAATTCTTAGCACGTTTTCAATTTGTTCAGTTACCCCTTTCACATAAGGCAGGACTTTAGTCTGTCCTGCTCCTACATACATAGTAAAGTTTACGGGAACGTCAACTTTGTTTTTAAAAACTAACTTTAAAATTAAATGAAGGAAATTCTAAATGAAATCCGACAATTTAAGACGAGACGTCTGAGACAAGTTTTATTCTCTTTACGACTGCTTAATAAAAGCTTACAAACTATGGGCCACACGGCACAGAATACTTAGGTGGCAGAGATAAGGCTCCCGGCTGCAGCTGCTAATATGCTAGCTTGCATTCTCACACATTCAAAGTTGTGATTAGCCTACTAGCCGGTTGCATAACTCCTCCCTCCTCAAGTGCGAAATTATCGGTTCTCGCGGAAGCTGAAATCCGATCATTTCGCATTAACATGAAACGGTACACAAGATATGAAATAAAAATAGAAATTAAAATTAAGTACAATAGTAGTGTGCCTAAACTAACACTCTTAACCGTAACGCCACTGATCTCATTTTCACTTTCGTTTTCACTGAATTTATCGTCCTTTAGTTTTAGAATACGTGAAAGATGCTTCATTTCCTCTAGGTTAATATTCTTGATGTTTACTGTAGGTAAAGAAGTTGTATTTATAGATTTCAATTCCGGTAGAGTTACTATTGGAGTAACTTTAAACTGAAGGCCTTCTGCAAACGTTCTGTGATAGCTTAATTTATACTCATCCAGGTTAACTTCACAATCTTCTGTAATTGTTAGAACATATGTACCATAAAGTGACTCTCTTATGTTGTCATGGCCACATTTTTCCAACAATTTCGTATATTTTCTTGTAAAAACGATCCAGCTATCTAGACTGATTCGCTGAATCTTGATGTTTTCGATTTCTACGGCGTATGGTACACATGAAGCCGGTTCTGCCTGGAATTCCATAAGCTGCTCTGCACAAGTCAGTGTTGGAAACTGAGCCACGTTATCGCTATTGCAGAGGAAAGTGTTGTCCGCAGCAATTCTCTCACATGACTTAGTAACTGGTAGGTATTTAGAATCATTCACCAGTAGGTAGGGGAATTCGGGAAAAACTACTACAGTTTTGTTTATGGAGTCTTTGTATATAGGTAATGAATAGATTTTAAAATAATTGTAAGTATTTTTATCTGTGAGTGGCACTTCCAATATGAACGTTATCTGGTTTTCCTTTACATAAGCCTTAACCTTAATAAGCCTTTCTAACCTTAACAGGTTACTCTCATTTACTTCGTACACTAAACTATTTACTTGCTCTATATTTTTCAATAGGTTTAACAGTTCGGTGGGGTTTACAATCGACTGATGTAGAACAGATACCTTACTAAATGCCAAAGCTGTCTCTATTTCATTTAATGTCACATAGATGGTTCTAAACATACTCATAAACATATCAAACATGCTTAATACGTATGTCAAATAGAGGCAGGTATTTTCTTGAAAATGTTTATATTTAATCAATTCTTCAATAACTTTCAATCGTTTATCCAATATTAATGTATTTTCGTGTAAGATTTCTGTACTATTCACAAAATTATCCAACATTCTGGTGATCATTGTTATCTTTTTATCAATAACCATTTCTTTGGAACCTATTTGTGCAATGAGAGAATCATATCGAATCGCGTCATCATTATCTAGATTTCCTGATACTGCCTTAATTAATGATCCCAGGGGGTTAACTAACCCTCTCTTATATCGATATAACGGAACCAACTGCCTCAATTTCCCTACAGTTATGTTACGTACATACTCTACTTGAGTCCTTATGCCAATAAATTCATTGACAAGGGGTTTATGTCTATCAACTAAATTAATTAACTCATAATACTTTACAATGTGAAACTCTAAATCACTACTAATACCGCTAAGGTCTAAAATCTTAACTATCAGCCACTTGTCCTCCACCTTGAATGCTCGTCCTTGCTTAACAGGTAAGATTCCAGGATTATTTTCAATCCTTTGAAGATGAAGGGCCTGGAACAGGGGAAGTAAGGTCACTACGACCAAGCACCACCTGTGGAGGGCGTTTTATATTTTTAATTGCTACCTTCGTATTTCTCATTCCCAATCGTATTGATGCTATATTTCGCTCTACATCTGACTTTATTTTAGCTTTCTTGTACCTCGGTTTGTCTTTACTTTTTCTAGTATTTATGTCTTTTGTGTAAACAATATCGCCTGGTTTTAACTCTACGGTTTCGCCTAATCTTTTTTGTCTAATATGTTCCTTCTTTTCGACCATTTTATCAAAAAGATATTGATAAAGGCGTTTTGTTCGTTGTGCGTGATCATTAAGTAATTGCTGCATGTAAGTTCTTTCAAAGTTGCCGTCAAATAGTTTATTGGAATCGGTATGACCAAAAACAATTTCAAATGGGGTTAAATCTGTTGTAGAATGGATCGTGTTGTTATAAGCCATTATAGAGTACGTCATCACTGAAGCGGCGTCTGTACACTTTTGTTGATATTTCGCTAAACGATAGATTTCTATTAAGGTTGAGTGAAAACGTTCAACGATACTTGTTGAATTAGGATTATTTGGTGTACAGATGTGTAACTGGATGTTGTACATACTAGCAAACTCTTTAATTAAATCATTATTAAATTCAGATCCTGGGTCGCTATTTATTTTGTTGGGGACACCATACATTGAAAAGAATTTGATCAATGCACGGACTACTTCGGGTGTTGATTTGTTCTCAATTTCCAACGCCTGGCCTAGCTTACTAAATGCATCT